>OZ025295.1:41161171-43561171 GCA_964019185.1 Maratus speculifer | reverse complement strand
AACGAAATTTTCGCCAAATTGGCATGAGAAAAAAATTGTGCTAACATGGTAAGTATTAGACATCTATGCCAAAAAGTGACCATTATGAATATTCCTAACGTGCTTAAATTTTATTAATTTATAGAGATAGTGATAAAAAGAGTTTTATAAAAATATTAACTTAAAGTATAAAAAACGGTGGCGTTAATACGTAAGTATTAACGCCACCGCAGCTACAGATTTGGCGGTTTTTAAGTACCGCCAATCTACACCTAAAAGTTTTTCGACAAATCATAAAATAAAATACTTTGTTTAAAATCAAAACACTTTCAAAATTCAAAACACTTTATTTATTTAAAAACAAAGTAGTCAATCGGATTTCTGTGGAAAATGGCCCGATATAGAATTTAACATAGATTCAAAAGAAAATTGCATGTTGTTCAGTTTTTGGCATATCCCAAATGCATTTTCGTAGCACTGTAAAATGACGTCAAAAATCAGCAACCAACAAGGCAACAAAGAAGCCAAAAGATAACTGCGTGCGCGTGCGAACAACAAGATTGGTCTTCATTGGCGCATTAGCGCAAATTATGCTGCGGTGGCGTTAATACTTAAGTACCAAAAACAGCTATTTTTCAACAGAAACTCTTTGCGATATTTTAAAAATTAAATCCTGTCGTGTTTTATCATATTAAAATCATCGGAATAATGAATTTAATACAACTACGGTACTACTTGGTTATCCCGTCAACCAATTTTGTCAAATTATATAAGTCGCCAAACTAATAGCCAAATTATACATATTGTCATTTTTTAATAACCATAGAACAAATAAATGAGTAAAATATTAATAAAAATACTAATAAAAAGTGGAAATAAAATCATTTGATTACATCTCTAAATACATTTACGTATTTAATGTCATTGAATGTGACATTCACGATCATCCATTATTGGCATTTAATCTTATAGTTTGGCGATAGTATTTGGTCGATGGGATAACCAAGTAGTACCATTGATTCAAAATTGATTTTATCCAATGATTAATTATTTGTAAAATTACAAATTTAGGCACGATTTTATAAAATCTTCAAATTGGAAAAAATATATATATTTGTAAACATTATTGTTTATATTTGTTTACATTGGATTTGAATATTTAAGTTGATAAAATTGGCGAATTTATTGCAGTGCCGAAAAGTCTTACACCAACTAGTTGATAATTCTGCGGTTTAGCCTTAAAAAATTGCTATGTTTGAAGTCCTAGTTCTGCAGATTTACCAGTTTCATTACGTACAAAGGATGAAATACTATTATTCTCAAGTACTATTATTTTTGAAAACTTTTATTCATCTAAATTTATTTTGATTTTCTTCGAACATATCAGGCGAAGAAATTTTTAAAAATGTTGTATAAGTACGAAATCCCGACGCAAATATCATATACTCACTGGGTTTGGTGCAACTTTTTTTTATGCCAAAGTGTCAAAAAATTCGCTTTCGAATACCAGTTACATATATATTTTTAAGTTATTTTCTATTATTTTATAGAGACAATAGGTAGAAAAACGTTTAATTTACTTATTTTTTATACTATTTCTTCAGTTAGAAGATTCTTTATCAATGTTTGAAAATGTCCTTTTATTATAAAAATCATGCTTCATATTGCTTTTTGTTGACGATTCTTGTCTTTGTACCAAATGTTTGCAAATCTCCGTTTCATTTCTAATATGACGTCGTAAATATACCATTTTTAATTCTTTAAAAAAAATATATTTTTCATTTATCACGTAAAATCGATTAATTTCTACAGGAAATATGTCCATTAACCTCTGTATATATATTTTTTTTTGACTGGAGGAAATTATTTTTTAAACAATTAGATCCTTTGAAGAAATTTTGTGGCAGCGCGTACAAAATGTGGGAAAATGTCTAGTAAATAACTCGTTCAATGTTAAATTCCGTATTAAAATAACATTACGGAGTGACACTGGAAATAAATAAAGCATAGCACTACCGTGCTATGCTTTAATTATAATATTACATTTAAAATACTTCAATGTTATTCACATGTGCGATATCTTACAAATATCTCTTTATGGTTTGATTTAATAAATTCTGCATTAAAATATGAAAACTTTTATTAGTATTCTTTTGTCCGAAATCACCTGAATAAATCAAATTTTATATTTGGTACATCTCGACGTCATAACTAAACGTCATCATTAAAGTAAACCTTTTCGTTAATGACTTTTATTTATTTATTTTTTTTACCTAAATTCATTAATTTTCTAAACTTAAATTTTTTTAATGGCAACATTTTTCCTTTTGAGTAATTTGGCGGATAGTTTGTCGATTTCTATAAATGGGTGAAATTGGTCGACTTGATAACCAAGTAGCACCGTACGTAGTGTAAATAAAATAGGTATGCATTTTTGGCACAGATGTCATATACGCACCACGTTGGCGAATTTGTTTTCTGACGCCAATGTCATATGCGCATCGGAGTATTTAACTGAATCCATAGTGTCGTTATTTTGCTTGATATGGCAACCCGGATATTGTTCTTTACTTATTAATAAATAATTTATTTATATATTTTTTAAATATATAAATTGTTTTGTTCTATGATTATTAAACAAACCTTTTTTTATTTTTGTTATTACCTTTCAAAAATATATATGTAACTGGTATTCCAAAACGAGATTTTCGCCAAATTGGCTTTAGAAAAAAAATAACGCCAATGTGATTCGTATATGACATTTGTGCCGCATTTTAATATAGAAACAGAAATAATTCGTACGAAAACAAAAATTAAAGTTCATCGGGTTTGTTTTCAGAGCTATTTATATATTTTGGCATCATACCCTCCCTTTTTGAAGCCAAAATAGCGCCAAGCTTTGGCAAACAGATGTATATTAATCAGACATTCATAAAATAAGTGATAATTTAATTGACCTAGAATTATTCAAAGTACCTTTAAAAAAAGCTGACACATTCTCACGTCCGGATCATCATGGAGCGCCCGACTCACCGCTCTTGTGTTGCGCCAAACCGGATTTCTTACCGGTACGCCCTTACCTTACGTCTCAAAGGCTCAAATAAATGTTTATAAAAATTTTAAATCATATTTTTACGCTTATCTTTTAAATGTCCTGTAGATTTTTCCATTCATGTCTAATTATTAATAAAATAATAACTGTGAAAAGTATTACTATGAACGTGTGTACTTAATAACTTAACATATCTTTTTGTCTTGTACAATTAAAAAAAATATGTCAATGTCAATCTTGTGTTAAATCAGTCTTTGAAATAAAATATTACGTGTGGAAAAACACGGTTACGCCGCTTTAGCTGTAAAAAAAAAAAAAAAAAAAAAAAAAAAAAAAAAAAAAAAAAAAATTGCTAATCGGTCTTTCGGCGCCATTTTTGATTTATTCGCCAAACACACCAACCAGAACAGGATAATGAACTCTTCCGCAAAATCTTGCCCTGATCCCCTAAATTTGTTGATTTCATCATATGGATCTTCAGATAAGCAAGTAAATAAAATTATGAATAAAAGTATCATATTACAACGGCTAGAATAAATTTAAGAGAGATTAAACTTTTTGCCAGAGGCGGCTTTTAACTTAAATAAATGAAAATTTAGTAAATAAAAAAAAGTATTTCACTTCGCTCGTCAAAATGGATAGTGAATGTTATGCATGAAAATAACAACAAAAAGTATTTTTTTCACGTGATTTATCTAATCTATTTATTTATGTTACATACATAGCAATTTTTATGTTCATTTAAACTTACGTGCAACAATTACAAGAAGTAACAAATATAAGAAAAATACTATGTTCAGCTGGAAATTTCAGACAAAAATTCGATTTTCTCAGCGACCATCAAACATATAAAGATGAAAAAAAAAAAAACTGTTTTAAGTTTAACCATGAGGATTAAAATAAACCAAAAACGAAGTTAATCCATCCACGGAAACTTTAGCTAGACTTAGTTGAATTTTTTGTCTTCATTTTTTCTTTTAAAATTAAATAAAAAACTATTCTAAGCTGCAGTAATTTTTTGAATGCTATCATTTTATTCGTCTCGTCGAGTTCTATCTTTAAAAAAAAATTTCATTGCCGTATCTCTACTGGTTCGACAGAAATTTTAGAAAGTTGTTTGCACTTTCTATTTCTTAAACATATTATACCAAACGCTACCGCGTTTGCTATGATTAAAAATGCGTTTTTTAATGTTTCGAATGACGTCAACGTCAATTCCAAAAATGCAAAAATATATCAACAGGATCTGAATTTTTATTGACTTATAAAAAAAAGAACACGTGTTATCATTTCTTTTTTTAATTATTGGGTTGTTTTTTAGTTGGTGGCAACTCGAAGAACATGATTGAATTAGCAATTAAAAAAGAGAGATTTCTATAATGTTAAATTATGGAAGGTATAGCGTTATGTAAATTTTAAATGGGTGCCATTTCCTTAATTTTTTATATTTTTGTACCGGATCTTCGAAAGGCACATCCCTAAATTAAAAGCTTTCGAACAAGCTATTATACGTGGCTGAATGTTTCCTGGTTCGGGTTATAATTGAGTTGTTTGTCTTTTTTTCTTGTTTCACGAGCAAAAAGTGCCAAAATAGGGGTTCTGGATCTCCGAAACTAATCGGTGGATCTGGATGAATTTTTTTAAACTTTGAGACCTAGAGTAGGACTATTCCCCTTTTCAATTTCGTCGCGATCCGATGATTAGTTCCAAAGTTATTAAAAGGAAAACTTTGGACTTTAACATTAGAGATGCATCTGAGCTCTACTATACAGCACTATACAGGGTGAATCATATACAGGGTGTCCGAAAAGTCTGGAAACGGTCGAATAACTCGAAAAATACATATGAGATTGAAAAACGTAAATATACGTGTTAAATATTTTTAAATAAGCTACTCGGTGATACCAAATTTGACCTTCGCAACCGACCCCTTGGGGGTCAGGGGAGGGGTCCAACTTTGAAATCTTAAATTATAACCCCTGTAGTGGTTAGTCATAACCGTGAACAATTAATTTCTTTTTTTTCTGAACTTTCAACTGACTATTTACAACTCAACTTATCTCACTGTTTACAACTCAACTTATCTCACTGTATTTCGACATTCAACATCGGTCGTTTTTTACCTAGAGCATGCATCTGCCATGCGGTATTGTAACTGTTTGTTAAATATAATTTAGTTTGTTAAATTTAAAAGAGTGGAGTATTTATTTAATCACTAACCTGTAGTTCCCTTCTTTTAGCTGACTGATGGAAATCAGCGTCTACAATTCATATAGTTAGGTGCTGATAGGGTCAGTACCTCCACACTGGTCAGATTCGGATTCTACGGACAAAAATACGTAACTTTTGTATTTGATGTTTATTTCGAATCCTCGTTTATCACGGTGTAATCGAGCATATTAAATCGATACATATTTCGGCTATTCCAACGGGATTTTCCCTAATCGAAACTAATTGGGGAGAATTTTTGACATCAAATTCCTCGTCTTTTGCAGGAATAGCGTTTCCTGAAAATCACCCATGCCGATTATTTCGATATTGCTAACAGTTAAAAATTTGACCCATTTGCTGTAGTGTCACTCCACAGCTTTTATAGAATATCTCTTTCATGACCAATGAGAATGTTCCATAACACAGTAAAGTAACCGTTTTCTATAAAAGCGGTGGAGTGACGCTATAGCAAATGAGTCAAATTTTTTACAGTGTATAGGGGTTTTTATATTTTTCTCTAGAAAAATTCATTGAAATATATTAATTTAGTTTTCTATTTGGATTTTTATTTTATCCAGTAAATGGTTTCTAAAATACTACCTACTTGTTTTGATGTTAGAAAAAGTATATCTTCAGTTTTTGGGAGCGGGGCATGTAAATATTTTGCGTTTCGATAAGTTCTGCCTTCTTTTCTTTTTCTTTCTTTTTTTCTTTTTTTTTAATCATTTAATTCAGTGGGGCGGATGCAGGGGCGTTCCAACTTTGTACAGCGCCTGTGTGCAGAACTACACTTGGCGCCCTATACCCCCCCCCCCCCCCCGAAAAAAAAGAAAAAATTTCCAAGTTCGTTTGGGAAAATATAAAAACGTACACTATTTCATTTTTGGCATATTTAAAGTTATTTTCATCGGCACGGGCAAAACTTCTTTTCATAAATCTATATTTTTCTGTTTATATTATAGCCATTATTACAGTTCCTAACTTATTTATGTCTGAATTGAACTTTTTTTTACCACTCTCTGTAGCGTCGAAGGTTATTGTTATGCCCATCTAATGCTAATATGTGCTCAGATTTCGATATTTTCAATTTTATGTTTTGAATTGAGGTGAATAAATCTTACCATCATCACAATTATTTATGCAGTATGTGATTAGACAGGAGCAAACGCAATAAGTGCATAACCGCTACTCTTAAATTTTGAAAAAATAAGAATTTTTGAACATTTATGACTAAATTTAGCTTATTTTTGCCATTCTTTTCCCCTTTTCAATCATAACGTCAGAGTACAAGATAGTATAGATAAAAAGCATTTTTTCTGGTCGGAGGTTTATGACCCGAAAAATACAATTTTTCTCAAAAACATAATATTTAGAAGCGCTGAAAACAGATATTACTTCGGCCGCCAAATGTAGACTTTACTCTATCAGTGCAAAAATCACAGTGTTAAACCAATGCATGGGCATGCCAAAATCTTCACAAACGGCTGATGCTTGATTTCCCCAGTTAAAATGTGTCCCATAACTGACGCCAATCTCTCAAATCTAAAATATCTACATTGAACAGCATTCTGAAACAAGTTCTGACTTTATAAGGTTTTTTTATTCAGGACTAGGACTGTCCAACGCATATTCCGCAGACATCATAGGGTGGCTCCTTTTGAATGTTTTTTTGACACCCATTCGAATATTTAATTCTAACTATTTCAAAAAATCATATTAATCCTTACATACATGATTTTTACTTTTTTCTATCTTCAAGAAAGTATTTAAATAGAAATTTTTTTCGACTTCCGGTTTTCGACGGATTTACACGTTTTAGGAGGTCAGAGATTTCAAAAAACATTCTTTTACAAAATGTATGTCTCTCCGTGTACGTATGTCGCCACTGCACCATCGAAAAGTGTATGAAGATTTTTTTGTGAAAGTGTTTGAATATGGTTACTTGATCCTCCCTGAATTTGAAAAAAAAAAAATCTATCGTAAGGGAGCGCTGCAATACCCATTTTTGTGCCATTTTTAATATTGTACCATCGAAAAATGTATAAAATTATGCATAGAATTGAACCAAATTGTTTGTCTAAATGTTTGGCTATAATTAGCAGGCCTTCTCTGAATCTGAAAAAAAATTGCCGGAAGGGGGCGCTATCATCGTGATGTCTGTATCCTTTTCATTATTATACCATCAAAAAGTGTATGAAGTTATGCATATAACTGAACTAAATTTTTTGTGTATGATTATTTCTGAGTATAGCAAGCAGATCATCGCTGAATTTGAAAAACATCTGTCTATTGTTCTAATGTCCATCGGCTCAGGCTCATGTACAGACGGGATTTCCCGTCCTTTTAATCCGGCTATTTGTAAACAGCTGGTGATAACAAAATAAGGGAAAACTATTGATTTAAATAAATATAATGATCCACATTAACTGGTTTTTACTCCGATTAGTTGACTGAAGCAAAAATTTAAGGTGAAAATCAAAGTTGCTATAGTATTGAATTAATAATATTGAAGTATTAACATGTGTAACTAATTTTTGAAATATTAAAATGTACGTATGAGATAGTAGAAAGTTTTGGGATTGGCACATCCAACTAGTTTATTTTGTTCTGAAAAATATATTTAAGTAAATTTTTGTTAATTATCCGGTAGAAAAATTGTAAAAATATTTCATTTATGTTTCTGACAGACATAATGTCACTTCCGGCTGACATAACAAAACAAGTTAGAAATTGCACGTGAAGCGTAGCAAATGAGGTGCGTTCGTACGATAACGAAGTTTTAAAAATATCACTCTCATATATCAATCTCATAAAATTGTAAATAATTACAATTAAAATGCGCACCAAACAATGTTCTCCCTATACCATTATGCAATGGAATACTTTTGTGTGGCCTTGTAAATCAATAACAAATATTCTTTACACCCAGATTATGCAAAATGTATATTATAATATGTACTTTATATTTGCATATCAATTTTATTATGTTCGAATGAGTGTAACACCATTAAAATGCATTTGAAACATTTTTTCCCCATTGACCGTAATATAACGGAACACTTTTGATTGTCCCTGTAGTTGAACTATGCATCCGATTTTGATAAAATTTGAAATGACTCGACAAAATTATGTAATAATTATGTATTTAAAATTTCAAACGATTAAAATGCATTTGAAATTTATTCCCCCATTGACCGTAATCCTTTTGATTGTCCCTGTAATTGATCTATGCATCCGATTTTCATAAAATTTGAAATGACTCGACAAAATTATGTAATAATTATGTATTTTAAATTTCAAACGATTCAGTTGGGTAGTTTTTGCGTTGACAGACAGACAGACGGACGGACGGACTGAATGACAACTATAGGTGCTACGTATTTACATAATTACGAACGTACCTGAAAAGCTAAAAAAAAAATAAATAAAAATAAAAATAAGTTATGTATTTATTTTAAAATGTTTACACTGCACAATAACAACTAATCAACAATATATTTTTTACAATTCTTTTCATAGTTTTCAGAATTAATAATGACTATTTTTTACGCTGAAAAAAATCTGTAATTTTTGTAGAAAAAAAAGGTATTTTATTCACAAAAAACTGTAAAAAAAACATTTGTTCCTGTTAAAAAAAATGTTAAAACTGATAATTTTTTTTTCTATTTAAAAAAAATGTGGATTGTGTAACTTTTACAGAAAAAAAAAATATATTGTTACTTACAGAAAGAAAAATTGTATTTTTAATGAAAAATTACAGATTTTTTTTTTCTGTAAATTTTAGTTTTCCGCATTGCTGCCAAAGTTGATATGTTATTTCTATAATTTGATAGATTCTTTTTTTTAATGTAGCTTATAAAGATCGCCATTTTAACCAGTACATTGGTTAAACCAGCTGAGAACATTTTAACCAGTATCAATAAAAAAAGTTATAAATTCCTCGTGATAACAAATCAGAACAAAGACAGACTTAACGCATGTAATAAACGTAACACATAATAGCTCACCAAAAGGCCTACAGAAAGCGCCAAAAGGGAAAAAAAATAACTTCTGAGTTATTCTGTGCATTTCGGGTTAAAGGATTCTTTAATTAAAATTGGTATTATTTAAATGGGGTTCTTTTTAATTGTTGCCAATGACCACTATTTAGTGTTAATCGTTAAATATTATTAATTTGTTATTTAATGATTAAGGTTTCTGACCCCTATGAAAATCTTTTGAGATAGGTTGTATGAAGAACATGTATAAATTAAGATTTAAACATAATTAAAAAGAATATTGCCCAGTTAAACTGATGGTATTGAGCTCACAGGCTACGCATACTAAAAGTACATTACAGTCTTATATATTCAAGGATTAGTGCCGTTCGAAAAACAAATTAATTGGGGAAAATACCTACCCTCATTTCCTCTTTTTATACGTAATCATTGAACCCCCTAAACTAATCAGAGATATGCTTTATCATATGAAACAACTATATCCAAAATTCAGAGCAAATCGGATAATTCTTCATAAAAACACATTTATATAATTTAAGGGGAGTTATCCCCTTCCTTTATACTTAACCATTAAACATCCATATCTATTCAGAGATTCGCCTTATCAGAGAGAACCTACATCCAAAATTTAAAGGAAATCTGATAATTCTGCATAAAAACCCATTTATCAAATTTGACGTGAGGCATAATTGCCCGTATCCCCGTTATACTTAAAAAAGAACCCCGCGGCGAATTAGGGAAGCATCTTATCACTATGAACCTGCATTTAAAAATTAAAGCATATCCGTTAAATCTGCAAGAAAAACCATTAACCTAGAGGGGTAGTCCCACCGATACCCCATTTATACTTATCCAATGAATTCCTAAAACAAAACAGGGAAGCACCTTATCAGAATGAATCTACATCTGAAATTTGAAGCAAATCGGTAGTTTATGCGTGAAAAACCCATTAACCTAAATTAAGAGGAGGGGCGGTTACCTACCTTTCTCCCCTTTTAGACTTATCAAATGAACTCGCAAAATTAATCATGGATTTGTCCTCATGAGAATGATCCTATGTCTAAAATTTGAATGAAATATGATAATTCTACACAAAAATCCCATTTATCTAAAATAAAGGCGGATTTATAGCCCCGTCCCGCTCTTTATACTTATCCAATGAACTCCCAAAACCAAACATGGCGGTGCCCTCATCAGAATGATCCTATATCTAAAATTTGAATGAAATCTGATAAATCTGCATGAAAAACACATTTATCGAAATTAAGGGTGGGGGAATTAGACCCCAGTTGCCCTTCTTTATACTTATCCAGTGAACACCTAATACTAATCACGAAGGCACATGATGAGAATGATCCTATATCTAAATTTTGAGCGAAAACTGATAATTCTGCATGAAAAACCCATTTATATAAATTAAGGGAAGGTGCATTAGCCCCCGTTCCCCTCTTAAATTTATCGAATGAACTGCCACAACTAATCAGGGAAGTGCCTTATCAAAATATATACCTATATCCAAAATTTTAATTTACTCGGATATTTTTATCATGTGTTATAGCATTACGCACGCACATACAGAATGGGCGAGTACATAAGCCTTCAGGCTTTGATAGCCTGTGAACTAAAAACAGGTGGAATTTAGTTTTTGCGGTGTACTACACTCTAACATTACTGCAGTGAGTTAATAGTGTTGTACGTTTTCAGCCATGAGAATTTTGGCGCCTTTCGTAGTTTGCATCTACATGAGATGAGTCTCTGTTTAAAAAGGTTGAACAGGTCTGCGTCTAAATCACTAATTGAGGTACTCAGTAAACGGAATCTATGTATATGTCTTTTAACTGAATATTTATAAGCAAGTTTGTCTCAGGTAGATCTACGAAACACAATTCAGATGTCAAGAAAATGCGATAAATTTTAGAATAATTAAATTAAAGATTTTTTTTTAAATATTTGTTTTAACTGAAATTTTTGGCGCCTTTAATACTTCGGCGCCTGTGTGCGCCGCGCACTTCGCCCACTGGGTCGGCACGCCCCTGGGCGGATGGGCGAGCACGGAGTTTTTTAAATAATTTCTACTATGTAGAATAACATGTAAGGCAAATTGACCTGCGTGTTTCGATCTTTTAACGTATAAATATGCACCTCCTCTAAGAAGGATAATTTTCATTATTTGACGGCAGGATGTGTGTATAATATGCGTTTCCATGGATTCTGTTGTTTTTTAAAAAAATCATCTAATAGGGAAGTTGCAATCAGCTGATAAACCATTGTATTCAAGTGGAGGTAAGGGTAGTTCAACCAATCAAGACTGCGTATTTTAGTCTTTTACCTCCAGCGTGACGTCAATTGCAACTGCCCTATACGCTGATGTGGGTGTATGTTTTTTTTAATTATTACTACAGAAAAATATAGGATAAAATATAAAAAAATAAAAATAAATAAAGTTATAAAACATTTTTTGTGCTGACTGTGCAACGGATGAAGAAGTATCATAAATTCGTGGTACTTACGGAACCCGTTATTTTCCAAGTGAAATATCAGTATTTTCTTTATAAAATAAATAAAGCTTCTATAAACACTCGTAATTTCGCCTTCTTTAACAAGTGATTTTCAATAAGAAAATATTCGTACTTAGTATTTCTTATTGAAATGCAATCTTATTGAAATTATTTCCTATTCTAGAAATTCCAGGTTCCTTAGGAACTCCCCTTAGGAAATTTTAGTTTAGGGGGGGGGGGAATTATAGGTTTTCATAATTGATTAATTACTGCAAGAACAAAATAATAAGGCAGGGAATTTTTAGACAATTTTTGTTGATATATCATGATTTTTTGTAAATTAATATGTATTTTGTTCCATTTAAAATTGTTTTTCATAAATTTAACCGCTTAACGGATCAATATTTCTGGTAAAAAATTTCAAATGATGTCTAATTTAGCATATCTTTAACAGAATTTTTAATCTTTTATCACCTGTTATTTCAAAGAGAAATTTTTTGCCTAATTGAATCAGAAAAATGCCTTGATAAAATAATACAATATTCAAAATTAAATTTTACTGGTGAGATAAATAAATTATGATTGTTTTTTAAGCCTTTTTTTTCGGATTTTCGAAGATCGCGATTGTAATCGAACAAAATACATCAGATACATTTTTTATTTTCTCAAACAGATTTTACCAACACAAAATTTAATAGGTCAGAGCTTTCTTCACCAAAGTAGTCGCATTAACGGACACATGTTTGTTGAAAATAATCATTAACGGTTGTTTCGATAGCAGAAGTGTTTTATATGCTTCTGCCATAGAAATTAATAGAAATATATTAAATTATTTTTCCATTTGTGCTTTTATTTTATCCAATCAATCAATTATAAATATTAAGCAATTATAAATAATTTTAATCAATGCAATGTATTAGTAATCTATAAATATACCTATATTATAAAGAGGTAAAATTACTTTATTTGTACAGGAAAATCTGCGGAACTACCGAACTGATTTCAAAAGAAATGATACTAAAATGATGGTGTTCCCCCCGAATCAAATATAGACTATCTCTTATGTCCATACCACGAACTCAAGGGGAGCGCAGGAAAAAAAAACTTTCTAAAAATGCAATTTTGTGATACTGAAAGGCCTAGAAAAATGAAATTTGGCATGTTAACCGTAATTTTTCCCATCATGATTTGCCGGGCATCTATGCTTCAATCATAATTTATTTATCTCACCAGTAAAATTTAATTTTAAATATTGCATTATTTAATCCGAGCATTTTTCTGATTCAATAAGGCAAAAGTTTCTCTTTGAAATAACCCGTCATAAATGATTAAAAATTGTATAAAAGATATGCTCTAAATTAGACATTATTTGAAAATTTTTACCAGAAATATTGATACGTTAAGTGGTTAAATTTATGAAAAACAATTTTAAATTGAACAAAATACATATTAATTTACAAAATATTATGATATATCAACAAAAATTGTCGAAAAATTCCCTGCCCTATTATTTTGTTTTTGCAGTAATTAATCAATTATGGAAACGTATAATCCCTAACCCCCAAACTAAAATTTCAGGGTTCCTAAGGATCCTGCAATTTTTAGAGTAGGAAATAATTTCAATAAGATTGCATTTCAATTTCATTTCAATAAGAAATGCTAACTACGAATATTTTCTTATTGAAAATCATTTGTTAAAGAAGGCAAAATAACGAATGTTTATAGTAGCTTTATTTATTTTATGAAGAAAATACCGATATTTCACTTGGAAAATGACGGGTTCCCTAAGTACAATGAATTTACGATACTTCTTCATCCATTGCACAGCCAAAAAATGTTTTATAACTTTATTTCTTAATATTTTGTCCTATATTTTTTTCTGATGTAACAATAATAATAATAATAATAATAAAAACATACACCCACATCAGCCGTATTAGATGATTTTTTAAAAACAACAGAATATATGGAAACGCATAATATACACACATCCCACACCCACCCTCAAATTATGAATTTTTTTTTTTTCTATTTCTTAGAGGAGGTGCATATTTATATGATAAAAGATCGAAACACGCAGGTCATTTTGCCTTACATTTTATTATACATTGTAAAAATTATTTAAAAACTCCATGCACGCCGATTTGCCCCCCTAAATTAAATGATAAAAAAAAAAAAAAAAAAAAAAAAGCAGAACTTATCGTAACGCAGAATATTTACATACTCCGCCCCAAAAAACTGAAGACATACTTTTTCTATTCGGGAGGGTAAGTTTATATTTACACACTAGAACATCAAAACAAGTAGGTCGTATTTTAGAAACCATTTACTGGATAAAATAAAAATCCAAATAGAAAACTAAATTAATATATTTCAATGAATTTTTCTAGTGAAAATCATAAAAAACCCTATACACTGAAAAAAATTTGACTCATTTGCTACAGCGCTCCACCGCTGTTATAGAAAACGGTTTTTTTACTGTGTTATGGAACATTCTCATTGGTCATGAAAGAGATATTCTATAAAAGCTGTGGAGTGACGCTGCAGCACATGGGTCAAATTTTAACAGTGTAGCACTATTAAAATAATCGCCACGGGTGATTTTCAGGAAACGCTATTCCTACAAAAGACGAGGAATTTGACGTAAAAAATTCTGCCCAATCAGTTTCGATTAGGGAAAATCCCGTTGGAAAAGCCATAATATGCTCGATTACACCGTCATAAACGAGCATTCGAAATAAACATCAAATACAAAAGTTACGTATTTTTGTCCGTAGAATCCGAATCTGCAATAAAAAATGGGGGTTATAATTTAAGATTTCAATGTTGGACCCCCCCTCTGATCCCCAGGGGGTCGGTTGCGAAGGTCAAATTTGGTATCACCGAGTAGCTTATTTAAAAATATTTAACATGTATATTTACGTTTTTCAATCTCATATGTATTTCTCGAGTTATTCGGCCGTTTCCAGACTTTTCGGACACCCTGTATATCGAAACAATAGTCTATCTCCTTAAATATTGCCCCTAGACCCGTACTTCCAATTGCAAAAATTCATAAAAAAAGGTGAAATTTCTGATAAGATAAGTTGCAACTCCATGGGGGGGGGGGTCTATGTGAAAAAATACGAAAATTAATTTTTTATACGGCCCCCGTAGGGCAAAATTTCCAATTAGGAAATTATTCCTTATCCATTCCTAGAATGAACAAAAAAATTTCATCTAAATATCTAAAAATCTGACAGAGATATTAAAATCTGAAATTCTTCAAAATTCGTGACTTACACCACTTTACCATGCCTGTAAACGAAGAATTTTTCGCTGTTTTTCAAAACAAGTGAGGGATCATCCATAAGTTGTCCATTATTAAATATCGATTTAAGACAGTGCCTCTCATTTGGACATAACCAAAGCAGCGTATTGAATTAAATCTAAATTTGTTTTCAAAATATGTTGATAGTTTGCACTGGAGGTCTGTATGAACCGAAATATCTAGTTCCGGACCCAAACCGACCCATATGGGAAAAAGTTTGGCCCGACCTGAAAAAATGTTAAAATCATAAACCGGACCGGTCTGGAAAGCAATTTAAATCATAGCGCGGTCAGCCGCAAATTTCTACATAGTTTTTTACTTCGGTGTGGGAAAAAATTGTTTTGTATGGAAGAGTTCTGACCAAAAATTCCTTTTATTGCTTTTCGTTTTTTATAGTTATACTTTTTATTATTAAAGAAGCGTAAAAGGCTGTAATATTTATATTCTATCAATGAATCTCTATTTATATATAAATGTTTCACTTAATTTTTAATATCGTAATTCAGTATTTTTGTTTTCACTGGCTTTATTGTATTTAATTTTTTAGCCTTTGTATATACTATTCTTTAAAAAAAATAAATTATATATACATATATAGATGTAAAATAAATATTTTAAAATCTATGTGTTTTTTGTAAAAATTTCGATTGAGCCGAATTTTATAATTTTTTTTATGCACGTACTAACCCAGTCAGAGACAGTGATTTTAATAATTTGATTTTTTTTTGCATTAGTTTTGTTTCGGCAAATTTGAAAAAAATATTTGCTTTTGAAAATATGATTTTTTAAAACGTTATATTACTTTTTCAATAAATATTTTTAATATTTTTAAAATTAATATAAAAAAAAAAAAAAAAAAAAAAAAAAAAAAAAAAAACTGGAACAAAACTAAAGTCAGATTTTCATCTTTAATTAAATGGAAAGAAACTGAAATCCGATAAATAATGTTAACGAGTTATTACGATTTTTAACTATCCCATTTTAAATTAAACCAGTACTAACACATGAAACTTTTTAAAATTGTATGAGAAATTTTAGGATGTTATTTTCTTAGCAAATTATAAGGTAAACCATCACAAAAAGAAAAAATCAAAATTCAAACTCAAAAAATAGATTTTTTTCGCGTTTCCTAGAACTGTTAAAGTAACATTGTTTTTTGAATTGCACACATTTCAATTTGTGTCTGATCCCTTAAAACCTGATGAATTTTTTAAACGACTATAACTTTGCGAGTTTTAAAGATATAAAGATGCAACTTTTTGCGTCTTATTCAGGACTGAATAAGGAAACTTTTTCTAATTGGAATTTTTACTCTACGGGGGCCGTATAAAAATTTAATTTTTGTATTTTTTCAACTAGACCCCCCATGGAGTCGCAATTTATCTTATAAAAAATTTCACCTTTTTTATGAATTTTTGCAATTGGAAGTATGGGTCTAGGGGCAATATTTAAGGAGATAGCCTATTGTTTCGATATTTATGACTCACCCTGTATAGTGCTGTATAGTACTCATCATACAGCACGATATCGTGCTGTATGATGAGCACTGTGAAAATAATTGCATCTACGGTAAGGGTGCAGAACCAGGGGCGTGCCAGCAATATTCGGCGCCTGTGTGCAAAACTGCATTTGGCGCCCTACACCCCCCCCCCATCCAATCGTCTGTAAAAATAAAACTTTATGCCCCCCCCCCCCCAAAAAAAAAAAAGAACTATGAATATTTATAAACATATAGTTGTCATTCTTTTGGCGTTTTTTTAGCTAGAAAATTTATTTAATAAAATATGTCTCGTTTCTTTACAGTTCGTACTTTATTTCATTAAATAAATAAATTTCTGTTTCCAAATATTCTTAAATTACTTGAAAAATAAAGAAGGGTGGCAGCTATGTAAATAAAATTCGTACACAGTAAAACTTCCTGCGTTACAGTAAAATTTCATTATCCCGGAGAAAATAATTTAATGCAATAACAATAGATTGCATCTAAAAGAAATAAGTTTCTATTTACTTTGCATGTATTGGCGATGGCTAAGAAAATCTACGTTAAATAGATATATGAAAATTTGGATAAGGATCGATGATGGGTGATGCACCGTGCATCTGACACTCATTTTTTTATTTTTTGTTAATTACCCGAAATATTAATTAAAAAACCTTAATGATCATCGCAAAATGGCGATCTTTTATTCCTCAACGAGATCATGCTTGTGTGCTTCCCCAAGCAGTCCTTCCCACTAGCCTGAAGCGTAACGTTTGATTTTTTCTGTATTTTCAAATTGGGATGTAGTGAGATCCTGGTAGAATTACAAATAAAGAATAATAAAGAAAGAAAGAAAAACGATTTCAATGGTATTTTTCATTACTATTTCAAAAAACCTTTTTATTTGGCAGCGATTCGCATCTCTTTTCAAATTTTCCATTTCTCTGAAGTTTCAAACGTAAAAAACAAACAAACAAACAACAACAACAACAAAGACTGTTGATACATTCACGGTATTTTTCAGGTTCTAATAATATATCTAATGTAAAAATATTAATATTTACTGTTCAAAAATTTCAAAGATTCGCCAAACATATTTTTTCTCCCAGTGCAAATTATCTCAAGATATCGTTTCCCAATTAAGAAATATGTGATTTGAATATCATTTCGCGTTAATAAATAAAAAAAATATATGTATGAGGGATTATGCGCATTTCCATAATTTATTTTATCAAGATTTTTTTTTTGGTTAAAATTGAAAGTTTTATATCTAAATGTCAGAAAATGAATACAAATTGACGGTTAGCTTGAAAAATCAGACGGGGACATGAATACCACCGCCGATATACTCTACTGAAGGCAGGTAGTAAGAAGGTAAACTAAGAAATCAACTCGAGCTTCGATTGGATGGATTTTCTTTTAAAAAGGAAAAATCATACAAATTCAAGATTATACACTGCTAACAATATAATGTTCGTTCGAAAATATTTTTATTCAAAATTATAAAGTCAAATCAACATGCTGCTGAAGACATTGCCCTCCCCATACGCCATATCTACATTCGTTTGGAAAAAACAACATTCAGTATTTGACTTTAGATTATTTAACCTCCTGACTGCCGCAACCGGATTTTTTCACACACTAAGATGCAGATCATACACTGCAACATAAGCAATATTTAAATTAATATAATTCTACAAATAAAACACAGTTTTGAAAAATTAAGTTAGGATTAATACTCTCAAAGATTATACACCTATACGTAATAACATATTTTGTATCAGGTTGGAAAAAAACATTTTTTTAAAAAATATTTTTAATAAATTAAGGAGAAAACAGCAGTACAATATTACCCTTTGGCTGGGCAGTCAGGGGGTTAAGGTTATTGTAATTGGCCTAGATGATCCAAGGCGGTTGGTTACCAGACATAAAGTGCACGGGATTTTAAAACACTTTTTTCATAAATCTACATTTTTCTATTCATATTAACAGCCATCATTGTAGTTTCTAATTTATTTATGTCTAAATTGAACTTTTTTTTGCCATTTTAGTCTCTGTAACGTCTACGGTTATGTGTAATGCTAATAAGTGCTCATATTTCAAAAATTTAATTTTAAGTTCGGAAATGAAATGTACAAATCTTACAATCATTACAATAATTTATGCAGTATTTGAATAGACACGAGTGTACGCAGGGAGTGCGGGGAAAGGTTCCACCTTCAACCTTCTAAAAAATTAGAAAATTTGGACATCTATGGCCAAATTTAGTCTATCTTCATCAACTCTCCCCCTTTTTCGCTATCATGGTAATTCCAGAGTACTAGAGAGATAAAAGGTACTTATTTTGCTCAGAAATCTAAGGTGTGAAAAAAAAAAAAAAAAAAAAAAAAAAAACACTTTTTTTAATACATATAGTTTCCACAGAAATGATCATTAGTAGAAGTGCTGAACAAAATTATTGCTTTGGCCACTTAAAGTAAACTTTACTCTTTAAGTGCAAAAAGCAGTGTTAAATCTACGGCACGGAATGCCAACAACTTCACAAACGGCTGATGCTCCATTTTTACCAGTTAAAATTTGTCCCATAGCTGACGCCAGTATCGCCAATCAAAAATCTGTACACTGAACAGAACAGAGAACACTAACATACAAAAGGCTATACAAATATAATGAACGTTATCAACTTTTTGGCAATTTCTGGACCCCCGCTACCCCTTACGATATCGTACGTTATCATTCCTCAATAACATTCTCTTTTCTTTATTGGTAAACACAAGTATTATTTCAAACATACTTTACACCTGTTTTCATAAACGCAGATTATACAGTGCTCAGCAAAAGTTTAGACACTGGTGTTTTTTAACCTTTAAATAAAAAATACGAACACGTGAGTTTTACAAATGGCTATACTTATTTTCAAATATATTTTAAACAATGTAGAGTAAAAATAATGGTTATAATATAAGATTGTATTTAATTTAACTGAAAAAAGTAAAATTTGCATATTGCAAAAGTTTAGACACTTTTTTGATTTTTAGCCAACTGTTCATGTAAAAACGCAAATTTCCAAGTTAAGATGTCACATGTCTGAAATATTTAATTATACCTTGATATAGCATCAGTTAGTGAAGATGCAGGGAGCTAAAAATATTCAATTAGATGAGGTAATTGAAGTAGGAAAGCTGAAATGGAAATGGAAGACTGTTGCAGAAATTTCAGCAGCATTGAATTGTCCAAAGTGGTCTGTCTATGAAATATAATCTAAGGATGACTCCTTCAAAATAAAACATAATCTGGAAGACCTTGTGTGACAAGAAAATGAGATGACAAAAGGATCCAGAAACTGACATTTACACAAATAATGGTTGCTAATCACATTAAAAGTAAGTCAAGACTTTCTGTGTCGACGGAAATGATTCGTAGATGAATTAAAGAAGCAGGTAAATCAATTTACATGAAAATGATAAAACAATCAGCTTTAAAATCTCGCTACAAATTGGCGGGAATGCAATGAACTTTTAAACATACGTCATATGGATCCAAATGGTACGCTACGATATTCAGTAACGAAAAAAAATATGGAATTTGAATGGCCCAAACGGGTGGCCATACTTTTCATGACTTGCGTAAAGAGCCTGGGACTTTCTTAAGTCGACAACAAGAAGGTGACTTTTTAATGATTTGGTCCTCACTTTGCTTTAATGCTAGAGTATCTGTGGAGTTATTCATTGGTTGCCAAGCAACACAAGACTACGTACATACGTTGGAGATTAATTTTTAGTCATTTGGGGAACGTTTTGCTGATCTAAAGTATGGATTTTAGCATCTATTCATGTTGCATACAAGAGAAGAACTTCGTTTAACTCTGAAAATACTACTGATCTCAACTGGCCGGCGTGTACTTCTGATCTGGACCCAATCGAAAACCTTTTTAACATAATATGTCGTAATGTTTATGCAAATTTTTGCTACACTTTTCTTTTAATGAGCTTCGAGCTGCTGTTGAACACGTTTGGTACAAAATAGACCCCCAAGTGACGCAGCATTTAGTTTCTTCGATGAAAAGTCACATTCTTGCACTAATTGCAAACAATATGGGTGCAACTCGATTTCAATTTGTAGTTATTTTTCTGTAAATATAAAAATTGTCCATACTTTTGCCACAATGTTAATTTCATTTTTTTGTCATTATATTTTATGTAAAAGGTAAAATTCAAAATTTATTGTTTGTGAATAAAGGATAAGTCACAAGTAATATATGACAGATGTATTACAAACATTCGGTACATACTACTTCTGAAAATAGAAGCGTAATCGATCGTTGTCTAAACTTTTGCTGAGCACTGTATATATGCATACACATAAGACAGAAGAATAGGAATATCAAACATTGAGATATTCAATATTTTAAAAATAAATAATTTTATAGTCATTTAATTATTTTAATTTTCATTAATGAGTATTTTCATAAAAATAGTTAACAAACTAATATATATATATATTGCAGATTCAAAATTGCAACTACTTCTGAATGAATTCAATCATGAATTTCAATCATGAATTCAATCCATTCATTCAGAAAAATGAATTCTTCTTCTGAATGAATGAATTCAATCTGATTCATTCAAAAATGATAAATAAGGTACCTGTACCCAATATGGACACCCTAAGGAAAATGTATTTTTTTCACCCCCATGTACTAGTCATAGGACTCCAAAAATATGTGACCACTATCCTTGGACTAGACTATCATTATTAAAATTAGTGACCTTGTAATTATTCTGGTTTAATTTAAATGATAAAAACAAGCAAATGTTTACAAGTATCCATATAAGGAACTACCTGTCCCTATTATGGACAGGTGTCCCCTTATTGACTTTCTACACAGTGTGTATGGAAGAGCCACTTTTCCAAGTTATTTTAGAGGAGAGGGAATAAAAAAATGTATCTTAAAGTATTCGGAGGAGGAGGGGGGACAGTAAATATCTTCAGAACATGCATTTTAAAAAGGGGGGGGGGGTCATTCTCGTTTTTTACCCTTCGAAGACCCATGCAAAGCCCCTTAGTTACTAGTAAATGTTATGAAATAATATTGTTGGTTTTGCTTAGCTTTATTGCATCTGTCTGCGAATTTACATCTGGTATTACTCAGTCCTCACAGCATGGACAAATGGAAACTTTTTCACCTTGGGCAGTAAGTCCCACATAATCCTCATGAACATATCTGCCACATGTGATGCATGGCCGCATGTTTGGAAAAGCATCAATAATGCAAAAGAAGCAGTAACAGCTCTCCTTTGTTGAGGAAGTCATACCATTGGAACCTACGATTTCGCCAACAGATATCCTACTGGGGTGGGGTAGTGTTCCTTCAACCTTCGGTAAGAGTTGCGACATGATGGCAATAAATTCTGATTGGTCGAAATCTGTTTTCAACCGCCGCAGGCGATCGACTGCATCGCTATCATAGACTTTACATGGGATGAAAACAGAGGGTTTTAAAATCCTCCTCATTCATAATATTTTAATGCTTTTTTCGACTTTTAACATCAATTTTCAGGTTCAGAAATGTTTATATTATGGATATAAATACACTTTTGTCTACGAATTTCGCAATTTTCATGAAAAAATATTTTTTTTCTTCCATAAGTTTCGTTTTCGTACTGCCAGCACTAGCAATATCCCATCATTTTCTCGTTATATTTTAATATATATGCATATAATTTGAATTATTTTTATTTGTATGACTAAATTGTATATATATCCTTGCATTGTTTTGATGGAATAGCATCAGAAGTATTTTTTTTTCTTTTTTTCCGTCATAAGTAATCAAAATAAGTTTGGCGAGGAATAGAAGAACGCCAGGCGCCAAATGCCTTTATGAACTTGTGTCGTGGTTTAAAAAGTTGTTTTGCGTTAAACTTTGTAGATGGTTTGGTGTAATGGTTAGCATACAAGTCTTGTAACCCAAACATTGTGGGTTCGATCCTCGACAATTTAGATTTTTCTTTTTTCTTTTTCTTTATTGATTTATTGAGATTACCATATTTTTTTTAATAATTTATTATCAGTTATTAAAATATATTTTTTTAGACTGATTTTTTTAAATGAAACTAAGTTTTAATATTAAATATCATCCAACGGCTATATTTTGATAATTAAAAAGAAACATTTTACTCTTTTTTTTTCCCTTATTGATTTATTATAAGTTAATGTATTTTTTTAATTAGTTTTTTTCAAAAAAAAAAAAAAAAAACCCACTCAGTTTCAATATTTAATTTAATTTATTTATTAATAATTTATTATCAGTTAATAAAATATTATATTTCTTTAGATTTATTATTATTATTATTAATGAAACTAAGTTTTAATATGAAATATGATCCAAGGGCTATATTTTGATAATTAAAGAAGAACATAAATTTTAATGCAATAACATTGAATAAAATTACATTTAAAATATATCTATGTCGTAATTTAATAACATAAAAAAAATCTAATTACTACAGATAACTTATTACAGTATTCATTTTTATGAAATTAATCCTTCACTGCTCGATTTTTTCTATTTTTATGATTAAAAAAAATATATTATTTTAAATCTATAGATCGGTCTAATAATGGGAAAAATAGGAAAAATAATTCAATTTAAAATTTGATATTATATGGTGTGTACTATATGTACACATTTTGGGTTTTAAAGTACTGTATTGCTTTATTTTGTTACAAAATGAGCTTATTTTTTAAAAAATCCTTTTTTTTTCTTTTTCTTTTTTAAATGGATTTATTAACTCTTTATTTAATTACTCTTTATTTATTTATTATTCTTTATTTAATTACTCTTTTTTTCCGATTCTTTCAAATAACTAAGTTTTAATATTTTATTTTATTTATTTATTTTTAATAATTTATTATGAGTTAATAACATGTTATATTTCGTTTGATCGATTTTTTTTTTAATGAAATTAAGTTTTAATATTTATCATGATTCAAGTGCTATATTTTGATAATTAAAAAGAATTATAGTTTTTAAAGCAGTAATAACATCGAAAAAATTACATTTAAAATAGTTTATGCTGTAATTTAATAACATAAAAATATCTAATTATTAGAAATAACTTACTACAGAGTTCATTTTTATAAAATTAACCCTCAACTGCACAATTTTTTTCTATTTTTATCTATATCTGTTGAATAATGGGGAAAATAGTAATTATAATTAATATTTATTTGCATTAATATTGATATTTTTAAGTATTCGGTAAAAATAACTCCTACCATAATAGCTTCATCGACATTTTTTTAAGCCAAATTTATGGCACATAATAAAAATTATAATTTTTTCAGGTATGTGCTAGATACGGCACATGGTGCAGTAAGGGGTTAAGTAGGATGCATCATACATCAAACACGTATACAAAAAAAAAAAAAAAAAAAAAAAAAAAAGAAAGAAAGAAAGAAATGGAAGTTGGGAATATAAATAGTTAGTTGAATTTTTTTCTAAAAATAATTTTACATGGAGAGTGAGGAATGTCAAAGGGGATTAAAGGCGAAAATTTTATGAAAAGTTATTTAGAAGGTCGAATTTTTTTTCTTACTGCACAATACCAAATAGAGCAATTAAAAAAGAAAAGAAAAAAGAAAAAAAAAATTGTAGTTAAAAAATTAGCCCTTTCCATTCGACAAATGAACCTCTATCAGCCGCCATTGAGGAGAGGCCAATTATAATTGAAAATGTAATATAAATGTTGAAAATCTAAAAACGCTGTTCCACTCTAAAGAACTGGAATATAAAATTCCACGCATGACTATCTGAAAATTTCATGCATTGAAGATGCGCAATGAGATCTTAAATGTGTGGCTTCTTGATATATATTTATTTATATAATTATTTATTAATGTCTTAGGCATCCTAAGCATAAATTATGCATAGAAATAAGCAATACACATATTTTAGAAACACATTATTACTTTTTTTTTTCATTTTGTTTTTATGTGTTTCAGGGCTGTAGGAAAAATATTTTTTAATCTAACGTCGTATGAAGTAAATGCTTATATTCTGTCTTAAATGTATCTGTGAGCTCAGTTTAAACCCTAACCTCAAAATCACCGCCCACCCCCTCCCGCACAAACGCGTGCACCCAAAGGTTTGGTTTGATTTGGTTTCTGCCGGCCAATTATCTACGCTTGGGATATAGGCCCTAATGGGTGGGATGCCCTCCGTGGGGTCTTTCTAAGAGAACCTAACCCATATTTACGCATAGAAATCCAAGGTTCGAAGAAAACCACGGAAAACTCCGAACAGTTAGGCCGACAGCCGCGATTGGGTTCGAGCCCAACACCTGCCGTCTACCAGTTTTGAGGTCAGAATCTCGCGGCCACTGGTGGGGCCGCAACCAAAGGAAAAATGTATTAATATTTATAGCCAATAAATTGCCGCTAAAAATCTCTTGAAAATATTTTTTTTAAAAAGTGTAAAACATTAAAATAGTACATAAATAAATATGTTTTATCTAAGCACAAGGCATATTTTAAAAAATTGTCAAAAATTGCTTGCATAAGCAAAGTTATATTCTGCTATTGCAAAAATTATTAGTATTTTTTTTTCTTTCTTTTGTGAATCTGATACTAGTTGTTCAAACTTGTGTAATTTTGACAGGTAATTTTAAGCATTTTATTTTCCGTGAATTTGTTCGTCTCTCAGTTTGGTATGCTTAAGACTGTTCTTAAATACAAACCGACTATTTTCCGACACATTTTTAAATTTATTTTCGTTCAGAAACGTATCAAATTAATGTGTTCTTTTATTTAGAAACAATTTAATAGAAATGTTTCCCCCTTTTTTGGTAAAAAAAGAAGTTTTTCGGCAAATGCTGTCAAAAGTTGACGTATTCGCCTAATTTCCGGACGCGACACCGCAGAAAAGGAAAACATTGTCTTCTGAAGCAAGGATCATTTATAAAAATATAGTTAGTTTATGAGTAAATAAAAAACTTTTAGATTGTAAATCATTTTAGTAATAATACCTGAAATATCCTGTTTTTATGTCTAAAAAGGATTTAATAAGTTTTGCGTTGTTCAGTGGAAAGAGGGAGGGAAATATTTTTTGGAGAGCCACTTTAAGTAAAGTAAGGATGGGGACAACCAATAAAAGCCAATTTTTTTTAAATAATTTTTTTCTTCTTATTTTTCCTAGGAATTTCGAGGGTTGTTCTCAAACTCAAACTGATTACTTTTTACCGTATTCACAAGGTTATTTCTATTAGAAAATACATACGACTTTACGTTTTTCTTTTTTCGATTGTAAGAAATCGAATAACGTTTCTCTATATTTAATAATATTTTTTAATAATATGTATAATTTTCGTTTTCCGATATAATTTTTTGGAAAATGGAAATAAAAACTGCATATTCTGTCAATTGTTTGAGGCACTAGTCACAGTCGAGTTATTGATTGAATATAACAGATGATAATAAAAGAGTAATATAGGTGTTAAAGTTTTTTACGGAAAACTGAAGGAATGGTGCATTTTTTGGTATTTAAATAGTAACATCTGCAGATTTCATGCTTTTCCGTATAAAAATGAGGTCGTGAATATGCCAAAAATATTTGCATTGTTTACAAGGTTAAAAGAAAGAAAGAAAGAAAAAAAAGGTGGAGACATTTTTAATGCAATCTTTAATGGCATAGGTTGATAGTTTTCATATTTTGAACAATCTATACAAAATCCACTCCAAATGTGAATATTCATAAAAATATACGCTTTAGTTGAAAAATGCTAAATTTGTAGTTTTTTTTTTTTTTTTTCAAAAATAAACGCTAAAAATTTCGTTAAAAAAATTCCGAAGTTCGAGGAATATTTAAAAATATCTATATTAATTGTTTATGCAATTATGAATTCCTTTTCTGTAAGATTACTCAATGATTCTATTTCTTTTAATTTTTTTTTAAATAGAAATTATAGGGATGAAGACAGTCGATATTAAATTTTTGAATACTTATAAAAATATATGCAATGCATAGAATTATAAAAAATAATTATTTTTTATGCAACGCCTCATGGGGTTAATGTTTATATTTGGTATTTTTGGGTCCAAATAAATAGATCAATCATAAACATAAATGTTGAATTCACACACACTCAAAAGTTAACAGTTTGTAGGAAGTGTTAAATTCAAAACGTCTGGAAAATTAACAATGTAGTATACCCCCCCCCCCCCCCCCGCCTCACCCGTCCCTTCCGCACTCGAAAAAAATTTATTGATTAAAAATTTGCTTAAGCACATGTATAGTTTTCATTCCTTTAAAATGTACTGTGACATAATACTAAAATGTATAATTTCAGTGATTAAATTCAATAAGTTGAGGGACTTCCTTTTACAAATAGTCTAATGAGAAAATCTGTAAGTAAATATGTATTGTTGTATGCTAAATAACCAATTTAAATTAAATATTAAATGTATTTGAATAAAAGAATTTCACTTGATATTATTTTTGTCATAATAAAGACAAAAACAGAAATAAATCGTTTATTTATAATATCGTCCTAATAAAAAAAGAAGAATTATTTTGTTTATCTCTTTCGTCTCTTTTGAACGATCATTAAAATAATAATATTACTGTTATCAAAAGTAACCAAAGGGCGAGGAAGCGCCAAGCATAAAAATCAGGGTTGCACGCGTTTTCTTCCATCCTCCACTTTTCTTCCACTGAGCATGCGTACTTGATCTCATGACGCTACTCTTACAAACACGGTCCAGGTACCCTAGGGTGGGGGGGGGGGGCTTCTTTTTATTTTTCTGCAAGGGTTTTTTGGAGGAAGGTTTTGGGGGGATTGTTCAAATGGCATCTTGTTGAACAAAGATTTTACCACTTTGATGCCTTTTCAATTTATTGCTTGGCAACGTTGAATTTTCTTCATTCTTGCAGTTGTAGTCGAAGGGGACATAAGCTGTCTATATTGGGAACCGGGCGTAGTTTTACTAAATCTTGTAACAAATGAATAAGGAAAATATTTTTAAGCAAGATATGCAATAGCAATCGAAAATATGTTTTATTAGCTTTCTAAAACACTCCACTTTTCAACATTTAATGCAATTTTACCATATCTAAGAAGAATTTAAACTTACAAGTAATTAAGATCAGCACATCTCGAAACAACAAATTTCCTCCTAAATGGCGAACAGGGCGCTTTTTTCACTTTCCAGCCTTAATTATCTTTTCAACTGCTTTTCTTCTCGAAAATATTGAGCCATCTCTCGATCGAAATTATTACCTTTAAAAATATTAGGGGTGTCCATATTGAGAGCCCTGTCCATATAGGGTACAAATACTTTATATCAAGACACCCCACCCCTCACTAGAGATATCTTCCGATATCATATGCCAGATTCCCCTCCCCTTCCCCCTAAAGTGATAATGTTATGTATGCATATAGCCAGTGCCTTAGCTAGATGTGAATAATGGGAAAAGGAGGGGTGGGGGGCTCATATTTTCTCTTTTTCTCTCTGTGATGCAGAAAGATAAATTAGTACATGTTCACACTGTAATTACTATGTTTCTCATTAAACTGTTGTAATAGTTTCATTTTACGCTAAGAAAAGAATGGGATGATGAAAAATTCGAGTGTAAAACGAATGAAATCTTAAACAACTTGTTAGCTTCATGTGTGTAAATAGGATGAGCAAGTGTTGAAACACTTATTTTAGTTACAATTTAGTATTTTTACAAAAGCTGTGAAAGGTCCTCAAAACTAAATTAGATTTTAAAACAGAATTTCATTTGAATTTTTGAAATAGAAATTAATTTAGTGACATTGGACTCTTTTCCAGGGAGGCTCAAAATGTTTTAGGGGAAACTGAGCCGCCCATAGCACCCCCTTAGCTACTGCCTTGTACATAGCCCCCCAAGTTCTGGTTTTACATTGTTTTTCTATTCAGGATTCTCCAAAGCGTCCCCCGCGGACGCCACGATTGCGCCCTTAAGTTAATTTAGCTCCTATGGTAATAAAACTGTACTGTGCAACACTATTAGAACACTGATTTTCCGCCGCAGTAAGATAATAGTGTTGCGTATTTTCAGCTATGTGAATTGCGGCGTCTTTCATTATTTATAACTACATGAGGTGCACCTCTGTTTGTAAAAGTTGGACAGGTCTTGTCTAAATGATTTATTAGAAGACTCATAAGAAAAATAAAATTAAATTTTAAAGAAAGAAATGAATATTTATAAATAATTTGTATAAGGTAAATCTACAAAAGATAATTTAGATGTCAAGAAAATATAATACATTTTAGTATGAAAAAAGTAAGGATTTTTTTTTTTTCAATATTTGCTTCTCAACTGAAATCTTTTGGCGCCTTTACTGCTTTGGCGCCTGTGTGTGCCGCACACTTTGCACACTGGGTCGGAACGCCCCTGTGTGCAGAACGGCCACTTAAGTGCGAAGGGCCACTTAACGAGAGCCACTTAATCGAGGGCCACATCAATAACATAAAGAGAATGCTATTTTAAGGAGGTGAGGTGATCTGGGGCCTACAATGAGATAAAAATTTAGTCTCACAAGGGAACCACCAAACATGGTGCTCACAGATTTTGATGATTTCCAATTATGTTGTAGGGGTCATACTACTAATTATTCTGGTTAAAAGGTTTCTTCAAAAGGGCCTTGGTTTTTGAGAAATTGGGGGTCAAAGTTCAACGTATATTTCAAATACTTATTAGTACAAGCACCGTGGTAGCACGCGTGCTTACGAGTTGAAAGGTTGCTGGTTCAAATTCGTCCTCGGCATTTATTATTACTAGGACTTCCCTCAGAGGGATTAGTCTGAGCGATATTGCTGAGAATACACATTTAATAACTTGCGATAAGTAAAGAAAATGAGATGTTACCTTTAATTGGTCATTCATTGTGATAAAATATAATGATGAAAATAAGCATATCGAATCGTAGAACTACAAAATCTTGTTGCATATATTATTTTTATAAAAGAAAAGCAAACCATGCTTTTCGTTTATTCAACCTTCACTAAATTTGAATCCGATTAAAAAAAGTACCGTGATTAATTAAAATGTTATAGGCAGAGCTGCCAAGTCTCCGTCATTTTGGGTACCGGTATTTTAATACAGAAAATGTTTTATTAAATCGGAACATTCTGCGGATTTAAAAAATAACTTTTCCTATAAGAAAATTCTGCTATGCAATAAGCGAGGGTTTGGCATCTCTGTATAGGAATCGTTCGTAATCTACTTTTTAACCTTAAAAAAAGCAACGACCATTTTTCGGGTACAAAAAGTATTGCTAATTGTTCTATTTTGCATACTAGATACTAATTGTAATATTGATACATCTTTGGTGATAAATTTCCAATAATTTTTCAAATCCCATTTATTTCGTTAAAAATATAAATCTTTTATTCATTTAGTTTAAAATAAATAGTTTTTAATTAATTTCATAATACTTTTGAAATATCACTTTTCATTGGCCATTTTTTAAAGCATTTAGAAAGTGGTTGTTGTTTTCAGTCAAATATAGACTTTGGTCTGTCCACATTTTATTTTATTATTATTATTATTTATAAATGGTGGAGAAATATTCATACTTAATCCATAACGTACATAATATATGACTCTGTTATTACATAAGTCACCTTTTTATTATCATAAAAATTATATATTTACTGATTTTTATTAACTCAATAGGAAAAATTTTGTGTTTTGAGCAATAGATGTCCGCATTTCCTTTATTTATTTATTTTAACAAAATTCTTTGTATTTAGAAGAATTTTTACTTAAATAGGAAATCCAAATGTCGCTGTTAATAAAGAAGAAAGTTACAAAAAAGGGTACAAAACGAGTAGACACATACTATCAAATATGGAAAAACGACGAATCCAAAAAAGACGTCGCATGAAATATCATCTTATAAAGCAAAAAAACGAGGTCTGATTATCGAGCCTACTGATTACAAAATGTGCATTACATTAAAAAAAAATGCTGCAAATATTGATTATTTTTTCTTTTGTGCAGTTTTGGCTTCGAAAGTTGCGCTATGTTGCAAAAAGATATAAGGGCCTATGAAAACACACCTGGTAAACGTTCATGCTCAGTTTTACAAATAAATATGGCACATATATGCCCTATATACATCGAGGTACCTAATTGGTGCCAAAATGGCGTTTAGTTGCCTAACATGCTGGTTATCATATAAATGTTATAATAAATGGTTTGTTCTAAAAATATTATCATTTATTGATTGTTATATCTTTTTTAATAACAGAAAATGTTTCGTTTATTCTTTTTTTTTTCATTTTGAAATAAATAAATAACGTGTTGTTATAGCATGCTATATGCATCTGGTAATCAAAACGATGTTTTCGCCTAATTGGCATAAAAAATCTCGCCAAACCCGGTGCTTATATCTCTAGTATATTATCTCAAGTATCTTATTTATGTATACTATAATTGTTTTTACATACCACTTACTTCTTCTGGTATATAGAAATAGGTAAGTGGCTCCTTTATGCAGCATAAATTGTATAAAACTTTAAAAAATAGCCCCGTTGCCCCTTTTTGGATCGAATTAAAAAAAAAAATCAATGTCTAATTCCAGTATTGCTCCCAGGTATGCATACATACTCCATATTTCAAAGTTGTATGCCAACAGGAAACGGAAGAAAAATGGGAAAAGACGTCACACATGCACCAGGGTACATAATTGGCGTCAAAATGGCATTATTTTACCTGAGATGGTAACCCGGCTTTATTTATTTATTATTTGTTTATTTACTCATAAAATGTTTATTTACTTTCAGTTCCTTCTTTTAATTATATAAAATATTTCTTTTTATAGTTATTAATTATTATTATTATTTTATTTACTGTAAGTTCTTTTTGAAAATAGAAAATAATTAGGATGAGCGAAGCGAATCCTCTACTAGTCCACTCAAATTACAATTTGTCGTACACTTTACAAAAAAACTATTCAATATTTTAACTTCAAATTAAACACACAAATAAATTATGATCTGTAGATTTGCACAATATAATTTTTTTACAGTAAAACGTTAAAAAAATTATTATTTTAATTAATTTATTTTACATGCATTTCCAATACGGACGCATTTTAGGAAATAAATAAAAAATGAAACGCGTATATTTTCAGAAAAAAAAAAATATAATTCAGGGAGTAAGTAATTGTAGATAGAATCATGATTAATTTAATAAATAAAATGTTTTCATTATTCAGCAAAATCGTTTGCACAGATGACACTTAAACATTTTAAAAAAATGTATTATGGATTTTTTTTTTTTTTTTTTTTTTTTTTTTTTTTGTAAAGTGGCAACAAAAGAATTGTAAACAAATAAAATTAATTGTTAAATTTGTTATAAATGAAAAATTAAAAGAATTGAAGCGTGAAGTTGTTGCCTCGATTCAAGTTCTTTATAAATGTACTAAAGCAAAGTTGACCGATTCAGAAACGACAAATTGAATTTAACCATTTATTACTTTATCACTTGGATCTAAAGTAATTTTACGTTCTTATTTGTGGACCGAAAAAGGTTTAGTTAACGGGACTTTAGACTTCGTTGCACGTATTAGAGAAAATCACAAGCCACCAGACCAGATATTGCGAATAATCATGGATAAATATGAATACTACAATAATTTAACTTATAAGAATTGGTGCGTACCAATTCCCCCAATAATTAAATTCTGGAAAAATGGAAGCATAAATTGCTGAAGGAAAAAATTTCTTCTGCAGTTAGCTTTTTCTGTTACAATTCATAAATCCCAAGGTTTAACATTAGATGAAGCAGTTGTAGATATTGAGGATATATAGACACAAGTTGGCTTAAAAACGTACGTAACGTTGTCGAGAGTGAAAATCCTTCAAAATTAAGCATTCAATAGAAATTTTCCTTACGAAAAATTCTACAATATCAAAAATTCTGATACGCTAACATGTATAACAACGAAGAAATTAGAAAAAAAAAATACAGTTAAAAATTCATAGTATGAACGAGAGCAGATTTCAAATGTTTTTCCAGAAAGAAGGATTTTGACGAAGTAACTTTCTTCAAGCTCTCTTGAAATATATTATTCTAAAATAACTATCAAAGATTATTTGATGTTAATTACAAAGATTGGAAACATGCATATTTCAAACAACTTTAAAAAACACCAGTGGTTACTGAAAATTGTAAAAACATCTTTAAAAGAGCTTTTAGTTGAAAATTTAAAAATATTTTGTAAATGATTGCTTCGAAAATATTTTATTATGCCAGTCTTACATCATAAATAAAAAATTAAAATGCGCCAAAACATAAAATAACGTTTTTGTTTAATAATGATGCAAAAATAAAATTAAAAAATAATTTTACTTTCAAATATCTGTTTTATAAAATAATGCTTCGCGAATCCAAACAAAGCTTGGCTTTTGCTAGTTTAAAAATGTATATGTAAGCGTTATTTGAAAAGGGAGTTTTCGCCAAATGTGCTTTGAAAAAAATTGCGCCAAATCTGATGCGCTTGTGGTATCCGTGCCGAAAAATTAGTGACCAGAATTGACTTCCATACACAAACTAAGTATAAGTTAAAAGAAAACATGCAATGAAAATAAATATAAAGTAAAAAATATGTCATAAAAGAAATTTTTTATTTAAAAACGTAATTGTTTCTAATTTTCACACGCGAAATATATAAAACATTCTTTTAGCGATCAAAAAGTGCTGTTAAGAGATTATCACAAAATCTCAAAATCAAAGTTTTTATGACATTTTTTAATATAAAAAAATAACAGTTTTATTTTCCTGCATGATTAAATTTTAAAATGTTTTATTGCATTCAATATTTCTGAGTGCGAAAATGATTACTATTTACTCCATGTACTGATTCGGTTATCTACGAAAATGTCCAGCCGATGAAAATCACGCTCACCAAATTTCTGTGACGTATGCACATAAATTGTGCTTTTTTATCAGTTTTTTTAATATAACTTTTAAACTATTGGGAATTAATTTTTAAAAGTAGGTGCATTCACCAGATTACCTTCATAGGTACCTATTGGTACAAACAGAATCAAAATCCGACAAGTACTTTTTGAGATTTGCTTGACGAAAGAATTTTTTTGAATTTTAATATCGTTGCGTATCTCTGAGTATAAAGACTTCGCTTCGCTCAGCCAATTATTACTAGCAGCCTCCGCCCGCTACGCTGGTCAGTTTCTCTAAAATAATCTTGAATCAAACGAAATATATTTAAATAAACAATCTTAATATCGAATCAAATACCCACAATTTTTATCTGATTTATGTAATCTTACATTGGTCAGTTTAAAATTCATTTTGGCGACAAAATACCTCTAAAATGACTAAATAACAGACAAATTACAAAAGTACTAAAGTAATTAAAAATTTTTAGTAGGTTTTTATCTTGAATTCCACTTGAATTGCTTCTACCTGAATTTGCTTCTGAGATAAGGTGAAACATGTTATTATTTTAGACCATCCGATGAACTTCCTAAAGGAGAGATTTATATATATATATATATATATATATATATATATATATATATATATATATATATATATATATATATAAATCTCTCCTTTAGGAAGTTAGGATTTATATAGATATATAGATAGATAGATAGATAGATAAGGATTCAAAATTTCAGGTTTTTGCGCCGAAGACATCGCCAAATTAGGAAAATGTGAAGTATCTCACCAAGTACTGGATTTAAAAGAATTTGCTTAGTACCATTCAATTAAGCCTAAAAAATGCACTAAAATATGCACTAAACAAACAAATAATTAGATTAATATTAAGAAAAATATTAATAAAAAGTCGAAATAAAAATCATTTAATGACATTTTAAACACGTGAATCGTATTTAATGTCATTGAATGCGACATCCACGATCATCCATTATTAGCATCTAATCTGATAGTTTGGCGATAATTTTTTGGTCGACGGGATAACCTAGTAGTACCGTTTTTATTTTTATTAGAATGAATGATAAATTAATTGCAAGTATTTTTTCATGATAATGATTTTTCCTTCACATTCAAAATATTTCTTTTTTAGGTACTTCTAGATTCGACCAAAAAATTATCGCCAAACTAAAAGATTAAATGCCAATAATGGATGATCGTGAGTGTCACATTCAATGACATTAAATGCGATTCGCGTGTTTAAAATGTCATTAAGTGATTTTTATTTCGACTTTTTATTAATATTTTTATTAATATTCTACTAATTATTTGTTTTTTCGTTATTTAAAATAAAAATTATGTCAACATGTATAGTTTGGCTATTAGTTTGGCGATTTGTATAATTTGGCGAAATTGGTCGACGGGATAACCTAGAAGTACCTTTTTTTAGTGATGGTAAAATAACTGCAGATGAAAAAGATATAATAGTAAGGCTAGTAAAACACAGATTTAATGACTGCTTGGCATATGACTTGGCGGAGACTCGATAAGTACGCTAATTCTATGAACCTAAATATCCAGATAGAGTGTAAACAAACAATTGGTACCATTTGATTATTCCGTCGATCAATTTCGCCAAATTATACAAATGGATATAATTTTTATTTTAAATAACCAAAGAATTAATAAATTACTAAAATATTAATAGAAATTGAGATAAAACATCGAGTTAAAATTAGTTGACGACGTAACAATTATATAAAACATATTTAATGTCAAAAGAATGTGACATTTACGATCATCCATTATTAACATTTAACCTTATACTTTGGCGACAGTTTTTTGGTCGATGGGAAATCAAGTATTGCCAAATAATGTAAACAAATTATATAAACAATGATATTGCCAATAATATTTAGATGCAGATATCATCTACGGATCACGTTGGCACGATTACAACAAAATTGCGATTTTATGCCTCACGTGGTAATCCAGTAATGTAATAGTCGTTTATTTATCAGTAAACTATTTCATTATTTTTCTTTTCTATTTTAAAATTATACAGATTGTTTTGTTCCATAATTACTAATTGAATTACTTGAAAATATTTTAGCAGATAACGGGTGAACAAGAATTAATTAACTTAATTCAGGTAAAAAATATGAAATAAACATTACGAAGATAACTTTAATTTAGAAAAATAAAGCTAACAGGCTTCCGCTATGGAACAAGCTGAGAAAACTTATTTTAAAACCAATAACCAACAATTGCCACAAAAGTTAACAGAATAAAACTACATATAAAAAGCACGTTAAATACAAGGAGCATGAGTAAGAATTTAAACAGTATAATAATTGAAGTTCATAATATCAACACTTCCCCTTGAACTTGCAATTATGGCATTCTTACCATACCCAAGAGAGTCCTTAACATTTCAAAACGTTTTCTAGGTAAGGCTTTTGTAAAAATATCCGCAATTTGGTATTCACCATCAATATGCTGGACACTGACTTCACCAATTAAACACTTTTCTCGAACAAAATGATATCTAATATCTATATGTTTAGTTCGCTGATGGAACTCAGGATTTTTAGCCAAACGAACTTCACTCGCATTATCAACTTGCAGAATAGGCGTTGATGTTAATGGCGCAATGTCATCAAAGAGACGTTTCAGCCAAACAATTTCTTTGGTTGCCTCACTTGCAGCTATATACTCTGCTTCTGTGGTGCTCAATGACACACACTGCTGTCGACGACTTGCCCCGTCAATGGCTCCTCCGCTGTATTTAAATACAATACCGGAAACTGATTTTCTGGTTCTTGTGTCACTGGCATAATCTGCATCACTATATGCCTCTAAGGTACCAGGGTGAAAACCAGACTTAAACACTAATGCAAAATTAGATGTTCCCTTGATGTACTTTAGTATTCGTTTTACCATTGACCAATGTTTTTGTTTTGCTTTATCCAAGAACTGAGAACAATATGACACAGCAAAGGAAATATCGGGACGGGTAGCAACTGCCATGTACATCAAACTGCCTACAGCTTGTCTGTAAGGAACTTTTTCAGAAACAATCTCTTCATTATCTTCCCCTGAAAGATTATCCTTTTCTATGGGAGTAGAAACTGGATTAGCATCTTTCATGTTGAATTTATCCAAAACTTTATTAGCATAATTTTGCTGACTAATAGCAATACCTCCACTTGTCAGCTTTTTTATCTCTACACCAAGATAGTATACAGCATCTTTGTATGTTACCTTGAATTCACGCTGTAATTCTTCAAGGAAATTATTCTTGATATCAGGAGTTGTGGCAACAAGTCCATCATCTACATGTAATGCTAATAACAATTTCTGTTGTTTCTCGTTACTGCAAAATAAACGTGGATCAGCAGCACTCTCTGTAAGACCATATTTTCCCAGGAACTCTTTAAATCGCTTGTTCCAGCACCTTGGTGACTGTTTCAATTTATATACCCATCTGTTTGTAATGGCTCGTCTTCCTTCTGGTAGATCTGTCAAATACCAAGTATTGTTTTCTAATAACGATTTAATTTTTTCATCCATTGCAGCTTGCCATTCATTTACCTTTTCCGATTTTACTGCTTGGTAGTAGTGTTCTGGTTCATTCTCTTCTGCAATACAGCATTCAATAAGACGTTGAGGTGCCTTTAACTGCGTCCTATCCCTTAGATTTCGATCATGCTGTTTATTCAAATGTCCAAGTCTCTCATGCCAAAGTTGAAGCGAGTTTGATTCAATAAGTTGAGCTTTAGTAGAGGGTACTGTAACAATGTTAGTTGCACTGTTTACCGCAGGTACTATTACTTTGCATAGCAATCTGAATAAGTTACCTTGGCGTATTCCCACAGCAACAACTCCTTTAGGTTTTACAAATTCACACTTATTGTTACACATCTTAAATGTTGACCCATGGTCTAGAGCTTGAATTACAGAAAATAAATTTCTCGAAGCATCTGGAGCATATAATACATTTTCCATTACACTAGCTTTCCAGTTGCCGTTAACTAACATTTTCACAGAGATTTCACCATGGCCATACGCTTTCATTGTGGAATTATTACCAACCCTTACTTCTATTGGGCACTTATACTGTGTAAAACTTTGAAAGACATCGTGTCTGTTAGTTATATGTTGTGTGGCTCCTGTATCAATGACCCATGTGTCATCACAATTGGCTGCAAGGCATTCACTAATAAAAACTTCATCCTTTGATTTTCTCTCATGCACATTATTAACTTTTTTAACAATACAATCACGTTTCATGTGACCTCTTTTCCCACATCTAAAACATTTAAACTGCTTCCCCTGCTTGTTTGCATGGTTGCCATAGCCATACTTTTCTGCAGCACTGTGAACCTTTCTCAAACTAGACTTGGCAAGTAAGACATTTAATTCATTTTCTTTGGAAGAGTCTAACATTCTTCTTTGCTCTTCTGCAACAAGTAATTTCTTAAGCTCCACTAGTGTCTGTGTCTCTTCAGGTCTTGCTCACCAAGCCATTTTCAGTGGCTCAAAGTCACTAGATAAAGTCTCCAAAAGCTTACTCATTACCACAAAATCATTTGGTTTGATATCCAAATCAGACATCCGTGACACTAGGCGATCTAGTTTTGCTATGTGCATAGCCATTGAATCCGTCGGATCTCGCACAAAAGATGAGAACTGCATTTGGCAGGCATATTGAGCTTGAGTATTTTTCTGCTCAAACAGTTCATGTAGTTTGACCCATATTTCTCTTGCAGTTTTGCACATCGATACGAGATCACATATTCTGCTATCTAGAGTTCTTGAAAAAATACCTCTGGCAGCTCTGTTGCCTTTATTGAAGTTGGCTAAGTCACTGTTATATTTGTTCCTATCTGCAGTAGCAGCGCCTTCGGGAACCGGCTCTGGCTGTACAATCTCGCCAGAGCACACCTCGAAAGCATTTTCTTTTTCCATTAGCAAGCCTTCCACCATCCATTTCCATCTGACCCAATTCTCAGAGCCAAGAAGTTTATCAGTCGTAAAAAGTTCCATATTTTTATCTTTATTAACTAACCAAACACACAAACTTGAAATGCGTTTTTACCGTTGGTTAGGACTAATTCTCGTTACCGTAACTATCGCGCAGTACGAAGCAAGTGTGGAAGCATAACCACTTGAAAATATTTTAGCAGATAACGGGTGAACAAGAATTAATTAACTTAATTCAGGTAAAAAATATGAAATAAACATTACGAAGATAACTTTAATTTAGAAAAATAAAGCTAACAGGCTTCCGCTATGGAACAAGCTGAGAAAACTTATTTTAAAACCAATAACCAACAATTGCCACAAAAGTTAACAGAAGAAAACTACATATAAAAAGCACGTTAAATACAAGGAGCATGAGTAAGAATTTAAACAGTATAATAATTGAAGTTCATAATATCAACAGAATTAATTAATTTATTATTATTATTTTTCCTGATTACACTTTCTTGGCAACGGGAAAGAAAAATGGTTATTTTTTATCGGAAAAATTTTAATTGATTCTGTATGAAAAATAATGAAATTTTGAATTATTCAGAAAAATATTTGAATAAATCAATTAAAAATTAGCCTATGTTCACCGGAAATAGTGTAGCTTTCCAACGGTGAAAGAATTTTTCAAATCCGTCGAGTAGTTTCGGAGCCTATTCAATTCAAACAAACAAACAATCAAATCTTTCCTCTTTATAATATTAGTATAGATTATTATTATTATTATTGTATTTTTACACGTTACAAATTTTAAGTATTTTTACTACAAAATTGCTACAGCTCTTGATATTTTCTTAATAAATTACATTTACATTTTAAAATTTCTTCATGAAAATGTATTTTTTTTTCTGCAATTTTTAAACTAATATTTCTGTTGACAAAACTGCAAAACTAATTTACGCCTAGAACTTTTTTTTATTAATTATTATTTGCGTGTTTAGCTCACAGGCTATCATAGCCTGAGAGCTTATGTGCCCGTACGTTCTGTATGTATGTTCGTACGTTCGTATGTTCGTTCGTGCGTAACGCGATAACTCATGATAAAAATATCGGATCCACTTGAAATTTTGTATATAGGTATATCCTGATAAGACGCTTCCCTGATTAGTTTTTGGAGTTCATTCGATATGTATAAGAGGGGGAACGGGGGGCTCATGCCCCTCCCCTTAATTGATATAAACGAGATTTTCATGCAGAATTAACAATTTTCGTTCAAAATTTAGATATAGGATCATTCTGATGAGGCGATTCCGTATCTGTTATTAGGTGTTCATTGAATAAGTATAAACAGGGGGAACGGGGGGCTCATTCCCCTCCCCTTAATTGATATAAACGGGATTTTCATGCAGAATTAACAGTTTTCGTTCAAAATTTAGATATAGGATCATTTTGATGAGGCGATACCGTGGCTGTTATTAGGTGTTCATTGAATAAATATAAACAGGGGGAACGGGGGGCTCATGCCCCTCCCCTTAATTGATATAAACGGGATTTTCATGCAGAATTAACAGTTTTTGTTCAAAACTTAGATATAGGATCATTCTGATGAGGCGAGTCCGTGGCTGTTATTAGGTGTCCATTGAATAAGTATAAACAGGGGGAACGGGGGTTCTAATGCCCCTCCCCTTAACTTGTATAAATGGATTTTTCAATCAGAATTGTGAGATTTCGTTTAAATCTCTGAATAGTTTTGGAAGTTTAATGGTTAAGTATAAAAGAGGGGAATAACTCCTCTTAAATTATATAAATGCTAAATGGGTTTTTATTAAGAATTATCCGATTTGCTCTGAATTTTGGAATAGATTTTTTAATATGATAAAGCATGTACTTGATAGTTTAGGAGGGTCAATGATTGAGTATAAAAAAGGAGAAAGGGGATTACTGTTTCCCCTTCTTAATTTTTTTTTGAACGGAATTAACGAAAATACAAGGCTGTAATGTACAATTAGTATGCGTGCCTGTGAGCTCAATGCCATCAGTTTAACTGGGCAATATTCTTTTTATTTATTTTAAGCGCAATCCTGAAATAATGATTTTTCTTTTTCCTATCGCTTTTTTATTTTATAGCATTTTAAATGAAAACTTGCCCTTTTTTATATAAATAATACAAAATAATTTTCGGGTGCAATTTTTTAAACGTCTTTAGGATTATATTATTCAAGTAATGCGTATCTTCGAAAAAATAATAAAATATTAATGCAGTAATGTTAAAATGAAAGTTGTTACCAGTTTTCCAAGTTTTCAATTTTCCAATTTTCTGTAAATACATTTATCTCCAAAGTTCAACCTCAACATAAGTTATCGTTTGCACAAATAAGAAATGACAGATTACATCTATTTTTATAAGAAATCAAAACACTCTTTCCGTAATTCAACTGAAGTACAAAAATCGTCTGTTTAATGAGATAAAATTTACAATACATATAAAAATACTTTTTTTTAATCGTCTGCTTTCCTCCGTAATTCTCAGAATAAATGAAGATTTCTTTTTATTGATCTTATATTTGCACTTGTACAAATGATGATTAAACTTTTTTTTTAACTTTTAATATATTTTTAAACATATTTATCCCAAATTAAGTATTTAAGTAATATAAATTATATTAAATGCAGTATTAAATTATCTAAAAATCCATGCACAGTATTGTGTAATACACATTTGAAAAGAAAAAAAGTGACTGATTAATCTAAAAATATTAATATTTAAAGTAGTAGAGATTTTAAAATATTGAAATTTTCTTATACTTTTTCAAAATTTTAATTAAATACAAATTTTTATTTATTTATTTGTTGCAAAATGTACTTTTAGTTGAACCCTGAAGTGCAGTCAGTTCACCGTATTTTAAAAAAATAATAATAAAAAAAATGTTGACAAAGTAAACTGCCCTCTTCAGAAAATATCAAAAGGTTCAAAGCTGTAGAATTTTCAATTCTGCTTATAATTTGCGAAGTGTAAAAAATATAAAAATAAGTAAAAGGCCGAGGACTGATTCGAGCCCGCAACCTTTCGACTCGCAGGCTCGCACGCTACCACGGCGTCACGGATTCACATGTGGTGCTTGTACTAATAAGTATTTGAAATATACGCTGAACTTTGACCCGCAATTTCTCAAAAACTAAGGCCCATTTGAAGAAACCGTTTCACCAGAATAATCAGTGGTATGACCCCTACAATATACTTGGAAATCATCAAAATCTGTGAGCACCATGTTTGGTGGTGCCCTTGTCAGAGGAAAGGGGGGGGGGCGGGTTCTCCTACACTGTAAAAAATATGACTATTTTGCTGCATCGTCACTCCGCCGCTTTTATAGAAAAAGACTACTTCAGGCTATTATGGAACATTCTCATTCGCTAAAAGAGTGATATTCTATAAAAGCGGGGGAGTGACGATGCAGCAAAATAGTCATATTTTTTACAGTGTATGTTCACTTACCAGTCAAAAGGAGGTGGGTCAATAAGGGCAATTTTTCGCCCATCAGCATTTAGACGTGACATACATTTTTTTCATTAGTATACCTCATAACAAGAAAGAAAAGAATAATATCTTGAATGAAAGTTTAATAATTGATGGAAAAATAAAATATAGATTTAAGTAAATATTATGTGTATTAATGAGCATAAACACAATTGTCATTAGTTTTAATCCATATAATCTATAATAAACACTAGGGTGGGCCGAAAAAAACTTTTTTTCGATTTTCGATTATGGCGGGTGCGGAAAAGTGGCCACTGGTGGCACTCAGTTCATACAAAAAATTTGAGATTTTTTGGACTTTTTCTTACCCTGCCGCAAACGGCTTGAAATTTTGCAAAAATGTTCATTTTTGAACATTTTTCGAAAAAAATTAAAAAATGTTAAATTAAATTTATTTGGGTTGTATTTACTTGAAAAGGCATATTTAATGTACCAAATGTTTAAATAAGATCTGATCATGCATTATTTAATATCTATGTGTATTATAACTTAGGCTATTTTTATAGCTTTTTCGCGTATAAAAGGCAAAAGTTGTATTTGTTTGAATCGATCGTTAGTTTCTATATTATTTATGTCCCTTGGTCTTCTTTATATTTTTTCTATGTGTCAAACATCATATATTTGGGGAAATTATGCTGCAAAAACAAATCTGGAAGGTGAGAAAGTGGTGAAGCAGCACTCTAAGCGAGCGCAATGACTCGGCGTAATACTCAGGGAGTGAAGGAGGAAATAGTTGAGAGCCAAAATGCGATAAAGGATTCTTATTATTTATCCTTGTTCAATTACCTGTGACATTTGTTCAGTGTTATCGTGAAACCCTTTTGTAGTGATTATACAGTGCTTTTTGGGTCGTTTAATGTGCCATTATAGTGTTTTGTGCGTTTTATTACGACGAGCTTAGAAATGGCTAGTATAAAGGGCCATGACAATGCAAAGACACGCGATACCGTGAAAAGTAACTTTTTGGGGGACATCATGCATATTGAAAGAATTGCAATTACCAACTTATGCTGATAATCATGCGCCACTACTACTGGTTGCTTCCCCATGTAAAAGTTGTGACAGCAGAGGATTCGAATCTCGTCATCGATAAAAACAAAGTCAGAAGAGAGAAATAAAAACTTGGAAAGAAGATACAGGCAGAAGTTATTGAAAGAAGGAAAATTAAAAGCATATTTTTTGATGGTAGAAAGGATAAAAGTATATTAAGAGGAAGAAAAAAAACAATCGGTACCGTCGAGAGAAAGGCAAGGAACACATCACCGTGTTGCTTGAACCTGGTTAGAAATACTCGGGTCACTTGATACCTCGTTCCGTTATCTTGATACCTCGTCATCAGAAAAGTCTAAATTGTGGTGACTTGGAAGATTGTATAATGATTTTGCTATTTCTTTTTCGTGACCGGAACGCGGTGATGTGTTCCTCGAATTTCTCTAGACGGTGCCGCTTGTTATTTTTCTTCCGCTTAATATACTTTTATCCTTTCTACCATCAAAAAATATGCTTTTAATTTTCCATCTTTCAATAACTTCTGCCTGTATCTTCTTTCCAAGTTTCTATTTCTCTCTTCTGACTTTGTTTTTATCGATGACGAGATTCGTATCCTCTGCTGTCACAACTTCTACATGGTGAAGCAACCAGTAGCAGTGGCGCATGATTATCAGCATAAGTTGGCAATTGCAATTCTTTCAATATGCATGACGCCCCCAAAAAGTTACTTTTCACGCTATTGCGTGTCTTTGCATTGTCATGGCCCTTTATACTAACCATTTCTAAATTCGTTGTAATAAAACGCACAAAACACTATAATGGCACATTAAACGACCCAAAAAGCACTGTATAATCACTACAAAAAGGTTTCACGTTAACACTGAACAAATGTCGCAGGTTACTGAGCAAGGATAAATAATAAGAATCCTTTATCGCATTTTGGCTCTCAGCTATTTCGTCCTTCACTCCCTGAGTATTACGACGAGTCATTGCGCTCGCTTAGAATCCTGCTTCACCACTTTCTCACCTTCCAGATTTGTGTTTGAAGTATACTGCTGTCTTTTCCCCAAATATATGACGCTTGACACATAGAGAAATATAAAGAAGACCAAGGGACATAAATAATATAGAAACTAACGATCGATTCAAACAAATACAACTTTTGCCTGTTATACGCGAAAAAGCTATAAAAATAGCCTAAGTTATAATACACATAGATATTAAATAATGCATGATCAGATATTATTTAAACATTTGGTACATTAAATATGCCTTTTCAAGCAAATACAACCAAAATAAATTTAATTTAACATTTTTTAATTTTTTTCGAAAAAAGTTCAAAAATGAACATTTTTGCAAAACTTCAAGCCGTTTGCGGCAGGGTAAGAAAAAGTCCAAAAAATCTCAAATTTTTTGTATGAACTGAGTGCCACCAGTGGCCACTTTTCCGCACCCGCCATAATCGAAAATCGAAAAAAAGTTTTTTTCGGCCCACCCTAGTAAACACAACAATAAGCGTAAAACTTGAGATAAATGGAGCTTACTAAGATTATTATTTCAATACATGAAATAATAATAATAATAATAATAATAATAATAATAATAATAATAATAATAATAATAATAATAATAATAATACAGTTTCAGACTTTTTGGACAATGTGTTTTAGATTATTTTCTTTATTGATTGCTTCACCAGAATCACTAATGGACCATACAGCGGCCGCGTCTTGTACAGTATATGAACATATTCGATATTTGGTTTTTTAATTTTGATTGAGCGATGGTACATTACAGTAGTATTGTAAGACAGAAACCATAATATGAAAACAACAAGCACCCTGCACTCTACGACACTTTTGCGTACTTTACACTGATAGTACCATTATGTTATAATGTTTCGCTGTGTTTTTATCCAAATGTTACAGGTTTTAGAAATTGTGCGCTGAAAAATAAAATTTTGGTTACGAGAGCTGTCTTTTAGCATCATCTATTGAAAACTGTTGCTGCTTAATTAAGAATCTTGGCATTTTCATGTTCAATATCAATTTCGTGCAGAAGTTTCAAACAATCCCGGAAAAATATATCAGTACTCTCAACATCATTTGGCTTCAGCCACTTTTTGATATTATATGAATACTTTTTAATGTGTTTGTAAGTATGTTAGCGTTAGCGTAATTGTTCTTTGTTTCCGCAAAGTAAGAACGAAGACATCCAAATTGTAATTTGAAGTAATGACGAATACCATATGTTTAACAAAAGATCTTCCTTTGTATAGCCAGAAGGAATGTCTCTGAAAGGAATAGTTCGCACTCTTCTGGATATAAACGTACGTGCTATCGAAAGCAATCATCACAGTATCATTGTTGTCATCCGGAATAAACAATCTTCCTGCTGAAGGCCTCGTATATTTTTCAATAACTTGTGTTCTGGTGATGTGTTCCATTCTACTGTGTTTTAGAACAACGTTCTCAATAAAAGCCTGGTTTTCATATTTTACAGAAGATATTATTATTTTTCTTATATTGAATAATGTAGACAGAACATCATGATAGAGACCAGTTCTAAGTTTTACAAGTAACATCGCAAAGTAAGTACGAGATGACCTCTTTATTCAGGAACGTATTTTGGACTTTACAAGTTTAAAGATATAGTTAAAATCAGACATAAATATACCTATGAGAATATAATAATAGATTTCGGAAAAGTGTCCCAGTGTATCAAAATCGAGGCCTTCTTTGCCACATTTCTGATATTGGTTTAAAAATTTTCATGCATCGCATTTCTTATACTCTGTACGAACTGGGATAGTTGAGTTACTTAACTTTAAGTCACTTAAATTTTTTGAAGCGGGATACCCGGAATAGGCTTCACCTGTTCGCATTTACTAAACATTGTAAGTGACTTAACTTGGCCAAACTGACATCTGAGCATGCGCATAAGTTCTGAAATTTGTAACTGCAACTTTTAACTTTTTTGTTTACACAGTAATTAACCTGCCTTATTTCAATTAAAAAATTAATTTCCGATAGTAGTGCATTTGATTCTCTCACATGTTACATTTTTTTCTTTAACAGGTAGAAGCGCACACTGAACCCAAATAAAATAATGCTCATATAAAAGCTTATAAAGATCAGAATCATTGCATGTCAAAATTAATTGGGTTCATCGAGCGCTTCTTAGTAAAAAATTAATTCAAAAACGCTAAAAACGTCAAAAATGCAGAAAAAAGCCAAAACACTCTACTTTCGGGCTATAATTTCCATGACATACTATTTTATTTATCACGTAAAACTTATATTAAACAAAAATAAATATCTTTAACTATACAAAGCCACAGAACAATCATCTGAATTCGAAACTTTTTTTTCCGGGTATATGATGGGCGAAAAATAGCCCTTATTGACCCACATCCTTTCCAATTTAATACGTAAGGATATATCAAAAGCTTTTACGTTTGTATATGTAACAGATATCACAAGGATTATTTTCAAGATGTCTTTGACTTTTCGGGAGACTAAATTTTGTTTCGTCAAAAATACTTAAACAAACATAAGTAAGTAGTGTCGAGAAAAAAATGTGAACTTTATAAACGAAGGCAAGAAAGGAGCTGATCAACAAGATTTTCCTAATTAATGAAATTCCGTTTTTTCCGCGCCCGAACAATGAAATTTGCAATTTTCCCACGGTTAATCAAAAGAATTTGCGCTTTTTCTCGAAGCGCCGATCGAGAAAATTCGCGATTTTTCCGGGCCTGATTGACATATTTCACAATTTTTACGCTCCGATCAACAAAACCCGATCAACAAAATTTACAATTTTTCTACATCTGATGAACGAAATCTGATCGACTAAATTCGCGGTTTTTACGAAGCGAATCGCACATATTTGCGGTTTTTCGTTTCCGATCGACAAAATTCACAATTTTTTTGTGCCTGATCGACGAAATTGTCGATTTTTCCTCGCTCTCTCTATAAAATTCGCGATTTTTTCGTCCCAGATTGACAAAGTTCGCGATTTTTTTCGTGCTCAATCGCAGTTTTTCGGTGACCTATAGACAAAATTCGAGAGTTTTCGAAGGCCGATAGAGGATAATTTAGAATTTTCCGCGCCCAGTCAACGAAATTCGCGTTTTTTTCCGAGTGGTAAACAGGCGACTTTTCCCAAACCTATGAACAAAATTTGCAATTTTTTCACGTATCATCAAAAAATTTAGATTTTTATTCTTGCTCGATCGACGAAATCTGAGAGTTTTCATGTCCGATCGACAAAATTCGTGATTTTTCCGAGCCTGATCAACAAAATTCGCGATGTTTTCGTGCCCGAACGGCAAAATTTGCTATTTTTTTCCCGCGTCTCATCGGTAAAATTCGATACTTTTTCGCACTCGATCAACAAAATTCCCGATTTTTTCGTTCCTGATCGACTAATTTCGTGTCGTATGACGAAAGCGATCGACCATATTCGCAATTTTTAGCACTTTCCAACAAAGTTGAAAAGTGCTTATGCATTCGGTTTGTCTGGCCGTCTGTCCGTCTGGCCGGATGGCCGTCTGTCCGTCTGTCCGCGCTCTAACTCCCGTAAATATACTCGGATTGCTATGAAATTTTTATACGTTATTGATGTTTACCCTAGCACGAACCCTATTGAAAATGAAGTATCTACCATGATTAGTTTATCTACAGGGCGAATCAAAAGTTTCCCATTACATTACGGCCTATGGGGAAAAATCGTTAATATACTCGGATTGCCATGAAATTTTAGGACGTTATTGAGGTTTACCCTAGCACGAACCCTATTGAAAATGAAGTATCTACCATGATTAGTTTATCTACAGGGAGAATCAAAAGTTTCCCATTACATTACGACCTATGGGGAAAAATCGTTAATATGCTCCGATTGCCATGAAATTTTAGGACGTTATTGACGTTTACCCTAGCACAAGTCCTATCGAAAATGAAGTTTCTACCATGATTAGTTTATCTACAGGGCGAATCAAAAGTTTCCCATTACATATTTTAAATATATTAAGCTTTTTCATGTATAATAAAATTGATATATGTCTCTGAAGCTTAATATAAATTATACGCTACTGTCTTGCATAATATGAAGTACATAGCATTTACAGAGCCACACAAAAAATTTCAAATAGTATATTTTTTCCGAAGTACCGTATATGTGTCCGATAATGGCTGATGGAGGGATGAAATGCATTTTAATTATGATATTCGCGTTTGTATTTCGCTAAATATATGCACATTATATGGTGTGTATAAATGTTATAGTTGATATACAGGGCTACCCAAAAGAGTTCACCAACGTTACTGAATATGAGCGTAAATTATTTAAACGTGGTTCTTAAATAAGCTATGCATTTTTACGCTGAGCTGCATTCAATTTACTGAGAAATGTTTGCAGAATATAGATAAAAGGATATACAGGGCCACGCAAAGAATTCGGTACATGGACGCGTATGAATGATGATTTATGAGAATGTGATTTCAGTTGTTTTAAAAGTGTTTTAGTTTACAATAAATTTTAGCCTAATGCTGACGTGTAATAAAGGTACAATGTAAACTACAGGGCTGAACAAAAGTATTCAAGTATGTTTCCATCTAATAGTATGAATTGCTGAAAAAGAAATCTCAAGCTACTGGGTATTTTCTTGCTAAGCTAAATTTTCCCATTATATGAACTGACATATGAAATACAGGGCTGTTCTAATGTACTGGAACACATATTTGGGTATATTTGGCTATACACTATTATTTCCCTAAATAACAACGTTTTGTTAAAGATTTCATTAACTGTTGGAAAGTGCTTCATAATCTATGCTTAATGCATGATTTTTCATACTTGTTCTGTATCCAATCGACGAAATTAGTGAATTTTTCCGTTCTTGATCGATGAAAGATGCATTTTTCCGCGTACGAACAATAAAATTTGCAATTCTTAACTGACTGACGAAATCTGAATTTTTTTTCAGCCGTGAATTGATGAAATTCGTGATTTTTTTTCTCGCGACAAACTGACGAAACTCCCGATTGTTCTGCAGCTACTCAAAAAAAATTCCAATTTTCCGCAAATCACCGACAAAATCTGCGGTTTTTTCATGCCCTATTAACGAAATTAGCGATTTTTTCGTTGCGAATCGACAAAATTTGTGATTTTTTTTTCCGTGCCTGATCAATGAAATTGACGATTTTTCTGTGCCCGGTCAAAGAAATTCGCATTTTATTCGCGCGGTAAACAGACTAAACAGGCGACTTTTCCGCAACCTACGAACAAAATGTGCAATTTTCGCAGGCATCATTAAAAAATTTAGATTTATTATTTTTTTTCGTCGATGAACGAAATCTGAGATTTTTCATGACCGATCGATAAAATTCGCGATGTCTCCGAGCCTAATCGACAAAATCTGCAATTTATTTTATTTTATTTTTATTTATTTATTTATTTTTATTTATTTATTTATTATTTATTTATTTATTTATTTTTGTGCCTGAATGGCGAAATTTGCTGTTTTTTCCAGTCCCTCATCATAAAAAAATTCGATACATTTTCGCACTTGATCAGCAAAAGTCGCGATTTTTCCGTGCCTGATCAACGAAATTTGCGATTCTTTAAGTGGATGACGAAATTTACGATTTTTTCTCGCGACCTATCCTGAAAATTCCAATTTTATCAAGTTATAAATTGACGAAATTTGCGTGCCGCACATTAACCCATCGCGGGTCTCTTTTGACCCGCGGGTCACAGGTTGTACACTTCCCTGATTTACAAACATGCACTTTTTTTAATTTTACAAACTTTAGTTAAAAAATCGGAAAAGAAGATTACTGGGGCTTGGGGGTGATCATTACGGCTGTGAAAGCAAGACAAATTGCTTTTTTACAAGAGAATGGCGGAAAAGGGTAATCATATCAGAATTAATAATAATAATAATAATAATAATAATAATCTAAATAAAAGCGCGTTAATAATTAAGAAAATATTTAGTAGTTTTAAATATGTTTTGACATTGTTTTATGTTTTGTAATACATTTTTAAATATATTTTTAAAAATTCTTAGAAGGGAAAAAAATATAACAGGAAATAATGCATTTTTTAAAAGAAATAAATTACCGAATGTAATGAGTATTCCGAATGTGGGGGTATGAATATTTTCAAAATATTTATTAACTAGCAGGCTATGCCCGCTGCGCTGGTCAATATTTCAAAATCAACCGTAGATGAAACGAACTGGTGAATTTAAATTTGTATTTTAAATAATTTGGACCTCCATCAGCACCTTGCTCATTGCTGAAAACGATTTAGACACCATTGTGATATTAAATTATCTTAAACGTTGCGCAAAAACCAGCTATTTAGAAGTAACTATTTTAGTTTATTACTAACAGTGCACATTTAGAAGCGAAATGAGACCATTATGGCAACATGATTTAAAATTTTCCCTTATCTGAAGAAATATTAATTATTACAGTCGTTACCATGGTACGACTTCTGAAAAATTTCTTCACAACTTTTCATTATGTGAAGCCAGGAACCCAAAGCTACTTCCACCTAAAAGCTTTATATATATACTAAATTTTGTCCGCACGATAAAAGGCACAATTATGCAAGAATCATCTCCAAACTCGTCAAATACATTGAGATGGTTAATATCTCAGTGGGGATTGCAAATGAGCAAAATCGGCAAAGGGGGTGGTAATTGGAAAGGGTTCAAAAATTTGAATACCACCTTAACATGGCTTTGACAAAAAAAGTTCTTACAAAACAATGACAGGAGTAGTAGGAAAAGGACAGTACGGGCTCAGCCGGAGGGGCTGAGGGGCCGCCCCTCCGCACCCCTCCGGTTGCCCCTCCGCACCCCTCCGGCTGCCCCTCCGCACCCCTCCGGCTGTCCCACCTCCGGCTGCCCCTCTTGCTCCCACCGTGCCACCGCCACCCTCCTGCTCCCACCATCTCACCGCCACCCTCCTGCGCCCCCTAGTGGAAAAAAGGAACATTCTATTCTAACAGGATAGGTGAACAACCTTCCCTAATTAAAAATATTATCAATCACATCTCAACATTGAATCATACTATAAGATGAAGATTAAATTTGTATTTGAATTTTAAACAACCGTAATTTTAATGAGTATTATTAATTAAGCGAAACAATTAAAATTTCAGTTTTTAACCATTTTATTTAGATTTCTTCAACTACAAGATGAGATTATCAATTTAACTCAAGAAAGTTAAACATATATTTGAATTTTGCTTGATAGACATCTTAATGAGTAGTATTAATTAAGTAAAAACAATAGAAAATATCCAGTTTTATAGAAAAAGACTGATTTCTTACGATTTTTATCAACTATATGATCAATGTAACACTTAAAAGTTGAAAGTTAAACATGTATCCTAGTTTTTCAACAGCTATAGCCTTAATGAGTATCGTTAATTAAGTAAAAAAACAATGGAAAATATCAAGTTTTATGGAAAAAGACTGATCTCTTACGATTTTTATCAACTTAAGAGAGAAAACTTAAACACACATTTCAGTTTTTCAAACGCTATAACCTTAATGAGTAGTATTAATTAAGTAAAAACAATAGAAAATATCCAGTTTTATAGAAAAAGACTGATTTCTTACGATTTTTATCAACTATATGATCAATGTAACACTTAAAAGTTGAAAGTTAAACATGTATCCTAGTTTTTCAACAGCTATAGCCTTAATGAGTATCGTTAATTAAGTAAAAAAACAATGGAAAATATCAAGTTTTATGGAAAAAGACTGATCTCTTACGATTTTTATCAACTTAAGAGAGAAAACTTAAACACACATTTCAGTTTTTCAAACGCTATAACCTTAATGAGCATTCATAATTAAGTAAAAAACAATGGAAAATATCGATTTTTATAGAAAAAGACTGATTTCTTACGATTTTTATCAACTGCAAAAGAAATTTAAGCATGCATTCCAGTTTTGGACAACCATTTCCTTCATGAACATTATTAATTAAGCAAAACAACAGAAAATATTAAATTTTTAACTGATTTCTTCATATTTATTTTTTTTTTTTTTTTATATATATATATAAAATCAGAATACACAACTTAAAATAGAAATTTAAACATATTTTTTAATTTTTGAACAGTCGTTACCTCAAAGAGTTTCAATAATTAAACAATTAACAAAGGAAACTAATGATTTTTTAACGAAAAAAGACGAATTAAACGAATTTGGTTAACTTTTACTCTAAATGGAAATTTCATCATACTTTTATATACTAACTAAGTAGAATTTTAATGCATAAACGAACACATTTCAGTAAATATTCAACGCACACGCAAATATGAAAACAACACCTGCTTCTTGTGACGTCATATTGAAACCAAAAGTTATTCCTCCGAAGTCCCTCACCATACCTTTTCACCCCCATCTCCCCCAATTTTTTACCTTAGGTAGGGAAATGGACAATGCAATGACCTCTCATTCTTGTATATTTAGAAGTCTGGGAGAAAAAAAGAGAAATTTTATACACTCCAATTTCATAACAGTTACCGCAATATCCCAAAATTTTAATTTTGGAAGACATAATCAGTATAATTAATTAAACAAAATAATAAAAATATTATTTTTTAAGATGAAAAGGTGAATTTAAGCGAATTTGATTAGTTTTACAATAGTCTTTTGAACAACAACTTAGAAATATAGATTTCTAACAGAAGAATTAAACGTATATTTTAATTTTAACAACAAAAACTTAACAAGTATCATTAATTCAACAAAAATAAATATCAATTTTAAAGAAAAGACGAATTTGAATAATTTTACACTAGTATTTTCAAAAGCAACATAGAAATATCAATACTTATTCACATATTTCACTTATTCACTGTATTCAGTACTATATTTAATAAATATGGATACAATTTAAGAATTTTCTAATCTATAATTAAATATTAGCTGTATATTTAATGTTACCCATGTTTTCAACATTAGTTCATAAACGTGAATTTTGTATTTTAAATACCATGTATTCAGGTTCAGATTATTTTCACTTGAAAACATACAGAATTTTTTAACAGAGTTTGTTTTTGAAATCATTGAAGCAACTGTATTTAATATTTTTAACACCAATTTTCTAAGATTTTCTAACATTTTCCGATTATACATTCTTCAGAAGTACATTTCTAAATGTTACAATCACTTTACATATCGAAAAGATATCATTGAAGCAACTGTATTTAATATTTTTAATACCAATTTTCTAAGATTTTTTAACATTTTCCGGTTATACATTCCTCAAAAGTTATTATTACGTATTCTAAACAATAGAAAATATTAATTTTAAGAATAAAAAGACGAATTTAAACAAATTTTATTAGTTTTACACTATTTTTTCTCACCTCCAACACGGATATATCAATTTTAACAGAAGAATTAAACGTATATTTTAGTTTTTAACAACAAAAATGTAATAAGTATCATTAATTAAACAAAAATAAATATCAATTTTCAAGAAAAGACAATTTTTTACACAAATTTTCAACTTTGAAATACATTTGCTTACATATATTGTTACAGTATATTACTAAACTTAAACTTTTTAAAAAGTTTGAATGTCTTTACAAAGGTTCATACTTATATTTTTCACGTCTTGACTGCATTCGAAATCTTACAATAAAAGTATACTTTTATTATTATTATTATTATTATTCTAGAAAACCTAAAAAATCGTTTCTTGCTGCTTTAGACACTTGACATATTAAAACTACTCTACCCATATAATTAATCAAATTAGGACATGATTCATCTTACACTTCAAAATTTCTGAATTTTTACAATACTTATTTTCATCAAACTTTATTCTTGATCCTATATATTTTAATAGCACAGAATTTTAACATCTGTTTTTATCTACTTATCAAAAAATTATTAAAACACCCAACAACATTTTCCAAATATGAATATTATCTTTACAATTTAATAATGCAAAACATACACGAATACAAAGTTTAATTTTTACAAACATTTCATATTTCAAATCAAACTATTCGAAATTTTCACAACATAAGAGCAAACATTAGACGAACTTTTTAACATTAATATTGCTTACATCTTTTCATCATAACTTTTAACTATGATAATTATCCATTTTTAGGTTGATTGTCGAAAAACTGTAACTGAAATTACATAAACTTAATGTAAAAAACCATGTTCTCACACAATTTCTTGAAATTCAACAAAGAATTGACTATTACTCCAATACTTATCTACTTCAATCTCGACTCTCGATAGTATATAGATATTGCATCATTACATACTTACAACTCTTTTCAAACGTTTATCAGAAAATCAAGTCAATCAAAGTCTAGTAGTTATTACATACCTGTTCCTCAGAAATATTACTATCATATGAAACAGTAAAGAAAATTAATAGATATTTAATATTTAATAACTTCATACGTGAAATTACTGCTGAATAAGAATACTAATAATCAAAAAAATCAACTGTTGGACAAAAAAATAGTACAGATTACCGAAAATTCAACTACTTAACAATTACTACTTAACAATTTTCTACAAAAATTACAAAAATTAACAAATGAATGACAAGTTAGAGAAATAACTAAAAAAAAAAAAAAAATAATGAACATATTTACAAATTTATTAAAATCACACCTTTTTCTGGATTACAAACCACAATTTCTTGAAAAATTTAACATCGAATTTGTAAGATTTTAATCCTAGTATTACATACACTCAATAAATATTCAAAATTAAAAAAAAATAATTTTTTAGTCTCATTAATAAGCAGAAATTCTATATTAAAAGAATATTTTCATAGTAGTACTTATAAAAATGAGAGTTTACAAACTGATTTTCATAATTTTATCACATTTAAACTTAATATTTTACATAAAACATTATTTAATCAAATTTTATGCTTTCTAATTCAGTAAAATTCAATACTTTTTTAGTTTTTAAACCAATACCACAATATTTATTTACATCAAACTTGATTCTTCACCTTTTATATTTCCACATTACACACGTGAGATAAATACTAACTTGGATCAGGAGTTGAAGTCAATTGATTCCATTCGATTTTCATCATGTACGCATTGCTCCTACACGAAATTTCTTACTGCTATAATCATCTAATGTATTAAAACTAATCTACTCATATTTTTAATCAATTCATCAGATGTTTCATCTCGCACTTCTGAATTATCGTGCATCAAGTTGCTTAAAATATAAATACTATCTTTATAGTTTTAATGATATATAGTATACATGGTTTATCTTGAGTTAGCACTTCCATAGTATTAATCAAATTATATGTTTCATCTTGCACTTGATCTTAATGTTTTCATCTTGCATCTGAATTATCGTCCATCGAGTTTTTTAAATAATAATATATTTATAGTTTTTGATTATACATAGCATGTACAAATACAATCTTTAATTTTAACATTTCATATTTCAAATAACCTATTTCCGAAACCAAGCTATGTGAATTTACCACAATGCTTATTATCATAGAATAATTTGTGTTTCACACTTTTCTAAAAATTATCAGATATGTACCCCTCAGAGAAATTACTATCATATGAATAAATGAAGAAAATTTAATTTATATTAAATGTACACGAAATTGATTGCAATATACATGTATTTAATAAAAATAAATAGGCGATTATTTATACATTAAACCTTTACTAAATATATATTTCTTTCATTATACAGATGTTTCAACAAGATGAACCAAAACAGCAGCAAACTTCAGAAATTAATGATCCAAATGATTCATCCCTAGCACATGTAGCGTTAACGAATAACACATATGTGAGTACTTATATGAGAAATACTAGAATTCGTATATGAAACGTAATTAGAGTAAATACAAAATGATTTGTCTTACTACCTACACTTTAACAAGTGCTTTTTACCTATATTATTGAAGAGAATCCTAACTGTGTCCATTTATTTCTACTACAGATGTGCTCTATTTGCTACAAACACTTCTTAAGTAAATAGAATTTAACAGAACATACAAAAATCTATACAGATGGAAAACCTTACACTTGGAAAGATTACCATAAATGCTGTTTTCAAGGAGACGTGAATAAAAAATGCACACATCATCATATAAAGCATCGTCAGATATATGTAAACTTAGCGAAGATATTCAAAAATTAGTCAGACTTTTGTAGAATTTAGAAATAAAGGAAGATATTTAGGCTATTTATCCATCATATTTTCACAACACCTACCACAATATCTCAAACTTAAAATTTGGAAGACATACACACTGCTGAAAAGTAATTTTGTTATTCTTCTAACCGATATGAATGTATAGATATTATTTTGCAGTGTATTCTTTGAATGCTCACATTAAATATTCTTTTATATGCATATATCGTTGTGTTTATTTTTCTAATACCTATTACATTAATGAAATACATAACATTTTAAGTGAAATAACACTCCCACAACTTAAAAAATGCATAAGAACATACAAAAAATAATCAGATGTATGAAAAAATATACAAGTTTACAAAATAATTTCATTGTTTTCTAGAAATATTAACAAAAAATATTTACAATATGAAAAAATTGCAAAAGTGAAAAGAAAAAACACAAATGTAAAAACAAAAACCACAAAGTGAAAAACTCATAACAAAGTTTTTGAAAAAAAATATTTACAACAAAATTTTTTTTTTACAAAAACCAAAACTTCCAAAAATATTTTTTTCAAAAATTTTTTTTTTCAAAAACATTTTTTACAAAAAATTTTTTTTTGAAAATAAGTTTTTACAAAAGTAAAAAATAAAAAATCACAACGTTAAAAATATGAAAAATTTTAGTTAAAAAAAGTGTAAAAAAAATTGCAAAAAAAGTTGCAAAAATTTCAAAAAAAAGTTACGAAAAAAGTATCAAAATTTTTGTTCTTTTTAATAGCAAATACAATGGTTTCACCATTGCATACTGTTCGTTACAGCTGTTGCTAACAGAAAAAAAACATTAAAATTCTCACTACAACAATTACTTTATTATTGCAAAATTTCCTCCTGAAAAATGAAAAAAAAATATTTGCTTTTTCGTATTTAAGCATTTTTTCTTTAATTTTTTAAGATAAAATTATGTAAATTTGTATAATTTGGCGAACAATTTGGCGAAATTGGTTGACATGATAATCAAGTAATAGCTAATTTACACTTTTCATATTTCACAAAAGATTCCTAAACAGACATCATATACGCAATAGGTTTAGCACGATTTTCTTGCAACTCCAATGTGGCAAAATCCTCGTTTTAGAATACCAAAGAAATTTATATATATTTTATTATTTTCTATCATTTTAAACAGGAATTAACAATAAATAAAAAAGTAACTGTAGAACAGATCAACTAATATCATTTCAAAAAAGAAAATGAAAGTAAATAAACAACTTATCAATAGATAAACCGCTATAGCTGGGTTACCATAAAAAGCAAATAATGCCATTTTCGCGCCAGTGCGATACCTCGATGAGTATATGACGAAATCTGTGATAAAATTTTCATATTTGGAAAAAACTTTAATCGGTATTTATACTGCATTTTCCCTACTGATGTATAGTGAAAAAACTTTGCCACAGATGTCATGTACGCACCACGTTGGCGCAATTATTTTCTGACGCCAATTTAGAGAAAACTTCGCTTTTAACTACCAATTTCATACATATTTTTAATTATTTTCTATTATTTAAAAAAACTATAATAAATAAAAAAGTTTAATTAATAGCTATAAAACAAAATGATTTATATTTTAAAAAACAAAATGAAAGTTAATAAATAGTTTATTAATATAAAGAAACAACTATAGTCGGTTTACAATATGAGGCATAAAATCGTCATCTTGTTGCAATCGTGCGAATGTGGTGGGTATATGATATCTGCGCCAAAACTTTAAAATGTTGCAATTAAATTATTTTACAGTTTGGATGAGAAAGACATTTATACTAAAATTTAAACATTATACGCAATTTTTTTGCTATAACTGCTATTTATATATTTACATTTAAACATAAAAAATTATCCTAAAAATGCTCTCACACGTTTAAAAGAGAGTGAGAGAATTTAGTTATTCCGAACATCGCTCCGGCTTATGCCTTCTTGGCATAAAATCGCATTGTTTGGTGACAAAAGTAAATTCAAACACCCAAATAAACAAATAACATACAATTAACAGATAAAACCATTTTTAAAATAATTCTACTATTTCCTCCTGTAAGACACATAATGGTAGAATTAGATTTTTAAAAATATTTTTTTAAAAACAGAAAAATGTTATTTACGTTTTATCTAATAAAATATTTAAAATACATTTTTTTTATTAGCTTGGCGAGAAAGAAAGAAATGGCGAAATAGCGATTGAAGAAATATTGAAGAGGAAATGGTTAATTAAAAAAGACTTGTAAATTTTATTCAGCGGGAATTTTTTATTTCAAAATGTTGAATTTATCAATAGTAATAACGCATGATCGCATACATTTGCTTTGAATTGCAAAATTTTTCTTTCAGTACTACTTGGTTATACCGTCGACCAATTTCGCCAAATTATACAAATCGCCAAACTATTAGACAGATTATATAGATAAGCATAATTTTAAATTTAGATAACGAAAAAAAAAATTTGCAGAGCATATATAAAAGTAGAAATAAAATGTCGAATTAAAAATCACTTGATGACATATTTAATATTTATATTATGCTTATGTCAAGTGAATGTGACATTGACGACCAGCCATTTTTGACATTTAATCTTGGAATTTGGCGGTAGATTTTTTAATCGATGGGATAACCTTTCCTTCTCCAGTTTCTAAATTTTAAAACTGTACTTTTTCCTGTAAGTGAAATTGACGAAATGGCGCAAGAAAAATTAAATTAACAATAAAAAACATTTGCAAAAAGAAATAAAAGGGTTATATTCGTTGATCACATTCTTCAAAATTATGGTGAAAAACATTTGAAAAAGTATGACATTGTTTTACAATATATATGTGTGGCAAAAATTCATACTAAAGCTAAAATTTAAGTGTTTGATTCAAATTTTTTAAATATTAACTCATATCTATATAATTTACGATTGAATATTAAAATATACTCCAAAAACTATCTACACTTGAAAAAAACAACATTATTGCGACCATTAAGAACCTAAGTCAGGCATTAAGTCAGTAGTGAATTTTCGGCTTAAAAACACATTCTTTGGCGATGAAAGCAAAATGAAAATCGCATAGAAACGAATATGTAACTTACAACTTACAGTGTCTTTTACAATCAGATCTGATTTTTTCTGCTGTAAGTTATATTATACGGAAAATCGATAAAAAAGAGAAAGAAAATAATAAAAAGGGAAATAACTATCTTTCAAAATTCATTTAATAAAATTTTCAAATTCATGTCTAATGCAAGGGATAGGTCGCCAAAAGTTGAACCAATTGTTATATTTCGCGTTAATTTATTTTTTAAGCATTACAAATATTTTTTTCATTTTCAAGATAAATATATTTTTATAATATTACGCCTCATTTAAGCGGTCTTTCTTTATTATTATTAATGTTATCTGTATTTATTTTCTGCTATTGTTTGCAAGATATTTGTAATATTTCTAATATATATAGCCATTTTAATTCTTTTAGCAATTATAATTTTCGCCAAAAACAGCTACTGGCAACCCTTTTGTCAAAAATAACCGAAAAATACGAAATTTACTACGAAAAATCAGAGTTATCCCTGTAAATTTGAATCATAAACCTTCGGAAAAATATTTCCTATCGAATGATACAATCGGCAAAAAAATCCATCGGGTAGTTTTTGGAAACACTCGTTTGGAAGTTTCAGAATTTCTGCTTTATAATATACTAGCAGGCTAAGCCCGCTGCGCTGGTCTATTTTTCAAAACAAAACATGAATCGAACAAAATATTGAATACGATTGTGTTTTTTAAAGCAACTTCACCTCGAATGCTCTTTCACATTTCTGAAAATCATACAAAACGCCATTGTATTTAAAGATAGAAAACCAATTATTATAAATGCACCAAAAATGCATTAAAAGTTAGCAAATAGCTGTTTCGAATCTACTGTCGAGATTCTTCATCGGTGCAAAACTCAGCGAGCTAGAAAAAACAAAACCGAGCCAAAAATAAAAACAACAATGGAATCAAGGCCCGTTGACGCCAAAATATATTAAAATAATAATAAAATATTATGTTGTTCTATCAGCTTATGCATTCGATAAAATTCGGTCTTTTAAGAAAAAAATATTTCAGCTGACCATTTATTGTAGAATTTGATAGATAAATGAGGCAATTATGAAAAGAGCAATTTAAATATTGTCTATTCACCATACTTCTAAAATAGCGAGCATTACGATCGCAGAGATTGACCATTGAATTTAAGCAATTTTCAAGTGATTCATTTTCATTTGATAGTTTTTGAACTCTAAACCTCTCAACTTGAGAATATGGGTATCTGTGGAAACCTTAATACATCCTCTATCAATATTATATTATATTTCGCAACGTACATCTGCTCTTGACAAATCTATTACAGTGTTCCGTTTTTGGAATGCAGCAGAATAAATAAAGTTAAATAAAGTTTTCCTTAGAAAAAGAAGGTGAATGTTTTTTGAATGAGTGAAATTCGTTTTTTGATACAGATGTCATATACGCATTACGTTGGCGTGATTGAAACAAAATGAACATTTTATGCCTCTTATGGTAATCCAACTTTATTTTTAATTTATTAATGAACTATTTACTTTCATTTGCATTTTAAAATGATACAAAATGTTATGCTCTATACACAGAAAAGTAAAATAGAAAATAGAAATGTATCTGTCATTTGAAAACGAAGTTTCCGTTAAAGTGGCGCCAGAAATGTATCACCCCAACGTGGTGCATATATGACATTTGTGCCTCTTTCTTACAACGGATGTGTGCATTTGCACCTAAATTTAGTTTTTTAGCTCTTTTTTTGTAATATTAACTGGAGTTTGTACAATGTATGGTGCTACTTCATTATTCTGTCGAGAAAAAAATTAATAGCAGATTATAGGAATAAATGTCAATAATCGATGATCGTAAGTATGATAGCAATTGATATTACACGTCATACACGTATTTTTTTACGTCATAAGTGCTTTTTAATTCGACTTTTAATTTGTATTTTTTATTTATGTTTATTGTTCTTTCGTTATTTAAAATGAATTTATGTAAATTTGAATAGTTTGGCGAAATTGGCCGACGTGTTAATCAAGTAGCACTCAATTTACATTTTAAAATATCTTATTTCACAAAAAACTCCGGCACAAACCCCGGATTTGCAAGATTTCCTTCCAATACCAATGTGGCAAAATCCTCGTTTTAGAATAGCGAAGAAATGTGCATTTTTTAAAATTATTTTCGTTATTTTAAAACGAAAATATTAATAAATAAAAAAAAGTTATTATAGCACAAAACAATTTATAGAATTTCTAAAAAGAAATTGAAAGTAAATAAACAATTTATTAATACAGAAACAACTATTGCTGGGTTACCATATCAGGCAAAATAACACCGTTTTGGCGATAGTCAGATACCTCAATGTGTATATAATATCTGTGCCAAACATGTTTGGAAAAAACAATAATCGTTATTTATACAGCATGTTTAAATACTGTAGTATAGTGAAAAAAATGTATACATGATATATACGCACCACATTGGCGAGTTTTTTTTTTTCTTCTGATGCCGATTCGGAGAAAATTTTGTTTTCAAATACCAGTTACATATAGAGTTTACAATTATTTTCTGTTATTTTAAATAGAAAATAACAATAAATTTCAAAAAGTTTAGTTAATAATTATAAAACAAAACTATTTATATCCTTTAAAAAATAAAATAAAATAAAATAAAAATTTATTAATAAACAGCCAGGTTACCAAGTGAGGCATAAAATCGCCATTTTATTGCAGTCGCGCAAATGTGGCACATAGATGACAAATGTGCCTAGATAAAATAGTTTATATAATTGGAAAAAAAAGAAAAAATTTGTAAGTAGACAATTTATTAATAAATAGACAATAACATCCTGGTAGCCATATCAAGCAAAATAATGACACTTTGGCGTCAGTTAATTACCCAGATGTATATATGGTATTGGCGTAAGAGACAAATCGCACCAACGTAGTGCGTATGAGATATCTGTGCCAAAAAAAATTTAAAAGTTGCAGTTAAATTATTTTACAATATCTATGTATGTGGAAAAACATTTACCCTAAAATTTAAATATTATTCATTTTTTGTGGTATTAACTGCTATATATGTATTTAAGTTAAATGTAAAATGTTTTCCTAAAAATGCTCTCACTCATTAAAAGAGAGAGAGAAAAAAAATAGTTCTTGCGAACATCGCTCCATCTTGTGCTTTTTTTGGTTTAGAATCGCATTGATTGGCGACAAAAGTAGATTGAAACACCCAATTGAACAAACAACATACAAATAACAATTAGAGCCTTTTTTAAAAAAATTAATTCTGCGAGTTTCTTCTGTAAAACACATAAACGGGAAAATTAGATTTAAAAATATTAAAAAAAAAAAAAAAAGAAAGAAAAAAAACACTTATGTTTCACCTAATGAAATTTTTGATATGTTGTTTTCTTTTAATCTGGCTCGAAAGAAATAAATAGCCAAATATTGTGTCACTTCAAAACTTTCTTTCACATTGAGTTATTTTTTAAATATTATAAATATTCTTTTTTTTTTTCGTTAAAGATAAATATTTTCCTTTCATAACATTATTTTGCATTAAACGGATTTTTTTCTTTTTATCATTATTTATTTTAAATCAATGAATTAACAGGTTTTTTTTTGAAATGTTTATATTATTTTCCATTAGAGAAAGCATTTCATTTCTTATTTTGAAATATAATTATCGCCAAAAAATTAGTTGTTGCAACCCTTCCATCAAAAGTAACCGAAAAATACGAAATTTAGTACGAAAAATCAGAGTTATCCCTGTATATTTGTGTCATAAACCTCCGCAAAAATATTTCCTATCGAATGATATAATCTGCAAAAAGATCCATCGGGTAGTTTTTGAAAACACTCGTTTGGAAGTTTCAGAACTTCTGCTTTATAATATATATGATATGATTAAAAAAAATTGACATTGTTTAATGTTTTTACTTTCTTCTATCTTCAATAGAAGAAAGTATTGTAATCGAAATTTTTTTCGACTTCCGGTTTTCGACGGATTTACACGTTTTAGGGGTCAGAGATTCCAAAAAACATGTTTTTACAAAATGTCTGTCTGTCCGTGTGTCTGTGTGTCGCCACTCTACCATCAAAAAGTGTATGAAGTTATGCATAGAATTGAACCAAATTTTTTGTGAATGTTTTTGGCTGTGGCAAGCAGGTCCTCCTTCAGTTTTGAAATATTCCGCCGGAAGGGGGCGCTGCAATCGCGATTTTTGTGCCATTTTCAATATTGTACCGACCAAAAGTATATGAAGTTATGCATCGAATTGAACCAAATTTTTTTTTGTGTGTGTATGACTATGGCTAGTTGGTCCTCCCTGAATTTGAAAAAAATCCGCCGGAAGGGGGCGCTGCAATCGCCATTTTTGTGCCATTTTCAATATTGTACCGACCAAAAGTATATGAAGTTATGCATCGAATTGAACCAAATTTTTTGTGTATGTGTATGACTATGGCTAGTTGGTCCTCCCTGAATTTGAAAAAAATCCGCCGGAAGGGGGCGCTGCAATCGCCATTTTTGTGCCATTTTCAATATTTTACCGACCAAAAGTATATGAAGTTATGCATCGAATTGAACCAAATTTTTTGTGTATGTGTATGACTATGGCTAGTTAGTCCTCCCTGAATTTGAAAAAAATCCGCCGGAAGGAGGCGCTGCAATCGCGATTTATGTGCCATTTTCAATATTGTACCGACCAAAAGTATATGAAGTTATGTATCGAATTGAACCAAATTTTTTTGTATCTGTATGACTATGGCTAGTAGGTCCTCCCTGAATTAAAAAAAAATCCGTCGAAAGGGGGCGCTGCAATCGCGATTGTTGTGCCATTTTCAATATTGTACCGACCAAAAGTACATGAAGTTATGCATCGAATTGAACGAAATTTTTTGTGTAAGTGTATGGCTATGGCTAGTTGGATCACCCTGAATCTGAAAAAAATCCGCCGGAAGGGGGCGCTGCAATACCGAATTTTATGCCATTTTCAATATTGCACCACATAAAAATGTATGAAGTTAGTTCTAGAACTGAACTAAACATTTTGTATATGACAGTGGCGCAGCGAGGGGGGGGTTTTGGGGGTTAAAACCCCCCCCACAGCCATGACAAAAATACAAAAATTTCCATTTTTATGAACTGAATCATAAAAAACAAAACTAAAGTTAAAATTTTATTTGTTTCGTTCTCGAAATCTGCCGCTTTATTGAATCAAATTTTATATAAAAATTTGACTCGTTTAAGCGGCAGTAATGTATTTACTTTGAAAAATGGGGAAAGCGCATAGTAACAATATCAGTATCGAAAACTGATCACTCATTTCGGAAAAGGTCGGCATTCATTTATACTATTGGAAATTAGCCGAAGGCAAAAAGGAATGGTCATTTCCTGTCGCTGCCAAAACAGTTTCGGGTTTTTATCAATACTGCACCACTGGGGGAGGGGGGGGGGGTCTTAATCAGTTGCATCTGTTCCTTGCTCTCTTTTTGGAAACGGGGACTGGACTCGCAAATTCCAGGAAAAACAAAAACACATGCTCGCATGCTTTGAAGGATAGACTTAATTCCACAAACATTATGTTGTTAGTTGCTGTGGTGCTAAGGTTTCCTTTATTGTGCGTTTCGCTATGGATATTAAATCCTCTTCAGAGAAGAAAATTATGAAAAAGATGGATATAAGAGATAATTTTTTTTTAATCTTTCGAATTCCTTCAAGCATGCTTGAAATCCAGGTATGTTTGGAAAATATATAATTCGTTTATATTTATGTTTCTGGAAAGATATTAAAAGCACCGTGCGAAAGGGGGGGGAGGAAGGTCGCCCCGGGCGCAGAGATTTAGGGGGCACCAAATTTCTAACTACTTTCTACTTACTACTACTTTAAGGGTGTATCCGAAAAAACGCTTTTTCACCTTCGACCAGGCCCGTAGCCAGGATTTTCTTTCGGGAGGGGCTGAATCTTGATTTTTTTCCGATCTTACAAAAGTACCGTATTTTCGGGTGTATAGCCCGCACCTTAAATCGAGCAGTGCAGTAAAAAAAGTTCGTGTATAACCCGCGGAGATGCATCGGTGTATAGTCCGCGGGCTATACACCATTTAGGAACGTATATTTTGATCAGGGTTCGAAATTAGAAGCCATTATTCATAATTTTTAATACAAATTTACCGAATTTTTTCGTGATGCATAATACCTACAGTAATTCGGCTAAAAAATTAAGATTATCAGTACCGTAATTTTCGGAAGAAACGCCGTGGTGTTTACGTGTTTTAAGATAAAATTTCAAGCGATGCGGCGTTTACCCGCATTTTTTTTTTTTTTTTTTTTTTTTTTCAAAAGAGCGTGATTATTTTTTTTTTTTAATTTTTCCGAAAATTAAAAAAAAATCGGTGATGAATTCAAAATTTCGGACATAAAATGTATACTTATCTTAGGTCCTTGGTTAACAAAAAGATCGAATCCTCGGAATCGGTCCAAAATGCACAAACTCCGAAAAGGAACGATTCCTCGGACTCTATCTGAAATGAAACGACTCCGGAAAAGTCCGATTCCTTGAACTCCATCCGAAATGAAACGACTCTGTAAAGGAACCAGGGCCGTAGCTAAGGGGGTGCTATGGGCGGCTCAGCCCCCCCTAAAATATTTTGAGCCCCCCCTGGAAAAAGTTCCAAGGTCACTAAATGTTCCGGAAATTCAAATGAAATTCTGTTCAAAAATCTAATTTAGTTTTGAGACCGTTTCACAGTTTTGCAGAGTTACTAAATTGTATCTAAAATACGTATTTCAACACTCCCTCATCCTATTGGTACATATGAAGCTAACAGGATGTTTAACTTTGCACCAGTTATACATTCAAAATTTTCACCATCATATACTGGTAAACGGAAAAAAGTGACCGGAAAAAAGTTATCGGAAAAAAAGTGACATAAACTACAAAAGCGGGAAAAAAGTGACACGAAAAAAAAAGTAACGCGGAAAAAAGTGACAAGGGAAAAAAGTTACCGGAAAAAAAGTGACAAGGAATTGATTTTGGGGATTTATTATTGATTTTGGGGATTCATTGGTTAAGTATGAAAGGGGGATCGGGGGGGGGGCTCATAGTTTAGGTAAATGGGTTTTTCATGCTGAATTAACTGTTTTGGTTCAATTTTTGGGTATACGTTCATCCTGAAAAGACGCTTGCCTGAATAGTTTTGGGAAGGGACGATTACCCCCCTCCCCCCATCCGTCCTCAATTAGATGAATGGATTTTTACGCAGAATTATCCAACGTGTGACAAATTTGCATATAGGATCTTTTTGATAAGGCTTATATGTAGTATAAAATGCCTGAAGAGATTCTAGGAGTTTAAGGGTTAAGTATAGAGGGGGAACGGGGGATAACATTTCTTAAATTAAATTAATGGCTTTTTACGCATAATTATCCGATTTGCTTAAAATTTTGGACATAAGTTCATTATGATAAGACGTATCTTAGATTAGTTATGGGTTCTTCTGCTTATTATAAAGGGGGGGAACGAGCAATTTTCCCCCTCAAACTAGATAAATATGTTTTTATGCAGAATTATCCCATGTATTTCAATCTTAAATATAGGTTCTTTCTGGTAAGGTGAATTCCGAAATAGTTTTAAGGATTTAATGGCTAAGTATAAAGGGTAGATGGAAGAAACCCCTCTTAAATTAAATAAATGGCTTTTTATGCAGAATTATCCGATTTGCTTCGAATTCTGGGCATGGGTTCATTATGATAAGACGTATTTCTGATTAGTTATGGGGTTCTATTGGTAATTGAAAAGGAGGGCGGGTGATTACTATACCCACCTTAAATTAGATTTAAAAAAATTATGCACACTTATCCGATATATTTCAAATTTTGAAATATTATTTATGATCTTTCTCATAAAGTGAATTTCTGAATAGTTTTATGGGTTTAATGGCTATGTATAGAGGGGGAACGGGGGATAAACCCCCTTAAATTAAATAAAAGGCTTTTTACGCAGAATCATCCGATTTGCTTCAAATTTTGGATGTATATTCATTATAAGAAGGCGAATCTCTGATTAATTATGGGGTTTTTTTGACAATTAAATAGAAGAAGCGGGCGATTAATCCTCCACTCTTTAAATAAAATAAATTGTTTTTTTTCTTTCACAACTATTTAACGTATTTCAAATTTTGGATATAGGTTCTTCCTGATAAAGTGAATCCCTGAATAGTTTTAAGGGTTTAATGGCTAAGTATAAAGCGATGAACGGGGGATAACTCACAATCAATCAGGACTTCGCCTTATCATAATGAACGCCCAATCAAAATTTGAATCAAATCAGATAATTCTGCGTAAAAAGCCATTTATTAATTTAAGGGGGGTATCATCCGTTCCCCCAGTGTTTACTTAGCCATTAAACCTTTAAAATTATTCCGGGATTCACTTTATGAGAAAGAACATATATCCAAAATATGAAATATATCGGATAAGTGAGCATAAAAAACAATTTATCTAATTTAAGGGGGGGGGGAATAATCACCCGCCCCAATTTTTAATTGGCAAAATAACCCCATATGTAATCAGGGATACGCCTTATCATAATGGTTCTATAATCCAAAATTTGAAGCAAATCTGATAATTCTGCGTAAAAAGTAATTTAATTTAAGGTGGGTTATATTCTATTCCCCTTCTATAACATAGATCCTTATAACGATAATCCTTAAAACTATTCAGAGATCCACTTTATCAGAAAGAACCTATATTTAAAATTTGAAATACATGGGATAATTCTGCATAAAAACCTATTTTTCTAGTTTAAGGGGGATATAATTGCTCTCCCCCCTTTATAATAAGCAGAAGAACCCCATAACTAATCAGAGATACGTCTTATCATAATGAACCTATGTCCAAAATTCTAAGCAAATCGGATAATTATGCGTAAAAAGTTATTAATTTAATTTTAGAAAGGTTATCCCCCGTTCCCTCTCTATATTTAACCATTAGAACTCCTAATTCTCTTCAGGCATTATATACTATATATAAGCCTTATCGAAAAGAACCTATATGCAAATTTGACACACGTTGGACAATTCCGCATAAAAACCCATTCATCTAATTGAGGACGGATGGGGGGGGGAGTAATCGTACCTTCCTAAAACTAATCAGGCAAGCGTCTTTTCAGGATGAACGTATATCCAAAAATTGAACCAAAACAGTTAATTCAGCATTAAAAACCCATTCACCTAAACTATGAGCCCCCCTCCCCGATCCCCCTTTCATACTTAAGCAATGAATCCCCAAAATCAATAATAAATCCCCAAAATCTATTCTTTGTCACTTTTTTTCCGGTAACTTTTTTTCCGCGTCACTTTTTTCCGCTTTTGTAGTTTATGTCACTTTTTTCCGGTCACTTTTTCCGGTCACTTTTTTCCTAGATTCCATATACTTTTCTTAGCATAAAATGAAGTTATTACAACAATTTAATGAGAAACATAGTACCTACAATGTGAATATGCACTAATTTATCTTTCTGCATTAGAGAGAGACCAAAAAAATATGAGCCTCCCCCTACATTCCCTTGAGCCCCCCCTATCGTACACTTCTAGCTATGGCCCTGAAAGGAACGATTCCTCAAAATCGTTTCCAAAAAATCCGACTGCTCTGAATAGTTCCGAAATGACATAAATCACGCACTTTTATTTTGTTCTTTGCAACAGGGTAGGGTACCAACTCCGAAAAGAAACGATTCCTCGAACTCTATCTGAAATGAAACGACTCCGGAATAGTACGATTCCTTGAATTCGTTCCGAAATGTAACGACTCTATAAAGAAACGACTCCTTGGATTCGTTTCGGAAAAGACCGCCTGCTCTGAATTGTTCCGAAATGACATAAATCACGCACTTTTTTTTTTTTTTTTTTTTTTTTTTTTTGTTCTTTGCAACAGGGTAGGGTGGGTTATTTTTTGAAAAATAAACTAAATCTTAAATGATCTTAAATTCAAAATCGTCGAGGTTGGAAGGGTTCCGGATTTAGGATTTTGTACTCTACAAACACAATGGGGTGCTGCCTCACCAAGTCGCTAGCAAATTATTTTCTAATATTTTATTTATAGATTTTTTTATTTTTTTTTAAGGTCTCGCGTATAAGTCGACCTCCCATTTTGAAGTTTTTTTTTGTCTAAAATTTCACAACTTATATGCGAGTATATACGGTAGCTATTATAGATCTATCAGTGCAATACTTGGCGATAGTTGCGACAGTTCTTCGAAACCCAGAAATAACTGTATTTAAGCAGTAAAAAAAAAGCCTTTACAAACATGGGAGAACTCTCTAAATTTCGCGGCATAGCAAAAAAAATTTACAAATTTTGATGTTTTTTCAAATTTTTTGAGGTTTAAAAGCTATAGAAAAAATAACACGATTTCCAATTTAAAAAAAAAAAAAAAATCTTTGTATAACCCGCACCGTGTTTAAGCCGCAGCGGCTTTTTGGAAGGTTTTTTTCTTGTATAAGCCGCGGACTATACACCCGAAAACACGGTAATTTGTATAATTTACAGCAAAAAATTTAAACAATCCTAAAATGTTTTTCTGCTTAGGATACGTGATAATCATGTCAAATAATGTTATTTCGTATTTTATTTATCGTTGTTGTAACACTACTTTTCTTGAATTTTTGGCAGAGAAGGTATTTATTGGAATAAAACCTAAAAGATTTTTTTTAATAATCGGGTCTTGTGCATATTTTAATAGTCCACATATCTAACACAAAGATCAAGCTGTTCTGCGCTTGAGTTTTATCAGCAATTAAGTTACGCGTTTTGTTTGTACTAACAAAACAGATCACGTTATTTATTTTGATAATTAATTCTTCCGTAACTGTATCCGAGAATATTTGAGTAATTTTATTCTAAATGTCTTGGGTGAAGTAAATAGAATTTCAATAAATATTTATAATATCACGTTTCAATTCATTCTCTGAAGACTTTGCTCAAAATTTAAAAGTCTCTTAGTTATGTCGATTTCTCTAACGTTAGAAGATCATCATCGTGGTAATCTCAAAGTGGCGTATTTTTCCCTATACAAAATAAGATTGCTTCGAATATTGGTCGAAGAGCTGCTCTTATTTCTTCTTTTCCTGAAGCTCTTTGAATTCTCAACAATTTTATATTAATTTGTTGTATTCCTGAAGAAATCTTAATTTTGTTTGCTAAAATAACATACGATTTGTAATAATCTAGTTGCATATGTTATAACAGTTGCATAAGAAAACACATTTAGCCCTTTTCCAATGTCTGAAACATGTAAAATTTATATTGAATTAATTTTAAACACGATTATTCAATCGGCAAATTATTTATAACAGAGTTCTGTTGAGCTGATCCATAGTATCAGACTAGATTCTCCTATCGTTGAGGTCATTTGGGTGAAAAAGACCTCCAGAATTCGTCCCGAATGCTCTGTTGGAAGAGCAATGGCGGCTTCAGCCAATACATCTCTGGTTCGAATGGCCCGGACTTTTTTCACCCCTTTGGAAATTTTACATCTGTTATGTAAAATTTAGTTTTCTTGGTTTTTTTAGTCTTTTCTGTACGTATGTTTGCGCGAAAGAACAAAAAACAAAGTTTATAATAAATGCGTTTTTGGAATATGCAAGAAAAGGAAATATTAAATCTGGATCTTGCTTCCATTTTTCTTATTCTTGTTTCTTTCCTACAATTATTGGAAAACTATATGGCTGTTTGGAAAGTAAAATTGAACCAAAAAGGTTTCTCTTCGTAGCATCATTTTAGTCATCTCTAGTTACATAGCAATATCGAATGAAGTTCCTTGCCATACTGTAGGCTCATATCGAGAACTTGGCGAATCCCCACCAAAGTCAAATTGTTTCGAACGCTAACATCCAAAAAATTCTAAATATTAATTTCTAAACAAGACTTGCTGCCAGAAAAAGTTGATATTATTGGAATTGGTTTTACGTAAGTAATTTCAAGATTTAGTGCACCCATGGTGCTGTTTTGTGATTTTGTAATTAAAAAGGAAAAGTACACTTCTGAAAAATTATTTTTGCCATTTTATATTATATTTTCTAGTTATTAAAAATTCCATTAATAATCATTAACATTTTTCTTTCCATCTTATTTTGCTATTTGATAAAATACTGTACTTTCCGTCATTAAATTCGCGGTTCGAAAATTTTGTTTTAGATCCAGAAATTGTATTTAATAAAATTCGTTTAATACTCAGAATACACTTCATTCCAATTACTAAATTAAATTTCTGGGTTTAAACTGAGCCAGTATTGTTGTTTAAATGTTTACTTCGTTCCTAGACATAACTAAAAATGTCTCTATACTGAGTTTACAAGTAGCACACCCGCCTACATCTGTAGATTGGCCTCACAGTATAATTGGGATAAATTTTATCCAAATACGTGTGCTGACGGGATATAAAACTCTCCCCGGTTATACAATGAAAAATTTTATAAAATCCCTACATAGAGGTATCCATCCCTGAAGTTGATAGTTCTACAAAATATAAAGAAAATTAACCAGACAAAGCAGCTACTTTACGTACATTTTCTTGCTATTGAAGATTCACATACAAACAATAAGCAGAAAAGTTGTTCAGTGAAGAGATTGGAGAATGCCGCCGTTGCGTTTTTTGAAGTTTTTAAATAGCATATCATTTTTTTCGCATTATTATTTTTCAGAAATACGTTCTAATAGTTTATTTTTAATAAAAAGCGTTTTATAGTTATAACATCGCTACCAAAGGTACTTTCTGTAAAGTTATATTTTTTCACACGATTTTACATTATAGGCGGCTATTAAAATTTTTGGCTCCCTTCTGTGCAAAATATTTTAACAATGACCGCTCGAAATTTCGTTTATATGTGGATGATTCTACGATAAGAGGTAATTTGTACGGCAATCCGTTTAAAACAGATTTTTTAGTCTGTTGTTGCCATTTTTTACAATGAATTGCATCAACTTAATATACTTTATTAAATAACATCACGATTAAATGCCTAATTAAAACACATTTTTCTGAAATTTCTTACAAAGTCTAAAAAAGTCTCTACCCTGGCATGTCCCCTTCCTGGTTTCAATTTAACTTTCAAACAATACATACATTTTTTCCATCAGATGCTTAACTAAAGTATGTTTAATTGGAATTCAAGTAATTATACTGACGTATTATAAAATAAAAAGTAAAATAATTTTGTTAATTTCAAATTATTTTTAAAATTATTTTTTGTCCCGCTTTTTTTGTATCTACCCTGTCAAATTTCGTTCCGCTGAAACAAATATAAATTCAAGGATGGCTATATTGGAAGTAGCGCTTAAAGACATCTATTGGCTTGAAGTTAGCAATACTAAACGCACCAGCCATTTAAGCATCGCCATTTTTAGTTGTTGCGACGCGACTGTGCGGCGTAGTGTTTTCGCAAGGTGATCGTGTATCCCCCGTGGTAAGTCATAAAACTTATCATAATCATTTAATTTAATTGCATTTACTGCCCTAATTAAACAATACAGTAACAATTAAAGTGAAATACACAATTAACCCAAAAACTAATTCAGTCAGTTAAAAAATTTGAATTTATCATGAAAAAGTCTCTCTCCTGCCGTATTTCCCCTGGCAAGATAACTGCCAGGGGAGCGAGTCACTGACCAGAAAAAGTTATAAAATATGTATAAAGTGACTTGCCCTTATATGAAAAAGTAAATAAACGGGACAAAAATCACAATTTAAAGGTTTTTGATCAAACTTTTCTCTTTTGGCCGAATCATCTATGTTTTTGAAACCTCTTATCGTAGAATCGCCCTTTCATCTTAAATATTTGCTTCATTTTATTAAATCGGATAAATAAATTAAATTGCTAAAATGGATGAATAAATTATATTAAATGGGATAAATTTTCATTGCATTTTTTAATAAAATCAATATCTTTCGTCGTTTTTCTGTACGTAAGCTGCTTGTAAATTCGGGACGATTCCGCGAAGCATCCTTCGTTGCACGAGCAGCTGTTATACAATGCTGTTATACTCCCCTGCCCTGTTTCCCCTGTCAAGATAACCGCCAGGGGAGAGAGTCACTGACCAGGAAAAGTTATAAAATATGTATAAAGTGATTTGCCCTTATATGAGAAGGTAAATAAACGGGACAAAAATCATAATTTAAAGGTTTTTGATAAAACTCAAACTTTTCTTTTTGGCCGTATCCTCTATGCACTTGAAACCTCTTACCGTAGAATCACCCATGTATGAAGATAAAGAAAATTAAGGAAGATCTTAACATGCAAGTAAATGTTTTATATCTATCTTCTAAAGTTAATGTGGCATGTGTGCATTACAATATTTTTTGTTAGTCAAATTAATGATTCGGAATTACACTTGATCAAATTTTACAGCGCATAAAGATAGTTAAAATTCCGTTTTAAAAAGAATTTTCATTTTTTGTGATAAATATATATTAAAAATACAATATAGTTAAATGTTCGACAGAATGAAGGATTACTGTAACAGTAATTGAATAAACGGATATTTTTACAGCTAAAAATACAATTAATTTTAATGTAATGCAAAGATAAAAACAAACAAAATTTATTTTATTAACTTAGAAATAATTTTGTAAAGTATTTTCAAACTTTCGGGAGGGGCTTCAGCCCCCTTAGCCCCCTCCCTAGCTACGTGCCTGCCTTCGACACCTCAAAATTTTCCGATACAGTTTTAGACACATTTTTAAAAGTAGAAACATGAAACTTGCTGAGGGGATTTTCGAAGAGACATACAAGGGGCCGTGTGATGTCATTTTACACTCCATTCATTAGAATTTGATTTATGAACAATTATCTTCTCAGTATGACACTTTTATTCGTTCCCAAATCTCCCGCTTCAGAAAAATCTGTTCAAAATGCCGTTTTTGATTGCTTTTTTTGCAATATTTTCTGCATTTATCAAAGAATCGACAATCACGGCACCTTGTGTACTTTCTAAATAAGACAATTTGCCAGTTTGATGCATATGCGAGCAAAAATGAATTTAAAAATAAATCGGAAAATAAGCAGTTTGAATCGAAATACAACCTTAAAGGGACTACTTTCAGACAATTTTTTTAATTAATATTAATTCTTATTTAAAAAACGTCCGAAATAGGCAAGTGGGTTACCGGAAAAACAGTAACTGGAAAAAAAGTGACATAAACTACAAAAGCGGAAAAAAAGGACATAGAATTGATTTTGGGAATTTATTATTGATTTTGGGAATTCGTTATTGATTTTGAGGATTCATTGGTTAAGTATTTAGGGGGGGGGGGATCAGGTGGAGGCTCTTAATTTAGGTAAATGGGTTTTTCATGCTGAATTAACTGTTTTAGTTCAGTTTTTGGACATATGATACCCCCCCCCCCCCAATCCATAACCTCTCAAATTAAATTAACAGTTTTTTGATGCAGATTTATCCAATTCGCTTGGAATTTCGGACATAGGTTCTTTATGATAAGACGTATCTCTGATTAGTTATAGGGTTCTTTTGCTTATTATAAAGGGAGGATGGTCAATTACCCCCTCTCCCCACAAATTAGATAGATTGGTTTTTATGCAAAATTATCCAATGTATTTCAAATTTTAGATATAGATTCTTTCTGATAAGGTGAATCCCTGAATAGTTTTAAGAATTTAATGACTAAATAAAAAGGGGAGGGGGACGGGGGATAATCCCTCTTAAATTAAATAAATGGCTTTTCACGCAGAATTATCCGATTTGCTTCGAATTTTGGACATAGGTTCATTATGATAAAACATATCTCTGATTAGTTAGGGGGTTCTTTACCTTATTATAAAGGGGGGAGGCAAGCAATTTTTTTATCCCTCAAATTAGATAAATCGGTTTTTATGCAGATTTATCCGATGTATTTCAAATTTTAAATATAGATTCTTTCTGATAAGGTGAATCCCTGAATAGTTTTAAGGGTTTAATGGCTAAGTATAAAGGCAAAAACAGAGGATAACTCCCCTTAAATTAAATAAATAGCTTTTATGCAGAATTATCCGATTTGCTTCAAATTTTGGATGTAGCTTCTTTATGATAAGGCGTATTCCCGATTAGTCATGAGGTTCTTTTGCTTATTATAAATAGGGGAACGGACGATTTCCCCCCTTTTAAATTAGATAAATTGTTTTTTATGCATAATTATCCGATGTATTTCAAATTTTTGATATAGGTTTTTTCTCATAAAGTGGATCCCTAAATAGTTTTAAGGGCTTAATAGCTAAGTATAGAGGGGGGAACTGGGGATAACCCCACTTAAATTACATAAATGGCTTTTTACGTAGAATTATCCGATTTGCTTCAAATTTTGGATGTAGTTATCGTATAAGCTAATGGATATAGTTAAAATAGGGGGGAATGCAGCAGTCCATTCAGGAAACTCTTTTGGAGAAAGAAGCTTGCTTTCCCCATTCGACGGAGAGGGATGTCCAGTAGATATCGCAGGCGACTAGTCTCTTAGGAAATTTGTTGATCAGGGGATTTCCCGGTAAAGGTTTGCCGCAAAAATATTCAAGTAACATAAAAAAGCGAGTTGAATGCAACGAAGCGCAAATAACAAATGAAAAAATTTCTTCTTTATGTCTTAATTTAATGATTGAAAACTATTATGTATACTACTACATTATAACATATTTTACCTTTTTTCTTATAATGATTAATTTCCATTAATTTTGCATTTTTAACTTTTATGGTTTATTTATTTATTTTTTTTATTTGTGAAAAAAGTAATATACTAAATCATTTGTTGTAATTGTCATTTTAATTTACACCAAATATTTATCATTTAAAACTGGATTTTTACTAAATAATGTCCCATATTACGTCCCATCACAAAATATGATATAAAACATTAAAAAAGTTAAATATGTTAGAAAATTTTAATGTACAAACTATATTGTATGTCACGAACGAATGAACTAGTGAATTCATTAATTTGTAGTAATAAAAATAATTTTTTTTTATTACTAGCTTATGTTAGTAATTAGAAAATTAATTGTTTCAAAACCTGTAGTTATTGATAGATCTTCAGCTTTCAACGCTTAAAAAATTACAAGATTTTAAGAAAAACAGGATATTTTTTTCTTTGTTACGATATTTATAGAATACTGAAAAATGCTATGCACCAACATAAATCACAGTTTTAAATGCAAACAGCCATTGAGGATACATAAACAAACACTTAAAACTATTCAGGGATTCACTTTATGAGAAAATACCTATAGCCAAAATTTGAAATACATCAGATAATTGTGCATAAAAAACAATTTATGTAATTTAAGGGGGAGGGGAATAATCGCGGCATCCCTTTTCAATTAGCAAAAGAACCCAATAAATAATCAGGGATACCCTTTATCTTAATGAACCAACATTCAAAGTTTGAAGCAAATCGGATAATTCTGCGTAAAAAGCTATTTATTTAATTTAAGAAAGGTTATCCCCCATGCACCCTCTATACTTAACCATTAAACTCCCAAAATTCTTCAGGCATTATATACTGTGACGACGTACTGACAACTTTAATCGTGGCAGAAGATAGATAGCGAAGTCTTATTCTGAAAAAGTATGCATAGTTGAAAGTATCTTCATTCAAAAGCTGTTAAGAACAGGTTCTATTGACCTCAAGGGATATGCCTAGAAAATAATTGCACTGGTCTAGTGGCAATGAGCTGAGGGGGACACTGGGATTATTGCGCATCGAGAGGGAAGGAAAGTAGTTGGAAGAGAGACATGTGCTGGTAATGTACAAGAAAGTACACTGATGTAAGATAGCTTAGACGTGCTAAGGGAAATGTAATATTGGAGTGAGGCTCCTATATAGTTGTAATGTCGTTTTATTTATTTTTATAATAATTGGTCTATGGTTCTAATAAAGAACTTCAGGAATTAAAAATGTGTTATTGATGAACTTAACAAATAAACCAACTTAGTAAAGAGAAACTCTGGGCGCGACACCACAATACTATATATAAGCCTCGTTAGAAAGAACCTATATCCAAAATTGTTTGAAATAACACGTTGGATAATTCTGCTTAAAAACCATTTATCTTATTTAGGGTGGAGGGGAGGGGGTAATCGTCCATTCCCAAAACGAATCAGGCAAGCATCTTTTCAGTATGAACGTATATCCAAAAATTGAATCAAAGCAGTTAATTCAGCATGAAAAAAACCACTCACTTAAATTAAAAGCCGACCCCCGACCTCACCCCCCTTTTATACTTAGTCAATAAATCCCCAAAATCAATTCCTTGTCACTTTTTTTCCGGTAACATTTTTATCTTGTCCCTTTTTTCCGGTAACTTTTTTCGTGTTATTTTTTTCCGCTTTTGTAGTTTGTCACTTTTTTCCGATAACTCTTTTTCCTAGATTCAGGCAAGTAGATATCATGATTAAAAAGCTATGTAACTGAGAAATGTTCTTCATTCTTTGATAAGATCTTTCAGAAGACGATTCTCACAGTTGCCAACTTGTACGATTTTGCGCGCGGATAAAACAATCGCGGAAAAATGCAAATTTCGTGAAAGGATCGTCGAAAAAGCACACATTTCGTTAATATTTTGTGAAAAAACGACAATTTCGTCAATGTTTTTGTCAACGAACTTTGTCAAAAGATCGCCAAAAAACGCGAATTTCCTGTGCGGATCGCGGAGAAAACGGCAATTTCACCAAATATCGCAGATAAAACGCTGATTTCGGCTGAAGACAGCGGGGAAAACATCGATTTCGTCTAAAAATTTCTGGTATAATGACGATTTCGTTAAAAAATCGGGGGAAAACCGCCGTTTTCGATAAAAGATTGCTTAAAAATATTTTGTCAAAAGATCATTGAAAAAAAAAAGGCCGCTTTCATCAAAAGATCACGGAAAAAATGCCGATTTCGTCGAAAGACCGCGGGGATAAAACGCCGTTTTCAAGAAAAGATCGCGTAAAATTGCAAATTTTGTCTAAAGATCGTCGAAAAAAAACGCCGATTTCATAAAAAAAAAACACTGAAAAACACCGATTTCGTCAAAAGATCGCGGAAAAACTAATTTATCTAATTTAAGGGGGGGGGGGGGGAAATAATCGTGGCCCCCTTTTTTAATTAGCAAAAGAACCCCATAACTAATCAGGGATACCCTTTATCATAATGAACCTATATTCAAAATTTGAAGCAAATCGGATAATTCTGCGTAAAAAGCCATTTATTTAATTTAAGAGAGGTTATCCCCCATGCATCCTCTATACTTAACCATTAAACTCCCAAAATTCTTCAGGCATTATATACTGCGACGACGTACTGACAACTTTAATCGTGACAGAAGATAGATAGCGAAGTCTTATTGTGAAAAGGTATGCAGAGTTGAAAGTATCTTCATTCAAAAGCTGTTAAGAACATGTGCTATTGATCTCAAGGGACATGCCTAGAAAATAATAGCACTGGTCTAGTGGCAATGAGCTGAGGGGGACACTGGGATTCTTGAGCATCGAGAGGGAAGGAAAATAGTTGGAAAAGAGCCATGTGCTGGTAATGTACAAGCAAGTACATTGATGTAAGATGGCTTATACGTGCTAAGCGAAATGTAATATTGGAGTGTGGCTCCTATGTAGTTGTAATGTCGTTTTATTTATTTTTTTAATAATTGATCTATAGGTCTAATAAAGAACTTGAGGAATTAAAAATGTGTTATTGATGAACTTAACAAGTAAACCAACTTAGTAAAGAGAAACTCAGTGAGCGAAACCATAATACTATATATAAGCCTTATCAGAAATAACCTATATCCAAAATTTGACACACGTTGGATAATTCTGCTTAAAAACCATTCCTCTTATTTAGGGCGGAGAGGGGGGGGGGATCGTCCGTTCCCAAAACTAATCAGGCAAGCATTTTTTCAGTATGAATGTATATCCAAGAATTGAATCAAAGCAGTTAATTCAGCATGAAAAAAACATTCACTTAAATTAAGAGCTGACCTTCCCCCCCCCCCCTTCATACTTAGCCAATAAATCCCCAAAATCAATTCCTTGATACTTTTTTTCCGGTAGCATTTTTATCTTGTCCCTTTTTTCCGGTAACTTTTTTCCCGATAACACTTTTTCCTAGATTCAGGCAAGTAGATATCATGATTAAAAATCTATGTAACTGAGAAATGTTCTTCATTCTTGGATAAGATCTTTCAGAAGATGATTCTCACAGTTGCCAACTTGTATGGTTTTGCGCGCGGATAAAACAATCGCGGAAAAATGCAAATTTCGTGAAATGATCGCCGAAAAAGCACACATTTCGTCAATATTTCGTGAAAAAACGACAATTTCGTCAATGTTTTTGTCAACGAACTTTGTCAAAAGATTGCCGAAAAATGCGAATTTCCTGTGCGGATCGCGGAAAAAACGGCAATTTCACCAAATATCGCAGATAAAACGCTGATTTCGTCTGAAGACCGCGGGGAAAACGTCGATTTCGTCTAAAGATTTATGATATAATGCCGATTTCGTTAAAAAATCGAGAGGGAAAACGCCGTTTTCGATAAAAGATTGCTTAGAAATATTTTGTCAAAAGATCATTGAAAAAAAGGCGGCTTTCATCAAAAGATCACGGAAAAAACGCCGATTTCGTCGAAAGACCGCGGGGATAAAACGCCGTTTTCTAGAAAAGGTCGCGTAAAATTGCAAATTTTGTCTAAAGATCGTCGAAAAAACGCCGATTTCATTAAAAAAACACTGAGAAACACCGATTTCGTCATAAGATCGCGGAAAAACCGCCGATTTCGTCAAAATATCGCAATAAATCGCCGATATTGCTAAAATATCGCAGATAAATCGCTGATTTCGTCTAGAGGTCGCGGAAAAACGCCGATTTCGTAAAAAAATCGCGGAAAACCGCCGATTTTGACGAAAGATCGCAATAAATCGCCGCTTTTGCTAAAATATCGCAAATAAATCGCTGATTTCGTCTGAAGGTCGCGGGAAAACGCTTATTTCGTCTGAAGATCGCGGATAAACCCTCTTCGCAGGGGGGGGTAACTCGCGGAATTCCCCCCCCCCCCCCCCCCGCCGATTTCCGAAAAAAAAAATTCTACCAGAATCACCCCTGAAGCAACTCTATCCCCCCCCAGAGCCGAATTCTGGCTGCGCCACTGTATATGATTATTTTTTGGTAAGGCAAGTAGGTCCTCCCTGAATTTGAAAAAAAAATCTGCTTATCATTCTATTTTCCATCGGCTCGTGCAGAGACGGAAATTCGTTTTTACTTCGATTAATTGATTGGAGCAGAAATTTAAGATGAAAATCAAAGTTGGTAAGGTATTGAATTAAAATTATTAAAGCATTAAAATGAGTAACTACTTTTTTTTAAAATATTAAAATGTATGTATGAGATAGAAGAAAGTTTTGGGATTGGCACATCCAACTAGTTTAATATATTTTCAAAAGTTCTTAGAAGGGAAAAATATAGGCGAAAATGATGCAATTTTTGAACGAAAGTGAAATTACCGAATGTAATGTGTTAATGCGTAACAAATGTATTCCGAATTTGGAGAATGAATATTCCAAAAATATTTAATAGTTTTAAATATTGACAATTTCTGTTCATCACTTTTTACATTATTTTATATTTCGTAATATATTTTTTAATATACTTTTAAATTTTTTTAGAAAGAAAAAATACAGCACGAAAAGAAGCAATTTTTGAACAAAAGTAAAATTACGTGTGTGATGAGCATACCGAATGTTGGGTACGAGTATTCTGAAAATGTTTAAAAGTTTTAAATACGTTTTGACTTGTTTTATGTTTTGTAATACTTTTTGACTTTTTTTTTAAATATTTTTAAAAGGGAAAAATACATCGCAAAATGGTGCAATTTTTAAATAAAGTGAAATCACCGACTGTAATGAGCATTCCGAATGCAAGGTATGAGTATTCTAAATCTATTTAATAGTTTTAAGTATGTTTTAACATTGTTTTATGGTTTGTAATACATTTTTAAATAAATTTTTAAAAATTCTTACAACGGTTTTGTTTTGCGTTACGACGGCCCATTTTCAGCACGTGGAATATAGGCCCTAATGGGATGGGGTGCCCTCCGTGGGGGTGTTTCTAAGTGAACTTAGTCCGTATTTACTCTAGGAAATCCAAGGTTCGAAGAAAACCACTGAAAACTCCGAATGATTTGGCTGCGACGATTAGGCAAACTCCGAACGGTCGCGATTGGATTCGAACTCAGCACCTGCCGTCTACCAGTTTCGGGGCAGAAACCTCTCGGAAACTAATGGGGCAATTCATATAAGGGGGAAATACTGCACGAAATGATGCAATTTTTGAACGAAAATGAAATTACCGAATGTAATGCGTATTGCGAATGTGGAGTATGAGTATTCTGATGAAAATATTTTAAATACATTTTGACATTCTTTTATGTTTTGTAATAATTAAAAAAAAAAAAAAAAAAAAAAAAACCTTCAAAAAATGATACAGTTTTTGAACGAAAATGAATTTACCGAATGAAATGAGAGGTAGCTAAGTCCCTGGACAAACACTATCAGACTTGTATAAAACCAAAAACTTTCTGCGCACGTAATATTGGGTATAAAACTTTCTGCAAATTAATTTATTATTGGGTGTAATTCGCGTTGTTTGTGCGATTCATGGCCGTAATTCGCGTTTTTTGTGTGATAAATGGCTATAATTCGTGTTTTTTATGCGATTTATGAATGTAATTGCATTTTTTGAGCGATTTAGGGACATAATTCGCGTTTTTTATGCGATTCATGAACGTAATTCGCATTTGCTTACACGATTCATTGACTTAATTCGCGTTTTTTGAGCGATTTATGGACGTAATTCGCGTTTTTTTACACGATTCGTGGACGTAATTCACGTTTTTTTATACGATTCATGGACGTAATTCGCGTTTTTAAGCGATTTATGGGCGTAATTCGCGTCTTTACGCGATTCATGGACGTAATTCGTGTTTTTTACGTGATTTATGAATGTAATTTATATTTTTTGAGAGATTTATGAATGAAATATGCGTTTTTGAGAGATTTATAGACGTAATTCGCGTTTTTTATGCAATTCATGGACGTAATTTGCGTTTTTTGTGTTTTCTGCCGACGAAATTCGCATTTTTTGAGCGATTTATGGACGCAATTCGTGTATTTTATAAATGTATGAACGTAATTCGCGTTTATTTATTTATTTATTTATTTATTTATTTATTTGATGCGCTTGTAAAAAAAATTCTCTAGTTGATGTAGCCGTTTTAATTCTATACCCAAAAGAATTGATTACTATACAAAACAATGTTTATTAAAATTTTTCCGCTACTATAGCAACGAATGTATTTTTAGACATTATCATTTGAAAATTTGAGGTTTTTGCACCAAACACATCGCCAAATTAGAAAAATGTGAAATATCTCACGAACTACTGGATTTTAAATAATTTGCTTGGTGCCATTCAATTCAGAAATGAAAAAATACACTAAAATATTTTATCAGTTGAAAAATATCCGTAAAATTAGATTTTTAAGGAATTTTTTTAAAGTTTGTTCATTTTTTACCCCCCTCAGGGGTGGAATTTTCGAAAATCCCTTCTTAGTGACACTCGATGTTATAAGAAGTATTTTTATCCAAATTGTCAAGATTTTTGGTTTGGTAGATTTTTTTTTGTGCTATGATTAATGCGAAATCCAGACTTTCTTATATATATCTAAATTATAAATTTTTAAAAAGTTTTGTTTAAACTAGGATTTCCCTCAGAGGGATTAGTCTGAGCGATATTGCTGAGAACATATATTTAATAATATTTTGCAAAAAGTATTTAAAAAAAAAGAAAGAACGAAAAAATACCACATTGAAAAAAATGTAACTTTAGACATTACAGCGACTATTTGGAAAATAATATTTTCAAAGGCTATAACTTTAGGCTTATAAATGATTTCTATATTTAAAAAAACCAATAATAACATTTTTAAAATTATCAAAACGTAGTTTACGTAATAACAGAGTTATATTAATATGCCTGGACATTTAGATATACGTTAATATTCCTGAGCCAATCATAAACAAATATTAAATGAAATTTCAGTTTAACAATTTTCGGCACTGTAAATTTTTACTTTCTTCTATCTTCAATAGAAGAAAGTATTGTAATCGAAATTTTTTCGACTTCCGGTTTTCGGCGGATTTACACGTTTTAGGGGTCAAAGATTCCAAAAAACATGTTTTTACAAAATGTCTGTCTGTCCGTGTGTCTGTGTGTCCGTGTGTCTGTGTGTCTGTATGTCGCCATTCTACCATCAAAAAGTGTATGAAGTTATGCATAGAATTGAACCAAAATTTTTTTGAATGTTTTTGGCTGTGGCAAGCAGGTCCTCCTTCAGTTTTGAAATATTCCGCCGGAAGGGGGCGCTGCAATCGCGATTTTTGTGCCATTTTTAATATTGTACCGGCCAAAAGTATATGAAGTTATGCATCGAATTTAACCAAATTTTTTGTGTAAGTGTATGGCTATGGCTAGTTGGTCCTCCCTGAATTTGAAAAAAATCCGTCGGAAGGGGGCGCTGCAATCGCGATTTTTGTGCCATTTTCAATATTGTACCGACCAAAAGTATATGAAGTTATGCATCGAATTGGACCAAATTTTTTTGTGTATGTGTATGACTATGGCTGGTTGGTGCCCCCTGAAACCAATTCCCGAATTTGAAAAACATCCGCCGGAAGGGGGCACTGCAAAAACGAATTTTATGCCATTTTCAATACTGCATCACTTAAAAGTGTATGAAGTTAGTTCTCGAACTGAACTAAATTTTTTATATATGATTATTTTTCGGTAAGGCAAGTAAGTCCTCCCTGAATTAAAAAAAAAATCCGCCTATCATTCTATTGTCCATCGGCTCGTGCAGAGACAGAAATTCGTTTTTACTCCGATTAATTGATTGAAGTAGAAATTTAAGATGAAAATCAAAGTTGGTATGGTATTAAATTAAAATTATTAAAGCATTAAAATGAGTAACTGTTTTTTTTAATATTAAAATGTACGTATGAGATAGAAGAAAGTTTTGGGATTGGCACATCCAACTAATTTAATTTCTAAACATTGCACACCGTCGTATAAAGAAAACAAAATTACCTTTAAATGCAACTTGTTTGAAACTTGTACCACAATTTGTTATTGAGTTATTAATTTTTTGTTAGTTTTTAATATTTTTTTGATCATCGTGGCAAAAACATTCAGATATACTTCAGATTTCCCAATTCTCTACCAAATATTTTCCAAATAGAAAGTCTATATTCCAAAAAGTTAATAAAAAATGATACGTTAATTTGGTACTTCTAGGTTATCCCGTCGACCAAAAAATTATCGCCAAACTATAAGATTAAATACCAATAATGGATGATCGTGAATGCCACATTCATTGACATTAAATGCGATTCACGTGTTCAAAATGTCATTAAGTGATTTTTATTTCGACTTTTTATTAATAATTTTATTAATATTCTTCTAATTATTTGTTTTTTCGTTATTTAAAATAAAAATTATGTCAAAATGTATAATTTGGCTATTAGTTTGGCGATTTGTATAATTTGGCGAAATTGGTCGACGGGATAACCTAGAAGTACCGTTATTTTTAATTGATTATATAGTGCCATAAATTTAAATGTCAAAAATGAGAAAAGTAAATGGTAGAAATGCAAAATATTATGTAAAAATTCCTATACACGGTTAAAAAATGGGAAAGCAAACTATGCAAATAAGCCATGCATGGGTATAAAATTGAAAGTAACTAATGCATTAAAAGTAATGCAAATGATAAAACACTAAAATATCTTGAATCGGAATTTGAACTCTTTGAAATGACGTGAAAAATATAAACAGCACAAAAAATTGCATAAATCATGATGGTTGAGTAGAACGAGAGAATTTGTTTATATGGTGTGTAGATAGTTAATACAGAATAGTTGATAATATAATATCTACATCTGTTTTATATGGATACGATGAGGTTCTCGATGGGAATTTAGGGAATTCTCTATTTAAAAAATGACGTATAAAAATCCCGAAGACGCCAACAAAGAAATGCATTACGTCGTTCGAGTGTGTCCCAGATATGCTCAATCGGATTTAAATGGATTGTGCTACTGGCCACTACATACACTGGTTTTCTTTCTTTTCAAACTTGTTCTCATGAAGTTAAGCAGTATTTCACTGTAGCATACATTAAATAAAAAGAATATGCAATGCCTATAGTATAAGGTACGAACGAGATCTGAATATCTCGTCTCCATAAGCTTTGAGCTGTAAAAATGTCACCACAAATGACTTATAAATCTGCGCAAACTTTTACGCTAGACATGCTCGCTCAAATACGCCAACATGAACTCGAGTTTTACCCCAAAAAGTAATTATTTAAAAAGCTTGCTAGTGACAATTGAGAAAATGATAAAATTTAATTCTTTTGTGGTGCCCTGCAAATGAATAATAAATATTCTTTGCGTGGCATGCTCTACAAAATATATATTCTAGGGCTCCTCATAAATGCATATCAATTTCATTAGGTTTCGATGGGCGCGTAACATCATTAAAATGTTCTTGGAATTATTTCATCCCATCGGCCATAATGTAACAGAATATTTTTGATTGTCTCTGTATTCGAACTATTTATCCAATTTTACTAAAATTTAAAATAACTCAACAAAATTTAGAAACAAATATATATTTAAAATTTAAAACGATTCGGTTCGATAGTTTTCGTGCTGTTCTATGCGGACAGAGATACGGACGGTTCAGACGACGACTATAGGTACTACGTATTTATTTAATTACGAATGCACCTAAAAAAACAGTTAAATTTCAAAGCACATGCCGAAATTGAAAACACATGACCAGCAATTATTGCTCAAAGACAGTATTGTAACCGATTTCTTTTGAGTGTCCCTGTAAACGGATTAAAAATTATATGAATATCTTGTTGAAACGTAATCGTAATAAAATTCATCGATTTATATAAGCTTCAAAACTTTGCAATAGTGTAGTTTCATAAAAAATACTCTGTTATTGATTTTTCTTATAGACCACAATGTAATGTAAAACTTTTGGGTGTCCCTGTAAATAAACTATTAATCTCAAATACTTCATATATAATACCAAACAAACCTAGGAGACCCTAAATAAGGTTTACCAATTGCATAAAAAATCCGATTACGGATGTTAGAGTGTGGACAGACGTACAGACAAACCGAATGCATAAACACTTTTCAACTTTGTTGGAAAAAAAAAAAAAGGAACAGATTCATTTAATACAAAAAAAATAAAATAAAATAAATAATATAAAATAAAATAAAAAAATAAAAAATAAAATTTCACCAAAATTGCCAGAACAGGATTTGAAACTCTTCCACATAATTGGCATCGAACTATCGTTCTTTTGCATGACATGGTAACCCGGCAATTGTTTTTTTCCTATATTAAATTAATCTGTATTTAATCGTGTTTTTATTTATTGTTACTTCCTTTTTAATGTAATAGAAAATAATTAAAAAATGATAATTGCCAAACTAATAGCCAACTTATACATGTTGACTAATTTTTTAGTTTAAACAACAGAAGAACAATTAAATTAGTAAAACATTCATAAAAAGTTGAAATAAAAATCACTTTATGATGTTTTAAACACGTGTATCTTGTTTAATTTCATTTCATTGCATGGGACATTCAAGGTCATTTATTGTTGGAATTTAATCTTATAATTTGGCGATATTTTTTTTGGTCGACGCCATAACCAAGTAGTACCACAAATACGTAAATGATATTTCCGCCCCGTTTTCATGGTACTTTCCCTTTAATATCTTCACTTCGGCATTTTTATAAATCTTGGTCCAATTTGGGCTTCAGAAAGTCAGATTTCATATCTGATGCACGTTTATACTTATTTTTACACATAAATATGGCGTAGATGTCATATACGTACCAAGTTGGCGCGATTTTTTCTTTCACCAAATTGGTGAAAACTTTGATTTTGAATATTGCTGTAAGTGTTAATATTTTCCATTTATTGTTTTATGTATATTTTTTTTTATGTTTATTATTTATAACTTTTATTTATTGCTTCAACTATTGTTTCTTTTTTTTGGTATTATTTGATTATACTGACGACCAAAAAAGTATCGCCAAACTATAAGATTAAATGCCAGTAATGGATGATCGGGAATGTCTCATTCAATCGCATTAAACACGATACATTGCTTAAACCTTTCAGGGGCAAGGCATTTCTGCTTCAAAAATGATCAAATAATTAATTCCCACCGATATTTACGAACAAATTTAATTGAAAATAATCTTAACCGTTTCGTCACGTATATTATGAGATCAAAATTGTACTAAAAATTACTGGTACCAGTTGGCAATTTAAGTATTAAAATTAACCGTTTGCAGACTGCAAATGGCGCCCCTTAAGAGGTTAAAACGCTTTTAATCCAACTTAAACTCGTATTTTATTTAAACACGAAAGAATTGTTTCCAATTTGCACGCGCGAAATATAAAAGATACTAATGCCGATTATAAAACGCAATTATAAAAAGTATCGCATCTAAGAATTATGGCCTCTTTATTTTCAATCAAAGGAAAAAAAAAAAGATTTTTTTTAGTTTGTTTTTTAAGTTTTAATATGTTTTGTTGCACTTAAATGAAAATTGTTTGCATATTTTCTTTGCTCCATGTGCTTCAATTTGGAAGTCTAATTAAAACATCCAGCTCGTGAAAATGACGCACATTAAATTTTCGTGACGCATATAGCCAAATTAGGTGTTTTCATCAGTTTTTTAAATATAATTTTAAAACTATTTTGAACTTATTTTTCGTAGTAAGTGCATTCAGTAGGTTACCTTCATAGGTACCTTCTGGTACAACCAGAATCAAAATCCGTCAAGTATTTTTTGAGATTTCCGTGACGGAAGACTATTTTTTATTTTTAATATCGTTACGTACTATGTGTATAAGACTTCGCTTCGCTCAGACAATTACTATTTACTCCATGTGTTCTGGTTCAACTGTCTATAAAAATATCCAGCCGGTGAAAAATGACGCACACCAAGTTTCTGTGACGTATGCAAATAAATTGTGCTTTTTTATCAGTTTTTTAAATATAACTTTTAAACTATTTGGAACTAATTTTTCGTAGATGGTGCATTCACCAGATTACTTTCATAGTTACCTACTGGTACAAACAGAATCAAAATACGACAAGTACTTTTTGAGATTTGCTTGACGAAAGAATTTTTTTGACTTTTAATATCGTTACGTACTCTGAGTATAAGACTTCGCTTCGCTCAGACAATAAAAAATTTGGTTCAATTAGATGCATAACTTCATACACTTTTGATCGGTACAATATTGAAAATGGCAGAAAAATCGCGATTGCAGCGCCCCCTTCTAGCGGAATATTTCGAAATTGAACGAGGACTTGCTTGCCACAGCCAAAAACATTTGCAAAGCTAGTTGGATCTGCCAATCCCAAAACTTTCTTCTATCTCATACGTACAATTTATTACTTAAAAAAATAGTTACACATGTTAATGCTTTAATAATTTTAATTCAATAGTATACCAACTTTGATTTTCATTTTAAATTTCGGCTTCAGTCAATTAATCAAAGTGAAAACGATTTTCCGTCTCTGCACGAGTCGATGAACAGTAGAATGATAGGCAGATTTTTTTTTTCAAATTCAGGGAGGACCTAATGACGAGCAGCGGTCTCTTCAGAACAGCGCTGACACACTTACAAACATCTTTCTTTAATATTATAGATTACTGTGAATGTTCTCAGTAATTTCTTTATTGCTGATTCTTTAATTTTTATGGTTTTTGCCTTTTTTGCATCTAATTTAAAAATAGATAAGACCATGATGCATATTTAAAAAAACCTTATAATATTGACCGGAAAAAAAAAAAAAAAAAAAAAAAAAACGATTCTGAAAGCACCAAGACTCGAAAAATCGTTAAAAATTATTTCGAAAATCGGTTTAAAAATCGAAGAAAATAAATAATAGCATCATACAAAAGTTAGTAAATTAGGCTAAAAGTTTGAAACAATTTTCTATTTATCAATGTTAAAAACTAACCACAAAATGCGAAAAATACTAAAAATCGCATAAAAAATTCGTTAAAAATTCAAAAAATGTGGTACGAATTCCAAATAAATCTTATTGAAACGAGCAATAGTAAATTTATTATATTGGATTCAAAGAATAAAACCTTATTCCTTTCACCAATGTGGAAAAATCGCCTCGAAACATAAAAAAACGTAAAAATCGCCTAAAAAATTAAATTAAAAAAATCTAATCAAAAAACTGAAAATTGGGCTTCGAGGTGCAAAACTTCAGGGTTAATCCATTTCAAATGGTCCAGCACTGGTCGCTCGACTATTTTTAAAAAATCTGAAATTTTTTGTGCAACAACCCTAACATGACGGAAGTTCAAAATGACCGTTATTTTAATTTTATTATTTTTTGTTTGTGGATGGCGGCCATCTTTGTTTCATGGTGTGCAGCGATTTTCTCAGATACTAAGATACACAAAATTGTAAATATCTCGTCTTTTATTTTCCCAATTGAAATGGGGTTTGCAGCATTTTGTTCAGAATAAAATAGATTAAATATACAGTGGTAGAATAATTTTGAAAAATAAATTTTTACAGGTGAAACTTTAGCACAAAATTTAAGATTTTTACCAAAATCTATCCGTTTGTAAGAGGAAATTTTTCATGCAAGGGAAACTGTCAACCTTACACAATTTTTCTACAAATAGGTCAAAAGTGCGTGTACTCATACACCAAGTCCCAGATCTGGGAGTTGATTTCTCTTTGCGAAAAAAATTCCGAAATTCGTCAAAAATTTCAAAAATCGCACTTTTTAGGCTTTGATATCTCTGGTGGGGCACGAGATAAAAGTCTGAAATTCTAGCCTTTGATAGTATTGTGTAGTAGTGTTATGTACAAAAAATTTCAACAAGGAGATTTGACTACAAGCTGAGATATGACATGGACAATATGTGAAAACAACACTGCCAAACTATTGTAACCTACTATGTGTTTGTTCATACCTACAAAATGTTAAACTAATGGTTGATGAGACAATGACTTGCAAATGATCAAGTTAACATGGTTTCAATTATTAAACATAGAGAATTTCATTCAAGTCAACAAGGGATGACAAGACTTGGGTGGCTTCAAATTAAATTTTGAGAAAGAACAGCCTAATGGATTGACAACAGTAACTGATCGAACTCATAACATCTCTCATAAATAGTATTAAGCTCTTTGTTGAGCATATATACAGTCGAGTCTCTCTATAACAAAACTCCATACATCGAATTTCTCTATATAACGAATTTTTAGTAGGAACGGTTCCTTTTTCGCATGATTACATTAAAAACAGTCTCTATAAAGCGAAATATCGATCTCCATATAACGTATTTTTTCATAAATTGGTTTTAATTTACTCAGTTTTAAAAGGCTACGAAATCATACGGAATCAATTTTCCATCACTTATTTTTGATTTATCGTAAGTGCTGTTTTTTTTTTCTTAATTACTTCTTTTCTTGTTCTTTAAATCCAACCAATTTATCCAATCTCCCACACACCTTTCCACATCCTTCTCAAAACAGAGTCAATTGGATTGATGCTCATGTAAGAAAGGAATCAATGAGAGGCACATAAGAGAAGCTTTCAAATGGAGGAACATGTTAACTACAATTTTTCATGCCTTGCTAAAATTTGAGCATTTTTTTAGAGCGTAACAATTTTAAAATCAAAACAACAAAAAATCACAGATTTCTTCGTCTGAAATTAATGCGCGTCTTCCTTATTTGATTTTCAATAAGCTTTCAAATAAATGTCTGTTCTCTTTTTTGAAACAGCTTAAATAATTAAGTAATGAAATGTTAGGTCAATATTTACTTTTAAACATTTCAAATTATTAATTCAAAAGATCAAAAATAATATTTGTTCAAGTTTCACACATTAAATACGATTTTTAACATCATTCTCTATACATCGAATTTCTCTATATAACGAATTTTTTACTGGAACGGTGGATTATGTTATATAGAGACTCGACTGTAGTATCTTTGTAAATTAAATGTTTATTATTTAACTGTTTTCAACAAACGATATTTTCTGTGTAACTATTGTAATAAAAGAGACTAATCTCATTTCTCCTAATGTACTCGTAATAGCATTTATTAAAATTTTTTAATCACCGTATCTCAGCTTACAGTCAAATCTCCTTTTTGAAATTTTTTGTGCATAACACTAGCATAAAATACTAACAAAAGCCAGAATTCCAGATTTTTATCTCGTGCCACACAAGCGATATCAAACTTCAATGTGAGGAAATAGCTGCACACGATGAAACAAAGATGGCCACCATGCTCAGACAAAAAATATTAAAATTAAAATAATAGTCTTTTTGAACTTCCCTCATATTAGGGTTGTTGTACAAAAAAAAAGAAAAAAAAAATCAGATTTTTTAAAAACGGTCAATCAACCAAAATATTTTCGGGGCCATTGAAATGGACTAATAGCATTTCCAGTATGTTTTGTTCATCTGGACAAATACAAGTAGTGCATTGGCTTAGCATCCAATCTGAATTATTTAAATCACGATTTAAACAGAATTTGAAGATGATCTTTGTAACTTTGCATCATCAACCATTAGTTTAACCCTTTCCGGCGCACTACTCTTTAAAGTTGGAATTTAAAGAAAAAAAAATTAGGCAATCTATTTAGGCCTAGAGGAGTACACAGGTATTATTTTGTAAAGATTGCACTAATCATTTTAATTATACAGCTGTTGCCGAAGTGGTAACCTCTCATAAGTAAAGCATTGATAAGCGCAGTGAGAAGAGCATTGCTGTGAAGCGCGTATTACAGTAAAACATTTTACCTATTATTTAAAAATAGTAGAGTTTGATCTCTGTAGTGCTGCCATCTAGAACTTATAAGAAAGATTTAAAGTAGCCATTAGAGTAGTTTTTGAAATATTCACGGAGTTTTTGTGTCTCTAAACAGGGGGAATTTTAGGTGTTGCCGACCCGGCAACACTGCGCATTAAGGGGTTAATATTTTGCAGGTATCAACAAGCACATAGCAGGTTACAATAGTTTAGAAGTATTGTTTTTACACATTGACCATGCCATATCTCAGCTTGTAGTCAAATCTCCTTCATGAAATTTTTTGTACATAACACTACTAGAGAATACTATCAAAGGCCAGAATTTCAGATTTTTATCTCGTGCCCCACCAGAGATATCAAAACCTAAAAAGTGCGAATTTTGAAATTTTGACGAATTTCGGAATTTTTTTCACAAAGAGAAATCAACTCCCAGATCTCGAACTTGGTGTATGAGTACACGCACTTTTGACCTATTTGTAGAAAAAATTGTGTAAGGTTGACAGTTTTCCTTACATGAAAAATTTCCTCTTGCAAACGGATAGATTTTGGAAAAAATCTTAAATTTTGTGCTAAAATTTTACTTGTAAAAATTTATTTTTTAAAATTATTCTATAACCGTACATTTAGCCTATTTTTTTCTGAACAAAATGCTGCAAACGTCATTTCTATCGGGAAAATAAAAGACGAGATATTTACAATTTTGTGTATCCTAGTATATGAGAAAATCGCTGAACACTATGAAACAAAGATAAGATGACCGCCATGCACAAACAAAAAATATTAAAATTAAAATAACGGTCATTTTGAACTTCCGTCATGTTAGGGTTGTTGTACAAAAAATTTCGGATTTTTTAAAAATGGTCGAGCGACCAAAAAAATATTTTCTGGACCACTTGAAATGGATTGACCCTTCATGTATAGAGTAGAAGTACCTTCCCCCTAAAAATTTTGCAACTCTACGTGCAACGGTCTCTTCAGAACCAGGGCCTGATTAGTGCACAGGCCAAATAGGCCGTGGCCTTGGACCCTCTGCTGAATAGGGCCCAAATTTAATAGAATTATTTAAAAAATATTTCTTAAAATTGCAGTTTCCTGCCGTTTTCTCTAAAACCATAAATGATTTTGTTTAACTTGGCAACCGTATGATAATCTATTTATAATCCCTCTTATATCCCTCTGGGTGAAAAAAATCTATCCATTATTTTGGTTCGAGGGGGCCCTACACAACATAATTCGGCCTCTGTTCAGAACAGCGCTGGCACACTCACAAACTTGTCTCTTTATTATTATAGAAGATACCTCCTGCTCCTCCTCACTTTGCCCCTTTGGGGGGGGCTCTTTTCTAAATTTAATCGACACCCATTATGTAATATATTGTTGGAAAGCCCTATGACCATTTATTGATATTATGCACTTTTATTGTTCCTACACCTCTTTGCCCCCGGGGATTCGTTTATAATATTTCCATAGAGAGTCTTCTTATAACAGGGAAATTGTAGAACTTATCTCAAATGCTGTGCAAATTTCAATAAAAGATTTTGATCACATTTATTATCTTTTTAATTTATGTTCTTGCCACTAGGAGTGCTTTTGATTATTTTTTATTTGACCTTTTTGCTACTAATTTTTGAAAAGTTCTTAAACGTTCGTTGATACTTAACTGCCCTTACCTTTTCATTCCTACTTGTGACTTTTCAACTTTTTACATTCAGGGAACGCCGTCACATGATTTTTTCCGATTTTTTCATTATTGTGACTCTTGTTTTTTTACGATTACAATTTTTATCGATTGGTAAATTTTTGAGAGTCTCCCATCACTAATCCACTTCAAGCAGTGATGGACTGAGAGGCAGCAGCACAGACAATCACTCGCAATCACTTCATCAAGACCACGGATGAAAATCTGGGATTAGTTAAATTTCAACTCGCATATGAAAACGCAATCGGTCTGCCGAGAGAGGAAAATACCTTGATGGAAAACACCTAAAAATCTGATTTTAGCGGTTGACTCGTAGTTTTTTTTTACCATTGTGCTTTCTTGCACCCAAAAGTATGAAAACACATAGGATTGGAAGCATTAAAACATAATGGTAAACCTATATTATAACCATTAAAATTTGGTTTTAGGTGTTTTCCACGACTTGGTTGACGGAATGCATTTCGTGACTTCGAGATGCGAATCGAGATTTAATTAATCCTAGATTTTCATCCTGAAATCAATGAGATGATTGTCTATGCTGCCTCCTCCAAGTTTATACGTATTTCTGTTACGAAAACTACGTTTACCTGTTTTGAACTATAAAAATTTCTTTGAAATTATTCACTCCATGGAAAAAACTTCTAAGTGCGCGCGCGATGTGAGCTGCATTTCTGAACAGATTCTTAATTAACTTTATCCTTAACTGTTAGAATTGTTTACAAAGTTTGCAATCACTCATGAATTCTTATTTATTATATACTGAGCTAAACTGTGATTAAATGAACTTTTAAACTTTATGTATTTAAACACTATCATGATTGAAACTTATATATTCTGTTTTGTTTTGCGTCTCGGTTATGACGTATTCAATAACCAACTATTCTGCTATTGTGACATTTGAACTATGATTCTCTAATAAAGACATGGGAAATGTCTTTTCTTCAATTTGTTCATGTAAAAGACACAGAATAGGATCTATAAGGTACAGAGCATTGTAAAAAAAAAATATCAATTGCTGCTTTTACTTGTTTTATGATTATTTATTGAAATAATAATAATAAAAATCTCTCGTCTGAAAAATTACATGTTTCTTTAGTGCGTAATGTTTATGTTGTTAGCAAGTTTTATATCTGTTACTAATTAATATGATTGCTGTATAATTTTTCCCAATCGGTTGTGGCAGTAATGGTTTCGCTAGTGCCAAATTAAGCAAATTTCTTCGAAGGATTGCAGGAAAATGCACAAATTTCCCCAAAGGATCTCAAAATAAAGCTAAATTCATCAAACTGTCGCTGAAAAAATACTATTTTCTTGAGAGGATCGCGGGAGATAACGCTATTTTCGTGAACAGGTCACAGAAAAATACTCTAATTTTATTGTGGAAAATACTTGAATTTTGTAGAAAAATATGCGAATTTTGTCGAAAGATCGGAGAAAATGTGTTCATTTTGTCGAACGAAAAATCGCAAAAAATAGGCGTGAAAAATATGAGAACTTTGGCAAAAGACCGAGAAAAATATGCAAATTTTCTCAATAGATCGCGAAAAATACGCGAATTTTTCTGAAAGATTGGGGGAAATATGCAAATTTTCTCAAAAGATCGTGGGAAATATGAGATTTTTGTCGAAAGATCATGGAAAGTATACCAATTTTGCCGAAAGATCGGAAAATTACGCAAATTCTGACGAAAGATCGGGAAAAATATGCGATATTTGATGAAATATCATGAAAAATACGTAAATTTTGACAGAAGATCGTGGATAATATGCAAATTTTGATGAATAATCACGAAAAATACTCTAATTTTTTTTAAAAATCGAGGAAAATATGCAAATTTCCCCCGAAATTGGGGGAAATATGTGAATTTTCTCCGAAAATAGGCATATTTTGTCAAAAAAGGTTGAGAAAAAACATGAATTTCACTAAAAGATCATGGATAAATGAACATTTCATTGAAAAGACTTTGGAAAAAGTGTGCTTTTCGTCATACGTTAGAGGAAAAATGCTAATTTCGTTAAAAAATTGATGAAAAATGCAAATTTTGTCAAAACGCTGCGAGAAGATGCAAATTTTGTCAAAAGTCCATGAGGCCGTGAAAGTTCAGCTTTTTTCTTGCTGAGCCTGTAGCATGTCTGGATAATAAAACATAGACTTTGTTTTGGGTTAAAATAAATACAAAAATATTTGCTCTACAAAAGACTCCTTGTAAATTTTATAAAACATTAATTAACCAAAGAATTTTTATACATTTTTATAATATTTTAAGTAATATAAGTATTAAGTAATAAAGAGTTAAACATAATGTAGAACAAAATAGAGGTTTAATGAAAAAGAATCTGCAAAAGTGAAAAGAATTTCTTCGATGCTCGTCTCCCATCTTGAACTCTCTGCTGCTGGTCAATAAGCAAGAATTAAATAATTAGAAAAACAGTGACCAGGTATTATCTCAGTTACACAAGTCAGTATTTGATCAACTACTGTAAATTATTTCAAATAGTATAAGAAATTTCAAGACTATTTTTTAATAGTTAAAAAAGTTGATAATTGAACCGAAAAGAAAGAAAAGAAAAATATTTAAAATTTAAGTTGAGACAAAGATCTTTGTAAAAATGTGGCATAACTAAGAAGAGTATTTTACAGAAGTTTAGCAAGCAGTCTCAAAACAATTTTTCCCCCAAACTAAATAAATAGTAATTGTATAATTAAATTGTAAATTCTAAAGAAGATAGTTTAGAATTCTTCTATCATTTTGGTGAGGATATTTTCAAATACTGAAAAGTTCTTTGACAAAGAATTGCCCTTGAAAATCCTTGACCAGAAATTACTCTGGGTGACTCTTTCTTTTTTTTTTTTGGGGGGGGGGGGGAGGGGAAGGGATTTTTTGCTTTATTTTGTGCATGTTTTGTTTGAAAATGTTACTTGCAAATTTACATAGTGGATTACTCTGCTCCAATGGATGGACCAGTGTACATTGCTTCTGGGAGAACACTGGTCCACTTTATGAACATATAAAAATAATTTTAAAAATGTATTTGAAACTATGTTTTAAAAAAATTCTGAGGCATGTAAAAATGTTTAAGGAATGTTCTAAAATATTTCTGACCAGATTGAACTTTCCATTAAAGATAAATAAAATGTCAACTGCAAAAGTGGCTCTGTGTCCCATTTTCTCCTGATGTAAAAACTACAAAAGAAAAGAAAAATAATTCTTTTTTTTATCAGGGTTGTAATTTTGACCAGTCAAAATGAGTTTTGACCTGGACAATGGTCAAAATTGGTTTTAACCATCTAAAAGGGTTAAAATTGGTTTTCAGAATTTTCTGTGAATTTTATTTTTTTAAATATTTTGAACCACTCCTGCTAGCCAGTGGATTTAAACATATCTAATATATATCTATTACTTACCCATCACACGTAGTATAGGGTAAATCTTGCAATCGTTTTGAAAATCAAAAAAATTTTTTTTTGACTGATTTACATGTTTCAAATACTAGAGATTCCGAAGAACATATTTTTAGAAAAAAAAATTTGCCGTCCGTCTGTCTGTGTGTCTGTCTGTCTGTAACCGCTCTATCACCCGAACAAATTGAGATAGAGACTTGAAATTTTGTATGTACTTAGTATGTAAGAATGGGACGAAGTCTATTTAATATCAGTAACCTCAATTATCTGGAACTATTTTTTCCGGACTCTCAAAAAATTCGTTCTGATGAAAGGTATATAAAAATTTTCGAATTTTTTTATTTTAAGGAATGGACATAAAAGGTAATAAAATAACAGAAATTTTGCATAAAAAATGAGGTCGATCGTATTATTAGTTGTCGAGATATGTGTAATCCTGTTTTCTAAATTCTTCGATTTTTCATGACCCTGTATTTCATTCAAATTTCAATTCACAGGTATATTTTTATTGGAAATGAGATGCTTAATCCAACACAGTAAATTTTTAGCTAATATGATTATTATTTTTTGAGTTATAAGGATGTTTCTTTTATGCAATCCGGTACTACTCGAGTATTTTGGCATTTTATATAATTAGTCAAAATTGGCTCATCAGCAATTCATTAATGGAGCATTATTGTATGTTAAAATTATTTATTTATGCGTTTAAATTTTATTTTGGAGTTGCCATAGACACGCATTTTATTTTCATATTTTATATTATGATGGGTAGGTATTACGATGGCCCCCCAACGACTAGTTTTTTCTTTTTATCATATCTTAATTCTGGCCAAATAATTAAGAAAGCAGGGGATTTCTTATGTCATTATTAGTTACATGAGTACCTAAGCATAGTGAGATGTATGTAGTCAACTACATAAGCATGTTGTATGTAACTTTGCTGTTAATTTAATTAAAAATTTAAAATAGATTGGAAATTAGTGTCTCAAGTTTATTCCAAACAATATGAATTAAAATATTTTTATAATGTACTTACTGGCTGCTAAAAAAATTATTCTCACTAGTCAATAGTTATCTTGTGGGCAGTGTTAGAAATTAGCAGTCATTAGTCGTCAAATGCAACTAAAAAATTGAATTTGACGACTACAAAATTATTCTCGGTTGTCAAATTTGATGCCTAGCTTTTAAATATATATATATTTATTAGACATTCAGTTCCGAAAAAAAATGGTCTAGTCTGAAAATTCGAAACTATAAAACATCGCGAATTTCAAGAAATATCACGAAAAACATCAAATTTCATCAACAGATCGGGAAAAAACATGCAAAGCTTCTCAAAAGATTGAAAAAATGACAAATTTCGTCAAAAGATCACGGAAGAACACTACAAAGTTTGTCAAAAGATCGCGAACAAAACAAGTTTCTTCAAAGAATCGCGAAAAAACCGGCAAGTTTCATTGAAAGATCACGAAAAAACACAGCAAAGTTTTCTAAAAATCGCAAAAAAGGAAAATTTTTTCAAAAAAATCATGAAAAAAACGGCAAGTTTCATCAAAAGATCGCGAAAAAACTGACAAGTTTCTTAAAAAAAATTGCGAAAAAACGGCAAGTTTCTTAAAAAAATCACGAAAACGACACGTTTCGTCAAAAAATTGGCAAGTTTCAACAGAAGATTGCGAAAAACACGGCAAAATTTGTCAAAAGGCAAAAAACGGCAAAATTCTTGAAAAGATTGCGATAAAAAACCGGCAAGTTTCGTCAAAAAATAGCGAAAAAACCGGCAAGTTTCATTGAAAGATCCCGAAAAAACACAGCAAAGTTTTCTAAAAATTGCAAAAAAGGAAAATTTCTTCAAAAAAATCATGAAAAAACCAGCAAGTTTCATCAAAAAATCGCGAAAAAACGACAAATTTCTTAAAAAAAATTGCAAAAAAACGGCAAGTTTCTTCAAGAAATCGCGAAAAAACCGACACGTTTCATCAAAAAATCGGCAAGTTTCAACAGAAGATCGCGAAAAACACAGCAAAATTTGTCAAAAAGCAAAAAACGGCAAAATTCTTGAAAAGATCACGAAAAAAACCCCGGGTAGTTTTATCGAAAGATCGCGAAAAAACTGCAAGTTTTGTCGAAAGATCATGAAAAACCGGCAAGTTCCGTCGAAAATCACGAAAAAAGGCAAGTTCCATCGAAAATCGCGAAAAAAGGCAAGTTCCTTCGAAAATCGCGAAACAAGGCAAGTTTCATCAAAAGATCGCGAAAAAACGGCAAGTTTTGTCGAAAGATTGCGAAAAAAAGTCTACTTTCGTCAAAAGATCGCTAAAAAACGGCCAGTTTCGCCGAAAGATTGCAAAAAAGAGCAGTAAATTTCGTTAAAAGATTGGAGTAAACGGCAAGTTTTGTCGAAAGATAGCAAAAAATACAAAATTCGTAAAAGGGGCCCGAATTCCCTCCCCCCAAAAATTGAACAGTTTTGGGAGTGGATGCTCTCGTTTCTGTTGTAACTTTTCAGAAAATTTTATACAAATTTTAAAATTTTTCTTTTACTCAGAATCACTGCAAAATTATATACAGTATTACAGTAATATTAATATGAATTTTAGAAACTGCAACTGAAAATCTTTATTTGACGCCTAAGATTTTTACAGTAGTCGTCATTTGACACCTGCCTTTTATCTCCCAATTTCTATCACTGCTTCTGGGAGAAAAAAAATCAACTTATTGGCCAGTGGTTGCTTAGCAAAATTTCTTATTTTCATCTTTACTTAGAACCATTATGTTTTTAAAAATTTCTTAAATCTATTGTTTATGTATTATAAATTTTTGTCTTCCTTTAGAGATATTACTTTATTGATGATTGGCTTGGACAACGCAGGAAAAACCTGTACAGTAAAACATTTACTTGGCGGTATGTTTTTTTCTTTTCTTCTGAGTAGTGCAGTACTTTTTTTTGAAAATAAAGGAGCTAAATGTGTTGTTATTCTCATTATATCAGTGAATATTTATGTAATTAGAACTCATCTAAAGATCTACATAGAATCAGTCTCAGTTAGCAACACATTTGTAAATGTAATGAAATATATATTTATTGGTAGTCGACAAAAGCCAGTAACTTTTTTCAAATTTAACAAATCATAGTTTTAAAATTTTTACGCTCAAAATATACACTTTGTACATTTGAATAATTTAGTGTATGTATATTTTTTTTATTTGTTATTTAATGATACTTTATGGAGCATAAAGGTGAAAATTAGCAGTCTCCACTCACCACAGGGTGATTAAACTTGTAAAAGTGGTGATTAAAAAATCGGCCATTGATTTTTACTCTAGTCACTATTCTTTTTTTAAATGACAATTAAAAAATCTCTTATAGATAGCTAAGTGAAATACAGCATTTTTCATGTAATGCATGCATTTCTATTTTTATTAAATCCAATTAGCAAACTGGTTAATTCTTTATCCTACTGGATGCAAGTAGATTTAAATGATTTAGATGTATTTTCAATATTTCATTTTTTCGCCATATGCTTGCTCTTCAGTTGGATTATTTTCTTTCAAAAATTACAGTTTTTATTCAGCAAAATATATTCATCAGAATGCCTTATGCATTTCAAGTAATTAATGCTTTTTCCCCCACCAAATGCAAGTTTATTCTAAGGACATTGCAGTACATCTATATTTTGGCCCCAGCCACATGCCCAGCAGTTACACTATTTTTCTTCAAGAGATGCTGTTTAATGTTGCAAGATACTCACAAATTTGGATTCCAACTATATATAATGTGTGTGGTGTGTTAATAACATACAGTGAAATTTCCATTTAACGAAGTTTCATTGTTACACTTAAACCCTTCATTATAAAGAACAGAAATCAACTCAAATTTGTGAAATTAACATAATAAAATGCACATGCATAAAATGAAAAATAGAGAGAAAATGGAAATATTGGTAAATGTATTTTAATTTGGGCAAAAACTGAAGCATAGCATAATTTTTCTCCTCTTACCCCCTCAATATTTCAATTTCTTAACTTTATTGTTATTTTTTAGTGTTTTATATGAAAAATGCATCGTTCATAAAACTTTTCCCATTTTTGTAAGTAGTTGAACAGTTTATCTGTAACATTCTCGTGTAACTGGAACCTGTTTCTTATTGTATTGAAGGTTTTTAGCATTTTTAATTTTGAATGGAAAATATTAAATTATTTAATGTACTGAAATAAATTTATGCATCCATTGCAACAGCAACCTCTCTCTTTGAATGTCGTGCAAACACGAAAATGGAATAAACTTTGTTGTATATAGACTATATTTTTTGTAATATGGAATCTAATTTGCATGTTAATGATGTTCAAAATTAAGGTTCAGTAGAAAATTTCATTAAATAGAAAACTTCATTAAATAAGGATTTTGTTAAAGGAAAGTTTAACTGTATTTACATATTGAATAAAATCCAAATAATGTTTATTTTATTTTTATTTATTTATTTTATTGTGCACACCTAGCTATTAGAATTTACATTTAGTTATTTTTCATATAAAGAAAGTAATAGTAATTTGATTCTATTCATAATTGTGTTTATGAACATAGACAAATGATTCAAAAATGTATTCTAAAAAAATCAATGTGATAACAGATTTTATGATTATAAAGTAATTTTCTTGAATTTTGACTGCTTTCTTATTCTTATCATGAATAATTGGCTAGTATAAAACTCTGATTTATAGAAAAATATGTAAATATACAACAATTATAGTTTATCAAGATGTCAAGGAAGTTTGCATCACAAAACTGGGTCTACCAGCCACTGGCTACTAACTCAATTTCCCAATTTTCATCTATAGTGGAGCATTTTAGGTAGATTTCGTATGAAATACTACCTATTGCAATTGCACCGGTTTATATATCTATCTATCTATCTATATATCTCACATTTTATGGAGACAATAAATTCTATAATTCTTCACCAATCTCCACCAAACTGGTACATAAAATCAAAGGGGATAAAATCTCGGCTAAGTTCGTTAATGGGCAAAATCGAACCAAGGGGGTCGGAATAGGGGGTGTTTTTGTAAAAACCGAAAAAACGCCATAACTTCTTAATTAAAGTAGATATCGAATTGGTTTAAAGTTTATATTACTTCTTAAAAATGGGCTAAAAGTTTATGCATGACAGATTTTTGATAAATTTAGAAGTGGGCTCAAGGGGTAAAATAGGGTTTTTGAGAGAAAAAAATTCATAACTTCGTCAATTTTTAAGCTATCAAGTCCAACTAATTTTTTTGTAAATGTTCTTAAAATTATCTAAAACTTTTGTATTTACAAGTTTTTGATAAGACCAACTTTTACCGATGAAAAAAAAAATAAAAACGAAAAGAAAAAGGGCAGTGAAAAAAGAGAAAAATCCATAACTCCGTCAATTTTTAAGATATCAAATCTGATTAAATTTATTTTACATCTTCTCAAAAATATCTACAACTTTTATATTGACAAGTTTTTCATAGGACCAATTCGTATAGCAAAAAGAAATTAAACAAAAATAGGAGTTGGAGAAAAAACCTCAAATCCAAACTGCTTACATTCTGACTCATTTTTAAATTCATTTTTGATTTTAAACGCATCCAAATGATAGATCCTCTTATTTAGAAACTGTATAAAGTGACGCATTGGTCAATTTTCTGATAAAGACAGAATATATTTTTAAAAAAGCTACCAAAAAGGGTATTTTGAACAGTATTTCCCAAAGTCATCGGGACTGAAAATTTAAGGAAGTATTCAAACAAGAAATTGCGTTTTTTTCTGACTCGTTTTTAAATCCATTTTTATTCTCAAACGCATCCAATCTACAGATCCTCTTATTTAGGAACTATATAATGTGATGCATTGGTCAGTTTTTTGATAAAGACGGAATATATTTTTAAAAAGGCTACCAAAAAGGGTATTTTGAACAGAATTTCCCAAAGTCATCGGGACTGAAAATTTAAGGAAGTATTCAAACAAGAAATTGCGTTTTTTTCTGACTCGTTTTTAAATCCATTTTTATTCTCAAACGCATCCAATCTACAGATCCTCTTATTTAGGAACTATATAATGTGATGCATTGGTCAGTTTTTTGATAAAGACGGAATATATTTTTAAAAAGGCTACCAAAAAGGGTATTTTGAACAGAATTTTCCGAAATCATTGTGACTGAAAATTTAAGGAAGTGTTCAAATAAGAAATTGCGTTTTTTTCTGACTCGTTTTTAAATCCATTTTTGCTCTCAAACGCATCCAATTTACAGATCCTCTTATTTAGGAACTATATAATGTGATGCATTGATCGTTTTTTTGATAAAGACAGAATATATTTTTAAAAATGCTGTCAAAGTGAGTATTTCACACAAAATTTTCCGAAGCAATCATGATTAAAGAATTAAGGATGTATTCAAACAACAAATCGGTTATTTTATGACTCATTTTTAAATTCAATTTTTTTTCTCAAATGCATTCAACTGACAATTTTTTGTTGTTTATGAACTGTATTGGTCGTTGGAACTGTACTGTTTTGGTCGATTTTTTAATAAATTCAAAATTTATTTCAAAATATGTTGTCAAAATGGGCATTTGAGCTGAATTTTTCTTAAGATGATTCTGATAAAACCAGTTTTTGCAGAAAAATTAAATTAAAAATTTTTCATAAACAGCCAAATGAAGTTATTAAACTGGGTTTATCTCTAATCATATATATATATTTTGTTGAAATGAGCACTCTTCGAAATCTACCTCCGCCTATAGGCCCAGCAGACAGGGATTTTTTTATTTGAAATTTTCTGGTAACATTTCTCTTGTGACAGGTAGAGGTGCCATTGCCAATAAATTTTTATTTGAATATAATCCCGAAAGCAGAATACTACGAAATTTGCGACGTACGTCGCAGAACAGGTGCCTGAGCTGCAGAACAATTCTGTTCTAAAGTGGGGGAAAAAATCTTCGGAACAACGGCGCATTTTCGGAGAACGGGAAAAACGCCGTGCCGAGTCGGAAGATGTTTTGAACAATACTATCTCGGACGATCTCGGAACTCTCCGATGTTTTTAACCAACATTTTATGCATAGAGGAAGTATGTTAAAATATTTTTCATCTAAAGTTATCCATAAAACTATGAATCAGGGTTAGAAAAATAGCGATCCCGGGGAACGCAGAAATCCTTTCTGGGAGCGTATATTTTCCCACTCAGGTTTCCGTCCAGGAACCTAACAATTCACCGTAGCTGCCAGCGATGTCTGATTTGTTTTAGCGCGTAAATTATGCAAAAAATAGCTCTTATGCGTCCCGTGAGATGCGCTATTTCGTCAAAATATGACAAAAAAAAAACCGAATTTCGTCAAAAAATCTTGATAAAACGGTATATTTTGACAAACAACACGAAAAAACGGTAAATTTTGTCAAAAAAATCCCGAAAAAGCGGTAAAATTTGCCAAAAAATCACGATAAAACGGCAAATTTCGAAAAATCCCTCAAAACGGCAACTTTTTTTCCAAAAAATTACGATTAAACGGCAAATTTCGTCAAAAAATTCGTGAAAAAACGCTAATTTCGTCAAAAAAAAAAAAAAAAAAACAAGATTTCGTCAAAATATCGCGGGAAACAACGCAAAATTAATCAAAATTCGCGCAAAAAACGCTATTTTCGTAGAAAAATTACCGAAAAAAAAAAAAAAAAAAAAAAAAAACAAGATTTCGGCAAAAAATAGCAGAAAACAACGATAATTTCATCGAAATTCGCGAAAAAACAGCAAATTTTATCAAAAAATGGCAGATTTTGATAAACAATCCCCAAAAAACGGTAAATTTTGTCAAAATAATCCCGGAAAACAGTAAAATTTGCCAAAAAATCGCGATAAAACGGCAAATTTCATCAAATTCCTTAAAACGGCAACTTTAAAAAAAAATCACGATTAAACGGCCTATTTCATCAAAAAAAATAATGAAAAAACACTAGTTTCGTAAAAAAAAAAACTGAAAAAACAAGATTTCGTCAAAATATCGCGGGAAACAACGCAAAATTCGCGAAAAAACGGCAAATTTCGTCAAAATTGCGAAAAAACGCTAATTTTGTAGAAAAATTACCGAAAAAACAGCAAATTTCCTCAAAAAATAACTGAAAACGACACAAATTTCATCAAAAATCGCGAAAAACGACAAATTTTGTCAAAAAATTCGCGAAAAAACATCACATTTTATCAAAAAATATGGAAAAACGGCAGATTTTGTCAAAAGATCGCGAAAAAACAAAATATTTCACCAAAAAATCGCGATAAAACGGCAAATTTCGTCAAAATACTTACTCATAAATTTTCCAGGGAACCTATACTTTTCATCTGTAAACTTACATTTGGTAAGATTCGAAAGGTAAATTGAAAATGTATGAATTTATCTTGCAGAACAATTTTGGCCAAATACATTTGCGTTGCAGAACATCACAAAGTATTCTGCTTTGGGGAATATAATTATTCTTGAATGAGCAATTTTGATGAACAGATATTTGATCTTAATTGTGTTTACACATTTTTAAATAATTTCCTTAAATGCTTTTAATAATGCAATTTTTTAAGGGGGGCAGGTTAAGAAGGGTGGGAGGAAGGGGGTGTTAAGAAGGGGGGAAGATTCCTTCAAAAATTTATTATTTGAAATTAAAATTATCATCTAATAGTTTTAAATTTCTTCTTCTATCATGATGCCACATGTAAATAAGTTGTGAATAGAAAGATACATTTTGTATTTCCCAAGGGGAAATATTCTTATTTTCTAATTAAAAAACCTTTCAAAATATATAGTATGAAAATTTCTAAGTGCAAAATGAGCGATTTGTTTAATTGGAAAGGATGAGCCTCTCAATCAGAACTTCTATATGGAAAGAAGAGTCAAAATAAATTTCTAGAAAAAGGTTATACTGTTTCTAAAGTTTAATCATTTGTAACAAAAGAAAATCTGCCAGTGCAGAAATCAATTTCAAAGCCTTTAAATATACATGTAGCCAGGGTTGGCAAGTTTCTTCTGCAGTGGAAAAAAACTGCAGAAAAAACCATGGAAAAAACCGGCCAGAAGAAATAGGTTTCTTCCAAGTGGAAGAAATGGAAGAAACTGTTTTTCTTTTAGAATTTACCATATACTTTCAATTTTGTAGAATATAATAAATATCTTCTTCCTATAAACTTATATAAATTATTTCCATTGGACCAAAACAAATTTAATTAAATATATATGCTAAATTAATAATTACATCAGTTTTTTAGCCAAGATCACACACAACCCTGTCTAAAGATCTTCAATCTTTGGCTAAATGAAAATTTATCCAAAATTAAAATACACAAAATTAATTAAATATTATTCATTTCAATTTAACCGACGTTTTTTTTTTAATTATTTAAATTTCTGAAACTAGTAGTAACAGGGTTGGCAAGTTTCTGCCGGGGTGGTTAAAACCAGCGGTAGAAACCGGTTAAAACCAGCATGGCAGAAACTGGTTTCTGCCAGTAAGTGGCAAAAACTGGTAGAAACTAAGAAACAGTACTAAATAAGAACTTTACTCAGCAATGATTCATAATTCACACTTACATTTGATATGTAAACCATTGAGCTAAAAATTAAAACATAAGATTATGAATGTTATTCAAAGTATCAAAACGTTTAAAAATGATCATATAAATACATACCTTGCTTATTTAAAACACTAATTTTCATTCACTTGAAAAACAGAAACTTTCACAACAATAACCTGATACTGTACAAGTTTAATTATTAATATTATTGTTTACAGTTGAATTTCTATTTCTTTTAAAAATAAATTTACAAAAAATTCTGATTTAATAACAAATTACTTTTCAGATTATTTTTAAATAAATAACATAATGCAATTTCTTGTGAAAATATATAAGTAAATAATTGAAGCACAAAAAATAACATAGACAAAGAAAATTTAATGAAATATCTTGTACAATTATTTTACAATATTGAAGAAACAAATTACCACTCAAATATACTATTAGTATTTTTTCCACAAAGCATTCCATAACATAGGACTAATTTTGCTAATCTTTCTGCCCCCAGATTATTTCTTAATTTGTTGAGTTTAAAATATTGAATTGTATAAAATAATTGTTTAAACATAAATTACATATGTATATGTAACAAAATAAAAAATAAATTATCTGTTACATTACTCAATTTTTCAAAAATCAAGTTTTTTTTAAATTAAACTATCCACAATATTTTATTTGTGTGCATATATTTATTCTGAATTATTTAAGTACTAATTATTTAAGGATGAACTACTTAATAAATTTAATATTACTAAAAAAAATCAGAGATTATGTCACAGAATGTCTTTATGCCAGTTGTTGCCAGTTTCTGCCAGTTAAAACCGGTTATAACCACTTTCTGCCACTGGCACGACAGAAACCACTTTCTGCCGGCAAAAACCCAACCTTGAGTAGTAAATAGTAGGGATTCTTTACTAATGTTACCAATTTTATTAATGTATGTAATATACAATAATTACTGTAATATTAAAAGCTTAATATTAAATTTTTAATATTACTGTATTAAACAGTGATTGATCAAAAATATAGTTTCATTTTCAGGCCAAAATCCAAGTTTTGCCAAAAGCATGACTGAAAATTCAGCTTGACTGAAACTCTCAGTATTCCAAAATTCTTGTTTCTTCCTTCGGAAATTTTCAACATTAGTCATTGATTTGAATTGTATCTGCTCTAATGAGTGTATTGCCATGAACTTCATTGTTTATAATTATCAGTCATGAATTAGCAATCATCTTATAGAAAATTTTTTCGTTTAAACTGCATTAGTTTTTCAAATATTCTTTGAAAAAGTCCTAGAATAATAAATGATCATTTACAAAAATCATTATAAAAGAAAAATGATGTGTATACTTAAAACTAAAATATTTTTTAATTAAATGAAATTTGTATAATTAAAAAATCTTTCTGTGTCATTGATGAATTAATTATGTTTTATTGTATATGAAAATAAAGTTTTTGGGTAATTAACAATTGTGCATAATTAATAAATACTATACATATAATTAATTTACATTTATGTATGTATTAATTACTTTAAAACATACAATTTAATTACTTATTTTTTTTTTTTTTTTTGGATGTTTTCATTTTTGGCCGAATTTTTGAATTTCTGAAAATTGGTTTTAGTCTTAGAAACCTGTGTTGGTCAATTCTAGTTTAAAAAAAAAAAAAAAAAAAAAATTAAAATTCTAACTTTTCTTAGGTCAATGCAAGATAATATAGCAAAAAAAAAAAACATTTTTTTTCCAAGTCCTACATTTCAGGATAGTTTAAAAACATTTTGACATACCCATAGATATTTTTAGAACACTAATCTTTTAAAATCAGCATTGAGATATTCATGCTAGTTGTTAGTATAAATAATTACAAATTTATTAATTTACTGTGTTGCACAGTTTAAAATAAAAGATTTTTATGTAAAAATATATTTTTATATGAAAAATAAACAATTTGTAGGTGTTTTTTTCCTCTTTTTTACATAAGTAGCGTAATTAATAATGAAAAAACATCCCTCTACCTTTAGAGTAGATGAATACATCACCTGAAAATGTCTGCTGAACCTGATTTATGTTATTAAAAAATAACATATCTTTGCAAAAAAAAAATTTAATAATTAAATTTTACAATTTAGATTTCATGTAATAATACTTTATTTCTTCTATATAGTTAATATACTTTAACTTTGAGCATTTGTTTTGGTTTCTGGTGGTTTCTTCCAGTTTTTTCCGTTTCTTCCAGTTTCTTCCACTGTCCTGGAAGAAATAGGTTTCTTCCGGAAGAAACCCAACCCTGCATCTAGCAGCAATCAACAGAGTAATAAACAAGATTTATAGTTTTAAAAAATATATATACTAGCAAAAGCCATGCTTTGTTTCGATTCGCGAAGCATTATTTCATTAGTTATTTATTGGAAAGTAACCATTTTTTATATTATTTGGTATTACTTGATTATCCCGTCAACCAAATATGTACCTCCAAACTAAAAGATTAAATGCTAATGATGATGGTAAAAAATGTCATACTCACATAACATTAAACTCGTATTACGTGTTCGTTATGCCATCAAGTTATTTATATTATGAAGTTTTATTTGTATTCTTAGGAATGTTTTATTAATTTATTTTTTCTTTCGTTATTTAAAATAAAAGGGTACTATTAGGTTATCCCGTCGACCAATTTCGCCAAATTATATAAATCGCCAAATTCATTGCCAAACTATACATATTGACATAATTTTTATTTTAAATAACAAAAGAAACAAATAATTAGTGGAATATTAATAAAAATACAAATAAAAAGTCTAAATAAAAATCACTTAATGGCATTTTAAAAACGTGTATCGTATTTAATTTCACTGAATGTGACAATCACGATCATCCATTATTGGCATTTAATCTTCTAGTTTGGCGATAGATTTTCGGTAGACGGGATAACCTAGTAGTACCAATAAAAATTATGTCAGTTTGTTTAATTTGGCCAGTTGTTTGGCGATTTGTATAATTTGGCGAAATTGATTGACGGGATAATCAAATAGTACCTTAATTCGACTTTTTATTTTGATTTTTATTAATGTTTTACTAATTTATTTGATTTTTCGTTATTAAAAAAAATGCGTCAATTTGTACAATTGTGCTAATAGTTTGGCTATTTGTATTATTTGACGAAATTGGTCGACGGGGTAACCAAATAGTGCCGGAATTAAAAATCACTTGATGATATAACAATCACGTGTATTATGTTTAATGTCATGTAATATGACATATATGATAATCTATTATTAATACTGAAATTTGGCATTATATTTTCGGCCGATGGGATAATCAAGTAGTACCCAAAAATGTACTGTGTTATAGTATCTATGGAATGAGGTAATAAAGTACAAAATCCTATAATATCTTGATGAAAATTAATAATTTCCCACTGTATTCAAGCTGACCATCTTTAATGCGATAAACAGCAATAACTGGACGAACTTGGGCAATTAATTTCTCCTCGACGAAAGTTAAGACCTTTAATATTTAGGGATGTGGACCAAGATCCATATTATTAGCTAAAGAAAAAATATTTAGTTCATTATTTACTATACATTTATGGCAAGTCTTTTGAGATCCGTCAGAGTGAATACTAAGCCAACCATGATGAAAAAATCTTACAAAAATATAATTTAAAATTTTTTTGCGCATCTTCGAAATTTAAAGCATTTTACATGCATTTTCTACCAGAAGAGATACGTCATGTCCTCCTTTTGGCACAGATGTCATATACGCACCACATTGGCGCTATTTTTCTCCAGACGCCAATGTCATATGCCAATGTCAATATACTCCGTGCACCGGAGTACTTAATTGGCGACAAAGTGTAGTTGTTTTGCTTGACATGGTAACCCGGGTGTTGTTTATTTATTAATAAATTGTTTATTTACTTTTATTTTCTTTTTTCAAATTATATGAATTGTTTTGTTCCACATGTATTAATTAAACTTTTTAAACTTTATTGTTATTCCCTTTTTAATATATATATATGGTAACTGGTATTCAAAAACCAGGTTTTTGCCAAATTGGCGTCGAAAAAATCGCGCCGATATGGTGTGTATATGACATCTGTACCGTCGTTTTTTAAGTTCGTATCTAGCCTCTTGCCTTTAAGCTATATCATATTCGCATTCTTTTCATCTAGTAAGTATATATTTCCTTGCATTTTTTATAATAGAACTAATACATTCTATAAATTGTTTTTAAACGGTAAACTATTTAAAAATAGTTCTACATATACCAAAATAATAATATATATGTTTCATTTGGTTTAATTTTCAATCTTCGAATTCAAATAACTCTTTATATAATAAATTCAACAATTAATTTTATTTGTTTACAATTTCTTTGTTGCCACTTTACGAAAAAAAAAACACAATATAATTCTTTTAATATGCGTAAGTGACAGCAGCGTAAATGATTTTGTCAGAATAAAGAAAATACATTTTATTTATTTAATTAATCATGATTCTATCTATAATTGTTAACTCCATGAATTATTTATTCTTCTGAAAATATGCATGTTTTATTTCTTACTTCTGAAAATGCGTCCGTAATGGAAAAACATGTAAAATAAATTTATTAAAATAACAATTTTTTAAAAAGTTATTCTGTAAAAAAAATTACATTGTGCAAATCTACAGATCATAATTTATATTTGTGTTTAATTTCAAATCAAAATATTGAATAGTTTTTTTGTAAAGCGTACGACAAAATGTAATTTGAGTGGGCTAGTAGAGGATTCGCTTCGCTCATCCTAATAATTTTCTCTGTTTTTCGCTATTAGACTGGAAGGTGACAACACAGAGAATCACTTCATCAAGTTCAAAGCTGAAATTCCCAAATTAGTTAAAACACAATTTACATAATAAAATGCAGTCTGTCAAGTCATATTTTGGTGGAAAACACCTGAAAGTGTAATAATTGATTATGGTTGTAATGGTTGATTCATAGGTTTACCCTTGTGTTTTCCTGCACCCAAAGGTATGAAAACACTGAGGACTAAAAGCAGGAAAATACCCAAATATACATTTTCCATCAAGACTGTCTTGGCAGACCATTTCTATTTAAAATGTGAATTGAGTTTTAACTAATTCTGTATTTTCAGTCATGAACTCAATAAGGCAATTGTCTATGCTATCGCCTCCCAGTCTGAGAAACATGTGCAAGATATTTACACAAGACTAGAGATGTAAATTTTCTTGAAAAATATAAGTGGCGGAAAAAAACTGTTTTTTTTCCCTTTTTTTTTCCCCCAGAAAAAAACGGAAAAATTGATTTTTCATGACTGTTTCTCCCAAATAAATTATATTTTCTTAGAGAATATTAAATAATAAACATTTTTTCCCATTTATATGTATTAAATGAAAATTATTTTCACTTTATATTACAAAATAAAAAGAAAGTAGCAAAGCCTGCTTTTAAAAGTTTTTTTTTTTTTTTTTTTTTTTCCACAGCCTAAGAATTTTTATAAAACGCTATTGTTTGTTATATCATATCTCTGTTGAAATGATTTTTCAGTTACATGTTTAACTACCAATTGACCTAATGTAAAAACCTGAGCCAAAATGTCTGCAGTTTGGAATGAAATAAATTATGCATTCCATTTACATAAGTATAGTTTTTAAGTAAATGATACTAGTTTAAAGAAATTATTGCAGTTTTGTCATTATTATGAATATCAGTATTCAAAAATTCCATTGTTTGTTTAAAAAATATACATTTTTACACTATTACTTTTTTTTCTTAGAATTATAATTTTATTTCCTTTATAAAATATGTTTAGTTTTGGCATAGCTTTCCAATCTCAACTCAAAAAAGTTTTGATTTTAGTTTTATAATCTAAATTCAAACAAAACTAAGTTTCACTTTGGCTTACTCAGGTCTGCAACTAAAAAATAGCGTAGGATTTATTGACTGTTAGATTTTTACTCACTGAAACCAGAAATATATATATATATTTTTTAAGTTTAATTAAATGTAATTTTTTTCTTTTTACCCTGAAATCTGGTATTTTATTCTTGAGTAAGAAACCATATTCAATAATGTTTCCACATGGTAATTTTATATTTCTAAGAGTGGAACTCAAAAGTTATGAAAACAGAACACTACAAATAGAAAATGCTCACTATTTGAGGAATTAACAAAAGCAATTACACACAGAGATAAACTTCTACTGTGCTTTAGAAAACTACAAAAATTCAAAGTTTAATTAAGAGGGAAAGTATAATTTAGAACATAGTTACTTGTAATGTGTGTTTTTTTTTTTTTTTTTTTTTTTTATATATTGCAGTTGTACTTTTCTAATGCAAACTGCCCATGTTTTTGCAACATTACTGTACATTATGGAGGCAAAGTGGAGGTCAATTTTAGATTCAACACCTTGAAAAAACATTCAATTAATCAGCTATAGGGTCATTCCATGCCAAATCAACCAGTGACTCAACCTGACCCTTTCCGATTTTAATGAAACTGCTAGAGATTATTCTCTATGACGATATAAATTAGAGCATACTTTTATTTTTTGTTTATCACTTTAAATTTTTATGCAATTAATTATTTAAATTTTGAAAAATCATCATTTTTTGACTTGCATAAATATTTTCAATTTTGAATTTCTCAAGTTCTATCAAACATAGAAAATTTTATAACCACTCATTTCAAAGAGAAGTTTATAAGGTTTAATTTGATATGCAAGTCGACTATGTATAGTTTAAATAAGTAAAATTTTAAATTTTTTAAAATTTAAAAATTAAAAATTTTTTAGATAGTCATTTTAAAAAAATTTGAAAAAATTGTATGTTTGTTGTAATATTATAAGCTTTAAATTCTGAAATTTTTAGAATGGGAGCTCAATGGGATCAGGAGTTATTAAATAAAAGCAAAAATTACCATTAAAATAGCAATTTAATTCTGTCTATTTTGTTATTTATTTATGATTTGTATGGTAATTTTTACCTTTTATTTAATAACTCCTAATCCCATTGAGATCCCACTCTGAAAATTTCAGAATTTAAAGCTTATAATATTACAACAAACATACAATTTTTTCAAAATTTTTAAAAATAACTATCTAAAAAATTTTCAAATTTTAAATTTTAAAATTTTTTAAATTTTATTTATTTTAATTACACATAGTCGACTTGCATATCAAATTAAACCTTATAAACTCCTCTTTGAAATGAGTGGTCATAAAATTTTCTATGTTTGATAGAACTTGAGAAATTCAAAATTGAAAATATTTATGCAAGTCAAAAAATTCTGATTTTTCGAAATTTAAATAATTAATTGTATAAAAATTTAAAGCAATAAACACAAAATAAAACTATGCTCTTATTTATATCATCATAGAGAATGATCCCTAGCAGTTTCATTGAAATCGGAAATGGTCAGGTTGAATATTGAATTTTTTTGGTTGATTTGACATGGAATGACCCTATAACAAAATCTTGAAAAATTCAGCATAGTAGTGCCATCTATAGGGCAATTTACACCAAAAACTAAACATCATTAATGTATATCAGAAACTGTCTAAAGCTGTAGTTTGATTTTTAAAAAAATTCGTCCTTGAGGTAAAGCTATTGCTATAATCATGAATAATGCATCATAGCAGCGTCATCTGTTGAGCAATTTACACCAAAAAGTAATGAGCACAAAGTTATGTCAAAGATTAACTTAATCTGAAATTTTATAAAAATACATACATTAGTTTGAGATAGAACTATTGTGGAAATTATGAATAATGCAGCATAGCAGTGCCATCGGTTTGGCGATATACACTAATAACTAAACATCTTGAGTTTATATCAAGGTGTAACTGAATCTAAAGTTTTGTGAAATTATGTGCATCAGTTCTTGAGGTACAGTGCCCATAAAATTTGTCATATACAGACTCACAGAGTGACAGATATTTTCCAAAAATCATCAAAACGTGTTCAGGATCTTCTAAAACTTTTAAATACACCAAAAACTGGAAGTCAAATTTTCCACGAATTCAATACTTACTTTTTGAAAAGGTAGATTAAAGTAATAAATGCATACTTCAAAATTTTATGTTGAATTTTTAACTTTATCATTTCCATTAATCGGCATATTATTGGAATAATTTTACACATGAATTAATTTTTAAAAAGAGAAGTTGCATTTAATTACATATCTAGATTTTTTTTCATGCAATCAAGTTTTTGTGAAATTGTGAACTTTTTGTATATACTTGTACAAAATATATTCAGAATTTTTGAATAAAAAATTACTACTATATTTAGGTTCCTATTTAGACATTTTTAATAAGGTTATTTATATACATATATGCAACTTAATAAGATTCAGCTGCTGTATGGCATGAGATTTTTTTTTCTTCAATCACTGCACTTGCAAAAGATTCAATTTGTTGATTAAACTTTTTGTGAAATGTCTATTTTCAAGAGAAATTTTGCAAAGGGTCTTGTGTTTCAAACAAGAAAAAAATGTGAAGGATCCTTTCAAGTCTTCTCAAACAGGTTTCTGCTCAGAGATCAGATTACCCACATTAAAATTTTCATGTGAAACACTCAACATAAAAATAAGTAAAGTAAAAAGTATGAGAATGTAGCTATTACAAAATTTTCACTATATTATTTCATAAATGAAATTAAAATTTTTCCAGTTCGGAAAAATTGAAAAACAAGCCTTCGGGAAAAAAAAATCGTTTTTTTTTTCCAATTTTTCCGTTTTTTTTCCCCAAGCATCCCCATTTCTACACAAGACATTTTGTAAATCTCTGTATGAAATCCAAAGATAAGAGATAATAAAAGTACATTTTTAACTTTGATGAACGTGGGGTTCTACTAAGTTGTTGGAAGGAAAAAAGATCTTTTTACTACTCAAAATGTAAAGAAAAACATGTTCAAACCTGATTCTAAAGTGCAAAGAAAATTTCAATAAATAATTTATAATTGTTGCAGTTTTATTTTCTTTTTTTCAATGGAAAATTAAGAAGAATGGAAAAAATGTTAAAATCAACCACCATACTGTCAAAGAAATGTATTATATCCAATATTCACTGAAGAAATTCCTGGAAAAGAATTAGATGCACTTTTAACTTTTGAGGATTTTTTACTAGGGTGGATGTTCTCTGAAGTTTATTGTGACAGTCATATGATAGAGACAAATAGATAAGATAGAAAAAGATAACCAAAACATTTCTGCCTCTCATCTGCTGCAGGAAGGCAGAGAATGAGTAAATAACCACAGCGCAAACATAATATCTGGTATGCAAAAAATATGCAGTAGAAATTTGCTCATTCCTTTTCATTTGGCTCAACTTGACAAAGTTTAGTTAACCACTTCATTGCTATAAGATTGGTTTATTGTTTCAACATTTTATTCCAGAAGTTGAATGCTATTACTGTTACTATTTAAGGTGATGTTAGTTATCGGTAATGCATTTGGATACTTACTGAAAATGTTGATCAAAGAGTAAAAGAGTAGTTTTCTTGCCTCTAAACACCACCTCACCTGTCTGCTTCTGTCTATGGACCAAAGCATGATCAAGATTTTACATTACATTATATATGTGTATATTTATATGCAACACTTGAGAAAATTTAAAGAATCGATTGTGAAAATTCAAATCTTAGATGCAGTTTTTTTTCAATAATCAGTAATTAAAAGTATCTAAATCTTGCTAATCTTTTGCTAAAGATTAAAAATTTTTTATAGGGTTGTCATGCAATAATCTGAGATCTTAAAAAAGGAAAAAAAATGGTGAAGATTTCAAAATTAGCTTATGTAAACTTGAGAAACATACATGTTTAAAATTTTAAAGTGTTTTCAACCAAATTGCAAAAATTTTCATACATATATTTAAGATATGTCAACCATGATAATATTTTTTCATACTCAATACCCCTAAAGCGAAATATATTTAAAGGTGTAATGTACATTACAGAACAATGGGCTTCTCTGCAGAATGTAATTTTCATCTTTAGTGAAATTTGCCATTCAGTTAATAGAAATGTGAAAATTTCATTATTAGATCATTGAAAAAATCATGAAATTAATCAGCCGATTGCAAAAAAATAAACAAGATAAAATAAAATTTAGAGTTTTCTGAACAATAGTTTACCTTCATCTTAAATTTTACTATTTACATGTGAAACAATGTATGGATTCTAAAGTTGCAAATCTGAGGGTGTCTACTGTGTTACAAAGATTACTAGATGGTACCCATCAAGATTTGATGATAAACATGTTAAAAGATTAATTAGAATAATGTTAGATTTTCTTAATTAGTTACCTGTAAATAAAGTTATGAAAATTTGATTTATTTTTATGTTATCTATGTGATTCCAACAGATTCAAAGCATTTCATGGTTCTGTCAGTCTAACCTACTCAAATAATCAACTGAAAAAAAATTTAAGCAGAATTTTAATAGCGCTTGCATTTTAGCAGAAGGATAACTAAAATTAATTCAACGGATACAGTTTTTATTTGTTGTTGTTTATTTTTTTTAAGAATGCAACTTGTAAGGATTTTCAATAATTTTATTCTTACAAATGTATCTCTAAAGCCCTGAACTGGAAATTGGCTGTTTATATTCTAATAATTGCTATGTTTTAATTATTTGAAATATTTTAAAAATAAAATTGATATTTAAAAAAAAAAAACATTGTTGAATGTTAAATTTTATTTAATTATAAAGCATCAAAATAATAATGATAACAAAAGAATAAAAATCATATATCTTTCCCTTGTAGTAAAATGCATCATTATTAAAATAAATTATTTTGCCAAGCGTTGCGATCGATCCTGAGTCCTCTACAAAAGCTCAGAGCTTTAAATTTGTACCTTAAACCACTGAGCTAACCAGACTTGCTTCGACTTTCCTTTAACTTGAAGGGCTAATAAATTCAACTTCACGCATGCGCAAATGCTTGAATTTTTGAGTTGATTTTTAAAAATCAACCTACTGTTTTAATATATATGATTTAATTTATCAAAAAGTTCACATAAAAATAAATAATTGATATAGTTAATTTTCAATAATTTTGAATTATCCATCTAAAAATGAAAATCACTTTTCCTGTTATCACTAATGAAAAAAAAATTATTTCTTATAAAAACATCTTGTTTGTAATAATTGTTTCAAACATATTAAATTAAAAAAATATATATATATTACAATTCAAAATTAAAATTATTTAAATCATATTAATCTTTCTAAAAATATCTTATATTTTTTGTGTATAGAAGAATAGTAACAGAAATAAATCAGAACAGATTGCAATACAGTAGACTCCCTCAAATCCGCACAGCTTGGGACCAGAGATTGGGCAGATTTTAGAATTTTGCAGATTTCTGATCATTGCTTTGTTTATATATTTTGAAAAGTAATTTGAATGTAATTAATAATGAAATCGAAAGTATAATGATTGCTTACAGTGTACTAAAATATTAAAATAAGTAATAAAATAAAATACAGTCGAGTCTCTATATAATGAAATACATTGTTCCAATAAAAAATTCGTTATATAGAGAAATTCGTTGCATAGAGAATGATGTTAAAATTTCTATTTAATGTGCAAATTCTGAACAAATGTTAGTTTCGATGTGTTTAATTAAGAATTTGAAATGTTTAACTACAAATATTAGCCTAATATTCTATTTCTTAATTATTTAAACAGTTTCAAAAAGAAAACAAATATTTATTTGAATGCTTAATAAAAATCACGTAAGGAAAACTTACATTAATTTTAGACGAAGAAATCTGTAATTTTTTGTTGCTTTGATTTCAAAATTGCTACATTCTTGTAAATATGTTTCATTTTAGCAAGGAATGAAAAATTGTATCAGGAACATTTTCCTCTATTTAAAGTTCTCTTCTAATAAGATCAAAATAAGTCATCATTTCATTGCATAATGTTTGTCAGGTTCCTAGAAGACATCTGCCCTGAATTAGAAAGGAATAACATTTCCTTATCTGAATATTTTATGTATTGTGGGTTGGGTATCGTGAAGCTCGAAATACCTTTCTTTCTTTTCTATAATAACGAATGACAGATGTTGACACAGGTGTGCAGATGACGCACTCGTTGATGAATGAAAGTGATGGCCGCGGGGCGTGCCTCAGCTGTCATCTAGCTATTGGAGTGATGTGTAAACAGTAGATGTCATGACTCAAGGTTGGTATGCGGAATTGAACCAATGGAGGAACTCTAAGAGGCCCTGCTGGGGGAAGGAAGATCTCTGACAAGGTCTACTCTGGACGGAGAGGTTAGACAGTTCTCGCTTGGCGTTGAGACCGATAGGTCGCTCAGGATTTGTGGTCCTGTTGGATAGTGTATATTTTGAGCGTGGGACAAGGCGTCCCGGTGGATAGTGTTATAGGCCGAGAAGTGAGGCCTAGTACCCTTGTGTATTGAGATTCTGCAGTAATCTCTGATAAAGCGTATCCAACGTGCGTTGAGTGTGAGGAAGAAAGTGTAAGTTGAACGGTACACAACCAACGTTTATTGTAGTTAATTTAATGTTGAACCGGATCATCTATATCCGAGTTGTAATTGTAAATAGTTGTAAATATTATTTCTTGTGTACATATCTATATCTTAAATAAACTGTTAGTTCAGTTCATTAACAGCGTCAGTGTTATTTTACACAATCCTCACAGCAGGTGACCGATATCACCCATTAATATCGGTGGTGGCAGCTAAAACTACCTAGGACATTCTTCAAAGTTTGGTGGACTGAGAGGAGCGTCCGACAATGTTTTACTCTTGTTGCAGGTTTTTGTACCCATGTTTATTGTCACTTTCAGCATTATTGGTCATAATTCTGCTTAAAATATCAATATCATAGGATACTGTCAATATTGAGATTGTCATCCACTTCCAAAAAATTAGAGAGAGCAACATTGTCTTTGACATCTCCACGTTCCTTAATTTCCATTTTTCTTTTAAGTCTGCTCAAGTCACGTCTTCTCCGTCCTCAGAATCCACATTATCCTCTAATATAGAAAATACGGTCTTTTTGAAGCAATTGTAAATTATTTTTTCTTCAATTGCTCTTATTGATCCCGTTTTTATACGTGTAACAATCCAGTTGACACTGTTTTGAGAAGAATGTTAATAGGTGTGTGGTTGTGGGGGGGGGGGGGGGGAATGAATTTGCTCGTGTTAAAGATTAAGGAGATTCAAGGAGCGAAGTAATATAAAAAAACTCAGTACTGAATGAAAAATCAAGAATAAGTGATAGAAAATTGTTTCCATGTAATTTCGAAGCTTTTTAAAAACTGAATAAATAAAGAACATTTTATGAAAAAATTCGTTATATGGAGATAGATATTTTGCTGTATAGAGACTGTTTTTAATGTAATCATGGAAAAAGGGGACCGTTCCTACTAAAAATTTGATGTATAGAGAAATTTGATGTATGGAGTTTCATTATAGAGAGACTCAACTGTAATAAAAATTTAGATGATTAAAATACTAAAAGCAAAAGCCAAGTTAATAATCAATAATGTACAATTAAATATTCATTATAAAGATGAAATGTGTTTTTCCTAAATTATTCAATGAAACTTGCCTCATTAAGGTACATTACTAATTCACATCAGGATCATAAAATAACAAAGCTTTATTTCAGGTTTAGCCATACTTAATAACTAAAAAAGCTTGATTAATACATAAATATATTTGGTAAGATTTTGATTACCAATGATATCAGCAATATCTTGATTTTTTCAGAAATAAATTATTCTTTCTTCATTAAAAAAAAAAAAAAAAAAAAAAAAAAAAACCATGAATTTAATAAACTTAACAAAAATTACAAATTAAAAAATGTATGGAATTGATATAAAACTAAAAAAAGAGGCAAATTTTGCACCTACATCTGAACTGAATGTTTCATTGTTTACATCTGTAAATTATGTGCAGATATTAGAGAGTTGCAGATTTTAGGAGTGCAGATTTGAGGGAGTCTACTGTAATAATGCACTGAAAATCTTGTTGAAGAAAAATTACATAAGAAAGCCTTAATGATATGCTTTGTGATTTGTTATTCCTATGTTTTTAAGCTATTCTTTCTATTTCAGCTAAATCGTTCAGAACTTTCGTCTAAGAAAAAGTTTTCAACCATTATTTATTTTTCATTAAAATATTTAAAGATATTGAAAGTTTCATGATTTAACTCTTAACCCAGAATCATACTCCAAATCAATTTTTTATTTATATTTATTTTTACCTGTTTGTGTATAATATTAATTCCTTTATCATTTAATTACCCACAAATTTTTAAATCATTATCTTCTGCTATGTTTTCAGGAAGCATTACATTTTCATCCATGAATTTTTGCTTAAAGATATTTTTTTCTAGGAAGAGAAATTATATGATTTTTATTTTATTATTGTTATTGCAATGCTTTGAAATTAAATGAAATTTAATATTTAACAATATTTTGAAAAATATAATGATTTTATATTTAAAATATTTAAGCTAAAATATTTTGCTTAAATAAATTGAGGTGATCTACAATTTTTGTTATTTTCTGACCATTATCAAGAATATATATATGTGTATGCATCAGAAAGAAAGTTTGCCATTTTTTTCTGTAAAAAATAAAAAATATTCATATAAGAACTATAAAAGAAATTACCTTGCTATTCATTGCTTAACATTTAAAAACATGTACAAATAAAATTCAAGCAATAAAAAATATATATTATAAACATGATTAAGATTATGGCTTTCTGTGTTCTTCTATCTTTACAAGAAGAAAGTATTGGATTCTTGAAAATTTTTAAATCCCGGTTTTCAATGATTAAAATATTTTAGGAGTCAGATAATGCAAAAAACATGTTTTTCAAAAGTCTGTCTGTCAGTATGTATGTGATAAAAATTTCGTGGGTGTTCCATCTCAAGAACAAATGCATAAAATTTGATACTTTGATATAAACTGGAACTGATTAACTTTTGGTGTACATTACCCTACAAATGGCACTGCTATGCTTCTTTTTCAATGATTTTCACAATAGCTATATCTCAAGAACTAGTGGACGGATTTTCATAAAACTTCAGATTCCATTAGTCCTTGATATAATATGGTGCTGATTACCTTTTGGTGTAAATCGCAAGACAGGTAGCACTGTTATGTAGCATTAATTATGATTATCACAATAGTTCTATCTCCAGAACTTGTGCACAAAATTTCATCAAACTTTAGAATCAGTTAGTTCCTGATATAAATTAGTAGCTATTCTTCAGTTTTTTGAGTAAATCGCTCAACAAATAACACTTCCATCCAGAATTTTTCACGATTTTTGCAGTGATTCTATTGTAAAAACTAATAAACAGATTTTCATCAAATGTCAGATTCAGTTAGAACTTAACATAAATTGTTGCTGATTAGATTTTGGTTTAAATTATCCAATCGGTGCTTCATTTTTCTATATGTATTAGCATGTATAAAATAGAAGAAAGTTTTGAGATTGCCATATCAGACCAGTTTAAAATATATTACTTTGATTAGAATGTGATTCTAGATTAAGCTTTTATAATGGATCATTTTTTGCCAATGTTTTTTAATTAAAATAATCATTTTTATTTGTTATAGATTATTATTGCATATTCAATAATTTCAAGCATTGTTTAGATTTTTTCAGTTTTTTAGATATAAAAATTACTATAAAAATGTAGTTAAATCTTCTATGATATATAGCTCTCTTATTAATTATTGTTTAATTGTTTTTATGCAAGTTTCTGTTATTATTTTGCTATAAATTGTTCATTTTAAATTAATGACATTCAACTTATATTTTGTAGAACCAACTTCTGAAGCTGTTCCTACTGTTGGTTTTTCAAGCATCTCTTTAAAACATGGAAAATATAATGTTACAATATATGACTTAGGTGGTGGACCTAAAATTCGAGGAATATGGAAAAAGTATTATGCCTTAGTTCATGGTATAATATTTATAGTTGATGCTAGTGATTTTCTCCGTCTTGAAGAATGTAAGAGTGAAATTGAAAATGTCTTAAAGAATGAAAAAATTGCTGGGAAACCTATGTTGGTGTAAGACTTTTTTTCTCCATCCTCTTTAAATTATTTGATGTATTATTTATATTTGATATATAATAATAATAATAATATATTTGATATTATTATTATATTTAATATATTATCATTTGATATTTTAATATTATATTTTTATATTTTTTAATATATTATCATTTGATATTATCATTTAATATTATCATTTATATTTGATATATACAGTAGACTCCCTTAAATCCGCACAGCTTGGGACCAGAGGTTTTGCGGATTTTAGAATTTTGCAGATTTCTGGTCATTGCTTTGTTTACATTTTTTAAAAAGTAATTTGAATGTAATTAATAAGGAAATCAAAAGTATAATGAATGCATACAATATACTAAAATATTAAAATAAGTAATAAACTAAAATAATAAAAATTTAGATATTTTTAAAAGTGATTAAAATACCAAAAGAAAAGATCAAGTTAATAATCAATAATGTACAATTAAATATTGATTATAAAAGAGGAAATGTGTTTTTCCCAAATTATTCAATGAAACTTGCCTCATAAAAGTACGTATATCTAATTCACATCAGGATCATAAAATAATGAAACTTTATTTCCGGTTTAGCCTGACTTAATAACCAAATAAGCTTGATTAATACATAAATATATTTGGTAAGATAGTGATTACCAATGATATTAGCAATATCTTTATTTTTTCAGAAATAAATTATTCTTTATTCATGAAAAACATGAATTCAATAACCTTAACAAAAATTATAAATTAAAAAATGTGTCTGGAATCAATATAAAACTGAAAAAATCAATTTTTGCACCTACATCTGAACTGAATGTTTCATTGTTTACATCCGTAAAATATGTGCGGATTTTAGGAGTGCAGATTTGAGGGAGTCTACTGTAATAATAATAATATATATAAAGCAAAAATTAAATAAAAATAAATAAATAAATAATAATAATAATAATAATAATTTAATTTGAAAATTCATTAAATTGATCCAAAAATTCAGTATTTTTTTTTTTTTTTTTTTTTTAGAAATATTTGTTGGATGATTCAGACTATTTTTCAGATCATGTTTCTATTAACAAACTTCAAAAGAAGTTATATTGTTCATTTATATTTTATGCAGATTTTTCTTACTTTTCTTTTTAATTTTATATTCATGTAGGAGGATCTCAGAAATCAAGATAAAATTTCTGAATTTGAAATCTCCAAATTTTTGAATAAATTGAGTTCAAAGATAATTGATGTTTAATTTGAATATCAATAATGATTGACTGAATTGAAATAGGAAATTACTGCTTGTTTTATTATGGTCTTTGAATTCTTATTTCAATAAATGTAAAAATGTAGAGTACAATTTTAGTTTAATTTATAGTTTATCAATATTGATTATTATTTGGCAAAAGCAGTTTATCTATAGAACACAGCACATAATTAGAAAATCACTTATATTTCATAACCTGAAAAGAAAGAAGCATATTTCCAAGTCGCTTGTGCCCTTAGTTCAATCTTGTCACTTATACCCCTTGCCTTCTGGGGTCCTCATATAGTTTTTGAATAAATGTTTTAATTTTGATATTTTTTTTCTCTATTGTTGGAAAAGGTTTATTTTGTAGTGACACTTTATAAATTTCACTAGGATCTAAAAATTATATGTATGTCTACTTGTTTGATTTCTTGTCTTTTTTTTAAATCTTTCTGAGCTCTAACTTTCTCAGATATACACAATACTATTTTATATTTTAATAAGTACAAAAGAAAAAAAAAAAAGTCAAAAATTGCACGTGAAGCGTAGCAAATGAGGTGCGTTCGTATTATAACGAAGTTTAAAAAATATTTAGAACTTGCTGTTATAGAATACAGTATTTCGGACACTATAGTAGTCGAAATCTTTTGTATGTTCCTGTATATATACAGGAAGTAACTTGTATTAAGCTTCAGCAGTGTATATCAATTTAATAAAACGTGAAATAGTTTAACATAATTAAAACTATGTTTCCCCGTATACCATTATGCATAGTAAAATACTTTTGTGTGGTCCTATAAATTAATAATAAATTGTACAGAATGTATATTTTAATACATATTTCATAGATTCATGTCAATTCTATTACATTCAAAAGAGTGTAACATGATTAAAATGTACTTGAAACTATATTTCCTGTTGACCGTAATGTAATGGAATAATTTTGGTTGTCCTTGTAATAAAACTATACATGCGATTTTCATAAAATTTGAAATGACTCGACAAAATTATGCAACCATTATGTATTTTAAATCTCAGATGATTTGGTTGGATAATATTTGCTCTGTTATATGCAGACAGATGGATGGACATACTGAACGATGACTATATATGCTACATATTTATGTAATTACGAATGCACCTAAAGATAGATGTTGGTGTAATAGTATATAGTATTTCGGATACAGTACAGTAGCCGGAATTTTTTATGTGTCCCTGTAAATATTATCTGCTTTCTATTATACAGGAAATAACTTGTAATAATCCTCAGAAATGTATATAAATTTCAGAAAATGTTAAATAGTTTAATACAATTAAAATGTGCACCAAACAATGTTTCCATATACCATTATGTAATCAAATACTTTCGTGTGGCCTTGTAAATCCATAACTTATATTTTTTGCACCACAGATTGTACAGAATGTATATTATATCATGTACTTCTAGATGCATATCAATTTTTCTATGCTCGGAAAAGTGTAAGAGCATTAAAATGCACTTAAAACTTTTTTCTTCATTGGCCGTAATGTATCGAAATACTTTTGATTGTTCCTGTAATTGAACTATGCATCCTATTTTCATTAAATTTGAAATAGCACGACAAAATTATGTAATATTTATATATTTTAAATTTTAAACGATTTGATTTGGTAGCTTTTGCTCTGTTACATGTGGACAGACAGACAGACGGACGGACTGAACGACAACTATAGGTGCTGTGTATTTACATAATTATGAACGCACCTAAAAAGAAAAAAACTCTTATGTAAGCACTCAGTGCTCAATTTGAAAATCATATATATATATATATATATTTTAGTGCCATTCATGTTTCTTCCCATTCCTAAGCAGTTTCGTTGCAGTGGCATGAGCACCAAACTCAATTATGAAAAATTTACTATTTTTATTACACTTGGTAGAAAGTATTGGTTTTGACCAGGAATTAAACTTGGATTCACAGTATAGCATGCTGTTGCTTTAACCACTAAACTATCCTGGCTAATGTCTTATCTCGGCAACTTCTCACTAAAGAGAAGGGTCCTATTCCCGATCAATTTTTTCATCAATGTTATGTATTCTATTACTTGTGTTCAAGTCCATCTTAATATGTGTATTTTTAATAAAAATGAATTCAGAAGTTAATTTATGTGTGCTTTAGTATAATCATAAATTAATATTAAAGTATATTAATAGATAACTTTATTTTACACTTTTCATTTTTTTTATTCATAATTTATTTTCTAGTTTATAGACTAATGCTTCATTTTTGCAGTATAATACCTCCAGTCGACTTGTGTGGTAGCGGGTCGAAAAAAATAGTGGCAAGAGGCTGGATCAGATTTCACTAGAATTTATTTAGTTCATTACAAGGAAATCCATACCACTTATAACAAAATAAAAGATGGGTTCTCCACAACAGATTGAAAAGATTGTTCGTACTGAATTGAAATGGCTTTACCGCCACTCGTTAATATAATAACAGTTTATCCGGAGTTGTTCTCCACAAGTTCTTTACCATAGGCATCAACCTGCCTATTAATTCTCCTCCAAGAGTAAACCTCTGGTCACTACTCTCTCTGAGTACGAGGGCCAACTCCCCCGTCTCTAACGCTCCGCATCTGAACAGCAGAAGAAGTCCCTTAGAGCATCCCCTCGCTCTATTTATCCCGTTTTCCCTCATCCATCATTCCTTGGGATGACCCGCCTCCTCATTCTTGCACAGCGGTCGCCTAGGAGAAATATCTTTCTCTTACTTGTGGAAATCATCGCCATGCGGTCTCTCTCAACACTTCAAAGGCTCAACTTCCGTGGGGTCTAAAATCAGCGGAACGACCTTGTGCCTTAATCGAAGAGTTCACTTAAGTGCTTTATTGAAATCGGCTGACTTTCTTATGTCTACTTTGAGAGTGGAGAAAGATGTATTTCTCCTTCTGAGAATTCTCTGGGATTCCCGTCGTGGGGGGTGATTTTGGAAGCGTGGGAACGAAATTCATCACAACACCCCTTCCGCCAGTCTGATATTGGGCTGCAAGACACAATATCTGTAAGGGAAAGGTTAGCTCATTAAACTTGGGTGGCCCCGATATATTTTTAAATCTTTAAAATCCCTTTAGTTTGTTTCTGTTTTTTTTTTTTTTTCATTTAACAGGATCTTTCCCTTCGGTATCCGTTTAATTTATCTACACAATAAAGTACACAATTATAAATTACAAAATACAGATAATTAGCATGAAAACATATATACAATTGGATTTTCTGATAGATTTTACTCTATCCTACTTAAATAATCCACATGGGGTATGTCCTTTCCTGGACGATGTTTTATAGCGTAATGATAGGGTTGCAGGGTGAGTGCCCAACGTAAAAGGCGAGGGTTATTGCCTGCGTTATTCTTTAAGAATATTAAAGGATTATGGTCGGTTTGTATCGAAAACTTCTGACCGTCAATATAATGTCTTAGCTTCTTTATTGCAAAAATTATAGCGGCGCATTCGCGTTCTGAAGCGCTAAAATTCTTTTCTACGTCTGTGAATTTCCTACTTAGAAAAAGTATCGGATGCTCTTCTGAGCCTTGTCTCTGGGCCAGTATTATACCCATAGCCTTTTTTGAAGCATCCGTTTGTATTATAAATTCGGATTCATAATTGGGGGCGTATAGTACGGGATCTTCAGTTAATTTCTTTTTTAATTTCTCGAACGCTTCCCCCATTTCGCTGTTCCAAACTATTTTTTCCCTTTTGTTTTTTCCTTTTAAAGCACTCGTAAGAGGTTCAACGATGTCGGCATAATTTTTTATGTACCGGGCATAATAACCTGTCATTCCCAAGAATCTCCTTATTTCAGTTTTGTTTCTCGGTGTTGGCAGATCTACGATAGTCCTGATTTTGACATCTGAAGGTTTTCGTTGCCCCTCCCCGACAATATGTCCGAGATATTTTACTGTCCTTTGTGCGAATTTACATTTTGCAATTTTAATTTTCAACCTAGCCTCCTTAATCCTAATTAAGACTGTCCTTAAATGTATGAGATGTTCCTCCCAAGTGTTGGAAAATACTGCTGTATCGTCCAGATAAGGAAGACAATATTCTTCTAGTCCGTGTAATAATTTGGACATGAATTTAGAGAATCTATACGAAGCCCCTATTAATTGATTTGGGTTACATCGGTCCTTTAAATTCCCATCTTCCACTATTTTCTCGAAATTGTGACTGTTTGAATCGACGGATGGAAAATCTATTTCAAGATCCGGGGATTCTTCAGAGTCGAAAACTTTGCTAGGTAAAATATTTACTTTTACTACGCGTCTTGCGTATGGTTTCAACAAATTAACGTGGTAGATTTGTGATTTCTCGCGTCGCCCTGGGACACTCACTAAATAATTTGTATCTGAAATTTTAGCGTCGATTTTTCCCGGCCCGATCCATTTAATAGACATCTTATTTGGTTTGTTCGTGGCTAGTACTAAAACTTCATCGCCCGGCTCGAAACTTCTTTCAGTTGCCTTTTTATCGTAATAGAATTTCCTTTTCTCCCGGCTTTTCATCATGTTTTCGACGGCAAGTTCCCGGCAGCTTTTTAATCTATTTACCAGATTGAATACATGCTCTGTAACTAATTCGTGTTCGGGACCTTCCCCCGTCCACTGCTCGAACAACAATGTTTCAGGCGTTCTGAGATTTCGGCCGAAAACAAGTTCTGCCGGACTGAACTCGGTAGATTCATGAACCACCGTCCTAAGGGCAAATAGAGCGTGAGGCAAATTTGACTCCCGATCCTCTCCATTTTCTAAGCACAAAGACTTTAATAATTTTTTAACGGACCGGTGAAATCTTTCTACCATGTTTGAGCTAGGCCTACACACACTAGAATGTCTTAGTCTAACTCCAAATTTATCTAAAAACGTAGTCGTTACACTGGAGATAAAACTGTTTCCTAAATCTGTTTGTATTTCAGTTGCATATCCTATTCGACTGAATACGGTAATTAGCGCTTCCACCACCGTCTCCGAAAGCATGTTAGGAATTGCAATCGCTTCCGCCCATCGCGAGTATACACATAAAGCCGTCTAAAGGTATTTATTTCCCTTTTTTGACAACGGAAGTGGGCCCACCAAATCTACGGAGATTTTGGAATAAACTTCGGATATAACAGGAACTAAAGTTAGCGGTGCTTTCTTATCTTCACCAGCTCGTCCAGCGCGTTGACAAATATCGCACGACTTAACGAACTCTTCCGTTTCCTTAATTGCGTTTGGCCAAAAGAAATATCGTAATAGTCTATCTTTCGTTTTTTTTTCTCCCGTGTGTGAAGAAATCCCTTCATGACAAGCCGTTAAAATTCCTTGTCTAAATTTCCGGGGAATAATCAATTGTTTTCTTACATTCCCTCTATGATCAGTTGAATTTCGCACAATAATAGAGTTATGAATTTCGTAATGCGATTTATTTTTTTTCGCTTTCTCGCGTACTTCATTTAATTCTACATCATCTTGTTGAGCTTTCACGAAATCTGCCTTTTTGACTTCCCCTAAAATTGAACATGTGTCTGGTTCCAGTTCTGGAACAATCAATAGATCTTCTTCCGTTTGAGATGTCTCCTTCCCTTTTTCAGAAGAGCTTTCGTACAATACAATAGTAGCATCTTCAATAGGAACTTTGGGGTTGTTTGATACAATGCCTTCCCTTTCTTCCCCTTCCAGAGAACCGGATTTTTTTTCTTTCAGAATTGATTTAGTCTGATTGCGGGTGAGAACGGCATTTAAAACTGCGGGATTATTTTTTTTTTCCTACCTCAATCAATTTCTGAGTATCATTTCCCAAAATATAGTAATCCATGTCAATTTCCTTTTCTGCTACTATAGCTTTTGTTCGGATGGAACCTGCCCCCTCAATTTCTAAATCTATTATCGCCGTAGGTAAACAACCTACATCGTTCATCAAAGGTTGCGTAATCCAAACGTAATTCCCGTCTAGTTGATCAGGTTTAATTAATCGTCCTGGGATAACATCTTGGCAGCTGCCCGAATCTCAGAGTGTAACTATTTCCTCTCCATTAATTTTTGCGCGACCCAAATAAGGTTGGAAACCTTTTTCGAATTTAGTTCCGTCGCTAATATGTCGAACATTTGTTACAGGTTTTTTATTTTTTTCATTCTCTGGACAATCGGCCTTCACATGGGAAAAACTAGAACACAAAAAGCACTTCCTTCCACTAGGTCGTTCGAAAACCCGTTGCCGTTCTGTGTTATCATTTCTCTTCCTCCAATTGGTTTCAGTTTCGTTTTTCCTTTCTCGCGATTTGTCATCAATTTTTGGTTTATTGCCTCTCCTGTCTATTGCGTTTCCGGCGTTCTTGGATTTTTTTTGCGATACCTTAACAGCTTCGTATTCATCTAATTTTGTTGCTAGAGTTAGGGGATCCGTATAATTAGCCCAAGAATCTATGAAGTGCTCTTTTAATTCCGTGGGAGCACGACGTTTGATTTGGTCCGTAATCAATAACTTTTTCAGAGCCGAAAAATCTGAAATTCCTAAACCGTGTAACCATCCTTCGAGAAAACTGTCAAGTTCAAAGATTAAATCTTTCCATGGGCTTCCAGGATTTTTAGCATGCCTATTTAATTTTACCCTATAAGCTTCAGGACTCAGCCTATACCTGGCCAGTAATAATGATTTCACGTGTGCGAAATTTTCAATTTGATCTGCCGGTTCGCGCAAGATCAATTCCGCTATGTCTATGCCCATATAGCACATTTGCCTCCCCAGGATGTCCTGGGGAGGATTCACATCCCAGGATCGTCATCCCCCAGGCATCCCTGAGGATGCAGAAAATTGTCACCAGGAGGTCCTCAGGAACCGAAAATGTCCGCTTTACAGCATCCTGGCACGCTCCCCAGGACCTCCTTCAGGGTCCTCCCCGGGAGGTTCTGGGGAAGTTTTGAGGAGGTGATATAGGAGGACTTTGGGAAACTTCAAGGTCACTAATATGTTAAAAAAATTTAAATTAGAGCTATGATTTAATTTAAATTTTTTTAGAAGAAAACACGAATGCTTTTTTTTTTTTTTTCGATTATTCAGACGCATTTACATAAACAGAGATTATTCAGTAACAAATTTCTTACCTTCATTTTTCCTGCTGGATTTGAACCCGAGTACCTTGGTATTCTGGACGCGCGCTCTCACCGTTGTGCTGTAGGGCCAGTAAGGAATAAAGATTTCTAAGGTATACATGCATTTTTACTCCGCTTTTGAAATATAAAACTAGGAAATGTCCTCATAGAAATGTCTTTTTCATACATTCGACATAAATTTAAATTAATAACTCTAAATAAATTATCAATAATTATTTGTTTTAACATAAATGTCTTCGAAATTAAATTTTTTTAAATGAAATTGTATTTTTAAATGATAAAAATATCCTTTTAGCTTTTAATACTACAAATCCATTAAGATCGTTCTTTAGTTAGAAAATTGATTATGAACTATATATTTTAACACACAACGAATGATGTAAAACGTTTCTGATGATATCCCCTATAAAATTTAATTTTAGTTAGTAAAAATATTAATTCCAGAGATTAAAATAGCAAGAGATTAAAACACATAGTTTCCTTAAAATTATGATTTTTTTTTTTTTTTTAATGATTGACAAATAAAGACTAAGTGAATCCTTTCAAAAATAAAACTTTTTTGTTCTTTCTCTCTCTTACTTTTTTTACAGAAATTTTAATCGATTTTTTTTCTTTTTTCTCTTGGTGCTCTTATTAAATGAATTTATGAAAAAAAATATATATATATATAAATTTGCTTAGTCTTTTCTTTCCTAATTTTTACTTTTTGAAATATTTCATTGTTTCAGTTTCATAGCGGCCAAGAGATGCTGCTCTCGAAGCTGGTAGATGGGAGGTGCTGAGTTTGCAGCCGTCGGCCTAATCGTTCGGAGTTTTCCACGGTTTTCTTCGAATCTTAAACTTCCTTGCGTAAATACGGGTTAGGTTCCTTTAGAAAGACCCTCCGGAGGGCAGCAACCCTCCTCCTTAATGTGTCCTTGACTTTTTTTTTTTTTTTTTTTTTTTTTTTTTTTTTTTTTTTTATGATTGACAAATAAAATCTAAGTAAATCCTTTCAAAAATGAAACTTTTTTTGCTCTCTTTCGCACTTATTTTTTTTACAGAAATTTTTATCGATTTTTTTTTTTTTTTTTTTCTTACGCTTGGTAAAAGGTACTATTACTATACAAATTTATGAAAAAATATATATAAATTTGCTTAGTCTTTTTTTCCTAGTGGGATAGTCTCTAGTTCGTTTCATAGTTAGCAGTGAAGAGATTCTGCTCTCGAAACTGGTAGATAGGAAGTGCTGAATCGCACCCATCGGCCTAATCGTTCGGAGTTTCCCGGGGTTTTCTTCGAATCTTGGATTTCCTTGCGTAAATACGGGTTAGGTTCCTTTAGAAAGACCTTCACTGAGGGCAACCCCCCCCTTCCCTTGATATGTCCCTCATGTTGATAATTAGCCGTCATAAATACAACCAATGAACAAATACGTTTTAAAGTGATTAGGTATGTTTTGGCGAGTATTTATTAACGAATAATTAAATCCGTTAGTAATGAAATTCTTACGCGACGGTACGAGTTACAGATGTTTGGATATTTATCACTTGTCGCGGGATTAAAAAATACGGTAAAAGCACTGTATTATTTTATAACATTGTAAAAATATTAAAATTCTGCATTGTCATTGAAAACATACCATTATACAAATTTGTATAATTTAATTATAACAGGATTTGGTGTGAAAATCAATTGTAAAATTCCATCATTACACTGAAACACTGGTTGAATTTGAATGGCATAAAATAGAAACTATTAATAAAATTTGAATTTGTCACAAAACCTTCTTATTTTCTTATTGTTATAAATAAAATTAATTTACAGTTAAATCTCCATTTAGCAGTCTTTAAAATTGTATGAAATTTTTATGATCATAAAAAATATGCACCATTTTTCATTTAATTAACGACGGGAAATATTTTTGTTGATTACTTGAAGTGTAATTTTAGTAACTAAGATTTTAGGCAATTTAAAAAGCCTGAAAAAACTGATATCTTTATTTAAAATATAAGATGTTTTTATCAACTAATTTTTTTAAAAAAAATTCCAAACTAATACATGTATACATATACTTTCTTTTACACCTACAAACAAATTTGTTTTACTAACTCAGTTTCACTTCTAATTCTTGGAAAAACACTCTTTTTTTTCTTCCTCTCATTCAATGATTTCCCGCGAAAATTCTTCGCTGTCAAAATTGATTGGAGGGGCGTGATTAGCCTATTGAGTGCCTGAGTGTTGGAACGGTAACTATGTCTATGCTGAAAAATGCAGTTGCATTCATTGCAACATTTATTGTCAACTAACTAAAGTTATCCGAAGAAATAGAACAGAAAATCGGTTTTTTAAATGAAAGTTTTAAGTGATGTCAAAATACTCTTCAATTAAAAATTGTGTTATACTATATGTTATTTATGAAATACAGATAAATATTTATCTGTAATTTCAAAATCTATAACGTTATTGATATTTCAGAAGTTTTCTTAATGAAAAATTCATTTTATCTTTCAGAATTTAAATAACAATAATAATATTATGTTTTGTAATCTATAAAATAAATTAGAAAAATAAATTGTTAATCAGTCCTATTTAGATTAAAAAAAATAATTAATGATAAATAAAACAAAAGAGTCTAAGCCTTCAGAAATGGCATTTAAATTGATGCTTCTATTTAGCTAACATTTTCTTATCCTCAACATTCGGTAGGTAATTGATAATAACCTGAATTAAACTTTTAAGTTGCGTGAATTTACATTTTTTAAACAGAAAATCTTTTCAAATAAACCACGTATTGATATATATTTGGGAAATGGGGGGGGGGGGGGGGGAGGTGCAGCTCAATATTTATATATTTTAAATCCAAATATGCCATTTTAAAATGAATTGCTGCGCTATCTTTCAGTTGTTGTTATGTGTTGGGATAAAAATATCTAGTTTCGTCGCGACAAATTTGTTTGTTTATTTATTTATTTAAATAGGGTTTAGTAAGTATGTTAGCTAATTATATATATATATATATATATATATAAATATTTAATATCTGATATTAAAATGCATCAGAAGTCGATTTAGATAATTTTCATAACAAAGTTTTAAACGAGTACTTATAATCAAACTTACGTTAAAAATCTCTTTTTTTTTCTTTCCATAAATACCTTTACCTCTGAATTTCAGAAAAAATATATGAACTAGAATTGTCTTCTATTTAAAAAATTTTAGAGTATTAATTTAGAAGCTTACTATTTAGTTCATTTAAACAAGTTAAATTAATTTCTAAATTAATAAAAAAGGAATAATAATAAAAAACCAAAACGCAATATGTTATTTATTAATAATTAATAAAATATTGATAAATGGACCAAATTTATTTTAGAAGATACATAATAGTATTTAGTATATAAAAAAAGAATTAATTGAAATAATAAATTAAAATTTTTAATTTAACTAAAAAAGATTAAAAGTTATTGCAGTAATTAAAAATTATAAAAATTTAATAACAATTATCTAATTTGCTTAAAAATAAGTAATCGTATAATTAATATAATAAAATTAACTCATTAATAATCGAAATCGATACCGATTAAATTGAATTCACCATTTTAATAAAAAAAAAAAAAAAAAAACAATTGAGTATTGTACTCCAGAATCATTCATAAGATGGCGCCAGCACTGTGACTTCCTGGGCACTTCCCCAAGGATGAATAACCGGGTACATCCCCAGGAGTGATTTCCCAGGTACTTCCTCAGGAGTAGCGTCCCTGGGAAGTTGCTCCGTGGGACGTTACTGGGAGCTCATTCCTGAGGACACCGTAAAAGACTCTTCCCCAGGACGTCCTGATCTTGTCATTTTAGTTTTAGGAGGAATATGGGATGTCTTGGAGCTCCTGGGGAGGTACTGAGGAGCTTTTGTGCTATATGGGTGGGTAATAAAGAGAGTAAATGAGTTACGTAGTCTTCAGTTTCGATACCTACTCTATTAGCTTGTCGTTCGAATAAGTTTAAGAAAAGAGTTATGTCGGATTTATCGGGGTCAAAGCGGTGCATTACAGTCTTAAGTGCAAGCTTAGGTTGACGTTCAGCATTACTACTCGCAGTAGAATTACGTCTCTCTGAGGTTTGAGATAATCTCAGCTGTTCCAGTGTATATTCCCTTTCCTTCTCCTCCCTTTCCCATTGTTTTTCTTGTTCTAACCTTTGTTTTTCCTCTTCGCGATCCCTAACTATATATTCAGCTTGAGCTAAAGCAAGAGTTTGATCATAATCGCTCGCGGATTCAATTTTCCTAATAATGGCTGCCATATTATCATCCGGTTCTATATCCACCCCTAGGACTTCTGCCAAATTTTGTAAGTCTGCCTTCCTACAATATTTGAGTGACGTAATTTTCGCCATGATTCCGTTAAGTTTAATTCAGTTAACAAGAACCCAAAAAATCAAATGCATTTAACTAAATCGTTAACAATTTCACAATCCAAATTTTATGCATGTATAAGAAAATAAAAATTTCTAGACACAATTCAATAGATATATAAGGATTTCTAATTCAGACCATTTCTTCAATTCTGTAATTTAGTCTTAATAAAATAAATTTTTCCTAAACTTAAAGATCCCTATGCACACAAAAACACAAATAACAACTAACTTTCTGAAATGTCACAGAAAAACAACTTGGATTTTTGGATTGGGCACTCACACAGATTATTAACAGAAACATTTACTAATTTAAATACAAAATATCTTTACCAAAACCTGTCCTAACATACATTAGTCAACAGAAATATGTAACAGCACTAACCATTAATAAAATTTTAAATTTAGTAACTAAGTTATTAAATTTTATAAAGGCCTTTCTTTTTTTTTTTTTTTTTTTTTTTTTTTTTCCAAAGAGCCTTTTTTTTTTTTTTTTTATTCAAGGGCCTTTTTTTTTTTTTTTTTTCCCACTGGCTTATCAAATGTTTTTAGAGAAAAACAAAATAATTCTAACTCGAGAATTTTTTTACAGCTAGATATTACTTATTTATTAAATTATTTTATGATTAACTTTAATTAATTTGACCTAAATCGAAATTCACTGAAATATATTTTTTTTTTTTTTTTTAACTTAAGTTTAAGTTTAGAATCATGACAATATTTTACTATAAATACACTAAATTTTCAATCTGAGGCCACTCAAAGAAAAATGAGCCTACCTTTTTCTGCTTGGCACGTCTTTCTGAAGAGGTCGGTCCCGGTTGCTCCTGGGTCTGGCTCGGAGGGTTTCTTTTCTCGGGCTCCACTTGTCAGCGGTCAGTGGTCCTTGATTTCAAGGCACTTGAAGCTTGGCGCTCCTTGGGTATAGCTGAAGGACTCTGGGGCTCCTTCTCAATTTGCTGCGGCACGGCTGAGGCACTCCTATATCTTTTCTCTGGTTGCTGAGGCACGGTCAGGCTTGATGCTCTTCTGTTAGCGTCGTCTCTCTGGGTGGGCGCTATTATCACACACTGGGCAGACTAAAATATCCAAACAACTTTTCTTTTCTGGTGTAAGAATCCGCTAAGCTGCCACCAGTTATAATACCTCCAGTCGACTTGTGTGGTAGCGGGTCGAAAAAAATAGCGGCAAGAGGCTGTATCAGATTTCACTAGAATTTATTTAGTTCATTACAAGGAAATCCATACCACTTATAACAAAATAAAAGATGGGTTCTCCACAACAGATTGAAAAGATTGTTCGTACTGAATTGAAATGGCTTTACCGCCACTCGTTAATATAATAACAGTTTATCCGGAGTTGTTCTCCACAAGTTCTTTACCATAGGCATCAACCTGCCTATTAATTCTCCTCCAAGAGTAAACCTCTGGTCACTACTCTCTCTGAGTACGAGGGCCAACTCCCCCGTCTCTAACGCTCCGCATCTGAACAGCAGAAGAAGTCCCTTAGAGCATCCCCTCGCTCTATTTATCCCGTTTTCCCTCATCCATCATTCCTTGGGATGACCCGCCTCCTCATTCTTGCACAGCGGTCGCCTAGGAGAAATATCTTTCTCTTACTTGTGGAAATCATCGCCATGCGGTCTCTCTCAACACTTCAAAGGCTCAACTTCCGTGGGGTCTAAAATCAGCGGAACGACCTTGTGCCTTAATCGAAGAGTTCACTTAAGTGCTTTATTGAAATCGGCTGACTTTCTTATGTCTACTTTGAGAGTGGAGAAAGATGTATTTCTCCTTCTGAGAATTCTCCGGGATTCCCGTCGTGGGGGGTGATTTTGGAAGCGTGGGAACGAAATTCATCACAGCAGTGTTTCAGCTATTTGGTCTATTTTGATGTACATTTATGGGCATTTCATTAAATCCGTTGATGTTTCAATTTATATACAATTTTACGAATTATATAGAATTTTTGATAGTTTTTCTGCCTGTGGCAGGCTGATGGTGAAATATCTTAAAATTTGTGTATTAGTGTATAACTGAGTTCTAAAAATATTAAAATGTTGTACTGCATCTGAAACATACCTATGAGTGTCATTTTTATAATCCTAGCATATCGGAATGGGGTTTAAAATTTGATTAAAAAATTCCATCTTTGCATACAAAAACCAGGTTAAGTTAAATAAATGAGGATAAAAATAGTCATCATAATTTGTATATTTTTTATTGCACACATTACAAAAAAAATAATAATATATGATCATTTACTATGCATCAAACATAAGTGATGTTGAAAACAATGTTTTTTTTTTTTTTCTTTCAATTGAATGTATAATAATTAATAACAAAGGACTTATAAAATGTATTGTGCCAAACTATTTTTGTTGAATTGCATAAACTGGCATATATATAAAATCTTGTTTATTTTTATTTAAATATCACTTGTAGTTTGTTGATTATATTAACTTTGTTAATCACACATTTGCAATAACTGTATGGAATCAAATCTCATGTTACACACTGCTACAAAAAGCTTATTTGTAAAAATCCTGGCCAATTAGTTTTTATAACAAACTAGCAAGTTTGTGTGACATGTGATAATTCCTCTTTGTGTTGCTATTTCATTATTCATTTTTTGTAATGAAAACTGTTCATGCACCACTTTGAGTGTTAAAATCGCTATTAAAACCAGGGTTCGCCAAAGTGGGCCCAGCCCGAAAAAACCCGCCCGGGTTTTTTCGGGCGGGCCCACTTGAAAAAACCCATTTGTGGGTTTTTTCAAATTTTCTCGTGTTTTCACAACTGTATCATTATTTAATCTAAGATATGAGAATGGAAAGATAAATGCCAATTTAAATATATTTCAAACTAACCATATTTAAAAGAATTTCTAAGTATTGATAAAATGACCATAAAATAAATTAGTTTGTAAATAAGGAAGATTTTCATGCCTATATATTTTAAAATGCATCCAATTGCTTTTAAATCTTAATGTATACCTAATGATGGCGCTTGAAATGTGATCCCCATCCTGATTGCTTGTATTGTTATAGCTTTTAAGATTAATTGCAACATTTATTATCCTGCTTCAATGTTCAATGAAAGTTTATACAGTAATTTTCAACACAAAAATGGTGACAGATTATACAGGGTTCCCAGCATCATGGAAAGTCAGGAAAATCTCAAAATATACAGGAAAAGTCAGGGAATTTACAAATAATTTCTAAAAAAGTCATGGAAAACATTTGAGTGAAAAAATGAAAAATGACACAAAATTCATTAAACAGTTGAAAAAAAAAAAAAAAAAGATTGAAGTATGATTACAGAAAAAAATTGCTAATTTTGGCAAAAGATTGTGAAAATAAGTATCAAATTTTGCTGTAAGCTCGTTTGGTCAGAGAATTTTTCTAGATTTGGTTTGGGAAAGTCAAGGAATTTTTTGAGATTTTGTCATGGAAAGTCAAGGAATTTGCCACTCATGTTTTGCTGGGAATCCTGTTATAACAAACAAACAAACAAATAAAAAAAAAAAAAAAGAGTGAAAAAGTTTTAGTATAGTACTTTAATAATTTCATTGTTAAAATTATTACTAATAATTAATTTTTGTAAAAGCAAATTATAATGTTTATTATTGTCTTAATCTTTAACCTCATAAACTTTTTGTAATCAATTAGTTATTTTAAATTGTATTTAGTAGTATAAATACCTTGTTTTCAAACATTCTGAACCATATTTCTTTAACATAAATAACCTTGATAATATCCAAAAAACCCTGATAAAATCCAATCTAAAATGTATCCAGATACTTTAAAAGATTGCTTACAGATGGCATACAAAAGCAAAACTAAACTAGTAAAAGTGTATTGCCATTCATGATCTAACTTTATAGATATGACTGACATTGACTTTTAGATAATCCAATTTAATACTATTGCAATATAAATGTTGCTTAAATTTTGTAGTATATATATATATATATATGTGTGTGTGTGTGTGTGTGAATTCTATTTTTTTCTTCACAAAAATAAAAATATTTACATAAATGTTGCTGCTTTAAACTGATTTCAATTGAAGTAAATGAAAGAAATTGCATAAATTAGTCTGTTTAACTTAAGATTTATAGAAAGAAATTCAGTTGCACTTGATTTAATAGATCATTCTTCCAGTAATCTAGTTCTATGAGATACAAAATAATCTTTTTAAATATATTTATATTTTCTTTTTATATATTTATTTTTATTCTTAATGTATACTTAATGCAAAATTATACCTTTGTTTCACTGATAAATGAAAAATTTAGGTACTATGCATGTGAAAATTAAAAATGTGAAGAGTTCTCTAAAAAAATTTTGATAAAACCCGAAAAAACCCAGGTTTTAGACTACTGGGCCCAGTGGGTTGGGCTTTTTCAAAAAACCCGGGGTTTTTTCAAACCCTGATTAAAACGGAAATGATGTTGCATTTTAAGTATCTATTGATTTTCTGTATTGAGGTCCAATGCTTTATGCTTATATTGACAATATTTCCTTTATGCTTATGCTTACTTTTTAAAAATATTAATTTCTGAATTTATTTTTCAATACTTCAATTTTATTCAATATCATATACTTTTTAGGTGCGTTCGTAATTATGTAAATACGTAGCACCTATTGTTGTCGCTCAGTCCGTCCGTCTGTCTGTCCGTCTGTCTGTCTGTCTGTCTGTCTGTCCGCATATAACAACGCAAAAACTACCCAACCGAATCGTTTGAAATTTAAAATACATAATTGTAACATAATTTTGTCGAGTCATTTCAAATTTTATGAAAATCGGATGGATAGATCAATTACAGGGACAATCAAAAGAATTCCGTTACATTGCGGTCAATGGGGAAAAAATTTCAAATGCATTTTAATCGTTTGAAATTTAAAACATATAATTATTGCATAATTTTGTCGAGTAATTTCAAATGTTATGAAAATCGGATGGATAGATCAATTACAAGGACAATCAAAAGGATTCCGTTACATTACGGTCAATGGAAAAAAAAATTTCAAATGCATTTTAATCATTTGAAAGTTAAAACATATAATTATTACGTAATTTTATCGAGTCATTTGAAATGTTATGAAAGTCGGATGCATAGATCATTTACAGGGACAATCAAAGGTATTTCATTACATTACGGTCAATGGGAAAAAAGATTCAAATGCATTTTTATTATGTTACACTCATCCGAACATAATAGAATTGGCATGAATCTATGAAATATATACTAAAATATGCATTCTGTACAATCTGTGATGCAAAGAATTTTTATTATTAAATTACAGGGCCACACAAAAGTATTCCCCTGCATAATGCTATACGGGGAAACATTGCTTGGGGCGTGTTTTAATTATATTCAACTATTTCACATTTTATGAATAAGATATAGGTTTCTGAGGTGCAATAAAAATTACTTCCTGCATATTTACAGAAACACAAAAATTTCGACTACTATACTGTATCCGAAGTACGCTCTACTATATCAGCAAGATCTGAATATTTTAAAAACTTCGTTATCGTACGAGCGCACCCCATTTGCTACGTTCACGTGCAATTTCCAACTTGTTGTTCTTAGGTTGTATCATATTAAGTAACATAAATTTCTCATCTGTGAATCAAAATAAATCAAAGGAAACATGTGTCTACAATTCTGAATTTGCATGTATTTACCTACATCAGTGTGTGTTAATATATTCCATGTTTTGTGGAAGTTTCACAGTTTAAAAAAATACTTTTAATTTGTATCTTCTGTTTTCACTTCATTGAGTAATTTTTGGAAATGAGTGTAATCACTATTGCTCAACTGAAAAAAAATATATATGCAAACTCTGTATAATAATAAGCCATTTTAAGAAATGAAATCAATCATGATACTATAATCAGAATGGAGTAATTGAAAATCTATAATGAAAATTAGTAAGAGTAATACAAGAAACATGAATAAAATGGCATTTGTATTGTAAAACTCTCATTACAGGCAATTTTGCAAGATAAGTAAAAAAAAAAAAAAAGTTGATTTTTGAATGAAAAACAGAAAGCATGAGCTTTAAAGGCTGTTTTCATTATGCTCTATCAACTGTACTCAGAATTAACAGTTAAAGAAAACATATATATACATAAACACATAAGTTTGAAATTTTAGTCAGGGGGAAATTCATATTTCACAGCAACAAAAACAAAGAAGAGGGGTGGGCAAATGTGGTTTCATAGGATAATAGAATAGTACAACCAAGTTCTTTCTCTAAAAACACTTTTGTGAATGCTACTTAATCATTCTTTCATATGATTTTCTTATTTTGGGAGTAGCATTTTAACCTCTTAATATATGATTTTTAGTAATCTATAAAAATAATATAATATATTAATCTGAAAACATTTAAAAAAAAAAAAAAAAAGTTTTCCTTCTTTCAAAAATTTAATAATAATTTTTTTTTTCTGATATATTGTGCAACATATGTTTATATCCATTAATATTTGACAATTTAATATTATTTATTTTCTGTATCATTGTTATAGCATGATTTTTTTTTAAATTCCAGAGCAGTACTTTCCACAGTACCCTAAGGAACCTATATTAATTTATTGTCGGGTTTATATCATTAATTTTTATGAGGGAAAAGAAAACTTGTTTTTATTTCATGCATTATTATTATTATTATTGCTACTGATTAAATTAAAAAGAGAAAGAGTCATTTCATTTTATTTTTGTATGAATGAAAAATAAAATTTGTACTTTTACAATTAAAAGTTGTTAAAATTTGAGAATGATTATTTACAAAAAAATGTTTTTTTCCACAGACTTGTGAACAAGCAAGATATTAATGGTGCCTTGGATGAAACAGAAATTGTTAATCGTCTAGACTTAGAAATTTTAGTAAATGAGCAAAAATGCCCAACTAGAGTGGTAAGTTGAAGAAATTAAAGTTATTTGATTAAATATTTATATTTATCCTTTTATTGTCAATTCAGGTTGTCATTTTTTAAAAATCTGCCTACTCCCTCCTTTCAGTGGTGATTTAAAGTAAATAAGAAAATTAGTTAACAGAGATAAAAAAAAAAAAAAAAAAACCTACGCAGCTTTAACTATTTCTGTTTTTAAGGGAAGCCTATATTTTTGTATTTTAAACATTTTATGACCATTTTTGCCTTGTTTGCTGAGATGTTAATGACAATTTTTAGAGGTTGTTTTATGTTGGTATTGATTCAATAATCATTTTAAAATTTTGGTTAATAAAATATATAAAGACATTTTCTTTTTTTTCTTTTTTTAATAACTTAAATTTTTTTAAATAGTTGTTAGTGTAAGGAGGACCACGAAATTTCATCAGAATCTTGAAATTCTTCTTGTTATGTTCAAACAGGGTGTCTAGTCACCTAGAAAATTGAGATAAGTCAAGGGAAAACCATGAAAATCTATTATTTCTGAAGAAAAGTCAAGAAAATTTAAAATTTCTGAGAAAAAGGTTCAAGAAATTTTTAAAATCTGAAAAAAATTCTGATTATAAAACTAAAGATATGAAATAAAGGTTCCAGAAAAATCTATTTTTGCTTTTATAAGTGCTGTAATTTGGGATAACTTTGATCCAATTTAGGGTAACTTTGGTCCATGCCACCATAGTGGGACCTTGATGAATTATTTTCAATCAGCTGTGAATCTCACGAATGTGCTGCTAACTATATTTTGTGACCAAAACTTTTCCGATAACTGAAGTAATGTTAATCTTTTTTGGCCTTTAGGTTAAAGGTATACTTATAAGTTAAAATCAGCCCAATTGATTGTACTATAAAGTAGTGATGCACAACCTTTTTACCAGAAAATCGTTTGCCACCAGAATATTTGAAAAGCGGAATTTCTTTTCTTTAATCTCAAAGTTTCTGTCATTACTATAAGTAAAATTATTCTGCATAAAAATAGTGGTATCATTTTGGCCCGCGGGCCAGAGGTTGTGCACCCCTGCTGTAAAGAGTATTCCACAATCTCTTATCAATTCCATTTGTATGCATCCTTTCAGACCTTTCTTGTAACTCAGAAATTTTTGATGCCCCTTTTACTCTCATTGAGTCTTTGTACAGTTTGTTATCTAGGTGACTTAGTTTGCTTATTTCTGTTTACTTGAGAACATTTGTTGTTTATTTATCTGAATATTTATAATTCTTAAATTTTGTTAGTTACAAAGCAAGTATATTACTTATAAAGAAAAAGTTTTTGTATTAAAATACGTCAAAGCATTATTATTCATCATATTAGTAGTATACTGATATGATGAATAATTTCATTCTGCATGGACAAAAGGAATGGAATCAGGTGCTAAAAGTATATCTGAAAACTGTTAAGCAATTATTATGACTTTTAAAATATTTTGTATATAACACCTCAAAATCTGACATTTTTTAACACTTTCCAACGTAGGACTGATCATTTGCTTCTGAAGATAATTTCAGGGATGCAGAATGTGTCCAATCTGACAATCTAGGATTGAGGGAAATTTTAACTATTTGGGGGAAAATTTGCAGAAACATATACAAGTGATTTCGATTTTAACAATGAATTCCTTGAATCGCTGGATAGAAAAATTTCACTACAAATAAAAAAGATCACTATGGTGCTCTTCACAAAATCAATCTCAGGATAGTATGTATTGTATATCAGAGATGATTTTGCTCCGAACTTTCCAAAAATTTAAAGCATTCAATTCCTTAAAAAAAAAAAAAAAAAAAAAAAAAATCGGTCATTAATTTGGACATAAAACACCGGATATATTAATTATAAATTTTTAATAATAATGGTTATTATTGATAAATGTTGCATGAATAAGAAAAAAAAATTACATTGCTTTGAATTTTCAATGCATATTTGTTATTAAAAAACTAGTTAAAACTCGTTTTTAACTTACAAAATAATACCTTTTATTCAATTCAAAAACAATATATTCTTATAAATATAAAATACTAATAACTGTATGTAATTAAATGTAATTATTTGGATGGGATTATCATTTGGAAGGAATAAGAAATGTCCCATCCCTCTTTTAGATCAACATTTTTTTAAAATTAGGTCTTTACAAAAAACATGTGGCTTCTGGACTTTACTTAACTGGTCATTCATAAAAGGTATATTGTTGAGTTTATAAAACATTAAACACAATCAAACTAGAAACAAAGAATGAGTTGAAAATTTACATTAAAAATGTAAGTAATTACTCACTTTTTATGTAGTAAAATAATCTTAATAATCTTTTTAATTCACAAAGTCATAGATGCTAGTAACTGAAAGAATTTTGTAGTAGGAAATATGATGCAATGAATGCTCCATATTCTGTAAGAATCATAAATTAAAAATAAAGCTTATTTTAAGCATTATTGCAGGTGTCCCATCCTTCCCTAATCTGCCCTATGGATTGCTGAGCTTTAATTTGTCCAATTTAGAAGATAAATTAAATTTCTTGAAAGATCAACTAATATTGTGTGAAGTTTACACAGAAAACTAAATTGAGAGCTTAAAATGCAATTTCGCACGCTTTAAGTTACAAACTAAGCAGATATGGTTAAAAGTATATAAGAAGGAAGACATATTTCTTAGAAACAATTATTCTTGGTTAGAAAGAATGTTTGAGATACCTGTCATATTTTACCATCCTATTAAAGAAAAAAATACTGATGTTGCAGAGGAAGAAACTAACATTATAAAAAATTTTGCAATGTCACTAAATGCCAATGAGGTTAATTTAAATGTGAACAGGTTCTCAGTCAGTTATATCTTTATTATGACGATGACAGTAATACAAGTAGAAGGTTTTTTGTAGGATTCAAAATTTGCTTCTGACATGACACACGTTAGTTTTCCTCTAATATACTGCTTAAAAGTCATACTATAGGCAGTTTCAAGCAGATATATAATTGATCTGTCAAACTATGAGAAATATGCACTATATACTGTTTGTTTATATGTATATTTGTACCAGTTGCATCCATTAATTCCAACAATTCCCAAAATATTAATTCATGGTGCAGTTATCATTAATAATGCATTATTGCCCATTTGACAGGTGTGAGAAGTGGTCACAGAAACACTTAATAAACATTTTAAGCTATCTGCCAAGACATTGCGCAAAAATTCTCGAAGGAAAATTGAAAGAATGGTATTTTTAATTGGCTACTTCTAAAATAAGACTCTTATAAGAAGCATGTGAAATGTAAAAAGGAGGACAAATTCCTTTTTGCAAGAAACAATTGCTCTTCTTTTACCTGCAAAACCCAATTCCCATGATGATTCTTCAAAGAGTGAAAATGATGAAAATTATTTTTATTCAAATAGAGTTTATGCTTTATTTTAATAAATCATCTTTATAAATTTAATAAATGTATTTTTTCTTTCAAATGTATACTTTTGAAGAGATATATAACATAAAATAATTTTGGCTACGTAGATAACACAAGTATCCGTATGTGCAGTGGTTAGAAGTTTCCTCATATTCACATCTTATTCATCTAAATGAACTAATTAATAGAATTGTTTATTATTTACAAAGTAAGAAAAGACAAATTTGCATGTTTCATACTCATTTTACTATATTAATCATTTCCATTCATTGTTCAAATTTATTTATATATATATAAAAAAAAGAGTTATCAAGATGTAGAGTTTCTTAAAAAGATTTAATATTTCTTTATAAACAGATAAAATTTTGAGCTGTTATTTTTATAAATAGCAGTATGTATTGGCTCCTTGGTAATTTGTAAATTGGGTTGTTATAAAGTAAAAAAAATATATATATATAAGTATTATTTGAATAAAGGAATGTAGAGAGGGTTATTTTAAAAATATTAAAAATTTCAAGTAGCATTTGGAAGATTGAAATATGTAAAATAAGGAAGAACAACCCCTTTAAGCCTGTTATAAAAGTTAGTAAACAATGCGATGTGATACATGAATAATAAGGAGAAAATCTTTCATGGTGGAAAATTAACTAAGAAATACACATTACTAACCTGAACCAGCACTGTTACACATATTATTGATGTTCAAATCTATTTAATTTTATTAAATGCATTAAAAAGCATTTACACAAGTAATTCCACACTTAATAATTACTACAATTTACATTCAAGCATATTTTATTCAAATGCATAAATATGTATATCCAGTCTGCTCAGATCGTAATGAAAATACATATAAATTGAATTCAATGTACTTCCCATATTACAGAGACATGTTTATTGTATAAATTCTCAAAAATGTATATAACAATTAAGCAACAATGGTTTTTGGCTTATTGTATAATAACTGTTTCTTATTAGTAGCCTCAATTAATATTTTAATCTCTAGTATTTAAGTTTGCAGACTTGAGTTCGTGCACAAAGAGCAAAATTATCCACATGAAGTGCGTCCAATAGTTCAAAGCTGGCAAAATATAAGGCTAAATTTTAATACTGAAAAATTGAAACTCTGAATGTCAACAATGACGAAATTGGCGAACTCCTCAAGTATCACTCAAGTGTTCCCCACTGAACAGGATGTCATTATGGAACTGTCAATCCCTGCCACATCCAGATAAATATGAAAATAAAATCATACCTGTGGATGATTCCTGAAGTTACACTTCAGATAGAGCACTAACTGTCACACAAACAGAACTCTCCAGCAGTCATCACACCTGATTCATCTTGCAGGAAATGCCTTGAAAGTGGAGTTTGCCGAACGTGATACACTTTCTTTGTTCGTATGTGAAATAAAACTGTGAAAATCTTTTGTTAGACCTGTTTAGTCTAATGGTTGCAAGCCAAGTTCTTACGGAGCGCCGCTTCACCCTTGTTTACGAGCGAATGTCCTTGGGCAGAGCACAAAACAATATATAAAATGAAATTCTATAAGTTACATTACAAATGCTTTAAAGATTATATATAATATTTGTCTAGAAATAGCAAGTTTGACTTTGCAAGAGCACTGATATCAAAATCACGGCACTCCGGCAGAATCGCATGACCTTCCTCCTTCGAATCCAAACGTCAAGAGACCGAGTCCCGTACCTTACTCAAGCAACCCCTCCAAGAGTTGCCAAATACAACGCGCTGATTGGCCAAAAACTTATGGGCGGCAAAGCTGTACATTGGTCAAGAGCAGCGATTGCCACCTGGTAGAAATGTTTGAATTTTAAAGTGAAAAGATCGTTAGAGTAAAATTAAATTTGAAAATTATTATTATAAATTGTATCCTATCAAAAACATGAATGTGAAAAAATGCCAAGTTCGTTAAAGGTTTCGCTAATAAAAGAAGTGAGATCTAACTGCAAACCAAGTTATTTCAAAGTTCCTTAAATCATAGCTTCTGTCTGGCATAATATTCTTCGATTGCTTAAAATTATTTGGTATGTTACTTTTTATTCAATAGAGCGATTTAGCAAGTTTTCTCTTATTCAAGTTTCTGTATTTAATGATCAGAACTTAAAGTTGATCACTTCGAAAGAACTTGGTTTGTAGTTAGATCTCACTTCTTTTATTAGCGAAACCTTTAACGAACTTGGCATTTTTTCACATTCACGTTTTGATAGGATATCATTATTTTTTGTCAAATAAATAGGTATTTGTTTCCTTTTTGAAATAAATAGGCTTAATATTAAATTAGTTTTATTTAATATTAATTAATCTATATTGGCTATATATCGCTAAATTGACGAAAAATATTACCTGCCAAAACTGATGCTAACTTGACGCTATTTCTGGTATTTCACCAAATTCCCATAGATTCCCATTGTAATCTGGCAACTTATCCAATACTTTTGTTAGAGCAAGGACTGTCGCCATCATTTTGACATCTTTTTTTTTTTTTTTAATTGGTATGCTAACTTCCCAAATCCCAATATTGCTTAAATATTGCTATTTAGAAAGTTTTTAGAACACTTTTCGCCCATTTTTACCCCTTTTAAATTTTGTATTTGTTAACAAATATCCTTAGTGATCTTTTATATCTTATAAGTAATGAACATGCGAAATTTGATGTTTCTAGGACATTAACATACAGACATCTCATTTTTAGAAATTTTTTTGCTCTTGTAACCTTTTTGGATTAGTGGCATCGACATAAGATATAAGCCTGTATTGGAGCAAGGACTGTCACCATCATTTTGATATCATTACTTTTAAGATCGATTTGTTGTTTGCTGAGATTGCTTAAAAATCCCAATTTAGAACAGTTTTAGAACGCTTTTCGCGCATTTTCACCCTTTTTTTAATTCTGTATTTTTTAGCAAATGCCCTTAGAGATAATTTATATCTCATTAATAATTAACATGCCAAATTTTATATTTCTAGGTCCTTCAGTAATACAAAAGTTGCATTTTTAGAATGTTTTTTTTTCTTCTTCACCCTCTTATGGTTAATGGTATACAAATAAAATATAGCCTATGTTTGAACCAGGGCGAATACCATCATTTTGGTACTATTAATTTTGAAATCGGTTCATAGTTTCAGAGATTAGCCCCGATACTCGCCAAAAGTTACGCCAATTTGGCACTATTTCTGATATTTCGCAAAATTCCCGTAAACTCTAAAATGCCAAACTTTATAATTCCAGTCCTTTAACATACAGACCAGGGTTGGGTTTTTGACGTCAAAAAGGGGTTTTTGACATGATGACGGTTTAAACCGGATTAAACCGTCAAAAACCTGTCGAAAACCCATAGAGTTACAATCTGCTGTGATGCACTAGAGTTTGTTGTTAAATTTTTAAATTAGCAACAGTTGCTATACATTATGCTGAAATTTAATTATATTGTGGGTAATTAGCAGGTCTTTAAATATTTCTAATTAATAAAAATTAAGGTAAAAATGATAGATTTCAAATCTCAAATTTATCTTGAAATGGGTATGCAGAAATATTTGCAGAAAAATTATGTTTAAATATCTCGTTTATTTATTATTATTTTAATATTTAAAAAAATCTAAAGTTATGTAGTATGCATTTTGTCATAGTTAGTATTTATAAGTGTTAACAAGTTAAGTGTTATAAATGCAGAATTTTCAAAAGTGTAAAACTTGAATTTTTTTTTTTTTTTATTTTTTTTTTTTTATGCTATACACATTATATACAGAAGCGTGTAAAGAGAAAATTGTGATAGGGGCAAAGTTAGAATTTGGTGCCTCTTTACCCAACTTTTTCTTGTGACAGGCCAAAAAATAACGTTTGTAGTATAAATTTGGATAGTGCCCCCTAAATTTCCGTGCACGGGGCAACTGCCCCCCCCCCCCTCTCACAGAGCTGATTATATACATAATATCTAGTAGGTTAATTTGAATTTAAATATAATGCACATAATTTATTATATGTATGATTATTACACATTATAAACCATTTTTATCTGTACTCACCCCACCCCACAACACACTAATAGTATTAAGAATATACATAATGCTTATTTTAAGGTAAGACGAGAAGTAATTATTCAACAACTGAATACTTAGGATATTTAACAAAATTTTATAGCATTCAGGAAAAAATAAAATAAAATAAATAAATAAAATAAAATAAAAATAAAAAATAAACTCATAAGTATTTGTATAAGCTAATTTTTCAGCATAGAAAATAAATAGGCTGAATATTGTAAATAGATACTCAGATGTTTTTTTATTATCTTTATGTTAGTTATAAATTCAAAAAATGACTGATGATTTAGAATTCAGAATTACTGATTTTTCAGAAAAACTAACTAACAATTGTAAACGTCAAAACAGAAAAAATCTACATTTTTTGTGTACTATGTAGTGTGTGTACTACATTTACTATGTAGTTTTTTTATTATCTTATAAAATACATAATTTTAAAAAATAAAACATTCATTAAATATTTCCCATTAATTTGATTACATAATCTAAATCAATCCAAATGAAATTATCAAAGTAGAAATTTAGTTCAATAATGCAATACATTTACATCACGTAGCATACGGTAGCACATAACCAGTTTTGAACAATTTTTTGTTTCTAATCAATTACGGAATTTGTCTAATCTTTTATATTATTTTAAACTATACACCTAAGTAAACTATATAAGTTTAGTTATAAATAATTTTCTTTATAATATCCCTACATATTTTGAATAACACATTAAAATTTAATAAATAATATTACAAAAGATAAGTTTTCCAAAGTCTGAGATTTTGTTTACTATTCAAAATATGTTTTTCAAAAATTTAAATTTATTTTTCCTACAACATATTTTGAAACATTTTCCTTATTAAAAAGAAAATAAGTTTTACTTATTAAATATAAATAGAGGTATATATGTAAATAAATATTTTTATTTACATATAAATATAGGTTTTTGACAGTTTTAGACATTTTTGACAAGGAGGTTTTTGACATGACGGTTTAAACCATGGTTAAAACCGTCAAAAACTGTCGCATGTCAAAAACTTGCCAACCCTGATACAGACATCGTATTTTTAGACTTTTTTGCTCTTTTACCCCCTTTGGGTTAGTGGCATGGACATAAGATATAGCCTATGTTGGAGCAAGGACTGTCATCAGTATTTTGATATCATTACTTTTAAGATCGGTTTGTTGTTTGCTGAGATTGTTTTAAAATCGCTATTTAAAACGTTTTCAGAATGCTCTTCGCGGATTTCCACGCCTTTTAAATTTGGTATATTTTAGCAAATGACATTAGTGAACATTTATATCTTATAAATAATTAACATGCCATATTTTGTGCTTCTAGGTCCTTCAGTAAAACAAAAATCACATTTTTATAATGTTTTTTACTTCTGAACCCTCTTTTGGTTAGTGGCACAGACATAAGATATAGTCTATGTTTGAACCGGGGCGAATACCATCATTTTGGTACCATTACTTTTGAAATTGGTTCGGTAGTTTCAGAGATTAGCCTGATACTCGCCAAAAGTGACGCCAACTTGGCACTATTTCTGGTATTTTGTGAAATTTTCATAAACTTCCATTGTAATCCAATAATTTATCCTCTAACCAACAATTAATGTTTAATTAATGGTAATTTCTGATTTTTTCCTATTTATAGATCCAATAACCTACCTCCACACCAAATTTCAACTTCCTAAGTCACCTGGAAGTAGTCAAACATTTCTATGAGTGAGTCAGTGGTAAAAACAGTGGTTTTCAGACGTCTATTTCTCGGGAACGGTAAAAGATTTTTAAAAAAGAATTTATTATTCGGAAATTAGAGGATGGTCTTACACGACACAAAAAATTGCAAGTGTGCAGGTCAAATAGAATTCAGGCATGAAAGAGTTCCTCCTAAAGGAGGATTTCCACCCTTTTCAAAGCAATTTTGGCTATTCCCTGGATTGATGCAAAAATTCAAAGAAAATATTGTGAGCATATTGAGGGGGGGGGGGGGGGGGGTCTAAAAAAATTTAACTATCAGACATTTACATTTTGTCTACCTGAATCCTTGGAGCCTATTTCTGAATTATTGTACAGAAGAGTAATCAAATCAAATGCTTTTATTATAAGCATTTGAAAGTTTTGCAAATGATGTTTTTCACTTTTTCTTATAAGGAAGAGGAATTTTTGATAATATTCTGTTTGGAACAGTATATTTTGTTCTATTTATTCAAGAAATTCCCAATTCATTGGGGTAATTTCAGTGATGAAACATTCAAACCATTCAATATAATATTTATTTAGAAAAATTAATGTCTGCTTCCCATAACTTCATCAGATATATTTAGATTTGTAATTAGAATATTGAAGAATATCAGGGACGGACATTTTTAGCAAACTAAAGCGTAAACTGTCTTCAATTTTCTTTTTTGATTTATTGAATCTCTATATATTTATTAGTTTAGATTTTTTTAAATTCTTTCTAAGCTAAAATAGAAAATACAACCATATGCTCGATTATATTTCATTTTATTGTTTGAATATCTGTTAAAAAGTGTCAATTATACAAGTATGGCCATATTGTATAAATGAACAATTTTTTTCCTCCTTTTTTCTTATTTTTCATTTTCATGCCTGAGAATTTAAGTTATTGAGGGGTCAAAAGTGGCTCGAAATGGTTCGGGTAATATAACCCACGGCCGGTGTGTCGCATTTTACTTTGTGAACTTGGCTGACACACTGCCGTGTGTCTAGATTTAAAAGTATTAAGTAATTAAGTAAATATTAGAATTAAGATATTTAATTTATTTGAATTTTATTAACAATCTTTTTAGGAAAATGAAATAATTTTTTAAAAAAAATAAAGTTTAGCTATTTTTGTTATATAAATTAAAGATTAAATTATGAATATTAAAAAAAATGGTTTAGAGTTAAATATTAAAATTTAAGAATTAAAATTATTATTTTAATCTGAAAATTAATAAATGTTGCCTAACATGGATCTTCACCAATAATATAAATGTTTAATTTTAGGAATCGTCTTGTGCATTATTTGATGAAAGAAAATTAAAAGATCCTGGAATTCAAGAAGGTTTTAATTGGCTTATAGGTCTTATTAGTCGAGATTTCAATGAATTACATGAAAGAGTTGAAAGAGAAATTGAAGAGCAAAAGAAACAAGAAGCAAAAGAACAAGCTGAAAGAATAGAAAGAGTTCGAAAGATAAGGGAAGAAAGGTTAGTTGAAATTTTGTTGATTTAATAAACTGAAATGGTACATGTTATGTTTGTTTTATAATCATAGCTGTATAACTTATAATTTCTCTGAAGCATAGTTTAAATTCAACTGAAATGAATGTGTTCATAAAAATCAAGTTATTTTTTAAGAACCTTCAATATTTGGGAAATGGAATAATAAATATTCATTTAAATCTAGTAGTACATTTTTAATTTTCTAAATTAAGATTTTCTTAAAGTAGAAAGTACATAAATTTAATAAAAGTATTATTTTATCATAATAAAAATATGCTGAATTATGAAAAATGTTTTTTATTGTAGATAGCAATGATAGTAGAACATGAGTCATTTTCTCAGAAAAATATTTTTTTACTTTTGTAAAATGAAACAATTTTTCAAAGTTCATCAATCAATTGCAAAAAAAAAATATGAATTCTGTCAACCATTGATAAAAAAAAAAAAAATCATTTTATTAATCATTTGCGAAAACTAAAACGTCGATTTCGTCAGTTGGTCTCAGAAAAAACATGAAATTTCAGTTGTGTGAAAAAATACCGCGAGTTTTGTCCTAAAAGGGCAGCAATTAATTGCAAGTTTTGTGAGATGATTGCAAAATAAATTATCGACAAATGTCAAACGATTTTGGAAAAAATCACAAATTTCGGCAAACGATCTCTGAAAAAAAAACTGCATATTTTTCTTCAAACAATCACAGAAGAAAATCATGAATTTTGACTAGCAATTGTGGAAATATTGTACATTTTTTATAAACAATTGCAGAGAAAAAAATCACAAATTTTGGCTAATAAAAGTGGAAAAAAATGCAAATTTCGGCAAACAGTCGCTGAAAAAATTGCAAATTTTGGCAAATGGTCACAGAAGAAAACTGCGATTTCCACCAAACAATCACAAAAAACCCGAAAATTTCGTCAAACAATCCTGAAATAAATAGCAAATTTTGTCAATCGATCGCTTAAAAGAAAAAAACCCCAGCAAACTTGCTACTAGCTCGTGCAATGAAACAGCAAAGTTCATCAATCGATTACAGAAGAAAATATGAATTTCGTCAATCGGTGACTAGAAAAAAAAATTCTCATTTTATTAATCATTCACGAAAAGTAAATCGTGAAGTTTGTCAATTGATAGCAGAAAAGACAGAAAATTTTGTCAATCAGCTAAGTGAAAAAAAGGTCATACAAGGGCAGCAATTAATCATGATTTTCATTAAACGATTGCAAAATAAATAACCAAATTATGTGAAACGATTTTGGGAAAAAATTGTGAATATCAACAAATGATCTCAGAAAAACTGCGTATTTCGGTAAACGATCATTGAAAATTGGATAATTTGGTAAATGATCACAGAAAAATTGCATATTTCAGTAAACGATCGCAGAAAAAAATAGTGAATTTTGACTAACAATCATAGAAAAATTGTACATTTTGACAAACGATCGCAGAGAAAAATTCAGAAATTTCGGCAAATGATTGTTAGTCAAAATTCACTTGAAATTACCATCTATCTGTAACTGGGAAGTATTCTTGTGTAGTTTTCATTGTTTGAGATCCCTCTCTATGAGACCCAATTAATGAATTTTGCAATTTTGTAGACCATTGCGAGTACTGTTTGAACATTGGAAACACAAAATTTTAAATCTTCCGAAGAGGGGTTATGTACCCCTGCCAGCCTGCTCCCTGAATTCAACACTGATTTCAAGTCAAGATATAAACAAAATGAATATAAAATTTCTCTTTTTAACAAATCTCGCGATTGTTAAAACCATGTTTATTTTTATGCAGGATATTTCTTATTTATCATTTACAAATAGTTAATTTCTAAACAGTTTTAGAAGCATAGTACCAAATACAAAAATATTTCTAATTTTGTTCTGCATCATATAAAATCAATTTACATTGAAATAATTATTTTTTAAATAGTTAAGAAATTACAAATTTTATACAATGTTCTAAAAATTATACAATTTTCTATAATTTCTATTTAGAAAAAAAAAATCTATGTTTTTTAATAAGAAAAACAGCAAAAGTATTATTTTTCTATGGACAAAACTTATTGAATTTTGATACGTATGAATTTCCAACTGGAAGAAATATATTCTTAGTGCAAGAAAATACGGATAGTGTGTGGAATGCAAAGTATCATAACTATGTAAGTTTTTATCTTGCAAAAATTAAGTTTTTAATCCCAAGCTGATTTTAATGGCATAGATTTATCTAAACTAAAACGACATCTATACTTCTGTCCCAAAATTATTCAAGATATCTTATTTTAAGCAGCTGTTAACAGCATACTCATGAATTAGTCATACATTATAAAGATAACAAGTTGTTGAAACCTGTTACCTAAAAGTAATTCTATTTCCTATCTCTGCTTTTATGTATGTATTAGTTTACATGTTTTGTTGCATTGAAACCCATTCATTTCTTCCAGTGTCTCAAGCACCCCAAAAATAGTAAAAAATTTAAATTTTTATCAAAATTTCTAGGTATATTTTAATTTATCTAGCGCTGAATGAGAAAGTTATATATTGGTTGTACTACATAATTGTATAGTTTATATATTTTTTCATCCAAACCCATACATATTGTCTGGAAACCCAAGTATGGTTAAAAATTGAAAATTTTATGAAAATGTAATAAAAATTTTAAATTTATGAAAATTGTTTACAAATTTGGCAAAGTGTTTATTTAATGAAGTATAAACTTATAAATTATAATAATTTTGTAATACTACATGTATAAATTTAAAAATCAAAGCATTAAATTATCTACTTATAATAAAATGCGTCTGGAGAAATGTGTAGAACGGTTCCAGGTTGAACTACTCCGATCTGGAATTCAACCGTTGCTAGACGCCGCATTAGGCTTAATTGAAAACAGATGTTAAAAGATTCTTTTAAAATTTCTTCCACTTGAAATAATGTTTGTTCAGCATATTTTCATATAAAACATGTATACCAAATCCAATTTTAATGCATAAAGATAACAGTGGAAGTGTAAACTGACAAGCTTTTTATCATCTGAGTACGATCGTATTTTATTTATCTACTCAAGCACTGTCTCTCACAACTTTAGTGCTGCCATCTATGAACTATTTTAGAAACCTTTTTGGGCCTTTTTTCTTTATAAAAGATAAAGGTGAATTTAAATTTAGTTTTATTATTATTATTTTTTTAATTATAGCATTTATCCGGTTAATTTTTTAAATTTTGTTTTCCATTTAAATAAAATAAACTCTTTTTCTTCTTCAAGTTATTATGGATATATAAGATATCATTATGACTACATAGTATGACTGAAAATTATTTTTTCACTTGCTCTTAAATAAAAATTTTATCTGCTTTGATGCATGCAAATAAATCAAACTTGCTCTTAAATCAAAATTTGATGATTTTTATTTAGTTTATGGTACCATATATTCCTTACATTTAAATGACATTTGATAAAAAATATATATTTCGTTTACAATGCACGCAAATTTTGAATGGATATAGTTGAAGTTTTTAAAAACTGGTACATTTAATTTAAAATTTTACAAAAGAAACAATAATAATAATTTTGGTTTTCATTATTTATGGATTGAATTTTTAAAGTTGCATAGCTGAAGTTTTTAAAAATTGATTTTGATTTAAATCAATGCCTCCTGCTATAGAAAATAGCAGTATTTTTTATAAAAAAATACGATTTTTTAAAAAAAAAGTTGTTTTATTTATGTTAACTGCGTTTAGATGGCATCTAATCCAAATTTAAAAATAAATCACAACGCTTCATAATCGATTCTAAAAGTATCGAACTAAGAATCAATCATATACCCATGACTAAAACCGCTGCCAAATCATACTTTTAATAAAGAAAATGTATTTGAAAATTTAAAAAACTTCAATGTTTAATTTAAATGTTTTGTGAAATCTTCACAATTGAGTTTTATTTTGCTAATTATTATTATTGTTGTAATGAATACTACTCTTTGTTTTGAAACTAAAATTTGTTCAAAAACTAAATATAAAGTAAAAAATAAATAAATTATTTGTATTTGTAGAAATTTGTTGCTATTTTTAAAATGTGCTTTTCTACAATACAAACTCTTTAAGAATAAAATCTGCATTCTGTTTGTTTGTATGAAGTATTAAAAAGATAAAATGCAAGTGAAAATTCTGTCATTTGTAGCGGGGTTATATACTAGTAAAATTTATAAAAATTGAACTTACCTAGTAAATTTTTTACACATTTTATTTCGAAGATTTACATATTTTTTAAATATGTAATCCATTTTGTATTAAAATGTTTGATATGACTTTTTGATTTTATTTCATTCAGTTTGAAACCATATTTTTTTTTGCCCAAATGCAATTTCTGAAGCCTCAGACACTAAGTAAATGCATTTTCCAACAGCTTAGGTATGGCATGGATATTGTGACCATTTTTCCTGCTTTTACTATGATCTCAATTTCCTTGTAAGGTACGCTCATCAAAAGTGGTCGTTCAAAACATCCAAATTACTAACTCTGAAATCATCATTATTATTATTATTTTCAAATTTTAATTAATCGTTTAGTATTTTTCAGCTGAGATTCTCTATTTTTAATTTAAGATTTTTATTTTAAAATGTGATACTTAATTTAAATAAAATTTTAAAAACATGGATTATAGCTTTTTAATCTCTCTTACTCCTTAAATTTACAATGTATTTTTGGCAAAATATAAAATTTATTACAAAATATCTTGTTCTGAATTTTAAATATATATATATTTTTAATTGACTTAAATCAGTGATTAAAATAAAGCTGATTCAAATCAACAAACCCTGCCAAAAACTTTACAAAAGCTATTTCAGGTAGTATTTTGTCATTGTCAGTATGTTAATGTTTCTTAAAAACTTAGAAATTATCAAGAGTGTTTATTTGATGATGTAAAATGAATCTTTTCTTGCTCAGCTCATTTTTGTGCAGGTCCTACATGCATTTCCATAATATATTTTTATGTTGTATTGCTACTCATGTGACATTGTTTTATTCGTAATATTCAGGGAAAGATTAAATGAAAGTGAAAAAGATGTTAATAAAAAGGATTCTGAAGATGATGATGGAGATGTTATAATTGGCAACCCTTTCAAATCTTGTGATGCTATAAATGTGAGTATGTTTACATAAAATTTTCAAAAGGACTAATAAAATGGTATATCATTAAAAGTCATTTTATGGGTCATACCATGGTAACTTAAGTTACATTTTGAGAATTTTCAGTAATTTTAGTTATAAAACACACACACACACACAGAGAAAAAAATATTCAAAATGTAAATTTGACATGGTTTGCTAATTAAACTTATTCAAAGCCCAATTTAGATGAAAATTATCTAATTTTAATGTTCTTTCTTAAATTTGGGTAGTTTTATTTACTATGGTAACTGCCATTACTGAAAAAGGAATGTAAGTTATTGTATAAAATGTAATTTTCACTATAATTTTTTGGGTAATTTTCATCCAAATTGACCCTTAGATAGGTTTTCTTGACAAATCATGTTAATTTTGCATTTGGATATTTTTTAGTGTCATATTACTAAAATTACTGCAATAAATTGTTCTAAATGTAACATAAGTTACCTTGGAATGACCCCTATGTGAAAATAATATGCAGTGAAACCTTGTTAACCTTACTTTAGATGCAAATATATTCAATTCAAGATATTGGTTTTGCTTTGTCAGCATTTGTACTCATTTTCATTTTTTCATATTCATCAGCATGTGTTGGTACGTTTGCAAAGAGTACAGTACTTACTAGTCAACTCATGGCTTATCTTACTTAACTATTTGTTGTGATTATAAGAGATTAGGGTGGAATGGAACATCTGCAATAATGCTTAAAATAAGCTATATTTTTAATTTATGACTTTTTCACCAGATAGAATAATCATTGCATTACACTAATTAGTTTAAATCTTTTTAGCTGCAAGCAACTATGAATTTGTGATTTAAAAATATTACTTTATAATATGAAAAGTAAATTTTTAATGTAGATTTTTAATCTCATTCTTTGTTGCTAACTTAATTGTTTTTAATGTTTTGTAAACTCAGCAATGTGTCTTTTCTAAATGAACATAAATAAACAAAAGTAAAAAGCTAAATGCTTGTCTTAAAAACCTATTTTTTTAATGTTGTTCTAAGGGAGGGATGGGACATGTCTCATCTTTCCCAAATGACATCTCTATCCAAATAATTATGTTTAATTGCATACAGTTATTTGGTATTTTATATTTATAAGACTATCTTGTTTTGGAATTGAATAGTATAACAAATAAAATCTATTATTTTGTAAGTTAAAAAAAAATTGAAATATTGAAGTACTGCATTTTTTTTCTTACTCATGAATCATTTATTAATATCAAACATTAGTATTAAATATTTATATTTATTTTTACAATATCAATTTTTATTAGTTTTTTTAAATGAAGTAGTACTGTTTTGAAATATTATTGATTTCAAATTTCAGACTTTTGTTTTTACTTGGCAATACACTATTTGTGAGAAAAAATGAAAATAAATAAATAAATAAATAAATCTTTCTACAAGAAGTTGACTATTTCATCATTAATGAATAAGACATAATTGCAAAGCTGCATCCACCAAAATTAATTGGTAGCACTAATAATGCACAAACATATTTTTCATTTATTTGGAATTTATAAAATAAAATATAATGTAAAACAACTGTTGTGATTAAAATAAACCTTAGAAATAAGTGTCAAATTTTTTTTACCCCATTTTAGAAAATTAAATATGAATTTTCATTTTAAAGAATGTCATTTTTCTTGTTCTTGTTAATTTATAATTAGCTTATTAATTTAAAATTTTTAATTATTATCATCAAATTTATAATTTTTAAATGTTGAAAGGTTTCAAGATGTTATTGTGAAAATTTCAATTTTGTACTAGCAAAACATAATTAGTAAAAATTGTCCCATCCCTCCCAATTCTTCCCTATATCTATCTGATTTTTCAATAATCTTTTTCTCTATTTCTTAGGCTGAATTTGAACTAAAAGAAAGAGAAAAATCTCTTAGGCAGTCACAGGAAGATTTGATCACTCCATCTGTGAAAGTAATTAATGTTGGTCCAGATAAAAGCATAGGGGAAAATAATCAAGAAGTTATATTATTGCCTCAACCTTTAAGTAGCAAGAGTCAAGCAGCTTTTCACGATCAGATAGTTCATTTAAGTCATATGTCCGAGCCAAATTCCTGTAATGGAAATCCAGTCCCACCCTATTGTATTGAAGGAGGTACATGCATTTATTTCTGTTTTTGAACTAATTTCCTACAATAAATTTCTTTTAAAATACTGTTTTTAAATATACTCAAAAGTAAATATCATATTTTAGTAAATAATTTAGTCAAAACTACACATATTTATTCTGAGTTACCTTTGATATTGGAATACTCGTTTTAAAGGATTCTATACTTTACTGAAAATGTATCTAAGATGTACTTTTATATCTATTTCCTACTTTTACTTTGATAAGTAGTTTAAAATAACTTAGAGATTGGCCAATATGGTACAAAAATGCTTCCAGATGTATTGGACACTGGAAAATTTTTGACAAAAAAATGCAAACCAAAGTAATTTATTATTCTTAATAGGAATTCTATGTTGAAATTATTTTCCTGTGAAATACATTGTGTAATAATATATAATTATTAATAGAATCATATTAATGAAAACAATTTAATAACTTTATGTGTATATTGGATTAAAATTAGCAAATTAGTTATGTTCTATATTTAAGTGTTGCTTTAAGGAATGTTTGCTAATTTATTCTTTTTAATGGGTATGGAATTTTGTTTAAAATAAATTTGCTTGTTTCAAAAACTATCCATCCCCCCCCCCCCAAAATAATAATAATAATAAATTAGGTGAGTATTAATATGAATAACCGTCCTTGGCAACCAATTTGGTGGCTTTAAATGCAATGCTAAATAACTTATGAAGTTACTTTTATTCATAATTTAATTTATTTGTTTAATCATTTCCCAAATTGGAAGATTCTGGTAGAAAAATGAAGAATTCGGTATAATTATCTTAGCTGGATGTCTGGGATAAATCGCTAAGCAATGTTCCCGCCACATTTTTTCACATTTCATTAATCCCATAAAAATATAAAGCACTATCTGATTATCCCATGGACCGATTTTACTAAATTATACAAACTTATATAATTTTTTTTTTATTTTAAAAAACGAAAGAACAAATAATTAGTGAAAAATTAATAAAAATACAAATAAAGTTGACATAAGTTTTTTTTGACCAGATTTTGGTGTAAACCAGATAAATGGTAGCACTGCTATGCTGCATTTTTCAGGAAGTATTAACATGCATAAGGAAGAAGAAAGTTTTGGAATTGCCACATCTGACTAGTTTTTTTTTTTTTTTTTGGTTAGATATATTGAGCTGTGCTGAGATTTATTTTTGTTTTAATATATTACAAATAAATGTCTTTAAAAAGCAGTCTTTTTTTTCTTTGTGAAACTTTAAAAAAGATGTTTTTCATTATCTATCTTTTTCTTTTAATATTTTAATGCAATCAACGTAATTTTTTTAATTGAATCTTCATTTGTATATGCTCATTATATTATAATCATTGATATTTTTATTCCATATCCTAAGATTTGTGCTGTTAGAACTAAAAATTATTATGCTTAAAAGACAAAAGAAAAGAAAAGAAACAATGGTAGAATAATGTTGATTTAAAAAATATATATTGGCTCTTTTTTACTGAGCTGAGTACAGGTCAAATTTTATTTATTTTTTATTTATCTGTTTAACTGAGATAGCTTTTGCTCAATTCTAAAATTTTGGTCCATGTAACTCACACTGCAAGTAATTAGTCTCAAATATTTAATGGGAGAAAATATTTATTGAGTATTTGAATCTGTGTTTTCTGGAGCATTAGAAAAAAAAAATCTTTTTACCAAAATATGTTATTCTGTTTTTAATACATAGATGCAAAGAAAAAGAGTAAAAAGAATAAGAAGAGGTTCAAAAATCGTATTGTACCTGATTTGGGAGAGCCCAATGGTATCAGCATGATTTCAAAAGTTGATGAACTACCTCCACTGAGAGCTCATATTGATAAAGTAACTAATGGACAGCCTAGTATCCATGTATCCCCAAATAGAATGTCAAATCAGAATGGTATAAATTTTGTGATTTATTTATTTATTGTTATTGAAATTTTATCTGGTTCATATATTTTGAAATTTTTGTCTAAAATTCTATAACTTTTCCTAAATCTAATTCTCTTCTTTTTTTTAATTTAATTATTTTTAATTATATATTCTGACTGTGAAAATTACAAATATTTATCATTTTATTGCATACTTATGTATGGTGCTTAGTTTTAATATAGTAGTAATTATAGAAAAAATGCATTTGTCGAATTTATTTGTTTTAAGCTATCTTCACTTTTGGATTTTCTTTCTAACTTTTATATAGTAGTTGCATTGCCTACATATTTTATATTATATATAAATAAAAATTTATTAAAATTCCATTTAATTTCTTAAATGTAAATTAATTTCCAACTAAATATTTTCTGACTTTTACTTTGTACTTCTGAAACTGCTGCTTTTAAGTTAGTCTTTCATGCGATATTAATTTTTATAACTCCAATTTAAAATTACCTTAATTTCATGATAAATGCTTACGGTCCAGATTTATCTTTATTTATATGTTATATGATCCCCATTTTGACAATATTTTCCTTTAATTTAACGAATGATTAAATTTTATGAATTTGAAATATTTTAAGCATGTTTTCGTTAGTTTTGTTTCTCGATTCTTTCTTTGTTGAAGTGGTAAGAAATCAGATAATTTGTTTATGGAATTTTACTATATTATATTGTATTTTCAATGGACATTTGAAGTAGTAGAGTATATACATTATATAATGCTTTTGAAACAAGTAAAAAAGTCACACCATATGAAATTAAGGGGGGAGGGGAAAGCAAATAAAATATTTTTCAAAGCTTAAGGGCATGTTTAATGAACTAAAAAAATAGGCCCAATTAAATATTTTGACATTTAATAACTGACTTTTATGCAGTTTTGATTTATTTGTGATGCTTCTTGATTTAAGGATAATTTAGATTTAATGATTATTTGTACGAAACCCTTTTTAGTGTTTCTTTTTTATGTTTTTTAAAGGACATTGCATCATATCTTCTTTATTTTAAGTGCTGATGAGTCCTGACCGGGTGGTGATTCTCTTCTGAAAGTTTTAATAAATTAAGAGTTTTGGTTTTGAAAAAAAAAAAAAAAAAAAAACAATCATCTGTCCAAAAAATCACAAATTTTGACAAATTCTCATTGGGAAAAAATCAATTTCATCAATCAATCACAGAAAAAACATCATAAATTTCGTCAAAAAATCATTGCAAAAACAGAAATTTCTCCAAAAAAATCACGAAGAAAGTGAATTTTGTCAAAGGGGTTGTGAAAAAAATCCAAATTTCACCAACAGGTTATGGGGGGGGGGGGGGGGGAAGTGGATTTTGTCAAGATATTATGGAAAAAAAAAAACAGAATTTCATTAAAGAATCACAGAAATAAACCCCCCAGAAATTTCATTATTGTATCACAGGGGGGAAAAGGGAAATTTCATCAGAAGGCTGCAGTAAAAAGTGAATGTCACCAAAGAATCACAGTAAAGCAGAAATTTTGCCAAAAAGTAGCAGAAAAAAAAAAAAAAAAAGAAAAGAAAAAAGAAATTTCATCAAAAAACCACAAAAAACAAATTTTCTCAAAGGATCGCAGGGGAAAAAAATTGCAAATTTCACAAATGATTTTTTTAATTCATGTAAATGAAGAATGTGTTATTTTTCATTCAAGATGAAACATTTTATAAATATGTGTATTTGCTTAATTCATGCAACTTATTTATTGATTTGTTATATAATCTAGGTGCAATCAACTGGGCTCTTGCTGAAGAATTAGAATCATGCAAAGAAGTATCTAATGTAGGTTGTCCTCGAAGATCTGGTAAAAGAATCGAAGCTTGGGTAGATACTGTACACTGATCCTTATTTCATATCAATAATTGAGATATCAAGTAAAAAATATATATATACTGCTAATACTTTAAAAAACATTTTTAACCGTTGAAGAGTTTTTATTTCTAATTTATATTTATTAAGATGTTTAAAACAAATTTTATTTCATGTTACATTATGTGAAATACTATTTTCATACTCATCTGTATGTTTTTACATTTGAGTCCATGTAAATAAATGAATATTTTTGAAAGAAGATGTTTTTAGCACATTTTATTCTAAATGATGTTATATTTTAGTAAATTTCTTCATTTGTATGCAATTTTATAAATGATGCTAGTATGTGTTACATAATTTTATCATAGTAGCTTGTATAGTTAGATCTAGTCATTTTTGTAAAACTGAAGCTGTTTTTTTTTTCATAAATGCATATTTCGCTCATGAAACAGCTTCAAAAGCAGTATTTCTTTCGTATGCACAAAATAAATTAATGTTTAAATAAAATGCAGTTTATCTGAATAGACATGCATTGATTACAATTGAATTTTGCATACATTACTTGCCAAAATCATGATTCTATGATTTAAAAATTGTTTTGTTTTATTATTTCATATTCATTCACATTTATTGAAAGGATTTCATTAACCTTTTAATGCTGAATTTTTATTGTGTTTGGAAAAAAGTATATTTGAGTCTTATTTTTGTTAATTATGCACTTGAAAAATAGTAATAAAAAAAAAAAAAAAGTTTTATGTTTATGCAAAGCATAATGTCACTCCTGAGTTTCATAACAAAAACTGCTCAAAAAATGAAAATTTTAGATTTTATACCTGTTTTAAAGTGTTTATACTGCACAAAAACAGTTATTGTATGGTATAATACTTTTTACAATGCTTTTAATAGTTTTCAGAATTAATATAAAGATAGAGTATAACTTCCAAATGATAACAAATCAGAAGAAAAACAGACTTCACAATATAAAATGCATGCTATCACACATAAATAACGCAATAAATAGTTTACCAAATGACAAAAAATAAAAAATCATGTGACTCCTGAGTTACACTATGCATTTAAGGGCTAACTGACTAAAACTTAACCATAAGAAGTAGATGAAGATATAATTGTTTAAAAAAATCAAGTAGTATCTTGTAAAATTGTTGTTCTATATGTACAGACATCATTTTTATCTTATTTAAAACATTTAATCTTAAAAAGGAAGATAATTTTTTTTTCAAAAATGTTTTTGATACTTAAATCATTTGAAAATATTTGACAGTATGATGCATTTAGATTACAAAGTAAATTATGATGATACCAACATATTTTGTTGGAAGTTCTGTTACTTTATTAATGCTTAACGGAAAAGAACAATAAATATATAGGAGTTTAGAAAAGGGAAGGAAGGAATCATAAGGTTCAAGTACTGAAAATTCAAATTAAGTCAATTTTAACACAGGAACATCAAGCAGATGTCAATTCAATGTCAACCAATAGTCTAATTGTTGATTCAAATCAGAATTTTTTTTTTTATATATAAAATAAGTTATAAATGTATTACACTAAAATAAGTTAAATAAATTAAATGCATTTTCTAGTTTTAAATATTTTTTACAAAACTTACGTAAAATTTTCCAGCGTTCTAGTGTTAAAAGCCACAACTAGTCACAATTTTATGACGATCTTATTTTAATTAATATTTGAAATTCTCAAGACATATTATCATTTCTTTCACATTAGTAATATTAAATAGTTTTTGGAAATAGTGTTTTAAATTGTAATGCAAAGTTCAATTACATGCACTGATATTCCTGGAATGTTTATTTTTTGTGCAAACCTTATTGTATATCATGTATATTACATTTTCATTTTTTTACATATGCCTTTGCTCCTTAAATCATCCATTACCCCATTAAGAGAAAAACTTTAGAATCCATTATTTTAAATCTGTCTAAAATATTTAAAATATTAATTATGTTTATAGCATTATTTAGTATGAATGCATTATTTTTATACATATTTTATTAACTATTAATATAATCTTAGTTGTTTAATTTATTTTGAAATGACTGTTTGAGTTCCTCTCATAATTTGTGAATTTCTAGGCTACTGAAAGCAGGGCTGTAGCTTAGGGAGGGAGGGGGAGGGGATGGCTCAGCCCTCCTAAAACATTTTGAGCCTTCCCTGGAAAAGATTCCTAGGTCATTAAATGAACTTATGTTCTGAAAATCCAAATTAAATTCTGTTCAAAAGTCTAAGTTAGTTTTGAGGCTCTTTCACAATTTTACAGAAATACTAAATTGTAATTAAAATAAGTGTTTCAACATTAACTCATCCTATTTGTATATATGAAGCTATTTGCTACTAATTTATCTTTCTGCATCAGAGAGAGAGAGTGATAGAAAGAAAATATAAGCCCCCCAACAATTTCTTTAGCCTCCTCCTATTATTCCTTTGTAGCTATGGCCTGAGTGTAAATCTACTTTCCCAGCCCCTTCTTCAATGAAAACTTCTTTATAGGGACCATGTAGATTTACATATTTATGCATGCAGTAAAACCACCATAGTGGATATCCCTGAATAGCAGAGAATCCTATTTAGTGAACATTTTTTTCAATCACCAATATTTGTACATTTTTACTTCTAAGCCTCAGATACCTCTAATTAGCAAATTTTGCATTTTTGAAGTGTCAGTTATTCAGAGGTTTTACCGTATTTTAATTTCATTTCATGTTTAGAAAAGGTGACCATTTTACAAGATGTATACTTGTAAAAAAAAAATTGGATATGAAAATAAGTAATCTTAAATTTTATAAATAAGGATCTTAATACAATAAGTGCGTAATATTTTAGCAATGCTTCTTAAATTCTCTTTAACATATGACGAGTCAAATAATGATGGAGCAAAAGAAAAACCTCATCTGTTCAGTGTACTTTAACAGAGAGAGAGAAAAAAAAAGTACTGTCATAGTTTTACATAAATTATTTTGAAGTAGTTACTTTTACTCCTAGTCATTTCTTTATTCTAGTCATAATTTTACATTCTTGTTACATGTTTAAAATTACAAATAATTACTAGTATGATTTAAATTAATTTTACTTCAGAAAATAGCCTCTGAGTTTTATATATTTATGCGGAACATAATAGTGTTCTAAATTTTTAAATAATATGCATTGAAAAAATTTATAAAGGACAAATGATTTGTGGTTGCTGTGTATATACACACTTTGTGGGCAAAATTAAGAACATGACTGTTTTATTAATTGTTCTGTAAATTGATACAAATATTGCCATAATATCCTTGAGATATAAGAATATGGAAAAAGTGATCAGAATTTTCAAAAGAAGGACACTAATGGATACAAATTTATTGTGCCTTTTCGTGTCACAGTTATTTAAATTTCTTCATTTTGTCTTTAATTTTGCCCAGTATATGTAATACATATAGAGAATATGAGTTTTCAAACTCATCTAATCCAAAATTTTAAAATTTGAGTTTTCTCTATTTTATTCTATTGGTGAACTTACATCGAAAAAACACTATAATATATACAGTATAGAACCATTTATCTGGAAACCAGTTAACCGGAAAACCATTTATCCGGAATGACAAATTTCTAATAAAATGGTGTTAGAATCTTTGTAGAAAAAAAGTGTCATACACTGCCAGTTTGACATATACCTTCTTGAAACAATTGTATACTTTGATAACGGCATCTAGTTTTTGACATAGAAGCATATATAGTTATATTATAGATGTTTTCATTTTTATGCAAAGAAAGCAGAAGAATTTTTGCTCCCAAGAAATTCCCATAAATTACCTACATTCAAACTCTAATATTTAATCTTAATTGCATCTCATTCTTACAAGGAAGGTCTCCATACTGGGCATACTCAGATTTTTTAGAAAAAAAAATACTAATTAAGCTACTCATGTATGTAATAAAGGATCAGTGAAAATTACCAGCGGAATTACAGAGGAAAACATGTAAAAAAATAAAATACTTTCGAATATTTGGTGTGAAAAGACAAAAATGTCACACGATTTGGCGAGCAGTACTTTTCCCCGCCAAAAGCAAACGATTTTAATGCAACTGAAAACTTTTGGATTTTTAGAATCCGTGTAAATGGTGTTTGATGAATTTAAACATAAACAATGAGAGAGTTTAATATATTTTATACATATAATATATATATATATATATATATATATATATATATATATATAAAGTGCATATGTATATATTATTTGTTGCTGTAGTCATTTAATTTACCTCTGGAAAAAATATTTTCATATATAAAAAAAATTCTTATTCAGTAAAATTATTTTTATACATTTAAGCGTATTCAAAAATAAAAGTTTTCCATAGCAACAAAGTCGAATTGACAATGCTTAACTAAACTTGGAAGTTTAAACAATTTTAATTTATTTAAATTTAAATTTTGTTTCAAATCTCAAATTTTGATAGTTAAATTTGAATTAAATACATACAAATATCAGTATAACGAAATTATATTTAAAACAAACTAAAACTGACAAAAACAAAGATATTTAATTTATCTAAACACGTTGAACATGAAACTTTTTCCCTTTAAATAGCATTTGAAAGAAAAAACAAACAAACGTTTTTTGAAATTGCCTCTCATCAGCAACCAATGATAAATCGCCAAATAACGAAATTTTCATTATTTTTTTACAGACAGGGAAAGGAGGTTCTGCCGAAATTTTTTTTATAAACGTATATATCCTCATGAGAAGAACATTCTGTAATTTTTTCAGATTTTTTGGAGTATGCCCATATGGAGACCTTCCTTGTTAGTTCAAGTAATCTAATAATTTAAAGTCAGATATATAATGCCACAACCACATATATTCCATAAAACTTATCAAATGATGCTGCTTTAATCCCAACCAGTTATCCAGAATACATCTGACCCCAACCATTTCGGATAAATGGTTCTGTACTGTATATGTATATATATAAATTTAAAAAAAACTCCTAGTTTTATTATGTATTTCTATTCTTGGTTTACAGTGGAAACTAATAGACACAGTCAGAGATTCTTTGCAATTTCTCAACATTTATTTTTCTGGATAAGGCAAGTTTTAAAATTTATGTCCTCATATATATAGCTTTTAAAATTTAAATATTAATAAAATGAAGGGATATTTTTATTCTATGAGTTTATAAATTTGTAACTAAATGGTTTTTTGTTTGGTAATGTAAGATTCAAAAAAAAAAAAAAAAAAAAAAAAAAGTTTTTAAACATTTGAACAAATGATTTCTCATTTCATAACCTAAGGTAAAATTTGCCAAAAAGTCAAGTATCATGTCAAATTAGGCGTTTGTATTGCAAATTTCAGCATAAAGATGATTCTCTAAGCTTATTTTATTAACATACGTTGAAATAAGACATAATTTCCTGTCAAATGGTTATTTTTTTTTCTCCCTGGGACGATTTCATGATTAAAATGTATACAATGTTATCTCTTTTCTTTTTTATAAGTACTGGTGGTCTTTGCATAAGCTACGTTGTTAATCTTTTCCAAACAAACCTTAAATCTTACAAATAATTTTTAATCAAATTAAACTAGGGCTGGCAGCATACATCTAATCAATCTATGTCAGCTCCAGTTTTTTTTTTTTTTTTTTTTTTTTTTGGCAGAATTTTGAATTTGCATAAATTTATATTTTTAAATGAATCTAGAAGTGGGTGCCTACTGCCTTCTGTCACATAGTTTTCACTCTGTACTAATTGCAATCAATATTTTGTACTTTAAAGGTAAAATGAAATTAAAAATGCATTTATATTCTCATACAAAGTTAGCAACTAATAGAAAAAAAAAAAAATTGGCATGAATGGGGATTAAATACTTCTTATGTTGCCAAATTATTCAAATTAGCTGTAATTTTTTAATTATTTTGCTTATTTGTATAAACAATGTAGGCTTACATTGATAATGATAATAAAAAGGATATTTTTATAATTTATGAAGATAGTTCTTTATTATAGAGCAAGAAATATTTAAGCCTGTTCATTTTGTTTGTTCATATTCTTTCCGATATAAATCTTAGGCCATGGATTGTAAGAAAACTTGATCCATATAGCATAACAATTCATTGAATGTAATCAATAGATCAGATCTTGTTTGTCTTTTATTTATATTTAAATAGATAAATCATATTCAGTTTTACTTAAGGTATGTGTTTACCCTTGGGGATCAAACAGATGTGTTTTTAGTTAACATGGAACAAAACTATGAATTCAAATGCATTTTTAATAGCATTTTAATTAACTTTTCAAATTTAGGCAATGTACTTAGTCAAATTTTAGCAAAGATTTGCATTTATGCCAAACCTTCTATGAAGAAATCTATTCAATATATATTTCACTTTTTTTTTTCTCTCCCCAACAATATATTAGCAAAACACTTACCTGTATTATGAAGCAAAAGATTTGCAATACTTTTTAAATTTACTAACATACACCAAATTTTGTATACAAAACATTTTTTTTAAAGTTTTTAAAAAATAAAAACAGTTTTTTAATTAATATTATATACATTCTCAAAAGCTGTATTTTACCAATAGATGAGCAGAAATTTGTACTTAAAAAAAAAAAAAAGAAAAGAAAGTTTTTTGTAAACATGAACAATGAAAAATACAGTTTTCCAGAAAACACAAATTACAATTTTAATGTATCACAAAAACCAATGTATATATAAAATATATATATATATAAAAAAATGCAAAAACATCGATTTGAGGATAGGCACATACTTTAACTGTAGAATCACTGTGAAGTGTATGTAATGCCTTAGATTTTGCAAACAAATGCTGCCAAACATGTTAATATGGAATATTCGATTTTACTTTTTGCTCAAACTTTAAAATCTTTAGATCCCTAAATTATTGCCTCTTTGTTAATTTTCTGATAATGTATCAGTTACATCTTTGAAATGTTTACTAACTTTCTCTTTCATTTAAAATTTGCAGTACTGCTTGGATCAAATATTTGCAAGTTATCAAATAGTTTGTCTTATTAAAAAAAAAAAAAAAAAAAAAAAAAAAAAAAATTGCTGCTAATTTTAAACTTGTTGTTATATCTGCATTCTTAATCACTGAAATTGTGTATTTTATTGAGGAATATATATATTTATGTATATGAGGAGTAGGAGATTGCTAAACAAAATCAGTCCTTGGCCTTTGATTCAGCTTGATTGGGCCTTGCCTGTACTCTCGATGAAAGTTAAAGCACTAATAAAATATTATGAGAAGAAATACAAAAATTGTCAAAAATTATATTCATTTTTTAAGTGATTTCAAAATGTTATATGAAATGCTGCTCTTAATGGATTTGGTGTGAAGTTAGTATTCAAGCTGAAGATTTCCATTGAAAGAAATTCTTTCTTTTTTTTTTTTTTTATCAGTTCTAGAGTAAAATATTGATATTTCTTTTAGAGGAATAGAGATAGAACAGAGAGCTAACAAAAATTTGAATTAACTAAATTTGAATAAGGTGCCTTTTATTTTACTTTTATTCACATTATTTTTCTTTAAATTGAATTAATTTTTTATGTATATAACACATGTAAAAAATGATGATGTGTAGTTTTAGCAAATTGATATTGATCTAGCAGTACAAAATTTGACTGTAATCAAATTATAACATAAAAAAAAAAATTCCATGTGTTTTCAATTTCCTTCTTTCCTGCCAATTTTTATATGATGGTTTGAAATGCATATTAATTGTATGTACTTTCAAAATGTAAATATTCACTTGATTGCTATCTATAGCCCAAGCTTTCTTTGAAAATATGTACTTTAAGTCATTTATATATTTACATTCAATATTTATGTAAATAAGTGCATTTAATTGTAGTTTTACAGCCTGCAATCATATATGTTTATATAAGAATTAATATTCTAACTTAATCAAAGTTCTATTTTTGTATATTCATGTTGCTAAAATACAAATATTTGGCTATCATTTTACATCCTAGTTATTATTATAAAGATTTTGGATTTTAATTTAAGACTGAAATGTTTAATACTAAATTATCATAAATCAATAAATCTTTATTCTTTCAGAAGAAAACCACATATATATAAATTTGTATGGTAAAATATATTTAAATATATAAGTATACATATATATGTAAAGAATACCATATTTTCAGGTATATAGCCTTCATCCAGTGCATAGCCCAGAAATTATACACCATCTATATATCTTGATCAGGGTTTGAAATTATAGATCATTAATCATAATTTGTAACAGAAATTTACCAAATATTTTCATGATGCATAATGCCTACAGTAATCTAGCTAAAAAATAAGAACACCACTACAAGAATTATGCAAATACAAAAATTAGATTTTTAAAAAAATGTTTTTATATAACAGGTAGTTTTTAGTAATAAAATAGTGTGGTACCGAATTATTTTGAGTAAATAATTAAACAACAGTTACACAGAATTACTATTACAATATTATTACCGTAATTTTGGGAAGGAGTGCCATGGAGCATACAAGTTTTTAAAAAAAATAAGGAAAAAAAAATTTAGTGTGGCTCTTCTGCCAGGGAGACAGATATGGAGATTTCATTTTTTCTTGCTGTGATATGTATTGCTTAGGTAATTCTGTTTCGAATTTTCCAAAATTTTTTAAAAGTCAGTCATTTGAACAAAAATTCAGATGTAAAAAAATATTGCAAATTTTGACAAATTGCCAAAAAAATAATTTTTGCCAATCATTCACAGAAAAAGTAGCTAAATAGATCATAAAAAAGTTAGAATTTTACAAAAGGATTTGGGAAAATAGCAAGAATTCCGTGAAATAATCACAGAAAAAATATGAATTTCATCAAAGGACCTTGGAAAAAAATATTATCTCATAGGACTGTAGAAAAAATGCATGTTTCAACAAAGGATTGTGGGAAAAACGGAAATTTTATGAGTGGATCACAGAAAAAAAAAAGAGAATTTTATCAAAGGATCATTTAAAAAATAGGTATTTCATTTAAGGATCTAAGAAAAAGTGAGTATTTTACCAAAGAATTGTGGAATAAAAACACAAATTATGTTAAAACAGAAAAAATAAGGTATTTCATCAAAGGATCGCGGAAAAATCGTTACTCTATATAGAATTTTTCGATTTTGTTTAAAGGGTTTTTAAAAAAATTATTTGAATACAGTGCAACCTTGATTATCCAAGAATTAATTGGAACTACTAGGATCGTGGATATCAGAAAACTCAGATAGTAGAAATTGTGTATAAAAACTCACTAAGCTCTTGAATTTAATATCCCTTAGAATAAAAGACAGTAAAGCTTTTTTAAATAATAAAAATAAACATATGTAAAATTATGTATCACAGTTTAACAAATTTAAAAAGAAATTAACTACTAGTAGTACATTTTAAAAAGCAAATTGAAAATTTTAAAACTATACTAAATTAAGTATTGAAACATGCATTTCCAAAAATAAGCCAAATCAACCATAATTTTTAAAAAATTAATTGTATTTAATGTGTTAAATTTCCAGTATTTACTAAAAAAAAAAAAAAAAGGACTCCTTTTTAAGTGAAAAAAAAGTATATATATTTTCTATGAGTGGCTGTCTGATCACGTCAATTTTTGAATAACAGAAGATCTATCAGCGTAGCATTGCTTCTTTGATCCAAATATTTTAGGTTAGTTGTTATTGCTTGAATAACTTCAATATGACTTAAAGCCCTTGAATTAATCAGAGCCTGTAGCTCAAACAAAACTAAAAAGTGTGGTATTTTTCAAGACACATTCACAGAGAAGAATAAGAAAATTAATTTGTTATAGGCTCGGTTAATAGAAACCTTGGTTAATTGAAGTTCTACTGTACTTTTACTTTGGAGCCAGTTTTGAAAGTGAAAATATCTTTTTTTAAAAAAAAGCCTCCAAAAGAAATCGAAAAAGTAGTAAATGGCCTTTGTAAAGATAGACTTCCACCAACCAATGAAAAAAATAAAATTAAAATATTGCAGTGCAAGTTAGAAATCTCTAAAACTGTCTTCTATTGGATTAACATTAGCAAGCAGGTGTTCTCACACAAATAATTGGCATTGATTTAATTTTCAATTTGAAAATCTCCCCAAAATAGCACATTTTATCTAAATATCTTGGAATTTCACTCTTTAAAGTTATGCTTTTATTATAAATATAAATGGAGATTAATAGATGATGTGATGTTAAACAAAAATAAGTATTGTGTCAAAAAATACTTAATATGTTTAAAATAAATACTGTTTTGCTTCATAAAATATATCTTGTTGAAACAGTTTCTTTTTGCATAATGAAACATTTATTGGAAATATTATCTGATTCTAACAGAGTCCGAATTCTCGTAGCTAAATAGACAAACTACAAATCACTGGAAGCTTTCTTTTCTTGTGAGATTTACAGTGAGGTTTTTATGTGTGGCTATAATTTTCAAAAGTAACAAAAAACATTATAAACATGGTAAAATACTTTAAATTTCACAGCATAGTGAAAAAATCACTCAATTTCAGTTTTTTTTTTTTTAATTTTTTTAAAGAAATAATCGTTGTAAAATCCACATCATGTATTAGCTGCAGTGTCTATTTGAAATTTTTTTTTCTTCTATAACTTCTAGGCTATACACCTGAAAATACTGTAATAATAATATTAAATGGAAAAAAAAAAAAAAAAAAGGGAAATTAAAAATAAAACTAATTATTGCATGGTTAGTCAGGAGATGTTTTACATGACATATTATTTACATATATATTTTATGATTTAAAAAAAAGTAAGTTTAAATGCATTAATATTTTTCTCCATTGGTTAATTTGAATTTTTTCTACATTATTAAAATTATTTTATTTTATTTGTTCATTTATGAAGAAAATATTTTTGTGAACTTGTACAGGGATAAAATTTGTGATTTTGCAAAGAATTGCAGGACTTACAACTTATTTTGTTTTATTATTCTAACTTATTTTTAATTTATAAAGTTATTTATTAACTCACAAATACACCTTTCGCATCTTTCTTTCTGGCCTGGAAGCAACAAAAATATGCCACTTTGACCCAGTTGCTCATTAGCTGTATTAAGGATATCTTCTTGCTAATCAAAGACATTTCCAAATTTTATGATGGCTACTATCAGATTAAAAAAAAAACTTTTTGGAACTATTAAATCCAGTGTGTGTATTCTTGCTTTAATTTAGAATGGAATATATAATTTGAAAATGTATCATAATTTAAATTATAAAGATGAAGTATGAAATTAACGAAAAAAATTAGGGAGCTGTAGATAAAGAATTCTGAAAGGGAATAAGATTTAAGTAACAAATCAGACATCTATGAATTTTCTGTCACTAAGCAGTGATGGGATCAATAAATGGGGTAAAAGATACCAAAATTGAATGCATAAACTTTCGCATGCAGTATTTTTATAACAATGCATTATTTCATACTTTTTTGAAAGGGGGTTCAAATCTCAGTGTCTGAAAAATTGATGTGCATTTTTGTGTAACAAAATGAAACACACATTCTCCCTCATTAAATAATGGTCACAAAACATTCTAGCAAAATATCAGTGTACATTAATATAACATTATATTATTCCATTTGTAATAAAATTATTATTGTAAAAATTCATTAATTCATTTCATTAGTTTTTTCTACAATATATCTAGGATCCATTTTTATCAAACATAAAAAATTGGTAAAATAAATCAGAATTTAATTACGTGAATTTTTTTAAATTATTCACAATATCAACAAGGTGTAAAACAAACAGATTGAAAAAGTAGCCAGAGCGTATTTGAACCTGTGTCTTTGGTTCAGCAAACTGATGCTCTGCCAACTAAGCTACCTAGAATAACACCCAGTCTGGAACATTTTGCTGGATTCCCACATTTTCACCAAGTGTGTTGTTACAAGTGGCTTAATTTGCAGAGCATCGATGCTCTGAACCAAAGACCCAAGTTTGAACACTACCCTAGTTACTTTTTTAGTCTCTTGAAGACTGGGAGAAGGTAGCAGAGACAATCCCTCATCAAGGTCACGACTGAAATTCCAGAATCAGTTAAAACATGATTTACACATTAAAATGCAATTGGTCTTTTAAGTCATATGTTTGTAGAAATAACCTGAAAACCTGATTTAAGCACTAAGCAGTTGACTCGTAGGTTTATTTTTTCAGCTCCAAGCCCATCATATTTTCATACATTTGGAATTGGATGCAGGAGAACACAATAGTAAATGTACAAGTCAACTGCTAAAATCAGGTTTTCAGGTGTTTTCTACTAGAATATATGACTTGACAGACCAATTGAGTTTTAACTAATTCTGGAATTTCAGTCAGGAACTTGATGAGGTAATTGTCTGTGCTTCTATGTGCTGGTCTATGGGCTTTGCACTTTGTTAGTTATGTGAACAAAAAAATTCCCATTTTTAAATTCAGATTTACTATTTCTTGGGTGTCTTTCACCATTTCACTTATTATATAACTGGTAAAATAAGTCATCTTTTGTATAAAAAAATATTGATATTTTATGCCTGATTGCCTCTTATATTTATCATGTTTCAAATTCTCTTTTGATTGTAAAATATAATTAGATGATTATGCACATTGTTAATTTTGCATTTATTATGACAAAATGTTAATTTATATTGAGTAATAAGTGAAATATGTTAATTAGCACTATAACTCAAAATAATTATGTTAGAATTATCCTTATTACAATATGTATATATATGTATTTTGCTGTAAAATCTGAAAACAATAATATGCACTATTATTTGTGTAGATGTGAATCTAATCCGAAATTGTTTAAATTAATTGTAAAATTGTATATAAACTCACTGTGCAATATTATCATTTATTTTTTCTGTGGGTGCTTTTAAATAAATCTTTTGTAAAATCACATAATTTTATGCGTTTATAAAAAATTTAATAAAATGTTTGATAAATATCCTTTGTAATTATTTTTAATATTTAAATATACAGTGGTTTCATTTTCATGTAAGACAGTTCATAAATTGAAACATGTTGCTTTCTAGCATTTTTTTTCCCTTTCATTTTTACTTATTCATGTGAAAAATTTTCAGATATAGACAAATATCCAAATATTTTACAATTTTTTTTGTCATTAAAAATAAGTATCCTTCAGAAAGTATTTTTTCTATTTTATTAAATTGTATTCAGTACTTGATATTCACAAAAAGGTAGTCATCAGTATGAATAAATTATATGAGATGGGAATTAATTTTATTATTAATGTCATATCATATTGAAATCTTATTATTAAGATAGGAATTTTTAGGAATAAAAAAAAAATTATTGCTGATATCAAGAAATATCAATCTATAAATACTGAAGTTATTTATAGATTTTTAGAAAAATTTCAGAGCTCCTTTTTAATGTTTAAAATGTAATAACTAAATTTTCACATGTTTGATTGGATAACCATAAACCTGCATTGTGCTTTCCAAGGTAGAAGTGTTTTTTTTTTTTTTTTTTTTTTTTTTTTTCTAAAATTTCCAGAGTAAATGATTTCCTCTTTCATTGATTTCCAGAATTCATTAGTTGTAGTGGATTTACAAAGATCTCTTTTGAGCTGATTAAAAGTACAATAGCCCACAGATGGAAAGTCAGTTACCTTTGTAAGAATATTTTGAAAAGGTATATGTGCAGTACCTGTGTCAGTTTTCATTTCTTCAAGGAATGCAGTGATAGTTTTTGACAGGTGGCCTTATCTTTGTGCAGATTCATTCTATGAGAGTCATTGGAATAAACAAATGGAATTTTTTCTGAAAATATCAGAAGTAAAACATTAAATTTTCTTGATAGTATGATGAATTGATTTTAACATTTCTCATTGCAAGAGAAACCTGCAACTGTCCTAAAGCTTTAACTGAAACTTTCTTTGCATTTGCAAAAACAGGTTTCAAAAACTTTTTCTCCATGTTTTTATGATAGTAAATAGACTTTTTTAATTCAGTCATTTAGGTAAACCCATGCTTCATCATGATAAATGTAGTTTCATTTCTCTCTCTTGCTAAATTATTTTCATCTAGCATCACATAATGCTTTAGTGAAAGAAAATATACATTATGCTTTATAAGCTGTAAATCTTAGTTTATTAGTTTGTTTCTTGTTGTTACAGCTGTATTTTAAAGACTTTGCAATTGATCTTTGTCACCACAAAATTTCTCCAGTTACCAAAGATTTCACTGTAGAAACAGTACTAATTCTTTTTGGATGTTTATTTGGAGTCTTCTTTTCATGCAGAAGTACTGATTACTAGTGTCATTTAAAGAGACTCTTCATTCACTTGAAAACATCTGCTCGGTAATATTAAACCTATAGGCAGATTATGTTCAGATTTCTTGTTTAAATTTGAATAATTTTAATTTTTTGCATAGGATAGCTGAGGTCGATCTTTAAAATGCAAGTGTGGAGAATTTTAAGAAAACCAGCCAGCAAGATGCACATTAAAAAATTGTTATTAAGAAATGTAAGCAATTGCATAAATAGTTAATTACTATTACTAAAATGCACTTTAATATTTTTTCTGTAAATTTTAAAACATATACAACTGGGAAAATTAAGTATAGGATAACTTAGTACCATGTTTACATTACAGTAATTTAGAAAAGTTGCAAAATATATCTAAATGGTAATTCTGCAGTTTTGCAAAACCTATCTAAAAATTCATTTGCTCTATCGCAAAATCCACTCCCTTATGGCAAGTAAAATGATGTATTTCCCCACGTCTGCTAATATGATTATTTTTTCAATTTTGGTTCATAGGCGTAGCCAGCCTCTTGAACGGGGGGGTGCCCAAATTTTTTAACCTGAACATGTTGGGTACAAACAATATCTTATGTAATAAAACCTAATAAAAGGGAACCCCATAAAATCTATCAAATTTCCGTTTTAGACAGTTTTTTTGCAGAAGGTATAATTGTGTAGAACTTCTTTTAAAAAGGACCCAAACGCAATTTTTCATTGAGTGAAGAAGGATGAGAAATTGCTTAAAACTAAATCTAATGGACAGGGGCGTGCGAAGAGAAAACCGCTCCAGGGGCAAAGTTACAATTTAGCGCTCCCTCCACCCAACTTTTTCTTGTAACAGCCAAAAATGACGTTGGTAGTACAAATTTGGCGCCCCCTAAAATTCCACGCTGGGGCAGCTGCCCCCTACGCCCCCCCTTTCGCACGACGCTGCTAATGGATAAGAAAAAGATAGATAAACATAAATAAAACATGATAGATGTTAAAGATATCCTTAAACATAAATCTGAAATTATCACAAGTTTTCATTTCAAACAGCAATAAAATACTAAAATAAATAAGCACGACTTTAGTCCCCCCCCCCCCCCCCTGTCATTTTGATCAAAGTAGCATTGGAATAACTTGTAGTACGCAATTTAAAGTGAAAAATAGTTCTTACATTTTCTACTCATGAATAAATAAAATTTTCCCGTTAAATGAGCCCGTCCGAATGTCAAAATATGATCCCAAAAAACGAAATTTAGCAAACCAACGAACCAACCTCCATATTAATTTGAATTTTGCGAAATATCATGTCTTATTTTCAGAGGAAGCACAGATTTGTACTAGAGATGAGTTCGGGCTCGATTTTTTAAACCCGCGCCCGAAAGATTTTTAGTACATTGGAGCCCGAGCCCATCCGAGCCCGATACAAAAAGTATACAAAAATAAATAAATAAAAAATTTAATGATATTTTAAAATTGTTTCAAATGTGATATCCCACTTTTAAAAATTTCTTATAAAATTTACTGTTAAATAAAAATTTAAATTCAAGCTTATGAAAAGAGCGATTTGCTATCAAATAAAAATATCCTTCATACCTAAAATGATTCCCATATTTCTTGTCCTTTAAGAAGAAAATTTGATGGACATATTAAAGAAGTGTAATGAATAAATGGATAGTGTTTATAGAAATTACTATTTGTATGCTGAAGAATCAAAAAAACATTTTCAATTTCCTATAAAAAGAGTACATCTTCAGGGGTGTAGTCGTAAAAAAACCACAGGTTACACAATCGACGCAGAGGGTATATGCTCAAGGCACAGTCTAGAGAGTACATCGTATGGGTTTCATGAGAAACAGAAGGTTATATGGTGTTCCTTAAGAAAATCCAGAATGTATACGGCGTATACCCCAGTATAAACTTCACTACATCCAGTGTACATTTATCTATAATCAATTCATTTCTCTTAACAATTCCCCATGACTGACAGGAACCTTAAAATCAAAGTAAATTAAAACATTGATACAGTTATCTTAAAGTTCCGTTGTTTTTATGGGAAAATAAGAAACATTAATCGAATGTTTTCTATCGGAATAACATGTAAAATATGTTTACTTACGAAGGGAAATCCTCAGCATAAGCAAAATTCATGATGACAAGCAGAAAAAAAAATCACAATGCTGTTGTCATATGAAGAACGATTATGATTCGTGCACAATCAAATAATTTTCAAACCTCAAGCATCTAGTCTGCATCAAAAACGAAAAAATCATTCTCTAACAAAATAAACAAATAAACGATCGAATTAAAAAATATCCTCTGCCTTAAACGAAAATCCAACCAGAAGCTAATTTATTATTTATGATTATTTTGATAAGCGCCTTATCAATTAATCGTCGACGGAAATGCAGTAGACATAAATCTCCATACATCACAAATTTTCTTTTGAAGCAACAATCAACTACAGTAAAACCTCCATAACGGACACTCCCGATTAGCGGACACCTCTATTTAACGGACAATTTTCTAATCCCCACTCCCAAAACTTAAATTTTTCTATGTTTAACCTCTGAATAACGGACATTCCGAATAGCGGACACTATTTTCGGCGATAAAGAATGAAAAAGTATTTTTTAACGAGAAAGGAAATTAAAAAAAAAATTAAAAAGCGTCTAAATTTATTGGGGAAATGTGTCACAAATTTTGTGATCACAGATAGATGTAGAAGATAAGCTTAGGAAAGTCCCTCATACCCCCGCCCCCACGTCCAGTGTTGAATTCAAGAGGTTGCCCGGGAGGAACATCTCCCAGAACATTCAAAATGTTTCCCTGATGATTTTGTGATTTTATGTTTTTAATGTTCAAAAAGTGCAATCCCCTGTTTTGTGTTGTATTCAGGAGGTTTCCCGGGAGGAACATCTCCCAGAACATTCAAAATGTTTCCCCGGATGATTTTGAGATTTTATGTTTTTAATGTTCAAAAAGTGCAATCCCCCGTTTTGTGTTGAATTCAGAAGGTTGTCCGGGAGGAACATCTCCAACATTCAAAATGTTTCCCCGGATGATTTTGAGATTTTACGTTTTTAATGCTCAAAAAGTGCAATCCCCCGTTTTGTGTTGAATTCAGGAGGTTGCCCGGGAAGAACATCTCCCAGAACATTCAAAATGTTTCCCCGGATGATTTTGAGGTTTTATGTTTTTAATGTTCAAAAAGTGCAATCCCCCGTTTTGTGTTGAATTCAGAAGGTTGTCCGGGAGGAACATCTCCAACATTCAAAATGTTTCCACGGATGATTTTGAGATTTTATGTTTTCAATGCTCAAAAAGTGCAATCCCTCGTTTTGTGTTGAATTCAGGAGGTTGCCCGGGAGGAACATCTCCCAGAACATTCAAAATGTTTCCCCGGATGATTTTGAGATTTTATGTTTTCAATGCTCAAAAAGTGCAATCCCTCGTTTTGTGTTGAATTCAGGAGGTTGCCCGGGAAGAACATCTCCCAGAACATTCAAAATGTTTCCCCGGATGATTTTGAGGTTTTATGTTTTTAATGTTCAAAAAGTGCAATCCCCCGTTTTGTGTTGAATTCAGAAGGTTGTCCGGGAGGAACATCTCCAACATTCAAAATGTTTCCCCGGATGATTTTGAGATTTTATGTTTTCAATGCTCAAAAAGTGCAATCCCTCGTTTTGTGTTGAATTCAGGAGGTTGTCCGGGAGGAACATCTCCCAGAACATTCAAAATGTTTCCCCGGATGATTTTGAGATTTTATGTTTTTAATGTTCAAAAAGTGCAATCCCCCGTTTTGTGTTGAATTCAGAAGGTTGTCCGGGAGGAACATGTCCAACATTCAAAATGTTTCAACGGATGATTTTGAGATTTTATGTTTTCAATGCTCAAAAAGTGTAATCCTTCGTTTTGTGTTGAATTCAGGAGGTTGCCCGGGAGGAACATCTCCCAGAACATTCAAAATGTTTCCCCAGATGATTTTGAGATTTTATGTTTTTAATGTTCAAAAAGTGCAATCCCCCATTTTGTGTTGAATTCAGGAGGTTGTCCGGGAGGAACATCTCCAACATTCAAAATGTTTCCCGGATGATTTTGAGATTTTATGTTTTTAATGTTCAAAAAGTGCAATCCCCCGTTTTATGTTGAATTCAGAAGGTTGTCCGGGAGGAACATCTCCAACATTCAAAATGTTTCCCGGATGATTTTGAGATTTTATGTTTTCAATGCTCAAAAAGTGCAATCCCTCGTTTTGTGTTGAATTCAGGAGGTTGCCCCGGAGGAACATCTCCCAGAACATTCAAAATGTTTCCCCGGATGATTTTGAGATTTTATGTTTTTAATGCTCAAAAAGTGCAATCCCTCGTTTTGTGTTGAATTCAGGAGGTTGCCCGGGAGGAACATCTCCCAGAACATTCAAACTGTTTCCCCAGATGATTTTGAGATTTTATGTTTTCAATGCTCAAAAAGTGCAATCCCTCGTTATGTGTTGAATTCAGGAGGTTGGCCGGGAGGAACATCTCCCAGAACATTCAAAATGTTTCCCCGGATGATTTTGAGATTTTATGTTTTTAATGTTCAAAAAGTGCAATCCCCCATTTTGTGTTGAATTCAGAAGGTTGTCCGGGAGGAACATCTCCAACATTCAAAATATTTCCCCGGATGATTTTGAGATTTTATGTTTTCAATGCTCAAAAAGTGCAATCCCCCATTTTGTGTTGAATTCAGGAGGTTGCCCGGGAGGAACATCTCCCAGAACATTCAAAATGCTTCCCGGATGATTTTGAGATTTTATGTTTTTAATGCTCAAAAAATGCAATCCCTCGTTTTGTGTTGAATTCAGGAGGTTGCCCGGGAAGAACATCTCCCAGAACATTCAAAATGTTTCCCGGATGATTTTGAGATTTTATGTTTTCAATGCTCAAAAAGTGCAATCCCTCGTTTTGTGTTGAATTAGGAGGTTGCCCGGGAGGAACATCTCCCAGAACATTCAAAATGTTTCCCCGGATGATTTTGAGATTTTATGTTTTCAATGCTCAAAAAGTGCAATCCCTCGTTTTGTGTTGAATTCAGGAGGTTGCCCAGGAGGAACATCTCCCAGAACATTCAAAATGTTTCCCCGGATGATTTTGAGATTTTATGTTTTCAATGCTCAAAAAGTGCAATCCCTCGTTTTGTGTTCAATTCAGGAGGTTGCCCGGGAGGAACATCTCCCAGAACATTCAAAATGTTTCCCCGGATGATTTTGAGATTTTATGTTTTTAATGCTCAAAAAGTGCAATCCCCCGTTTCCAGTCCGGAAGTCTATAATGTCCAATACGTTACATTAAAAAACAAATTGCATGTAATCACAAGCAAAAATAAACTTTTGTTACAGTTTTTTTTCATAGGCGTGTACCAGACAGTGGATGAGTGTATACACAATTTTATTGTAGTTTTATTGCTTAAAAAATAATTTGAATTTTTGATTAATCATATAATAGAAGTTTTAGGACATATAAAAGTCAATTAATGAAACATTAAGTATTTCTTACAGTTTATTGAATCTCTGAGTTTTTCCCAATAGCGGACACCTCCGAATAGCGGACAATTTCTGCGTTCCCGAGGTGTCCGTTATTTAGAGGTTTTACTGTATTAAAACATAAAGAAAAAAAAATATTTTTATTTTGTTTTGATCAAAATAACACTGAAATGACTTGAAGAAGAATAAATAATTTTAAAAGGAAAATAGTAGTTCTTTCAATCTCTTCTATACATAAATGTTTTTTAATTCTCAGAAAGAATGATCCCGAGCCCCCCCCCCCCCCCCCCAACCCCCCCCCCCTCGGGCCGAACACTAAAATGCAAATAGAGCCCGTGCCCGCTTCGGACCCTCGGTCTTTCGTGCTGGAACTGAGCCTGTCTCATCTCTAATTTGTACAACCTTCCACCCCCTCCGTTCTCCAGGCTAATCACATGGTGGAATTATCGTTTCACATCTGTATTTCCTTTCAATTTTTTTTTTTTTTTTTTTTTTTTTTTTGCTCCTATCTAGACTTTAGATAACAAAAGCAAAGATATAAATAGTAGTTTCTATCCTTGTCGAGAATTTACTCTAATTTTTTATGGAAATATGCATGCAATAGAAAGGTATTAAAAAAATTCCATAAAGAAACGACATCAAATTGGGATTATAAAACCAACTTTTTTGATTTACTGCGATTAATGCAGATTCTAGTAAATATTCTAGTTTTAAAAAAGATGAACAAAAAAATTTTCTTAAAAAGAAAAAAAGAAAGAATCAAGGTCTCTTCTTTTATCACATTTCAAAACATAGACTGTTAGTTTTGATTAACTAATTGAACTTTGCTTACATTTTTCTTCTTTTTTCTTTTATAAATTTTGATTAAAAAAAAAAAAAATCAATCTTGGATCGGCGCGAGCGGGGGGGTGCCCGGGCACCCAGGGCACCCCCCCTGGCTACGCGCATGTGGTTGCATATTTATTTAATAAAGGTACTTTTGGTATTGGCTTCAAAATAGTGATGGGAGATTTCGATTTTTTAAATCGATTTAATCGATACTGTGGTCAACTAGATTTAATCGATACTATAAAATTTTTAGTCGATTTCTCAGAAGATAATATTTTTATTTTGCTTCAAAAGTTGAAGATACAGCAGTCAGATGTGACAATCTCAAAAAGTCTTCTATCTCATACATAATAAAACTTCTAAATGCACTAATACAGTGTCAATGTCCAATTTAAATTATTTATGCCCATCATGAAGCTTCAAAAAGTATAGTTTGAAATATGAGCATTTTAAAAGAAAATAAAAGCATTGTGTTTTCCAAACAAATCGCTGAATTTCGGTCCACCCCCTCTTAGATGTCTGTAACCAAAATATGCAATTCAAAGAGCATCACAGTGACACTGTTGTGCAGTATACATTCAAGCCTAATAAGAATCTATTTATGTGAAAGCTTAACCGAATATAAAGTTTGTTTGAATTCTATGCATAATTTCTGAGATATAGCTATCACTAATATCGTGAAAAATGCAGTATAGCAGAGCAGTGTTATATAACTTACACGAAGACCTAATCAGGAACAACTTATGACAATATCTAAGAGAATATTAAGTTTGATGAAATTCTGTTCATTAGTTCTTGTGATATTCTTCATAACATAGTGTAAATCTTGAAAAATGCATTTAATTCAGGGAGTAGTACCGGAGGACATCCCCCACCTTGAACATTGAATTGTACCTTAGGAAGATTTCAGATTTTATGCTTAATATATAAAGGTCCACCCCTCCCCACACAACATACACCAAAATCTGGACTGTCTCTCTCCGGAACAGCAGAAATTCCTCCCAGAGAAAAATGTCTGAATTCAAAACTTCTGAAAAAATAGTGGCACACCAACGTAACCTGTCTTACGATTTACATAAAAACCTAAACAGGAACAACTTATGGCAATGTTCAATAGAATATTAAGTTTGATGAAATTCCGTTCATTAATTCTTGAGATATGATCAATAAAATCTTGTAGATCCTGAAAAACAGTTGAATTCAGATGTTAGCCCGAAGAGGAACATCTCCGTCCCGGAACATAGAAATGTCTCACAAAAATATTGAAGCTTCATGTACAAGAGTCCCCCCCTCCCCTTCTCTGAAGTCTAGAAAGCCCCTCCAAGGAGACATAAAAATCCCTTCTGGTGAAAAATGTCTGAATTCAACACTGCTGATAAAAGCAGCATAGCAATGCCTCCTGCAGAGTTATTTACACGGAAACCTAATAAAGCACCAAACTTATGAATGTGAAGCTTGATGAAATTTTCTGAATTAGTTTCTGAGATGCAATTATCGCAAAAATCAGGAAAAATGCAGCGTCATCTTCCGTTAGATTTAAATCAAAACTTAATCATCAACAATTTATGTTAATATCAACCAAAACCGAAGTTTGGCAAAAATATGTGCATTAGTTCTTGAGATATCGATCTTGCAGTAATCATGAAAAATACAACATAACAGCACCACCTGTTGAGCAATTTTCACCATAAGTAATCTGCACCAATTTATATGAAAGTCTAGCTGAATCTAAAGTTTCAAGAGGCTCCAGGCATTAGTTCCTGAGATAGAGCATCCACAAAATTTTTGTATGAGACAACCAAATAGACAGACTGAAAGACAATTTATAAAAACAGTAAAATGTGTTATATTTAACAACATATTCGAATTTTGTAAGCATTATTTTTTTAAATGACATCATACAGACAAAGACAAAAAATGCAAACTATTTTTTTAAAGAAAATAAGCAACATATAATGTCTAGAATTATATATGTGTGTGTAAACATATTTAATAGTCTACAACCCCCCCCCCCCCCCCTTACTATAGATGCACATAGGGACTGGGGGGGGGGGCAAAATTCAATACAGACATGGGTGGGTCATGTGACCTATTGTTTGAAAGGTCTTGCCTGGGCTATCCATATCTGAATATCTCTTCATAATATAGTTCATTTTTCAAACTTCAGGGAGCATTTTTAAGCTTTTTTTTGGCTTTTTCCCTTACCTCAATTTGTAGTGTATCATTTTAAAGGCCTTGACTTGTAGACTTTAAATATCTTGAATTGATTGGTAGAATTGATGTAAAATTTCGTATAAGAAAGGATTAAGGTTTTCTTTTCAAACCAGATTTTCCTAAAGGTAAAAATTTCAAACTCAAATGTTAGGCGTACTATTGAAGACTTACGGATGTCAAGATATTCTAAGGTATGGCAATCGAATAATGTTGACCATCATACCTTAGTAACACATAGAGGATGAAGGGCGGGGAGGGGCAAAATTAAATACAGGCATGAGTGGGTCATGTCACATATCGTTAAAAATATCATAGCCTGGGCTAGCCATATCTGTATATTTCTTCATAATATAGTTCAATTTTTAGACTCCAGAGGGCATTTTTAAGTTTTTTCGACTTTTGCCTTTTACTATCCTTTGTAGTATATCATTTTAAAGGTCTTCACTTGTAGACCTGAAATATATTCTCATCTTCTATTTTTCTTACCTATCCTGTAAATAGTTTTTCTTTTCCTTTCTGTTTTATATCATTTTATAGATCTTTAGTAGTACTTTTCAACTTTTATGATTTCGGAATTTTTATGTCAAATTTTAGCCAAATTAGAGCTTTTTGCTATAGAGCTTTACATTTTTTGTTTCTTCCAATCCATCTCGTGTAACATATTGTTGGAAAGTTTTATAATTTTCTCTTTTTTTATTTTTTGTCCCTATCCCTCCCTTTACCAATCTGGTTACACGCTCTTCGCATATTTTAGCTCACAGGCTGTCAAAACCTGAGAACTTATGCGCCCGCCGGCTCTGTATGTGCATATTTACGTATGTATGTACGTATGCGTGTAGCAGGATATCTCTTGATAAAAATATTTGATTTGCTTCAAATTTTGGATATAGGTTTATTCTGATAAGGCGCTTCCCTGATTAGTTTTGGGAGTTTATTGGATACGTATAAAGGAGGAGAATGGGAGGTTATTTGCACTTAATTTAAATAAATGGTTTTTCATGCAGAATTATCAAATTTCAGATAAAGGGTCATTCTGATAACGCACCTATATGATCAGTTTTGGGCGTTCAATGGTTAAATATAAAGGGGGGGGGGATGGGTGGTTATCCTCTTAATTTTAAGTAAATGGGTTATTCACGCATAATTTATGGATTTTCTTCAAATTTTGGATATATTTTCATTCTTATAAGGTGCTTTCCTGATTTGTTTCAGGTATTCATTGGTTACATAGAAGGATTCGGGGGCTACTCTTCTTAATTTAGGTAAATGTTTTTTTTGTGCAGAATTAACCGATTTGTTATCGATGATCGGTTATGCGCTGCCCGACCATTGAAGGTACAGTTATCCATTAATCCGAACTTAGGTCGCTTCCAACTTCTTCAGATAATCGATGCTCTGCTGTATTTTTATTTCTTTGTTTACCAGAGAAAAGTATGTTGTTTCACTGTTAATGATTCTTAGGAAAACAACATTTTTTTTCTGTGAACTGCTGAAAATTTGGTAAACATTAAAAAAGAATAATATTTTATAAGCTGTAAATGAGATGAGGCGGTATATATTTTAAAAAAGAAAAAAAAATAGTTACATATATTTTATTAAAGCAGAATTTCTGCTTTTAAATTGGAGGATAATTAATAATTAGCATGTGCTGATTGTGCAATTAAATCATCAAAGCTATTTTGAATGAAAATTTGCAATATTTGCATTTCCCACACCCTTATAGGAGGTCTTAAAAAAAAAAATTATTTTTCAAATAAATTTAGAGTTTTCAAAATTTCATTCATATGCGAATTTTTAAGAAGAATGACGTTTATAAGAAGTAAATCTCCATTTATTTGGTTGAAGGAATAAGTAGAAAATACATGTGTTTCGGATTAAAAGAAATATATATAAATCATTTCTCCCTTTTATTTTTTTATCTAACCGAGATCTTTCTCAAAAAAATAAAGTTAAATATAACATAAATTATTAAAATTGCATCTTCTAAATAATAAAAGATAAATCCTTATTATTCGACTCTAAAATCTGTAATAGCTTACTTCTGTGCCTCCCTAAATGGGAGTGAGGAGTAGGAGGTGTTACGGCTCTGCTGATTTGCCAAGTTTTAGAATTACTAATTTTGAGCTCATCTGTGTAAATCTAAAAATATCGAAATATCGATTTTAGTATCGATTCTAGAATTTAGAAATCGATTCTTATAATGATTGATGCCACTTTATACAATGTCGATTTTAATCGATTCTCAAAATTTCTAGAATCGCCCATCACTACTTAGAATACAAGTGAAATACCTTTATTAAAAAAATCTGCAAATGAAATCGAAAACGTATAAAATTTTTAGAAATATTAAAATTTAAATGAGAAATTTTAAAACAATCTTCTTATAGATTTAACATTATAGAGTAGATGCTTTCAAGTGAGTGAAGAATTCCCTTAAAACTAGGTATGCACCAAATATGTCTTTTTTATTGGATACTCTGTTAATTTGGCAATCAAACTGAATATTTGCCACTGTCGGAAAACTTTAATATCCAATTGCCAAATAGTGACTCATTTTTTAGATTATATTTTTAACATTAGAAAAAACATGTACCAAATTAATATTCTTCTTACCAATATTATCCCATTAAAAATAGATACTCATACATTTTTATAAAAATAAAAGATTTATATATACATGAAAACATAACATATATAATGTTAAAAGTATTTATAATTAAATTTTTATGAAAAGCAAGTTATGATACAGGAACATTAGGTGTTCAGCATTTTCAGGCTGTAACCTCTTATGTTTTGAACGTGATTATTTCGTCCTGTTGAGAATAAGCATTCACTCGCAACTGGGACAGATATGTACTTTCTTGCTAATTTTAATACTTTAGAGGATAGGAATGTTGATTTTCTCACCATCATGTCAACGGATTGTTCATTCTTGGTATCAGCAGTTGCAATAAATAAACATTAAATGCAGTTGAGTACTTTGGCATCCCCTATATTTACTTGTTGATGATGATTATTATTTTTTTATTTTTGTCAATTTCATTGAAGCTTACTATAATGAATTAGGTACTTTCTATGAGAAAGAATGATTTCTTCTTTTTGAATGTTCATAATTCTTATATCACAATAATTTCTTGCATTTTTTCTGTATAATTTTTTGGCATTTGAATCTCATCATTGATAGTAAGAAATGCAGAATTAAAGCATGGAGTTGAAAAGTAAAAGAAAAATGAGTTTGTGAATGTTACAGAACACTAAGCTAATTCAGTTTTTAATTTTTTCAGAAATTTTTACTCTTGAAATTGGGAAGTATTCGAATGGGTACTAAAATATTCGGCAAAATTTTGTAATGAATAAAATATCTACATCCTGTGCATCTCTATATAATACAATGGGTTTTACAGATTTTTAAATTAAAGAATATTTCTCCATGAGAAGCACAAAAACATATCTTTTGATCCATAGTTTGTTTACACGCAACATATTGAAGAAAAATAAAATTGAAATTATCAGCTTTTAATTTCAAGTAATAAGCTGCTAGAAAAAATTTCCCAGAAATATTTATATTTTTTTATTCCTTTATCGAATTTGTTCTAAAAATGCATAAATATTCACTGTGATTCTTTCAAAAATTATTTCCAATTTCTATTAATTTTTCAATTGGATGGCATGATCATAAAATTTTGTTGGGCTATAATTAACCCATAAAGGATGTTTGTTGGTAGAAGCTATATGTTATTTTATAATAAATTTTGATTTTACTTGTTTGGTGTGAAAACGTGATCAAAGAAATACTCTGTAAATTTTCATCTTTATTAAAGTTATATTGTGACAAAATCCTTTCAGTCACTTCCAGTTGCATCATGTAAATGCAATTACTATTGGTTAAGACCTTGTTATGCTTAGCTAAATTAAGTTTTGTGCTCAACAATAATAATTTCTTACTGAATTATTCTTTCACTTCGCACCAATGTATAGAGAGAGTTCTGTGTATCCTGATTGGTTGAATCTCTGATCCCTAAAATGTCTAAACCCATCGAAAACCGAAAGTCTAAAACAATTTTGATTACAATACTTTCTTCTATTGAAGAGTAATAAAATATAAGTAATAAAATGATAATAATAATATTTGGGACCACACTCTACATTAAAATGCACAAAATGTTCTATCGCTACGAATATGAATATCTGGGTAATGTACAGAATGTCCACTGATTTTAGTAGAAATAGAACGTATATTCATAAAAATAGTTTTTTTTTTTTTTTTTTTTTTTTTTTTTTTTTTTTAAGTATAAAAAATTTTTGCATATTTATTTGCAAGAGTTAACATGCAAATTTTTACTTGCATATTAACTTACATCATATAGGATTTTCAACTAAATTTAACAAAAGTTTCAGAAAAAAAATTGCAAAATGCAGCAGTAACAATATAAAGCAATTGTAATATAAATATATTAAATATTTTATGAAATATGAGTAGTTGTATGAAATCATTTTTATCTATGCATGCATAAAAGATAGCAATGATCTTTTACATAATTTAATAATCAATTCTATAGAGAGAGCAACTCATAAAAAAATTGAAACATGAAAATTCAGAAAGACATCAGCAATAGGAATGAGCTGATATCAGTTCTTCCTAAAAGCAAATTTATAATAAGGTATTTTCCAAAACTTGTTAAATTAATTATTTTTTAATTTTAATTTTTTTATTGATGTTTTAGTTATTCTTAGATAACTAACTTAGCGAACCTATTCCATGATAAAAAGATATATTAAAATTGAAGCATTTGTTCCAAATCTACTTATTGATATTCTTTAAATACTAACTTTTTTCTAAAACCCAGTCAATAAAAAATGACAATAAGTGGAAAATCCCTTATCCCTCTATGAAATTCAGCTGCTTTTAGAGAGCAACTAAAAAACAATTCATTTTACAGACAATGTTTTTCTGAACTTTCACAATGTTTGATTGGATTATTTTTATGAGTTGCTCCATAGAGTTTGATTATTAAATTATGCAAAAAAATTGTTATTATTCATGCATGCATAGATAAAAAAATTTTACACAACTACTCATATTTCATAAAATATTTAATATATTTATATTCCAATTGCACTACATTATTTCTACTACATTTTGCCAAAATTTCTTAAATTCGCATTAAATTTGGTTGAAAACATGCTGATTTTTTTTTTTACTTTACAATAAAATAGCGGTATTACCATAAATATATTTGTTATTCTTACGAAAATCTGTGAGTATGTTGTAGAGTCTCCACATATTTGTATTCTGCAGTGATAGATCATTTCGTGCATTTTAATGTACAGGGTGATCCCAAATATTTAATTATTTATCTTTTCTTTTTTATCGGACCCCCTAATTGTCTGCTTTATCAAATGGACGTTGATAAATATGAGGCCAAAGATAATTCTTACAATCCTGAAGTTCCAAATGAATCTAATAAGTATATTTTTAAATATTTGATAAAATATTTTAAATTGAAAGTGTCTGGTCATTAACGGCCATATAGTGTAAAATAACTTTTTAAGTAAGATTGAATATGATAAAAACTTTTACAATTTCCTTTTGGCATATGACATTTAAAAGATGTTTTACAGCCATCTAGTTTTTTCTCCACTTTTTTATTGTATTCATAAAATCATGCCCCATGCTAATAAGTTGAAAATGAGTAAAATTACAGGAAAAAAAAATAAAATTTTTTTTTTGACATTTGAATGAAGGTAATTGAAAATTTTATACATGTAAAATGCAAATGATTTTTAAATTGAGTCAAGTGTATAGTATGTGATATAACTATCACATTTTACTTCTTAACGTTCCGCCCTTGCGTTTTGTTTCCGCAGTTTGTAATTGCTTTTGTTTTAACTTCTGAAGACCCCGTTCGTGTGATATAAAAAGATGACACGAATTTTAAAGGAGAGAATGGAAAAGGCTTTCATAGGATTTTGACGGTGTGTTTTTTTGTCCCGTTAAAAATACGGGCCGAGCACCTGATTTGAAAAATCGGAATGAGGGTTTTTACTATTCCTGTTCTAAGTTAATGTCATCATAATTCTAAAGTTTATTTTCGGCACATTAATTGTTAAAAAGTGCGAATTCAAGTTCCAATTTAAAGATGGATTTCTGTTCGACAAGAAATATTTCCTCGGATCGTCCCAGTCCGAAATATTTATTCTACAGAATTTTAAAGGGGAAATTTCCTGTGGAATTCATTGAAGTGTTATGTACAATGTCCGTTGGTGACTTTGTTTTTCTACTTTCCAACTCTTTAAAGGAAGTTTAAATAAAGTGGATTTAATACATACAGAAGTCTTATCTTTTTAGTTGTCAACTTGTCGTTCCATGGGATTTGGTGAGATCTATCCTAATTTATTATTTTTTTTTGTTTCACCGACAGTTTAAATTGTCTATATTTTAATTATTCTTCTTCAAGTTCACGGCCTCATCTTCAATTTAACGGTACAAGTTAAAAATTTAACGGTACAGTGTATTGCCAAGCTGTTAAAATGAACATAAAAAAAAAAAAAAAAAACTCAAAACAAGATTATTTTTTGCAGCAGTGTAATTTTAGATTTCTTTTTAATAGCTAAGCTGTTTACTAAAACTACACCAGTATGGCGGATTCAAACTGCAAAATTCTCCATGGTCCAAGAAATGGCTTGTAATACTGCAAAAATAAATTAATTTACTTTAATACCAAAAACATGAATAAATAAATTTATATTGTTGTTAAAATTTCCTCTTAAAATAGAAATTGTGTTTACCAGCTAATGGTTCAAGTTTGATCGTGATTTAGATTTCAAAATTTAACTTTTTAATTATAAGATGAAGCTGACCATGTACTGTAGATGATTAAGGTATCCACACACTTTCGGGAGTGATTTTTTGAAATTTTCTCTTGTTATCCAATTTTTATAATGACATTTATTTTAAAACTTTGAAAAGAAATAAAAAATTTAGAAATTACCCAGAAATAATTTTTTAAAGAGAAAAATTACGACTACTTGGATAAGTGGATTTTAATCAGGCTGGCTATCGTTCTAAGTGGTTCAGTTAGTAGAACTTCAGTGCACTATACTGATAACCCAGTCCGAGTCTTGGCTTGGATGCTTTTTTCACTTTGTTGGCTTTATGCTTTTTAAGCAATTAAAATTTTAAATATTATTGCGATGTAAATAGTAAGTTGCACTACTTTTCAAACTCAACAAAATGTAACATTATAACATTTGAGACATATGCATAAAATAAAAATAATTCACAAAATTAAAGCAAAAATTTTAAGAATATTCAGTTTTTCTAAACTTTTATTAAAATTAAGTATTTTAATGTAAATACAACAATAATATATATTTAGTTGCACATCCTTTTGCTTTGAGGATTGTGGCACATCATCAGGGAATGGAATTAACAAGGTTTTCTAAGGTGGATTTAAGGATTTTCAGCAATTCTGTTTGAAGATCCTGAGGAGTTCTGCATTTGAAGAATGTTTGCAAGGCCCAACTTTTCTCCTAACGGGTTCGCAAAGATGTTCTGTCAAACTGAGGTCAGATGATTGACTTGGTCAACAAAAACTTTAATTTATTTAGTTATAAACCAATTTCATCATTTTGAAGATGTGCTTTAGATCATCATCCCACTGAAACATCCATTCAAGAGACATCTTTTTATAAAAATATTGCAGCATGTGATCTTCTAAAGTGAGTTTATAAACATTTTGAGCCATAATGACACTGGTGTGTATGTGGAGGATGCCACCATTATCATGGAATGCGCCCCAGACCATTTGTGATTAGTTTCTGAGCTGTACTGTTGAACATTGGTACCAATTATTCATTTTAGTGCCGTTTGGACAATGAAAATAACATTGACCATCACTTCGAAACAAATTGAGTTTAAATTCATCTTTTCAAAGGACCTTCTTCTAATCTCTGGTGCCCATGTTTTGTGCTCCTTAGTGAATTTCAATCTGATTTTCCCATTCTTTGCCTGAATGAGAGGTTTTCTTGCAGGAATCTGCATGCAAAATCCAACAGCATTCAGACATTTTATGATGTCCCTGACTATTGTGAGTTTATGTTCAAAAGCCATCTCCTTACATATTTCAGCAGCATTCTTGTTTTCGTCAGCAACCAACATCTTTTGGATCAATGCATCTTGCCATTGAGTTGTTTTTCTTACAGCTCCTTATCATGGAAAATCACAGACACTAGGGTGATTCAGCAACCTATGTAAAAAAATAAACTTTCACATATAAACCAGGCAACTCCTCATATTTTTTAGATTTGTGTACAGTAATATTCTGGTAGAATTTGAACTTCTTAGTTCAATTGCAAGAGGGTACTTAACCCCAATTGACTGCATAAATTGGTATATTCCAGTGAAATTTTTCACATATTTGTTAAAAAAAAAAAAAAAAAAAAAAAAAAAAAAACCCTCCAAAATTAATTTTTTTAGGAAAGAATAAAACAATACAGAAATGAAAAATAAAAATGCAATATATTTGGTCTTTAATAATACAAAATAATTGGTTTCCAATGGAATGCACTTTCTGTTTGCTTCAATGACTTGCAGTAAGACTTACTTTTTATCTTCATCATTTGTTATGATTTTATTGAAATTTCTAATATGCTTATGGACTGCAGAATCTTCTTTAATTCTTATCATTTTCTAGCACCTTCTAGATCAATATCAAAGAGAGAGTCGAAGAAATTTAACCACTCCTTGTTGTTGGGCTGTAGAAAAAGACCTCTGTTTTTCTTTTAATCCTCTGAGCTCTTTGAGTGTAAATTTCTTCAAAATTCCAAATGTCACATTGCCACCAGTATTTTGCAAAGAAAAAAATCGGTTAACGATATACACGAAAAAATGCATTAAACCTTTCTCAAATAAAACTGGTCGAATTTTCTGGTGCCATTGTGACATTTCAGAATTAAAACTATGTGGTAGAAAATTCTACCATCAGAGTTCAAGGGGTTGACAAAACTCAATGAGAATGAATGTTTTCTAGTTATTATGTATGTGTTTCTTTTGTTTTGTAAGAATTGCAGATTTATGCCATATCTGCATTGATTTTTTAACTGTCAAATGAGTAACAAATTATAACAATTTTTATTCTTTCAACTGATAATAAGCATTCTGAAATGTTTGTCTGTCACAATTAGTTGTTTCAATCTAGCCAATTGATCTACTGATCTTAAAACAATCAAAAAATTTTTATTACTAAAGCAAGTTGAATCAGATTACCCAAAATACTGATAAAAATGGAAAAGAAAAAGATATGAGCTAAAAAATAGAAGTTATAAATAATCAGTAGTGCAACAAACATCTTCTAATCTAGCATAGCAATTTTTAAACATTTCATTATCTGCACATCATGTAAGATGGCATCAAATTAGCTACAAATAACTAATTTCAGGAATTTTCCTTTTCCACTAAGTAATGGATTTCTGCTTTTTAAAATTTTTTAGAATTGGCGACTTTTGTCAAATGATCGGGAAATAAAACAGCGATATTCAACAAATTATCACAAAATATAAAATATTGATTTTTGTCAAATGATCGTGAAATAAAACAGTGATTTTCATCACATGACTGGGAAGTAGAACTGCCATTTTTGTCAAACTATCACAAAATAAAAATTTTAGACTTTTTTCAACGATTGCAAAATAAAACAACTATTTTCATCTCATGATTACAAAATAAATTCCCATTTTCATCAGACAATAAGGAAATAAAATGACGATTTTCATCACATTATCAAGAAATAAAACATAAAAAAAAAAGCAAATGTTTGCTATTTTATTTACTTGTGGAATAATCATGGAATCTATTGCTGGTTTATCCCAACTGATTTAAAATGATGCAAAATAAAATTCCTGACTGAGGTCACTGCATCTGTTGCTGTTACTGGGTTACCTTAATTTACTTACCTGTAAAATATTTACGATAATTTAATTACCTGTAGAATTTACTGTGAACTAAATAAAATGAAATCATTTTTATTTATTTGTATAAGTTTTTATGTACAGTGAATTCATATCGCATTTCAAACTGCTTGACCGATGTGCGTTTAGAAAAACGTAAATGTTAAAGGTAAAAAAAAAAAAAAAATTCTTTCATTTTTTTGATAAAGTTAAAAAATAGTTTGTTATAAATTTTATTTTTTGTTTAGTTTATTATAAACAATATAGCTTACAAAATTCATGGGTAAATGTTGTGAAAATGTCATAACTTCCTTTGTTATTTTCTGAGTGGCATCCCTGTAATTTACATCATTAAGAAATTTTACTTGCAGATATTCTAAGACAAAAAAACATATAGTCTGAAAACTTTTTCCAGCTACTGTATATGGGATGCTAAATAAATGCACTCCAATAATCCACACTCTTTTGAAGTCATTAGGTCTGAAGCATACTGTCTGTATGAGATAAATAATGTATGTTTTCAGAACTAAAAACAGGTAGATTTATCAAATGAGAGTTGAAAATAAGGGAGAATATTAACTATTGTAGTAGCTTTGTTTTAATTAATTCAAATTATATGCTTAAAAGTAACACTATTTAAATCACTTTGTCTAGAATTAGCATCCTATCAAAAATGAATCAGAGAAAACTAATAACTTATAGAAAAGCATTAAATTTTCATCTGTCATAAAGAAAAAAATTAACTGGACAAAGACTAATGTTATATCTAAATTTAAAATTGTTATGTAAAAAACTGCACTTTATATGGAGCTATGGAATTATTTATAAGCTTAATAATTAGGTAGAAAAAAAAAATCAACAGTTTTTAAAGTTTATATTCTTGTATTAAGAGCAGTTTAATGTTTCACTAGCTAATCATTTTAATTTCAAACAAGAACTGTACTTAAGAGGCTACTTCATCCAAATGAAAAGACCTGTTCGCTGATACTAATGCAATGGAAAAAATTTATAAAGATATCTTGATAGCATTTTAATATTTTTTGCCTTGTTTAGCTTGGATTGATTTGTATGCAGGCTGTTTTTTACTTTTTTTATTTTATTTTTTACAGATATTTTTTATGAGGATGCTTTCATTTTGGAAAGCGAAAGTATCCTCATAAAATATATCTGCAACCCAAATCGAAAAAGTAAAAAACAGCTTGTATAAAAAAAATCATTTAAAAATATTAAAATTCAACCGAGATATCTTTATAAATTTCTCCCATAGGATTAGCATTAGTGAATGAGTCTTTTCATTTGACTGAAATAGCCCCTTAACTATTTTGATAATTATAGTCTAAATAAGAAATAGAAAATTTTTATCATGAAATTGTCAGATAAAAGAATCACAAACAGATTGGTAAAATCATTCATTTATTTGGTATGCTTATCTTAATTTATATTGACTTTATTAATTAAATCATCTAAATTCCAATTGGAATAGCATTTGAATTCATTGCCCAACTTTCTTTCATGTTGAGGCTTAAAATTACATGGTTTTAGAGTTAATAATTTGTAAGCCAAATCTTCCATAACAGCACCTGCAAAATATTAGAAGAAAAAAAAAATAAGTGTGGAAATAATCAAATTAACAATGCAAAAACAGTTTATTTAACATTTCACCTAGCACACATATTTTCATTTAATGCAAAATAAATTCAAATATTTTAGTTTTTATAATAATGTGTCCAGTTGAAGGTTAACAAAAAAAAAAAAAAAAAAAAAAAAAAACCTTCATGAGAAATATGTTTACATTAATAATTTATACAAAATAATTATATATAGTAAACCTTAAGGCAGTTTTCAAATCTTCTACTCAACAATGCAAAACTTCTTGACTAATTTTTAAACATAAAGGCATAAAATTGGCATATATTTGGAATCAAAATAAGTTTTACATTGCTTGATAAATAAATTATTTATTGACTCATAAGTAATTGTGATCAAGTGATGACTACTTTTTCTCCTTTCTTGCACAAATTAATTCATTTCAAAATGTTAACTTTGACAGTATTTTCTGAAAAACCATCTTTACCACAAAAATGGAAAAAGTCTTTCAATTATATAGTTTCTGAATAACAACACCTGCCAATTTCATGCATTTCAGAATAAAAATGAATTTAAAAATGTGTCAAAAAGTAGCCCATTTGGATTTCAAAAGAATCTCAAAAATTTGAGTGGTTTGTGTCTGAAGCTATTTAAAACTTGATTAAATGATACAACAAAAATCAGGTTTGAATATCAAATAAATATTTAAAGATGGCTGAACAACTGCTGCTGTCTAAATACAGAAAAGGTTAGGTTTGGTCTGGTTAGAACCATACATCCTATAAGAAAGTCTAAATATAGAATGGCACAGACAATAATAAATTTCATATACCTGTACATAAAATAATTTTATCCTTAGAAACATATTTCACAGTCTGGAGAGTCTTTTCAAGGCATTCTTCTGAAAGATAGGGTGGATCCACTAACACAACTTCAAAAAAAGATTTAAACATTTCAGGAACTTTTAAAGGATTATTATAGTCATAATGAACAAAATGTTCTTGATACAAATCTTGAAATCTTTTATCATATTCAAACAGATAAATGCTGTCTGATTCTTTACAAATATCTAGAAGATGAGTATAGACAGTGGGGCATGAAATGCAGGCTATCCTATAAATGAAAAAAAAAATTATATATATATATATAAAATAAATATGAATTTTAATAAAGAGCATAAGAAAAAAAAATATTTTTTTAAATAATAATTTTAGATAACTGGGCAAGTATACTCTTTAGAAATAAAATTTATTTTGTAGAATTTGGATATATTACTAGTAGGATATACTTTGGAAATTATATTACTGGGAATGCACAAACTTCTGATATAAATAAAATATATTGTTGCTTTATTAATGACAGTGTTGATTTAGGCAAATTATTGAGAGGCTTTTAAGAAATTGAAATTTTTTATTCATATTTGATTTAATTAAAAACTATAATCCATGTAGAGTACTTTTTGGAAGTCCATAGGGGAAACGAAAAAATATAATTAAAGTAAAATCTTGCATGTAAGTCCTCTTTTTTCAGAAGTGAAAACAGTTAAATTTAGGGTAAAGGGCTTAATCGAATGATAAAAAAAAATATTTTATCAGTTGAGAAAAAAAGCATAAATAGAGGTCAGATTTTTTTTGCCTTATAATGAATTTCGCTTTAAAAAAATAATCTAAATCCTGCTCTAAGATCTTGTTCTCCCTCATCCATAACATACAAAATTTAAATTCTTTAAAAAAAAATTTATACACATATATATATATAACTTTATTCTAACAACAAATAATCAATCACCTAACTGAAAAAAAAAAAAAAAAAAATCTGATCCATCTATTACTAGACAGTAACAATAAATAAACAATTTGTCATCTAAATTATGCTTATTCTCCAAAATTTTTGTTTCTTTTTCTTTGACCCCCCTCCTTGCCATCTCCCTGCATCTCATAAAGTTTAACCCTTTTGAGTTTGGTTACTATTGACAGTACATGTCTTTTAATTAATTATTATTTTGATTTAATAAATACTTTTGTTGTTGTTTACATTTACTAAAATCAGTGTGTATTTATGCATTTATTATAAGACTTCATTAATGTTTAGGCATTTAGTAATAATAAATATTTGCTTAATTCCTGTTGCACTGTTTGCGATTCTTTTATTTTAAACATACATTTCATTCTTTAAATTTAAAATAAAGTTTATTTTCCTGATAAAATCATGTGTAATAAAGTGCAAAATGTATTAGAAAGTTGTGATGTCAAGCAAATCCTTGTTGTAATATAATATTTTCTAAACATCAGCAAAAACTCTTTCTTAGCTTATTGTCATATAAATATGAATTGAATAGTATGCAAAACAACAACATTCCTCATGTTTCAGACAGTGAAAGATTTGTTAAACTCTTAATCTATTTGGATAGTTAGTATTAATGTAAAAGTAATTTTTTTAAAAAAATTAAAAGAAAATGAGGCCCAAAAGAGTTAAAATATTTATTATTATTTTATTTTACTTGATTTGTGATTTTGTTATAACAATCAATAATTAAAAATTCATGTAAATTCCATTCCCCTTCAGAAACTATATTCCTTTTTTTTTTTTTTTTTTTCCTTTCCTCCCCCCTTCACAGCATAAAATGGAAAGAGATTTTACATGGTAAGGGGAACACAATTTCATTTATTTTTTTTAATGTGGAAAGCCTTAAATAAAGAAATCAAATTTATTGACATTATAATGGATTTGACCTTGATAAAAGTTAATTACTGTCAAATAAAAGTTCTTGATTAATATTTATGAGTAAAATAATAATTTAAAACTACTTAATAGTGATTTATTTGTTTCATAATTAAATGTTTGATTTCTTGATTGATTTCTTATTAAATTAATGTTTTATTTCTTGATAAGTTGACAACTTAAGTGAATTTGAAATCATTAAAAGATATTTATTGGTCTTATAATTATTTTATGTCAAATTAATGTTTTATTTATTGATAAGTTGTCAACTTAAATTTTTTTTAAAATCATTAACAGAGATTTATTGGTTTTTTAATTATTTTATATCAAGTTAATGAAAAATTTTTAAATTTATGATCATATAAATCTATTTTGATGCTTTTTCTTATTATATTTTCCTAAAAAGGGTTCAGTCTTGACTCTGCAATCAGGCAGAGTACATCTAAAATTTTGACTCTGTTAATATTGTGAAATTTCATGACTCTGTACAAGAGGAATGTTTTTTTTTTTTTTTTTTTTTGCTCTGCATATCAGAGAATATAGTTATAATCCTGGCTACTTATGTTAATAATTCAAGATTATATTAAACTGATTAATAAACTATTTAAATAATAATTGCTCTCCCAACTGAAAGACTGTGATTATTTGAACATATTTGTGAGTGATACAACCACCCTCTAGGTAGACGATTCTCTACCTTTAAAGTTAAAATTCTTCCATCTTTTAAGATTTTTTTTTTCTAATCAAAATAAAAATGTTTCTGGGGAAGGCAAGTTATATTTAGAAATGGGAAAGAAAAATCAAAATTGCTTAAAAGTGGAAAGGGTGCTTACTTCTGGAGGGATGCTTACAGTCGGAATGCATTGTTGTTAGAATGCTTAATTCATTAAGGAATAAAATGAAAGTAGATTCTTACTACTTAGAGCAGTATAAATAATTCATAACTAAATACGGTAGGAGACCTATATAACACAAACCTAAAAGCGCAATGTTGCACGTTATATGGATTGCATTTCACACATCATTAAATTTAACTCATAAACATAGCCAAATATGTTTGAAACATATCCAAATATATCAGAGTATCTTTATACTGCATTTCTTATCCGGATTATAAATTTTTATATTATATAGATCATTCCACGTTTTGTTAAATATACTTGATAAAAATGGTCAAATATACTAGAAACTAAATCATCCATTATATTACTCATTTTTAAAAACCCTTATTGTAATAGTAATTTTTTATTATTACAATGCTCTAAATTAAGGAGATAAAATTAAACTAATTCATAAAATTTAGATTTCTAGACAATAACCCTTTTTTACAATCTTGAAATTCAGATGCTTCTTCATGGCAAAATTCATTGTTTATTTCTGAGAAATTGTTTCGTTATATGGAGAATTGTGTTATAAAGATATTCTACTGTATAAGAAAGCACATTATATGACTGAAATCATACATAATGACAAGCAAGATATGTATTTTATATCTAAAGCAACCAAATAAAACTCTTGCAAACTATATGTTAACAGAAGGAATAGGCAGAAAATTTCTTCCTCCTAGAGCTCCAATTTTAGAGGCATCTGAGATGTAAGGGCAGGGATGAAGTGGAGGGTATACAGGGGTATACGTTGTATACCTTCTGAATTTTTAAAAGAAACTCCATATACCCCCTGTTTCTCAAATAAAACATTAGCATATACCCTAACTATGCATATTCATGACGTTAGCCATGACGTTGACCCTTTGCCTATGCCGTTTACTCTCTGCTTTTTTTACGACTACAACACTGGGTAAGAGTAACATCCATTAAATATTAATTTTAAAGAATGATAGGAAATTTAAAGATAACTTAACTTAAAAATGGTTTTTGTCAGTGTTGATTCAGGTTGAAGAAATCATGTAAAACTCTCAACCACTTGTTCCATTATCGGCTAACATTAGATGATCTAACTGTTGTGATGCTGACACCTTCCATTTTTTGACTGAGCAGCCTATTATATCAATGGCTAAATATGATTTAACAAAGACTAGATGATATTCATCAAGATTTGACAATAACGCCTTGAAGGTTTTATTAGAATTTTTTTTTTGATTTTTTTAAAATTAGTTACTTTCAAATTAAGTTTTGAAAACTTGATTTGATTCTATATTATCCAAGTGATTCCTGCAAATTCAAGGCATTAGATGGTGATGTCAATCTAACCTACTCAATGAATGGAGAGAAAGAATTTTGACTTTGTAATTTTAATTATGCTTACTTTTTAGCAGAAGTATAACTAAAAATATTAATTGAACAGGTATTTATTTTTGAAAATTTTATCAATTTTTGGTAAAAATAACAATATTTAGTATATTTAAATCTTTTAAAAATACCTTTCAAAGTTTTTATTAATTTTATTTTTATCAGTCTCATTCTAAAGCTCTAAACTTAAAATTTCAGGCTACCAACTTATGATTTATATTATATATTTTTCAATTATTTAAATTTAAAATTTTCATATGTTATTTAATTATTAAACTGTGAGTATTAAAGTAATTCATTTATAGTTCTTACATAAATTTTTTCTCTTACTTAAAAAATAATAATAATAATGAATATTTTTCTTAGAGATACACATACATTTATAATGCTCATACAAAATCTAAAAAAAATGTAGATCAATTCAATTTATTTAAAAGTTAATTATATGCAAAATATTTTAATATAAAATTGTGAAACCACTTCTAGAATATTTCAGCAGTCTCCACAATTTTAAAAATTCAGATATTACTTCAGATAAATGACACTCGGGGATTTAGTTAAAAAATATTTAATATATGGTTCTTGTCTACATAACGTAAAACACTTATTTATGTATATAATTAACATATCTTGCTATTTACAAATGGATTAATTTATCTAAGTTTCTACACACGACAGGGATGAGGATATACGAATTGGTGCTGCTACTTACTAACAAAATATTATTTGAATACTTAGGCCTTTAACAGAATTAGTATAAGTACATTTTAAAAATAATCTTAAGTGTTAAATTATACTTTATGACTGATGGATTGTTGTTTTTTAATTATGCAGTCTTTGAGGATTTTCATTCATTTTATAAGTCTGTGTCTAAAATCCTAATATTGAAATTTGTTTTTTGGAGCTAACAATAACTGTTTTAATTATGTTGAATTTTCTTTTACATTTTAATGCTTTATTTAATTACTCAGTGAAGAATATAAATGGAAATTTGTTTATAGTTCTTACATGAATATTTTTCTTTCTTTCTGTTTTCCCATTTTTTCTTTTTGCAACTAATAATGAATACTTTCTTAGTACATACACACACATATATATTTTTTACAATGGTAATTCAAAAACAAGGGTTGCCATTTGAGTTTCTACAAAAATTAGGAAGAAAAAGAATTTTTTGGAAAAAACTTTTTATTGCTTTTAAATATATTTGCCTTTAAGATTTACAGACTTTTCAATCCATTCAGTTCAAACTAATTTTTTGCTTTGAAACTCTGTTTTTTTTTTCTTTTTACTTTGAAGTTGATATCTGAGAAACATAGTTTTGGAAGGCATCAACAGCTTCTTGAGGTGATAAAAATCACTGCTCATGCAATTTTTGTTTGATATAAGGGAACAAGGAAAAAGTTGTTAGGAGACAAATCAGGATAATATGGGCAATGAGACGTTAATTTGATATTTTTATCCTTTAAATAATCAATTATTTTATGTGGTGTGTGGATGCTGGTATTGTCGTGATGAAGAATGATGTGTCATTTTTTGTTGTTTTTTCCTGATTTCGTTGATGACTTTTGACAAACAAATTTCTGTTTACTGTTGTTCATACTGTTTACTGTTTCTGTCTGTTGTAAAAAAGCTTTTACAATTTTTCAATCATCTAAAGGAATGGTTGTGATATGTAATGTAAGGTAAAAGAAATAAGCAATTATTTTCTTGGAAGTGCTTTGTGAACAAACAATTTTTGTAGGATTCAGTTCATCTAGAAACACCTAAACAGTGGATTGTTCTTTAGTTTTCAACTCATATGAATATATCCAATTTTCGTCACCTATAACAATGTTGTATACAAATATTGCAGTTTTAAATTTGAATTTTTTAAGCACCAATTTCCATGAGCCTCTTTTCGAGCTTCTGTCAAATTATGTAGAATCCATCAGGAACAAATCTTTTTAGCTGTCAAATGTTCATGCAAACTCCAAGTATTATAGTCTGTGATATGCCAAGGGATACTTCTACCTCATGATATGTGACATGCTGATCTTCTTCAATCATCTTGTGCACAGCATCTATAATGTTTTGGAATCACAACTAATTTTGATCATACTTCACAGAATTCATCACTGATAGATCCACAACAAAATTCTGCAATCCTTTTGTAAACAGTCTTTTATGAAATTTCATGAAGCAATACTAAACATTCTTGTTGAGTGAGGCTTTTTTTAAAATCAGAAAAAATCATTTAACAAAAATCAAGCTACAGTCAACTCTCGTTAATCCGAAATCGGATAATTCGAATCTTCACTTAATTCGAACTAAACATGAAGTCCCGAAATTTTCAATGACAGAATAACGTTAAAAGTTTTCATTAATTCGAACTCATTTTCTCTTGACTTTGTTTAATTCGAACTAACGAGAATTCCGATTTTTCATTTTTCTTTTCTTTCTCACGGATTTCAGATCATTTGAGTAACTTTTTTTTTTGATTCATGTGAAAATTGTTCCGAACAAATATACATTTAATTCAATGCATTTGATATCCACTTTTTTGTGCTCCGTCTGTTCATCAGTGACACTTTAAAATTTTCAGCCATTGTGCTCGTTTCTAATATTTTAATTAGTTTATGTATTTATACAGTCTAATTTAATAATAAATCTAATAAGTCTTATATATATAATTTAATAATAATGATAATAGACGAAATAAATAAAAAAAACACTATAACATTAATTCCTTTGTATTTCCTCCACCATATTAAGCATGTTTTCATTACATATTTTCCATAATTCGAACTTCGGATAATTCGAACATTTCTTGTGGTCCCGACGAGTTCGAATTAACGAGAGTCGACTGTATTTCCATTTATTTTTTTTTACTCACTTGTTTCTTTAGAACGCTCACTGTAAACAAAATACACAGATGATTTCTAAGATGCCATTGATTTTGAGATAAAAAAAAAAGTGAATCTTAGGAATATCCTGAAGTTAAATTTCAGTAGCTTCAGTATATTCAGAAGTAAAGATTTTTTTTTTCTTTTTTTAATGAAAGACATTTCAAAGTTAATATATCATACCATAACACATACCCCAAAACACATTTCTGACTAAGAATCTCTTCCTGTTTAAAACTTGCTTTAGGTCTTTTCTTTTTTCTGAGTTTTAAATTTTATTTCTATGCTCACAACAGAAATATACACTCTTAAAATAACATGTGATTTTCTGCAAGGGGGTTCTTCAATTACAAAAGGGTTGCAAACTGCTATATTGTACTGTTAGATACATTTTTAAACACCATTTTCCAAGATCCCTCTTTCCATGAAATAAGTGCAATTTTCTTTTACGTTACTGAATATTTTGGAATTTCTGGATTAATATAAGTTTGAAATATACATAAAATATGTATTCAACACAATTTATTTCTCTTTTTATTTTTTGTCATTTCGCGACATTTGTAATAAATAAAAAGTGGGAGGGAGGGCACCAAATTTAAACTTTGCTTGATGGGGAGGGAATGGGGGTGCCAGATTTAAAATTTGCCCCAGGCACAGTTTTCTCCTCACACGCTCTGTGTATGTATTTATGGTACAATGATTTTTATAAATTGAACAAAAAATAGATAGTAGTCAACTTATACACTATATGGCCATTGATTATTGGACACTTGCGATTTTAGACATTTTACTAAATATCTAGAAAAATACATGAGGAATCATCTCGAAACTCTTAGTGTATAAATATAATAGTGTACGTCATACATCTCCGTGAAGATTTTTTACCGAAACTCCATAGGGGACCGTCAACAAATTAAAAAAGAATGAATATCTTTTGAATAACCCTGTCAAAACTAATGTAGCAAAAACGCTCAAACTCTAGATTATGATTGAATGCCTTATTGTAATACACTGTGTTCATTTTATGCAAATAGCATGCATACTCGCAGAGTAATTAAGGTTTTTATAAAAATGGTCCCAAATTTTTCCAAGTTTTTCCCTTATAATTTTCAGAGTTCTTAATATAAAATAATATTTTTTTCAGAAAATATGACAAACAACATTGCACACAGTACCCTGTAGTCAGAATTAAAAAATAATAAAAATTTTATGAAAAATGAGTAGGTTTACTAAATAATTTTTTACTGTGCATGCGTCAAAGATTTCAAAATTTCATTTGCATATTATGTTAGCTAAATGTATAGAGCAACTTTTGTAAAAGTCTCAAAATCATAGCTTGAAAATTCTGAAAGTAATCGTCTATAGAAAAAGGACAAAATCCGTTGTTTCCAAAATGAAACAAAAAAATGAGGGATTTTATTCAAATGTAGTAGTACATCCCGTATTGTATATTCTATATTGACACTAATCAATGAATATATGGATACAACCCCTCTTGTTTTTGCTTCATTTTCAGAATAACGGATTTTCAACTTATTCAATTGACGATTCAATTGAACTTATTCAATTGACGATTCGACGATTTTCAGAATTTTCCAGTTATGATTTTGTGACTTTCACAAAAGTTGCTCTATACATTTAGCTAACATAATATGCAAATGAAATTTTGATATCATTGACGCATGCGCAGTAAAAAATTATTTAGTAAACCAACTCATTTTGTATACAATTTTCATTATTTTTTAATTCTGATTACAGAGTACTGTGTGCAATGTTGTTTGTCATATTTTCTGAAAAAAATATTATTTTATATTAAGAACTCTGAAAATTATAAGGAAAAAACTTGGAAAAATTTGGGACCATTTTTATAAAAACCTTAATTACTCTGCGAGTATGCATGCTATTTGCATAAACATAAACACAATGTATTACAATAAGGTATTCAATCATAATCTAGAGTTTGAGTGCTTTTGCTACATTAGTTTTGACAGGGTTATTCAAAAGATATTCATTCTTTTTTAATTTGTTGACGATCCCCTGTGGAGTTTCGGGAAAAAATCTTCACGGAGATGTATGACTTATACTAGGGATGCACAACCTGTGGCCTGCGATGAATTAATGTGTGGTCCGCGAACTTGGCCAATTTACAACTAGAAAAAAATTGCAATTTTTCTGGAAAAGTCGCAGATAAAAATCTTAAATTTCGTCAATTTACCGCGAGAAAATATAAAATTTGGTCAGTCACTTAAGAATAGCAAATTTTGTAGATCGGGCTCGGAAATATCGCGAATTTTATTCATCAAGTGCGGAAAAATCGCACTTTTCGTTCATCAGGTATTAAAAAATCTCAAATTTTGCCCATACCGCTCAGAAAAAAATAGTAAATTTAACCTATCGTACACGGAAAACACGCGAGTTTTGTCGATCAAGCACGAAAAAATCGCGAATTTTGTCTATGATACGTGGAAAATCGCACATTTCATTGATCAGCTAAGAAAAAAATTGTCAGATTTGTTGATGATTCACGAAAAAATTGCAAATTAAACTCATCGGCTGTGGGAAAGTTCGCATGTTTTCTTGGTTCCTCGCATGAAAAAAATGCGAATTTCGTTGATCGGACACGAAGAAATCGCGAACTTTATCGATCAGGGGCGAAAAAATTGCAAAGTTCTTTCATAAGGCACTGGAAAATCAAAAATTTTGCGATGATGCGTGGAAAGATTGAAATTTTCGTTGATTGGCTGCGAAACAATCGTGAGTTTTGTAAGTTTCTCAAGAAAGAAAATTGCGAATTTCATCTTGCTGCGTAAAAAAATGCAGTTTTCGACAAAATGAATTAAAAGTCGCAAATTTTGTTGATTGGTCACGTAAAAATGTAGATTTTGTCAGTTAAAGGCTGAAAAAAGCGAATTTCATCGATCAGACACGAAAAAAAAATCACGAGTTTTATTGATCGAGTTCCGAAAATGGCAAATTTTGTCAGTCGGACACAGGAATTTTGCCGATCTCACGCGGAAAAATTGCAAATTTCGTCGATCAGGCTCAAATAAAATCGCGAATTTCAACTATCCAGTGTGAAAAAGTGTGGAATTTTGTTCATCAGGCAAAGAAAAATTGCGAATTTCGTCATTCAGCTATTGTTAAAAGAGCAAATTTCGTCCATCGACATCGTAAAAATCGCGAATTTTGCCGATCGGCTTCGTGAAAATTGATAATTTTGTCGATCAGTCGCAGAAAAATCGCGAATTTCGCCGATCGGTTTTGTAAAAATCAATAATTTCGTCGACCAGCCGCAGGAAAGTCGCAAATTTCGCCGATCAGCTTCGTGAAAATTGCAAATTTCGTCAATCGTTTTCGTAAAAATCGCGAATTTCGCCGATTGAATCTTCGTAAAAATCGATAATTTCGTCGATCAACCGTAGAAAAGTCGCGAATTGCGCCGATTAGCGTCTTAAAAATCGCAAATTTCATCACTCAGCTTCGTAAAAATCGCGAATTTCGACGATCACCTTTGTAAATATCGCAAATTTCGTCGATCAGCTTCGTAAAAATCGCGAATTTAGACGATGGGCTTTGTAAAAAATCATGTTTTTGTCGATCTGCCTTGTAAAATTTGCAAATTTTGTCGATCAGTTTCGTAAAAATTGTGTTTTTTCTTGATCAGTTTCATAAGAATCGCAAATTTTGTTGATCAGGCACAGAAAGATCGAATTTTCTCAATTATGTTTAGTAAAAATTGCGAATTTTTTTATCATTTTCATAAAAATCCCTAAATTGGTCGACATGCATGGAAAGCTGCAAATTTTGTTGATCAGGCATTGAAAAATCAGAAATGTCAGTGGTAAAGCACGGAAAAATCTTATTGATCAGCTCCTTCCCGCTCCTTCGTTCATAAAGTTCACATTTTTTTTTCGGCACCAGCCACTTATCTTTGTTTTTTATCACTTTTAATAAAACAAAATTTACTCTCCTGAATAAAGTCAAGGAATAATATTACATCTTGAGAATAATCCTTGCTATATCTGTTATCTATACACAAACATAAAAACTGCTGAATATCCTTACCAACTGAAGTGGATATTTTAACTAGTTAAGCGAAACCTAAAATGGTATTTTTCCACTTCCCTCTAAAAACATATTTTTTATTACGATTATAGGCCACATATCATCTTCAAAATTGAATTGTCTCCATGTTATTGATGTGGCCCTCAACTTCCCAGACATATTTGTAAGCGGCCCTTGTCTTGAAAAGGTTGTGCATCCCTAACTTATACTATTATATTTATACACTAAGAGTTTCGAGATGATTCCTCATGTATTTTTCTAGATATTTAACAAAATGTCTAAAATCGCAAGTGTCCAATAATCAATGGCAATATAGTGTATTCAAATGCAGCTAATATAGAAAAATTCATAATTCAAGTAAATGGTGAAATTAATTTTCCTTTATAGGCTAATGTGGATCACACAAAAATAATAATAAAATGGTAATAAAAAAGAGAGAAAAGAGTTTATAGAGAGTGAATATCAATTATTATTAAAAATTGCTTAGTAAAAGGTATTCTTGTTCTTAGTAAAAGAAAAACTTCCCTTTTCCAAATTTGACTTTATGGGACACAAATTAATATTTATTTCTGATTTTACCATTTTTCAGTTTTGATTTCAGTCACAAGAATTTCTCGAAGATTATCAGATCTGGGACTGAACCCTTTGCACCATGTTATTAATAATAATGCACATTAAATGAAAGTATTTTTAAGTTTGGCTAAATGTACTCCAAAAAGAATTTTGCATTGTAAATTTTAAAACTTTATATTTACTTGGCTGAATATTTTATAACACTTTTAGCTTTAGGTACTGCCTGATTATTCTGTTGACCAATTTCGCAAAACTATGCCAATCACTAAATTATTCATCAAATTCTATAAATTGATATAATTTTTATTTTAAATAATGAATAAACAAATAAATTAGTAAACATTAATAAAAATACAAATTAAAAGTCAAATTAAAAATTACTTAATGACTTAACAACTGTGTGTATGATGCTTAAAATCTAGTGAATGCAGAGCCGTAGCTAAGGGGGTACTAGTTATGGGTGGCTCAGCCCTCCTAAAATATTTTGAGGCTCCCCCCCCCCTCCCCCACTGGAAAAGATTCCAAGATCACTAAATGAATTTATGTTCCAAAAGTTCAAATGAAATTCTGTTCAAAAATCTAATTTAGTTTTGAGATCCTTTCATAGTTTTGCAGAGTTACTAAATTGTATCTAAAATAATTGTTTCAACACTCCCTCATCCTATTTGCACATATGAAATTAACATGATGTTTAATACTGTACCAGTTATATATTCAAAATTTTCATCATCATAAACTTTTCTTAGCATAAAATAAAGTTATTACAACAGTTTAATAAGAAACATGGAAAGTACGATGTGAATATGCACTAACTTAATATTTATTAATTAATTAATTCTGCGTCAGAGAGGGAGAAAAAAAAATTATGAGCCCCCTTACATTCTTTTGAGCCCCCTCCCCTATTGTTCACTTCTAGCTACGGCCCTGAGTGAATGTAACAATTACGATAACCCATTATTGGCATTTAATCTTACAATTTGGCAATAGTTTTTTGGTTAGTGGGATAACCATGTTATAATCACCTTTACTATACTTAAAATAATCTTATATTATAAAGTGGGTACCTTTTATCTTTACCAGCAGCTTTTAAAGCAATATTTGCCAACTTAATAGCAGTATTTTTATCATACCAAAACTGACTTAGCTCCTAGAAATATAATTAAATAAAAAATGAAACACAGTTTATAATTAAAAATAAAGTTAATACAACAATAAGTTAATGCATACAATGTCACATACTTTGAAAAGAAACATAATTAATGTATCAAAAAAATTATTGAAAGATGATATCATGCCCAAACAAAAACTAATATGCACCTTGGCAACAAGGACCAAACTTAATACAGTAGACTCCCTCAAATCCGCAAAGCTTGGGACCAGGGGTTGTGTGGACTTTAGAATTTTGTGGATTTCTGGTCATTGATTTGTTTACATTTTTGAAACATTAATTTGACTGGTAGTTAAGCATTGTAATCAATGCATATAATAAATTGAAACATTAAAATAATTAAGTAAAATATTTAAATAAATAAATAGTTAAAAAGCAAGTTATTATTACCAAAAAAAGAAAAAAAAAAAAGTAAAATAAAATTTTAGAAAAATACTATAATAAACTAAATAATTATGATGCAATACTAAATATAAATAATGATGAGGAAAAATCAATCTTTTTTATAAGGAAAAATATTTGCTTTTGTTAAAAAACAAAAAAAGCTTGATTAATTAAAAAACATTCATATAAATACAGCAAAAATTATCCTGCCCCTCGAATTATAAGCACTACCAAATGGTCATTGAAAGTTATATTACGCTGCAACTACGATACGATAATGATTATTTTGATTAAATATTGATCATCTTAATTAGTAAACCGGATGTAGATCCCAAATTCGTTTCGTAACTATAGGGGATACGAAAATAATAATAGAACTATTAAAATAATAATTTTATATAGCAAAAATCATCCTGCCATGTGAATTGCAAACACTACCAAATGGCCATTTAAACATTGAAAGTTATATTACGCTGCAACTACAATATGATAATGATTAATTCAATTAAATAACGATCATTGCACATCTAAGAAATATATTATTTAACACTGCAGAATTTAAATTGAAAAACATTAAAAAAAGGAAAAAGTTGAAAATGATTTAAAAATATATATTTAAAGAATTATTTGTATTGTGTTAGCCGTTAACTTCAGCGCCATCTTTAATTTCATTGTTTACATCTGAAAAAATGTGCGGATTTCTGGCGTTCGCAGATTTTAAGGAGTCTACTGTATAGGCTTTATTACCATCATCAGATAATCAATGATTATTAACTAGTATAGAAATGAATATATATACACATATATATATATATATATAAAACCATTAATTGTATTACAATATGAACCATTTGAATTTAATAAAACAAGGGGAAAAAAAAAAAAAAACATATTGAACATGAGGAAAAAATAAAACAAATAAATAACATGAATACAAATGAAATTTGTAGAACCAAAGCAGAATTATCAAGCCTGAAATACTTTGGAACTACAAATGAAGTGTGTGGTTTCATCTTCGTATTAGCCATAAAAAAGCAAAATAATACGAATTTGGGCTACCAACACACATAAAAACAAAATTAAATGAAGAAATAACATTAAAAACAATACACAACAAAATTACTAAATTTTTTAGAAAAATGAAAAGGGAAAAAATAATAATTATTATTATTATTGTACACATGATATTACTAAATAAATTAAAAGCAGAGTAATGTAATACAGAAAAAATAAACCATACATCATAGTTTACCCTATTAAGATTTAAAAAAAAAAACATTTAATTTGACTATGTTAAGCTAAACACAATATCCTAATTTAAGATGATACAGTAAAACCTCTAAATAACGGACACCTCGGGAACGCGGAAATTGTCCGCTATTCGGAGGTGTCCGCTATTGGGAAAACCTCAGAGATTCAAAAAGCGCTAAGAAATGCTTTATGTTTCATTAATTTACTTTTATATGTCCTAAAACCTCTATTATATAATTAATCAGAAATTTAAAATATTTTTTAATCAATAAAATTGAAATAAATTTGCGCACACTTTTATACACTGTTTATTATATTCTCGTGAAATAATCGGTTACAAAAGTTTATTTTTGCTTGCGATTACATGTAATTTAGTTTTCTATGTGACGTTATTGGACATTGTAGAGCTCCGGGCAGGAAGGGAACGATTGCACTTTTTGAACTTTAAAAGCATAAAATCTCAAAATATTCTTTGGTGACATTTCAATGCTCTGGGAGATATTCCTCCCAAGCAACACCCGGAATTTATCATTGAACGTAGGGGGGGGGGGGGGTAGATTTTCCCCAGCTCTTTATATACATTTATCTGTGATCACAAAATTTGTGACACGTAGTCCTGATAAATTCAGAGGCCTTTTTGCTTTTTTTCATTTTTTTTCTCTTTAAAACATACTTTTTCATCCTTTATCGCCAAATAAAGTGTCCGCTATTCGGAATGTCCGTTATTCAGAGGTTAAACATACAAAAATTTAGGTTTTGGGAGTGGGGATTGGAAAACTGTCCGTTAAATAGAGGTGTCCGCTATTCGGGAGTGTCCGTTATGGAGGTTTTACTGTATAAGATTTTAAAATCGCTAAATAATATATCAAAACAGCAATAATTGAATGTTTTTCTCCTGTTGTACAATTTGCAACGCGCGCCTGCTGATGATATGAAAATTTGCGCGCACCAGAAAGGTTAACTAAGCAAAAATCTTAATACATGTGAGCACATATTACAGTTTCACACATTTATTTTTTTGCAAGTCACGTTTAATGGAATTGGAAATGATAAAAGATTATTTGATTAAGAATTAAGAATGCATATAATTTGTTAACATGAATTTACAGCCTAAATACTGGACAAAAAAATCCAGTGTGGCCAAAATTGGACGCATCTGCTTTATGTGTGGAAATTATTATTATTTTAGCATTTATTGTTATCGCATATAAATGATGGAAATTAAATTTCCTTTTCAAAATCTTTCATTATTCTGAATGTATATACAGATTAAAAAAAACTTTATTGTTATTTAAATAAAAAATTACCCAATCTTCCTCAACTACACCAATGACCGGAATATTCTTTTCTTTTTCTAAATAAAATTCATTAAGGGCTTTCAAAGCATGTTCAGATAAGCATATTTCTTCATCGCTTTCCATTTTGAACAAAATTAAAAGTGTTTAGCTAAAATAAAAACGATTGCCATAGAATACGATAACACGTTATAAGGTTCCTTTAAAAAATTCACTTCACAACATAAAAAGGTAAACAAACAAATAATGTATAATGCGGTCGCAGTGAGTTTATTCCAGGCAATAATAATAAAAGTGCGCATGGAGTTGTTAAAAAGAGAATGTGTCTAGCATGCCGTTTAATACAAATGCAGCTCATTTTCTTCTAAACTCAGCTCTTGCGTAATCTTCATTTCTCACGTTGGACTCGTGGTACTCGAAGCTTTAATATTTATTTTATCTTCTTATAAAATTTGGTATTTAATCAGGTAAAGAAATATTTTATTTGTCTTCTGCTCTTCAGTTTATATAATTTAAGTGCATACAATTATTTTTTTTCTTATAAATGTTATATTGTTAATCATTCATTCCTGATGTACAAATTGAGTTAAGACTCATATAGTATAGTTTTTCTATCAATTTTTATAAAAGTGTCTTATGTTTATAGTTTCTTTTATAATCAAAGAAAAGATTCTTGAATCTGAAATTTTTTTCTTGCTGTAATATCTGTTTCTATTTACTTAACAAATTTGCTGCCAACGCATACTATACCTACTGTATTGTAAAAGCTTAGTATCTGATCTCGGTTCTAAGATTTACAATGCACTCATTTTGTTATAAAAGCTAAAGCAGAAACTAAACTGAGATAATAGTTATAGCCAGAAGAAAAATTTAGTGCATTTGTATCTAAAATACGGCACATTTCATAATGATTTAAAATTATTGTATACGTATCAAACGGCATAAAGATAAATCTGTACCATAAATTAACTGTAAATATAATTTGGATTTTTGTTTAGTTTAGAACACACGATTCAGTGATGTGTATATAGGCACTCTTAAGGAATGTCTTTAAAATTTGTATTTTAATTAAATAGTTCGTTTTTTCTATATTAATCTGTAAATGTAATTTGTATTTTTGCCTAGGACACACAGGGTTTGTTGATGAATATCATTGCGTATGTTTTGTGTTATATATCCAATGTTTATTTTCAAAATATCAAATTTTATAATTTTCAAGTAGGGGGTAAATGTGCCAGTAATGGACATCTTTAAAAAATTTCTTTAAAATTTTCTATTTTATTTAAAAGTTAATTATTATATATATTTTTTAAATATATTATTTTATCAATAACATTTAACTATTCTCATAGTCTCATTTCCCAATACTGTATTTACTCGTGTATGATGCGCACAGATGTATAACGCACATCCCGAACTTCACAAGAAAAAAAATGGCAATTTTCTAAAATCTCGTGTATAACGCACACTCTAAATTTGGTATGCTAATGAAGAATAACCAAATGAATTTTCGTAAAGAAAGTTGAAACATTACATCAGGCCAGAAAGCAAAACGAAAATGCATTTTTAGACATTGGGTAGTAAGTGAATGATGGCAAGTAGGAGTGAGTGACTGTAATGAGAATTACTAATTAGCGTTTAAATAATGTTAATTGCTCTGTTGTATAAAAAACTGCAAGGAGTAAAATAAAGATGCAGCAATGCTTCAATTAAGTAACATTTTCAGAGTTTTAACATCCTCTTTAAATAATTTCTGTTTTCATGTGTATATTGTGTGATTACATCCAGCAGTAAAAAATTATTCCTTGTATAATGCGTACCTAGAAGTTTTGTCCTAATTTTTTGGGGAAAAAAAGTGTGCGTTATACACGAGTAAATACAGTATGAATCGAAAGTTGACTCTAAATAACAAATATATCAAAACACCTAAAATGCCACTAGTGGACACCTTGTCCCAATAATGCACCCCCATAAAAAGTTATAAATCAGTGGTGCTGTGGACATGTTATAGCCAGGGTTCTCGCTGTCGCTTGCCATTGTGCTAAATTGAGACAATTCTTCATTTGGCGAGTAAACAAATGATTAGATTCGCCAAATTGCTACTGCTCAATTTTTGTTTTTTCTTTCTTTTTTTTGGTGCGAATGCAGTTTACTCTCCTTGGCGCGATTTTCAAAAATTGCCAAATTGGCACGTTTTTGCATCTTGTCTCCCAGAGCTTCTTGCTCCAAGGCCCGCCACACACTACAGAGACACACGTCAAAAATCGTGCAACATGACGCAGTCAAACCGGTTTTTACTTTGTTATCAGGGTGAAATTGTCTCATGTCGTACGTTTTTTCGTTCAATGTTTCATTGGTGTGTGGCGGGCCCAAGAAATAAAGCACATAAAATACAAATCTAAAGACACAAAAAAGGAGAATTTTTACTTACCCGGAGCCGCTATTTTGCTCCGGATTGACTGGTCAATCATATACTTTTTCCTGCAAACTTTCAACAGCGTAAAGTATCCATTTGAATACTTTATTTCCTCATTCAAACAATCAACAACATTCTTTCTGAAATCAACAACTTCTATAGTAGTTACTGAACAGTATCTAACTAAATATAAAAAGAGGAAAATGCAAAAAATAAACTCACTCGTTGAATGCCAGACGCAACTCCAATAAACAATGCTACCAGAAGCAATTTCTATGCGGGAATAACGATATTAAAAAATTTAAAAGCTCTCTTTCAAGTTCTCTTTCGTCCAATCAGAAAACATTTAACAAAAAGGAGCGTCCAATCAGAAACGGCTTAGAAATTGGTAGAATACGTAAACCGGAGCACTCCTTGGGGTTGCCATATTGAAGATCCGAGAGGAGAAAATGAAAATGGAGGGTTGCCATATCGAAGCATTTATTGCTAAAAAAAAGTCGACTTGGCGAAGGAGAGTAAACTACATTTCACCCCTTTTTTTTAGTTTTCATACATATGCATGGATACAAATATATTTTTAATATATGCATATTTTTAATATTTGTAGCAGATAGTTGAATTTAGATTGATATAATATTTTAGAATTTGTGAGCATGACCCCCCCCCCCCCCCTCTTTTTTTTATTGCATGCATGTTTTTAATTTGTCTATTTTGCTCTTTGTATGTGTCTAAATACTGTCAAAGTAAAACAGCTGTATACTTTGTCTAATTGGAATTCCATCATTACCTAGGGATCTTTTTATTTCAGGTTTTGATTAAGTATTGAAAATGCAGCTCTTTCTAATTGGTCAAACAACTCATTCTGTTGAAGTTGGAGATGAAACAGTTTCCTTCTTAAAGGTAAAGTGTGCACATAAAAATAAAATTTAAGACTTGATGTTATACACTAAGACCTTGTCAATGTGAATCCTGTAATTCCAAAATTTATCCTAATCTAAGCAAAAAAAAAAATCTGGCTTAAAGATGCATATTTTTTTAGCACTATTAAGATTAATGTATAGAATTGAAGCTGGTGTAATACACAATTGAAATGAAAAAAACTTCTTTAAACACCATAAAATAAGTTAACTGCGCCAGGCCTTTCGAAAGAACTTAGTCTTTCTTCGTCAGGCGCAAAAAAGACTCATTTGAGTTCATTCTCTTAAGAATGAACTCAATTACTTAAAATCTGTTGCTGTAAAACGTGGATTCAATCCTTCTATCATTAATACTGCTGTGAGCAAATTCAATAGACCCCCTAACAATTCCACTCTTTCTAATATTGATAAAAGTAAACCTGATAATTTGGTCGTCCTCCCTTTTTATCCTCCTTTATGTTTTAAATTAGCTAAAGTTTTAAGACGTTTCAATTTTAATGTTATCTTTAAACCAGTCAATAAATTAAAATTTCCTTCTATGAAATGTCCTGTCCCTGACCTCCAAAAATGGGGTATTTATAATGTTCCTTGTAATGGCTGTGATTTATCGTATATTGGTCAAACTAAAAGAAATCTCGAAAAACGCCTAAAAGAACACTCTCGGTATGTCATTAATCAAGAAATTTCTAAATCTTCTGTTGCTAAACACTCTTGGGATTCCGGCCATAGTTTCAATTTTCAAACTTCTAAAATTATTTTTAATGCCAATAGTTCCTCTGAGTTAGACTTTCTTGAAAATTTAGCTATTTATATTAATCGAGATATTATTGTTAATGATAAATCTGATTCTAAAACCCTCTCCGTTGCCTGGAAGAATCTTTTCAGCACTGCTTCATAATTAAGTTTATTATTTAATAATAATAATTATTATTATTATTATTATTTTTATATATATTATGTATACAATTTTTCAGGTTTATTCATGTGTGTTTTAATTGTAAACTTTTTTTTAATTTTTTTTATGTACTTTAATTTTAATTTTTTTTTTTTTTTTTTTGCGTACATTTTATTTTATTTTAATCTCTCCTTTTAGTTAATTTTTTAATTTACCCCGCTTTTTTCCCATTTCCCTTCCCTCCTTCTTCCTTTCCTCTCCTTCATTGTCTATCTAGTTTTGTTTATGCTCTTCCGTGATTGGCTGTTGCCTTCTTCTTTCCTATTGGCTGTTCCTTCTGCTTGCTCCCTCTCCCTCCCGCATTCCCCTTCAGTCGTGCCGCTACATTCATTGTGGACGCACGTCTTTTTTGCGCCTGACGAAGAAAGACTAAGTTCTTTCGAAAGGCCTTGCGCAGTTAACTTATTTTATGGTGTTTAAAGAAGTTTTTTTCATTTCAATTACTATTAAGATTCACTAAATTAACTTAAGTTGATCATCTTTATACATATATGGGAAGTACTCGTGTAATATTTTTTTCTAAGAAAATGGGAACATTTAGTCAACACCAGGGCTTGAAAATTCTAAAAATTGTAAGGTTCCCAGACGAAAAGTGTAAGTTCCCGGAAATTTTGTGCGAGTATTTTAACAAAATTTGCCGGGGTTTTTTTTTTTTTTCCGTGATTTTTTGACGAAACCTGCCGTTTTATTGCGATGTTTTAACGAAACTTGCCGTTTTATCACGATATTTTAACAAAACTTACCGTTTTATCACGATATTTTAACGAAACCTGTCGTTTTTCAAACAAAAAAAAAAATGAAATTTGTCGGTTTTTGCAATTTTTAATGAAATTTGCATTGTTTTGCGCGATTTTTTGACGAGTTTTAGACCATTTTTGTGTTTTTTTTTTTTTTTTTTTTTTTTGACAAAATTTGTTGTTTTTCATGATTTTTAACAATTTGTCGTTTTTTCGTGATTTTTTTAGGAAATCTGACGTTTTATCGCAGTATTTTAACAAAACCTGTCTTTTTTTTTTCTTTTAAAAATGAAATTTGCCGTTTTTGTGATTTTTTAAAATGTATTTTGCGTTTTCTGCATTTTTTTTTCTCAACAAAATTTGTAGTTTTTTTTTTTTTTTTCAAATTTTTGACGAAATTTGACGTGTTATGTCGATGTTTAACGAAACCTGCTGTTTTATCGCGATGTTTTTAACAAAACCTGTCGTTTTATTGCGATGTTTTAACGAAACCTGTCGTGATTTTTTTTTAATGAAATTTGTCGATTTTTGCGATCTTTTCCGGTAATATTTTTACGACATTGCGCATCCCATAGGCCGCTTAAGAGCTATTTTTTTTCCGTAATTTATGCATTATAATGCATCCGAGGCGTCGCTGGTAGACACGGCGAAAAGTTATGTTCCTTGCTGGGAACCTGATTGTAAAAATATACGTTCCCAGAAAAGGATTTCTAGGTTCCCCGGGAACGCTATTTTTTGAGCCCTGGGTAATATTTTGACGACATTACGCATCCCATGGGCCGCTTAAGAGCTATTTTTTTCCCGTAATTTATGCATTATAATGCGTCCGAGGCGTTGCTGGCAGACACGGGGAAAAGTTAGGTTCCTGGCCGGGAACCTGATTGTAAAAATATACGTTCCCAGAAAAGGATTTCTGGGTTCCGCGGGAACGCTTTTTTTCGAGCCCTGCACAGTAAAGTAGAAAATATTATTGATATTTATAATAAGAAAAAAAAATGTTGAAGAAGGAGGGGAGATAACATTAGTTGTGCAAACAAAAACTATTAAAATAACAATTATTTACTGTCAAACCTTGTTGTAGCGAACCTGATATATAACCAGGGTTCGTACAGACTCCTTGGGCTCCTTAGAAATGAAAACGTTCCCAAGTAGTACTTAGAACTACTTAGATAAATAAAATACTCCTTAGAAACTTCTTAAATTGTATTGTGGTTTTCGATAAAAAATCGCTTACAAATATTTTGTCAAAAGATCATTGAAAAAAAATGCCGATTTCATCAAAGGATCACAAAAAAACGCCGATTTTGTCAAAAGATCGCGGGGATGAAACGTCATTTTTGAGAAAAATCGTGTAAAAAATGCAGATTTTGTCAAAAGATTGCAGAAAAACCACCGATTTTGACAAAAGATCGCAATAAATCGCCGATTTTGCTAAAATATCGCAGTTAAATCGCTGATTTCGTCTGAAGATCGTGGATAACCGCCCCCTTCTCGTGGGGGGCAATTCGCGGTATCTCTGCGGAATTGGGGCTGTGCAAGTGCATGCCACATAAATAACAACAAAAGTGTCAAGTCCTTAAAATTTTATGGACTCCTTGGATTTTTTCTTCCTAACTCTGTATGAACCCTGTATATAACACACTCATGGATATAGCAAATGAATAAGGTCCCACTTATTCATTCTATTCTAAGGTATTTATAGCTAATTTATCCTTTTATAGCAAATGAACGAAATCTTAAGAATCTGCAATAACGAACAGAACGTTTTTCAATCAACCAGTAACTTTAATATAATTGTAAAAACAGAACTTCGACTCTTTAATTTAATATGAAAATATATATGTGGGACACTGAAAGTTAAATTAAAAGAGATCTTTCAGAAATAGAACATTATGCAACTGATGCTAGTATCAGGGATGCCACGGACGCGCTATAGCGCGTAAAATACGCAAAAAATCGTCGACGGGACGCAAAAAAATGGAACTTACGCGTCCCGCGGGACGCGTAATTTTCGTCAAAAATTCGCAAAAAAGGCAAATTTCATTAAAAAATCGCAAAAAAACGAATAATTTCCGGCAATTTCGTCAAAAATTTTGCGAAAAAAAGACTAATTTTGTTACAAAATCCCGAAAACAGGCAGATTTTCTCAAAAAATCGCGAAAAAACGACATATTTCGTCCAAAAAATCATGATAAAACGGCAAATTTTGTCTAAAGATTCGCGAAAAACGACAATTTTCATGAAAAAATCGTGATAAAATGGCACTAAAGATCGCAAAAAATCGGCACATTTCATCAAAAAATCGCAAAAAAGAGAAATTTCGTTAAAAAAAATCGCGAAATAACGAATAATTTTCGGCAAATTTCGTCAAAAGATTCGTAAAAAATGACTAATTTTATTACAAAATCTCGAACAAAACGCAGATTTCCTCAAAAAAATCGCGAAAAAACGACAAATTTCATCCAAAAATCGTGATAAAACGACAAATTTTGTCAAAAAATTCGCGAAAACAACAATTCACATCAAAAAATCGTGATAAAATAGCACATTTCGTCAAAAGATCGTGAAAAACCGGCTCACTTCGTTAAAAGATCGCGAAAAAACGGCAAATTTCGTCAAAATATCGCGAAAAAACGGCAATTTTCGTCAAAAGATCGAGAAAAACGGCAAATTTCATGAAAAAAATAGCTTTAAAATACAATTTTCGTGAAAAAAATAGCTTTAAAATGCAATTTTCGTGAAAAAAAATAGCTTTAAAATGCAATTTTCGTCAAAGGGGTACGAAAAAAAAGTTAATGACAGGATAGAATTTTTCTTTTCCAAAAACTAACTTCCCTGCTTCCAAAGTTTTTTTTTTTTTTTTTTTTTTGCTGCTCCAAAAACAGATTTTCCTGCTTCACAATCTGTTTTTGATTGTTCTGATTATTTTGAAAAGTATTCTTTTTTTAGAAAAAATGTCTTTTTCAATAAATCAGTTTTACCCCTTTTTAAAAGAAATGTGAACAATAGTGATACTTGTTATCTTCTAAACTCAAATAAGTATCATTTTATAATTTGTATCTTGCACATTTATTTTTAAAAAAAGTAAAGTAAATATGTCTTAATAGTTAAAAAAAAATAATATTGGCTTTAATTATTTATACATTAATTAAAACAATAATTATTGCATTTAACTTTTCTTTTGCAAATGAACAAGTTCAATTTTTGCGTCTAAAAATCTGACTTATTAGTGGGGACCCGCTTTTTTGAAAAAGGGACCCAGAATTTTAGAAGTCCTGGGTCCCCGGGACCCAGGATTTTTCAAGTCCAGCGGCATCACTGAGTATAGTGGAGGCACATGAATGACAAAATCCAAACCATCTTGGATGTTACCGCAGCCATTTGTGTAGTTAATTTTTTGTGCGTTTAAACAGCAATGGAAGAAAGTGTTTGAATCATTTGATGCATTATCTGAGGTGCCAAGTATTATGATTTATCTGTAATTATTACGGATATGCAACAACAGTTACAGCATTACAGATATAGAATAAGTTACTGATAAACAAATTGCAAATTTTGTCACGTAAAAAAAAAAAAAAACCGTCTGGGGGAAACTCTGAATGATACCCAAAGAATATATTTTTTGTTATATATCCTTTAAATATGTGTGTAGTGTAACTTAAGAAATTATAAAAGCGTTTAAAAAAATTGTAATTCAATCTTCTTTGAAGTCATTCATTAGTCTAATCTTTCTATCTATAGCCATAGGTCGATAGTTTTTTTTTTTTTTTTTTTTTTTTTTTTTTTGACTTATATTGTGAAAAATAAGTTATTTATGTAAAATTTCTTATTGTTTCAAAAAATAACATGTTGTCATGAAAAATGAAATACAGTTTCTGAAATTCGAACCAAATGTTTATAACTTCTTTAAATCCTACAGCAAAGTTTTCCTTTCAGGTGAGCTTATTTTGTTTAATTATTAAACATTTTAATAAAAATAATGAATAAAGTGTATTTTTTATGGAATGGAATTTTGTGAAGGGGCTCTAAATAGGCTCCAAATTTTCCTGGATAGCTGTTAAAAAATGCTATTGAAGCAAAATAATTTTAAAGTTTGAAATAAATATTTTTTTTAATTAAATTTAGTTAAAAAAATAAAATAAAATACATTTTTTAAAAAATATAATTAGTTATTCATTTATTAAAACCATGTCTTTCATCATTTGGAACGTTTCTTTCAAGCCGGATATTCCGCCGGATAATTATAATATCCGGCTACTGCCAAATATCCGGCATGTTGGCCGGATACCAGATGTTCACCGGATATACATTGCATCACTAAACATCATATAAAAAATGAAAATTTTATCCAAAGCTTTCATAAATTAAACAAGTTGGAAATTGTACGTGAAGCATAGCAAATGATGTGTGTTCGTACGATAACGAAGTTTTAAAAATATCACTCTTGTATATCAATCTCATAAAATTGTAAGTAATTACAATTAAAATGCGCACCAAACAATGTTCTCCCTACACCATTATGCAATGGATTACTTTTGTGTGACCTTGTAAATCAATAACAAATATTCTTTGCGCCACAGATTATGCAAAATGTATATTATAATATGTACTTTATAGATGCATATCAATTTTATTACGTTCGAATTAGAGATGCAACGATTAATCGGCCGAAGCCGAATATTCGGCCCTTTCGGCCAATCTGCCGAATATTCGGCCTCGGCCAAATATCAAGTCTATTATTCGGCCTTGGCCGAATAATAACATTTTGTTATTACATTAACAATTAATAATTTACATTTTGCTTTAGTATTATCATTTGATAAGGGTTCAAAAATTCTCCAAACTATACTTTTTTTGTTACCAAAACCACTCATTTTGCTTAATTTGAAACTTTAAACACAGAGAATAACACCTGCACAGAGTTACTGATACTGAATGTCCAGGACTAAGTCCACTTAACTAGAACTATCCTATGGACGGTATTCTCGTGACGTCACAGTGGGAATCATGTGGTGTAAAAAAACGTCTGCTAGCGCATTTGTTTTGTTATTGTGTCATTTGATACAGCTTAAATACAGATAAATACATGCGTAAAATACTGCAGATTGATTCTGTACAAATTATTTTTGATAAATATTTATATATATACTAATTAAAACCATATATACTTATTAATTAAAATTTTAAAATTTTTATTTTATAAATAAAATGAAAAATGTGCATGCAATTGCTTTAAAATAGAGATAAGAATTAATGTCTAACTCATACCTGTTCTTGAAAAAAATCTAAAACTTCATTTAAAAATAAAATATAAGCATAAATTTTCTCACCACAATGCTTTTCAATGACGCGCTTATGAACGTTATTCCCAAGCAGACGAATTTTCGTAGCCTCGAACCAAACCGAAGAATATGGTCCATTCTTTTGAAAGATAGGGGAGGAGGTAATACAGACAAAGGATAGTGAGAGAGGAACAGGTTCAAGGGTAGAAAAACAAGTTTTCAAAGTGGGGTGAGGGAAGCAACATGTGCTTCTTGTCTTGACCTTGAAGAGTTTATACTAAAATGAAGGTTAAAGTGAAAAAGAAATGGATTTTAAATATTGGATGTATGGAACATATAGTAAGATAAATTGCAGAGCTCATTTCTTTTCTTGCCAGTTATGTGCATTTTATTGAGTTTTCATTATTTAATTTATATTTTCTTTCATCTGAAACTTAAAATTTATGTTGTTCAGTACTTTTAAAATTTTGTGATTATTTTAAAATGTAACAGTAACAACATACATAATACTATCTATTAAAATTTAACAATACAATAACTAAGATACTACATATTCAACATGTTGAAATTCATATCTATTTTGCTTTTACTTACAGTTTCTTGAGTTTAATAAAGTCTACACAAATTTCTTTCCAAAATTTTAGAGGGTGTTCTTTTCTATCGGTGGTTTTTCTTAAGGTATTAAGATTTCTTATTTATTTTCATCTGAAAGTTGAAATTGAAGGGGGGGGGGGGGATTGTTAACTTTGAGTTTAATAAAGTCTACACAAATTTCTTTCCAAAATTTTAGAGGATATTCTTTTCTATCAGTGGTTTTTTTTTTTTAAGGTATTAAGATTTCTTATTTATTTTCATCTGAAAGTTGAAATTTGTTTTCTAATGCTTTCAAAATTTTATCATTATTTTAAAATGTAACAACATACATACATAATATCTATTAAAATGTAACAAAAGAGTACCTGATGTAGAAATTCTGTTAAGATTTTTTTTGGTCAAAGGTCAAATTATATTGAGGCAAATTTTAGGCCGAACAAAGCCGGATATTTTTTCATAATAAAATACTTTAAAAAATTAAAAATTTACATATAAATAATAAAAAAAAATAATAATACATTTTACTTATGAAATATACAAGAATTATGTATGCAATGCATACTATATTTTGTTTTTAGGTAAAAATAAATTCATTATTCGGCGGCCGAATAGGCCGAATATTCGGCTGTAATTTGACCGAATAATTGGTATTCGGTTATTCGGCCAAATCACTATTTGTTGCATCTCTAGTTCGAATGAGTGTAACACTATTAAAATGCATTTGAAACATTTTTCCCCATTAACCGTAATGTAATGGAACACTTGATTGTCCCTGTTGTTGAACTATGCATCCGATTTTGATAAAATTTGAAATGACTCGACAAAATTATGTACTTAAGATTTCAAACGATTAAAATGCGTTTGAAACTGTTCCCCATTGACCTTAATGTAATGGAATCCTTTTTATTGTCCCTGTAATTAATCTATGCATCCAATTGTCATGAAATTTGAAATGACTCGACAAAATTATGTAATAATTATGTATTTTAAATTTCAAACGATTTAGTTGTGTAGTTTTTGCGTTGTTATATGCGGACAGACGGACTGACTGAACAATAGGTGCTACGTGTTTACATAATTACAAACGCTCCTAAAAAGGCTTATTTTGTCAAAGATCGTGAAAAATGTTCAAATTTTGTTGAAAGATCGCGAAAAACATGCAAATTATGTTATGAGATTGCAAATTTCGACAAAAAAAAGTCATTTTGCATATTTCGTTAAAAAAATCTCAAATGTAGATTTTGTTGAAAATTGTGTAAGAAAAAAAGCACAAATTTTGTTAAAAAAAAAAAAAAAAAAAAAAAATCACAAAAAATGTGCAAATTTTGTGAAGCAATCACGAAAAAAACTGAAATTTTGACAGAAGATTGTGGAAAAAATGCAACTTCTGTCCAAAGATCATAAAATAAAAGCAAAAAAAAAAAAAAAAACTTTTTAAAATTTGATTTCCCCTCCCCTCTGGAAACTCTGGTTACTGATAACTTTTATTGAAACTTGGCACCTCTGCTTTAGACATCATATATGTTTTTTAAATCAACATCACATCAACAGATTATGGATTATTTATTGAAAACAATGAGTAACAGTTAAAAGCAAAATGAATTCATTTTCATTTGCCTTCATTTTTAGCTAATTTAGCACAGGGGTCAGAGTTGTCCTATATTTCCTATATATCCTATATTTATAAAATAACCTTCAAAAATGTCCTATATTTCCTATATTTCTCTATTTTCTCATGTATTTGGTATTAAAATCATCGCTTGTTTTCACATGCATCGCTTTGCTCACTGAGTTAGTCTAATGTTCAACATGGTTCTGTGTTTCATTGCGCTTATTTTAGTTTCTCTTACCTTGTATTCAGCAACAATACATCATTTTTATTTATTTTAATGTAGAAAAGGCATATTTATTGCATTACATTAATGCAATGTCACAATATGAACAGTGGCGCAGCCAAGGGGGTGGTTTTGGGTTAAAACCCCTCCCAGAGCTAAGAAAGATCGCTATAATTGCTGCTTATATGAATCAAAACAAAATTTAATGTTTAACACTAGAAGCGCCGTTGGGGTCATTTTGCATTTTTTTTTCAATTTCCAATGCTTTATTTCAACATGTAAGCGAACACCGCAGCTCATATTTTTTTACTTTTTCTAAAATTATATTAAGCGTACTGTGACAATGTTTCATCTTTCTATATTAATTATTAAAAAAAATAATCAAAGAAATACCTAAAACAGCCAACAGGTGTCATTTTGACCCCCATAAGAAAAATGATAAATTTTCAAGACAAAATCTGTTTTTGAATTCGCCATATTTCGGTTTTGATTACTGCGCATGGGGGAACTGATCGGTTCTGTAACAAGAACCGTCTAAAACAAAATGAAATTTAGCAGCTTATAACAGTGCAACTACGGTGACCTAAAAGAGTAAATAATGGTGACATTGTGACAGTGTAGTGTAAGACATTAAAGAAACTGTTTTTCAGTAAAAAGGCTAACGTTTATTAACGAAAAATAAATGCAAGTTTAAATAAAACATGTACAAGTCCAGGTGGAAAATATAACAAGCATAACGTGAACAGAAACAAGTCCAGTTAAAATTATTCTATGTCATGAAATAATATTCAAGTTTAAATAAAAATATGTATAAACTTAGATGAAAATATAACTGGTAAAATGTAAACAGAAAAATAATTTCAATTCCATATTTAAATTAAAATCATTCTATGTAATGAAATAATATTACTTATTGAATGGCATGGCATGGCATATAACAATACTAGGATAGCAATGAAAACAAAACGGACTCACTTATGGACGACAGCTACCGACGTACTAAAGAAATTCCAGTGATACGGCACATCCACTAATTCGATGAAAAGTCTTAAGAAAACATAGAGTTTTTTAACTGAAGCTAATAATGTCCACAAATAAATATGATGTCTTGATTAAAAACTCAAATGGGTTACGACTGCTAACAAAAATGAAACACGGGCGAAGTTGATAAAAACCATATTCACAATCAAATGTCCAGCAATGGATTTGACGTAATTAAACAACTAGATGTTAACTTTAAAACTTTAAAACTGCACGAATTAAAAATACATTTCTGAAACTATATCATATTGACGTTAACATCAATTATCTTGAGACATAACATCACTTCATAATCCCCCACACAACATATCTCCGCCGGTTTTAAATAGCAGCGGCAATTCCGAAACTGGATACGCCCCTCCGAGTTGAGCAAGCGAGCTCCTGACTTGCGATGGAGGAGATGCAAGACAGCCACTTGCGAGATGCGATCCGCGATGCTTGCGGATTGAGATCGAACGGAGCGATAAAACCAGGGTGAACGTACCCATCAGCGACGATCGGAAAAGATAAGCGATTGATTTGAACGTGTAAACAAAAGATCGGAAGATGGAAGATTGGAGAATGCCGGCAAAGAAAAAAAATGGAAGTTGGAACAAAACATAAGATAGTAAGCCATGCCATTTTACAGTATTACGATATATATAATTGGAATTATGTATTTCAGAGTGTTAAGGAAGAAAAAATGGCTAACAATCGCCCCCCCCCCTTAACACTCGTACTTAAAAATAAAAAGGATAATTAACAGATATTGTAAATTATATATATATAGAATAATATAAAAACATTAGAATATAAACTATCACACTTCGATAGTTACCAGTAAAACAGAAACTTAACATTAACAAGTATAAATGCATCAAATTCAATAACTTCAACAGGGTTAATCTAAAACATCAATTTTCAACAATGTTAATAACAATATTCAATAACAACAACAATTTTAACAATTACATATAACAACTCGATTAACAATTTTTTTTCATTTCATGAGAGTTCAGTTACAATTGTAACTCTAACGAAAAGTTTTTTTTTTTCCACGTCGGAAAAGTTCAATAGCAAAAGTCTATAAAGATAACATTTTCCTGAAAAAAACCGTGAAAGATAATTACAATTACCTCGTCACGTGCAAGTGACTACGAGTTACCTTTACATAAACAATTTAATATGATGATTTTTCCTTTGGTCTTGACTTGTAACAATATTCAAATGAATTTTAAACAATCATACATTTGCATATTTATTCTGAAAGAGAATGATTATCACATAAACGTAAATTCAGGATAATATGAAGAATACATATACATGAGTTACAATATGAAAATACTTTGACAATATATGAAAGATACATGTTATGCAAATGAGAAAATTTCAATAATGAGAACAATAACGATCATGATCATGATAACGATTATGAATTATGATTATGATAGTGACATAGTTAAATGACTGTGAGCGCTCACGTGACAGACAACACAAAAAAAATATGCTTAAGCTTTTGAAACGATATACATTTGCAAATGATTTGGCCAATTTAAATATAAAAAAAAACTAGTCATATATACTCTTAAAACGAGAAGAAAAATTTTCATATTTACATATGCAATAAAACAAAATACAACTCGATTTTCAACACCACGGACGGGACCTATGTGACATTTCCATTATACAAAAACAGGGACTTACAGACTTAAAAGAACGATGCCCGCGACAGGCCTTCCTGTGATCAGAACACTCAAGAAACGCCGCTACCCCCTGCAGACCACTCTGGCTATTTACAAGGGCACCTCACGAGACGTTTTTCGAGGCTGCTCGGATCCCGGAGGATGAACGATCCTGAGGTCTGACCACATTCCAGCGGGAGTTAAATTGTCCGCGATGTTGGAAATGAGGGTATATCAAAACCTATGAAATGATATTATGAAACGTATGCATACGAAACAAATATGAAATAACAAGAGTATAATCACATATTCAAACATTTTTTTTTTTTTTAAAAACTACTGAAATATACAAAATTTCAGTTAAAACAAAAAAATGCTAAACTTCAAGGTTTAACATGAAAAGTTAAACAAGCATCTTAATGCTTGACACAAGTTCAAAGGAGGAGGAGTTTTTTTTTTTCATAGCATTTAAATATTATGTATATATATAAATCACTTATAACTAAAAATTACATCAATAAATTTCTTAAGATCAAACTTTGTTAAAGGTTTAGTGAAAATGTCTGAGAGATTAGATTTACTGGCTACGTGTTTAACATTAAAAATCTCCTGGTTTAAAAGGTCTCTTACAAAAAATAATTTTACGTCAATGTGTTTTGTTCTGTAATTTTCAATGGGAGACTTAAGAAAATCAATGGAGGCCATGTTGTCTACTAAAAGTGTTGGTTTAACTTGTGGACCTGTAAAAATATGTTTGTCATAACATTCAGTTATGATCCTACTAAACCATAGAAGCTCTTTAGTTGCTTCTGTTAAAGCCACAAATTCTGATTCCATAGTAGACAAACAGATTTTTGTTTAAAGGCTCTCCACATGATAGGAGCTTTGTCTAACATTAGTAGTTGTCCCCCCATTGATGTCCTGTCATCCCTATTAGCGGCGAAATCCGCGTCGGTGTAAGTTATTAGGTTTATGTGGTTGCAAGGTAACCTCAGTTTATAGTGTTTTGTGCTTTGGACATACCCCAAAAGCTTCAGGAGACCATTCCAGTGAACAATCCCAGGATTGCTCTGGAATTGGCTGAAGATATTTACAGCGTACGAAATATCAGGACGTGTCCTGCTTGTTAAAAATGAAAGGCAGCCCAAAACACTTCTGTATGGATATTGTAACATTTCCTGGGTTTCTGCTTCGGTTTGAGGACATTGTGACTTGGAGTATACAGTACCTTTAGTTATAGGGAGTGATGTGATGGGAAAGTTGAATTCTTTAAATCTTGTACAAATATCATCAATATATTGCCTTTGATGAATTGAAACAGTGCCATTCCCATCCTCCTCAAATTCAACACCAAGTAGTTTGCGTGTTCTCCCCAGGATTTTTATGTCAAAATGTTTAGTTAAAAGGGTTAAAACTTCATTAATATGTTTCTGATGGTTACTTAATATTACAAAGTCATCCACATAAAGTAATAAAACAACATAATTAGAAAACGAATAGACGCAATTACACCACTCTAACTTTTTAAAACCAAGAGAAATTAAAATCTTATGTAGTTCATAAAACCATACTCGTCCACTCTGGTGGAGACCATAAAGGGCCCTCTGGAGTTTGCAGACTAAATGTTCTTTACCTTTTACCTCGAACCCTGATGGTTGTTTCATGTAGATGTTATCAGAAAGAGGGGCGTACAGATAGGCTCCTTTTACATCACACTGAGTGTGGATCCATCCGAGACATGAGACAAGGGCTGCAAAGAAAAAGCGAATTAGACTGAAATTGACTACGGGCGAAAACGTCTCATCGTACGTTTCACCCCTGACTTGTTTGTAGCCTTGTGCTACAAGTCTCGCTTTATACCTTGCAACCCGTCCCTTGTCGTCTCGTTTGATGGTGAATACCCATCTGCAGCCTAGTGGTTCGGTGTTGGGTGGTAGAGATGTTAACACCCATACTTGTCTTTTGTTTATAACATCCATCTCTTCCTGCATGGCTTGTCTCCAGAGTTCCCACTGAGGTGATCTTAATGCCTGCTTATATGTGTTAGGTATGGAGTCTTCTAGTCAGGAATTGGTTTTATGAGTTTCAGAGAAAGAGGTGTGTGGAGGTGTGTAACCAGGACTTGAGCTAGGGCTAGGAGTGGACTTTACAATGCCTTGGTACTTATTGCTTCCTTTAAAACTGAACAATGACGGATTAAATTTGATACCGTTAGAGTGACAGTAATCTCTTACTTCCTTCAGTGATCTTAGACGTTGTGTTTCACCCAACTCGTAATAGTAGACGTCGGTTCTCGATTTGTCAGGCCTAGTTACAGGCTTACGGAACCAGACAGCTTCCCTGAGAGTTCTAGTAAACTCCTCGCCATCCTCGTCACTGTCACCCTCAGATGGGTGTGAGGAGGCAGAGTCGGAAGATTCAGAGGTACTCGGTCTAATACTTTGAGTGGGTGGTGCTTCTGAAGTAAATCTGTCAGGTTGAAGGTCAGTCAAAGGATCTATTTCAGGTGGTTCGGAACTTAGAATGTAAGAGGGTCCCAGATCGCTTCCGTTGCGCTGCTCCGAAGTTGTAAATGGGTTTGTGCCTATTGAATAGCTTGGACCTTGTTCACTGTGTTTGTGGATACTTGTGGATACAGATTCATCACCAAACCTAACATTTATTGTCTCTATTATTTTATTGGTTTCGGGAATCCATACCCTGTAGCCTTTTGTAGACATTGCGTAACCCACTAAAACACCCTTTTTAGCCTTCGGATCGAATTTGGAGTTTCTTTGTTGTTTAGGTACCCCCACATATGCCACCGTACCAAAAGGCCGTAAATGTCTTATGGATGGTTTATTACTACAATAATATTCGAAAGGAGTTTTTTTCTGGGTTTTGTGACATATTCGGTTAAGAGTGTATGCGATGTATAAGACGGCTTCTGGCCAGAACTTGAGACTGAGTTTACTTTCATTGAGTATTGAGCGAGCCCCGTCCATTATTGTTTGATTTAAACGTTCTGAAACTCCATTTTGCTCCGGAGAATATACATTGGTAAATTCGTGTCTTATGCCATTGTCCTCAAAGAATTTAGTGAATGCTTCATTATCAAATTCCCGCCCATTGTCGCTACGAACTTCTTTTACTTTGGTGCCCAAAAACCTTTCTGCTCTTTTTACGTGGTTAGAAAATACTTTAAAAACTTGTGTTTTACTGCATAAGGGGTATACTGACACTTTGCGAGAGAAGTCGTCTGTTATAGTTAGGAAATACTTCTCCCCGTTTCGCCCTGTTATTTGTGTCGGACCCCACAGGTCAGTGTGTAGCAGTTCTAGAGGTCGTTTAGATCTTATTTGGTTTATTGGGCGGAATGATGTTCGTCTGTGTTTATTAATTCTACATGTTTCACATTCAAAGTCTTTACATTTAATGGGTGGTAAGCCCCTAACGCCATTACATTTTAGAGTATGTTCAATTAATGTGGAACTGATGTGCCCAAGGCGTCTATGCCAGAGTTTAAAATCATCTTTTTGAACGGTTGAGGCTTGGAAACGTACCTTTTTAGGATTTTGATTACGGTTAGTTTTAGGGTCTTTATTTCTATTTTTATGGTTAGGATCTGGATAAAGGCAGTAAATGCCATCTTTAAGAAAAGCACGAAAAAGTGTGCCAGAATCCCGATATGCTTTGACCCTTCCCTCACCTCCTTTGAACTTGGCACCCATTTTATCAAGTCTGGGACCTGAAATTAAATTATGTCTAAGACTAGGACAATACATGACGTCGCCGAAGCGAACCATTTCCCCATTTATTTTTAAATCCACTAAACCGGTGCCCTCGATAGGGAAAGTAGCACCGTCAACTGCAACAGCCAATTCCTCATTTTTTAACGGTTTAAACTTAACATACAAACTTTTGTCTTTACAGAAATGGTGGGAGGCACCTGTGTCAAAGACCCAGGCGTCTCCACCACATTTTATGTTACTCAGATTAGATTGTATGAGGTAATTTACCTGGCCTGTTGGCTTACGTTGACGTCGGTTGCGAGGCACATCTTTTCTGGATCTATGACCATCAGACTGAGCACGGACAGGACTGGATACGGAAGAGTCTTTCGATGAATTTCTGGAAAAGGAGGAACCTCTGGACAAAGAAGAATTTCTGGAACTGGAAGAGTCTCTGTACACCACGGAACCGGAATTGGAGGAGTCTCTAGGCATCATGGAACTTCTGGAACTAGAGCTAAGACAGGATTCCTGGCGGGTGACATCAGGCACTCTACACTGGCTCTGTAAATGTCCTCTGCGTCCACATTTGTGACACCGACCTTTGAACTTAGGCTTAAAGGAACACTTCTTTGAGGAACGGGCTCTGGAGAAATGAGACTGCACGGCTTCTACTCTATCGTCCTCTCGTAGTTTGATCCGGGACTCTTCTGCGACTAACTCTGTAAGAACACCTTTAAACGTAAACTGTTCGTCTGGCCATCGCAGAATCCCTTGCACCATGTTGTCGAACTTCTTCGGGAGCCATCTGAGCAATTGAAATGTAAGGTAGGTTTCTTTGATTGGCTCATTTATTGCAGCAAGTTGGTCAGCAAGTCTTTGGAGGCGAGCTGCAAACATATCAACGGGCTCCTCAGGTTGTATCTTACAGGAAAGAATTTCGCCAAATAATTGCATGTGGCGTGCCCGGTTATCAGGCTGAAAATGCAATTTAAGTTTAGTCCAGGCTTCATGAGGGTCGTCGATATTTTCTATGATTCTCCGGAATTCATTCTCAACATTTAAATATACAATTGATAAGGCAGACCTGACTCTGGATTGATATTCCTTTGTCGCTACAGAGTCATTTCCATCAGGAGCCTTTTCAGTGCCATTAACTATGCTCCATGCATTTTTATCCAATAGTAGATACTTTACGTCAGCTGCCCAAGTTCCATAATTGTGAGAATTCAGTTTTGTTATGCACACCTGTATGTTAGCCATGGCCATGCTTTAAACAGAAGATATTACAGGAAAAAGGAGAAAAAAAATTTTTTTTTTTTTTTTTTTTTTAAATAACGAACTTAGTAGTCAGATAATACATAAACAAAAATTTCTACTATAAGTGATCCAAAAAAAACCTTTTTGTATTTCATATCAATAGGAAAGGAGAAAAAAAAAATTCATATAGCCTTCAAAAAAAATTTTATATTGCGGCCCCCCCCTCTAAAATGACTCGGAGGTCCAATGGCCGCATACTACAAACAACTGTCAAAAATTTTGAAATGTCACCAATTAGGTTATGGCCGCCGTAAAGGGTTTAAAAGCGTATTCGCTTCTGGGCCCATAACCCGTGATCGGTTCTGTAACAAGAACCGTCTAAAACAAAATGAAATTTAGCAGCTTATAACAGTGCAACTACGGTGACCTAAAAGAGTAAATAATGGTGACATTGTGACAGTGTAGTGTAAGACATTAAAGAAACTGTTTTTCAGTAAAAAGGCTAACGTTTATTAACGAAAAATAAATGCAAGTTTAAATAAAACATGTACAAGTCCAGGTGGAAAATATAACAAGCATAACGTGAACAGAAACAAGTCCAGTTAAAATTATTCTATGTCATGAAATAATATTCAAGTTTAAATAAAAATATGTAAACTTAGATGAAAATATAACTGGTAAAATGTAAACAGAAAAATAATTTCAATTCCATATTTAAATTAAAATCATTCTATGTAATGAAATAATATTACTTATTGAATGGCATGGCATGGCATATAACAATACTAGGATAGCAATGAAAACAAAACGGACTCACTTATGGACGACAGCTACCGACGTACTAAAGAAATTCCAGTGATACGGCACATCCACTAATTCGATGAAAAGTCTTAAGAAAACATAGAGTTTTTTAACTGAAGCTAATAATGTCCACAAATAAATATGATGTCTTGATTAAAAACTCAAATGGGTTACGACTGCTAACAAAAATGAAACACGGGCGAAGTTGATAAAAACCATATTCACAATCAAATGTCCAGCAATGGATTTGACGTAATTAAACAACTAGATGTTAACTTTAAAACTTTAAAACTGCACGAATTAAAAATACATTTCTGAAACTATATCATATTGACGTTAACATCAATTATCTTGAGACATAACATCACTTCATAATCCCCCACACAACATATCTCCGCCGGTTTTAAATAGCAGCGGCAATTCCGAAACTGGATACGCCCCTCCGAGTTGAGCAAGCGAGCTCCTGACTTGCGATGGAGGAGATGCAAGACAGCCACTTGCGAGATGCGATCCGCGATGCTTGCGGATTGAGATCGAACGGAGCGATAAAACCAGGGTGAACGTACCCATCAGCGACGATCGGAAAAGATAAGCGATTGATTTGAACGTGTAAACAAAAGATCGGAAGATGGAAGATTGGAGAATGCCGGCAAAGAAAAAAAATGGAAGTTGGAACAAAACATAAGATAGTAAGCCATGCCATTTTACAGTATTACGATATATATAATTGGAATTATGTATTTCAGAGTGTTAAGGAAGAAAAAATGGCTAACAGGAACACACATTTTTTATCGCGATGACAAAAAAGAGAAAAATAAACTCTAGTTTTACTTTGTTTCGATGACGCATAGCGACGCGGAGAGGGGGGGGGGTGGGGATAGTCTTCTCTCTATTGCGCGCGCGCCGTTAATTAGGGGGGGGAGGCGTTCTTCTAAGCGTACTGACTCTTCTCTGAAATGCGCACGCATCCTAGCAACGCTGGCGTACTAGAGAATTTTTGGAGGGAAAATCGTTCTTCTACAGCTACAACCGAAAACGTAATTTGAAACCATTTTCCCAGGGATGTCGCGGACGCGCTATAGCGCGTAAAATACGCAAAAAATCGGCGACGGGACGCAAAAAAATGGAACTTACGCGTCCCGCGGGACGCGTAATTTTCGTCAAAAATTTGCAAAAAAGGCAAATTTCGTTAAAAAATCGCGAAAAAACGAATAATTTCCGGCAAATTTCGTCAAAAATTTTGCGAAAAATATGGCTAATTTTGTTACAAAATCCCGAAAAAAGGCAGATTTCCTCAAAAAATCGCGAAAAAACGACATATTTCGTCCAAAAATCGTGATAAAACGGCAAATTTTGTCTAAAGATTCGCAAAAAACGGCAATTTTCATGAAAAAATCGTGATAAAATGACAAATTTCGTCTAAAGATCGCAAAAAGCGGCACATTTCGTCAAAAGATTGCGAAAAAACGGCACATTTCATCAAAAAATCGCAAAAAAGAGAAATTTCGTTAAAAAATCGCGAAATAAGGAATAATTTTCGTCAAAAGATTTGCAAAATATGACTAATTTTATTACAAAATCTCAAACAAAAAGCAGATTTCCTCAAAAAAATCGCGAAAAAACGACCAATTTCATCCAAAAATCGTGATAAAACGACAAATTTTGTCAAAAAAATCGCGAAAACAGCAATTTGCATTAAAAAATCGTGATAAAATAGCACATTTCGTCAAAAGATCGTGTAAAACCGGCTCATTTCGTTAAAAGATCGCGAAAAACGGCAACTTTTCAAAATATTGCGAAAAAACCGGCAAATTTCGTCAAAAGATCGCGAAAAAACGGCAAATTTCGTGAAAAAAATAGCTTTAAAATGCAATTTTCGCCAAATAGGTACGAAATAAAAGTTCATGACAGGACAGAATTTTTCTTTTCCAAAAACTAACTTTCCTGCTTCCAAATAGTTTTTTTTTTCTCCAAAAAAGATTTTTCTGCTTTACAATCTGTTTTTGATTGTTCTGATTATTTTGAAAAGTATTCTTTTTTTAGAAAAAATGTCTTTTTCAATAAATCAGTTTTACCCCTTTTTAAAAGAAATGTGATCAATATTGATACTTATTATCTTCTACACTCAAATAAGCATTATTTTATAATTTGTATCTTGCGCATTTATTTTTTAAAAAAGTAAAGTAAATATCTCTTAATAGTTTAAAAAAAATAATATTGGCTTTAATTATTTATACATTAATTAAAACAATAATTATTGCATTTAACTTTTCTTTTGCAAATGAACAAGTTCAATTTTTGCGTCTAAAAATATGACTTATTAGTGAGGACCCGCTTTTTTGAAAAAGGGACCCAGAATTTTAGAAGTCCTGGGTCCCCGGGACCCAGGATTTTTCAAGTCCAGCGGCATCACTGTTTTCCACAGCAGTGTTTTTCTCAAAGATTTCGATTGCGACAAATTTGTAGTCTTTTTCCTTTATAAAAAAATGCGGAGAGAATTAAGTACACAGGAGTGCCTTGCGCTCCTGGAGCAGTTAGATTCAAATATGAGTGGTGATGACAGTAATGATGAAGATTTTCGCATAGATAATGTGAATTTACAGAATGCGTCATCTTCTGAAAGCAGTGACAGTGATGCTGTAGAATATATTACCAATGTGATTTCCCCTGTTTCTCGAGGATCAGGAACCTCAAGTGGACGTGGACGTGCGCAAAAAAGAGGTAATAAGATATCTAATCTTTCTGTTGTCAGCAGTAACGAAAAGTACGCGTCATCTTTGGACTCCGATGAACCTTAGCACCCCTACTTCTACTACAGGTCGCACACCAGCTCGAAATATTATAAAAATTGCTAGTGGACCAACACCTTATGCTCGTCGAAACATTGGGGCTAATCCAGCTTCAGCCTGGCGTTTGATGGTGACTGAAACAATGGTGAAACACATTCAAACATTCACAGTTGCTGAAGCACGACGTCAGCTAGGAGATGGCAGCAACTGGTATGTTACTCTGGTAGAACTGGATGCTTTTTTCGCCCTCTTATACGCCCGTGAGGCACTACGTCATTCAAAGCTTTGTGCAGGTGACTTATGGAATAAAAGTTGGGGACCACCTGTGTTCAAAGAGACAATGCCACGCAATCGTTTCCGTGAAATCATGCGATATCTCAGATTCGATCTGCGAAGTAGCAGATCGGAACGCCTGGCCACGGACAAATTTGCTCTCGCTTCAGAAACTTGGGAGAAGCTGATTGAAAATTGTTATTTATGTTATAATCCTAGTGAAGAAATAACCGTTGATGAACAGTTGTTGCCTTGTAAGTCAAGGTGCAGATTCATCTAAAACATGGCAAATAAACCGGACAAATTCGGCATCAAGTTCTGGCTAGCAACTGATGTAAATTCGAAATATGTGTTAAATGGCTATCCTTATTTAGGTAAGGATGAAGAGCGGCCAACTGATTTACAACTTGGAGAAAGTGTAGTGCTGAAATTACAACAACCATATCTAAACTCCGGTCTCAATGTCACTACTGACAATTTTTTCACGTCTATAAAGCTTGCCGATGAACTTTCGGCAAAGAAAACCACAATCGTTGGAACGATGTGTCTAAACAAGAAAGAATTACCTCCTATTGCCCGCGATATACCTTCCCCACGATACTCATTTTCTGCACAGAAAAATGGAAATTAAATACTCACGTTATGCAGGTGCAAGAACAAAAAGAATGTCGTGATTCTGAGCACTATGCACACGAACGTGTTTGCAGAAAGTAGTGCAAAGAAGAAGCCGAACACTGTTGTTTACTACAATAAAATAAATGTGGTGTAGATGTAGCAGATCAGATGCTACGAAAATATTCTACAAGATGTGGAACTCGCAGATGTCCTCTTCACGTCTTTTATAACGTCCTTGATATTGCTGCACTAAATGCTTGGATAATTTTCAAGGAATGCTCAAAAACCTCAATTTCACGTCGGGAATTTCTTCTTGCCCTTGTGGAATAATTGAGAAGTAGTGCGTTGCGCAACAGATGCCCATCAATTGATCGACCACAGACCCTGAAGCGAAAGAAATGTGCTTTTCAACATTGTAAGGGACGAAATAAAACTTCTGCAAGCTGTTAAGGAATGTCAGAAACCAATTTGTGGTAAGTGTGTTGATGTCACCATCAAGCGCGTATATTGTATTACTTGTGCTAATGTCTAAATAACTTTGGAACACATTTATATGCTTATTCAGGAATTATGTTTTTTATTTTCTCTCTTTGAAACATGTTGTAATCTAATTTCTATTATTTGTATTTTTAATTTTTTGTTACTTTTCTTATCAATTTTATTGTGTAATATTATACATATATATACATATTTATATATATTATTAAATCTATTGTATTTGTGTACTATTGTGTAGTAAAATATTTTGAATTATACATTGTCATTTATACACTGTCATTTCAAAAGAATGTAAAAATTGGGATAAACGATCTCTAAAAACTAAATAAATACAGGGATGCCACTTTTCCGCCGAAAGGCGGATTTCCGCTTTTTTTAATTTTTAAGAATTCTCGATTTTCGTTAAGCGATCACGAAAAAAAATAGCGATTTTCGTCCAACGATCGCGAAAAAAAGAGCGATTTTCGACGAACAATTCCGAAATAAAATGGAAATTTTCGTCAAACGATTGCGAAATTACACAACAATTTTCGTCAAGCGATCGAGAAATACAACAGCTATTTTCGTCAAGTGATCGCGAAATATAGCAGCGATTTTCTTTAAAAGATCGTGAAATATAACAGCTATTTTCATTAAAAGATCGCGAAATATAACGGTGATTTTTGTCAAAAGATCGCAAAATAAAACGGTTATTTTCATCAAACGATCGCGAGATACAACAGCTTTTCTTCGTCAAGTGATCACGAAATATAGCAGCAATTTTCGTTAAAAGGTAGTGAAATATAACAGCGATTTTCGTTAAACGATCGCGAAATATAACTCTGATTTTTGTCAAAAGATCGCAAAATAAAACGGCTATTTTCATCAAACGATCGCGATGTAAAACGACGATTTTCGTCGAACGATAATGATGTAAAACGGCAATTTTCGGCAAACGATCGCGATGTAAAACGGCGATTTGCGTCAAACGATCGTGATGTAAAATAGCGATTTACATCAAACGATCGCGAAGTAAAACGGCGATTTTCGTCAAACAATAAAAAAAAAAACTTGTACATTTTTGCTATTTACTCCTGGAACAATCATCAAATCTATTGTTGGGTTACTTAAATTGATTTAAAATGATGTGATACATAAAATTCCTCAATGAATTTGTTTGTGGATTAAATTAATTCATGTAAAATACTGTAAACTAAAGAAAAATCATTTTTATTTACTCTTATAAATTAAAAGTTTACAAAAAAAAAAAAAAAAAAGAGCTGCAATTTTTTAGTTTATTATAAACAGTATAGTTTACAAAATTCATGCATAAATGTTGTGAAAAATGTCGTCAATTTTACTTTACGCATAATTTCCTCTTTTTGGCTATTTTCTGAGTGGCATCCCTGTAAATAAAAAAGAAAAAGTTATAAAATCTTTAAAAACTTTTATATTTTTCAATTTAAACCTCATTTATCATTTAAAAAATATATTTATTTTAATATGGCTTGAATTTCTCATGGGGGTCAAATTGACACCAAACGGCGGTTTTAGGTATGTCCAAAATCCGGCTGTTCTAGTGTTAAATGTTTTGGCATATTTCGGATTCTGCCACTTTATCGAATAAGATTCCATTTAATGAAGTGATTAGATTAATTCAGAAAAACAAAGCGATTAGCTTCAATCTCGCTTTGTGCATTTTACTGGCAGAAAAAGCTTGAGTTTGAATATCAAATTTAAAAAAAGAAGAAAAAAAGTGGATTGAGTACTTGGACTTTAAATGAGGGAGATAAGATCTACCATTCCAAGATTCTGTGGATAGTTCACATGGCCCTAATTAATTATTTCAGACATCAGATGGAATGCAAAATTTATTTTTGAAATGTTTGCAGTTTCCTCTTTGCCACAAGATATAGTTAAATTCAAAGAAAGTGCCATGTGCCATATCTCATGGCCTTGACTCATATATTTTAAAACTTTATATTTTATTTCTTTGATTTTAAAATTTCATATATTTAAAATCACTGTCAGTGATGATTTCAACAAAAAATCCCCCCTTTTGTCATTTTTGTGTATGATGAGACATTAAATGACCAGAACTTAAAACAATTAAACATTTTTGCTAGGTATTGGAAAGAGGAAATTGGTGGTATTACCGTAAAGGTTAAAATTCAATATTTGTATTAGTAGCCAGTGGCCAGTAGAGGCTGAATGTTTAGTAGCCACTATTGTCAAGTTAGTGGCCACTAATTACTATCATAGATGCCACCAAGAAGAAAACATTGTATAAATTCTAATCAGAATATTAAATAGTTAATAATTATTTTATATGTAAAGAAAACCATAACTTCATTCAAACTTAGATTTTTCCCCATTACAGATACAGATAATGAAAATGGGGATTTTTTTTTTTTCGACCACTTGATGAATTTAGTAATATTTTCCACTATTGGGCAATGGATTTCGCAGTCTTTTGAAGAAATTTGCTGTTTTTTCGCAATTTTTTTACGAAATTTATCGTATCCTTACGATTTTTGGACAAAATTTATTGTTTTTCTGCATTTTGAATCTAAATTTCTTTTTATTTGAAGGAATTTGCAGTTTTTTCGCAATTTTTTTGAAGAGATCTACCTTTTTTCTGCGATCTTTTGACGAAATCTGCCGTTTTTTCGTGATATTGTGATGAAATTAGCTTTTTTTTTTTTTTTTTTTTTTTTTTTTTTTTTTTTTTTTGCAATTATTGACAAGGATTACACCGTTTTTTCGAGATTTTTTGACGAAATCTGCCGTTTTTTCGAGATTTTTTGACGAAATATTTCGTTTTTTTGTGATTTTTTTTAAAACCAAATTTACCGTTTTTTCGCGATTTTTTGACGAAATCAGCCGTTTTTCGCGATCTTTCGACGAAATATGCCGATTTTTCGTGATCGTTTGACGAGATCTGCCGTTTTTCCGCGATCTTTTGATGAAATTAGCTTTTTCTTTTGCAATTATTGACAAGGATTACACCGTTTTTTCGAGATTTTTTGACGACATCTGCCATTTTTCGCGATTTTTTTTTTGATGAAATATTTCGTTTTTTCGTGATTTTTTTTTAAACCAAATTTACCGTTTTTTCGCGATTTTTTGACGAAATCAGCCGTTTTTTGCGATCTTTTGACGAAATATGCCGATTTTTCGTGATCTTTTGACGAGATCTGCCGTTTTTCCGCGATCTTTTGATGAAATTAACTTTTTTTTTCTTGCAATTATTGATAAAGATTACCGTTTTTTCGAGATTTTTTTTGACGAAATCTGCCGTTTTTTCGCGATTCTTTGACGAAATATTCTGTTTGTTCGTGATTGTTTTCTTTACCAAATCTGCGTTTTTTCACGATTTTTTAACGAATTCTGCCGTTTTTCGCGATCTTATGGCGAAATATACCGATTTTTCGTGATCTTTTGAAGAAATCTGCCGTTTTTTCGCGATCTTTTGGCGAAATAAGCCGATTTTTCGTGATTTTTTGACGAAATTGGCCGATTTTCGCGATTTTTTGACGAAATCTGCCGTTTTTTCGCGATCTTTTGACGAAATCTGACGTTTTTACGCGATTTTATGACAAAATCTGCCGTTTTTCGCAATATTTTGACGAAATCTACCTTTTTCTTCGTGATATTTTGATGAAATTTGTCGTATTTTCATCATTTCTCGATGAAATTTATTTTTATTCCGCGATTTTTTACCGATATTTGTCGAAATTTTTTGATTAAATTCGCTTTTTTTCCGCGATCCTTTGATGAAATTAGCGATTGTTCTTCGAACGATTGGCAAAATTGTTTATTTTCGGCGACCTTTTGTCAAAATTTGCGATATATTTTATGTCCTAATTTTCGGATTTATGACCGACTTTTTTCTTAATTTTCCGAAATGATTGATCGCCAAAATGGCGATCAGGTGCATAACATAAAGTCGCCAATTTTTTACATTTAGTCGCCCTGTGGCCGGTGGCGACCGCGAATTTTAACCTTTATATTACCGAAAAATATATTGAAAGTGAACTTTTTGATCATTTAACTACAAAATGAATGTAATGAAAACGTTTAAATTAGATCTAAATCATTTGCTCATCTTTGGATCAAATGGTCCTAATGTCATAGCTGCCAACTTGTACGGTTTGGCCGTACAATGTACGGATTTTGTTTTAAATGTACGGTTGTACGGCTGAACAGTACGATTGTACGGTTTTGCGCACGGAAAAAACAATCGCGGAGAAATTCGAATTTCGTGAAAGGATCGCCGAAAAAGCGCACATTTCGTCAATACTTCGTGGAAAAACGACGATTTCGTCAATATTTTTGTCAACGAACTTCGTCAAAAGATCGCTAAAAAGCGCGAATTTTGTGTATGGATTGCAGAAAAAATGGCGATTTCGCCAAAATATCGCAGATAAAATGTTGGTTTTGTGTAAAAACCGCAAGAAAACGTCGATTTCGTCTAAAGATTGCGGATATAACGCCGATTTCATCAAAAATAGTGGGAAAAAACGCCGTTTTCGAGAAAAAATCGCGTAAAAATGCAAATTATTTCAAAAGATCGTTGAAAAAAAACGCCGATTTCAGCAAAAAATCGCGGGGAAAAAACGTAGATTTCGTCAAATGATCGCGGAAAAACCACCGATTTCGACAAAAGATCGCGATAAAACACCGATTTTGCTAGAATAGCACAAATTTCGCATAAAGATCGCGGGAAAACGCCGATTTCGTCCAAAGATCGCGGATAAAATGCTGATTTCGTGAAAAGATCGCGTAAATTTCGTGAAAGAGTCGCGGAAAACAGTGAATTTTGTCAAAGAATTGCAGTAAAAATGCAGATTTTTTTCAAAAAATCGTTGAAAAAACTTTGTTTTTATCAAAAGATCACATAAAAAACGCGAATTTTGTGAAAGTATTGCTGAAAAAAATGTGCATTTCTTTAAAGATATTTAATAAAAATGCATAATTAATGCCGGTAGGTATACTCCCCCTACCACCCTCTCAACTGCTGTAACCTTTCAGGAAATTTGCTGTGAATTTAATCTGCCCTTATCTATTACAGATCATCATGCAGGACAGTTTTTTGGAAACATGTTTCCAAAGTATGAAATTGCAAAAACATTTTCTTGCTCAACCTTATGGTTTTTTTTTTTTTTCAAAATATAAAAAAAATATAAAGGTAGCATAGAAAATATTGTTATGAAGTGATATTACTTTTTGCATTGCATGTTATGCATTTTTAAGCATAAAGAATGCATCGTGAAAATTGTAAGGATTTCAAAATTGACATGTTGGCAGGTATGTAATGTAAATAAATCAGCTTTTAAAATTTCGGATAGAGAAGTACAATTTATGAGAAAATTTGGCATAGTGTTGGAACCTTTAATTTACACATTGTTGATTGTTCACAATGCATTGACAAGAGTATCAGATCACATGTGAGCCTTTCTCAAACATAACAGATTTCCTTGAAATCTGATTTTACAAGAATCTGTGATTATCAAAGATTTTCTTGAAATCTAACATTGTTGGTTTGGAAATTTTCCATTATGCCTAGAAGATTTAAGAATAACAATGGAAAAATTAATTTTATACATATTATTTTAATATTGTATCTTGATTTACTATCGTTAATTAGTGAAAAATTATAAACTAACATAGATTTTGTTTTAAAAATGTATTTTATAGCAACATATATCCAATAGCGTTATTTTCTAAATGTCCTATATATGTCCTATATTTTTGACAAAAAATGTCCTATATTTTATGAATTGGTCACTCCTACCCCTGTTAGCATTAGTATGTCTGTTTAATGCAACCAATTTTAGTCAGTTCATTGTCTCATTAACAATAATTCATTAATGATAGATTATTAATAAATGTTATCATTTTTTAATGCATCCTTATTAAATATCCTTATTGCTATATTTAGATTCATGCAGAGCATAAGAACTTGCTTTAATAAAAAAAAAATTTTGATTTATTAATTTTAGTCATCTAAAAGGACCTAAATGTTCCCCGCTGCAAATAGTAAGATCCAAGTTTAAACAAAGAAATTATAATTCCATTAAAGAAGGTTAACTGCCAAAGGCATTATGTAAATTGATAGCATCAACTTGGTTTCTCAATATGTAATGTGCAATAGACAACTTTACAGGAGAGTAGCATAATAAACCAAGATGGCAATTTTTAGTTTCTAATTTAGTTCCTGATTTTTAGCATATTTTCTAATACATCATCCAATGTTAAATATTTGTGAAGTTAACAAAAATTAGTTTTTATTGAATTTCTACCATTTTAAACTTTATTTAAATTTTATTCTATTTTAGGGAATAATTGCAGAGGCTGAAAAAATACCAATTGAAGATCAGGCTTTATTTTATGGTGGAAGCCCTCTCTCTGATGATGATAAAATTTCAAATTGTCTCACAGATGGTGCAACAGTAGATGTTTGTTGCAGACTGAAAGGAGGTAAAATTTTTTTTTTTTTTTGTTTTTTTTTTTTTGTTTAGATACATTTAATGGTCAGAAATCACTAGACACTATTTTATCTTTACACAATTTGATGGATTTGTCAGGAACTTCATAAATATACCAAACATGTTTTTAGCTTCCGTGAAGTTTGTAATAGGAGTAATTAAGTGACCAACAACACGTTGAGGAGAAGGGGAATATTTTCAGTCTTTTTGTAAAATAAATATCTGTAACTGAAGTGAGGAAAAGAAACATTTTCAAAGGATCATGAAAAAGACTTGATTTCTGTCAAAGGATCGCGAAAGAGGCTATTTTTTGTCAAAGGATCGCAAAGGAGATGCTATTTCTATCAAAAATCGTGGGGGGGAAAAAACTAATTTCATCAAAATGTAATGGGAAAAATGCAAATTGTGTGCATCTAGGTTGTCAGATTTGGTCTCTTTTTTTAAATCCTTTAAATCTTAACTTTTAAGTTCATACTAGAAATTCTTTGTTTTTTTAACCTAATGATGGATGTTTTATGATTACCTAGAGTAATAATTTTTCTTTCAGAATTACTGATGGGAATTCGAAGTTTTAAATTGAAAGTAGAGGGCAAACTGGCAACCCAGGTGTGCATGCGTTATAGCACAAAATTAGCACTCGTCAATTGTCGAGTAACTTTTAAAAAGTGATTAACTTTATTATCGTCACTCGCCAAACTTAATGAGCACCACTCGCCAAATGTGCGATGATTGAAAGATGTATCGGTGCCTGTGAGTAAAGGTGTAAAATTCATTCCGAATTTATGGCATCCTGATTGATTCTCCCGACCGGAAGAACAAAAACTAGATAGCTAATTCTTATTGGTTCAAAGGTCATTAATCTCTCTCTTTTGGAAAGGAGAAGGGGTGATGAAGGGGGGGGATTAATCGGACCCTTGCTTCGCATACGCATGCACCTGTCTCATTTTATTACATGCTATCGTGTAAGGACAAGGAGAGCGATACCGTATTTGCACATGTTCAGACTTATCGTATAGTTTGAGAAACGGAAGCTAGAAATTCAAATTTTCAATGTTGTTTTAAATTAAATTTCAGAAATCTTCAATGTTACGACTTCTATTAACACGAAATCAGAGTAGTTTTTTGTGTTCATTATGTAACTTATTTAATAAATTTTAATTTTTAAACATTTTCTAAGTGAGATATGAAAGCCTCCATTTACGCGTATTTTGCGATTTATGTTGGGTTTTGCATGCTCCGTTAACGCAGATTGCCGAGTTCCTGTATTTCAGATTGGTTATTAATGCAATTTTTTAATTTTCTGTTTGATTGCATAGTGTTTTCAAATATTTAAAATTAATTTAAATTAAGTTTCAGAGATCCTCGATGTTACGCCTTCCGTTAATGCAAATTCAGAGTAGTTTTGTGTGTTCTTTATGTAACTTTTTATTATTATTTAATAAATTTTAATTTTGAAACATTTTTTACGTGAGATATGGAAGCCTCCTTATGCGTATTTTACGATTTATGTTGTTTTTGCGGGACCCCATTAACACGGCTTGCAGAGTTCCTGTATTTCAATTTGGTTATTAATGCAATTTTTTAATTTTCTGTTGGATTACATTTTATTTTGACTGCAGCAATATTTTTGCATTTGATGTAATGCCAGTTTTTTTTTAGTCGAATGGCAAGTATAAGATATTAATAAATTACAATGTTGATAGTTCAAAAAACACAATTTTGTATAAAATGTTTTTTTTTACTGGCCAGTGAAAAAAATCTGTCTACTGGCCAGTGGCTATTGGGTAAAAATGTTAATTTTGACCTATAGCATGCGTATATATTCACTCAAGGGGGGGGGGGGATTAGGGGGGCAAAATATAGTCCTGGCCAAATTTCAATTTTGCACTCATGTCTATGAATTATTCATAATACTTTTCAAAAAGGTAATAAAATCATGAAGTGGATATAAAATTAAATTCTTGCTGCAAGCTACCAAGTTTTTATGGTCAATTCTACAAGACATACAGACTTCATCTCTGTTTAACACAAGTTAATGTTTTTTCTAAGTTCTGTTTATTTTGTTTATGTAGGTGATGTATAAAACTTTTATTTTGAAGAGGTGGGAGTATCATGATACCTGTTTTTAAAATGTCATTAATTGTTGGCATAGAAAAAATGTACATCCTGAAAAATCCATCGGGATTCTCAGGGCTGGTTTTCTTGAAAAACTTGGAGAACCTTGAGTAAGACTTAGAGAAAAATAAACAGTTTCAACATTTGGGAATTCATATATAATATAAAGTTGGTGCGAGTAAAAATGCAATTTACTGAACAGAATTATGATTCAGTATAAGAATATTGTATATAGTGTTTTTTTCCTCTGAAGGAACTTGCTTTGAAACCAGGGCCGTAGCTAGAAGCGAATAATAATAATAATAATAATGGGGAGGGGCTTATATTTTCTTTTTTTGGTCTCTGACACAGAAAAATAAAATAGTGCATTAGGGTTGGGCATTTCGATTCATCTTGAGGAGTCGACTCTGACTCGATTCATTTGGTTAATGAGTCGAGATAGTGAGTCGACTCTCGACTCACTTACGATTGGTTGGTTGGTTGTAAAATTTTATATCTTCTATCACGTATATCGCACAAAAGAGAATTTTAAATGTATGCTCGAATTATTTTGCTTTAGTTTTTACATAAAAGATATATTTTTGTGGTAAGAGCCAAAATTTTCAGTCCTGTACCGGCCCAGAAGTACAAAAAATAATGACCTGGCGCGCTAAAAACATAAATGTTTGGCCAACTTGCTTCGTACGTAACAGTTATTGACCCGACAAGAAAAAAGTTAGAATCTTCGCCTTAGCCTGATCCGGCATAGTTAAATTTGTAGAAAACATGGATTTTTACGTCGATAGTGTTACGAATTTTTCCGTTTGAGAAGTTCTAACCAAAAATTAATATTTTAGATTTTTTTTAATGTTTATAATCTTTATTTTTAAAGAAAAGCCCTACGCTATGATAGTAATTTTTTTAATGAATGTTAATTTGTATGTAAATATTTCAGTTGATATTAATATTGTTAATCCACGTACTGTGTGCTATTCTATGCATTAGAGGCTTAAAAATCTGAAAAGTGCTACAAAGTAAAATCTTCTAAGACGGAATAACATTGAATAAAAATTCCCTATAGCCGAGTTTCCTTCCGATCGCTATGGGGAAAAAAAAGATTAGACACGAACCAGTCTTTTAGAAAAAAGTAAGGCTCGAGCTCGGCCAATTAAAAAATTGACGGGCAGTTATAAAGGAGATGAAAAATCAAACAGCATTTCCATTTTTTAATAAATACATTACATATGAAGAAAAAATGTATTCTTGTCATGAAACGACAGGTTTTTCTCCTTTCCCTTGCAATATAAACTTCAATTTTAACAGTAATTTTCAAATGTATTTTGCCAAAAATTGGAAAACGCCAATCGATTACATAATTTCTGAATAAGAAAACTTTTCAATTTTATGAGTTCGTTTCCAAATAAAAATTAATTCAGAAATGTGTAAGAAAGTAGCTTTTTCGAATTTAAGAACAGATTTAATAAATTCAGAGAAATGTTTTCAGAAATCTACTTTATATTATACAGCTTTAAAAGCTATGACATTTTTAACCCTCTTTTTTTTTTTTTTTTTATTCCAAATTACATTAATTTTTTAACGAATGTTGAAGAGTCTAAAAATCTAAGTAAACTATATCATTGCTGTTGCTATTGTGTATTTTCTGTCTTGCGAATACATACTAAACTAAAATATTGCTCATGAATGTGTATAAAATATTCTTAAGAAAATTATTGTATAAGAAAAATCTGATTTTTTGTAGAAATTGAGCCGGGCCGGGTAAGTTGATTTATTTATTTGTACGGGTCGGGACCGGATAGAACTTTTTATTTTATATCAGCCTGGGGTAACTTTCGCTGGTACCGGGCCAGGTTGGACCTGCGAGCTCCTCTAAATGAATTATGAATATCTGCAAGTTTTCTGTAATTTTAATAAATGTCATTTTATAAATCTATCAAAAATTTTCAGTGTCTGGGACATAATTTACCCCATATGCGATCATAAAAAAGCAGCGGGGAGACTAATTTTTTATTTATTTTTTCTGATATTCATAGTTTTTATAATTTACTTCCTTTTGAAATTCTATTTATAAAATCATGATAATATACTAAATAACTGCCAGGTTTTATGTTTTTTTTCTACCACTATTTTTTCACAAAAAAATATAAATAAATAAAAATAAATAAATAAATAAAATTGTATTTTAAAATTATCGGAAACATAAGAAAACAAGCAAATTGCCTTCATAAAAAATAACTGTAAAAAAAGCGAAAAATTTGGCAGCTATGACATTATGATTTTCTCTCTTCCCGATTGACACACAGAAATTACTTGCGCTACAAAATAAAATAAAATAAAACTTGCAAACATTTATAATTTATATAAAAAAATATTAAAGGAATATATTCGTAATCAAATGAAGGACAACACTTTATCTAAAATACATCAATCATAAAATAAACTCATAGCATTTTTTAACAGTGATGAATTCGGAAAGTGGCCTGGGGGTCAAGCATTCCCGCAGAACAATGAGATTCTCCCCCCCCCCTTAAATATTAGGCATTTTGTGTTTTAAATGTTAAAAGAGTGCAGTCTCCAGCCCCACCCAAAATTCTTTGTAACAGCCACCCTCACAAATCTCCTTTCGAAAAAAATGTGTCTAAATTCAACACTGTTTTTTAAGCAACAAAGTAGAATTTTATTTCTTTCTCCAACTTTTTTTTCTATATTGCATCAGATAAAAGCAGTTGAAAATATTTCCCTAACCAGTCCTACTTCCTTTTAGTAAAAAATACAAACATAATATCTGCTTTGTTTGATCGTCTTTCTCCTATACGGAAATCAACACAAACTTATTATAAATTCAATTAATCTTCCCAGAAATATCCTGCTGGACGCCCCTTTTTCCATGAATTCAATTAATCTTTCCAGAAATAACCAGCTGAACGCCCCTTTTTCTCTGCCCCTCCCACTCTTTTCATTCATTCGGTATTTTCCTAATTATACGTGAAATGCGCATCTACACTGCCTCCGCTTTTCCGAAAATCCCCAACCCCAATATAATGTCAAACCAAGACATTTGTTTTTTGCTAAAGTGCCCAGCGCGGATTCGAAGTGTCGAAATCTGACACCGAATCAAAAGAGTGGTTTCCAAGTGGCTGTTTCCAAGGAGTCGACGAATAGTCGACTGCCCAACCTTCAACTCTCGACTCCCCAAGTCCCACACTGTTAAACTGGTCCAACCACTCTTTGAGTGAGTGAGTTGACTTTTCGACTCCGAACCCCAAACTGAGTTGAAATGAAAGTTCGACTCTTTTGAGTCGACTCCGTTAACTAGATAGGAGTCGATAGTTCGATTCACTTGGAAGGAGTCGAGATTTAGAGTCGATTCTTCGACTCCTCGGCCAACTCTATAGTGCATATTCACACTGTAGGTACGTTTCTCATTAAACTGTTGTTGTATTAACTTCATTTTATGCTTAAAAAAAAGAGTATGATGATGAAAAGTTTGAGTAGCTCATATGTGCAAATAAGATGAGCAAGTGTGAAACACTTATTTTAGTTACAATTTAGTATTTCTGCAAAACTGTGAAATGGCTTAAAAACTAAATTAGATTTTTGAACATAATTTCATTTGGATTTTTGAAACATAAATTCACTTAGTGACGTTGGAATCTATTCAAGGGGGGGGGGGGGGGGGGACTCAAAATATTTTAGGTGGGGGATGGCTGAGCTGCTCTAACACCCTTTTAGCTACGGCTCTGTTTGAAACACTCGAAAATTATGAAGGAAAGCAATTTCCCCTATAGCCCTATTATGGTATTTCTATTATATTAAGTATATTAGTAAATAATGTTTTTGAATAGTACAATATTTATTTTACTATCGATGTCTCGTTCATACTACATTGATAGGTTGAAAATTTTCTAAAATACATGAAAAAGTCAGAGAAATTTGCAACTCAAAATTATTTTAATTTTTCTTTTCTATTTGTTACTGCTGTACTTTGTATCAATTCCCACAACTATGTTTAGTTTAAACTTTGTTTGTTTTTAATTTATTTTAATAAATAATCTTCCAGTCTCCTGCTAAAATTTCTGGTTAAAATTAATTGGTTTTGTGTTAAAATTAAGTTTGTATTTAATATTTTTTAAAAAGTATATTGAATATATTTTAATATTTTAAATAGGTAAAGTTCATGGTTCTTTAGCCCGTGCCGGTAAAGTAAAAGGCCAAACACCAAAGGTAATGTTTTTCATAACTTTGTTTTCTTCTATCTTTAAAAAGGCAAGGTGCTGCTGCTGGAAATGGGACACTTATTAGATTTTTACTTTAACACATTTTGAGTGGCCCTTTTATTAAAGTTATTTATTTGTAAAGTAGAATAAGTCATTTTTTATTATACAAAAGATTTTTAACATAAATGACAGTGAAAGTGCTAAGGGCAAATGAGTGCAGCACCTTCTTGAAACTGTTTGTAGGGAAACTATCTCTTATAATGTCTAGTTTTGTTTTTATTTTGTTTAAATTTTACCTGAACCCAACACACACACATATATATTTTGGCCAATCCATAGTCCAAACTTATATTAAATTAATATTGCATTTCAATACATTTGTGTAAAAACAGTCTATAAATCATAAGTGTGGACTCTAACAAGAAGACCCAAGGTTTCTGTCACCAAATTGGATGAATGTTTATGTATTGACAGAGTATAATTAATATATAAATATGACACATGGCAGCCATAAAGCGCAACCCCCACCGTGCCTTGAAAAAATAAGGCTTAAAGTTGATGCTACAGCAGAGTTTCCCCGAGGTTTAAAAAAGCACAGGGCGCTACTGTTCTGAAAAGGGCACTTTTTCATTTTTAAGGGCACCTATCTAGCGGTTCAAAAAGTCGTGAAAAAACAGAAAATTCATCAAAAAATTGAAAAAAGGTAAATTTTGTTAAAAGATCGCGAAAAAAATGGCAAATATTGTTAAAAGATCACAAAAAAACGGTCAATTTTGTTAAAAGATCGCAAATAGCGGCATATTTTGCGAAAAAACGTCAAATTACGTGAAAAAATCGCGAAAAACAGCATATTTTGCTTTAAAAAATTGCGAAAAACGACAAATCTCGTGAAAACATCGTGAAAAAACGGAACTTTTCACAAATTTTTCTGTTGCGATTTTTGGATGAAATTTGCCAGTTTTTTTCGCAAATCTTTTGAAGAAATCTGCCGTTTTATCGCTATTTTTTGATGAAAGTTGCCGTTTTTTGCGACTCATTTGACAAAATTGAGAAAATTGTCATTTTTTCCACGATTTTTTGAGGAAATCTGCCGTTTTGTGAAATTTTGTGACTGAATTAGCCTTTTTTTTTTTTTTGCGAATCTTGCCAGAAATTAGTCGTTATATCGAGATTTTTAACAAAACTTGCCGTTTTTTTAGCGACTTTTTGACGGCACACGTATGAGGCTATTTTTTGCAGTCACCGATTTTTTGCATAATTTACGCACTATAGTGCGTTCGGATCATTGCTGGAGGGCTGCGTTTTTTCAAATGAAGGGCAAGAAGGGCGCTATTTTTTTTGAATGAATGACAAGAGGGGTGCTATTTTTTAAACTAAAGGGCAGGAGGGGCGGAGCGCCCCCCTGAAACCCTCTGGGGGAAACTCTGCTACAGTTTATATTCTGATAAACTTCCTGCAGCAAACAACTCTATAGCTTGTTCAGTTAGCACACAGGATATGAGATTTATCTTTCATGGTAATAGTCCTGCTTTGAGTTTTTTCTTTCAGAACAAAAACTTTTAAAATCTGTTTTTGAACTGTAATTGTAAGAGATATGCATAAGAAAATTTTACAAAAGATATTTCTGAATAAAAATATCTGCTAATCTTATGCGTTTCTGAGAAAGAAAAAAAATGAATTTAGAAATGTATCAGAAAGGAGCTTCTTTAAATTTAAGAATGAATTTGGGTCATTCCATGTGAAATCAACCAATTTAAGGAAAACTTGTTGCATCATAGTCACAGATTTTTTTTAAATTCTTATCATAGACAGACATAGTACTGAAACCCTCAAATCTGAAATTTAAAAGCAATTTTCACAATATTGGCTTAGATATGGCCATTTGAAAACTGGCCATTTTTACGAAATGGCGGCCATCTTGGAATTGTGTCACTGTCTAAATATGGCCATAACTTGACAACTAATAGCTCAAATGTTATATATCTGGCACCAATTTGAAGCTATTTGTACAAAGAATGAATATTTCACATCAAAACAATAATAAATTTTCATTTTTTTACTTTTTATTATGTGCAAAGTGAAAGTTTCACCCCAAAAAAGGGCAGATTGTAATGGCTCATAAAAAAAATGAATCATCATGAATTTTTCTGAAACTTGGTAAAAACATTGCTCCATCTGTGTGCTTTAAATAAAAAAAAATTGGAAAGGTAAAATTTGTTGTTTTAAAATAAATGGTTTTTTACACATAAGGTGTCATTAACCAAATAATGATCTTTTTAGAATCTGTAAGCATTCCTTATTCAAAAAATAATGGTTAAAATAAAATTTTCTAACATCTAAATTAATGTAAAAGTATATTCAAAACCTCATTTGTACTATTTTTGTAGGAATCTGCCCCCCAGCCCCCCTCCCTACCCCCCCCCCCCAAAAAAAAAATATACAATTCAAAAAATTTTACACTGAAAAAGATAAGAAAATAATTAAGGAATATAATGTATAATTATAAAATACCTATAAATGCAATGCATACATATGGTGATTTACTTCACATATAGGGGCGAGTGGGGTAGAATGGGACAGTAGGTTTTTCTCTTTATATATCATTCTAAATATTTCATCAATCACATATTAGATGAAGTAATGGTACCCCAATCTTCAATTGAAAAAAGTAGCTAATTTACACAAGCTTGCAATTATATAAAGAAAAAGATTATTTCAAGAATCAAAACATGAATTCAAAATTTTAAATTTTGAATTCAAAACATGATGTAAAAATTTTATTATGTTTCTATAAGCTGATGTAATATTGCATCATGTTCTATATAAGATGATGCAATTTAAAGATTGCCCTGGATTTGTATTATATTATTGTTATTTATTTTTTTGTCTCATCATATCTAGATTTTTGTTCATATAAATTTTAACTCAATGTGAACAAAAAATAACAAATGTCAACTCAATTAACTCATTTATATATATTTATTTTATTTAAATTACACAATTGAATAATTTAACTCTGTAATTTACAGCTAGTATTTCTCCAACATTTCTGGAGAAAATATTATGTGCCTTTTTTTTTTTTTTTTTTCATGCATTCCATAGTAAGGTATTTAAAATATTTATGTAAATATGTTTTGAGAATTATATTATCATATTTTGAATGAAATGAAATAAAAAGTACTGTAAAAATGAATATTTAGTGTAAATAACTGCAAATTGATATTTCTTTATTGAATTATATAATATAAACACAATACTTTAATTTAGATCCTAGAAAATTTCATTTTAACCAATATTTCTTAAATTAAGAATACTTACAGATTTTAAAATAATCATTATTTCGGTCAATGACATCTTATATGTAGAAAACCATTTTTAAAACAACAAATTTTACCTCTCTAATTTTACAGTATAATGTTCCATATATAGAGAAACTGTTACATCTATGCATAATCAAATCATTATACAGAAAGCGTAAAAAGTATATGAACTAAATTTACTTTTCATTTTTGAAATAATCTTTTTTCTTTAATTGCAAGCTTATGTAAATCAGCTACTTTTTTCAACTGAAGATTGGGGTACCATTATTTCACCTAATGTGTGATTGATGAAATATTTAGAATGATACATAAAGAGAAAAACCTACTGTCCCATTCCACCCCACTTGCCCCTATATGTGAAGTAAATTATCATATATATATGCACTGCATTTATAGGTATTTTATAATTATACATTATATTCCTTAATTATTTTCTTATCTTTTTCAGTGTAAAAATTTTTCAATTGTCTAATTTTTTTTTTGGGGGGGGGGGGGAGGGGGGCTGGGGGGCAGATTCCTACAAAATTAGTACAAATGAGGTTTTGAATATACTTTTACATTAATTTAGATGTTAGAAAATTTTATTTTAACCATTATTTTTTGAATCAGGAATGCTTACAGATTTTAAAAATATCATTATTTGGTTAATGACACCTTATGTGTAAAAAACCATTTATTTTAAAACAACAAATTTTACCTTTCCAATTTTTTTTTTATTTAAAGCACACAGATGGAGCAATGTTTTTACTAAGTTTCAGAAAAATTCATGATGATTCATTTTTTTTATGAGCCATTACAATCTGCCCTTTTTTGGGGTGAAATTTTCACTTTGCACATAATAAAAAGTAAAAAAATGAAAATTTATTATTGTTTTGATGTGAAATATTCATTCTTTGTACAAATAGCTTCAAATTGGTACCAGATATATAACATTTGAGCCATTAGTTGTCAAGTTATGGCGATATTTAGACAGTGATACAATTCCAAGATGGCCGCCATTTCCTAAAAATGGTCAGTTTTCAAATGGCTATATCTCAACCAATATTGTGAAAATTACTTTTAAATTTCAGATCTGAGGGTTTCACTACTATGTCTATCTATGATAAAATTTTAAAAAAAATCTGTGACTATGATGCAACACCCATTGGTTGAATTCATGTGGAATGACCCATTTGGATTTGAAATCTATAATAAAATGATAGAGAAATACATTTATAAATCTTCTTTTATTAAACAGCTTTAAAATTAACGATGTTTTTAGCTTTCTTTCTTTTTTTCTTTTATTCTAAGCCATATTAATTTTTTAATGAATCTTTATTCGAATGTTGAAAGCCTAAGAATCTAAGTAATCATTAATGTTGTTAATGTGTATTTGCTGTAAAATATACTGTAAAATCATTTCATAGGTATGTATGCAGTATTCTTTAAAGGAATCTTAGTTATATGATAAAAATCTGAATTTTTTAGAAATCGTTGAAATTGTAATGGGCCAAAACGGGCCGGGCCTTTTTTCGCTGATTTTTGTATGGGCCGGGCCTAAAATATAAAATTTTAAACGGGTCGGGCCCGGGCCAAACTTTTGAGTTTTACGCCGGGCCGGGCCGAAATAGCTTTCCTCATGTATTTGAGATATTTAGTAAAAAAAAAAAAAAAAAAATCTGAAATCTCAATTGGCCGTTCACCATGGGTGCAAGTTTTCCGTCCACAGGACGGATTTCCGTCTTTTAAAAATTCCCGAGGACGGAAGCGGGACGGAAAAATCTCCGACGATGAAAAACGATCGCGAAAATGACGCATTTTTTGCCAAAAGATCGCTAAAAAAGACAAGATTTTTCGTCAAAATTTTATGAATAAAACGTGATTTTTGTCAAATGATCGCGGAAAAGGGCATTATTTCTATCAAAAGATCGCAGATAAAAGCGCTATTTCATTCAAAAGATCGCAAAAGGACACGTTTTTTGTCAAAAAAATTGCGGAATAAACGTGATTACTGTCGACGGATCTCAAGAAAAACGTTATTTCCGTCAAAGAATCTGTCGAGGAATCGCAGAAAAGATGCGATTTTCCTCAAATGATCGTGAACAAAACGCTATTTCTGTCAAAATTGCAGAGAAACTACGATTTTTGTCAAAATATCGAGGAAAATCTGTTTTTCGTCGAAAAGATCGTAAAAAAAGACACGATTTTTTTAAAAAGATTACTGATAATACGTGATTTTTGTCAAAAGATTGCGGAAAAAGCACTTTTTCTGACAAAAGATCGCAAAAAAGACGCGTTTTTTGTCAAAGAATAGCAAAAAAAACTGCGATTTCTGTCGAAGGATCGCGAAAATGACGCAGTCTTTTTCAAAGAATCGCGAAAAAGATGCGATTTTCGTCAAATGATACCAGGAAAAACGCTATTTTTTTTTTCAGAATTGCGGAAAAACACGATTTTTTTGTCAAAAAATCGCGAATTTTCTTCAAAAGATCGCGAAAAAGTCGTGAATTTTTGTTAAAGGATCGCGAAAAAGTAACGAATTTTTTTCAAAGGATCGCGAAAAAGTCACGAATTTTTGTCAAAAGATTGTGGGAAAAAGCAAATTTCATCAAACGGTCATGAAAAACAACGTGAATCATGCACGCGTATATTTGTTCACTCGGTGGGGGGGGGGGGGGGGGGGGGGAGTAATTCAAAATATTTTCAGTCCTGGCAAAATTTCAAACTTGCACCCATGCTGTTCACCTTTGGTCATATAATGTATATATGCACTTACATATGAGATTGGTTAGAAAATGGGGAATGTTTTGTGTTACCAATCAGTATTGTGAAGCCGTTGTGCACATGTGTTTTGGGGGGGGGGGGAGTGAATTAGTATCTTAAAAAAAATTGCTGATTTTTTTTTATGTTAGAAATATTTAATACAATCATTAAAGATAACTCAAACTTTTAATGTTACTGGATGTTTAACTTTTCTTTTTCCTTTGGGAAAAAGGGAGAAGCTATGTAATTTTTTTTATTTTATTTTTTTTTTTTTTGTATGTTTATAGTTACTAGAAATCCATTCTAAAATGAAGACATGTATGATCAAATATAATGGCACTTTCATATACTTTGCTTGTTGCATGGAGTTTAAATATTTACTGTTCATAAATCATAGGGTCTTATCACATAAATTACTGTCTGAAAAAATTCATTTTACTATAAGTGAAGTAGTAGTTTTCTCTGTTGTGTTTGGCTAATTAATTTACTTGTTCTTTTATAGGTTGAGAAGCAAGAAAAGAAAAAGAAGAAAACTGGTCGTGCTAAGCGCAGAATGCAATTCAATAGGCGATTTGTCAATGTAGTTGTAACTTTTGGCCGCAAAAAGGGTCCTAATTCAAATTCATAAATTACTGTATGTACATTTTTTGAAAAAATAAAAAAAGTGTTGACTTGAGTTTTGTGTATTTTCTTAAATGTTAATCTTGCCTTTTTAGTGATGGTAATAAAGCAGTGATGCAATGAATAGTGATTTGACCAAATACTGATTATTCATCCAAATTACGGTTGAATAGTAATTCATAAATTCTGATTACTATGCATAAGTATCATCCAAACAGTTATTAAACATATTCAGTCTTAAGATGATTAAAAACAATTTATTAAGACTAAACAAAAATATTTGCCATTCAAACAGTAAAATATTTTACATAAATAAAGCTTATTATTATTACAATATACTTCAGTTGTTAAAAAGGCTTTAATGATGTTTGAACAGCTTTATTTTTAAACAGGTGATTCTCGTCCGAAAATTTAAGACATCCTCTTCCGAAAATTTGAAATTTGGCTAGCAGTTCCGCATAGTTGCCAACTTGTTCAGTTTTGGGCGCGGAGAAATGCAAATTTCTTGAAAGAATCGCCGAAAAAGCACACATTTCATCACTATTTCGTGATCAACAAACTTTGTCAAAAGATAGCTGAAAAACGCGAATTTCCTGTGCAGATCGCAGAAGAAAACTGCAAATTTTACCAAATATCGCAAACAAATATTTAAACTTGAAATTAATCAATTTTAGCAATTCTAATATTACAAAATAGGCTCTAACTTCTCTTCTAATTAAAGTTTTTATTTTGGTATGTTGGGATAGTAAATGATATACTGCATATCTTATTTTAAAAAAATGAAGGTCATCAAATTTAAACTTTAAACTTTAAAATTAAAAATTTTAAAAATGTTCTGAAAAAGTATATGTTATTCCTCAATTTATTGTAAACATAATCTGAAAGATTTTACTTTTTGACTGTAATGGGTTTCATAAATAAAAATATTTAAGAAAACTTCTTGCATCTCAATTTGCTCATAACTATTCGGAATTTTTTAATTTTAAACCAAAATTTCATATTTAATATATAGAAAGTAAGATTTTAACCAAGGGTGATTCTCTTGCGAAAATTTTGGAATATCAGCTCCGCATAGTTGCCAACTTGTACGGTTTTACACGCGGAGAAATGCACATTTCGTGAAAGGATCGCCGAAAAACCACATATTTCGTGGAAAAACAACTATTTCGTCAACGAACTTTGTCAAAGGTTCGCTGAAAAACGCGAATTTCCTGTGCAGATCGCGGAAAAAATGGCATTTTCACCAAATATCGCAGACAAAACGCTGATTTTGTCTAAAGTCCGCGGAAAACGTAGATTTCATCAAAAGATTGCGGATATAATGCCGATTTCGTTAAAAGATCACGGAAAAAAAAACCCGTTCTCGATAAAAGCTCGCTTTAAAATGTTTTGTCAAGACCATTGGGAAAAAAAAATGCCGATTAACAATCATTTGAATGTAATTAATAATGCAATTGGAATTGATGAATGTTTACAATGTAACAAAATATTAAAATAAGTAATAAACTAAAATAATAAAAATTTGGATAATTTTTTAAATGATTAAGATATTAACAGCAACGGTGAAATTAATAATCAATAATGTATGATTAAATATTATAAAGATGAAATGTATTTTTCTTGTTATTCAATGAAACTTGCCTCATAAAAGTACAACAATAATTTACAATAAAACCATAATATAAGGAAGTTTTACTTAAGGTTTAGCCAGACTTAATAACCTGAAAAGCTTTCCTAATACATAAATATATTTGGTAAGAAGATTGTGATATCAGCATTATCTTGAATTTTTTATTCTTCCTTTATGAAACTAGTTGGATGTGTCAATCCCAAAACTTTCTTCTATCTCATAAGTACATTTTGATATTTAAAAAAAAAAACGTGGTGACCCCCAAAGTAACCCACTATCGAATTTCCTCGAACATTTGACCTAGCCTAATGAGATTCTGGTATCCGAAAAGCAGGGGTCAGAGTTGTCCTATATTTCCTATCCTATATTTATAAAATAACCTTAAAAGATGTCCTATATTGTCCTATATTTTTCTAATTGTCCTATATTTCTCTACTTAAATATTTGGTATTAATATCATCGCTTGTTTTCACTGCATCGCTTTGGTCGCTGAATTAGTCTTTCGTTCATTGTGGCTCTGTGTTTCATTGCGACTATTTTAGTTTCTCTTATTGTGTATTCAGCTGCAATACATTGTTTTTATTTATTTTATTTTTTTATGTAGAAAAGGCATTTATTGCATTAAATTAATAAAATGACACAATGTGAACATAGACTGATAAAGTTCTGTGATGCTTGGGTAGATCAGATTGACGGGCATGGTAAAAAAATTGCCGAATGGTGTGCGAAGGCTGAAAATCATTACCATATCTAGTTCCCATCAGTAACAGTGGTTATTCGCAATTAATGCAGCATCCCAAAACAACAAAGCACAATAATTCAGAAAAACAAAGCAACTAGTTTCAATCTTGCTTTGTGGATTCTACTGGCAGAAAAAGCTTAAGTTTAAATATCAAATTTAAACAAACAAAAAAAAGTGGATTGAACTTTAAATGAGGAAGAGAAGATCTGTTATTCCAAGATTCTGTGGATAATTCACATGACCCTAATTATTTACTTCAGTCATCAAGTGAAATACAAAATTTATTTTGCGAAATATTTGCAGTTTCCTCTTTGCCACAAGGTATACAGTTAAATTCAAAGAAAGTGTCATGTGCCATATCTCATGGCCTTGGCTCATATATTTTAAAACAAATTAGTGATGATTTCAAAGAAGAATCTCCCTTTTTTCACTCATGTATGATGAAACATTAAATGACCAGAACTCTAAACAATTAAACATTTTTGCTAGGTATTGGAGTGAGGAAATTAGTGGTATTACCGAAAAATATATTGGAAGTGAGCTTTTTGATAATGTAACTGCAAAATAAATGTAATGACGGCCTCTAAATTGGATTAAATCATTTGCTCATCTTTGGATCAAATGGTCCTAATGTAAATAAATCAGCTTTTAAAATTTTGGATAGAGAAGTACAATCCATGAGAAAATTTATCATAGTGTTGGAATCTTTACACATTGCTCATAATGCATTTGACAAAGGTATCTATCACGTGTGAGCCATTCTCAAACATAAGACTTCCTTGAAATCTGATTTTTGAAGAAACTGATTATCAAAGATGGTCCTAATGTAAATAAATCAGCTTTTAAAATTTTGGATAGAGAAGTACAATCCATGAGAAAATTTATCATAGTGTTGGAATCTTTAATTTACACTTTGCTCATAATGCATTTGACAAAGGTATCTATCACATGTGAGCCATTCTCAAACATAAGACTTCCTTGAAATCTGATTTTTGAAGAAACTGATTATCAAAGATTTCCTTGAAATCTAACATTGTTGGTTTGAAAATTTTCCATTATACTAAGAAGATTTAAGAATAACAATGGAAAAATTTATTTTATACATATTTTTTTAATATTTTATCTTGATTTACTATTGTTAATTAGTGAAAATTTATAAACTAACATAGATTACCCAACAAACACATAACTTGTGGGCCACTAAAGGTGTCGTTAACGTTGGCCCAAAGTGTTTGGTGACGGCCCGCCGTTCTTTGCCGTAACGGCTCCGTCAAAAAACTGTCACGCCGGCCAGAACGCGGCCACAAGAAGATGCCCACAAGTGTGCCATTAACTTTTTACCAAAATATCAGACAGCCTCAAACTGGCTACAATTATTCTTTTAAAGGCCATTAACAATCAAAGCTAGCCAGAAGTTCGCCCTAGCCATGCCATTTGTGTTTTGTAAAAATTAAATTTAGCCAAAAGCTGCTCGCAAAAGAGCCTTTAATGATTTCTACTCTCCAAAAGCCTGCCACTGCCTTGCCATAAAAATTATTTAAGCATAAATTCAAAATTTGTTGAATAAAAAATATTTATTGAAGAATTGCTTGAATGATTAAATGTTTCTGCATAAAAAATAAATATATTAAGAATAATTTAGGTACAATAAATATATGTACATATAAATTTTCTTTTCTTGAATTTTTCCAAAATACAATACTTGGCATATTTAACTTAATAATTTGTTTATTTATTCTATTATGCATTAAAAAAATATATGTATAAATAATGCCATTTATAAACAGTTGCTTTTCATATACAATTTGAAAAATAAAATCAGTATGCCAAGCATAATATTTATAAAAAGCTCAAGATAAATAAATTTATACATTTTTGAAAAATGAACCTAAATTATTATTTCTATATTTATTTTTCATGAAGAAACATTTGTCATTCAAGCTATTATTCAACAATTATTTTTTATTCAACACATTTTGAACTTACGCCTAAATAACATATATTCTTAATATGATTTATTATGTATTTTATATTAAAATAAATCTATTTTATATATGTATGTGGTGTTTAATTTCTCTTATTGTTAAGTCTGCTAATATTTGATGTCCATTCATTAAAGTACATTAAATCACAATTATTTTTGCATCATTTTCAATTTATGAAAAAAAAAATCACACAGCTATTTAAAATAAATAAAAATAGAGTTTGATGTTTACATAAGTCACGAACCTTTTTTTTTTTTTTTTTTTTTTTGTATATACATATATATAACCGTCTCTCGTTCTTGTGCACATTTTTAGTTTGTTTATATCAGATAATATTAGATTTTCCTTTCGAAATTGAGCAAAATAATTATAATCTTTTCTCAGAAAAGTATTTCGAGTAATTAATATTGCGTTTTATCTTTACTCTATTTCTTTAGTGCATTAAAATTATTTAGTTATTGGTTTTAATGGCATTTTCACCAAGGAGAAATTATTATCCGCACTTAGAAAGGGAGAAAAAATCCTTTTCTTTGAAAGTTGTATATATATATATATATATATATATATATATATATTTAAAAAAAAAAAAAAAAAAAAAAAAAAAAAAAAAAACATGGAAACAATTTTAAGTAAACTAAAATGTTAAGAAAGGAACATCGAAAATTCACAATATTTAAAATCGATTTATATAATTCCAACAATAAAACATTTCGTGTAAAAAAAATTACATTTAATGATACAAACTAAATGAAATTTTGAAGAAAACTGAATTTAATAAAATTAATAAATATTAAATAAATGTTATTGTGCGTTTGCGAAAACCAAAATACGTATTAATACGGTTCTAATATAAAAACAAATACAATAAAATGATGCAGAAATATTTTAGAGTTAAAAATCTTTAATGAATAGACAAAAATTGAAAAGACTTACAATATTTTATGTGTAAATATCCTCAGAGATAAAGACTGCTGCACCAGTGTGCCAGCTAGCATCAGGTGTGAAGTTGGAATAAGGAATGACAGAGATAATTGACAAAGACGGAAACGGGAACGGGGGAGAGGGGTGAGTCAGCGAAAAACTGCTAGGTCACTGATGTGTCCTTGAAATTCCTCAGAAAAAAGGGAGAAAGATAAGGAATCTTTTTACAGATATAGTAAAATAAACGTCTATTTGATGTATCTGGATTTAAAAATTATGTCTATTTAACGATACATTCTTACAGCCCGGATATATTTTTATGTATTTTAATGTTTAATGGAATTTTTTTTAAGGAGACGTTTCGCAAATTTAACGACAACTCTTCAGGATTTTAAATGCAGTAAACTGTGTAAGGCGAAATAGATTTGAATCGAGAAAGTTTCCTATCGTAGACAATATTCCGCCATAAATAAATTTTACTCTATCTCAATAAATTCGCAGAGACTTGAAAATCTTTGCGAAATATATAGATTTCCGTCTTACACAGTGTTTTACTGCATTTTAATCATTTTTTCATAAATAAAAGATTGTATGATGTTTATGAAACAAAATGATAAGTCATATTACAGAAGTTTAAGTTAAAAAATATACATATCGATAGAATACTTTTATCAAAGTTTTAGGCATTTACTTCTCTAAGAAAGAACTTTAAGAAATGATTGTACGATCTTTAGTAATTTTAAGGAAACCATTGAAAATTTTTCGTTAACTTGAGATTCTAGTGGGCTTATGTTTTTAATTTTTTTTAAAAAAGCATATTTTTTTTAAAATGCGTTTTTTTTTTCGCCCCTTTCAATGTCCCGAATCTTTTCTACACATTTTGTGATGTATTTTTAAGCGCAAAAACATTAATCTTGACCAAATGATTATTATAGCGATTTGTCATTGAGCAGTTTTCGTTTCATTTTTTTTAAATCTAGGCATGAATTACAACTTGTAAGCGATTGAATTTTTATTATTTCCGTTTTTTTTTTACCATTTCCCGTGCTCTCGCGTCCAGCTTTTTGGTACAAAACATCAAACTTCACAGCATATTCTGAAAGATCTGCTACCTTTACTGAAATTTACTTTTATATAAGGACTTTTTTGTTTAAATATTTATATTAAATTATTTTAATCTATTAATTTTTTTTTTCATTTTCTTTCAGATTTTTTTTTTTATAAATGATGAGTGTAAAAGGGCGCCGGTTAAGAAAAATGTATGGAAGCGTGGATTCCATTTCAGATATACACATTCATGAAAAATGAAAAAAGTTGTTCGATTACAAAAACAATTTTTATTCATTTATGTACAAAAATAATTAAATGTATCAGAAAGTAATTGATGTAACAAAATGTATTAAAAGCATGTTTTTACACAGGAAAAAAGTAAAACACTTTTTAAACAAAATGAACAAAAGAATTTTAAAAAATGTACTGTTCTACAGAAAAATTATTCATTTTAAGGGAGAATTATTAGCCCACAAACTTTGCCTTCCACCCACGCTTGCAGAGGCAAGGAAATCGAAATGTATTTCTTTTCTTTCTTTCTTTCTTTCTTTCTTTTTTCTTTTTTCCCCCCAAACAACCTTTTTTATTTTTAAGAAAAAAAAAAATCTTTCCTTAAAAAAAAAAAGTAATTTGGCTTTTATGCCAATTTTAGAAATACTGTAATAGGCAATTTTAGAAATATTTATGCATTTACAACTAAAAATTATACATGTATGTATACGAGAGTTTTGCATTACAGAGTAGGTGGGGAAAGCAGACAGAGACTGATTTAGGAACAATCTAAAGACTTTTTCTATTTTAATATTTATTTTAAATATCTTTAATGTATTTTAAACATTTATTCATTTTCTTTTAGTTATTTTTTATAAATAATGAATGCAAAAGAGCGCCTGAAGAAATTATTTGGAATACTGTATACATTTTGGGAGCAATTTTTATTATTTATAAAAAAAAAATATTTTGAAACTAAATAAAAATATGACATCTATATTACTGTTTTAAATATAAAACTTACAACATATTTATATGTTTATTAAAACCCAGATTTGAAGTAATTTCTGAAAGAAATGAAGACACAAAAAATACTCTCTCTTTCTTTAAATAAAAAAGCTGGTTAGATTATAACGGCCTTTTGCTTTCTAGAGTATGATACGCCATTACATTTTTGCCGGAAACTGACCTTTGGGAGTTGGCCGGCAAAGTAAATGTAACTGTTCTTTCATCGCCGATCCGTTACTGGCTCGGCGGTAGCTGCCGCAACTAGCGGCGGGTCATTTACGGTACCGCATTGTTTTGTTACAAATGGCCTTAACTCCTTCTGGCCGCAATGAAATCGACTGTAGGCCGTAAGTCATGTGTTTGTTGGGTATGTTTTAAAAATGTATTTTATAGCAATATATATACATATAACGTTATTTTTTAAATGTCCTATATTTGTCCTATATTTTTCACAAAAAATGTCCTATATTTTATGAATTGGTCACTCCTACCCCTGGAAAAGCCTAAAACGCAAAATTTAATTAATAGTCTGAGGAAATGATCTTAGTAGTGCTTCATGTTGGATAATTTATACTAAAACCTACTAAGCATCTATTTATCTCGAGACCTAACAGAATCTGAAATTTGAGGGAATTTCGTCCATTAGTTCTTGAGATATAGTTATAACAAAAAATTTGCAAAACTTAGCACAGCAACACCATATCTTGGACAATTTATGCCAAAACGTAAAAAAGCGTCTAGTTATGTTATGGTGTAAAAGCATCTGAAGTTTGATGAAATTCTGTGCATTAGTTCTTGAGATATAGCTAGTTTTAAATAAAACCGTGTAAAATATAGCACAGCAGCACCATCAGTTGAAGGATTTATAACAAAACGTAATGATTGTGTAATTATGTTATATGTCATTTTGTAACAAAATCTGAAGTTTGATGAAATTCTGTGCGTTGGTTGTTGAGATATAGCTATCGGAAAAATCGTGCAAAATGCAACATAGCTGCACCACCTGTTGCAAGGTTAATACCAAAATGTAATCAGCGTCTAATTATGTTATATATTCTAGTGTAACAGAATCTAAAATTTGATGATGTTCTCTGCATTAGTTCTTGAGATATAGCTATCGCAAAAATCGTGCAAAATGTAGCATAGCAGCGCCACCTATAGGGCAGTTCACACCAAAACCTTATCAGCGGCTATGTATCTCAAGGTATCGCGGAATCTGAAGTTTGGTGAAATTCTGTGCATTAGTTCTTGAGATATAGCTATCATGAAAAACGTGGCATAGCAGCGCCACCTGCTGGCCAATTTACACCAAAACTTAATCAGCGTCTATGTATATTGAGGGGTCACAGAATCTGGAGTTCGGTGAAATTCTGTGCATTAGTTCTTGAGATATAGCAATCTTGAAAATCATGAAAAACGTAGTATAGAGCGCCACCTGCAGGCCAATTTTCACCAAAAACCAATAGGCACTAATTCATATCAAGGTCTAACTGAATATAAAATTTTATTAAATTTCGAGCATTAGTTCTTGAGATAGAGCGCCCACAAATTTTTTGTCACATACAGACAGACATTTTCTAAAAATTGTCAAAACGTGTTCAGGACCTTCTAAAACGTATAAATCCATCGAAAACCGGAAGTCGAAAATTTTCATGAATCCAATACTTTCTTCTTGTAAAGATAGAAGAAAGTAAAAACATGAATTCAGTAATATTAACAAATTACAAATTAGAATACATATGGAATTTAATGTAAAACTAAACAAGTCGATTTTTTTACTTTCTTCTATCTTTACAAGAAGAAAGTATTGGATTCATAAAAATTTTCGACTTCCGGTTTTCGACGGATTTATACGTTTTAGAAGGTCCTGAACACGTTTTGACTATTTTTAGAAAATGTCTGTCTGTGAGTCTGTCCGTCTGTCTGTGAGTCTGTGTGTCTGTCTGTGAGTCTGTCTGTATGTGACAAAAAATTTGTGGGCGCTCTATCTCAAGAACTAATGCTCGAAATTTAATAAAATTTTATATTCAGTTAGACCTTGATATGAATTAGTGCCTATTGGTTTTTGGTGAAAATTGGCCTGCAGGTGGCGCTGCTATACTACGTTTTTCATGATTTTCAAGATTACTATATCTCAAGAACTAATGCACAGAATTTCACCAAACTTCATATTCTGTGTCCCCTTGATATACATAGACGCGGATTAAGTTTTGGTGTAAATTGGCCAGCAGGTGGCGCTGCTATGCCACGTTTTTCATGATTTTCATGATAGCTATACCTCAAGAACTAATGCACAGAATTTCACCAAACTTCAGATTCCGCGATACCTTGAGATACATAGCCGCTGATAAGGTTTTGGTGTGAACTGCCCTATAGGTGGCGCTGCTATGCTACATTTTGCACTATTTTTGCAATAGCTATATCTCAAGAACTGATGCAGAGAACTTCATCAAATTTTAGTTTCTTTTACACTAGAATATATAACATAATTAGACGCTGATTACATTTTGGTATTAACCTTGCAACAGGTGGTGCAGCTATGCTGCATTTTGCAAGATTTTTCCGATAGCTAAATCTCAACAACCAACGCACAGAATTTCATCAAACTTCAGATTTTGTTACAAAATGACATATAACATAATTACACGATGATTACGTTTTGTTATAAATCCTTCAACTGATGGTGCTGCTGTGCTATATTTTACACGGTTTTATTTAAAACTAGCTATATCTCAAGAACTAATGCACAGAATTTCATCAAACTTCAGATTCTTTTACACCATAACATAATTAGACGCTTTTTTACGTTTTGGCATAAATTGTCCAAGATATGGTGTTGCTGTGCTACGTTTTGCAAATTTTTTGTTATAACTATATCTCAAGAACTAATGGACGAAATTCCATCAAATTTCAGTTTCTGTTAGGTCTTGATTCAAATCGATAGATGCTTATTAGGTTTTAATATAAATTACCCAATATGAGGCACTACTAAGCTCATTTTCTCATAATATTAATTAAATTTTGCGTTTTAGGCTTTTCGGATACCAGAATCTTACTAGGCTAGGTCAAATGTTCGAGGAAATTCGATAGTGGGTAACTTTGGGGGTCACCACGTTTTTTTTATTTTTAAATATTAAAATGTACTTATGAGATAGAAGAAAGTTTCGGGATTGACACATCCAACTAGTTTCTCTTTATTTGAACTGAATGTTTCATTGTTTACATCTGTAAATTATGTGCGGATTTTAGGGAGTCTACTATATTGAAATAATGCTATAGTATTTAATCCCAATTGTATATATAGAAACATTTCTATTTTAGAAATGTTTTAGGAAAATATACACATAAAAAAGTAAAGCATTTTTGATAGAGGGGGGGGGGGGCACAAAAAAGCCTTTTTAATCAGGGTTAGAAATTGGGAATTCTAAATAAAGCATCAAAATGGCAACTCATTTTTTTTTTTTTTTTTTTTTCCCCCTAGATGCCTAACTACATTTAATGGTTGCATTTGTATGCTATGTCATATTTTCTCATTTCGTTTCGCAATTATATTACGAAAAATATTTTTATGTGCTAAGGGCGGGAGGGTGCACATATTAGACACTTTGTCTTAGTAACTATAAAAAAAAAAAAAAAAAAAAAAAAACTAGCTTTCTATAAACATGTTAAACATAAACTGCAATACATAAATTCTTAAAAAAAAAAAAAAAAAAAAAAAAAAAATTAATTAATTCTTTTTACAAAGCTAATATGAATAGAGAAATTTAAAATAAAAACAAAGAATACAAAAATTAAATTGAAAAATGAAAATACATGATGTTTAGTTTTTCAAATCAGATCTTCCAACTCGATGGTGCATTACAACATAGTATCATAAATTGAAGGCCTTTCAGCATTGAAATCTTTGAATTAGGATTCACGTACGCTAAAGTAGGGATTTAGTAAAGTTAATTAAAGTAGGCATTTGTTAAATTAAAATGGAAAAAAGAGCTAAGTGCCAAATTTGACGACTAGATATTATTTTGTGGTCGTTCAAATGCAATAATTTAGTTGCATTTGGCGACTAATGACTGCTAATTTCTAAATACTTATAGACAAGTGATGTGTAAATATACATACCCGAAATCCAAAAATGAAAACACAGCTATGCCGCGAATGTTCTATTTGGTAAGGGAAAATATCGGAGACGGCACGTAAAAAATAGCTATTAGTAATTTCGTCAAAAGATCGCGAAAAAACGGCAAATTTCATCAAAAGATTCGCGAAAAAAACAACAGATTTTGCCAAAAAAATCCCCTGCAAATTTCGTCAAAAAATCGCAGATTTCATCTAAGGGGCACACACACAAAAAAGTAAATGCCAGTATTGAATTTTTCAGTTCCAAAAACTAATTTTCCTGCTTCAATGTTTTTTGCTGCTCCAAAGTCCATTTCTGATGTCTCCAAATCTTTTTGAGTGAATGTGACACCTCTATTAAAACAATAATTATTGCATTTTATTTTATTTTCATAATGAGCAATTTCCAAATTCAATTTTTGCATCTAAAATATGACTTAGAGGGGACCCGCTTTTGTAAAAAAAGGGATCCAGAATTTTAGAATTCCCGGGGACCAAGATTTAAGAATCACTGAAACATATGGCTTACAATTTGAGATTATTTTAATCACATTTACAATTGAAAATACTAGACAATTGTAGTACTATTTGTTTCCTTGATGGATGCAGAATTTATGCGCTATGGGCAGCTCAGCCCTCCCCCCCTAAAATATTTTGAACTCCGCCTGGGGAAGATTCCAAGGTCACTAAATGAATTTCTGTTCAGAAATCTAATATAGTGTTGAGACCCATTCACAGTTTTGCAGAATTACTACTAAATTGTACCTAAAATAAGTATTTCAACACTCCCCCATCCTTGTACATGTAAAGCTAATATATTTAATTTTGCACCAGTTATATACTCAAAATTTTCATCATCATATACTTTTTTTTTGCATAAAATGAAATTATTACAACAGTTTAATAAGAAACATAGTACCTACAATGTGAATGTGCACTAATTTATCTTTCTGAGTCAGAGAGTGAAAAAAAATATGACCACCCCCCTCCCCTTATTGTTCACTTCTAGTTACGGTCCTATCTATTAGTAGTCCAAAAGCCGACCGCACAAAACCCTATGTCATCGAGCACAAGAAAAAAAATACTTTATTTTATGGAAGAGAAAGAGAGGAATCTAGTGATCCATGTCTGCCGGAAGTGAAGTGGCAAAAATTGATACCACTAGTGGTTGACTCGTAAGCTTAACGTCGTGTTTTCCTGCACCCAATTTTCTATGTTTTCATACTTTTGTTTGTAGGACAAACACAATATTAAAACTAAGAGACAACCACTAGTGGTACCAATTTTTGGCTTATGCACCACTTCACTTCTGGTAGACATGGATCATTAGATTCCCCCTATTACTATTCTTCCATAAAATAAAGGATTTTTTTTTCTTTTGCTCGATGACATAGGATTTTGTGCAGTCGGCACTTGGACTAAAGTGACAGTTCTAGGATCTGTTTAATCGGCATTGTATTCGCAGTTACTTGTAAGATATCAATGTGTGTAAATAACAGACCTTTTCTAACTGACCAATTTTTATGTAAAATTTGCACCTTTACAAGGTTCCAGCGTCATGGGAAATAAGAGAAAATCAGAAAATTTCAAAATATATATAGGAAAATCAGGGAATTTACAAATATTCTCTAAAAAGTTGGTGGTAAAAAGAAAAATGCCGCTAAGTGTCATGGGAAATAATCTCATTTTATCAAACAATTACAAAAAATACAAATTCGAGAAATTTGAAGAACGATTGCAGAAAAACTAATTTTGACAAAGGATTTCGAAAATAAGAAAATTTCATTGTATTCTATTTGGTCAGAAAATTTGGCGGCCATGCAGACTTCTGTTAGTGCTCTGAAATTTTTCTTTCAATTGAAAAAGCCTTTCTCAAGGGCAGATTCAGCCTTCCATTTAGAGGGGTCACACCTCTTAATAAGCAAGGCTTCACAGACCTACGAAAATGGTCTGCTAGAAATGAGTTATTTTGACTTTCTGCGCCAAAAAGGCCATTTTGGTTCTTCCAAAGAATTCTTTATTTTTTAACGCTTAAGAGTGATTCTGTTCCGAAAAATTTCCATAAAATATATCGCGAATTTCGACAAATGTTTGCCGATAAAAAAAAAAAATAAATAAATAATAAAAAAAAAAAAAACAATTTCATCAAGGAATCGCGGGAAAAGAAGAATTTAGTCAGAGGATTGCGAAAACACGCACAATTTCGTCCAAAAATCGAAAAAAAACTCCGCAAATTTTATCAAAAAATCGCGGTAAGGTTCGCTAAAAGATTGCAAAAAAGGCAAATTTCGTTAAAAGGCTGCGCAAAAAAGGTCAAATTTCGTCAAACGATCTCGGAAAAAACGGTAGATTTCGTCGAAAGATCGCTAAATGGTAAATTTAGTCAAAAGATCGCGAAAAAAACTGCAGATTTTGTCAAAAGATCGCAAAAAACGGAAGATTTTGTCAAGAGATCGCTAAATGGCAAATTTAGTCAAAAGATTGCGAAAAAAACTGCAGATTTTGTCAAAAGGTCTAAAAAAACGGCAGATTTCATCAAAAGATCGCGAAAAAACTGTAAATTTTGTCAAAGGGGCATGAAGAAGCTATTGCCGGGAGTAGATTTTCCTGTTACAAAAAAACTGATTTTTCTGTTCCAAAAATCGATTTTGTTGCTGCAATTTTTTTCCCTTAACTTTCTTCAAAAACTTATTTTCCTGCTCCAGAATTGTTCTTTTGTTTCTCCTAAAAAGGATTTTCCTGTTCCAAATCTTTCCGACTGTATGTGACCCCTGATATTAAAGACTGTTTCCATATTTAAAATGACTACTTTTCTGATATCTTTTAGGAAAATCATTTTCATTCAACAAAAAAAAAAATTATATTCATTAAAAAATATAAAATAAATTTACACATTTTATTCAGATACCAAGAAATTGAAGAATTTCCTATTTTTTTATAAAGCAAAGAATAGTTCTGCTGGGAACATAAGCATCCAGCAATCTTCCGTGATTTATAGATATATATATATAAATGGTATATTATACATATTGTATCCTTTGATGTTTTTGTATAGGGATTGTAAATACTAGTGTATGTCTAACGCTATTCATGTCAGGAGCAAGGCAGACCCCTATCTCAGCTGGCATCTAGAAGGCACCAGTTTTGGGCTCTCGCATAACAATCGCTTGACATTTACGTCAAGAATGGTTTATTGGTAGATTTACAAGCCAATTAAGCGAGACCGCACACGTTTCTCTAGTTGAGGCTACCGGTCATTTTTCCGGCTAGGAGCGCGTTGCAGACAAGAGGGGCCATCCCCCCACGGTCGAAGAAGAAGCCAACGAATCTGCTTCAGGAATAGGCCGGGGGAGAGACTGAATGGTCATTTTTCGGGCAGATTGAATCGAAGGGGAGTATTAGCCACGCCCGCCGTAAAAAAAAAAAAAAAAAAGAATATAGACTTTTTTCTTGAAGAGTTCAGATGAAAAGTTCGCTCCGAGATGCGAAGATGTATTTAGAAGAGAAGCGTTATTAATTCCAAGGAGGACCTACCAACATAGCCTATGATCCGAAAATGATGTCCGCCACTGATGATGTGTGATCGCCTGTGATCCGAAAATGATGTCCGCCACTGATGATGTGTGATCGCCGATGATCCGAATGTGATGTCCGCCAGTGATGATGTGTGATAGCCTATGATCCGAATGTGATGTCCACCAGTGATGATGTGTGACCGCCTGTGATGTCTCCGAATGCGAGCCTTAACTGAGTGCTGGGCACGAGATAATATGAAGGTACGGTTTTTCTTATAATTTATATTGTTTCCCAAAATGTTTAGGGCAAAATGCCAAGTAGGGGGTTCTGCACGCTCCAATTGGTATTCAAGATCATAGTATTAAAAACAATAATTATACAAGTAGAATTAATAGTGTTTTTTTTTGTTTTTTTATGTTATCTATATTGAGAATAATGTGTCTTATGACGCACCGACAATTTGTAAAATAGTTGTAAATAAATTTATATGTTAGTTGTTAAAAAAAGTGTTGGTATCTTTTCGACCATGAGTCTTATTTTATTTAATTCTATTATGATCTGATTTAAAGTTATGTTTTATTTACGATCCATAAGTTAATTCCATCTTCAAAAACAATCACAACGCAATTTGGTAATGAAGGCAGTTGCCTCACTTATATCGAAGGGATTAACCAGGATTGAAACGAACGATCACTGTTATTTTTGTATTAGATATTAAAAAAATGCATGAGTTTGCACTATGAATACTTTGAATTAAAATGATTAGGAGTGACTAACATAGTTCATTCTAGGATTTGGGTTATGCTGACATGTCGAAATAAAGATTTCCGTTACAGGAGCCCAGTTCTGTCCAGCAAGTTCTAAATTTGAGCATTTTATAAGCCAATTTGCAGGACTTGACCAGTGGCGTAGACAGGATTTCTTTCCGGGTGGGGATGGGGATCCAAAAATTTTCTTTCAGACTTTATAAATGTGCGTATCCCCTCCCCCTCTCTACTCCTGCCAACAAAAGACAAGGTTTAGGAACCTAAGAAGATAATCAGTTTAATTGGGACTGCACTTGCAAAGGCTGGAACCATGGAGCTACGACATCTTTTTAGCTCCATGGCTGGAACGGTACACAATGTTGCAAGTCCAGCGATCCTTCCATCGAGATCAGTCAGAGCTAAACATCCAACAATCTAGCTAAAGGACTACTGATAAACCACGTTTGAGAGAAACCTGGACAGAACTGCGCATGGGCGAAAAGAGCGAGTCCAATGCGAAAATGGGAGAGTTCGTACCATCTCAAGGATGAGTTTATTTATTAAACATCCTAGATGTGTCTAATTTTTTTGGCGAATACCTTTTTGTTTCTCTAATTCAATTATCTGTTTCTAAACATTACATTGTAATTCAGTTACACTAAAATAAGTTAAAAAAAATACAAATATAATAAAAAAGATGATTTAAAGGTATGGTTATAACTTTTTCCCTCGCACTATAGCGTAACTTAATCTTTTTAGAATTAACGCCTGAATGGTGTGATTTTAAAACTTGACAGATTAGCAATTTTTTAAAATTATTTCGCTACATTATTGTGTACATTATTTATTTATATTATTTGCATACATTGGATATGAAAATGAGAAATGACGCAGATATCATATACGCGCAAGGTTTTGTAAAAAAAAAAAAAAAAAAAAAAAAAAAAAAAATCTAACGTCAATTTGGCGAAAACCTCATTTTCGAATGCTGGTTAAATATACATTTTTAAATTATTTTCTATTATTAAAAAAATAACAATAAATAAAACAATTTTTAAATATAATAAATTTTAAAAACAAATAACAATAGAGCAAAAAACATTTCATATAATTTAAAAAAATTAAGGTAAATAAACAATTTATCAAAAAATAAACAATATCAGGGTTGCCATATTAGGCAAAATAACGCCATTCTGGCGCGAAGTAAATCCCAGTGAGTATATGACACACAAGTGCCCTGAATATTTAGCTTGTTAGAATTGGCGAATTTCTCGCATAGCCGCCAAGTCAGATGGCAAGCAGTCGTTAAAACTGCATTTTAGCCATAAATATAGATTAAAAAAAAGACATGTTTTTATTAAAATTCACAAAAATGTAGGAGAAAATATATTTTTTGGAAAGGTTATTCCGAGAACTAATAATAGGTCCACAATCTATTTATTTTAAAATAAAATTTCACTCGGAACAAAAAATAGAAAACAATATTTAATATCATTTCTCGGCCTCATAGGCTATTACCCCCAAAGTCTGAATGGAATCGGCTGGGCATTCTGCCAAGTCAAGACCTTACAAAGCTGGTATATCAGTACGTTACATAGTGGGAGGAATGCTATGTATTACAAACTTTCTAACTGTAACTTTTAATTTTAATAAATTTTTATGCTACCGAAATGACAACAAACCACATATTAAAAAAAAAAAAAAAAAAACCTAGTAATATACTTGGTTGTCACTGCCGGATAGCTATGTTTGTTAATGCACAATACTTCAGGTGTAGTGTGTTATCTGTAGAAAGAAACTTTGGTGTCTAAAATTTTAGGATGATTTCGTAAGAAATACAATACACAACCTATTGTAGTCGTTACCATGGTACGACTTTTGATAAATTTCTTCATAAATTCTCATTATATGACATCAGAAACCCAAAACCAGTCGCAACTAAAAAGTTTATATACATATATGTATGCATATACTAAACTTTGTCCGCACGATAAAAGTCGCAATCATGCACAGGTGGTCTTCAAACTTGTCAAAAATTTTGATATGGTTAATATCTTGGCGGAGCTTTCAAATGGGCGAAATCTGCGCAAGGGGGGGGGATGAGAAGGGTTAAAATATTTTGAATACCGCCTGAACATGGCTCTGATAAAACCTGCTCTTACAGGAGAAATAAACATTTTTTGTTATAGCAGTTGCCAATGGTAATAATAATAATAAAAAAAAAATGTGGAAAATAAAATAAATAGTTTGATGAATTAAAGAACAGATGTCATATACGCACCACATTTTCACGTGTTTGCTTCTACCGCCAGTTTGGCGAAAATTTTGCTTATGAATATAAGTTACAAATTGCATACAATAACAGCACTTGATTTTTTATTACAATATAAAAGTAAAATAATGTGAAAAAATGAAAGAAATTCTAGTATTTTAAAAAAGGAAATAAAAATAAATAAATGATAGTTTGATATAAATAATTAGTGATGCAGTATGTAAAAAATAATAATTTAAAGAATTAAAATAAAAAATAACAGTAAATAACATGAATTTAATAAAAAAGGAAACAATGAATAAACAGTTATAAATAATAAACTTAGTAAGTAACAAAACAGTAAATATAATTTTCACAATAACTAGGACTTCCCTCAGAGGGATTAGTCTCAGCGATGTTGCTGAGAATACACATTTAATAACTTGCGACAAGTAAAGAAAATGAGATGTTACCTTTAATTAGTCATACATTGTGATAAAATATGATGAAAATAAGCATATTGAATCATAGAATTACAAAATCTTATATATAAAGTTGCATATACTATTTTTATAAAAGGTAAAGCAAACCATACATGGATATAAAATTGGAAATATGCAAAATGTTAAAAGTAATACAGAAAATAAAACACCAAATTTTTCTACATTGGAAATATAACTTTTTGAAATGATGTCATGAGCATAAACAGAAGCTCCGCACCGATTTGAGAAACTATAAATAACATAAACTATTATGTTTGAAGAGAATGGAGTGTATTTTATATGGTGTGAGATCCGTCTGAATAGTTTATATTGTTGAACATCTGTTTTCCATGGATGCCATGAGGTTGTCGATAAGAATTAAGGAATCCTTTTTTTACGAATTTGTCCTAAACGAGCATTTACATCTTATAAGGTACTGTGATGCCAAAGTTCTAGTTTCTAACCCCAACAGTATCCTAGAAATTGCAATATTCTCAATAAATTAAGTTTAAAACTTTTTCTAGAAAAAAAAAAAAATGTTTAATTTGTGAATTTAAATTGGCGAATGTTTTAGAAATCGTTCATAAAGAGAATATTATATCTTAAAAGTTGCCACAAAAAAAATTAAATTTTTAGTCATATCAACATTAAAGAATTCTCAATTTTAGAACTTTTTTTACTCGTGCATTGGTGGTGATTATTGTTCCTACTGTAAGACCACAGTTGCTGTGGCCCTGCTTGGCAGAATGCCAGGCCGATTCTATACAGCTTGTAGGGAGGACAGCTTCTTTGGCAGAAGGGATCGTGTTCAACATTTTTTTTCTTTTTTTGTTCTGTGAAATTTTATTTTAAATTAAATGGTCGTGTTCCTTCCCTTAGTTCACGGATTTTGTTTTTCCGAAATATATATATACATATCTGCTATATTTTTGTGCATTTCAATAAAACCATATTTGTTTTATTTTATTTTTTACAATTATATTTATGTCAAAACCGCAGATTTAACGACTGCTTGGCTTCTATCTTGACGGCTACGCGATGATTTCGCCAATTCTCACAACCTAAATATTCAGGGCGCATGCAATTACTTGCACCAAAATGGCGTTATTTGGCCTGATATGGTAACCCTGCTATTTTTGTTTATTTATTCGTAAATAGTTTATTTGCTTTTTTTTTTTTCTTTTTTCAAATATTGTAAAATATTTTTTGTTCTATAGTTATTGGTTTTTAATATTTAATATATTTTAACATTTTTTTATATACTGTTATTTGCTTTTTAAAATAATAGAAAATAATTGAAAAATGTATGTGCAACTGGTATTCGAAAACGAGGATTTCGCCAAATTGGCGTTAGAAAAATTCATTCTATCCATTTGTGTATATATCTGTGCCATATTGATACCCAATGCATGCAAATAATTTAAATAGATGAAGTAAACAATAATGTAAAGAAATAATTTTTAAAAATCGCCACTTTAGCAATTTTTAAAATTACGCCACGCAATCGTTAATTCTAAAAAGATTACATATGCTATATTGCGAGAGGAAAAGTTACTACGCTAAGTTTAATAATCATAAATTTAAATCATCTTTTTTTATTATATTTAACTTTTTATAACCCTATTTTGATATAACAGAATTACAAAGTAATATTTAAAAACAGATTATTGAATGACCGAAGCAAAAAGGTAGTCACCAAAAATATTCGACATATCTAAGATGTTTAATAAACAAACTCATCTCACTCATCTCAGGATGCTACTGACTTTCCCATTTTCGAAATGGACTTGGTCCTTTTCGCCCATGCGCAGATCTGTCCAGGTTCATATCAAACGTGGTACATCAGTACGCAAAATATAGTATATTTTGCAGCAAACATGGTTACCAACATTTTTTGCCCACATTATTTTTTAAATCGGCTAGGTATTCCCAATGATAATGAAAAACACACAAACGTTATTGCTTTATAGCATAGAAATATAGAATCAAAAGCTATTTATCTTCCATTATATACATAAATTATCTAATTAGTGCTAGCAGATGCATTTTAAAATATACATAGATCAATATAATGCTTCATTTTTCTTTTCTTAGTATTTCTTAGTATTAATTTTTCATTTATTTGTATAATTCAGTAAAAAACTCAATTTCTTAAGCCCGAATTACGTCAAACTTTTTATAAAAGCACCTAAGTCCATATAACAGCGAAATATTGTGAAGAGTATTAAATACAAGGTAGTAAGACACTTAGCCAAACGCAGGTAATAAATCGCCAAATATTATTCTTTTCGCCCTCTCTCGAAATGCATTTTTTCCGTACATTTAAAAAAGACGATTTTGAGTCATCTTATTTAAAATTCAAATAAATAAATAAGAGGAAGCAATAATAGCATAAGTCAAAACATTTTATTTCAGCATCAAGGAATTGTATCGTAGTTACACATGTGAAAAAAAGCTGCTTTTGGCCAAAAAACGTAGTCTCCACTAAATTTGAATCCGATTGAAAAAAGTAGCGTGATTAATTAAAATGTTATAGGCAGAGCTGCCAAGTCTCCGGCATTTTGGATACCGGTATTTTAATACAGAAAATGTTTTATTAAATTGGAACATTCTGCAGATTTAAAATATAACTTTTCCTATAAGAAAATTCTGCTATGCAATAAGCGGGGGCTTGGCATCTTTGTATAGGAATATTTCGTAATCTACTTTTTAACCTTAAAAAAAGCAACGACCATTTTTCGGGTACAAAAAGTATTGCTAATTGTTCCATTTTGCATACAAGGTACCGATTGTAATATTGATACATCTATGGTGATAAATTTCCAATAATTTTTCAAATCCCAATTATTTCATTAAAAATATAAATCTTTTATTCATTTAGTTTAAAGTAAATGGTTTTTAACTAATTTCATAATACTTTTGAAATATCACTTTTCATTGGCCATTTTTTAAAGCATTTAGAAAATGGTTGTTGTTTTCAGTCAAATATAGACTTTGGTCTGTCCGCATTTTATTTTATTATTATTATTATTTATAAATGGTGGAGAAATATTAATACTTAATCCATAACGTACATAATATATGACTCTGTTATTACATAAGTCACCTTTTTATCATAATAAAAATTATGTTTTTACTGATTTTTATTAACTCAATAGGAAAAATTTTGTGCTTTGAGCAATAGATGTCCGCATTTAATTAATTTATTTATTTTAACAAAATTCTTTGCATTTAGAAGAATTTTTATTAAAATAGGAAATCCAAATGTCGCTGTTAATAAAGAAGAAAGTTACCAAAAAAAGTTACAAAACGAGTAGACGCATACTATCAAATATGGAAAAACGACGAATCCAAAAAAGACATCGTACGAAATATCCTCTTTTAAAGCAAAAAAAACGAGGTCTGATTATCGAACCTACTGATTACAAAATGTGCATTACATTAAAAAAAATTAAATAAAATAAAAATACTGCAAATATTGATTTTTTTCTTTTGTGCAGTTTTGGCTTCGAAAGGTGCGCTATGTTGCAAAAAGATATAAGTGGCTATGAAAACACACTTGGTAAACGTTCATGCTCAGTTTTACAAATAAATATGGCACATATATGCCCTATACACACCAAGATACCTAATTGGTGCCAAAATTGCGTTCAGTTGCCTAACATGGTTATCATATAAATGTTATAATAAATTGTTTGTTCTAAAAATATTATCATTTATTGGTTGTTATTTCTTTTTTTTAATAACAGAAAATGTTTCGTTTATTCCTTTTTTAGCACCTTCCAACAAAGTTGAAAAGTGCTTATGCATTCGGTTTGTCTGTCCGTCTGGCCGGATGGCCGTCTGTCCGTCTGTCCGCGCTCTAACTCCCGTAAATATACTCGGATTGCTATGAAATTTTTATACGTTATTGAGGTTTACCCTAGCACGAACCCTATTGAAAATGAAGTATCTACCATGATTAGTTTATCTACAGGGCGAAACAAAAGTTTCCCATTGCATTACGGCCTATGGGGAAAAATGGTTAATATACTCGGATTGCCTTGAAATTTTAGGACGTTATTAAGGTTTACCCTAGCACGAACCCTACTGAAAATGAAGTATCTACCAAGATTAGTTTATCTACAGAGAGAATCAAAATTTCCCATTACATTACGGCCTATGGGGAAAAATCGTTAATATACTCGGATTCCCATGAAATTTTAGGACGTTATTGACGTTTACCTTGGCACGAACCCTATCGAAAATGAAGTTTCTATTATGATTAGTTTATCTACAGGGTGAATCAAAAGTTTTCCATTACATTACGGCCCATGGGGAAAAATAGTTAATATACTCGGATTGCCTTGAAATTTTAGGACGTTATTGAGGTTTACCCTAGCACAAGTCCTATCGAAAATGAAGTTTCTACCATAATTAGCTTATCTACAGGGCGAATCAAAAGTTTCCTATTACATTACGGCTTATGGGGAAAAATCGTTTCAAAGGAATTTTAAAGATGTTATACCCTGTCAAACATATTAAAACATGCATTCTATAAAATATAAGATGAAAATGTAGCTATTATTCATTTACAGGGCCACACAAAAGAATTCCATTAGAGAATGATAAAAGGGGGAATTGTGTGTGATATATTTTAAATATATTAAGCTTTTTCATGTATAATAAAGTTGATATATGTCACTGAAGCTTAATATAAATTATACGCTACTGTCTTGTATAATATGAAGTACATAGCATTTACAGGACCATACAAAAGATTTCAAATAGTATATTCTTTCCGAAGTACCGTATACTGATATACCAGCTTTGTAAGGTCTTGACTTGGCAGAATGCCCAGCCGATTCCATTCAGACTTTGGGGGTAATAGCCTATGAGGCCGAGAAATGATATTAAATATTGTTTTCTATTTTTTGTTCCGAGTGAAATTTTATTTTAAAATAAATAGATTGTGGACCTATTATTAGTTCTCGGAATAACCTTTCCAAAAAATATATTTTCTCCTACATTTTTGTGAATTTTAATAAAAACATGTCTTTTTTTTAATCTATATTTATGGCTAAAATGCAGTTTTAACGACTGCTTGCCATCTGACTTGGCGGCTATGCGAGAAATTCGCCAATTCTAACAAGCTAAATATTCAGGGCACTTGTGTGTCATATACTCACTGGGATTTACTTCGCGCCAGAATGGCGTTATTTTGCCTAATATGGCAACCCTGATATTGTTTATTTTTTGATAAATTGTTTATTTACCTTAATTTTTTTAAATTATATGAAATGTTTTTTGCTCTATTGTTATTTGTTTTTAAAATTTATTATATTTAAAAATTGTTTTATTTATTGTTATTTTTTTAATAATAGAAAATAATTTAAAAATGTATATTTAACCAGCATTCGAAAATGAGGTTTTCGCCAAATTGACGTTAGATTTTTTTTTAACCATTTGAAAAATGGTTGTTGTTTTCGGGAGAATGGACCCGATGATGTTACCACTTTTAGATGATGTTACCATGTTTAGATGATGTGGTCACTTTTGAATTTAAATTAATTTCTTTACTTTTAGAAGAGTTTTTATTTGAATTTAAATTAAATTCTTTACTTTTAGAAGAATTTTTATTTGAATAGTAAATTAAAATGGTTAAAATCATTGTAATAAAGGAGAAAACTAACAAATTTAAAAATGGGTAGACGGAAATTAACAGATACGGAAAAAGCCGAAGCCAAAGAAATGAATGAACGTGAATATCGCATTCAATGATATTAAACACAGTCAACATGTATAAGTTGCTTATTAGTTTGGCGATTCGTATCATTTGGCGAAATTGGTCGACGGGATAACTGAGTAATACTGTATTTGGTTTGGCGCAAAAACGTCTTTCAATGCAGAAAATGATAAAATCAAAAGATTATTGAGCCGCTGAAAACCAATTACGTGTTGAAAGGCGATCACGAAAAAGGAAGCAATTTAATGCCGAACCGATTAATTGTAAAACATCATGTCGCCAGGGCGACCAATCCACTAGCCATGGCGTTTTACTATCGGTCGGTTCTAACCAGGAAAATTTGAGTGCCAATAGTGATTCTAACAAGCCGGAAAATGTTATAGCTATTACTCTTGATTTTCCACCACCTAAAAAGAAAACTAAAAAGCAATCGGCTTGGGAAAAACTGGGAAAAAACTTTTTTGATTCGATGTCTGATGGACCCATTCACAGATGCATGTGCTGCGATCGATTTTGGTTTAAAACCTCCATCACCAAAATTCTGCTCTGTAAAATCAAATAAAATCAAACAATATATGCCAAAGTCTTACAAGTATAACAGTATATGCCAAAGCTGTATTTTAATAATGATTACTTTTGCACCAACAATGTTAAATAGTTTGAAATGTTTCTTTCGTCGCCAACTTTTATGCTTGGCGACAATAGAGTGATATAACTTAAACGAACCGTACCTTCAAATTGCAGCATGTATAAAGTCATTTATAGCAGTGGCACGGATAATACACAATAAAACAACTGGTATTTAGCTTAAAATGATAGATGAATGTATCGAGTGAAACATTTTTCAAATGGTTGGGGTAATTTCTTAAATTACAATTTTTTTTTTTTTTTTTTTTTTTTTTTACAAAACCTTGCGCGTATATGATATCTGCGTCATTTCTCATTTTCATATCCAATGTATGCAAATAATATAAATAAATAATGTACACAATAATGTAGCGAAATAATTTTAAAAAATTGCTAATCTGTCAAGTTTTAAAATCACACCATTCAGGCGTTAATTCTAAAAAGATTAAGTTACGCTATAGTGCGAGGGAAAAAGTTATAACCATACCTTTAAATCATCTTTTTTATTATATTTGTATTTTTTTTAACTTATTTTAGTGTAACTGAATTACAATGTAATGTTTAGAAACAGATAATTGAATTAGAGAAACAAAAAGGTATTCGCCAAAAAAATTAGACACATCTAGGATGTTTAATAAATAAACTCATCCTTGAGATGGTACGAACTCTCCCATTTTCGCATTGGACTCGCTCTTTTCGCCCATGCGCAGTTCTGTCCAGGTTTCTCTCAAACGTGGTTTATCAGTATGTGTCCGATGATGGCTGATGGAGGGATGAAATGTATTTTAATTATGATATGCGCGTTTATATTCCGCTAAATATATGCACATTATATGGTGTGTATAAATGTTACAGTTGATATACAGGGCTACCCAAAAGAGCTCACCAACATTACTGAATATGAGCGTAAATTATTTAAACTTGGTTTTTAAATAAGCTATGCATTTTTACGCTAAGCTGCATTCAATTTACTGAGAAATGTTTGCAGAATATAGATAAAGGGATATACAGGGCAACGCAAAGAATTCGGTTCATGGACGCCTATGAATGATGATTTATGAGAATGTGATTTCAGTTGTTTTAAAAGTGTTTTAGTTTACAATAAATTTTAGCCTAATGCTTACGTGTAATAAAGGTACAATGTAAACTACAGGGCTGAACAAAAGTATTTAAGTATGTTTCCATCTAATAGTATGAATTGCTGAAAAAGAAATTTCAAGCTACTGGGTATTTTCTTGCTAAGCTAAATTTTCCCATTATATGAACTGACATATGAAATACTGGGCTGTTCTAGTGTACTGGAATACATATTTGGGTATATTTGGCTATACACTATTATTTCCCTAAATAACAAAGTTTTGTTAAAGATTTCATTAAGTGTTGGAAAGTGCTTCATAATCTATGCTTAACGCATGATTTTTCTTACTTGTTTTATTTTGAAATAAATAAATAACGTGTTATTATAGCATGCTATATGTATCTGGTAATCAGAACGATGTTTTCGCCTAATTGGCATAAAAAATCTCGCCAAACCCGGTGCTTATATCTCTAGTATATTATCTCAAGAATTTTATTTATGTATACTATAATTGTTTTTGCATGCCACTTACTTCTTCTTGTATATAAAAATAGGTAAGTGGCTCCTTTATGCAGTATAAATTGTATAAATCTTTAAAAAATAACCCCCGTTGCCCCTTTTTCGATCGAATTAAAAAAAAATCAATGTCTAATTCCAGTATTGCTCCCAGGTATGCATACATATTCCAAATTTCAAAGTTGTATGCCAACAGGAAATGAATGAAAAATGGGAAAAGATGTTACATATGCACCAGGGTACATAATTGGCGTCAAAATGGCATTATTTTACCTGAGATGGTAACCCGGCTTTATTTATTTATTATTTGTTTATTTACTCATAAAATGTTTATTTACTTTCATTTCCTTTTTTTAATTATATAAAATATTTGTTTTTATAGTTATTAATTATTATTATTATTTTATTTACTGTAAGTTCTTTTTGATAATAGAAAATAATTTAAAAATGTGTATGTAAGCGTTATTTGAAAACGCAGTTTTCGCCAAATGGGCTTTGAAAAAAAATGCGCCAAGTCTGATGCACGTGTGGCATCCGTGCCGAAAAATTAGTGACCAGAATTGACTTTCACACACAAACAAAATATAAGTTAAAAGAAAACATGCAATAAAAATAAATATAAAGGGAAAATGATGTCATAAAAGAAACTTTTTATTTAAAAACGTAATTGTTTCTAATTTTCACACGCGAAATATATAAAATATTCTTTTAGCTATCAAAAAATGCTATTAAGTTTTTATGACATTTTTTTAATATAAAAAAATAACAGTTTTATTTTCCTGCATGATTACATTTTAAAATGTTTTATTGCATTCAATATTTCTGAGTGCGTAAATGATTACTATTTACTCCATGTACTGATTCGGTTATCTACGAAAATATCAAGCTTGTGAAAATCACGCACACCAAATTTCTGTGACGTATGCAAATAAATTGTGCTTTTTTATCAGTTTTTTTAATATAACTTTTAAACTATTTGGAACTAATTTTTCGTAGGTGGTGCATTCACCAGATTACCTCCATAGGTACCTACTGGTACAAACAGAATCAAAATCCGACAAGTACTTTTTGAGATTTGCTTGACGAAAGAATTTTTTTGACTTTTAATATCGTTACGTACTCTGAGTATAAGACTTCGCTACGCTCAGACAATTAACATTACAATTAAGGTAAACATTAATATTTAAATATAGTCATATTGAATGCATGCAGTTGTATCATTTAATCAGCACATTACACTGAAATCCTTTTTTTTTTCATTTTATTTCCCTGACAATAGTTATAAATTTACTAAACAGATCTTCTCCTTGGCACAGTCGTGCAATGCCAAATTGGCGGGGGAAAAAACACGCGCAAATGGTGTACGTATATGACATCTGTGCCAACATTTCGTAATAACTTTTCTATTGCAAGATTTCTATGTCAAAACTAATAATGCAATAAATAGTTTTGTCTCTTTGCGTTCTATTCACTTCTATTCACTATTCTCTTCATTCCTTTGAAATTCAACTATGTTTTCAATTTTCGGTTTCAGTTGAGATCTTGCAATTAGCAAAGTTGTCCTAATATGACGATTCATAAGAAGTTCTGCAGGACTGAGGACATTCTCTAATGGTGATGCTCTATATGCTATTAAAGAAAGGTAAAGATCTTCAGCTTTTTTGAGTTGCAACATGATAATTTTTACGGCAGATTCAATGAAACCATTGCTTTGTGGATACCTAGGACTTGATGTGATATGACAAAATCCATTAAGCTTTGAAAATTCAGATGAATTAATTGGCTCAAATTGAGGACCATTATCAGATCTGACAACATTAGGAATCCCATGTCTGGCAAAGATTGATTTGCAGTGAAAAATTAATTCCTCAGAAGTTAATTTTTCCAGTTTTGCGATTTCTGGATATCGTGAGAAATAATCGGTCACGATTAAGTACCAAAAACCATTAAACTTTTTGCCCTCGCACGACATTTCGTAATTCCTACTGTGTCTCACATAAGTGATGGGACACTTGTGCTTTACAAAAGGAAACTAATCAAATAAATTAAAAAAACATGTACACATTTTTTTGTGGGTGTGTTCCATACTTAAATTTAGTAAAGATTATTACATAACATACATTTTGTCAAAATATTAAAATATTAATTTAATAAAAATACAAATGTTTAGAACGGAGCAAAAAATAGCTCACATAAGTGATGGGACACCATTATATATGCAACAAAAATCGTCTGAAATAAGCAATAAAAATATTTTTGGGGGTTTTATTTTTACTTAAAAGCAATTGGCAATAATTTATAAAATCGTCTGCAGTATTTCTCTCCAGTTTGTTTTGGAATTTTTGTGTTTTTAGCTCTGTGTAGCCATGAATGCTAAACGAAAAGAAACTTCGCCTGAAATTCGAAAATTAGTTGTTAATTTGCATATTGAACGTGGAAAAGCTATTAGAAAAACTGCTGAAACAGTTAACTTGAGTCGTTCAAGAGTTTTCAATATCATTAAACGATATAAAAAGAATCATATGATTCAGGATAAAAGAAGACCTGGCCGACCATCAAAGCTATCCAATGGAATAAAGCGAATTATCGTTCGAAATAATAAAAAAAATCCAAGAAATAGTGCTTCAAAAGTTGCTGCTGATTTACAAGCATTATATGGAATAATTGCTAATCCTGAGACTATTAGAAGGGTAATTCGATCTGCTGGATATCACGGTAGAGTAGCCAGGAAAAAATTCTTCGTAAGTGAAAAGAATAGAAAACTCAGACTAGCTTTCGCCAAATCCAACATAAATAAGAATTCTGATAACTGGAATAAAGTTATACTTGCTGATGAGAGTAAATTTAATATATTTGGTTCTGACGGTAGAATCTTGGTGTGGAGAAAACCCAGGGAAGAATTTCGCAAACAGAACTTGGTACCAACAGTAAAACATGGTGGAGGAGGAGTTATAGTATGGGGGTGTATGTCGTCCGCTGGAGTTGGTAATCTTGTTTTTATTGACAGTATAATGGATCAGTACAAGTATATTGATATTTTAAAGCAAAATTTGAAATCTTCAGCACGAAAATTGAACCTTCATAACGATTTTAAATTCTACCAGGACAATGACCCCAAGCACACTGCTCTGAACGTTAGACTCTGGCTGCTATATAACTGTCCTGAAATAATAAAAACACCACCACAATCTCCAGACTTAAATCCCATAGAGAATATTTGGCAAGAATTGGAATCAAGAATTCGCAAACACACCATTTCTTCAAAACAACAACTAAAATCGGTGCTTCAAGAAGAATGGGGTAAAATCACTCCAGAAATCACAAAAAATTAGTCGAATCCATCCCAAAAAGATTAAATCATGTTTTAAAAGTAAAAGGAAATCCAACAAAATATTAAAACCTTTTAGAAAGTAAAATTTTTGGATAAATATTTGATGGAAAAGTAAGTGTCCCATCACTTATGTGAGCCATTTTTTGCTCCGTTCTGAACAATTGTATTTTTATTAAATTAATATTTTAATATTTTGACAAAATGTATGTTATATAATAATTGTTTACTAACTTTAAATATGAAACACACCCAAAAAAATTTTGCACGTGTTTGCTTATTTATTTTATTGCAGTTTCTTTTTATAAAGCACAAGTGTCCCATCACTTTTGTGAGACACTGTAAATATCTCTCATGAATTTGTTGAAGAATCTTTTTTCTGTGATTTGCAGGAATGATGATTCGACAGCCCTTCATTATGAGTCCATCGTAGATCGACATTTCATATCGATGATTCCAATAGGGTACACAATTTGGTTCTATTTTTTTTTTCTTTTGAAGGCCAGCTGTTGAGGATTAAATTTTATAGCTCTTTGCATGTTGCATCAAACTTTTGCGATTGTCATAACTCTTCTAATCTGTTACATGGAGCGAGTAATATGAAAATTACCATACGAATGTAAGCATCAACTTCTTCCAACTCTTCATCTTTTTCTCTTGTTTCTTGAGCTTGTCTTGATAGAGCATCAGCTGCATAAAGTTTCTTTCCTGGTATATGGAATATGGAATAAGAATATCACAGCATCCTCATCTTCAACCTTTGTAACCGTGGAGATAAGTCTTCAAGGTTTTTCTTTGAGAAGATTGGAACTAGAGGTTTATGATTAGTTTCTAATCTGAAGTGAGTATCAGTGAGATAATCTGGAAATTTCTCGCAACGCCAAGCTAGAGCAATTGCCTCTTTTTCTATTTGAGCATATCTCTTCCCAGTAACTGTAAGAATTCTGGATGCATATGTAACGACAAAAATTTCTTCGTTCTCTTGTTCTTGCCTCAAGGTGGCTCCTATTCCATAGGAAGAAGCATCTGTAGTGACAATTGAAGTTTTCTGTGGATTATAAACGTTTGAAAACTGGTTTAGATGTTAGGATATTTTTCTAGTTTTCAAATGCTTGTTTTTGAGGTTCATCCCAGACAACTCATTCTTTTGGCTTAACATAGATGTTAACGGTGAAAACAATTCTGCAAAATTTAGAACGAATCTGGCTAGAAAATTTGCCGTGCCTAAGCATCTGCTTTAACTCTTTCTGGCACACTGTGCCCGGTCCGGAATACCCAATTTTAATTCCCAACTTGCAAACTGCACCAGTAATATTTTAGTAAAATTTTGCTTTTACAATGAAAGCTTAATTTAAGGAGTTTATAAAATCTGAAAAAGTCGTTTGCAAATTCTGGTGGCAGTCGCAAATTTTACTGCAAAATTTGCCCGTGCCATAAAGGGTTAATTCCATTTTGTTCTTTGGTGGCGGATATTCTTTCACTTTTCTAATTTCATCTTCATCAGGGTGAATTCCCTTGTCATCAACAATATGCCTCAAGAATTTTATTCTCTTGACTGAAAACTTACATTTCTTGTAATTTATAGTAATGCCAGCTTCTTTAAGTTTATTATGAACAATTTTCAATGTTTGATCATACTCATATTGATCTTTTCCCCACACTGTAATGTTGTCCATATGACAATTAGTACCTCGGACAGATATCATTAGGTGAATATATAACGTCATGTGAGTTTGAAAATGCGCATTACTATTATTAAGATATGTTCATATTGTAGCGTACCGTTGAAGGCTCTAATGGCGATATATACATGGACAGCGAACTGTGTATACAGCGAAATAATTTGCGTTTTGCGTACGTTTATTCACATATGTATTATTCTAGATAGATTACACATAAAAGACGCGACACAACATTCATAAACATAAGTTTGAGCTCTTGTTCTTGATTAATTTAGGTTACCGTTAAAGTGCTTGTCTAGGTCTAGGACACAATTAAGTCATTATACCATAGAAAAAACGTAATGAAATGTGATAAAAACTTGACTTCGAAAATATTGGCATATTTTAACAATTTGAGGTTATCTGGATTTGTTTTCACTTTTTAAAAATGTATTCCATATACATGAGTGTGTATATACGTGTATTAGAAGTTTTACAGAAGATGTAGGTTTCTACTGCTCATTCTTAGGGAAGAATTTAGTTTTTATTGGTAAAAGTAGTAAACTTCAAAATCTACTTCCGTCTGTAGGCTGAGCTGGCAGGGTTTTTTTCATCAACTTTTAATAAGTTACAAAAAACAATTATAAAATGCGCGAATGTTATTCATTTTAATGCCGAATGTAATTCTCTCTTCAAGATATTTGGCGAAAATAAAATGCAGACCATATAACAGTTTTCTTTAAGATTGAAGAAAGTTAGAATAGCAAAACAAAAATCTTTTTTGCCGCAAAATCGAAGATGTACACACTCACTGCATTTATAGGATTATATTGTAAACACATTTGTAAAAAATGATTCATTTTTTTAATAAGTTAAAAAATGTAAAGTGGGTAGTTATTGTTAAGGCTCTATTACGCTTCCAATGTGGGAATAGAGTTCACTTTTTAATTAATAAGAGACGATATTTACAGAGTTATAGAGGGAGGGGGATACAGATTTTACAGATGATTGGGGGGTTCGTGGTAAATAAAATGTTGGAAACCACTGCTCTAAAGTTAAATAAAAATCTACAGTAAGCTACAGTATTTTTCTTAATGGTATCATTTTACATTCGTCTCGTCGAATTCTATCTTAAAAAAGAAAAAAAAAAATCACTGTCAGTTAGTTCGCCAGAAATTTGAAAAAAAAAAAAAAAAAAAAAATGTTTGCATTTTCACACGCTATTGCGTTTGTTTTGGTGTATTTTAAAATAAAATATATAAAATATTATATTACTAGCACTACGCTGGTCAGTTTATCTAAAGAAGAAGAACACGAAATATATCTGTGAACTGGGTGATGACTTTTAAAGTCATTTTTTTTTTTTTTTAAGCAGAAATAAAACTTAAAAGTCCCCTGAAATATTTTGAATTCAGAAGAGAAGCTACTTGCTTTTGGCATGATGCCAAAAACACTCTTTAATAGATTTCTTGTAATTATTTCGTTTCGTCATCGCATTCATGGAAATTAATTTAAAAAAAAGTATTCCATCAATTCTTTCAAATTTTTAATACTCTTAAATCATGTTTAAATAGAGAACTAAAAAAGATTTTGAGTGAAAATACCAAAAAATCGGCGAGATATAAAATATATATATATAATATATAAAATATAATGTTTATTCTTAATCGCTTATCTATCATTTTCCAGCCAACCACTCAACCGATTTTTTCTATCTTCTACAGGTGAGCACGGAGTAAGAATCAGGAGGGGAAAGTAGTGTTAAAATTTCGCCATGCGAATTTTTTGACGATAGGGGGCGACACCGCTGAATGTGGGCTGTCGATCAATGCTTCTGCAATGCTTTTCAATGGAAAAGATGGTCATTTTTAAAAAAAAAATTACGAAAAATTTGAATTTTTAGAAAGTTGTAGAAATAAAAATCTGGTTAATTGAAGTTTTCTTCACAACATACATATTTTTTTAAAGGTATTCGGTGCCTCATTTTCTTTTTTAAGCCATTTAAAATACGAGATCATTCTGACAAAAACCAAAGGGCAGGCCACTTAAAAACATTGAATATCGTGGATTAAAATGATTGTTGTAAGTAAGTTGAATATTGCAAAGAAATAGACTTATGATTTTTAGAAATTAAGTATTAATCAAATATTTTGGAGTAAATTTTAATTTCGCGTATAGTTTTCATAACCTTTGAACAATTTAATAATTCATAACTTTGGATATTTATGCAATTAGTACATGTAGAATTAACCCTTTCCGGCACGGGCAGAATCTGTTAGCAAAATGAGAAATTATCGACTGACACCGGAATTCACAAACGAATTTTTTAGATATTTTGAAACCCCAAATTTAAACTTTTATTGTAAAGGCAAAATTTTACTAAAATATTATTGGTGCCGTTTGCAAGTTTGGAATTAAAATTAAGTATCCCAGACCGGGCACAGTGTGCCGGAAAGGGTTAAAGCAAATTTTTATTTTAATTATTTGGAGGGGAAATTTTTTTTTGTAAATTATAGGATCTCCAGATTACACATTTAAATTAATTTAAACATAGTTTTTTTTTACTTTGTTTCTATCTTTTATTTGTGACTGAGCCATAAAAATAAATCTATTAATCAAAATTATTCTTAGCTCATTCAGGAATTTTTGCTTTTAAATCCTCATCTTCTACAGCCGGACAATTCAGTCCCGTGTAAAATGGGGGGGGGGGGGGGTCGCCCCGTCCTAGGAGATTGAGGGAGCACCAAATTTATTCTAACAACACCAATTTTTTTTTCTTCTATCTTTACAAGAAGAAAGTATTGGATTTGTATAAATTTTCGAATTCCGGTTTTCGACGGATTTTACACGTTTTAGGGGTCAGAGATTCCAAAAAAACATGTTCTTATAAAATATCTGTCTGTGAAATATATCCCTGATATAAATTATTGCTGATTAGTTTTTGGCGTAAATCGCTCAACAAGTGGCTCTGCTATGCTGCATTTTTTACGATTTACGCAACAGCTATACCTTAAGAACTAATGCACGGATTGTAATAAAAATGTAAATAGTATAGTCTCATAGGTAGTCCCTGATATAAACTGATGCTGATCAGTTTTGGTGTAAATCACTCAACAGGTGTCGCTGCTATGCTGCATTTTTTTACGGTTTACGCAACATCTGTATCTCAAGATACAGTGGCGTAGGAACTTTGTCCACATAGGGGGAGCCCGGGCTGCGAAAAGCTAGTGGCAGGTTTCGTTTCATACATTTCGGAGGATACCTTCATAGTGTTGCACTTTTTACAAACGGTGTATAAAATAGGAACATGTCAAAAGATCACCAAATCTTTAATCCTGTTAAAATAATTTTTATTAGATATACTAGAAACATAGACTAAATTTGTAGACTATCTCGAATGCAAATTCGCGAACACTCAACGTCCCAGCGCGCTTCACGTCAACCCCTCTATCCAAACGCTTTGGCGAAAACATGAAGTTCGACGTGCATACGTTCAGAGTTATATTCTTTTCTAGTACCGTAGTTTGAAGTTTACATGTGCAAATATGTATATCTACTTAACTTGAATATTTTAAATAAAAAATATTCAAGAAAAGGATATTTTTTCAAAGAAAATTCTTTTGAACTAGTAGATTAATTTAGTCTACACAAGTTGTTTTTGATTAGACTAAGTTGAATGCTGATGCTGTTACTATAAGATTATACTGTTACAAAGTAAAAGATGATGCTGAAAAATTTAAACTGCATATTTCTAGTGTTATGAAGGTAAAATAATTGAAACAATCGTTGACATATAGTTCTTCAAGATATTTCAACATACTTCCAAAATTATTTACGAAACTTGATTTTTCCTACATGTTTTTGGGTTTACGATGAAATACTCATTATTGAAAATAAATATTTTTTAGCATTTACGGTTCGCTTACACGGACACTAAAAGGAAATCCGATTCATACGGTCTGTGGTGAAAAAATCGTTTGCGGTGCGTTTTATTTTTAATGGTATTACATTATTTTAAACATATTCTAATCTATATACATATGAGGAGTACTGTAAGGCGCTCGCGGTAGAATAGGGTGTGCAAAGAATTTATCGTTCATTTACAAAGGCACTCAAAAGAATTTGACAACAGAATAATAATTATTAGAACAATTATTAATTATAATTCCGCGAATAATAATTACTGGAAGTACGATTTTGATTGTGCTGCACATTTTTACTTTATTTATTGTTTATTTTTTCGTATTACTGAGGGTGTAGAAACTCTATATATTATAAACATACAAAGCTCTACAAAAAATCGCAAGTACAGTTTCGTTCATTGACGGCAATTTTAAAGGAGATTTTCAACTTTGTCAAGCGTTTAACTAAATTAACTTTTAGCTTACTATGTATCAAACATACGCATATATAGATTATACACAGGAAGTTCAGAAAAACCCTGATATTTTTTTAATTGTTGATGATAATTGCAGAAATTGGGGTTTCAAATTGTTTATTTAGGTATCATGTTTCAGCTTAATAAACTGTAAAATTTTGTTAAAGTATTCTGAAAGTGTTCTAAAAAGTTTCGTAGTTAGTGCTGATGCATGGTTTTTCGTTATTGTTTTTTTTCTTTTAAATTTTCAGAAAATAAAGGATTTATTTTTATACAGTTGGTTAAGCATTGATTGTACAAAGTACATTCTAAAGGAATAATGCATAATTGCAAGAATACCACAAATTCAATAACGAGCATGGTTAGATTTTTACTTTTCCAATTTCTCGAAATTAAGTATAATTTTTAATTTTTTGAAAATAAACTCGGTAGTAGTTCATAAAAGAAAAGTAAGTGAGCATGCCATTAATGTATATCCTGGCCTTGAAATATATAAAATAAATACAATTTTGTAAATGGCAGCATAAATAAAATTCAGAGTTTTCTATTACTATGACAAATAAATTCTGCTTGCTGACTGGTTTAATCAAGAGTATCAGCAATAACAGAATCGTAGCGTATACAAGGAGGATTCAGAAAGAAAATTAATAAAGGCTAAATTTTTATTTCCTAGTTATTTATGAACCAAAAACTCTGAGGAGAGGCGATTATATCCATTATTGGATATTTTTAACCTGTCATCAATCAGCAACAAAGCACTTATTATAGCATACTGTAAACTAGTAATTAAGTTGATTATTGTGAAATTTCATTCATTTATTGCGATCGTTTAAAAGAAAGGCAAAAGTTAGAGTGGGTTTATAAAATTAAATTTTCACTTGTTCACAATATTATACGCATGCATATATTCCGCCCATGCATTGTTCATATTCAGGTGATAATTGTATTTGTGTATACTAATACTAGATGACAGCACATGGTATGTATAAAACTTCACAAATAAATACTTTAGCTGGGAAAAAGAAAGGTCAACTTACACAACATTCATAATGCATGTGTAATTTTTCAAAAGGCGAAATAAGCATTTTTTTAATTCGCACTCGTATTCTTACAAATATTCCATAAACAAGATGTACGCATCAAATGGAGGAAATATGAAAAATCGAAGCTACTTGACTTGCATGCTGTTCGAAGTTCATTTTTTCCCTGAAGCGCTCGTCTACGGATGTTGGTGAGAAGCACGCTGGGACGTTAAGTGTATGTTAATTTGCATCCCGAATACAATATTCAAATTTAAGGATAATCCCGTCCACATTTACCAAAAGTTAGAGTTCTTTCGGTTGTTTTGCGTGCGAATTCATTGCAGATCTCTTCCAAATCAATTTTAAAACCTCCTCTTTATAAATATGCAGTAGCATCAAGTGAAGAAAACACAGAGGCAAAACAAATAAGAATAAGAAGCAAAACAAAATAAGAACTAATCGCTGATCTTTGAAATACTGCCACTCAACAAAATATAAGATTACAACACCGTTCTAATAAAGGCCAAGGGACGCTAAAGTGAGCTCAAGGTGGGGAGTAAGGGAAACGCCTAAATCGTTCCCTTTTTTTCTGCGAATCGAGAGGATTGTAAACGATGAAAAAAGGGTGAAGGCACAAACACATGTGCTTATCACCCCCTCTCTTTCTCCTATTTGTTTTTACACTGAGGTGACAAAAATCATGGGATACCCTACTAACAGCATGTTGATTCTCCGTTTGCCAGGTGAAGTGCAGCAAGCCGAAGTGTCATGGGTTCCACGAGTCCTTGGAAGTCCTCTGAAGAAATAGTGACCCATGCAGGCTCTATAGACGTCTATAATTCCGACAGTGTTGCTGGTGGAGGATTTTGTGCACGAACTGATCTCTCTCTCTATTATGTCCCATAAATGTTCGATCGGATTCATGTCGAGCAATCGCGATGGCCACATCATCCGCTGGAATTTTCTAGAATGTTCTTCAAACTAATTGCAAATAGTTATGGCCTGGTGGCATGGCGCATTGTCAGCCTGGAAAAATCCATCGTTGTTTAGATATATGGTCCATGAATGGTTGCAAATGGTCACCCAGTAGCTGAACGTAATCATTTCCAATAAACGACCGGCGGACCCAGTCCATTCCATGTAAACACAGTCCACACCAATTGTGGAACCACCACCATCTTGCACAGTGCCTTGTTGACAACTTGGGTTTATCGCTTTATGGGGTCTGCACCACACGCTTACCCTTCCATGAGCTCTTACTAATTGAAATCGTGACTAATCTGACCAAGCCACTTTTTTCCAATTCCTACAATCATTAATATGGACACGAGCCCAGGAGTGCCACTGTTGGCAATGTCGTGCTGTTAGTAATGGCAACCAAGTCGGTCTTCTGCTGCTATTGACCATTAAAGCCAAATTTCGTTGGACTTACATAACACATGCCTGTTAGATGTCGTATATTCATTCATGCGGTTATTTCACGCAGTGTTGCTTGTCTGTTCACACTGACAAGTCTACTCATATATCGCTGATCACGGTCATTAAGTGCTGGCGGTTGACCACTCCGTTGTCCATGATGGGAGGTTATGCCTGAATTTAAGTATTCTCAGCACACTCTTGACACTGTGCATCTCGGGATGTTCAAATCCTTAACGATTTCCGTAAGGGAGCATCCCTTGCTTCTAGGTTTAACTAGAATACCGCGATCGAAATCCGTTTATTCTCATCGTGTGGTCATAATCACATAAACAACCTTCTCAGATGAAGCATTTGAACACAAATGAAAGTCTTCCCAGGCATTGACCATTTATACAATTTGTAAGCGACACTACTGCCATCTATATATTTACATATTGCTATCCCATGACTTTTGTCACCTCAGTGTATTGTGTAAATTTTCTAGAAGAGTAGACTTTATTTCTTAATTCAACAATGCATCGTAAGCAGATGTAGTGGGAGAATTTCTCCCGGGGGAGCTGAGCCAGTCTAAAATATTCCAGGGGGAGCTAAAGCTCCCCCAGCTCCCCCAGTTCCTACGCCTATGTCAAGATATGTATTAAAGCTTGTGTAAAATTTCTAGAAAAAGGAATCGGAAACTTCAGTTGGCGAGATGAAATCGAAACAGTTTTACATTTTATGTAGTGTTAAATTACGGGGGTGGAGCTGGAAAATTTGAAATTTTGTGTTTTTAATGGTCCAAAAGTACAATCCCCCCCCGGGACTCTATAATGCCCCCCCCACCCCCGGTGCCACTGATGTCCCTCCCGGAGAAAAGTGTCTAAATTCAACACTGATTTTATGGACCAATAAATTTGTATAATATTAATTAATCCATAGACAGTGGATAAAGAAGTAATAAAAACTGCTTACGAATGCTATAAAAATGTATAAAAAATCTTTGGCTAATTAATCTTTTGTAAAATGTACACGTCTTTTTTCACATTAAATAAGTTCGTATTTAGACACAAAACAAAGTCTGTGCTTTATTATTCCACATAACATTTAAAAACCATATAAATTAAAATCTATACACAATAAAAATTTTTCAATTTAGTATAATTACAAGTAAATAGCTTTATATTAAAGCCTAAAAAACATCCCTCACTTGTGGGGCACGGAATAATTTTTTTTTTACCCCTTCGCCTTTTTTTTTTCTTTTTCTTTTGACTTATAGCCTGTTTTAAATCCAGGAACACAGCACTTATATCCCATCTTAATTTATTTTATGATATATCAATATGATACATAAACGAATAAAATAAAATAACTTTTAATTCGAACATATATATCTTAGACATACAATCATATTGAAAGTCTGCTAAAAAATCAGCCTACAATGTATCGCAACGGTCTCATTATTTACCAAAATTTCACTTTGTATTTTTGAAGAGCCATGCGCATTAAGTTTTACCTCCTGTTTCTTACTCCATGGGTTAGCCAACGTTTAGACGCACATTTTTTTTCTTTTTTAAAGCAAGTCGATAGTGTTATAACTTTGGGAGATATAAAATATTTATTCCTGGAAACTGTATAATAATAAATTTTAGAAAAAAAAAATTGAAAAAGTCGAAAAATAAAAAAATTACATTGTCACTCTCAGAAAGGAATGAGAATTTAGAATCCGGCACCGTTTTTTGTCAGATTTTCTTAGAGCTCTCAGGATTGGAATTCAAAAATGCATTCCTCGAAAATATTGAAAAAGGATTAAAAATCGATGTTTCGTAAAAAATTCGAAAAAATTGTAAATAAAAAAATAGACCGTTAGTCAAAAAAAAAAAAAACACACAATCTATTTAAAAATCTCATTGTTTTTTGTTTAACTCTGTTGGAAAGCCCGCGATGGCAATTTAAACAAGTTGGAAATTGCTCGTGAAGCGTAACAAATGAGGTGCGTTCCTACGATAACGAAGTTTTAAAAATATTCAGATCTTGCTATTATAGTAGACAGTACTTCAGATTGGTGGTCGTATTAGTGGTCGAAATCTCGTTTGTGTTCCTGTAAATATACAGGAAGAAACTTTTATTACACCTCAGCAATGTGTATCACATTCATAAAATGTGAAATAGTTTAATATAATTAACACACGACCCAAACAATGTTTTCCCTTATAGCATTAAGTAGTGGAATACTTTTGTGTGGTTCTGTAATTTAATAATAAATATTCTTTGCATCACAGATTGTACAGAATGTATATATATATATATATATATATACTTCATAGGTTCATGTATTCTACTATATTCGAATGATAATGCAATGTGTAACAATATTAAAATGCATTTGTAACATTTTCCCCCATTGACCGTAATGTAACGGAATACTTTTGATTGTCCCAGTAATTGAGCTATGCATCCAATTTTCATACAATTTGAAATGACTCGACAAAGTTATCTAATAATTATATATTTTAAATTTCAAACAATTAAAATGCATTTGAAACTTTTCCCCCGATTGATCGTTATGTAACGGCATACTTTTGATTGCCCGTGTAATTGATCTATGCGTTCGATTTTCATAATATTTGAAATGACTCGACAAAATTATGTGATAATTATATATTTTAAATTTCAAACAATTCGGCTGGGTAGTTTTTGCATTGTTATATGCGGACGGACGGACTGAACGACAATTATAGGTGCTACGTATTTACATAATTACGAATAACGCACCTAAAAAGAGAAAAAATATTCTCCTTTTGTCATTCATTATCAGTTGACTTCGGAAAAGATCTTTTTCGACCTGTGCGAACACTGTGCAAACATACAGGGGCAAAATAATTAAAATTTTAAGGTTTTTAATTAATAACTTACCAACTAATTGGAATTTCTGGATGTGAATGGGCAACTCAGGATTTCGAGATTTCCCCCCTTCAATTCAAAACTAGTCGTTGGAGGCCACCGTAATACTTACCCATCATTTATATGCATATGAAAATAAAATATGTGAAAACTATTTATACAATATATTTCAATTCCAAAACTAAATTTAAATGTTGTTAATACACATAGTAATACTCTATTAATGAATTGCTGATGCACCAATTTCAACAAATTATATAAAACGCCAAACTACTCAAGAAGTACCAAACTACGTAAAAGAAACATCCTTATAACTCCAAAAATAATAATCATATTAACTAACAGTTTGCTGCGTCGGATTAAGCGTCTCATTTTCAATTAAAATATACCTCTGAATTGAAATTTGAATGAAATACAGGATCATGAAAAATCGAAGAATGTGGAAAACAGGATTACAAATATCTTGACAACTAATAATCCGATCGACTTCGTTCTTTATGCAAAATTTGTGTTTCTTTATTGCCTTTTACATGCATTCCTTAAAATAAAAAAAATCGAAAATTTTTATATACCTTTCATCAGAACGAATTTTTCAAGAATCCGGAAAAAATAGCTCCGGATAATCGAGGTTGCTGATATTCAATAGGCTTCGTCCCATTCTTACATACTAAGTACATACAAAATTTCAAGTCTCTATCTCAATTTGTTCGTGATATAGAGCGTTTACAGACAGACGGACGGCAAAATTTTTTTTTCTAAAAATATGTTTTTCGAAATCTCCAGTGTCTAAAACGTGTAAATCCGTCAAAAATTTTTTTTCGATTTTCAAAACGATTGCAAGACTTACCCTATACTACGTATGATAGGTAAGTAACAAACGCGACGTTTCTCCGTTACCGGGATCGGAGAAGACAGCGTCACATATACAGGGTGATTCATAAAAGATGGGCAGAACTTTAAGGGGTTATAGTACACTTAAAGACAAATAATATTAAATAGGAGACTAAAGGTCCCAGACGTATTCTCAAGGAGATAGGGGGCATTAAAGTTTAGGTTCCGAAATTTCAAATGATTATAAAAAATGGAAAAATTGGTCGATTCGTTTGCGGTTTTTGCAAAAAATTTTCTTTATGCCAGTATTTTCTGGAAATAAAATTTTAAAGTTCAATTTCAAAAAATGCCGATAGGGGGCGCTTTAGACTTTGGAGTAACAAACAACTATTTTTTAACGTTATTTTTTGTATTTCTTTAAATGATTTCGAAAGCTTAGACTTAAACTTAAATTTTGATCTAAAAATCTGAGTCCTAACGAGTAGTTAAGTAGCGTAAACTGAAATTTGAAATTTGAAACCCTTCTCCCCCCAGAACAAAAATCAGTTATTCCCGATCTTTGTGTCGTAGATTAGGCTCTAACTACTGCCGCGTTTTGCTAAAATTATTCTTTATGTCAGTATTTTCTTGAAAATAAATTTTAAAGAAAATTTTCAAAAAATTCCGATAGAGGGCGCTTTAGACTTTGGAGTAACGAACAACTATTTTATACCGTTATTTTTTGTGTCTCATTAAATGCTTTCTAAAGCTTAGACTTAAACTTAAATTTTCAGCTCAAAATCTGAATCGCTGAGCGTGGTTCAGTAGCGAGGGGAAGGGGTTCAAATTTCAACTTCTGAACATAGTTCAGTTTGCACTACTTAACCATGCCCAACGATTCTGTGCTGTGATACGAGGCAAAAATACAACTTTCGTCAAGGACTGCATAGTCGGAATTCACTCATAAAGGCACTGGCACAGTTGGAAACGTCGCTCATGCAAACGTTAAAGCTCCATTCCTGACGCTAGTCACCGGGTGAAGAAGGAGACAGAAAGTATGCAAATGTCAAATGGGGAAGAAGAAGAACACGTATGCAAAATTTCGACACGATTCAGGCATAAAAACCACTGAACGGTGAGTCAAGTGTAAGTCGCTGTAGTAATGAATCGGAAGATGGTGCCCTTCACGAATAAGGAAAAGGCTGAGATGCATTTAATTTACGGAGCGGCAGATGGAAATGGTGCAGAGGCACAACGAATGTACGGAGAGCGATTTCCCAACAGGCGGTTGCCTAACCGCAAAACTTTCGAGCGCTTGCACAGACAGTTGTGTGAGACGGGATCATTTCTCGCTTCCCGGTCGAATGCAGGTCGTGCAAAAAAGGACGAATCAGTAGTTGTTGCAGAAGCCATTCTGGATGTAGTAGCGGCGCAGCCAAGTACAAGTACACGAACAGTGGCTAGACAGGTGGATACCTCACAGTCCATGACTTGGAGGGTACTGAAGGATGAACATTTGCTCCCGTTTCATGTGCAACGAGTCCAGAAACTGTCTCCAGGGGATTATCCAAATCGTATTGAATTCGCCCGCTGGTTTCTGCAGCAGAACGCGCTAAATCCACATTTTGGACGAACTGTGCTTTTCACCGATGAATGTACCTTCACACGTGAATGTACATTTAACACACACAATGCACATGTATGGGCGGATGTCAATCCACATGCTACGTATCCACATGCTCATCAGAGACGCTTTTCCATCAATGTTTGGGCAGGAATCCTCGGAGACCACCTAATCGGACCGTACCTTCTTCCTGAACGCCTCAACGGTAAAACATATCTCACATTTCTGCAACATGTGCTGCCAGACCTGTTAAACGTTGTTCCTCCACGCATCCGGCGGGTCATGTGGTTCCAGCACGATGGAGCGCCAGCCAATTACGTACGAGACGTCCGCAACTATCTGGACATCACATTTCCGAACAGATGGATTGGTCGAGGTGGTCCTGTTGCTTGGCCTGCTCGCTCGACAGATCTTTCACCCCTCGATTTCTTTTTTTGGGGACAATTGAAGGCTCTTATGTATGAGACACCCATTGAATCCCCCGAGGAACTGGTCGCCAGACTTTCCGCCGCTGTAGGGGAAGTGCTCGAAAAGCCTGATGTTTTCGCGAATGTTCGCCGTTCCATTCTTCGCCGTTGTTCTGCGTGCATAACCTCTGGTGGTCACAATTTCTAACATTTATTGTAATTACATGTTAATAAATATGCTTTGGTAACATAATCCTAATTTGTGTCTTTTTACCTCGTATCACAGCACACAATGTGTGGACATGGTAAACTGAACTGTGCTCAGGAGTAGAAATTTCAAACCCCTCTCCCCAGAAACTTAACCACGTCTAACGATTCAGATTTTGGGCTGAAAATTTAAGTCTAAGCTTTAGAAAGCATTTAATGAGACACAAAAAATAACGGTATAAAATAGTTGTTCGTTACTCCAAAGTCTAAAGCGCCCTCTATCGGAATTTTTTGAAAATTTTCTTTAAAATTTATTTTCAAGAAAATACTGACATAAAGAATAATTTTAGCAAAACGCGGCAGTAGTTAGAGCCTAATCTACGACACAAAGATCGGGAATAACTGATTTTTGTTCTGGGGGGAGAAGGGTTTCAAATTTCAAATTTCAGTTTACGCTACTTAACTACTCGTTAGGACTCAGATTTTTAGATCAAAATTTAAGTTTAAGTCTAAGCTTTCGAAATCATTTAAAGAAATACAAAAAATAACGTTAAAAAATAGTTTGTTACTCCAAAGTCTAAAGCGCCCCCTATCGGCATTTTTTGAAATTGAACTTTAAAATTTTATTTCAAGAAAATACTGGCATAAAGAAAATTTTTTGCAAAAACCGCAAACGAATCGACCAATTTTTCCATTTTTTTATAATCATTTGAAATTTCGGACCCTAAACTTTAATGCCCCCTATCTCCTTGGGAATACGTCTGGGACCCTTAGTCTCCTATTTAATATTATTTGTCTTTAAGTGTACTATAAGCCCTTAAAGTTCTGCCCATCTTTTATGAATCACCCTGTATATTGTCGGATTTTAATAGTGTAGATTTTCTAGCATGTGGTCGTATTTGAGCTTCAGATACTAATGGTGCCAATGCCAGAATCTCAATTCACTATTCATTCACCAAAAAATGTACAACGAGGCAACAAAATAATAATTTACTAGCTGCACCCGTCGAAACTCGACGGAAAAGAATATATATTAGGTATGATATATATCAACTTTATATAGACAGTAAAATACTGAGCGAAAAAAACAATTGCCACCTCTCAAAATAGGGATAACATAGCTTTTCATGATGAAAAGATACACAAACTTCAGAAAACAACTCATAAATTATTATGTTGGACTTAACTTCAGCTACAAATCTTTTTTTAATGCGGTTTCTAAACCTTAAATATTATTTAACCCTTTGCTCCCCAGTGGTTTAGGTCTTAAACCACCGATCTTTAATTCGTATATTTCAGTTCCCACCAGAAAATTAAAACAACAATATTTGCTTTAATCAATAACAGAACATTCCATATTTAAATAAAACGAAATTAGCCATTGAATTTTTCTGGTGTGAAATGAACTACATAATTTCTAGAACGTGTTCTGGCATTTGAAGTAAAGGGTTAAATGCCAAATTATTTAGGAAGTTAATATTATACCCCGGAAGACGAATTCAAAAATATCTGCATAGTTTATTTTTTCTCCGTTTAAATATCGCTTGATAACTGTACAATAATTATAGTATCAATGAAACATTTTAATTATAATAGAAACAGGGACTTACTAAACTGCCTAACCAATCCACTACATATTTACAGCACTTGCAATAAATTTAATTTATTTATTGGTTTGTATCCTCCATGAACTTGTAAAAATTAATTTTATGGTTATGGCAACGAAATTAAAAAATGATATCTCTGTTATTAAAAAGAATAAAATTTTTGTATTTGTTACTGAAATGCAGAATTGTTTTCTTGGACTTGGACGAGATAATTGTCAGAGTGCCTGGAGAGATCAACTCCTTACCTCTAGTAGAGAAATGATACATGGAACAATTCAAGTCATAGCCAAAGTCTGACAAACATAACGTCAGAAACAAGGGGGGGGGGGGGGAGAAGCCGGGTCCCAAAAAAAAAAGGCCCTATAAGTGCACCATACAAAAAAATAACATAGATAAGAGTATAAGAGAAATAAAAATATTTACAAAAATTTACAAAAGTATTTACAAAATAAAGACTAGGAGATGCTGAACGTTCAGGAAGGAAAATCCTATCAATGAGATAAAAACTAGGAAAAATTATCCTGGGTCGATGTTTTCAGAGAGACGTAGGGTTGCTCGTGGTCTTCTCCAACGAGCATTTACATCATAATTAGAAATGTTATGCAAAGCAGGATTTGGGATAGAAGGAATGTTGTCAAAAAACTTTATGGCTTGATTTTTGATAACAGAACGAATAGGAGGAATATTAAGGTCTGAATGGGTAGCAGTATTTCTGCGATACCAAGGAGAGTGAACAATACCACGGAGAGTCTTGTTGTGAACCACCTGAATTTTTTGCAGATTGGTTTTAGCCGCTGAACCCCAGATCTGAGCGCAATAAAGAAGAATGGGACGAAGTACTGTTTTGTATAACAGTACCTTATTGCTCATACTCATCTCATGACTGTACAGGAGATGGACGAGGTCTTTTTTTGCTTTGTAGAACTTCTGGACGGTATAGTCGATTTGCTTGCGCTAAGTGAGAGTGCTGTCCAGGAATAGACCCAGATATTTTACCTCCCGTCCGAAGGTAATGAAGGCGCCATCAAGAAAGAGAGGAGGAGGAGTGGAGCGGTTACGAGTAAAAATAACAGCCTGCGATTTATTAGAGTTAATTTTAATTCGCCATTTGGTGAAGAAGCATTCAAGTTTGCGTATGTGTTGTTGTAGATACTCGTGCATAATAAAAAGATTTTTATCACGAGCCATCACAGTTGTATCGTCCGCATAAATAGCCAACAACGTGTGTGGAGAAGTGGGAATGTCATAGATATAAGCTTTGTAAAGCCAGGGGCCCAATTTGGAGCCTTGTGGCACGCCCGCATTAATTGGACGAGGAGTGGAAAGGATGTTGGCATAGCGAACGCAGAATGTTCTGCCACGAAGGTATTTAAGGGTGAAGCGCACATGCGCAGTGGGAACTTTTAACTTTAAGAGCTTGTAAATAAGGCCAGATAGCCAAACTGTGTCGAAAGCCTTCGCGACATCAATAAAAAGAGAGCCAACATACTCAGAATTGTCAAATCCATCATGAATGAATTCAACCACCCTAAGCAGTTGGTGTGCAGTGGAGTGTTTGGGCCTGAAGCCAAATTGTTCAGGTATGTCAGGTAAAAAATTTTGAAGGCGAGTAAGAAAAATATGCTCAGTAAGTTTACCAAGGACAGGAAGCAAGCTAATGGGTCTGTAACTCCTAGCCATAGAAGGGTCTTCTCCAGGTTTCTTAATCGGAACAATAACAGCCTTTTTCCATTCATCTGGGAAATAATGAAAATTAAAGCAAGCATTGATCAGAGTGGCTAGATAACCAGCATACTGAAGAGGGAGATTTTTGATGGCCGCATTAGTAATCCCATCATGCCCAGGGGCCTTTTTGTTGGGTAGATTTTTAATCACCGCAATGACTTCTTCAAAGTTGGTCGGTTCAATTGATCTGACAGGCTCACGGGCCAAAAATCTGCCAATAACATGGTCAACCCGATCTATAGTGTCTGCATCAAAGACATCACTATGCGGTTGAAATTGACCTTCATACTGATCAGCAAGCACTTCCACTTTTTCATTGTCGAGGCATTTGTGTCCAGCATCCGTATGGAGTGTGGGGGGGGGGGGGATAGGGGTAAAGGGTTTCCTAACTCTTTTCAAATAATTCCAAATAGAATTATCCGTCGGAGTCAGGGAGGTAATAAAGTCAGTCCATTTATTGGATTTAAAATTTTTGATATCTCTTTTAATAATAGCATTAAGGTGGTTCATATCTGCACGGACGCTGGGGTCCCTGTTGGCTTGCCAAGTGCGTCGGAGGCTATTACGCTGTCTAATTTTGATTTTAATATCTCTAGGGAGAGATTGATAATTTTGTTGTGCCTGATGACATTTGGATAATTGTTTTCTTTTTTAAAACAATAACTTAATACAATGAAATGATTTTAACTATTTTTTTAATATTATGTAAGATAGAAATATAGTAATACCGGCATATCACAGGTTTTATTCTTTTTTTTTCTTATATGACATCATTTACACCTTCAGAAATACTCATCTTTTCTTAAATAAAAGCATGATTTATGCAGTTATTTAAGAATTCTTTAGTTTCATAAAATATTCATTATAATTAAATAGAAATGGCGCAGTTTATAGAAATATTTTCATTTGTGCACGCCACGGACCTTTAAATTAATAGAAGTTCACTTTATTTAGATGCAGGAATTAAAGTCAGTGAATATGACATCATCACTGACACAGCTATAACAATGTATATTATATTCATGGATTAAATTTATCTGGCTTCTGTATGACCACATTTTCTCCATCGACAAAATTTCACTTTAGATATTACATTTTATTAAAGTTTATCTTCTGTTATTTTACTTACATAATAATTAATATTATTACTCAGTAAATAATCTGTGTATTGCAGGGAATAACTATGTGCAATCATTTTATTATGATTAAATTTTACGAATACCTTTATTTTTTTGTTTGAAATGCGATTACACATTCACCGATGAGATCGAGTTCCTGATTGGTGGAAAATAATGAAACAAAATAAATTTTGAGAAAAGCTTTTTTGTTTTAGTTTTTGAATGAAAGCTAACAACAGTTTTAACACTGTTTCCACTGTTTTGAAGAAATGTCATGAAAAAGCTTTTAAAATTAAAAATAAAATATAAAAATTAAAATAATTTAAAAATTAGCCAGAATGGGCACATCTACACATAAAGAGCTTTCATTTAAAAAAACAATTATCAAAATCGGGCTAGTAGAAAGCTCAGGGCTGATGACAAAAAAAAAAAAAAACAGCCAGGTGTTTTAAATATATAGATAAATATATTACGTTTTTAACATTTCAAGACATTTGAGCACGCAGTTGACTTTATTTACATTTGTTTCTTCATTTGAAATTTCAACAAAATTTACACGGATGTACATCATAAAGATAGATAATTTGCGTGTTAACTTTAATTTAAATATTATTGCATGATGAAAAAATATTTTATTTTTATTTAACATTTTTTTTCTCACAATAATCAGTTAAATTTCAGGTGAGTATATGCTCTTATATGTTAAAGTCTTTACCCGTCATTTGTGAATGCATGAATTTCAATTACTTTGAGAATCTTCTATAGCAATAATTTCTAAATTTGTGACAGATTTCTTACTATAATATTTATACATATTATAAGGGGACCAAATTCGGAACAGACATGTTAGAGGTCCACAGATAGAACTTGTCGGAAATATATAAAATAGTTGGCTATGAACCGTTTTTTGTAGAAATTTAGGTTTATGGCAATCTAGTTATTTTTCCAAACATTAAAAGTAAGAAAATTGCCATCATTATTCACTGAATTATATGATCTGATTTTCTATATTTAGATGCTAATTTTATTAAAATCAAAGTCTTTTTTTGTAATTTTAAATATTGATTTAATTTTCTTTTTTTTTAATAGCAGTAAAATCATTTTAGTTTTGAAAGTAACTGCCATGTTGGTTTGTTTATTTCGGAATTTCAGATTAGCGATTATTAAAAAAAAAAAAAAAAAAAAAAAGAAAGAAAGAAAGAAAGAAAAAAAAAAAGATCGTATTTCGGCGTGTTTTGGGAGAAAATCGCCAAGTTCAATCTGCAAATCTGTAACACATCTGTTCCAGAAATATTGAAATTAGGATAAGCTTACCATTTGGTTATAGCTTATTCCAATCAGCTATTCTTGTCATATATATAGATATATCTTAAAAATAACATTGTCCTGTAAAAATACCTTTCTTTTATCTTGATCACCTTAATGTAGAGGTCTGCACGGGCCGGAATTTCCAGGCCCGGCCCGGCCCGGCCCGTAGGAAAGTTATTTCGGCCCGGCCCGTTGTAAAACTCAAAAGTTCGGCCCGGGCCCGGCCCGGCCCGTTTACATTTTTATATTTTAGGCCCGGCCCGGCCCGGCCCGTACAAAAATCAGCCAAAACAGGCCCGGCCCGGCCCGTTTTGGCCCGTTACAATTTCTACGATTTCTAAAAAATTCAGATTTTTATCATATAACTAAGATTCCTTTAAAGAATACTGCATACATATCTATGGAATGATTTTACAGTATATTTTACAGCAAATACACATTAACAACATTAATGATTACTTAGATTCTTAGGCTTTCAACATTCGAATAAAGATTCATTAAAAAATTAATATGGCTTAGAATAAAAGAAAAAAGAAAGAAAGCTAAAAACATGGTTAATTTTGAAGCTGTTTAATAAAAGAAGATTTATAAATATATTTCTATATCATTTTATTATAGATTTCAAATCTAAATTCATTCTTAAATTCAAAGAAGCTCCTTTCTGATACATTTCTAAATTCATTTTTTTTTCTCAGAAACGCATAAGATTAGCAGATATCTTTATTCAGAAACTATATAATCGAATGGCGTTATCCATTTTTTGATACAAGCAATTTAAGAATACTGCAAACAAATAAAATACTGTGATAATTAGCGTTTTGAATAGAATTTCCGGAAGCAATAGCAAGGGAAGGGAAAAAAACCTGCAATCATTTGAGAAATTATTATATCTCAACAAGGTTATACAAGTATTTTATTTACTAAAAATAAAAAACGCTATTCGATTGCAAATCCCTTCAATAGTTAGGCTTATCACTTTTATACTTTTACAATTTAAAATTAATCAGAAAATGTGTCAAACTTTCGCATTATTGAGAAATTAATTTAAAAATCATCAAGAAGTATATATCCGAAGACTAAGCTAACATAAGTTCTTTATCGCTGTTAATAATTTTACAAATAATGTTTTCTGCCAATAATTAAGTCTAGTACCGGTCCGGCCAGTCTATATGTAGAAAAATAGTGCAAGCGTGATCTCGGATCGGCATGAATCAGCTAAAAAATATATTAAAACGGGTTACACATAATGTAATTCTAAGATGCCGATACACTGTGCAATTTTTATATTGATGCTGTCAAACTAGTGGCTGGCCACATTTATACTTATTCTCTTTAAAACCGTGTTCGTTGAAAATAGCTGATATTTTATCGTTTCTGCCTAAATCTTCAGAACGGGCCGGCAGGTCCGAAATTTTTTTTTATCAGCCCGGCCCGGCCCGTCTGGCCCGTTCAATTTTTTTGCCGGCCCGGCCCAGCCCGTTTATGTTGTTTGTCGGCCCGGCCCGGCCCGTTGAAAAAACTATTATAAATCTGCCGGCCCGGCCCGGGCCCGTGCAGACCTCTACCTTAATGTAATATTAACTGTTTAATGATAATTTTGTCTTTTTAGAACTGGTCATTTATTTGCATTTGTGAAATGTGAAATCGCCAGAACATCTCCAAATCGGAGAATCACTTCATGTCGCAGACATAATTGGTGCCAAAGTTAATTGAAACGCCAAATGCAAATATTTCGTGAACAGGTGTCACTGAAGCACTAGGGTTCGCACGATTTTTTTTCGCGCGAGTTTGGTGAGAAAGCCTATAGAAGTAGAAGGGCACAGATGTCATATTACGCACTACATTGCCACGATGCTTTTCTGAAGCCAATTTGGCGAAAACTTTGTTTTCAAATACCAGTTATATATTTTTTAATTATTTTCTATTGTTTTAAAGAGAAAAAAATAAAAAATTTTTAGTTAATAATTATAGAACAATACAATTTATATCATTAAAAAAAAAGAAAAAAATAACTAAACAGTTTATTAATTAATGAACAATAATAGCCGGATTATTATGTGAGGCATAAAATTGCCATTTTGTTTCATTCAGGCAAATGCGGTGCGTAGTTGATTGGTTTGACATTGCTTTAAGGCCTATGGCTTTCGCTTCGAATTATCCATTACACACAGAGACAACGACAATTCAGAGCTATATTTTTATTTCGCATATCAGCTACATATTTTATTAACTACAAAGGGCCAACACACCATCCATGTCTTAACCTAGATTCGAGCCCGGACCCTTTGTGGCAGTAGTTGCCGTTACTGATCACGCCATTGGGACGACAAATGGTGCGTATATGACATCTGTACCGCAGAAGAAAAATAGAGAAGAAAATTTCTGCGTTAGCGTGAAACCAAAAATGCAATTCTGAAGTAGATTGCGATTCGGCTTAAATATTTGCAGCTTGCTTTTGTTGAAACTAAATTGTAAAAGATTCTACTTAAATGGGTAGAAGACAGAGTAATAAGCACACTTTGAATAAGAAAAAATATATTTTATAGAAGTGCGATTTAAAATAAACAGCCTAATTACTGGATGTCAAAATCAAGCCTACCTTATCTTAATAATAGGCTTTACAATCGCTGAGTGTCCTTTGTCCGCTGTACACGTAGTCATCAGGACTTTTTCACCTATAGACTTTCTACTGATTGCGAGGTCTTATATTATCATGGCCAACTAGATATACTATAGTGGCCTACGCATTTCGCTAAAAACCGCCGAATAAGTGAAGCTGGATTTAGCTTCAAACTCTGAACCATTTCATTGGACCACGTGTCGCAAACCATGCCCAAATTAGCATTGAATAAGCTGTTTTCTGTTCGGTGCACATGGTCATTGTTTTAGTTCAGGGTTTGCACGATTGGTCAGAATAACTTGGGCAAGGTATCAGAGTCCTCTGGTGAGAGGCTTCATGCATTAATCTCAAATAGATGGGCTTATAATCTAGTTGGCCATGGTTATTATGATAAGGTGGCCTTGGTCAAAAATAAACTACAGAAAACAGAATTTAAAGACTGTTGCCAAACAATAAAATTCAAATAAAAATTTAAAGGCAGGTTGCACGTGAACTCATAGTTTAACGCCCCTCCTCAAGCTGCTGCATTAAAAATAATTTTATCACACATTTTGTTAAATTTAATTTTGACCAATGGCTTTATCTGCATTCTAACATAGCTGCAGTCTTATGAGATTCACGTAATTTATGTCAAACACACCATCATCATAACAGCTCATCATAACGAACATCAATGTGTTTGGATTTTTGACTGATTCGCTCGATTTTAATCGGGGCTATACATCTTTGATTATCTTCATAAATATTAAATTGCTTTTTCTTAGTATCCTCAATTTCACACAATAATTGTGCTTACACCCCTCTTTACATGCTTCAGACACAGCAATAAATTCAGTTTCATTACAGGATAGTGAAACTGAGTGTTGTTTTCTGCTAGACCATATTGCAGGTGAATTTCCTGGCATATTTATGTATCCGGTTATAGACTGATCTGATATTATCTGAAATATTTCCACCCAATTAGCTTCAACGAAAACTTTTAGATATTTCCCAAATTTCAATTTAAACTCGGATGTTCCTTTAAGATATCTCATAAATTGCTTAACTGCATTCCAGTCATGTCCACTTGGTTTACTTACACGTTTTGATAAGATTCCAATTGCTATTGAGGTATTAGAAATTAATAAAAGAGATTCAATTAATTCTCTGTACTTTTTGTTCGTTTCCAGTTCTCTTGGTAAATTTTCATTTTTTTCAAAAAATTCTGGAGTCATAGGGGTATTTGCATTTTTAGCTTCATTTAATCCATATTTCTTCATAAGTTGATCAATTTTTATTTTCTGGTTCATTACAAAACACCCATCTTCTAGGTCAACTTGAACTGCTAAATAATATGACACCTGTCCTAAGTCAGGTATATCAAACGATTCTTTAAATATTTGTATTATATTAATTTCAATTTCTTCATCTAATGAATAAATAAGTATATCATCAACATATAAAAGAATAAAACTTCAACCATTCTCTTCCTTTCTGATGTAGAGACACTGATCCATTTTACTACGTCCATAACCAATTAATGTTAAAACTGAATTTATATTATCGTTCCAAGCTTTGGTCGACTGTTTTAAGCCATATAAACCTTTCTTTAATCTACAGGGTGGTCATAAAAAAACTTTGCCGATATATGGAGCTCTAGCGGCCAGTCCGTTCAACCGATCGAGGTGAAATTTCAGATATAGCTATTCAGAGGTATGAGCTCGAGGTTCTGTGAATGGGAACAAAATGGCACTCATGGTTACGGTTATAGTTACAGAAACTCGAAATTTTCCAATGGCAACACCCATTTTTTTTCATCGCAAAATGCTCAGCGCATGCGAAAACCCTAAAGAGCATTGGAACGGTATGGTTATTGCAATAAACGGACGCGTTATGCTCGCACAAAATCAGCTCTGTGAACAGACACCCCCCCCCCCCCCAAAAAAAAAAAAAAAAAAAAAAGAATAATGCGCACGAAGAAAATTTGAGTATGACAGAGACAAAATACCAATCACGGAACATCGTTTGCCAGATACTCAGCGTAGAAAACGGATAAAAAGTAGGGTGGGGATATTAGTTCTTCAGTCGGAGCTCGCAGATGCCAACAAAATGACTTCATTCGTGGTGAGTTGCATAGGCGTAGAGTTTTCAAAATTATTGGAGGGGCTCATTCAGAGGCGGAGAGAGGGGGAGTCTGCCCCCCCCCCCTTGAAACAAGAAACTAATTATTTCATGATGGATACAAAAACAGTAATGATTTCTAAGATGAAATTGCAAGGAATCCAGAAAATTTCTGCCTTAGCCAAGTTTCCGCCTTAGCAGGTAAACTTTTAACGCATTAATTTCGTTATAGTTGTGGAATGTTTCCGATTGAAGCAGGATTCTTTTATAGACTACTTTCGTTTAAACAGGTTAAATATTTATGCAGTAAAACGTGTGAAAATCAAGTGTAAAGGACCGAAAAAATGTGTTTGACATGTTTCTGCAGAATTTAGCAGGTTTTATTGTATGGGGCCTGTTCAACCTTTTACAAATCAGGGGCGCATCTCAGCTTTTGGCAAGCAATGAAGGGCACCATCATTATATTTTTAGAATATATTAAAGAAAATAGTTTTAGAATATTTTATTGTTATCGAAATTGTTTTAAAATATTCTTAGAATTGTCGTATACCGGTTGATTCAAAATATATGTCTGCTCTATTATCTCTTATAAACAGGGAGGCGGCGGCACAGGCAGCCATATCAAAGTTCATGTATGAAAATTTAAGATTAGTTAAATCTCGATTCGCATATTAAAACGCAATCGGTTTGCCAAGTCATATCTTGGTGGAAAACACCTAAAAACCCAATTTCAGTGGTTGACTCATAGGTTTATCACTGTGTTTTCCTGCTCCCGATCCTCCATGTTTTCATACTTTTGGATGCAGGAAAGCATAATGATAAACCAGCGACTCAATCGTTAGAATCGGGTTTTTAAGAGTTTTCCACCAAGATATGAGTTGGCAAACCGATTTCATTTTAATATGCGAATCGAGATTTAGATAATCCTAGATTTTTATCCATGAACTCTATGAGGTGATTCTCTGTGCTGCTGCTTTACAGTATATTACATACAGGATGATAGAAATATACTTTTAATTGCAAAAATTATACAAATCAAGTACAGATTTTGCATGTAGCAGTTGTTTTAAAAAGGTTTTGCACAGTAAATATTAGCATAAGAAATTTAATTTTTATATGGTCCCTGGTCCTTAAAAAACTGTTTTTCTCCAATTAATAAGAGCATTTAAAATAAAAAAGCTGTTCCTTTACAACCAAGTTTTCTCAAACTTTATATATTTTTATTGTTGTTTTATTTATTTATTTATTGAATACATACATTTAACTAGTGTTCTCGACCTGCTTAAGAGGCTACTTCACTCAAATGAAAAGACCCGTTCGCTAATGCTAAAGCTCCTATGGAAGACATTTATAAAGATATCTCTGTTGCATTTTAATATTTTTAGATGATTCTTTTTGCATTGGATAACTCAGATTGATCTGAATGGAGGTCGTTTTTCAGTTTTTCTATTTTGGTTGCAGATATTTTTTTGTGGGGTTGCTTTCGCTTTCCAAACCGGTTCCGAAAATGAAAGCATCCTCGTAAAAAATAACTATAAACAAAATGAAAAAAGTAACTAATGGCTTGCATACAGATCGATCTCAGACACCCAAAGCCAAAAAATCATTTAAAAATATTGAAATGCAACTGAGATATCTGTATAAATTTCTTTCGTAGGATTAGCATTAGTGGATGGGTCTTTTCATTTGACTGAAGTAGCCCCTTAAGGCCTGCTTGTAAGTCATCGTCCATATACAAAGACGAGATAGCACAAAGAAATTTTACAACGCGAAGAAAATACAGGCGGGAGCTCCACATTAAGAGTGTATGCAATTTAACTATTTGGCGTACAAAGCATTTTCATTGCTAAGATGTTGAAATAAATGAATGACACCGGTCATTACGAACAAATATATTTGTAAATAAGATAAAGGGCTTTTTCACATGCATAATAAAAGGGATTTTTTAAATAAAATTTCCGGGGTCGTTGTTGCATATCGAAATTAAAATTTTGTACCAATGAACGTTAAAGGGCTAACCAGAGGGATTCGGACCCACGACTCCTACGCTTATAAGCCGCGTAGTATCTTGACCATTCAGCTACAGATGCTCCAGGCTGTTGTTTTGAAATAGCAGTTCGTTTTTCTGTTTTTATTGCCAGAAAACATAAAAATTACATAAGATTCATAATTAAGTTTTGATCGTAAAAGTTTTTTTTTAAGTACTCCTTAAACGAAGGGCAACTTTTTTCTCTAAATTTTATTTATAAAACATTAAAACCTTTTAAAAATTAAATTTCGTATTTAATTATATGTATACAGCTCCTTGTAAAAAAAAATACATATACTGTAAGACCACAGTTGCTGTGGCCCTGCTTGGCAGAATGCCAGGCCGATTCTATACAGCTTGTAGGGAGGACAGCTTCTTTGGCAGAAGGGATCGTGTTCAACATTTTTTTTCTTTTTTTGTTCTGTGAAATTTTATTTTAAATTAAATGGTCGTGTTCCTTCCCTTAGTTCACGGATTTTGTTTTTCCGAAATATATATATACATATCTGCTATATTTTTGTGCATTTCAATAAAACCATATTTGTTTTATTTTATTTTTTACAATTATATTTATGTCAAAACCGCAGATTTAACGACTGCTTGGCTTCTATCTTGACGGCTACGCGATGATTTCGCCAATTCTCACAACCTAAATATTCAGGGCGCATGCAATTACTTGCACCAAAATGGCGTTATTTGGCCTGATATGGTAACCCTGCTATTTTTGTTTATTTATTCGTAAATAGTTTATTTGCTTTTTTTTTTTTCTTTTTTCAAATATTGTAAAATATTTTTTGTTCTATAGTTATTGGTTTTTAATATTTAATATATTTTAACATTTTTTTATATACTGTTATTTGCTTTTTAAAATAATAGAAAATAATTGAAAAATGTATGTGCAACTGGTATTCGAAAACGAGGATTTCGCCAAATTGGCGTTAGAAAAATTCATTCTATCCATTTGTGTATATATCTGTGCCATATTGATACCCAATGCATGCAAATAATTTAAATAGATGAAGTAAACAATAATGTAAAGAAATAATTTTTAAAAATCGCCACTTTAGCAATTTTTAAAATTACGCCACGCAATCGTTAATTCTAAAAAGATTACATATGCTATATTGCGAGAGGAAAAGTTACTACGCTAAGTTTAATAATCATAAATTTAAATCATCTTTTTTTATTATATTTAACTTTTTATAACCCTATTTTGATATAACAGAATTACAAAGTAATATTTAAAAACAGATTATTGAATGACCGAAGCAAAAAGGTAGTCACCAAAAATATTCGACATATCTAAGATGTTTAATAAACAAACTCATCTCACTCATCTCAGGATGCTACTGACTTTCCCATTTTCGAAATGGACTTGGTCCTTTTCGCCCATGCGCAGATCTGTCCAGGTTCATATCAAACGTGGTACATCAGTATAAAGGCTGTACTTAATATCTTCAGTTTCTGTGTGTTTCCATTATCATCAGTGGTTTGTGAGATATTTTAGCAGATATAGATTTTGAATTACCCGATATGTATCATTTTTAAGAAGAGGAAGAAGGCGCGCAAGAAAGTGAAGCCTACGGGCCGGATGGTAGTTAATCCGCTTCTCCCCCTCCCCCTCCCCGCCTGTCTCAGTACCAGCAAAGAAAGGATGCCCCAAATTTCCAAAAATCATCTCAATCTAGCTTTTTTTTTCAAAGATTAACCCTGTATATTAGTATCAGACTTTTTTTTAAATATGTGATTTATAAATAGGTGCACTTTTATCCAGTACGCTTTTTTCCGCCTATTATATGAACTAGAGGTCTGCACGGGCCGAGATTTTCAGGCCCGAGCCCGGCCCGATCCATAGAAAAAAAATTGGCCCGAACGAAACGAATATTGACCCGGCTCAGCCCGTTATTAAAGATAAAATTTCGGCCAGAGCACGGCCCGGCCAGTAGAGAAAAATTTAGCGGCCCGATATAATAGCTAAAAACAAGGCCCGAGCTCGGACCGACTCAGAAAAAAGTTAAAATTTTAACCCAAACCCGGCCCGGACCGACTGAATTTCTACATAACATTGATCTTTACTCTTGTGGAAAAGGTCTGACACACACACACACACACAAAAAAAAAAAGTCCTTTTTTTATATTTATAATCTTTATTTATGTGGAAGCGCCGTAGGCTGCCTTTGTTTGTTGGATATAAATGTTTCAGTTATTATTAGTATTATTAATCCATATTCCATGTAATAGAGACATTAAAATCTAAAAAATGCTATATGGTAAATGTAAAATCTTCTAAGACGGAATCGCATTGGAAAGAAAAAAATACGCTCCCTTCTTAGCAGGTGTAAATGTTTAATATATTTTTTCTCGCGTATTATTATAATCATTTTGCATGGATGAACAATGTAAAGGAATTTTCCATATTTCAGTTTAAAAAATTACGTAATGGGCAGTTTTTTTCATGCATTTTATTTAGCCTATAATCTATGAATCTTTAAAAAGAATAAATTCTAATGTTTAATTGTAGAATAAAGACGACATAAAAGTATGTCTTTTTTACAAAAATTTTTGGACCAAACCAAATTTTACTAATTTTTGAACAGACTTGGCCATACCGGGAAAAGGATTTTCATATGAGATGATTCAACCGGAACTGATTATTTTTGTCCGTGAAGACTTGTAAGAATGAAATCAGTCCCGGCTTCGCACGGAAAAATTAGTTAGGCCCGACCCGATATTAAAAAAATAAAACCCGAGCCATACCCGGCCTGAAAAGATTAGCGACTAGGCCCGGCCCGAATTTCAGGACTGGGAACTGGCCCGCGGACCGGCCTGGCTGGGGCTTCGGGCCGAGGACTGGCCCGTGCAGATCTCTAATGTGAACATCGAAACGATAATAATTAATGAAATTTCAGATTAATATGATAAGAAAAATGTTGGTGGTAGGCCCTGACTTTACCAGGTTGCGGTCAATGAAAGGAAAGTGGCCTGAATTTGAATTTTGGACTCGGACCATGTCTGTGGAGACTTTTAATCAGATAACTTAAGGCGAATAAAAAATAAATTCTTTAAAATAAAAAGTAAGAACATTTGAATATTTACTGTGTATTGGAACTACTAGACTCTTGGTTCCGTTTCTGCAAGAGACGGCTGGTTACCTTTAGATAATTTTAATAGATATTTCTCCATCTGCAGTTTGCATTTACATACAAATTTTATGCTTTATGCCTGACTTAGGCAAAAAGAAAATTTCTTATCGGCATTCGTTGCCTTAGTGATTGTTTTGCTTTGGTCATGCCGGTTATCCACAGCAAAAAAAAAAAAAACTAACCCTCCTTCACTGCACACACACACTTCCCATGTTCTTCGAAGATCTCAGGCCGGAAGGCCCATTCTTTGAATGTTTGGGGAAAGGCAAACATCTTATCTAAGGTTTTGTAATTTGATCGTGTCAGACTTGTCGTCTACGTTTCTAGGCGTGTTAATTTATTGCCCCCTGTGCAGGACGTTTTTTATTTTTCATGGACGAAATTTATTTTTCATGGAAACTATGCCCACTGTCCAAAGAAGAAAGAAAGAAGAAATAAAATCAGTGGAGACGGAGAGTGTCTATACACTATGGTGAAAGTTATCTTGGTTTTTTTTTTTTTTTTTTTTTTAAGAATAAAAGTAAACAAAGAATTTAGGAAAAGAACATTTTTTCTGGAAAATAATATACTCAGAAAAATTCTATAAATTATTATAAATTCCGAAATTTGTGACTTTTTTTCTATATTGGTTGACGTCGAAAAATACAGCTCATTTGAAAAAATTATTGGAGGGGCCCGAGCCCCATGGGCCCATATAATTCTACGCCTATGGTGAGTTGATAAAACTATTATCAGAATGAGATGAATGCTGCGAAATCCTGGCGCGTTTTCCGTCGAAACCATCGCCAAATACGTGGACTATGCATTTCACAAGCTCTTCGGGATTTAGTAATGAAATTCAAAGAAATTGGCTGCACTTGTGATAGTCTGCGATCCGGACTCTCTACTGTTCCTGAGGATACTGTTATGGCAGTGCATCAGATTGTGACCAGAGGACGCATGCAAACTACAAAAGGTGCATCTCGTGTATTTGATATACCAAAATCAATGGACTTAAGTTACTGCGCTCTGTAATCCGCGTGTTTGTTTACCGGTACCAGCGAGCCCAGATGTTGGAAGTGAGAGACCATCAACATCATATAGACTTTTTTAATGAATTTCTTATCCAATGTGATGGAGATAACGATCAGCCTCTCTGCATATTATGAATGAACGAGGCACATTTCACCTTAACTGGTAACGCCAATGGGCTCCCCGATCCCCGACTTCACTCCTATGGATTTCAGGTTCTGGGGATATCTAAAATCTAGAGTTTACATGTGCAATCCGCAAACTTTGCCGGATTTGAAAAATTCTATCAAAAGTGAGATTGCAAAAATCCCTCATGCAATATAACGTTCGGTTGTATTGTCGCCACCATGCAATGTGTAATTGCCTGTGATGGCACCTATGTGGAAAATGCGTAATCAAAATAAAAGTTTTCTCCGATCTGTGTTGTAATCAGAGATTAGTGTACTGACTCTGTGCCATATGCAAATTTACTCCTTGCCCCCCAATCGTGTTTTTTATGGGGGGGGGGAGGATTCGCAGAACAGTTTTTTGTGTGTGCATAACGTGTCCGTTTCTTGCTATGCACGTAAGGTTCCAACGCTGTTTAGTGTTTTCGCATGCGCTGAGAATTTTGCGATGAAAAAAAAATGGGTGTTGCCATTGGAAAATTTCGAGTTTCTGTAACCATAACCGTAACCGTGAGCACCATTTTAGTACCGTTCACAGAATCTTGAGCTCATACCTCTGAATAGCTATATCTGAAATTCCACTTCGATCGGTTGAACGGACTGGCCGCTAGAGCTCCATATACCGGCAAAGTTTTTTGTATGACCATCCTGTATAAACTTTATCTTCTTTACCTTAATAATGTATCCTTCTGGTTGTCGTATACACTACCTGGCCATTGATGAACGTCCACTTGCGATTTTAGACATTATGTTAAATATCTAGAAAAATACATGAGGAATTGTCCCTAAACTCTTAATGTATAAATATAATAGTACAAGTCTTACATTTCCATGAAGATTTTTCCCCAAAACTCCATAGGGGACCGTCAACAAATTAAAAAAGAATGAATATCTTTTGAATAACCTTGTCAAAACTAATGTAGCAAAAGCGCTCAAACTCTAGATTATGATTAAGTGCCTTATTGTTATAAACTGTGTTCATTTTTATGCAAATAGCATGCATACTCGCAGAGAAATTAAGGTTTTTATAAAAATGACCCTAAATTTTGTCAAGTTTTTTGCTTATAATTTTCAAAGTTCTTAATATAAAGTAGCATTCTTTTCTGGAAATATGACAAATAATATTGTACACAATACCCTGTAATCAGAATTAAATAATAATAATAATTGTATGAAAAATGAGTAGGTTTACTAAATAATTTTTCACTGCGCATGCGTCAACGATATCAAAATTTCATTTACATATTATGTTAGCTATATGTATGAGCAACTTTTGTGAAAGTTTCAAAATCATAGCTTGAAAATTTTGAAAATAATCGTCAATTGAATAAGTTGAAAATCCGTTATTTCCAAAATGAAGCAAAAACAAGAGGGGTTGTATCCATATATTCATTGATTAGTGTCAATATAGAATACACAATATGAGATGTACTATAACATTTGGATAAAATCCTTCATTTTTTTGCTTCATTTTGGGAACAACGAATTTTGTACTTATTCTATAGACGATTACTTTCAGAATTTTCAAGCTATGATTTTGCGACTTTTACAAAAGTTGCTCTATACATTTAGCTAACATAATATGTAAATGAAATTTTGATATCGTTGACGCATGCGCAGTGAAAAATTATTTAGTAAACCTACTCATTTTTCATACAATTATTATTATTTTTTAATTCTGATTACAGAGTATTGTGTGCAATATTATTTGTCATGTTTTCAGGAAAGAATGCTACTTTATATTAAGAACTCTGAAAATTATAAGCAAAAAACTTGGCAAAATTCGGGACCATTTTTATAAAAATCTTAATTTCTCTGCGAGTATGCATGCTATTTGCATAAAAATGAATACAGTTTATTACAATAAGGCACTTAATCATAATCTAGAGTTTGAGTGCTTTTGCTACATTAGTTTTGACAGGGTTATTCAAAAGATATTTATTCTTTTTTAATTTGTTGACGGTCCCCTATGGAGTTTCGGGAAAAAAATCTTCATGGAAATGTATGACTTGTACTATTATATTTATACACTAAGAGTTTCGGGATAATTCCTCATGTATTTTTCTAGATATTTAGCAAAATGTCTAAAATCGCAAATGGACATTCATCAATGGCCAGGTAGTGTATATAATTCTTCATTTATACAGGGGCGTAAACCACCCTAATCGCGTAGGGGGGTGTCGGCTCAAAAATTTCCGACTCCAAGAAGGAAAATTTCCGAGTACTATGGCCAACATGAAGACTAATATACATATATCTAATATATATATACACTATATTGCCATTGATTATGGGACACTTGCGATTTTAGACATTTTACTAAATATCTAGAAAAATACATGAGGAATCATCTCGAAACTCTTAGTATATAAATATAATAGTATAAGTCATACATCTCCGTGAAGATTTTTTCCCGAAACTCCAAAGGGGACCGTCAACAAATTAAAAAAGAATGAATATCTTTTGAATAACCCTGTCAAAACTAATGTAGCAAAAGCGCTCAAACTCTAGATTGTGATTGAATGCCTTATTGTAATAAGCCTTGTTCATTTTTATGCACATAGCATGCATACTCGCAGAGTAATTAAGGTTTTTATAAAAATGATCCCAAATTTTTACAAGTTTTTTCCTTATAATTTTCAGAGTTCTTGATATAAAATATTATTTTTTTCAGAAAATATGACAAACAACATTGCACACAGTACCCTGTAATCAGAATTTAAAAATAATGAAAATTGTATAAAAAATGAGTTGGTTTACTAAATAATTTTTTACTGCGCATGCGTCAACGATATCAAAATTTCATTTGCATATTATGTTAGCTAAATGTATACAGCAACTTTTGTGAAAGTCACAAAATCATAACTTGAAAATTCTGACAATAATCGTCAATTGAATAAGTCGAAAATCCGTTATTCTCAAAATGAAGCAAAAACAAGAGGGGTTGTATCCATATATTCATTGATTAGTGTCAATATAGAATACACAATATGGGATGTACTACTACATATGGATAAAATCCCTCATTTTTTTGCTTCATTTTGGAAACAACGGATTTTGTCCCTTTTCTATAGACAATTACTTTCAGAATTTTCAAGCTATGATTTTGAGACTTATACAAAAGTTGCTCTGTACATTTAGCTAACATAATATGCAAATGAAATTTTCATATCTTTGACGCATGCGCAGTAAAAAATTATGTAGTAAACCTACTCATTTTTCATACAATTTTTATTATTTTTTAATTCTGATTACAGGGTACTGTGTGCAATGTTGTTTGTCATATTTTCTGAAAAAAATATTATTTTATATTAAGAACTCTGAAAATTATAATGAAAAAACATGGAAAAATTTGGGACCATTTTTATAAAAACCTTAATTACTCTGCGAGTGTGCATGCTATTTGCATAAAAATGAACACAGTGTATTACAATAAGGCATTCAATCATAATCTAGAGTTTGAGCGCTTTTGCTACATTAGTTTTGACAGGGTTATTCAAAAGATATTCATTCTTTTTTAATTTGTTGACGGTCCCCTATGGCGTTTCGGTAAAAAATCTTCACGGAGATGTATGACGTATACTATTATATTTATACACTAAGAGTTTCGAGATGATTCCTCGTGTATTTTTCTAGATATTTAGTAAAATGTCTAAAATCGCAAGTGTCCCATAATCAATGGCAATATAGTGTATACATATATATATACTTTTATAAATACATCCAAAGTTATTCAGACAATACCATTAAAAGAACCAATGAAACCAGTATTTTTACAATCATATTATTAAAAACAGTTGAAGTTTGAAGAGAAATAGAAGGCAGATTACCAAATTACTAAGAAATATATGGATAAATGGACATTATATAACCAGAGTAATTTATATATATATATATATATATATATATATATATATATATATATATATATATATATATATATATATATATACATACATATATATATATATATATATCATAATTCGCAAGATAATTATGACTTAGTGTATCGAGATAGTCAAATAATCTTATATTATGTTATTATTAGTCATGTAATATTTTTCCCCATTATTAGGCGATCTCCTGATGGAATACAATAACCGTTCCACCCGAGAGGGGCACGAGTCGTGCATAATACGAATAAGCAGTCAAAGGGCTTTCCAGCAATATATCACATGAAAGGTATCGGCTAAAATTAGAAAAGTGGTTGCCCGTGAGGTCAAAATAGGAATCCAACGATATATCACAAGAGAGATGTATTCCAAATTTAGGAAATTGTCCTCCCTCCCAGACTAGACCCTTCCCCTAACTATAAAATTTTCATATATTATAAATAATATTTATCGGAGGCCCCCCCCCCCCAAAAAAAAAATCCGGTCTAAAATGATAAAACGTTACAATTTCAAAAAAGATCGAAAATTGTCCCCCAATAGAGGATAAGAGGGGGCGGAGGAGAGAGAGAAAGATTTATTATATGAAAGAGTGATTTGAGGGCTTTCCTATGATATGGCCAAAAAAGTGTGGAATTTTTCCACCCCCATTTAAACTCCTCGGGGGTGGAAATTTTTAAATATCGCTGAAACAAGTATTTAATTAGTTTTTAAAAATTTTATTTTCTGCTGTTTCACGTTCGTATTTGAAAAGACTGTTGAAATGTGCCAAATGTTCTAAATTTTTCGACTCCCCCCTTTTAACCCCTTATGTTGAGATTTCTAAAATCACTGGATTATGTGTTTAATAATTTTTTTAGTAGATTTATTTTCTGGAATTTTACGCTGCTACCTTAAATGTTTGCTGAGATATGGCAATTTGTTCAGAATTTTTTACCTCCCCCCCGCTTGTCCCTCTTAAGGGGGGTAATTTCAAAATTTCCATCTTAGTGCATGCTTACATCATAAGAAGTACTTTCTCTCCAATTTTCATGGTTCTAGATTCAGTAGTTTGGGATGTGCGTTGATTATCACTCTGTCAGGACAAACTATTTTATATATAGATAAAATATATATTAGATACATCATACAAATATATTAGATGCAATATATAGATAAATAACAAATAATTTATTAAATTTTTAGGAGCGAATTCAAAGGGTTTTCAAATTATACTCAAATTTTTTTAATAAATAAGGCAATTGTACATAGTTTTTCTGACTCCTTGAGAAAACATGCGCAAAATACCAAACAAATAAACGAAATGCATAAGCCAAAAGTAAAATTCTGGTTCCTTTTTCATCTACCCCCCCCCCCCCCACACACACACACACGGGCACATCAGGCAGAAAAAATGTACCAGTAAAGTTGAAATGCCTTTTTAAAATTTCAAATTGCAAAAGAGGTTTAAAGATCCATTTAATAATCAATTAGCTTTAAACAGTCAAAAGTTGCGCTGTTTTATCCTCCCCCAAGGCTAAAATTATTTTCAAGTTTCAAATGATTAAATTTTGATTCTTATCTATACACACACACACACACACACAAAAACATATGTCCATAAAATAATAATCAAAATATTGTTATGCAGGGAGACAAAATTATTTTTACTTGTACTGTAACAAAGTTTTAAAAATGTAGAATATTTTACATATATTGACATTTGAACTTCAAAAAATAAATGAACTTTCTTAGTTGTTGAACCTTGAGATAATAAAAATGAAAAGCCATGTAGGCAAAAATTTATTAAAATACTACATTACTCTTAAATAATGATGAAATAAAATTGATAAAATATAAAAAGATCTATAATACAATTTTAACTTCGTGTATAATACTAAATACATTGACTTGCAATTGCAAATTGTAAAATGGTTGGCAAAAAAGAAGGCAAATATATTGAAAGAAAAAAAAAATTAGTTAAAAATGATAATAATTTCATGAAATTTAAATAACAACTAGCTTGTCATCTCCAGTTTGTAACAAAACTAACAAATAGTTAGGGAATTGAGATACTAACTGTTAAAAACATTTATATATATCGAATAACAGTACATTTTTACAAGTTATTAAATAATTTATCTGCCCCCTCAATAAATAAATAAATAAATAAATAAATAAATAAATAAATAAAATAAATAAAATAAAATAAAATAATTCATTTTTAGCACTTTCCAACAAAGTTGAAAAGTGCTTATGCATTCGGTTTGTCTGTCCGTCTGTCCGTCTGTCCGCGCTCTAACTCCCGTAAATATACTCGGATTGCTATGAAATTTTTATACGTTATTGAGGTTTACCCTAGCACGAAGCCTATTGAAATTGAAGTATCTACCATGATTAGTTTATCTACAGAGAGAATCAAAAGTTTCCCATTACATTATGGCCTATGGAAAAAAATCGTTAATATACTCGGATTGCCATGAAATTTTAGGACGTTATTGACGTTTACCCTAGCACAAGTCCTATTGAAAATGAAGTTTCTACCATGATTAGTTTATCTACAGGGCGAATCAAAAGTTTCCCATTACATTACGGCCTATGGGGAAAAATCGTTAATATACTCGGATTGCCATGAAATTTTAGGACGTTAGTGAGGTTTACCCTAGCACGAACCCTACTGAAAATGAAGTATCTACCATGATTAGTTTCTTTACAGAGAGAATCAAGAGTTTCCCATTACATTAAGGCCTATGGGAAAAAATCGTTAATATACTCGGATTGCCATGAAATTTTAGGACGTTATTGACGTTTACCCTAGCACAAGTCCTATCGAAAATGAAGTTTCTACCATGCTTAGTTTATCTACAGGGCGAATCAAAAGTTTCCTATTACATTACGGCCTATGGGGAAACATCGTTTCAAAGAAATTTTAAAGATGTTATACCCTGTCAAACATATTAAAATATGGATTCTATAAAATATAAGGGGGAAATGTAGCTATTATTCATTTACAGGGCCACACAAAAGAATTCCATTAGATAATGGTAAAATGGGGAATTGTGTGTGACATATTTTAAATATATTAAGCTTGTTCATGTATAATAAAATTGATTTATGTCACTGAAGCTTAATATAAATTATACGCTACTGTCTTGTATAATATGAAGTACATCTATTTACAGGGCCATACAAAAGATTTCAAATAGTATATTCTTTCCGAAGTACCGTATATGTGTCCGATGATGGCTGATGGAGGGATGAAGTGCATTTTAATTATGATATTCGCGTTTCTATTTCGCTAAATATATGCACATTATATGGTGTGTATAAATGTTATAGTTGATATACAGGGCTACCCAAAAGAGCTCACCAACGTTACTGAATATGAGCGTAAATTATTTAAACGTGGTTCTTAAATAAGCTATGCATTTTTACGCTGAGTTGCATTCAATTTACTGAGAAATGTTTGCAGAATATAGATAAAGGGATATACAGGGCCACGCAAAGAATTCGGTACATGGACGCCTATGAATGATGATTTATGAGAATGTGATTTCAGTTGTTTTAAAAGTGTTTTAGTTTACAATAAATTTTAGCCTAATGCTGACGTGTAATAAAGGTACAATGTAAACTACAGGGCTGAACAAAAGTATTCAAGTATGTTTCCATCTAATAGTATGAATTGCTGAAAAAGAAATTTCAAGCTACTGGTTATTTTCTTGCTAAGCTAAATTTTTCTATTATATCAACTGACATATGAAATACTTGGCTGTTCAAAAGTACTGGAATACATATTTGGGTACATTTGGCTATACACTATTATTTCCCTAAATAACAAAGTTTTGTTAAAGATTTCATTAAGTGTTGGAAAGTGCTTTATAATCTATGCTTAACGCATGATTTTTCTTACTTGTTAAATATGAAAACAATTCAGTTATTTACACATTTTACATATCTAAAATTTTCTGTAATAAAATAGCTACCTTACTTCAAAAGGATTTTTTAGTGCTCAACTATGCAAAACGGGTATATGTATATCGGCTGAAATTTTATCAGCATGCTTTTGTTTATTAAGTGTGTTCCTGTAATCACTATCGAAAATATAATTACATAACCCACATTGCACTTTTTGTCTCTTACATTAGGTGGGGGCATAACTGATAAAAAAAAAAAAAAAAAAAAAAAAAAGAACTAGTAACTATATACCAAAATATTCTCCCATCAACACTTTTTAAATGAATGATTTCGTACTATGAGCCAGAATACTAACGGTTTAAACAAAGAGTTAACGCAAGCGCAGTTTGTTTTGTAAATGACACATAGGGCGGGAGATGCAACGTCCAGTCATTTAGGTGCCCAAGCTTTACTTTGAAGAGAAAACAATGTTTTATCTTTCTATTTTTTAATATTCAGTTAAAATCTCTTTAGCGTTTTTTTTTTTTTTTTATTAGCTTCCGATGCTATTTCTTTCAGACAAGCTAAAAATGTCGTGTCATCAGCCCTGAATTTTCTACTGAACCGATTTTGATAATTATTTTTTAAATGAAAGCTATTTATTTGTAGTTGCGCCCATTTTAGCTATTTTATAATTTATTTCCATTTTTATATTTTATTTTTAATTTTAAATGCTTTTTTACGATACTTCTTCAAAATGGTGGCAACTCAGTTTAGCTTTTCTCTCGATAATAAAAATTTGTTTTCCATTATTACTTTCCACAAGTCAGAAACTTTATTTCATCAGTGAACATGTCCTCGCATTTAAAAGAAAAAAGTTAATTATTTTCGTAAAATTTAACCACAATAAAATGATTGCATATAATTATGCACTAATTGAGGTAAAAAAATATATTTACTGAGAAATAATATTAATAATGTAAATAAAATAACAGAAAATAATTTATGATAAAAATTAATGTCTAAAGCAAAGTAAGAAATATTTCAAATGAGGAAAATGATGGCATTCAGCAACCAGATAAAATGAATTTACAATATTATTACGGACGCCTTTTTCATATTACTAATAACAGTAACTTTAAAAAAACATTTGAAGAGAAAATGACTCACTATTTAAAACATTGCATTTTTACTCACAACGATATTACATTTCAATATTTCTTTTTATTATGGACACTGAGAATGAGATTTTACTTTCAGATGACTTCAGTTAGTGAAAATAATGTCATAGTAAAAATAAAATTAGTTTTTTTTTCTTTAAATAAATCTTTTTTTTTTTTTTTTTTTTTTTTTTTTTTTTTTTTGTAGTGCATATAAAATAAAATTTCTGGATTTCGCCGGCACTCAGATTACAATTTTAACTGAAGATGTGCAAATATTTGCATGCAAAATTGTAACTGGAAAACTTAAGTTTGGAAATATATTTATTATATATTGATTCAATAATGTAATTACTTTTGCTTTTCTTTTTAAGCCAAATCGATCGGGTCTTTTAAACATTTCATTCGTCGAATTCGACGGGTTTCCACTCGTTTTATTGTTAAAATGCATTTCCTTTTTCCCAGAGTCTATAAAAAAGCGTTTAAACTAAAGAAAAAATCCGTTTTTGATGAATCTAGTCAATGAAGAAGTAGCACGTCAAATTGTATCTCTTTATTATTCCGCAATTCCAATGACTCAGAGAGAAATTGCTAATCAATTGGGTATTTCACGCCTTTCTGTTTGATATTATATTGATAAACACAAGAAAAATGAAGTTAGTTCATTACATTCTAAACGGGGTCGCCCTTCTAAAAAACCTCTATTGATTTTTTTTTTTTTTTTCCTAATCGGAGGCGAAACTGAATTCTGCAATGGCAGTATCAACATTCAACTTTTTTTTTATTTTTTTTATTTTATTTTATTTATTTATTTATTTTTTTAAGTAAAATTGAAATCTGTTTGCTTGGGGAATATTTCAGAGACAAAAAATTGTCAAAAATACGGGATTTCTTAATATAAGTTTTAATTCTTTCTAACGACAAACTTAAAAGCAGCGTAACAATTTGGTGTTACAACTCATTTTTCTGACTAAACAAAATGTGATAGTAATAATAAAAATATTAAAAAAATGTAATATAATTGACTGAGGAAAAAGCTAACGAAAGTATTACTTCTGAGAGAAGTAAACTCGTATAGGCTGTAAAATATCCAGATTATTTCGAGATGAAAATTCAAAGTATTTGGGTATTTTCAATTTTCATTCTGTATCATATAAATTTCTTAAACAATCTTTTAAATCAATCATAAATTACATAAAAAAGTAAGTATAAACAATTTCGCCTTTATTATTATTATTTTTTAAATAAAATAAAAAGGAAACACAAATTTAGATAGTAGGAAAAAATGAGACTAATTATTTTCAATTAAAGGTAAAGTTTGAATAGAATGGAAAATATCCAAATTTTGATATGAAAAAATACCAAATATTTGTATTTCTATAAATGAATTTTCATCGTATACCACCTAAATTCCGTGATACATATTTCTAATTAAATTTAAAGTTTAGATTAAAAAAATGGAAGTTTCTTCACTTCGATCAGTATACCTTAAAATTTCGAGATTAAACTAAAAACTTTCCTACAGTAAAAAAAAATACAAGTAGATTTCGATATATCCATATCCAAGTCAAAAAACACAGAAAAAAAAAAAAAAAATCGGAATATCAAGGTTTTACTCAAATATCACTATTATAATTAACAGTATAACTTTAACATTACTAGAAAATGTACAAGAATATTTTTTTTTCGTCATATCGAAGTTTCCGAGAACAATATTTGACAAATCAACATTTTTCTGAATAGTTTTATCAGAAAAATAAAATCCTATATATTAATAAGTTATATTAATTAATTACTAAATTAAAGTAAATAGTAAATTAGCAATTATTTAAATTAATTAATAATAGTTCCGGCTAAGAATAAATTTATTTTCTTCATCCTAAATTGTTTTTTTTTTGTTTTTTTTTCTTATTTTTCTTATCAGAAACTGCAAGCGGAAATAAATCCGATACTGAGAATAAAATTTTATAGGTTTTCTTCGATCTAACTTTTCTTATTTAATTAAAAACTACAGAAATATTTCTCCAATTCATAAATATTTATAGATTAATACCCTTTTTTCGGCTAAATTTACTTTTTTCCGATCGAACAAGAATTTTTCCGACTGACTTTTCCGTTTTTCCAATTTATAAATCTTTATAGGTTAATACGTAATACTATTTTTTCCGACTAAAGATGCCTTTACTGGTGGAACAGAAAACTTCCGATTGATATTTTCGTTTTTCCAATTTATATTTTTTTTATAGGTAAATGCCATTTTTTCCGATGGAATAAAAAAATTTCCGATTTAAAAATTTACAAGTATTTATAGGTTAATACGCAATACTATTTTTTCCGACTAAACATGCCTTTCCGGACTGAAACGGAAAATTTTCCGATTGATATTTTCGTTTTTCTAATTTATAAGTTTTTATAGGCTAATACCATTTCTTCCGATCGAACAAGAATTTTTTCGATTGACTTATTCGTTTTTCCAATTTATAAATTTTTATAGAATAATACTATTTTTTCCGATTAAACATGCCTTTTCCGATGGAAAGGGAAATTTTCCGAATGATACTTTCGTTTTTCCAATTTATAAGTTTTTATAGGTTAATACCATTTTTTCCGATTAAACAAGAATTCCGACTGATTTTTCCTTTTTCCAATTTGTAAGTTTTTACGTAATACTATTTTTTCCGACTAAATACGCTTTTTCGGATGGAACAGAAAAATTTCCGAATGATTTTCCAGTTTATAAGTTTTTAAAAGTTAAGAACATTTTTTCCGATCAAACAAGAATTTTTCCGACTGATTTTTCCTTTTTCCAATTTGTAAGTTTTTACGTAATACTATTTTTTCCGACAAAACACGCTTTTTCGGATGGAACAGGAAAATTTCCGAATGATTTTCCAGTATATAAGTTTTTATAGGTTAAGAACATTTTTTCCGATCAAACAAGAATTTTTCCGACTGATTTTTCGGTTTTTCCAATTTATAAGTTTTTATAGGATAATACGTAATGCTTTCCAACTAAATACTCCTTTTCCGATGGAATGGGAAATTTTCCGAATGATTTTCCAGTTTATAAGATTTTATTGGTCAATACCATTTTTTCCGACTAAACATACTTTTTCCGATAGATCTGGGAATTTTCCGACTGATTTCTCCTAGGGGGGGTGTTGCACCCCCCCAAACCCCCCCGGGATTTACGGCCCTGCATTTATATCAGCATTTAAAAATGCACTTTTTACGTCTAAATACTTAATCTTCATATTCTTGGCACTTGCCATTGTTAAGAGGAATCGAGATATTGCATTGTTCGCAATAGGAGCATATGTATCTTTAAAATCTCCTCCCGGCTTTAGAGCAAAAAATCCTTCAGCTACAAGTCGAGCTTTATAGCGTGAAACATTTCCAGTTTGATATTAGCTTAAAAATCCATTTTGTTCCAATTGCATTTCGGTTTTCAGGTAAATCTGCAAATTCCCCAAAAATGTCTTTCTTCAATTGATTTAATTTTGTCGTCTGCAGCTTTAAGCCATTTATTTTGTTCAACTTCAGGTAACTTTTTCATTTCATTCCATTATACAGGTTCATCAACACTTTTAACAGATGTTTTATAAGTTGTAATATATGTTATAGGAGGTACACCTTTATTAGACCGTTCTGAACGTTTTACTATTACATTTTCGATCCCTTCTAAGTCTTTATTTTCCTCTAAAGGTTTTGCTTTATGCTCATCATTTAAGTTTAAAGTAATTTTCTACAGTCATGATTCATGACATTAGTTAATACAAGGTAGAACCCGTCAAATTTTGACGAAAGAAAATGTTTAAGAAGGAACTGTTTCATTAACTTATAATAAACTTACAAAATTAGTTATAGTAAAAAATGAATTTTATATTGATACGTTTAACTGTTAAACAAATAATATTTATCGTCAAATTAACAAAATACTATTTCTATAAAACGCAGTTGTTGAAATTGTTAAATTAAATTTTAATAGTATATGTAAGCAGTAAAAAATAATAAAGATATATTATTATGATAAAGTTATCAATTGAGGTCTTATGCTAGTATTCCAAAATGATATTTATTGTCAAATTAACAAAATAGTATTTCTATAAAACGCAGTTGTTGAAATTGTTAAAATTAAACTTTAATCGTACATGTAAGCAGTAAAAAAAATAATAAAGATACATATGTTATTATGATAAAGTTTATGATATGTTATTATAATATATGTTATCTACTAAGGTTCTTATGCTAGTATTCCAAAATGATAAAAAGCAAAATTTATTCAACTTTGACTCAATCATAAAAAAAATTTCCCCGTGAAATCTAAATCCGGCATCATTTTCACCATATCAAAATTTACAAATGTACATTTCCCATCTCCATTTACGTTTTAAAAAAATTGGCATTTTAATTTGATAATTTTGATTGAAAACTTTAAGTCTCAATGCTATTAGCTGAAATAGATATTAAACTGTTGATATTATTTTACGTATAATTCAAATTTTGTAAATGAAGTCAAAATTCACCGAGTTTTATAACAGAAGATATCTAAATTTCTAATTTTTCCCTTGTAATGAGAAAATGGCAACATAAAGATACAACACTCATTTTTTCCTTTTTTTCCCCCTTTGCTTTAAATAGAAATGGAGTACTCCTGTTGCCACGATTAGAAAAGAAGTAGTAAAAGCTGCAAAAAAATTAATACTTCAAAATCAAATTAAGATACAGCTTTCAAACAAACTTCATTTAAAAGTACATTTTTTTTCCTACACGATGGTGTAAAAATTAAAAATTTGCAACATTAAGAAATTTAAAAATTTTTAGTAGCAAAAATTGCAATACCGAAATTCATTTAAAATTTGAAAGTGTTGCCATGCAGAAAATGACGTATGGCTTACGCACAGATACGTTTGGCCTTTATAATATAGATTTCATTTTCTCCATCATTGAGACAAATTACATATTTTGAAATAATTACTTTGTTCTTTTCTTTATCAAGGATGATTATCAAGGATGATGTATATTCTTCTGCATAACCTAGAAAAATTCCTTCTTTACCTCTTATCCAATTTTCTTCTCAATACAAGTGCAATATAATATACAATTTTGCAACCAAAAATCTTTAAGTGCTTTACTGTTGGTTTATATCCATGCCATATTTCAAAAGGCGTTTTCTCGCAAGTATTTGTGGGTAAATGATTTTGCAAGTAGATCGATGTCATGCTCCCCAAAACTTTTTATCCAACTTGGAATCTTCCAGCATACATTTCGTTATTTCAACCAAATGACGATTCCTTCTTTCTGGAACTCCTTCCCATTGAGGAGAATGTGATACTGATAACTAATATTTAATTCCTTCCTTAATCATGTAATTTCGAAGTCTTTTATTCACAAATTTTCCTCCTCTGTCACATCTCAATATCTTTGGTGTGCGCTCAAATTTAGTTTTCGCACAATGGAAATTTTTTTCAATTTTTGTAGCTACTTCACGCTTCTGTTTCAGTAAATAAACATTTAGTTATCTCGAACTGTCATCTACAAGTGCGCTTTCCTGTGGGAGTCTCATTTTGAAAAAGTACACAATCAGCTTGGAATAAATTTACAATTTTTGATGTTCGATGTTCACTTTTATAAGGATAAGCATTCTGAACTATCTAAAAACTTTTGTACAACATAAACATTTCATTTTTTGTTTACAGTTCTTCATTTTTAAACCATAGACTAGATGATTATCTTGTAATTACTTAAATGCTCGAAGATCGCGATGTCTAAATATTCTATGCCACATATGAATACAGTTTAAAAAAGCAATTTCATCGCGGTATATGCCGATTTATTATTATTATTGTTTTTTAATTTACTTGCGAGTATTTTTGATATGCTTATAATTTTGAAGTATATTCAGACTAAGAAAATATGCTGATGAGACCAATTATTGAACCCGACTTTAGCCATTCAATCAATATAGCTATTAGACTGTCAAGAAGAATACTAAGATCAGTAAACTATAATCCTGTCAAAAACATGAATGTGAAAGAATGCCAAGTTCATTAAAGGTTTCACTAATAAAAGAAGTGAGATCTAACTGCAAACCAAGTTCTTTCGGAGCTCCTTAAATCATAACTCCTGTCATGCATTACATTATTCAATTGCTTAAAGTGATTTGTTATGTTACTTGTTATTCAATAGAGCGACTTAGCAAGTTTTCTCTTATTCAATTTTTTCTATTTAGTTGATCAGAGATTAAAGTTGATCCCTTCCTTAACTTATCAGTACCTTAACTTCAATATACTTATTCGAACACTCGATTGACTAGATCCTTGCCAATCAGATTCTAGATTAAATTATACTATGACTCAAAGATTAAAGTTGGTAGCTGAAAACTTGCCAAGTCGCTCTATTGAAAAACAAGTAACATAACAAATCACTTTAAGCAATTGAATAATGTAATGCATGACAGGAGTTATGATTTAAGGAGCTCCGAAAGAACTTGGTTTGCAGTTAGATCTCACTTCTTTTATTAGTGAAACCTTTAATGAACTTGGCATTCTTTCACATTCATGTTTTTGACAGGATATCATTATTTTTTGTCAAATCACTTCTTTTATGAGCGAAACCTTTAACGAACTTGGCATTTTTTCACATTCATGTTTTTGATAGGATATCATTATTTTTTGTCAAATAAGTAGGTATTTGTTTCCTTTTTGAAATAAATAGGTTAAATTAGTTAAATTAGTTTTATTTAATATTAATTAATCTTTCAGATTTTCCTGCATTTATTCACTGTTTTTTTCAGTCAAATTTAAAAACTTAACATTAGGACTGCTTATGTTCCTTTAAATTCCACTAATAAGGTTTTTTTTACGTGATTGGGTACTACTTGATTATTTCGTCGACCAAAAACGTTTGTAGCCAACTTGGCGAAATATCGCTATATTGACGACAAAAATTACGCACCAAAAGTCATGCTAACTTGGCGATATTTCTAGTATTTTGCCAAATTCCCATAGATTCCCATTGTAATCTGGTGTAATTTATCCAATAATTTTGTTAGAGCAAGGACTGTCGCCATCATTTTGGCATCTTTTTTTCTTTAAATTGGTTCTCTAACTACCCAAGATTGCTTAAATATTGCTATTTAGAAAGTTTTTAGAACGCTTTTCGCGCATTTTTATCCCTTTTAATTTTTGTATTTGTTAATAAATGTTCTTAGCGATCATTTATATCTTATAATTAATGAAGATGCCAAATTTTATGTTTTTAGGCCCTTAACATACAGACATCGCATTTTTAGAACGCTTTTTGCTCTTTAACCCCCTTTGGATTAGTGGAATCGACATAAGATATAGCCTATATTGGAGCAAGGACTATCACCATCATTTTGATATCATTACTTTTAAGATCGGTTTGTTGTTTGCTGAAATTGCTTAAAAATCCCAGTTTAGAACATTTTTAGAACGCTTTTCGCACATTTTCACTCCTTTTGAATTCCATATTTTTTATCAAATGGCCTTAGAGATCATTTAAATCTTATAGATAATTAACATGTCAAATCTGATAGTTTTAGTTCCTTCAGTAACACAAAAGTTGCATTTTTAGAATGTTTTTTGCTTCTGCACCCTCTGTTGGTTAATGGTATACGCATACAATATAGCCTATGTTTGAACCGGGGCTAATACCATCATTTTGGTATCATTGATTTTGAAATCGGTTCGGTGGTTTCAGAGATTAGCCCCGATATTCGCCAAAAGTGTCGCCAACTTGGCACTATTTCTGATATTTCGCGAAATTCCCATAAACTCTAAAATACCAAACTTTATGTTTCCAGTCCAGTCCCTTAATATACAGAAATCGCATTTTTAGAATGTTTTTTGCTCTTTTACCTCCTTTGGGTTAGTGTAATCGACATAAGGTATATCCTATGTTGGAGCAAAGACTGTCATCATCATTTTGATATCATTACTTTTAAGATCGGTTTGTTGTTTGCTGAGATTGTTTTAAAATTGGTATTTCGAACTTTTTTAGATCGCTCATCGCGGATTTTCACCCATTTAAGTTTGATATTTTTTAGCAAATGTCATTAGTGATCATTTATATCTTATAAAAAATTAACATGCCAAATTTTGTGCTTCTAGGCCCTTCAGTAAAACAAAAATCACATTTTTAGAATGTTTTTTGCTTCTGAACCCTCTTTTGGTTAGTGGCACAGACATAAGATATAGTCTATGTTTGAACCGGGGCGAATACCATCATTTTGGTACCATTACTTTTGAAATCGGTTCGGTAGTTTCAGAGATTAGCCCTGATACTTGCCAAAAATGACGCCAACTTGGCACTATTTCTGGTATTTTGTGAAATTCTCATAAACTTCCATTGTAATCCAATAATTTATCCTCTAACCAACCATTAATGTTTAATTAATGGTGATTTCTGATTTTTTCCTATTTATGGATCCAATAACCTACCTCCACACCAAATTTCAACTTCCTAAGTCATCTGGATGTAGTCAAACATTTCTATGAGTGAGTCAGTGAGTCAGTGGTAAAAACAGTGGTTTTCAGACGTCAATTTCTCGTGAACGGCAAAAGATTTTTTTAAAAAATTTTAGGATTCGGAAATTAGGAGATGGTCTTACACGACACAAAAAATTGCAAGTGTGTAGGTCAAATAGAATTTAAGTTATTGAGGGGTCAAAAGTGGCTCGAAATGGTTCGGGTAATATAACCCACGGCCGGTGTGTCGCCTTTTACTTTGTGAACTTGGGTGACACACTGCCTTGTGTCTAGATAGTCCAAGAGCCGACCGCACAAAACCCTAAGTCATTGAGCACAAGTAAAAATCCTTTATTTTATGGAAGAGTAATAATAGGGGAATCTGATCACCCATGTCTGCCGGAAGTGAAGTGGTGCATAAGCCAAAAATTGATACCACTAGTGGTTTACTCGTAAGTCTATCATTGTGCTTGCCGTACGATCAAAAGTATGAAAACACGTAAAACTGGGTGCAGGAAAACATAATGTTAGTCTACAAGTCAACCACTAGTAGTATTCATTTTTAGCTTATGCACCACATTGCTTCCGGCGTAAATGAATCATTAAATTCCCCTATGACAACTTTTCCATAATGTAAAGGATTATTTTTTGCACTCGATGACTTAGGATTTTGTGCGGTCGGTTCTTGGACTATAAGCTGTATTTTGTCAACTATTATATGGTATTGTCGCTGATAGAACATTTGGCAAACAGTGGCATCTATAGGGCAGTTCGACATTGGAGACCAAACAACCGATCAATGACAATCGTGATTAGTATTTGAGAGAATTATGGAGCGGTTGGAGGTCGAAAGGTGATTTTTGATTGGTGTATGCAAAGACCTTCAACTGATAGTAATTTCCCTGTAGATTCGGTTCAGTAAAAAAGAAATAGAAAAAATAGAATCCTTGAATTCAAACTTCCCTATAAAAATTCCTTACAAATCATACAAATTTCAGATTTGGGGCTCTTCACTCGAAAATACCACAATTGTAGATGGCCCCGATATTTCATCAATAGTCCAGAAAGGAAATTAAATTCGTCACCATGCTATCTTCTTTCGCTGGAAAAAATCCTGTAAAAAAAAAGTTACTCATTATAATAGGAGGAACAGGAAGATTATTGAAGTAGATTATCCATACCCAATTCAGGAATACAATCGATGCGAGGAAGGATTTGATGCTTTAGATAACTTAATGGCAAGCTACAAAATTAATATTTGTAATGGCAAATGATTCGTAAATGGTATCCCCGAATCTTTTATTGTTTGCTTGACTTGACTACAGCAAAAGTATGGGTTCTCTGCAAAAGAGTTTTGATTCCTAATGGTCGTCAATCGGAGATAATGACTCAATTAAAGTTCAGAGCAGAACTTGAAAAAATCATTATGTATGGTAGGAAAATACATCCCTTAGTTGGAAGACCTTCATCGATGGTTGAAGAAAAAGTTGAGTCAAAGAAGCATAGAGGTCCATCACAGTACGTAACTCCTAAAGATGTTCGATTGGACCAAACAGAACATATGCTTCTATGTACAGAAAAAAAGGTGCAAATATCCCAAATTGCAAAAGAAACACTGTAACAACTAACGAAATGGGAAAAATGTGATGTTGGACTGTGATTTAATAGAAATAATAATTGTTTAAAAAAATTCCATATAATTCCTTAACTAGGACTTCCGTCAGAGGGATTAGTCTGAGCGATATTGCTGAGAACATATATTTAATAATTTCCAAAAAGTAAAGAAAAAATACCACATTTAAAAAACAAATGTAATTTAACAAATTACAACTATTTGGAAAATAATATTTTCAAAGACTATAATTTTAGACTTATAAATGATTTCTATACTTAAAAAAACAATAAAAATAACATCATTTTTAGGATGATCAAAACGTAGCTTACATAATAACAGAGTCATATTAATATGCCTGGACATTTACAGTCACGTTAATATTCCTGGATCAATCACAAAAACAAATATTAAATGAAATTCAGTTTAACAATTTTCGGTACTGTACATTTTTAAATTTCCAAACATTGCACATTTTCAATTTTTACACCATCGTATAAAGAGAAAATTTACTTTTAAATGCAACTTGTTTGAAACCTGTATCTCAATTTGTTATTGAGTTATTAATTTTTTGTTCGTTTTTAATTTTTTTTTTTTTTTTTTTTTTTTTAATGCATTGTAGCAAACACATTCAGATGTACTTCAGATTTCCCAATTCTTTACCGAGAACAACTATTTTCCAAATAGTTAATAAAAAATGAGACCTTATTTTTAATTATATAGTGCCATAAATTATTTGGCCATTGATTATAAGCCATTGATTATATAGTGCCATAAATTTAAATGTCAAAAATGAGCAAAGTAAATGGAAGAAATGCAAAATTTTATATAAAAATTTCTATACACGGTTAAGAACTGGGAAAGCAAACTATGCAAATCAGTCATGCATGGGTATAAAATTGGAAGTACGCAATGCATTAAAAGTAATGCAGATAATAAAACATTAAAATAGCTTTAATCGGAATTTGAACTCTTTGAAATGACGTAAAATATATAAACAGCACAAAAAATTGCACAAATCATGATGGTTGAGTAGAATGAAGGAGTTTTTTTACATGGTGTGTGGTTCCCTTAGATAGTTAATATAGAATAGTTAATAATATAATATCTATATCTGTTTTCTATGGATATGATGAGGATCTCGATAAGAATTTAGGGAATTTTCTCTTTAAAAATGATATATAAAAATCCTTAAAACGCCAACAAAGGAATGCAATGCATCGTTCGAGTGTGTCTCAGATATGCTCGATCAGATTTAAATTGATTGTGCATGCTAGCCACTACATACACTGCTTTTCTTTCTTTGCAAACTTGTTCTCATGAAGTTGAGCAGTATTTCATTGTAGCATGCATTAAATAAAAAGAATATACAATGCGTGCAGTATAAGGTACGAACGATATTTGAATATCTAGTCTGCATAAGCCTTGAGCTGTAAAAATGTCACCACAAGTGACTTATAAATCTGCTAAATGCATGCATCTGATTGTGCATGCTAGCCACTACATACACTGCTTTTCTTTCTTTGCAAACTTGTTCTCATGAAGTTGAGCAGTATTTCATTGTAGCATGCATTAAATAAAAGGAATATACAATGCGTGCAGTATAAGGTACGAACGATATTTGAATATCTAGTCTGCATAAGCCTTGAGCTGTAAAAATGTCACCACAAGTGACTTATAAATCTGCTAAATGCATGCATCTGATTGTGCATGCTAGCCACTACATACACTGCTTTTCTTTCTTTGCAAACTTGTTCTCATGAAGTTGAGCAGTATTTCATTGTAGCATGCATTAAATAAAAGGAATATACAATGCGTGCAGTATAAGGTACGAACGATATTTGAATATCTAGTCTGCATAAGCCTTGTGCTGTAAAAATGTCACCACAAGTGACTTATAAATCTCATAAATGCATATCAATTTCATTATGTTTCGATGTTCGCGTAACATCATTAAAATGTTCTTGGAATTTTTTCATCGTATCGACTATAATGTAACGGTATATTTTTGATTGTCCCTGTATTTGAACTATTTATCCAATTTCACCAAAATTTAAAATGACTCAGCGAAATTCGGCAACAAATATATATTTAAAATTCGCAACGATTACGATTCGCAAGACAGGCTGACTCAAATATGTCAATATGAACTGGAATTCTTTTGTGGTGCCCTGTAATTGAATAGTAAATATTCTTTGTGCGGCATGCTCTACAAAATATATATTCTAGTGCTTCTCATAAATGCATATCAATTTCATTATGTTTCGATGCTCGCGTAACATCATTAAAATGTTCTTGGAATTTTTTCGTCTTATCGGCTATAATGTAACGGTATATTTTTGATTGTCCCTGTATTTGAACTATTTATCCAATTTCACCAAAATTTAAAATGACTCAACGAAATTCGGCAACAAATATATATTTAAAATTTAAAACGATTCGCAAGACATGCTGACTCAAATATGTCAATATGAACTCGATTATGCAGTTTTATTCCAAAAATTTATTATTTAAAGACTAATGACAGTTGAGAAAATGATAAAATCCCCAGATTAGTAAAGCTGAAAAATTAATGTACCTCTCCCCCGTACCATTTTGTTATGGAATTCTTTTGTGGTGCCCTGTAATTGAATAGTAAATATTCTTTGTGCGGCATGCTCTACAAAATATATATTCTAGTGCTTCTCATAAATGCATATCAATTTCATTATGTTTCGATGTTCGCGTAACATCATTAATATGTTCTTGGAATTTTTTCATCCTATCGGCTATAATGTAACGGTATATTTTTGATTGTCCCTGTATTTGAACTATTTATCCAATTTCACCAAAATTTAAAATGACTCAACGAAATTCGGCAACAAATATATATTTAAAATTTAAAACGATTCGGTTGGATAGTTTTTGTGCTGTTCTATGTGGACAGAGAGACGGACGGTTCAGACGGCGGCTATAGGTACTACGTTTTTATGTAATTACGAATGCACCTAAAAAACTGTTAAATTTCAAAGCACATGCCGAAATTGAAAACACATGACAAGCAATTATTGCTCAAGGACAGTATTGTAACTTATTTCTTTTGTGTGTCCCTGTAAACGGATTAAAAATGATATGAATGTCCTGTTCAAACGTAATCGTAATGCAATTCATCGATTTATATAAGTTTCAATACTTTAAAATAGTGTAATTTCACTAAAATAAACTGTTAACGATTTTTCTTATAGACCATAATGTGAAGGAAAACTTTTGGGTTACCCTGTAAGTAAATTATTAATCTCACATACCTCATATACAATAATTAAACATGCCTAGGGGATCCTAAATGAGATTTACCAATTGCATAAAAATCCGAGTATATTTACGGATGTTAGAATGTGGACAGACGGACAGACAAACCGAATGCATAAACACTTTTCAACTTTGTTGGAAAATGAAAAAAAAGCGCAACCGATTCATTTAATGCAAATAAATAAATAAATAAATAAATAAAATAAAATAAAATAAAATTTCCCCCAAAAAGCCAGGACAGGATTTGGTACTTTTCTATATAATTGGCATCGAAATATCGTTATTAGGTGCGTTCGTAACTATGTACATACGTAGCACCTATAGTTGTCGTTTAGTCCGTCCGTTTGTTCGTCCGTCCGTCCGTCTGTATGTCCGTCTGTCTGTCCGCCTATAACTACGCAAAAACTACCCAACCGAATCGGATGCATAGATCAACTACAGGGGCAATCAAAATTATTCCTTTACATTACGGTCAATGGGGGAAAAAGATTCAAATAAGTTTCAATCGTTTGAAATTTTAAATATATAATTATTAGATAATTTTGTCGAATCATTTCAAATTTTATGAAAATCGGATGCATAGATCAGTTACAGGGACAATCAAAAGTATACCATTACATTGCAGCCAATGGGGAAAAAAGCATCAAATGCATTTTAATCGCTTGAAATTTAAAATATATAACTATTACACAATTTTATGGAGTCATTTCAAATGTTATGAAAATAGGATGCATAGATCAATTACAGGAACAATCAAAAGTATTCCCTTACATTACGGTCAATATGAAAAAATAATTTAAAGTAGAATTGACATAACCCTATGAAGTATATATATATATATACACATATATATACTAAAATATACATTCTTTACAATCTGTGATGCAAAGAATATTTATTATTAAATTACAGGGCCACCTAAAAGCATTCCACTACATAATGTTATACGAGAAAACTTTGTTTGGGACGCGTTTTAATTATATTAAACTATTTCACATTGTATGAATCATTGTGCGCGCGGCAGCGCGCTACAATAATATGATTGAGCGATGGTGCACACGGATTTTTCAATTTTTCTTTTTGCAATAACTAACTAAATACTTATCCAATTTTGATGATTTTTTTTTTTAAATGTTCGTCTGACCAAGAAGCACAACATAGCACAAAAATTATTTTTTTTTATGGCATACTGTAGGTGTACTGTAGAGTATTCTGAAAATCGGACAAAAATTTTGTGTCACAGCACTTTTCTCGAAAACTACTAAAGATAAAAACTTAATTTTTTTTTTAAACAAAAGACAAACTTTTTATCCCGAGGTAGTCATCGAGAAAACGTTATTTCGCTGGGCGGTTTTTCTGAAATTGCGTATTTTCCAAACTTGGTCATAAATGGGTATATCTAACGTTCTATTGCAGATAGAATGTTGCGGTAAAGTTTATTTTAAAGATTTTGCGATGCTAATTAATCCTGCAAAAATTCATAGCTTTACGTTAAACAGTTTTTTTACAAGATGAAATAAAAGAATGGCAGTCATCAATCTAAGGTACTTGTGATCATCGGAGAGAAAAACCAGTTACACCATTCGATTAAGCATAAAAAAATACAGAATGCTTTTTTTTCTCTTATTTTTAACTTAATTTTTTAACGAATTATGAATTTTTTTTGAAATTTTTGACATGCTGATTTTTGTCATTTTTTAATGAATCATTTACTGAATAATTATGCACGGTGTCTAGCCCTGGTGGCTGTCAAATTTAATTTTTTATTTTAAATTAGGCAATTTTTTTGCACCATGCCAAATTTATATTTTATCCATTTTTTTCATTTATTTATATTTTGTTTTTAGCACAATGGCATCAATGGCAAAAATGCCTGGCATACCTGTCAAATATTGGGGCCCTGTACTTTAACAAAGTGTATTTATTATAAGTATATACCGTATTTATTCTAATAGAATGCGCCCTCTAATAGAGTGCGTCTTCTAATAAAGTGCGCACCTTGGTGCTGATTGAAAAAATAAATATACGGAAACGATATAGTAGATAAGTAGAAAACGATTACTTAAATGCATTATCGAGGATTCTCATCGATCAAAATAGAGATATTCTATCAAAGCGATGGAGTGGCGATGCAGCAAAAGTTTCAAATTTTGAACAATGTACCACTCCTGTAAACTATAGCGCCAAGGATATGCACACTGTTAAAAATCTGCTGCATTTTGCTGCAACGCACTCCCCTGCTTGTATAGAAAACGGTTACTTGGACGTGAAATGGCGCTTTCTCATTGGTTGGAATAGATATATTATATACAAATGGTGGAGGGCGTTGTAGCAAAATGCAGCAGGTTTTTAACAGTGCACTGTTAAAAATTTGACCCATTTGTTGCAGAGTCACTCCACAGCTTTTTAGAATGTCTCTTTATGGCCAATGAGAATGCTCCATAACACAGTAAAGCAATCGTTTCCTATAAAAGCGGTGGAGTACATTTTTAATAAGTCCGTAATAAATACGGATTAAGAAAAAAAAGAAGCATGGTTTTTGTATCAAACTTTACTGTTGCATAAAAAAGTTCCTGTTTTTGGCAAAAATAATGGATATTTGAATGAAAAATCTATTCTTTGAAAGGATTTATTATTTTATTCACTTTAGTAAAAAACTGATTTTTTTTTTTTTTTTTGAAAACCACCGTAGAATTTTGGTATAGAAAAACCTGTTTAAAAATTTTTTTTAATTTGTAACACCAGAGTATTAGAGTATGTAGCATTTTTTAATTTCAATACAAATAAGATTTTGTTTTCTATATATAAAATACAAAACAAGTTGTGCAGTATCCCTATGGAATATGGAAAAATAGAAGGACTAGTGAAAAATGCTCCAAGGAGCAGTGCAAAAGCAGAATATGATTTTAATTGAGCATTAAAAAGTAATGGACAAGTGCTTCTGTTAATTACTGAGCATGAGGAAGGATAAGGGATCCCTTCTTGGCTACAACTCACTTCAATGCCAACTTTGAAAAAATCATATTTGCGCTTTTTCCGTGAAAACAAATCAGTCGCAGTTACTATAAAAATGTATAGTGTAAAGACGTAACCAGTAAAGATGCAGCTTAATTAAACATAAATGTAAAGGAAGGCGACATAATGCCAGATACCTAGTTCCTGCAGGTATCACATTCATGCACTGCCACCAAGCATACCCTAAGTGTATAATTGCACAGAAAATTGATTTGTAGTATAGTGCAGAGTGAACAGTGCAGTTAACATCAGAGATGTACTACAGGCTATACGCCGTACACCTTCTGGACTTTTTAATAGAACACCATATACCCTCTGTTTTTCAAGAAAGCTTATAGTATACACATTCTAGAATATCCCTCTGCTTAGAGCATATATCTTATGTTATTTTTATGACTACACCCCTGGTTAACATCTAAAGCACGGTGGAAAATTCTACTAAAGAACCGCAAATTTATTTTATATGTAAAAAGCGCAAATATGATTTTTTCAAAGTTGGCATTGAAGTGAGTTGTAGCCAAGAAGGGATCCCTTATCCTTCCTCATGCTTAGTAATTAACAGAAGCACTTGTCCATTACTTTTTAATGCTCAATTAAAATCATATTCTGCTTTTGCACTGCTCCTTGGAGCATTTTTCACTAGTATGATATGCGTTGCTGAGGTGTAATAAAAATTACTTCTTGCATATTTACAGAAACACAAAGATTTCGACTACTATACTATATCCGAAGTACGCTCTACTATATCAGCAAGATCTGAATATTTTTAAAACTTCGTTATCGTACGAACGCACCTCATTTGCTACGTTCACGTGCAATTTCCAACTTGTTTCGCATAACATGGTAACCAGGCAATTGTTTTTTTTCTATATTAATTAAATCTGTATTTAATCGCGTTTTTATTTATCGTTGCTTCCTTTTTAATATAACAGAAAATAATTCAAAAGTGATTTTCGCCAAATTTTCGCCAAACCAAATACGGTACTACTTAATTATCCCGTTGACCAAATTCGCCAAATGATACAAATCGCCAAAGTAATAGCCAACTTATGCATGTTGACTAAATTTTTATTTTAATTAATATAAGAAAAATTAAATTAGTAAAACATTAATAAGAAGTCGAGGTAAAAATTACTTTATGATGTTTTACGCACGCGTATCATGTTTAATGTTATTGAATGGGACATTCAAGGTCATCTGTTGTCGGAATTTAATCTTATAATTTGGCGATATTTTTTTGATCGACGGCATAACCAAGTAGTACCCGAAATACATATATGATATTTTTGTCCTATTTTTATGGTACTTTTCCATTAATATCTTCACTTCGGCGTTTTTATAAATCTTGGTCCTTTTTGGGCTTCAGAAAGTCAGATTTCATATCTGATGAACGTTTATGCTTATTTTTTGCACATAAATATGGCATAAATGCCATATACGCGCCAAGTTGGTGCGATTTTGTCTGTCGCCAAATTGATGAAAACAGATTTTGAATATTGCTGTAAGTGTTAATATTTTCGATTTATTGTGATATGTATATTTTTTATTATATTTTTTATTATGATTATTATTTATAATTTTTATTTATTGCTTCACCTAATGTTTCTTTTTTGGTACTACTTGTCTGTCGACAAACTATAAGATTAAGCCAAACTATAAGATTAAACGCCAATAATGGATGATCGGGAATGTTTCATTCAATCGTATTAAACAAGATACATGTGTTTAAACCTTTCAGGGGCAAGGCATTTGTGCTCCAAAAATGGTCAATTTATATTTACGAACAAATTTAATTGAAAATAATCTGAAATAATCAAAACCGTTTCGTCACGTATATTATGAGATCAAAATTGTACTAAAAATTTACTGGTGCCAGTTGGCAATTTATGCATTAAAATTAACCGTTTACATACTGCGAATGGCTTTCTTCAAGAGGTTAAAACGGCATCAAGGAATTTTTAATCCCACTTTTTATTTGTATTTTTATAAATGTTTTAATAATTTATTTCTTCTTTCGTTATTTAAAATTAAAAAAATATATCAATATGTGTAATTTGGCTATTAGTTTGGCGATTCGTATAATTTGGCGAAATTGAATGACAAAATAACCAAATATTACAAAAAAAAAAAAAAAAAAAAAAAAAAAAAAAAAAAAAGTGATCGATGTAAACAGAATAACAATATATAATCTATTAATAAAAGTAACATCTAAAGCAGCCATGTCAAACTCGTATTTAATTTAAATACGAAAGAATTGTTTCCAATTTGCACGCGCGAAATATAAAAGATGTTACATGGCGATTATAAAACGCAATTATAAAAAAAATTCCAAAATATCAAATGCTAAGTTACTAAGAATTATGCCTTTTTTCTTTTCAATTAACGAAAAAAAAAAAAAAAAGATTTCTTTTCCCGTTGTTTCTTAAGTTTAAATATGTTTTATAGCACATACATGAAAATTATTTGCATATTTTCCTTGCTCCATGTGCTTGAATTTGGAAATCTAATGAAAACATTCAGCTTGTGAAAATGACGCACACCAAATTTCTGTGACATATGCAAATAAATTGTGCTTTTTTATCAGTTTTTTTAATGTAACTTTTAAACTATTTGGAACTAATTTTTCGTAGGTGGTGCATTCACCAGATTACCTCCATAGGTACCTATTGGTACAAACAGAATCAAAATCCGACAAGTACTTTTTGAGATTTGCTTGACGAAAGAATTTTTTTGAATTTTAATATCGTTACGTATCTCTGAGTATAAAGACTTCGCTTCGCTCAGACAATCAAAATCCGACAAGTACTTTTTGAGATTTGCTTGACGAAAGAATTTTTTTGAATTTTAATATCGTTACGTATCTCTGAGTATAAAGACTTCGCTTCGCTCAGACAACTAAGAAATTTGTACTCATATTGTCAAGCATAGTAAAATAAACAATTTATTTTGTATTCCACATTCATTTTTGTAATATTTTGCAATACATGTCTGTATTTGTAATAAGAATTAATTATTTTTAAAGTACTTTGTGGAATTTTTTTATCATAGTTCTAAATATTCACACGTGTTTAATATTATTGAATTTTATCAAAGTAAATTATTTTTTCAATTAAAGTCTAGTGTTGCCGATTGTCAACAAACTGTTTATCTGTAGCCGTAAGTCCTACTTAAAATAAAATTTTATTTTTTAAAGTATTTTTTTCCATGATTTATTTAAGAAATGAAAGCTGAAAGGTATTTATAACCCTTTAAGTTTAAGATCCGATGAGATTGTAAACAAAACTAGTCATGCAAGCTGGAAGTAAAACATGTACTACAACTACGATCTGTTGATAAAGAATGATACTTTACTTTTTTCTGCAAACCAGAGTAATCGTTCGATTTGAGTTTTTATTACGCACAGCTCATAAGCAACAATTTAGAAGAATGGCTTACCCGCACGATTGTGTGGTTTGGGTCTTAAGGGTTAGTTCAATTAAAAAAAGAATCAGGCGTTTAAAGATTTAAAAAAATTGTCACAAATATAATTTTAACGTAACTCTAGAAATTCAAGAAAGATATGCATAATCACCTTCATGACTAGATAATTTTTGTTGTTCTCTGCCAATTCACTTCAGTAAGGAACAAGTATTATATGAACTGTAACTTTATTTTTCATAAACTTTCAAGAAGCGATTCTAACATTTTGACATTAAACTTTTGGCATTAACACATTTATAATTGTTTCTTATTAAGGGATCTTCAGTGGCGTAGATAGCGGGGGGCGGTCCGCCTCGGGTGTCACCCTATAAGGTGTCAACCCAATCTTTATTTGCAAATATATATACATAATCTTATAAGATTTTGTAAAAAAAAATTCTGGGATAAAAGGAAATTTCTAGCGACGACGCATCAGAGTTAATTTCCTTTTCTTTGAGAATGTGAAAAATGCAGAATGGGGTGTATAAATATCATATGCACCAGGGAAAAAACATAACCTATCCAACGAGTGAATAACGAAAAACAAACTTCAAAAGATTTTTTTTATTTTATTTATTTATTTATTTATTTATTTATTTTTACATATACACACTGCATTGACATAGGACTATGGGATAAGTGATGAGTCGCTCATGTGGAATTTTTATGCAGGAGGACATAAGGTAAATCCGGAATGATATGGTCATTTGTTATAATAACATAGATTTGTGATTGAAAAAATATGACAGATTGCGGGGGAGCGGGTGACACCATTTACATCCGCCCCGGGTGTCACCTATCGTAGTTACGCCACTGGGGATCTTATTAATTATATCTTATTAGATCTTATTACGAACAGGTAGAGTATTTTTGGATACAAAGATTTCTCTAAAAATATCACAATACACAAAATGCACTTCTGGATTTTCATTATTATTAGTTTTAGTCATTTTCTTTTCATCATAACATATATTTTGCTATCATTTCTGCCCTTTCCCATCGCCGCAGTCCGCAGTTAACTGTAATGTATATATTTATGAACGAGGCTTGCACCATATTCATAAAAAAATTACTATTAGCCTATATCCCCCTTTGATATCTTTTTGGGTGTTTATAAACATCATAATGTTGATGATAGTTAGTTTATATATAAAAAAACAAGTCTAAACGTGTGCAAAAGTGTTATATTTAGATAAATATTTATGAAAGTTACTTCATGTGATTTATTGTCATATTTGCCAACTCGTCACCTGAGAATAATAAGGTTCTATCTGTGTTTTTGAAAAAGTTGGCTTACCGATATAGAAAAGTTCTATTTGTAGCTATGAAGGCATTTTTGCATCAAAATGATGTTATATATAATTTACATATGGTATAACGATTATGTTATGACATTATTTTAATCCAGAAATGCTTCATAGATACAAATAAAACATTTCTATATCGATAAGTCAATTTTTTCAAAAGCACAGATAGAACTTTATTATTCTCAGGTGACGAACTGTTAAGATTTTTCAGCACCAATAATTCTAACCAGAAATTTCCACCTTATTATGTAATCGCAGAAATCCGCGTTTAAAGAGTCGAACATTTCTCTTAAACTGAGTATACTAGACACTCTTAAGTACTTCACACTCGACTTCACAAGAATAAATTCTCAGAATTTATCGGTAACGTATTTTACACTTTTGAATTGAAAAAAAAAATTAAAAAAATTAAAAATTGAATAAAAAATACATTTTTCATTTTATTTTTGAAATTTTGAGAAAAAGAACTCTGAACAAATGGCTTAAGATCTAATATGGAAATGCCCGTCCCCATCTCCATTTAAAATTCAAATTGCGCCATTTTGAGGCGTACGACACATGTTGGTAACCGCTATTCTGTAAAGATTCAATAGATATTCTCAACGGTTACTGCAGATGAATAAATTAGTTCGATTTTTTGCCACAATGTATCAACTTTATTGAAATCAATTGTAGTATGCGATTTTTCATAATATAAAAATCTTTTTTGTATATTCTTAATAGGTGGATTCTTGGGAAGATTCTATTAAATAAAAACATTGATTTATGGAAAAGAAAAATATGGTTAAACGGAATGTACTTCAGATGAGCTTAGGAAGTGATAAAAATTCAACGAATATTACAGTAGATGGACATGATAAAACTGTTAAAATAAGTTTTAATTCTAAAAGCAATCAAAACATTCGCATACCAACTTCTACTACAATGGGAAGACGGCAATGTTGTCTGCATAAGAATCCTGCAAATAATATCATGCTTACTTTACCAGAAAATGGAAGATATTTTGTATGTAATGGATTACCATTAGTCATAGAGTCGCAGTATTTAGAAAACTTCAGAGCTGCGTTTTATTCTCCTCAGTTATTTCGAAATGATACTGAGCCTATGAGAGAAACTTTAACGTGTTCAGCGAGTGATTTTTTAGAGGAAATCAAGGATAAAGACCAGTATCTCGCGTTGAAAGAATCTGAGACAGTAAGAAAAGAAGAGCAGAAAAAATATAGTTTAATGAAGAAGAACATACATACTTTGAAAAAAAGTTTAATAAAAATAGGTGAAGTTCTGAAAGAAATTGAGGACTATCAAGCTGACATCCCAAGTAAAGAAAACCAAAAAATTCGCAATCATGATCATATTAGTGATAAATGTAAAATAAAACGGCATGTAAAACATGAGGAATGCAATGCATCTCAAAAACCTGACAGACACCTTGCATCCTCGAAATCCGCAAAATATATGGAAAAGACCGGTGATTTAAATCAAATTATTACAATCACCCAAATAGGTAAAATCTCACAAGGAAAAAGAAAAACTAATTCACTACCTACAAGTAATAAAGTATCTAATCTAGATAATGAAACGATTAAAAAACAAACTAAACAAGAAGACAAACCTAAAAGAAAGAATGATCAAATTGTTAAACACTCTATTAGAGAAGATGACTTTGGTTTAGCTGAGAAAACAGTGATTAAATTAGTAGATAATATCAAAAGCACAAAATTACTGCTTAAGGATATTCTACAGCTAGACAAAACTATTCCAGAAACTCCCGTGGAGGATGTTTCACAAACAAAAATAAAAATCGTTACACCACCTGCAGAAAACAAAATATTAGATCCAGCAGTGATTGCAGAAGAAGCTAAACAAGAAGCGAAACCTCAAAGAAAAGAAAACCTGATTGATAGTCGCTCTATTAGAGACGATGACTTTGTACCAGCTGATAAAACAATGACCGAATTAGGGGATAACATGGAGAGCACAAAATTTAAGTTTGATGATATTGTACTCCGAGACCAAATTTTTACAGATACCCCCGTGAAGGATACTTCACAAACAAAACTAAAAATTGTTACACAACCTACATATAACAAACTACATCATAGAGCGACTGAAGAAGAAACTAAACAAGAAGCGAAACCTCAAAGAAAAGAAAATCTGATTGATAGTCGCTCTATTAGAGACGATGACTTCGTACCAGCTGAGAAAACAATGGCCGAATTAGGCGATAATATGGAGAGCACAAAACTAAAGCTTGATGATATTGTACTCCGAGACCAAATTATTACAAATAACCCCGTGGAGGATACTTTACAAACAAAACAAAAAACTGTTGCACAACCTACAGATAACAAACTACATCATAAAGCGATTGAAGAAGAAGCAAAAGATCGAAGAGAAGAAAATACCAATCACCTTATCAAAAATAATGGCTGTGCTTCAGCTAACGAAACCATAACCGAATTAGCAGATAATGTAAAAAGCTCAAAATTAATAGTTAATGACATCCTACATACAGACCAAAATAAGACAGATTGTTTCATGGAAGAGGCTTCACAAAGAAAAATTGATTCACTATCTGTTGGTAACGAAATGCTAGATCACGCAGTGATTGAAAAACAAACTAAAGAAGGAAATAAACCTCAACGAAAGGAAAATCAAATGAATACTCACGCTGTTACAGAAGATGACTTTGCTTTAACTGGAATAACAGTAGCGGAATTTGCAGATACAATGAAAAATTCAAGATTAATGCTTGATGACATTCTACAACGAGAAAAATCAATGGATGGATATAAAAAGAAATATATTAAAGAGGTTGAGGCACTCTATGAAGGTCAACAGCGACTTCTTGGAGAAATTTGTCGTGTTTATGATTGTTCGAATCTTTCTTCTTCCGAAGAATGTAATTTGGTCCAGACATCTGCAGATCGGCAGCAAGATTTTGAAAGCCAAACTGATAAGAATTCTGAATATAAAAATGATTATAAGAAGACTAGTGAAGAGGGTACACTTATATATAAATCAAATAGTATGCCAGTTATATCAAATATGGTAAAGAAACAAAATTTGGAAGAACGGGTAGCACTAATAAATGTTAAACTAGAAAAATTAATAAAAGAAATACAGTTATTAAAGGCGATCTGTATTATTGAAGGAGAAAAGATAGAATCTGCCATCGCAGGAAATGATAGGCGAATTCAAAAAACAGCAGCTGAAACAAATGGAGCTAAGACTGCAACTGACGAAGGCACAACTACAAATGCAGGTTTACCGGTCAAAGAAGTAATAGGAATTATTTCCCAAACGTATGAGATTTTAAAAGGAGAACAAGATGAGGGAAACATTTATGAAACCACTCTAACACACACTGTTAAAAAAACTCCCAGTATCATTGATGCATCAAAATACGACGAATTGTCTGATAAAGAATATATTGAAGCCGTGTCTGATGTACAAACTGCGATGAGAAAATTAGAAGCAGCATTTAAAAAATTAAGTCCAATTTTTCAGAAAATCAGTCAGCAATGTGGAGTTGATTCCAACGCATCTATTACAATCAGTCATCACGAAGAAAATATTTCAGGACAGATATTAAAGGGACAAAAACTTGTATTACGTAATGGTCATGAAAAAGCTCCTAAAGATATATCCAAACATCATGTTGAGACAGAAATTACTAGGAAAGATGAAAAGCCTACGTCGAGACATCAATATATTGGCTTTGAACGTATACAAGAAAGCAGCGAGAAAGAGCAGTCAGATTCGGAAGAATTTTGTCCAAAAGGAACTTTTTCTAAAGCGCATGTTTCTTCTGCTGATTCCGTTAAGGAATCTGAAGCTGCAATATCAGAAGAAATGGAATCTCAAAAACTTGAAATTAGCAAAGAAAGTTCAAAAACAGAAATTTCTTCACAATCAAGAAAAGTTCCAAAACGCTATGATTCTAACAAAGGTAGCATTTCGAACGAAGATTTTCTTGAAAATGAACGCGTTTCAATAAAGACAATAAAGATTCCCGAATATTCGCAGAAAACAGAGAAACCGTTTATATTACCGTCAGCTGTTAGAAGAAAACATTTTAATCAATATCTTGATGATATGCCACAGCCCTTTCAACCTCGTAAATCAAATATGGAATCTACGAGGATCAATCATGTTCAAAAATCTGCGCAACAAGTTCGCATTTCGCCATCTCATGAGGATATCATTAGTTTTAAACGGTACTCCTCTTTTATGGATAAACCAGATGAAGAAAAAAACATATATTTACCAGAAAAATCCCCTGTTACCGAGTCTCATGCAATTTATAAAAGTGAAAGCGATTTGGTGTTTCTTACGAAAGAAGGGCTTGGCATTCAACATGAAGCAGAAGAAGAGAGTTTATCAGATGGTTCATTGGAAATTCCTGAAGATTCCGAACGGGCTATCCCTACAGAACATGCTAAACGGAAATGGGAGGCTATAAATGAAGAAACTATATCAAACATATCAAAATGTGAACTAGAACCTTCTGAAAGAGAAGTTCGATCTTATTCTGGCAAAAACAACAAATTTGGAAGTCACGTAATAGAAAAAGAAAGTACTCCTAGTACCTCGCAATACGAATCCGAGCCTTCTCAAAAAACTGATCGCGGAAAATCTAATGAAGACTACAAATCTAGCAATCATGTCATTGAAGAATTGAGTATTCCTAATATTTCGCAGTATGAATTAGAGTCTTCTCAAGAAAAAGATTATCAAAAATCTAATGAAGACCACAAATTTAGGAGTAATATCATTAAAGGAGGAAGTATTTCTAATATTTTACAATACGAATCTGAGCCTTCCCAAAGAGAAGTTCACCAAAAATCTAATGACGACATTAAATTTAGAAGTGATAGCATTGAAGAAAGAACTATATCAAGCATTTTGCCATATGGACTGGAACAAACGCAAAAACAGCCTAGTTTGAACAAACCTAATAAACGCCGAAGCGATGTCATGGAGGAAGGAAGCATAACTAGTATTTCGCAATATGAATTGAAAGAACCACAGGAACCAGACAAGCGTACTTTTGGTGAAAGAGCTGTACTTAATTCTAAGGAACAATCGCGAAATCGGTATGTTCCGGATGGATATGTCGGAACAACTTTAAGTGAACCTGATAGCAAGGAATTTGATAAGATAGAACAAAGAAATAGGTCTGACATCTCTAAGCAGAAATTAAACTATTCACAACACGGTTATAATTCTTCAAATGAGAAATCTCGAAATTCTTATGTTCCGGAATATTTTGAAAACTCTGGAAATGAACCTGATAGCAGAGAGCTTAATCAGATAGAAGAAGAGAATAGATATGACGTCTACAAGAATAAATTAAAAAAGTCACAACGAGGCCACACTTATTCAAATGAGAAATCACGAAGTTGGTATGCTCCGAAATATGTAGGATATTGTGAAAGCAAATCGAATGGCAAAGCATGTAGTCAGATCGATGAAAGATGCTTGCCCGATATATCAAATTATGAAGATGACCAAATGTGTGCGTCATATCTCTCAAATTGTAGTCGAAAGCGGAGTCTGGTTGCCTACGAAGATCAAAATAAATTCAACCCAACTCATAAGTACATGCATCGTCTAAACACATATGCAGGGTTTCCTTTATGTAATACTAATATTCTGAGAAAGCCTAACATACCATTAAAGTATCAGTCGAATACTTCGTGTGAATCACAAAGAGAGGTATTTCCTGAAGAAGTTTCATTAGGATACAGCTTGAACAAGCAGAATGAAAGACATTTCAGCCTTCCTTGTGCTTTTAATTATGAAAAACACAACAAAACAGCAGGCACGAAACCAAGAGATAGAACTATGGCTTATTGCAATATGCTGGGTAATACGAGAAAACAAAATATTTTGGATGAAACGCCCTGCAATAATATCTCGAATTTCAACAAGTCAATGAATCAAAGTGATGCGTCTTTATCTTATACAGAATGTAGTAGAAAAAGTTGCAATAGAACTCTCAATAGACCATCATCTGAACTACAGTGCTATCAAAATTTTGGCAGTTTAGAAAATGAAAGCTCCCAATCTCCCAGCTGGACTAATGAAGATACGGATCGCGATCAGAGTCAAACGCTTGATGTAAGTTGTGATTATAGTAAAAGGAATAAAATAAAAAAATTGTATGATGAAATTATGAATAATCCAAAATAAAATTTAATTTCAATGTTTTTTAATTTGTGAGTTAAAAATACTGTTGTCTTCTCCTACTAACTCTTTCTCAAAGCAGCAAATTATCGTATATAAACTGGTGCAAATTTATTAGTAATAATGAATATTAATTAATGTTTTACTCAAATTTTACTTAGGCGATCAAAAAATAAATTAAACTTGGAAAAAAAAAAAAAAAAGAATACTTAATTTTGACATTATATGTGGATTTTTAGATAAATTATACTTTTGGATATGAAACGGGAGTTCATTCGGTCAAATAGTTTAGGAATTACATACGGGATTTCTAATGATAAATTCTTTTTTCATCTTCTATCCTTACAAGAAGAAAGTATTGGTTTTGTGAAAATTTTTTACTTCCGGTTTTGGGCGGATTTATATGTTGTAGAAGGTCTTCAACACGACCTGACTGTTTTTAGAAAATGTCTGTCTGTGAGTCTGCTAGTCTGTCTGCATGTGGCACAAATTTTATAAGCGCTGTATCTAGTGTAAGAACTAGTGTCCATAATTAAATAGAATTTTAGTTTTCAGTCAGACTTTGCTATAAATTGATGCTGATTGATTTTTTGGGTATACTGCCCCGCAGGTTACGTTGAATTTTTCACGATTCCCGCAAAAGCTTTATCTAAAAAATTAATGCATGCATTTTCATCAATTTCAGATTAAGTTAGGCGGTTACATAAGTTGTTGCTGATTAGGTTTAAGTATCATCTCAGAACATATGGCACTGGTACAGTGGCGGTCAAAAGTTACCGGCCAGCAAAAAGTTTTTAGTTAATTTGTAAGTATATTCATAGGAAGGGGAATCTCAAATTGATACTTATACATTTTATTGACATAACAGTTAGGAACGTATTTATGTAAAAACATATAAATATTAAAAAATTTAATTGAGAAAATTAAGTACAAAGGAAAACGTATGTTCTCAAAAGTTTCCGGCCACCTTCGCAAGTTTGGGGAAAAAATGTATTGTAATAGAAAATAACAATGATTAACAACATTTACAATTAGTATTTTATCACCACACCTTTAGTAGCAAGTACTGCCGTGTAGAAACGTGACATTCTTACAATCAACGGTTAAAGATCGTCTATGATACGTTTTTTCCACATTTCTTGCAATTTTTTGGAAATTTCGGCTGAATTGGAATATTTACAGTTCCGCACACGTTTACCAACTTCTTTCCAAAGATTTTCTGCAAGATTCATGTCGGGTGTTTTGGCTGACCATTTCAAAAGCGAATTTTTTTAGCGCGAAAACCACTCTTTGTCGAAGCTTGCATACATTCTTTAAGTCGTTATCACGTTAAAACAAATAGTTGCGACCACAGTTTTTCCTCTAATATGGCAGCAAATAATTTTGCAAAATATCCTTATGCATTACATCATTCATCTTGTCGTGGATTTCAAATAACGGACCGTCATTTTTTGAAAAAAAAAAAAAAAATAATAATAATTGTAATTTAAGAAATTACCCCAACCATTTGAAAAATGTTTCACTCGATACATTCATCTATCATTTTAAGCTAAATACCAGTTGTTTTATTGTGTATTATCCGTGCCACTGCTATAAATGACTTTATACATGCTGCAATTTGAAGGTACGGTTCGTTTAAGTTATATCACTCTATTGTCGCCAAGCATAAAAGTTGGCGACGAAAGAAACATTTCAAACTATTTAACATTGTTGGTGCAAAAGTAATCATTATTAAAATACAGCTTTGGCATATACTGTTATACTTGTAAGACTTTGGCATATATTGTTTGATTTTACAGAGCAGAATTTTGGTGATGGAGGTTTTAAACCAAAATCGATCGCAGCACATGCATCTGTGAATGGGTCCATCAGACATCGAATCAAAAAAGTTTTTTCCCAGTTTTTCCCAAGCCGATTGCTTTTTAGTTTTCTTTTTAGGTGGTGGAAAATCAAGAGTAATAGCTATAACATTTTCCGGCTTGTTAGAATCACTATTGGCACTCAAATTTTCCTGGTTAGAACCGACCGATAGTAAAACGCCATGGCTAGTGGATTGGTCGCCCTGGCGACATGATGTTTTACAATTAATCGGTTCGGCATTAAATTGCTTCCTTTTTCGTGATCGCCTTTCAACACGTAATTGGTTTTCAGCGGCTCAATAATCTTTTGATTTTATCATTTTCTGCATTGAAAGACGTTTTTGCGCCAAACCAAATACAGTATTACTCAGTTATCCCGTCGACCAATTTCGCCAAATGATACGAATCGCCAAACTAATAAGCAACTTATACATGTTGACTGTGTTTAATATCATTGAATGCGATATTCACGTTCATTCATTTCTTTGGCTTCGGCTTTTTCCGTATCTGTTAATTTCCGTCTACCCATTTTTAAATTTGTTAGTTTTCTCCTTTATTACAATGATTTTAACCATTTTAATTTACTATTCAAATAAAAATTCTTCTAAAAGTAAAGAATTTAATTTAAATTCAAATAAAAATTCTTCTAAAAATAAAGAATTTAATTTAAATTCAAAAGTGGTAACATCATTCAAAAGTGGTAACATCATTCAAAAGTGGTAACATCATCGGGTCCATTCTCCCGAAAACAACAACCATTTTTCAAATGGTTAAAAAAAAAAAAAAAAAAAAAAACTCCCCACAGCATAGCTTGTCCTCCGCCATGCTTCATTTAAGGGTGCTCAGTGGTTGAAAACTTTTCAAAAAATCGATTTTTTTATGATCTAGTTTGATTATTCAATTAATTCTTAACTCAATACAAAAAACTGCATAAAAATATTAGCAATTTTAACGGAGTTATAAGCATTTATGTATCAATACTTACATAGCCGCATCCATATAATTTCAACTTTAAGTCGTGTTTTCTCAAAACTTGATTTTTGACGACTAACACCAAGATTTAAAAAAAAACTATTTGATGGAATGGCTTAAAATTTTTTTTGCATGCATATAACATCATAATCTAGATTATGAATTAAGGATATAACTATCACTTAATAAAAACAGTATTAAAAAATCTCTCAAAATTTAAAATTTAAAAAAACCCCTAAAAATACAACTTTTTTTCCATTAAAAATATCAAAATATCTAAAATATATTAATTCGTAATCTAGATAATGATGTTATATGCATGCAAAAAAAAAAAAAAAAAAAAAAAAAAAAATTAAGCCATTCCATCAAATAGTTTTTTTTTTTTAAATCTTGGAGTTAGTCATCAAAAATCAAGTTTTGAGAAAACGCGACTTAAATTTGAAATTATATGGATGAGGCAATGAAAGTGTTGATACATAAATGCTTATAACTCCGTTAAAAATGCAATATTTTTATGCGGTTTTTTGCATTAGTTAAGACTTAAATGAATAATCAAATTAGATCATTTAAAAAAAAATCGATTTTTTGAAAAGTTTTCAATCCTTGGGCCCCTTTAAGGGTGTTCTTAACTGATCCGGTCAACAAGCGAAAAACGTTTTGACACATTTACAAATTCATTTTTTAACGGAAAATTATAAAATTTTAATGCCTGACTATGAAAGCGATTTCGAATTGAAGTTATTTTTCCCTTTTATGATAATTAAATTATTTATCGAGTTATAAGCTATTTCGATGACGCAATCACCCGTTTTTCTCCTCCCTTTCGACCGGTTTTTCTGGTTTCGTCGGGAAATATGCTCAAAAGTGTCAACTTTTAAGGCTTGTTATGAAAAATCTATTGTGTTTTTTAAAAAACAAAAGAATGAGTGCAATTAGACAGTTTCTGAATAACAACGCCTGCTATTTTCATGCATTTCCGAACAAAAATAAATTAATGCATGTGTCACAAAGTTTCCCTTTTTGATTTAAGAACACCCTTAAGTATAACCATAAGTCGAATCATATCTTTTATTGTTAGGTCGTCGGACGTAGTGTCTGCCATCACTCCCGAAAAAGTTTGAAATTCGATTGATGGAAAAATAGTACTTTTGTCCAGTTTTCAGTTGACCAGACTTTGTGTTTTTTGGAAAACGCCAGTCGGGTACATTGTTTTTTTTTTTTTTTTTTTTTTTTTTTTTTTTTTTTTTTTTTTTACCTATGAAACATTTTTGAACACTGACTCTTCCATAAACTTCTGCATCACGTCAGCATCTTGGCACGTAGACCGACTTATATCAGCAATATTTTCCGTAAATCGCGGGATATTGCAACGGAATTTTTATGTTGGTCATCAATTGTTTTTTTCCTGATAATTCTGTTGACAAAAATAGTCATTTTCCGGGGTCTCGCAGTCCTCGGAAAGTCTTGAAGGCTAAGGCCATCTTTATATATTTTTTAAATATAGTTCACAGTCGATTTTTCTCGATCGATAACTTTGCCGCAATATTTCGAGAAGATTAGCCCCTTAGCGACAATCAAATAATTCATTTACGAACAATAATTCTTGAAGTTTTCAATTTTGAATTTAAACTATTCCATTCATGTTGATTCATTCACAAACACGATAAAAAAAAACACTTTATCGATAGAAAAAATTAAGGAATGATGAGTGGCCGGAAACTTTTGCACACTCAAATTTCGAATTCTGCCCCTTTGCATGAAGTGTCTTCAGTATCCAATCAAAATGATCACGGGGTCAGAAATAATTCACATATTCCTAATTTTAAAGTAATTGTGCTTCTTCTTCGCTGAAACCTTCTGGTAAATAATAATAATAATAATAATAATAATTTTAAAAAACTGGCCGGAAACTTTTGACCGCCACTGTATGCTGCAACTTTCACCATATCAACAGTAGCTCTATCTCAAGAACTAATGCATGATTTTCATTAAACCTCAGATTCAGTTATAAGTTGACATGAGTTCGTTGTTGATTAGGTTTTGGTGTAAATTGCGCTATAAGTGGATCTGTTAAGCTGAATTTTTTACAATTTCAACAATAGCTTTATCTCAATAACTAATGCACGATTTTCATCAAACTTCAGATTTAGTTTATAAATTGACATAAGTTGTTGCTGATTAGGTTACGGTGCAAATCGCGCAATATAAGTGGCACTGCTGTGTTACATTTTCCACGATTTCAACAATATCTCTATCTCAAGAACTAAGGCTCGGATTTTTAATCAAATTTCAGATTCAGGTTAGAAGTTGACATAAGTTGGAGTAAATCGATGCTGTATTCTTCACGATTTTCGAAATAGCTACTACATCTCAAAAGCTAAATCACAAAATTTAAACAAACTTTATATTCTGTTATGCTTTCACATGGTTACACTCAGAAAACAGTTTTATTGAATCAACAAAAAATTGTTTGGTGCAACAAATCTTTGTCATTTAAATATGGGTCTGTAAAAATTTTATTTGAATAAACAAAAAAATATTGTTGAATTTTTTTTTTTCCAATTTTCCGTTTGCAATTTTCATCCGAAATGCATAATTACGTCATTAATCCGTCTCAATTTGAAAAGTTTTTATTATCCAAAAATTATGTTAATCCTTTATAAAGTTAATTCTTTTCTTTTAATAATAATTTTTTCTTTTCTTAATACATGTTTATTCTCTAGATAAATCAATTAAACAAAATTATGTGAGAGAGTTACGGCTACTGTACACCAATTTAAATTTTGCAAAAACAATAAAATTTTGTTGGAATTATAAATTGAAAATAAAAGACAATAGTCGAATTAAAAAAACAGATTTTGTTAATTCAAATAAAATTGATGAAATATTGTTAAAATTTTATAAGAGTGTTAACAATATTTTTTTTTTTTTTGTCAGAGTAACAAAACCGATTTTCTATTTTAACTAAAAAATTCGCTTAAAACAACCAAAATGCACTCAACAAAACATGTTTTGTAGTTTTAACCAATTCCTTTTTCTGGCTGTAGATTATTATTAAGCTTGCGGCTATTTACTACCCAACGGGTGTTGTTTTTATGCTCTTTTGGTGGGGAATTTTAGCTGCAGACATCTAAGAGGATGGGTGTCGAAATTCATTGATTTATTTGAAAGATGCGATTTTTATATTTCCTTTTTTAATCTCACAGTTTAACGAAACTATATATTTATTATAATCCCTGATAGGCGTAGATTCTCATTTAATTTAATCATTGTGACATCGAATTTTGAAGTATTAACTTGTATGATATAGCAGAAAGTTTTGGGATTGGCGCATTTGATTAGTTGGTTGTTGTGAAACAGTTTGCAATGCAGAAAATAATTTTTTCAAGATAGCTCAAAAAATCTTGAGGGAATAAGTTTTTTTTTTTTTTTTTTTTTTTTTTTTTTTTTTTTTTTAAATATGATTTACTTATTTTTATTTTTTTATAATCTTCTGAATTCTAAAAATTATAATTTAAGCAAAAAAGCTTTTAGTCCAAGATCCCAGAGCCCCCAGACGTTACTTATTTTCTCACAAGTAAAATGTATTGGATAAAGTAGTGTTAGTACGTGCTATGAGCGTAGTGATACCTGCTAGCTTGGACCGACGGCCAATTTACGGGTACCAGGTACCAAAGGTAGGTAAAAACACTACGAACTTTTCTTATTTTCTCAGTCTTGATTTTTATATATGATGCTCAGGGAACTATTTCAGTACTTTATATAAGCAACCAGACCAGTTGCATGGGCCAAACATCTTCCCAGACATACATAAAGTGTCGCTATGAGTATGAGCACGAGCGTGATAATTAGATAGTTTTATAACATAGCTTCATAAAACTTATGTTTTTAATGGTCTAATGGAAGTCTTCAGTAATAATTAAGTAATATTTTAACCCTTAATTCTAAAAATAATTATTTAAACGATTAATTAAAATATATATTACAAATTTTAAATTTTTTTTTTCGCTAAAACTAACCTTTATACTATCTTAATTTTCTTACAATAATATTCCGTACTTACTTCAACTTATTAAATTAAAATCGTGTTTCTAGATCTAATCTGTTAATCTTTATGGAAACGATATAAATTCTTAATTCGCCTTAAAAAACATTATTTCCAGTATGCGTAAATTTAAAAAGATGGCTCTAAATTAAAAATATTCTTAATTAAACTTTATTTCTTAATATTCCGAATAAAACTCATTTTTCTATGTTTTTATCAACCCTTTTTAAGAAAGTCGTATTAAATTTATTCCAAAACCATACCTTTCAAAAAATATCATTATTTTATTTTATCTATTTATTTATTTTTCCTCAGTCAACATTTGATATTGTGCATATCAATAAATTCATTTCTTTTCTTTTTCGCCTAAAATTAATCGTCTATAAAAATCGTCTGCCTAAGATATTTAAAATTCTGAGTCGATTATAAATGGGTTAAATTTTTTTTTATTATTTTAATAAAATTGTTGTTTGTAAAATAGTAATCTCGACTCTGGGTATGAGTTATGTTTACATAAAAGAATGATGGTTTGAGACTAAAGAATGTTCTAGAATTTTCTTTTTAGATTTAAAAAGGGAGGAAGCCTCGAGAGGTGGTAAGAAGAAGGATTCTTGGGTTCTCTCTTCCATCAGTACGGCTGGATGTAGTAAATGATGGAATTTTTTTTTTTTTTTTTTTTTTTTTGGATGTTTCGGTAAAAGATCGTCTGCAAAAGGAGCTTTTCTCTCTATTATAGCTACAGTTTAATAAAATGAACTTGCAGCAGCCAAGGAGTGACTTATTAATTGGATCTTCTACATTTATTTATTTTGTTTTTTTCTCGCTCACCATGACTTCTGTGCGGAGAAAGAGAAACCTAGCGATGATGTTTCTGTCCCCCTTAGTTTAAAATGTCACATATATATATACTATATTGAAGAGTGAAAATATTAGAATATTTATTCAAGTAATTCAAAATATTGGAATATTTCGAATTAATTCCCCTTTAAGTATTACCAATTAATAACTGACATTCAATAAAAAACATTGGTTAAATTCAAACGATTTTATTTAAAATCAGTATTCTTTTTTCAGTTTATTTGCTTTTACTTACCCATCATACGTAGTATAGGGTAAGTCTTGCAATCGTTTTGAAAATCGAAAATTTTTTTTGACGGATTTACGCGTTTTAGATAATGGAGATTCCGAAAAACATATTTTTAGAAAAAAAATTTTGCCGTCCGTCTGTCTGTCTGTCTGTCTGTCTGTAAACGCTCTATCTCTCGAACAAATTGAGATAGAGACTTGAAATTTTGTATGTAGTTAGTATGTAAAAATGGGACAAACCCTATTTAATATCAGCAACCTCGATTATCCGAAACAATTTCTTTCGGACTCTCGAAAAATTCGTTCTGATGAAAGGTATATAAAAATTTTCGAATTTTTTTGTTCTAAGGAATGGACGTAAAAGGCAATAAAATAACACACATTTTGCATATAGAATGAAGTCGATCGGATTATTAGTTGCCGAGATATTTGTAATCTTGTTTTCTACATTCTTCGATTTTTCATGACCCTGTATTTCATTCAAATTTCAATTCAGAAGTATATTTTAATTGGAAATGAGACGCTTAATCCGACGTAGTTAATTGTTAGTTAATAGAATTATTATTTTTGGAGTTATAAGAATGTTTCTTTTACGCAGTTCGGTACTACTTGAGTAGTTTGGCGTTTTATATAATTTGTCGAAATTGGTACATCAGCAGTTCTTTAATATAACATTACTATGTATAACTAGTCGTTGGGGGCCACCGTAATACTTACCCATCACGAATATGTATATGAAAATAAAACATGTGAAAACTATTTATACAATGCATTGCAAATCATAAACAAAATTTAAATATTGTTAATATACATAGTAATGCTCTATTAAAGAACTGCTGATTACCGATATCGACAAATTATATAAAACGCCAAACTACTCAAGTAGTACCGAACTGCGTAAAAGAAACATCCTTATAACTCCAAAAATAATAACTCTATTAACTAACAATTAACTGCATCGGATTAAGCGTCTCATTTCCAATTAAAATATACCTCTGAATTGAAATTTGAATGAAATACAGGGTCACGAAAAATCGAAGAATGTGGAAAACAGGATTACAAATATCTCGACAACTAATAATCCGATTGACTTCGTTCTATATGCAAAATGTGTGTTATTTTATTGCCTTTTACGTCTATTCCTTAGAACAAAAAAATTCGAAAATTTTTATATACCTTTCATCAGAACGAATTTTTCGAGAGTCCGAAAAAAATAGTTCCGGATAATCGAGGTTGCTGATATTAAATAGGGTTCGTCCCATTCTTACATACTAACTGCATACAAAATTTCAAGTCTCTATCTCAATTCGTTCGGGAGATAGAGCGTTTACAGACAGACAGACTGACAGACAGACAGACGGACGGCAAAAAATTTTTTCTAAAAATATGTTTTTCGGAATCTCCACTATCTAAAACGTGTAAATCCGTCAAAAAATTTTTTTCGATTTTCAAAACGATTGCAAGACTTACCCTATACTACGTATGATGGGTAAGTAATAACAATATTTAAATTTTGTTTATGAATTGCAATGCATTGTATAAATAGTTTCACATGTTTTATTTTCATATACATATCCATGATGGGTAAGTATAACGGTGGCCCCCAACGACTAGTTTCATCTTAAAATGGATTTCTTTGGTAAGTTGAGCTGAACGCGCTTCTTTTGTATGTCTGGGAAGATGTTTGGCCCATGCAATTGGTTTGGGAGATTGCATAAAGTACTGAAATAGTTCCCTGAGCATCATATATAAAAATCAAGACTGGGAAAATAAGAAAAGTTCGTAGTGTTTTTACCTACCTTTGGTACCTGGTACCCGTAAATTGGCCGTCGGTCCAAGCTAGCAGGTATCACTACGCTCATAGCACGCACTAACACTGCTTTATCCAATACATTTTACTTGTGAGAAAATAAGTAACGTCTGGGGGCCCTGAGATCTTGCTATATTTCGATTGTTGCTTAACTCAAAGAAGATATTGTTTTCAAAACCATTATCTAAAATTATTCTTAAATACATTTGAATAGGACCAGCGTTCTTCTGCCGTTCGGGTTTCATTATGTAATGGACTTGGCCTATGTGAGACTTATTTTTCGAGCATTCGTTTTCAGTTTCTTCAAAGTATTTTCTTTCACTGTAAATAAAAAAAAATAAAATAAAAAAAAAATTCGTTAAATTTAAGACAAAAACTGCCGGCAGCAATGTTGCCAGCAGTTGCCGTAAAAATTGCAGTAAAATTAGATGTAATTTCTTTTATTACATCGAATTTTACTGCAATTTTTACAGCAAAAACAGCTGGCAACATTGCTGCGCCGTAAACTTAAGAGTTTTTTTTTTTTTTCCTTACAGTGTTGTTATTGTTTCCAACGATACACTATTCGGGGATTCAATTTCTCATATTAAATCTGAAAGGAAAAAAAAATAAATAAAAAACAAGTTGAATGTAGATTCTGCCATTGCAGAATTCAGTTTCACCTCCGATTAGAAAAAAAAAAAAAAAAAAAAATAATTGTAATTTAAGAAATTACCCCAACCATTTGAAAAATGTTTCACTCGATACATTCATCTATCATTTTAAGCTAAATACCAGTTGTTTTATTGTGTATTATCCGTGCCACTGCTATAAATGACTTTATACATGCTGCAATTTGAAGGCACGGTTCGTTTAAGTTATATCACTCTATTGTCGCCAAGCATAAAAGTTGGCGACGAAAGAAACATTTCAAACTATTTAACATTGTTGGTGCAAAAGTAATCATTATTAAAATACAGCTTTGGCATATACTGTTATACTTGTAAGACTTTGGCATATATTGTTTGATTTTACAGAGCAGAATTTTGGTGATGGAGGTTTTAAACCAAAATCGATCGCAGCACATGCATCTGTGAATGGGTCCATCAGACATCGAATCAAAAAAGTTTTTTCCCAGTTTTTCCCAAGCCGATTGCTTTTTAGTTTTCTTTTTAGGTGGTGGAAAATCAAGAGTAATAGCTATAACATTTTCCGGCTTGTTAGAATCACTATTGGCACTCAAATTTTCCTGGTTAGAACCGACCGATAGTAAAACGCCATGGCTAGTGGATTGGTCGCCCTGGCGACATGATGTTTTACAATTAATCGGTTCGGCATTAAATTGCTTCCTTTTTCGTGATCGCCTTTCAACACGTAATTGGTTTTCAGCGGCTCAATAATCTTTTGATTTTATCATTTTCTGCATTGAAAGACGTTTTTGCGCCAAACCAAATACAGTATTACTCAGTTATCCCGTCGACCAATTTCGCCAAATGATACGAATCGCCAAACTAATAAGCAACTTATACATGTTGACTGTGTTTAATATCATTGAATGCGATATTCACGTTCATTCATTTCTTTGGCTTCGGCTTTTTCCGTATCTGTTAATTTCCGTCTACCCATTTTTAAATTTGTTAGTTTTCTCCTTTATTACAATGATTTTAACCATTTTAATTTACTATTCAAATAAAAATTCTTCTAAAAGTAAAGAATTTAATTTAAATTCAAATAAAAATTCTTCTAAAAATAAAGAATTTAATTTAAATTCAAAAGTGGTAACATCATTCAAAAGTGGTAACATCATTCAAAAGTGGTAACATCATCGGGTCCATTCTCCCGAAAACAACAACCATTTTTCAAATGGTTAATAAAATAAAATCGATAGAGGTTTTTTATATACATTTCATCAGAACGAATTTTTCGAGAGTCCGAAAAAAATAGTTCCGGATAATCGAGGCTACTGATATTAAATAGGCTTCGTCCTATTCTTATTTACTAAGTACATACAAAATTTTAAGCCTCTAGCTCCATTTGTTCGTGAGATAGAGCGTTTACAGACAGACAAACAGACGGACGGAAATTTTTTTTTCTAAAAATATGTTTTTCGGAATCTCCAGTATCTGAAACGTGTAAATCCGACAATTTTTTTCGAGAGTCCGAAAAAAATAGTTCCGGATAATCGATGTTACTGATATTAAATAGGCTTTGTCCTGTTCAGTGGCGTAGCTAGCGGGGGGCGGAGGGGGCGGTCCGCCCCGGGTGTCACCCTCTAAGGGGTGACACCCAATCTTTATTTGCAAATATACAGTCACCGCCAAAAAAATCTTGACACTTTCGATTTTTGATATTTTGTTAAATATCTAGAAATATACACAAGGAATCATTCTGAAACTACTGGTGTGTAAAGAAAATAGTACACGTCATATATTTTGACAAAGAATTTTCCCCGAAATCTAACAGGGGACCGTCAATAAATTGAAAAAGAACGAAGATCTTTTGGATCACCCTGTCAAAACTAATGAAGCAAAACAGTTTAAACTGCAGATAATGATTAAGTGGCTTATTGTGATAAGTTTTGTCGATTTTTATGAATATAGCTTGAAAACTCGTAGAGAAATTAAAGTTTTTATAAAAACGGTCCAAAATTTTTCCAAGTTTTTTGCTTATAATTTTCAGAGCTCTTCATAAAACACAATAATCTTTTCAGAAAATATGGAAAACAACATTGCACATAATACCCTGTAATCAGAATTAAAAAATAATAAAAAAATGTATGAAAAATGAACGGGTTTACTAAATATTTTTTTACTGCGCATGCGCCAACGCTATTAAAATTTCATTTGCATATTATGTTAGTTAAATGTATAGAGCAACTTTTGTGAAAGTCTCAAAAACATAGCTTGAAAACTCTGAAAATTATCGTTAATAGAATATTGTCAAAATCCATTATTCCCAAAATGAAGCAAAAAGATGAGGGGCTGTATCCATATTACATTGATTAGTACCTACACAGTATTGCACGTACTACTATATTTGGATACAACTCCTTATCTTTTTGCTTTATTTTGGAATAAACGGATTTTGACCATATTCTATTGACGATAATTTTTAGAGTTTTTAAGCTATGTTTTTGAGATTTTCACAAAAGTTGCTCTATACTTTTAACTAACATAATATGCAAATGAAATTTTAATAGCGTTGACGCATGCGCAGTAAAAAATTATTTAGTAAACCCGTTCATTTTTTATACATTTTTTATTATTTTTTAATTCTGATTACAGGGTGTTATGGGCAATGTTGTTTGTCATATTTTCTGAAAAGATTATTGTTTTATGAAGAGCTCTGAAAATTATAAGCAAAAAACTTGGAAAAATTTTGGACCGTTTTTATAAAAACTTTAATTTCTCTACGAGTTTTCAAGCTATATTCATAAAACTCGACACAACTTATCACAATAAGCCACTTAATCATTATCTGCAGTTTAAAGTGTTTTGCTTCATTAGTTTTGACAGGGTGATCCAAAAGATCTTCGTTCTTTTTCAATTTATTGACGGTCCCCTGTTAAATTTCGGGGAAAAATCTTTGTCAAAATATATGACGTGTACTATTTTGTTTACACACCAGGAATTTCAGAATAATTCCTTGTGTATATTTCTAGATATTTAACAAAACATCAAAAATCGAAAGTGTCAAGATTTTTTTGGCGGTGACTGTATACAAATAATATTATAATGTTTGGGAAAAAAAAATTCTGGAAAAAAATAAAATTTATAGCTCACGTCGCATCAGAGTTAATTTTCTTTTCTTTGAAAATATGAAATTTTATACAAAACTAGCAGCCTTCGCTCGCTACGCTGGTCAGTGCTTAAAAAAAAAAAAATAATAAAAAAAAAAATAAATAAAACGAAATTTTTATAATTTTAGTAATTTTTAGTTTTATATTGTATTTTAAACTGTCTATCATCGGTGAAAAGTCAGTCATCTAAACGGAAAGTTCAATGTTAGTCACCAATTAATGACGTAGCGCTCAACATTTTAACAGTTTTAATCACATAAAAATTCATTCAGCGGAACCTTTAAAATAAAGCCAACCTTTTGTAATTGGATTCATCTGATTTAAAACATCTTCACAGGTATTTAATTAAACAACGTAGAATGCTATATTTCATTTGTTACAAAATTTCTGAAAAAATATCCAATAAACAATGTAAGTTCCATTAAAATCTATCAAGTAGAACTTGAGTTATAAGCGGCCGGAATGAAATTTCACTTAGGGTTTTATATATAGTGAGATAATTAAATATAGCTTAACTAATCATGTTAACCTGATTATAGAATTTCCTTTCAAAATTATAGGTTCAATAGATTATTTTGTTCATGATTAATGCGAAATCCAGACTTTCTTTTACATAGATTGAAAATTTCAGCTTTTTGCGCTGAAGACATCGCCAAATTAGAAAAATGTGAAGTATCTCACAAACTACTCGAGTTAAAAGAATTTGCTTGGGACCATTCGATTATGCATGAAAAAACACAGTAAAATATGGTATCAGTTGAAAAAGAACTACAAAATCTGATCTATATAGATAAGGATTGAAAATTTCAGGTTTTTGCGCCAAAGACATCTTCAAATTAGGAAAATGTGAAGTACCTCACGAACTACTGAATTTAAAAGAATTTGCTTGGTACCATTCGATTAAGCATGGAAAAAAAAACACTAAAATATGTTATCAGTTGAAAAATAACTATGCAAAAGCTGATTTCTAAGGAATTTTTTTTTAATTCGTTCTTTTTTTTACCCCCTATACGGATGGAATTTTCGAAAATCCCTTCTTAGCGACACTCGTTGTTATAAGAAGTATTTTTACCTCTATTTTCAAGATTTTTGTTTCGGTAGATTTTTTTGTGCTCTGATTAATACGAAATCCAGACTTTCTTTTATATATATAGATAAGGATTGAAAATTTCAGGTTTTTGCGCCGAAGACATCGCCAAATTAGGATAATGTAAAGTATCTCACGAACTACTGAATTTAAAAGAATTTACTTGATACCATTCGATTCAGCATGAAAAAACACACTAAAATACGTTATCAGTTGAAAAACAATTGCAAAAGCCGATTTTTAAGGATTTTTTTTTAATTCGTTCTTTTTTTTTTTACCCCCCTTAGGGGTGGAATTTTCAAAAATCCTTTCTTAGCAACACTCGGTGTTATAAGAAGTATTTTTACCTCTATTTTCAAGATTTTTGGTTCAGTAGATTTTTTTTGTGCTGTAATTAATACGAAATTCAGACTTTCTTTTATATATATAGAAGGATTGAAAATTTCAGGTTTTTGCGCCGAAGACATCGTCAAATTAGGATAATGTGAGGTATCTCACGAACTACTGAATTTAAAAGAATTTACTTGGTACCATTTGATTCAACATAAAAAAAACACACTAAAATATGGTATCAGTTGAAAAAGAACTGCAAAATCTGATCTATATAAATAAGGATTAAAAATTTCAGGTTTTTGTGCCGAAGGCATCTTCAAATTTGGAAAATGTGAAGTATCTCACAAACTACTGAATTTAAAAGAATTTGCTTGGTACTATTCGATTCAGCATGAAAAAACACAGTAATATATGTTATCAGTTTAAAAATAACTACAAAAGCCGATTTTTAAGGAATTTTTTTAAATGCGTTCTTTTTTTTACTTCCTTAGGGGTGGAATTTTCAAAAATCCCTTCTTAGCGGCACTCGGTGTTATAAGAAGTATTTTTACCTCTTTTTTCAAGATTTTGCGTTCTGTAGATTTTTTGTGCTGTGATTAATACGAAATCCAGACTTTCTTTTATATATATAGATGGGGTATCTAAATAAGATATGCACCAGGGAGCAAAAACCAACCTAACCGATGAGTTAGCAAAAAGCAAACTTTAAAAGAAAGATTTTTCTTCTATATATAGTCACCGCATTGACTTATGCGGACTATGGTAAATGTAATAAATCGCCCCTCCCCTTTTTTATACAGGTGGACGAAATGTAAATAAGGAATGATATGGTCATTTGTTATAACAACGTAGAAATATGATTGAAAAAATATGACGGTTTGGGGGGAGGTGATATCATGCTGGTGGGGGTGACACCATTTACATTCGCCCCGGGTGTCACCCATCCTAGCTACGCCACTGGTCCTGTTCTTACTTACTAAGTACATACAAAAATTTAAGTCTATCTCCATTTGTTCGTGAGAAGGAGCGTTTACAGACAGACAGACGGACGGCAATTTTTTTTTCCTAAAAATATGATTTTCGGAACATCCGGTATCTGAAACGTGTAAATCCGTCAAAAAATTTTTTTTTCGATTTTCAAAACGATTGCAAGACTTACCCTATACTACGTATGATAGGTAAGTAAAATACTTATGCTTGATGTGCCACAATATTTGACGCGACACTTTTTAGCTTGTCTGAAAAAAATAGCATCGGAGGCTAATAAAAACGTGTCTGATATGGCAAATCCAAAACTTTTTTCTATCTCATACATGTTACTACTTCCTAAAAAAATCAGCATAGCAGCGCCACCGATTAGGTGATTCCCATCAAAATCTAATCAGCAACAACGTATGTCAACTTTTAACTGAATCTACAGTTTGCCATCTGTTGCGTGATGTACACCAAAAATTAATAAAGGTTCAATTTTTATTAGAAACTAACTGAATCTGAAATTTGATGAAAATCCATGCATCAGTTCTTGGGATATAGCTATTGCAAGAATACGACGAGAAAAATACACTATAGCAGCGCCACCTGTAAGGCGATTTATACGAAAAACAATAGAACACTAATCTATTCTGAATTTCTAATTGAATCTGAAGTTTGGTGAAAATTCGTGCATTAGTTTTTGAGATAGACTATTGCAATAATCATGCAATCATGACAATAATGCAGCGCAACAGCGCCACTTCTTGAGCTATTTGCATCAAAAAGTAATCAACACTAAACTATATTAAGGACTGACCAAAATCTAAAGTTTTATAAAAATTTGTATTTAGGAGAGGAACAAAAGGCGAAACAAAAACGCAAACGAAAAATATAAGCAGTTTCATTGGAAAAAAACGAAGCTTATCATAAAAACAAATGAGATATGGCAATCCCAAAACTTTCTACTATCTTATGCATATTAATACTTCCTGAAAAAGTATAGCAGCGCCACCGATTAGGTGGTTTACGCCAAAATCTAGTCAGCAAGAACTTACATCAACTTATAACTGTATCTGAAATTTGATGGAAATTCGTGCATTAGTTTTTGAGATAAAGCTATTGCAAAAAAAAAAAAAAAAAAAAAAAAAAAAAAAAAAACTGCATAACAGTGCCACATGTTGGGTGATGTACAGCAAAAAATAATCAGGATCATTTTTTTTAATCAGGTACTAAATGAATTTGAAGTTTGATGAAAATCCACTTCTTGAGATATAGCCATTGCGATATCATAAAAAAGCAGCATAGCAGCGCCATCTACAAGCCGATCTGCACCAAAAACTGAGCAATAGTAAACTGGGGACTAAATGAATCTGAAGTTTTAGAAAAATTCGTGCATTAGTTCTTGAGATAGAACTATTGCAATAATCACGAATAATGCACCATGCCTGTTCAGCGATTTGCAACCAAACGTAATCCGCACCATGTTATATCAAGTATTAGCTAATTCTAAAGTTTTATGAAAATTCGTGCACTAGGTCTTGACATATGACCACAATGGAGCTTGTAAATTATGCAGCATAGCAGACCACCTGTTGAAAGATATATACGAAAATATAATCAGATCTACTTTATATCAAGGTCTAACAGAATCTAAAGTTTTGCAAAATTCCGTACATTATTTTTTGAGACAGAGCTATTGCGATAATCGTAAATGATGCATCATGGCAGCACCACCTGTTGAGCGATTTGCACCAAAACGTAATCAACATCATGTTATATCAAGTATTAACTAAATTTAAATTTTTATGAAAATCCATGCAATAGTTCTTGAGATATGGCTGTTAGGGAAATAGTAAATAAGCAGCGCTACTTGTTGAGCAATATACTCCAAAAACTAATCAGATCTAGTTTATATCAAGGTCTAAGTTTTGTGAAATTCTATGCTTTAGTTCTTGAGATAGAGTGCCCACAAAATTTTTGTCATATACTGACAGAAAGACATTCACAGACAGACATTTTGTAAAAATATGTTTTTCGGGTTCTTTGACTCCTAAAACGTGTAAATCCGTCAAAAACTGGATTTCGAAAATATTCACGAATCCAATACTTTCTTCTTGTAACGATAGAAGAAAGTAAAAATAGCAGTAACAATAAACTTCATAGTTTATACGAATTATAATAATGAACTAAAAAAAATTATGCAAAACCGATAGGTACCACTTTTATTTTATAGTAAACAACATGTACATATGAAGGAGAGAAAAATGCGCAAATAAATCAAGCTTTCGTAATTTCGTGTGAAAGTTTTGTTGATTTTAAACTGTTGTTGACAGTTTCGTTCAGTAAAATTTAGCAATGTCTACGAGAAGTCGTTCCGATTCGTTAAGATGGCGGTCGGTCGAATGGATGGAAATGTGATTGTCACAGGCTGATGCTCTGGGTTGTGTTGGTTTTAACCAAAGCGAAATTCGAGAGTATTTGCAAGTATAGGCTGATGCTCAGGGTTGCTATACAGGCTGAAGCTGCAAGTCGTCTTGATGACTCGCAGTATGGTTCAGTGATTCTGGGATCAATATCAATCCGAGGATTCTATGTTCAGAAGACCTGTTCCAGGTTGCCCACGAATTACAACTGCAGAAGACCGTTTTCTAGAGTTTTCGGGCCGAAGAAGAAGCCGCACTACTGTGCTACAGCTCGTTGCAGATCGCTTTGTAGCATCAGAACGAAGTATATTCTCTACTGCGGTGCGAAGGCGCCTTCACAATGCAGCTCTGTATGCAAGGCGACTAATGTTGTGCGTCTTTTTCAACGGATGACCGAGAAGGGCTAATTTATTTTGCACAAGAGAACATGTTTCTTGGGCCAGAAAAACAATGGGCTTCTGTGTACACTTCACAGATGAGTTCAGATTCACACCGGAGAGCGATTGAAGGTGTCTGCTGATCTAGGGGGAACAACCACCAGATAACATCAATACAACACTGGTGAATCCATAGACTTCTCATATAACTGGACTCAGAAATAGCAATCTTTTCTTGAAGGATTGACCACCTCCCACCATTACGTGATGGTGGGAAGAATGCGCGTCAACCCGATTTCTCCCGCCGATCCCACCAGCCACCAAGGTCTATTTCGTCTACATTATTTCTTTTATTATGAGAATGAAAGCAAAAAATTGCTAAGAAGGGATCACCGCCAAAAAAAAAAGACACCCTTTTGGCGATGAAATCTTGGAAATGAATGCTTCAAGAATCGGCGAAGAGAACAAATGAATCCCTTATCTACTCCATTCCTCATCTAAGGTTGAATCACTCAGGTACAGAGGTTGTGGAATCGTGGTTTGAGCAGGGATCTCACTCGGTGCTCACATTGACCTGCATGTGTTCCATGAAGGAACTCATGAAGGAAGGAATGGTGTGAATTATCGGGATGAAATCCTTGATCTATATATCCGTCCATATGCCACTGCTGTTGGTAACGATTTCATTTTGATTCATGTCAATGAACGACCTCACTGAGCTAAATAACCTTTTATCTCATAAACTATACAAGATACACCTTTGGAAATTTTAACACCCATTTTTCTTGCATATGTACTTAGTACATATTCAAAACAAGCTTTTTGTAATTTTGTTATTTTTTAATGAATTTTTAATATTTTTTAGTAGTATGCAGTAAAAATCATAAAATTATAATTACAGCCAATTTCAGGAAATCCTTGTTTCAAAATATGTAAAAATATGTAAAGAAAAAGCTTTGAAAATTTCAGCTGATTTATTCCTTGCATCAGTTCCTAAGATAAAAAGTCATCAATATGATATATTTAACAATAACAAGACAAATTGGTTTAAAAAGTGTAGAATCTCCTTCATAGGAACTTTTGTTTTTTGGAAATACAGAACTCATGTTATTATATCTCAAAAAAAAAAAAAAAAAATTGCTCAAGAAATCTTAATTTTTTATTTCCAAATGTTTCATTTTAAAAATACATACAAAACATAAAAGGTCGGTGTACTGTCATCCAACTGTTTTACAAGAATCCTTGAAAGACCTTCTACAGGACGTGTCGACTACTTGCATTCTTTGGAATTGATGGCAACATATTCATCATTCTGGCAGGCTGGAGTGTTGTTCGCTAATTTTATGCAATGCCCCAGATGGGACACTACCTATAAAGAGAAAAACTTGAGCTACTTTTATAGGTTTTTTTTTTTTCTTATAATAAAACTATTAAGATATTCTAAAAGCCTGTTCTTTTAATACACACTTTAATTTAATTATCAAAGTTTACATGCAAAAGCAACATGGTCGACGTGATTTTTGTATGTAAAGATGGAAATTTCTAATTGATTTTTATTTTTCTTTCTAATATGCTAGAATTATAAAAAAAATTATATATATACATGGGAATGCTTCTGAGGATAATACAACATTTTAATATTTTTAGAACTTTATTAATAAATTAATAACTTAATTTTAAGGCATTTTGTTTTTAACCCACCACACACTGTAAAACATTTGGGTAACGTTACTCCAAAAAATTGGTGGCAGCTACGACTCCCATTTTACAGAGTAATTTTTCACTTATATAATGGTGTAACTTAAACATATATTACTAGTGTAACTTCGCAATATTACACTAGTTATATCGGTTAAAGTACTCCACAAAATTGGAGGCAGCAAGGCTGCCACCAATTTTATGGAGTAACGTTACACAAATGTTTTACAATGCAAATGATAAATCGCTAAACATTTCTTATTGTTACAATTGTATACTGTCTACAACAACAATGGAATTAATACACTATAAAACGTAAGTTTACCATGATTTCTGTGTGTAACATTACACAAATTCTAGAATAAATCATTCTGAAAATTTCAAAACACACATTGTTTCAGAATTCTTCACAAATGTTGTGGAAACTTCCACTCGAGGTGAAACCCTCGACTTCTCCGAACAAAAAATTGTGTATTTCAACTTATAGTCCAAGAGCCGACAGCACACAAACCTATGTTATTGAGCACAAGAAAAAAAACCCTTTATTTTATGGAAGAGTAGCAATAGGGAAATCTAATGATCTATGTCTGCCGGAAGTAAAGCGGTGCATAAGCCAAAAATTAATACCATTAGTGGTTTATTCGTAGGCTTAACATTGTGTTTGCGCCGTTCAATCAAAGGTACGAAAACGTGGAAAACTGGAAGCCGGAAAACACAATGATAAACCTACGAATAAACCACTAATGGTATTAATTTTTGGCTTATGCACCGCTTTACTTCAGGCAGACATAGATCATTAGATTTCCCTATTGCTACTCTTCCATAAAATAAAGGGTTTTTTATTGTGCTCGATAACATAGGTTTTTGTGCTGTTGGCTCTTGGACTATTAGTTGCATACATCACTAGAGATCCACTGAAGGGAGAGGGATCTATAGTATTCCCGAGACACTTCGGCCCCGAGCCATTTCGGTCCCAAGACATTTCGGTCTCTGGCCATTTCGGTCCCAAGACACTTCGGTCCCTTCTCCTATAAACTGAAATTTTGTGAAATAAGACATAATTTTATAGGGAACAGAGAATTTTTAAACTGAAGGTCTTAAAATTTTAGTATAATGCGATTATAAGTGACCGAAAACCGTACACACGTATAACTCTTATCCAAAATATTATAATTTTCACAAATTTTGTATGGTAATTCTAATCATAATTGGTAATCCTAATGATAATTGGTAATCCTAATTCTCAAAACAGTTAGTAATTTTAATATAAAAATCAAATTAATATTTTATTAAATATATATATTAATTAATAACATTATTAATTTACATAATGAATTTTACTTTAAAATAAACTCAATACATAATCCATTTTATATTCAATACATCATTATATTTCCTAGTAGTTCTAAACTGAAATTTATCTTTTACTTGTTTATTTATTGTATATTTAAAATTACAGAAATTTAAAACAATTAGTATAGTTAAAAATAAAACTAAAATAAGAATTATTATTTTTTTCTGGGAAAATAGGAGCGAAAAAGTAATACAAATAAATAAGTGAATAAAAGCTTAGTTTTATCACTTAAAAATAGAGATGTATCATTTGTTGAGGAAAGATTCCAAAGGAACGATTCCGGCAGTGGAACTAAAGGAACGATTCTTGTCTGTAAAAAAGATTCGGTCCTTTTCGGAAGATTCCGAAAAGAAACGACTCCGCGGAATCGGTCTTTTTTGGAACGATTCCTCAAAGGACCGAATCCTCGAACTCATTCCGAAATGAAACGACTCCGAAAAAGACCGATTGCCCGGACTCGTTCCAAAATGAAACGATTCTGTAAAGGACCAATTCCTCGGACTCGTTCCGAAATGAAACGACTCCGAAAAGGACCGAATCCTCGGACTCGTTCCGAAATGAAACGACTCCGAAAAGGACCGAATCCTCGGACTCGTTCCGAAATGAAACGACTCCGAAAAGGACCGAATCCTCGGAGTCGGTTCGAAATGGACTGATTCAGAAAAAATCGGTTCTTGTTCTTGTAGATTGGCTAGTTTTAACAAATAAAAATACGCTATTTTATTTTAAAATAACATATTTTGATTTTACTAAAGCAGAGTGTATTGCCCAAATACCCTTCGAATGTGTATGGAAAAAAATGATGTTGTGTGAGGAGGACGGCGTAAACTATAACTACGCATTATATCCCCTTAAATTTTATGTTTAGAAGAATAGAAGTATATTATTTTACTTCAGTTAAGATATTGCCTGTTACAAATTATTTACTGTCATCTGTGACTTACCATCTGTGACTTAATTACTTTATTATTTGACTTTTTGTGATAAATTAATCTAAAAAAAATAATTAGAAAAAATATTTTATACGAATTGGATTTTTTTCCACCTGGGGGAAAAAATGCCCCCGCTAAGATTCGAATCGAGAAACTTGGCCTGCTTTATCGATTGCATACCCGGATCCGAAGGTAATGGAACACCATATAGATTTAGATACACTAATACTTTCTACTAACTACTAGGTACACTTATAATATGGTAAATATATCATACGAAATGATTTTTTTCCAAATGAATTCTTAAGAAAAACAAAGTAAAACAAGATTTTTAAAAAAAATCTGATTCGAAACGGTTTTGAATAATATAAGAAATACGTGATTATGTCATAAAAATTACATTTTAATCGGATAATAATAGTTGATTTTTGATTATTTTAATAATTATAGAATTTCGCACTTTCATGGATATTTCATGTTCCCCCTCCCTCCCTCAAGCATAATTTGAATTTGCGAATCCTCTTTGTCAAAAGAAAAATAAGACTAGCAACAAGCTCATGAGTATCACTTTATTTCCACTGTTTGGCGTCTTGTTTTTCGCTCCTGAAGAAGGTGTTTTTTAAAAAAAATCTCGAAACTCTCGAAGACTGTTTTAATCAACTTACAGTGAGTTTTATTACAAAAAAGAAAATCTGTTTGAACAATAGTCCAGGCAATAGAGATCGTATTGCGGCTCTACTTAGCAAAATTCATGATAGTTCTGGAAAAAAGCTTTCTTTATGTTTTTTGACTTACTTTATGTTTTATGGCTCGCTGAATCTTAAGTTTTAACTTTCCACCAAAATTTCTCCCGCCAATCCCCCTCCCCACACACAAATTTTCATAAAAGCGAAATTGTATAACTTAGTGCGCGTAGCGCCTCGGCGCATGTTGAGAGGCAGGTTCCACCTACCCCATTCATCCTAAATCATAATGTCATGTACAGCATTTTTTGCAAATTTTTTCTACTTTCTGAATTTTTAGATAATTTTTCCCTAAAAAAATAAATAAATGAAAAAACAATATTGGCGATCATTTTACTAAAATTCTTCGAGTGGGGGAGGGGTATTTTGGTGAGAAGTTACAAATTCATATTCAGTGACCCAAAAACATAAAGTAAGAATTGTTGAAAGTTCAGAAGGGAAACGAGAGAGCAAACAAAAACGATGTGAGTGGTTAAGTGGAACTGCATAATTTAGTGCGCCAGCGCCGCGATGTTTGTTGAGAGGCAGGCTCCCTCTTTCCCGTTTATAATGTTATACATCTTATTTGTTGCAAATTTGGTATGCTTTCTAAATTTCTAGATACTTTTTCACTAAAATAATAAAAAATTAAATTTTTTTTTCATTTTACCTAAATTTTGGGAGGGGGGGGGGAGAATTTTGATGCGAAATAGCAATTTCGGATTCAGGGACCCAAAAAGTTCACACTTGAACTTATTCCATTCAAATTACTGATTCTATTCACACTTGATCTTATTCCTAAATAGACAGAGTCCTAGGAATTTTTAGATAGATTTCGTATGAAATACTACCTATTGCGGTCGTTCTTATGTTGGAATTTCTGAAAAAGTTTTGCAGATCTACACCGATCATGACCTCTAGACCCTAAAACTACCATTAGTAAAAAACTTCATGTATCTATCTATATATCTGTATATCTATATATATCACTTTCTTCTGGACACGATAACTTCAATAATTCTGCTCCAATCTTCTCCAAGCTGATACATAAAATCAAGGGGAATAAAACCTCGGTCGAGTTCGTTAACGGGCAAAATCGGACTAAGGGGGTGGAAATAGAGAGGATTTTTGTGAAAACCGAAAAACGCGATAACTTCTTAATTAAAATAGATATCGAATCATTTTAAAGTTTATATTACTTCTAAAAAATGGGCCAAAAGTTTATGCATGACAGATTTTTGATAAAGTTAAAAATGGGTTCAAGGGGCGAAAAAAACAGGGTTTTTGAATAAAAAAATTCATCACTTCGTCAATTCTCAAGATATCAAATCCAACTAAATTTTTTATAAATGTTCTCAAAATTATCTAAAACTTTTGTATTTACAAGTTTTTGATAGGACCAACTTTTACCGATGAAAACAAAAAAATGAAAAATGAAAAGAAAAAGGGGGGGGGGGTGGAAAAAGAAAAAAATCCATAACTTAGTCAATTCTTAAGCTATCAAATCTAATTAAATGTACTTTACATTTTCTCAATAATATCTACAATTTTTACACTAACAAGTTTTTCATGGGACCAATTCTTATAGCAAAAATAAATTAAACAAAAATAGGAGTTGGAGAAAAAAACCTCAAATCCAAACTGCTTCTATTTTGATTCATTTTTAAATTCATTTTTGATTTTAAACGCATTTAAATGGCAGGCACTCTTATTTAGAAACTATATAATGTGATGTATTGGCCAGTTTCTTGATAAAGGCAGAATTTATTTTAAAAAGGCTGCCAAAATGAGTATTTTGAACAGAATTTCCCAAAGTGATTATTAGGAAAAATGGAAATAAATTCAAGGACACTCCAATCCCAGCTCATTATTGTAACCCTTCGTAGGAGGGGCGCAATTTTGTTACGTCATAGACAGCCGATGTCATTGCTGTCAGTTGTGTTACGTTCGTTCTGAAACAAACTTGTAAATAAAATGTTGTTATTGTTTCAACTATCGGCTAAGTTTATTTTCCCGGCCTTTGTGATTAATTTAAGTAATATTCGTAACATTATGGCATCCCTGCCGGGATACGTGTTAATTAGAGCACGTTCACGTTTTTTTTTTTTTGCCGATAGTTTAAGTAATTTTTAAAAATGGATTTGGAAGCTATACGACAACAAAGAAAATCAGCAAGAACGTCATTTACGAAGACTGCGAATAAACTTCAAGAATTATTAAGTGAAGACGATCCTAATTCGGAAGATGTAGAAATACAATTTGATTCATTACAAGAGAAATGTAAATCATTACGAACAATAGATGAAAAATTTTTAGAAGAATTACAAAAACAGAAGTGTTCGCAAGAAGATTTTGACAAGGAATATGAATCAGCCCAAGAATACTATGATAAAATATCGCATTTCAAAATCAAATGCAAGAAGATAAAATCGAACATTAATCCAGTTAATACAAGTGATGTTTCATCTTCATCTCCAGTCGTGTCGATAATTACGAAACAAAAACTCCCTGAAATCGAACTAATTAAATTTGACGGGAACCCAAGAAATTGGCTGAGCTTTTGGACGCAATTCAGTAAAATAAATGAAGACCCTGGAATAGATGTGAGGGACAAGTTTCAATACCTTATACAGTCGACGAAACCTGACTCGCCGGCCCGACAGATTGTGGATAGTTTTCCTGCAACAGAAGCGAATTACGGTAAAGCGTTGGATTTTTTAAAAGAGCGTTTCGGTAAGGAAAATGTACTGATACAAATTTATGTACGAGAACTATTAAAACTAGTGATTACAGATAAGAAGCAAGTCAATTTATTGACACTGTATGATAAGTTACAAACTCAGTTACGTGCGTTGGAATCTCTAGGTGTAACACAAGATAAATTTTCATATATGTTACTTCCACTTATAGAATCAGCCCTTCCCGACGATTTAATCAAAATATGGGAAAGGCAAAGGAACACAGGTGCTGAAACAGGTAAGACTGAATTAGATTTATTAATGATGTTTGTCAAAAATGAAGTAGATACTGAATTTCGATTAAAAATCACGCGAGATACTCTAAATTCTGAAAAACTTCCTGTTAAAAAAGGTAAGCATCCAGAAAATAAAAACAGTATTCCAACTGCTCATGAATTATTAAATGCAAATGGTAATAATTTTCAGGTAAATGCACCTAAATTTAAGAAATTTGATTGTATTTTCTGTAATAAGTTTCACAATTCAGAAAACTGTAAAGATGCTTTATCTATGAGTTTGGATTCTAAAAAAGATATTATTAAGAAAAAGAATGCTTGTTTTGTATGCTTAAAACGTTTTCACATGGCTAATTCTTGTAAATCAAAACATAGATGCCCGATTTGCAAAAATCGGCATTTTGTAATTTTGTGTCCGGATTTAACTTCTAACAAAATTGATAATATCTCGAATGGAGATAAAAGTGAAAACAAAACAGGCACTCTAAATAATTACATTAAGATTTCAGATGTAGTTTTGCAAACTTTAATTGTAAAAATTAAGAATGGTTCTAAAGAAATGTTTATTCGTGCTATCTATGATAATGGTAGTATGAAATCTTATATATCTACAGATGTTGCTCAGAGTATGAAATTTAAGTGTATTGGTGAAACTAGAATTAAGCAATCTTTATTTGGTGGTGTTGAAACTCCTGAAAATGTATATAAAAATTATTTGATTGAATTAAGTGATATAAATGATGAATATAAATGTAAATTAGAAGTATTAAGTCAGAAACGTATTTGTTCTGAAATTAAGGAAATTCCGTCTGGCCCTTGGATAAATGAATTGAAGTTACACGGAATTAAAATAAATGATTTAGAAAATAAGAATTTAAAGGTTGATAAGGAAATAAAATTGTTAATTGGTGCTGACATTGCTGGTAAACTTTTAACTGGAAATATAGTTAATCTTAAATGTGGATTAACCGCGATAAACACGAAATTAGGATGGACTGTTATAGGAAAATTCAATTCTGGCATTAAGCCAACTTCTGAGAGCACTGCTTCTCTTATTATTTCTTCTATGTTAGTAAAAGATCAGTGCATTAGCGATCTTTGGAAATTAGATGTTTTGGGAATCACCGAACCTCCAATAAGTAAAACAAAAGCAGAACTGCAGGAGGATACGCAAAGATATTTTGAAGAGACTATTAATATAAATAGCGAGGGGCGGTATGAAGTCGCGTTGCCTTGGGTTTTGGATAACAAGCTTTTACCAAATAATAAAACAAATGCGGAAAAATCTATTTTAACCGCCAAAAGAAAATTGACAAATTCTGGAAAATTTAATGATTATTGTGATGTTTTTCAGAATTGGTTAAATCTTGGTATAATTGAAAAGACAACGACTGAAAAACTAGCGGGTGTTCATTATTTGCCTCATCGGGCAATAATAAAAGAAAATAGTACCACAAATATAAGGCCAGTATTTAACGCTAGTTCACATTTACCAGGTTTTCCCTCATTAAATGATTGTTTATCTACGGGTCCAAATCTAATTGAGATGATTCCCTCGATTCTAAACCGTTTCCGTATGAATTACGTAGGTGTTACCGCTGACATCGAAAAAGCCTTTTTGCAGATTGCTATAAGAGAAAAAGACAGAGATTTTTTGCGATTTCTATGGTTTGATAAAGAAAATCGGGAACAGGTAGAAGTTTATCGTCACAAAAGGGTAGTTTTTGGCATTACGTGCAGCCCTTATTTATTAGCCGCCACTTTATTGTATCATTTAGATAGGGTTCCAGAAAAATTAAAGAATACTGCAGACATTCTAAAAACAGCCTTTTACGTTGATAACTGCGTGACAAGTTTAAGCTCTGAAACAGAAATGAGAAAATTTTTTGTCGAAGCGAAATTAATTATGTCATTGGGTCATTTTAATTTAAGATGTTGGAAGTCTAACTTGAGTAATGAAATATTTGAGGAGGATTCCTCTACGGAAGAGGGTGTTTCCCTATTAGGTCTCATATGGCATACATCTACCGATACATTATCGTGTAAAATTGAACAGGTTTTAAATAAGTTAGAACCAATCACAAAAAGAACAGTTCTAGCCGTAGCACACCAAGTGTTTGATATTGTGGGCTATACGGCTCCGGTAATGCTAATTCCGAAACTAATTTTACAGGAAACGTGGAATTTAAAACTTAAATGGGATGATGTACTACCGGATGATTTACAAAAAAAATTTAAGTCGTGGCAACAAAACTTATGTTTACTTTCACAGATAAGTATTCCTAGATGGTTTGGACTTAAACCAATTAATCAAGATATAAGTTTACATTTATTTTGTGATGGTAGTAAGAAGGCATACGGTACGTGCGTTTTCATAAGAATCGAAAACGAAGATGGGGTTAAAATTAATCTAGTACAAGCAAGATCTAGGGTAGCCCCTTTAAAACCCATTACGATTCCTCGCTTAGAACTTTTGGCTTGTAATATTGGTTCTAGATTGTTATCTAACATAATAAAGGATCTAAATTTATCAAGGGTTGATATTTATTGTTGGACTGATTCAACAACAGCTTTGTGTTGGATTCAGCGAAATCAAAATTGGGGGACGTTCATTCAAAATCGGGTTGCAGAAATACATTCACTGACTTCCCCTCACTGGTGGCATCATATCTCAGGCTCTCTTAACCCCGCCGATTTACTTTCAAGGGGGTGTTCTGCTGAACAATTAGTTGAAAGGAAATGGTGGGAGGGACCTGATTGGTTGCACGAAAAAAGGGAAAGTTGGCCTAAATCGAATGACGAGCCAAATGAAGAATTGGTCAACTTTCCCTTTTTTCGTGCAACCAATCAGGTCCCTCCCACCATTTCCTTTCAACTAATTGTTCAGCAGAACACCCCCTTGAAAGTAAATCGGCGGGGTTAAGAGAGCCTGAGATATGATGCCACCAGTGAGGGGAAGTCAGTGAATGTATTTCTGCAACCCGATTTTGAATGAACGTCCCCCAATTTTGATTTCGCTGAATCCAACACAAAGCTGTTGTTGAATCAGTCCAACAATAAATATCAACCCTTGATAAATTTAGATCCTTTATTATGTTAGATAACAATCTAGAACCAATATTACAAGCCAAAAGTTCTAAGCGAGGAATCGTAATGGGTTTTAAAGGGGCTACCCTAGATCTTGCTTGTACTAGATTAATTTTAACCCCATCTTCGTTTTCGATTCTTATGAAAACGCACGTACCGTATGCCTTCTTACTACCATCACAAAATAAATGTAAACTTATATCTTGATTAATTGGTTTAAGTCCAAACCATCTAGGAATACTTATCTGTGAAAGTAAACATAAGTTTTGTTGCCACGACTTAAATTTTTTTTGTAAATCATCCGGTAGTACATCATCCCATTTAAGTTTTAAATTCCACGTTTCCTGTAAAATTAGTTTCGGAATTAGCATTACCGGAGCCGTATAGCCCACAATATCAAACACTTGGTGTGCTACGGCTAGAACTTTTGGCTTGTAATATTGGTTCTAGATTGTTATCTAACATAATAAAGGATCTAAATTTATCAAGGGTTGATATTTATTGTTGGACTGATTCAACAACAGCTTTGTGTTGGATTCAGCGAAATCAAAATTGGGGGACGTTCATTCAAAATCGGGTTGCAGAAATACATTCACTGACTTCCCCTCACTGGTGGCATCATATCTCAGGCTCTCTTAACCCCGCCGATTTACTTTCAAGGGGGTGTTCTGCTGAACAATTAGTTGAAAGGAAATGGTGGGAGGGACCTGATTGGTTGCACGAAAAAAGGGAAAGTTGGCCTAAATCGAATGACGAGCCAAATGAAGAATTGGTCAATTCTGAGATTCGTAAAACAGTTATAGCCACATTAATTAGTAATGATGAAAATGGTAAGTGGTATTATAAGTATTTTTCTTCATTTAAGAAAATTGTAAGAATGTTATCTTGGATTTTTAGATTTTATAACAATTTAAGAAAAGTTGACAAAAATCTTTCAAAAGATTTATCTGTACAAGAAATAGAAAGGGGGGAGAAGGCTTTAATGTTACTCATTCAAAAAGAATCTTTTAAGGGAGAAAATGATGAAAAATTAAGACAACTCAGACCAATAGTTGATTGTGACGGTCTTATAAGAGCTAGGTCAAATGTTGCTTATCGAGAAGACAAATACGATTTTAAGTTTCCTATTATATTGCCATCTGATCACCCTGTTGTAAAATTGTTGATAATGACTGTTCATAATGATTTATTACATGCTGGTACTTTATTGTTAATGTCAACTTTAAGAGAAAAATATTGGATTTTAAAATCACGAAAGACAATACGAAATTGTATTGGAAAATGTATAAAATGTCAAAAATTCAAAGCTAAAAAATGTGAGGCAATCCCAGGAATTTTACCTAATGATAGGGTCCGCGATGCTTGTGTATTTGAAGTTATAGGATGTGATTTGGCTGGACCATTGTATTTGAAAGATGGTCAAAAAGCATATATTGTACTTTTCACTTGTGCAGTTTATCGTGCCGTCCACTTGGAATTAATCACTTCTCTATCAACTGAATCCTTTTTTCAGTCTTTAAGACGTTTTATTGCTCGCCGTGGACGACCTTCAACCATATATTCAGACAATGGAACAAATTTCATAGGCGCGGAGAACTTTTTGAAAACTATCGACTGGGATAGTCTCCGTTTTAAAGCTGCTGAACAAAAAATTGATTGGAAGTTTAACCCTCCTTCCGCACCATGGTGGGGCGGATGGTGGGAGCGCTTGATTCGGATTGTAAAACAAATCCTAAGAAAAATATTGGGTCGTGCTTCTCTTGATTACGAGGAATTACTCACTGTATTATGTGACTGTGAAAGAGTTATTAATTCAAGACCAATTACCTATGTGTCAGAGGACATTGATGAGGACTTTTCTATAACACCAGAGAAATTTTTACATGAAACTCCACAATCAGGTGTTCCAGATATTGACAATGTAGACAAAGTGAAATTGAGTAAAAGAGCTAAATATTTGCAACGGATAAGAGAAACATTAAGACTTAGGTTCCGTACAGAATATTTAGGACAGTTACGGCAGCAATCAATAAAATGCTATAAAAATGAATCACTTAAGGTAGGAGAAATTGTCCTACTGGAGGATACTAATAAAAAACGTTCCTACTGGAATTTAGCTCGCGTTCTGAAAGTCATACCTGGCAGAGATGGCCAAATTAGGCTTGCGCTCATAAAAACAAACAATTCTGAATTATTACGACCGGTTCAGAGATTATACAGATTGGAATTGGAAAATCCAATAAAAGAAACAAATGATGAGGCTACGCCTTTAACCACTAGTAGTGGCAGAATTATCAAGACACCTGTTAGATAAATTTTCTATTTAGATAACTTCATTTAAATACTCATTTTACTTAATTTCACTTCACTTCTTTATTTGTATTCAAGTGTTTATTATTATTATTATTTTGCATATACTATATATATTGTTATTGAATTAATAAGATTGTGTTTCTATTGTATAAGTAATTTTTTATAAGTATTATGAATAATGTTTATTTTGTGTCTACGTAAAGGTTTTGAGTGTTTGATTTCCCACTCAAAAGGTGGGAGGATATTAGGAAAAATGGAAATAAATTCAAGGACACTCCAATCCCAGCTCATTATTGTAACCCTTCGTAGGAGGGGCGCAATTTTGTTACGTCATAGACAGCCGATGTCATTGCTGTCAGTTGTGTTACGTTCGTTCTGAAACAAACTTGTAAATAAAATGTTGTTATTGTTTCAACTATCGGCTAAGTTTATTTTCCCGGCCTTTGTGATTAATTTAAGTAATATTCGTAACAGTGATCGTGATTGAAATATTGAGTAAGTATTCAAATAATAAATTGCGTTTTTTCTGACTCATTTTTAAATTCAGTTTTGCTCTCAAACACATGGTTTTCTTATTTAGGAACTATATAATGTGACGTATTGGCCAGTTTTTTGATGAAGACAGAATATACTTCAAAAAAAGGCTGCCAAAATGGGTACTTTGAACAGAATATCCCGAGGCGATTGAGGTATTCAAAAAACAAAATTGCGTTTTTCTGACTCATTTTTAAACTCAGTTTTGCTCTCAAACGCATCCAATTGACAGGTTCTATTATTTAAGAACTGTATAATGTGCCGTATTGATCGTTTTTTTTTTTTTTTTTTTTTTTTTTTTTTTTTTTTTTTTTTTTGATAAAGGCTAAATATATTTTTTGAAAAAAGCTATCAAAGCGGGCACTTCTCTCAAAATTTTCCAAAGCGAGCATGATTAAAGAATTGGAGATGTATTGAAATAACAAATTGATTATTTTATGACTCATATTTAAATTCAATTTTGCTCTCAAACGAAATCAATTGACAGTTTGTTTGTTATTTAGGAACTATCATACAGCACGATAGTGCTGTATAGTAGAGCTCACAAGGAAGGTCTCCATACGGGCATACTCAGAAAATTCTGAAAAAATTACAGAATATTCTTCTCATCTTGATATATACGTTTGTAAAAATTTTTTTGGCGGAACCCCGTCAGAACGTTCGTAAAAAAATAATGAACATTTCTTTTATTTGGCGATTTATCACCGGTTGGCGACAAAATAAAATTTCAAAAAACACTTTTTTATGTCAAATTCTTTTTAAGGTAAAAGTGTTTCATCTTGAACTTGTTTGAAGAAATTTTATTTACATAACGTTAGTTTTGTCAGCTTTAGTTTGTTTTAACTATATTTGCCATATTTGTCATAATGTATTTAAAAATAAAATTAACTATAAAATTTTATGAATTAAAACAAAATTTAAATTAATTAAAATTGTTTAAATCTCAAAATTCACTCCAATCTAATTGAGCTCTTTCGATTCAATTTTGTTACTATGGAAACAAAAACTTTTCCAATATTGAAATGCGTTATTGCAGCATTCTTCATCTGGCCTTTATTTTGTTATACGCTTAAATATATGAAAAAATACCTTTTAATGTGAAAGTATTTTTTACATAAGAAATTATTTTTAAAGTGATAACATTAAATAACTGCAGCAAAAGCAACAGAAATAGGTAACATAAAATGCATCTAAATGTCAAACTCTCTCATTATTGAAATTTAAATTCATTTAATACCATTTACACGTCTAAAATTAAACTGACAAGAAATTTTCAGGTGCATTAAAATCGTTTGCTTTTGGCGAGGGAAAATGCTGCTCGCCAAATCGCGTGACGCTTTCATCTTTTCGCGCCAAATACTCAAAAGTATTTTATTTTTTTACTGAGTTTCTTCTGTAATTCCGCCGATAAATTTGACTGATCCTTTATTACATACATGAGTAGTTTAATCAGTAATTTTTTCAAAAAATTCTGAGTATGCCCAGTATGGAGACCTTCCTTGTCAGATGCATCTCTAATGTTAAAGTCCAAAGTTTGCCTCTTTATAACATTGGAATTAATCATCGGATCGCGACGAAATTGAAAAGCGGAAGTGTCCTACCCTAGATCTCAAAGTTTACAAAATTTCATCCAGATCCACCGATTAGTTTCGGAGATCCAGAACCCCTGTTTTGGCACTTTTTGCTCGTGAAACAACAACAACAAAAAAAAGAGAAACAACTCAATTATAATCCAAACCAGGAAACCTTCAGCGACGTGTAATAGCTTATTCGAAAGCTTTTAATTTAGGGATGTGCCTTTCAAAGGTCCGGTAAAAAAATATCAAAAATTAAGGAAATGGCACCCATTTAAAATTCACATAACGCTATACCTTCCATAATTTAACAATATAGAAATCTCTCCTTTTTAATTGCTAATTCAATTATTTCTTTCGAGTTGCCACCAACTAAAAAACAGTTCAATAATTTAAAAAAGAAATGATAACACGTGAACTCGTTTTTTTATAGTTCAATAAAAATCCTGATTCTCTGACCCTAGATTTTTGCATTTTTGATATTAACGTCATTCGAAACAGAAAATACATATTTTTCATAAACATACAATATATAAACTGTAACTAAATATGTGTTAAACAACATCGTAACAACAATTACTATAGTACAGATATTTCAATTAAAACGGGATAATTTAGAAAAAAAATACTTCTATACATAAAAAAATAACGATTTGAAATGTAGCAATACATATGATCATAAGAAATTCTGCATAGATACCGCGAAACTGCAGTGGGACTACAATCGGGGAAGAAACGGTTCTGTCACTAAATGTCGCCAAGTTTTTCGCCAACTTGGCGATATATCGCCAAAATTGGTGACCAAAATTACTCGCCAAAGTTGACGCCAACTTGGCGTTTTTTTTGGTATTTCGCCAAACTAATATAACTAATAATAACTTTAAACTAATACTAATAATAGTTTAGATTTGTTAGTTGAAATGGTTGATAAAGCTCCTGAAAGGATCTGAAAAAGCTGTGAAATCATATAAACAACTGGTGGAACCAGAGAGAAAAGTAGAGCTCGATCTAAAAAAATGTACAGTAAAAATTGGGAAATATTTCCAATCTAAAAATGTGCGTAGAAAAGAAATGGAATCAGATGACCTCTAAAGCTCATGAAATAACCCAAATTTTTGTTAACTGATAATGTGGTCTGAGCTTTACTGGTGCCTTATATTCAGAATTATACTATTATCCACTCAAAATGATTACTGTGCAAAGTAGTCAATAGAATATATTGTTATGTTGTCTCAAATCAGTTGAGCTTCATAACGCTAAACGAATATAAACCATGAAGTAACTAGGACTTCCCTCAGAGGGATTAGTCTGAGCGATATTGCTGAGAATACACATTTAATAACTTGCGATAAATAAAGAAAATGAGATGTTACCTTTAATTGGTCATTCATTGTGATAAAATATAATGAGGAAAATAAGCATATCGAATCGTAGAACTACAAAATCTTGTTGCATATACTATTTTTATAAAAGAAAAGCAAACCATGAATGGATATAAAATTGGAAATATGCAAAATGTTAAAAGTAATACAGAAAATAAAACACCAAATTTTCCTATATTGGAAATATAGCTCTTTGAAATGATGTCATGAGCATAAACAGAAGCTTCGCACCGATTTGAGAAACTATAAATAACATAAACTATTATGTTTGAAGAGAAATGGAGTGTATTTTATATGGTGTGAAATCCGTCCGAATAGTTTATAATGTTGAATATCTGTTTTCCACGGATGCAATGAGGTTGTCGATAAGAGTTAAGGAATCCTTTTTTAAAAATTTGTTCTAAACGAGCACTTACATCTTATAAGTTACTGTGATGCCAAAGTTATAGTTTCTGACCCCAACAGTATCCTAGAAATTGCATTATTCTCAATAAATTGGGTTTAAAACTTTTTCTAGAAAAAAAATGTTTAATATGTGAAATTAAATTGTCGAATGTTTTAGAAATCGTTCATAACGAGAATATTATATCTTAAAAGTTGCCACCAAAAAAAAAAAAAAGATTTTAAATATTTAGTCATATCAACATCAAAGAATTCTCAATTTTAGAACTTTTTTTGCTCGTGCATTGATGGTGATTATTGTTCCTACGCAAAATATAGTATATTTTGCAGCAAAGATGGTTACCAACATTTTTTGCCCACATTATTTTTTAAATCGGCTAGGTACTCCCAATGCTAACGAAAAACACACAAACGTTAATGCTTTATAGGAGCATAGAAATACAGAATCAAAAGCTATTCATCTCCTATTATATACATATCACATAAATTATCTAATTAGTGCTAGCAGATGAATTTTTAAATATACATAGATCAATATAATGCTTCATTTTTCTTTTATTAGTATTTCTTAGTATTCATTTTTCATTTATTTGTATTATTCAGTAAAAAACTCACTTTCTTAAGCCCGAATTACGTCAAACTTTTTATAAAAGCGCCTAAGTCCATATAACAGCGAAGTATTGTGAAGAGTATTAAATAAACGTAGTAAGACACTTAAGCCGAACGCAGGTAATAAATCGACAAATATTGTCCTTTTCGCCCTCTCTCGAAATGCATTTTTTTTTTCCGTATATTTAAAAAACACGATTTTGAGTCATCTTATTTAAAATTCAAATAAATAAATGAGAGGAAGCAATAATAGCATAAGTCAAAACATTCATAAGTCAACATCAAGGAATTGTATCGTAGTTACACATGTGGAAAAAAGCTGCTTTCGGCCAAAAAACGTTGTCTTCACTAAATTTGAATCCGATTAAAAAAAGTACCGTGATTAATTGAAATGTTATAGGCAGAGCTGCCAAGTCTCCGGCATTTTGGGTACCGGTATTTTAATACAGAAAATGTTTTATTGAATTGGAACATTCTGCGGATTTAAAAAATAACTTTTCCTATAGGAAAATTCTGCTATGCAATAAGCGAGGATTTGGCATCTCTATATAGGAATATTTCGTAATCTACTTTTTAACCTTAAAAAAAGCAACGACCATTTTTCGGGTACAAAAAGTATTGCTAATTGTTCCATTTTGCATACAAGGTGCTGATTATAATATTGATAGATCTATGGTGATAAATTTCCAATAATTTTTCAAATCCCATTTATTTCATTAAAAATATAAATCTTTTATTCATTTAGTTTAAAATAAATGGTTTTTAACTAATTTCATAATACTTTTGAAATATCACTTTTCATTGAAATATTCATACTTAATCCATAACGTACATAATATATGACTCTGTTATTACATAAGTCACCTTTTTATTATCATAAAAATTGTGTTTTTACTGATTTTTATTAACTCAATAGGAAAAATTTTGTGTTTTGAGCAATAGATGTCCGCATTTCCTGTTATTTATTTACTTTAACAAAATTCTTTGTATTTCGAAGAATTTTTATTTAAATAGGAAATCCAGATGTCGCTGTTAATAAAGAAGAAAGTTACAAAAAAGGGTACAAAACGAGTAGACACATACTATCAAATATGGGAAAACGACGAATCCCAAAAAGACGTCGTATGAAATATCATCTTTTAAAGCAAAAAAACGAGGTCTGATTATCGAGCCTACTGATTACAAAATGTACATTACATAAAAAAAATGCTGCAAATATTGATTATTTTTTCTTTTGTGCAGTTTTGGCTTCGAAAGGTGCGCTATGTTGCAAAAAGATATAAGCGCCTATGAAAACACACCTGGTAAACTTTCATGTTCAGTTTTACAAATAAATATGGCACATATATGCCCTATATACACCGAGGTACCTAATTGGTGCCAAAATGGCGTTTAGTTGCCTAACATGCTGGTTATCATATAAATGTTATAATAAATTGTTTGTTCTAAAAATATTATCATTTATTGATTGTTATATCTTTTTTAATAACAGGAAATGTTTCATTTATTCCTTTTTTTTTTCATTTTGAAATAAATAAATAACGTGTTGTTATAGCATGCTATATGCATCTGGTAATCAAAACGATGTTTTCGCCTAATTGGCATAAAAAATCTCGCCAAACCCGGTGCTTATATCTCTAGTATATTATCTCAAGTATTTTATTTATGTATACTATAATTGTTTTTACATACCACTTACTTCTTCTGGTATATAGAAATAGGTAAGTGGCTCCTTTATGCAGTATAAATTGTATAAAACTTTAAAAAATAGCCCCGTTGCCCCTTTTTGGATCGAATTAAAAAAAATCAATGTCTAATTCCAGTATTGCTCCCAAGTATGCATACATACTCCATATTTCAAAGCTGTATGCCAACAGGAAACGGATGAAAAATGGGAAAAAATGTCGCATATGCACCAGGGTACATAATTGGCGTCAAAATGGCATTATTTTACCTGAGATGGTAACCCGGCTTTATTTATTTATTATTTGTTTATTTACTCATAAAATGTTTATTTACTTTCACTTCCTTCTTTTAATTATATAAAATATTTCTTTTTATAGTTATTAATTATTATTATTATTTTATTTACTGTAAGTTCTTTTTGAAAATAGAAAATAATTTAAAAATGTGTATGTAAGCGTTATTTGAAAAGGGAGTTTTCGCCAAATGGGCTTTGAAAAAAATTGCGCCAAATCTGATGCGCTTGTGGTATCCGTGCCGAAAAATTAGTGACCAGAATTGACTTCCATACACAAACAAAATATAAGTTAAAAGAAAAAATGCAATGAAAATAAATATAAAGGGAAAATGATGTCATAAAAGAAACTTTTTATTTAAAAACGTAATTGTTTCTAATTTTCACACGCGAAATATGTAAAACATTCTTTTAGCGATCAAAAAATGCTGTTAAGAGATTATCACAAAATCTCAAAATCAAAGTTTTTATGACATTTTTTAATATAAAAAAATAACAGTTTTATTTTCCTGCATGATTAAATTTTTAAATGTTTTATTGCATTCAATATTTCTGAGTGCGAAAATGATTACTATTTACTCCATGTATTGATCCGGTTATCTACGAAAATGTCCAGCCGGTGAAAATCACGCTCACCAAATTTCTGTGACGTATGCACATAAATTGTGCTTTTTTATCAGTTTTTTTAATATAACTTTTAAACTATTTGGAATTAATTTTTAAAAGTAGGTGCATTCACCAGATTACCTTCATAGGTACCTATTGGTACAAACAGAATCAAAATCCGACAAGTACTTTTTGAGATTTGCTTGACGAAAGAATTTTTTTGAATTTTAATATCGTTACGTATCTCTGAGTATAAAGACTTCGCTTCGCTCAGACAATAATTAAAGTATAACATTAATATAATCAGGTTGTTGAGGAATTGATGTAGATAAATATGTATGAACACAAATATTCAGTATATGGTTGAATCGTATTTGATCAAGGTTTTGGGTTTACTTGGGGCTTTGATCTTGCATTTATTAAAACATTTGGAATAAAATTGTGTCCACACTTTGTACTAAACGGACCGTTCTCATACTTCATTATATCAGCCTGTAACCTATAGTTATGAATCCAAATTTTTAAACTAGTTATGGATAATTAGAAATTGGAGTGAATTAAAAATGACTTTTTTTTTCCCTGATTGAGTTTAAGGCACCAGTAAAGCTCAGTCCTCATTTTCAGTTAACAAAAATTTGGGTTATTTCATGAGCTTTAGAGATCATCTGATTCCATTTCTTTTCTACGCACATTTTTAGATTGAAAATATTTCCCAATTTTTACTGTACATTTTTTTAGATCGAGCTCTACTTTTCTCTCTGGTTCCACAAGTTTTTTATATGATATAATGTGCATATTGGTCGATTTTTTCATAAAGCCAGAATATATTTTTAAAAAATGCTGCCAAAGTGGGCATGTGAGCCTTATTTCGCTTGACGATTCTAATAAAACCAGCTCTTACAGAAAAATGAAATTAACATCTCTTCAAAAGCGGCCAAATAAAATTGTTAAACTAGGTTTATCTCTAATCATTTTTTATTTTTTGTTGTTGAAATGAGCACTCAACAAAATCTACCTCCGCCTATAGGCCAAGCCGACAGGGATTTTTTCGAAATGCGCATATTCCAAAATTACCGATTTCGGTGGAATCGTACCGAAATGGACCAACTCGGGAAATAGCCAGTTGCGAGAACCGATGGGTGGCAATCAGTTCGTCGACAATCATTTCGTCGACACCAGTTCGTCGACATATCATTTTGTCGACATGTACACTTCGTCGACATGTACACTTTGTCGACATATCACTTCGTCGACATGTACACATCGTCGACATAGCATTTCGTCGACATATACACTTTGTCGACATATCACTTCGTCGACATGTACACATCGTCGACACGCACACTTCATCGACATATATTTCTGATTGCATTGCACATAAGTATTAACGTATTAATCACTAGATGGCGCTGGTTTAGTCATTTCAGTAATGAACAACTTGCAAAAACATTTAAGGGTGAATTCGAAAAAACGCTTTTTCACCTTAAACAGCTCGAAATTTTCCGATACAATTTCAGACGCATTTTTAAAAGTAGAAACATGAAACTTGCTGAGGGGATTCTTGAAGGGACGTATGAGGTGCCGTGTGATATCATTTTACGCTCAGTTCATTAGATTTTGATTTATAAACAAATACCTTATCAGTATGAACCTTTTTTTTGCTCCCATATCTCCCGCTTCGGAAAAATCGGCTTGAAATGCCGTTTTTGATTGCTTTTTTTACAATATTTTCTGCATTTATCAAAGACTCGACAATCACGGCACCTTGTGTTTTATCCAAATAAGAGATTTTGAAAGTTTGGTGCATTTGAGAGCAAAAATGAATTCAAAAATAAATCGGAAAATAAGCAGTTTGAATCGAAATACACCCTTAATTGTTAACATAATTTTATTTAGAATCAACTCTTAGTAATGAAAGCATATTAATGAAACAAAATAGGGAGTTTGAAAAAAAAATTAGCAATTGGTATATCAATAACTAATAAAATATTTATAAAATTAAGCCAATTCTTAATTGCTTTATCATAGGATTAATATTTTAATTATTTTAGATGGGTTATTTAAGATGGTCGATTTTTATGCGTTTACGCATAAAAATGAAATGATGAATGGGTTAATAAATATCCAATTTGAATTTGAGAGCAGTCTCTACATACCTGGATAAAAAAGTAAGGATCAAAAATATAAAATATTATATACGGGGTGAGCCGCCACTGAAAAAATGAAATGCAGAAAAAACAAAGAACAGAGAATTCAAAATGTCTTAGCAAATAGAACAAATCTGTCTAATTTAGATTTTCTACGAGGAATTGCACCTAATATCTCATTATAAATTTATTTTTACTGCAATTTTACTGTGTTTTAATTTATATTTTTTTCGCAATGTAATTTACATATTGATTTTTTTTTTTTTTTTTTTTTTTTTTTTTTTTTTTTTTTGTAATGTATTTTAAACAATAAAAAATTGATGGGTACTTGCTCATACAACTCCTCGTGGTGTATCCTGGAAACTTTTTTTTTTTTTTTTTTTTTTTTTTTTTTTTGGGGGGGGGGGGGTTAAGGTATGGGCGACGTTAATATTTTTGTTTCATAATTATTTACAAAAAATCCATGTGTTCACAAATCATATTATCGACGAAAGGTAAATTACATACAATGTGTAGATAAAATGCTATGTCGACGAAATGACATGTCGACTAAGTGTACTTGTCGACGAAGTGTACCTGTCACGAAATGATATGTCGACGAAGTGGTGTCGACGAAGTGATGGTCGACGAAGTGTACTACTTCCAGAACCGATATATAAGCTGAAGATTATGTAAGGGTGGATTTTGAAGAGGAAAAAATCGTAGGCCCTGACGTTAAATATCAGATCAGTAATGAAATTTCCTACATAAAATAATAACATAAATAGAGGGTCATTTGACGATGTTTTGAAGAGGAAAGCAATGATTACGTTGAAAATCTAATAGACTGTCGCAACAAGCCTGATGTCCAAAACCAAAGCTACAGTAAAATTTCATGGATAAACTATAGCGATAAATGAAAGGTCAACCGAATGTTCAAGAGGAATTGTACAAGGGTCAGAAAATACTTGTATTATGTCAAGAGTCAGAAAATACTTATATTATGGTGATTAGAAATATCTATGATAATCAATAGCACGCATAGATCAGTAAAATGAAATCTTAAAAGCGAAATCATTTGTCCAAAATATTTAAAAATTAAGGTGAACGGTGAGAAATGGTATGGAAAAAGATGGATACGTAAGAAAATAAATTAGTAATAAATATTGAAGATTGCATGTCGCTCCATGAAATTTCATCCGTTCCTTTTTTTCGGAACGATTTCGAAGAACTCGTTTCTTTCGGGAACGATTCCTTAAAAGGGACGATGTTGCTCATCTCTACTTAAAAACTGAAAATAAAATTATTTAAATATTATTATATTACGTTTTAATATTTTTATTAAATTATACATTATATTTTATATATAATATTTGTATTATTATTATTTTAAAATATTATTATATTAATTTATGTAAATATAAAAAAAAAACCCATCTTATTAGAATGAAATAGGCCCAGTTTCAATAAAATTAACTCACAAAAATTGTCTTCGTGGGGTGAGAAGAGTATTAAAAAATGCAATCAATAAATACTATTAAAAAAAGTGGTGGAGGCAAATTTTTAAAAACAAATTTTTTTCATAGCATGCCCAGTTACGAAATCACTATTGCTTTCGCAATATTGATAATGGAAAGTGACTTATGAAAACAAATTTATAAGATGCAACTTATAAAAATAATAAGAAAATTTAAAAAAAAATTGTTCTTCAATAAATATATCTCATTTCTGAATTATCAAACTAGAGGGTGCAGATGGGTGATTTGAAGAAATATGTATATATTATAACTTATAACTATCTAATTGAATTATTAAAGGCATTTATTATTAAACTATTTGGAAGAAAAAAAATTAAGCACAGTTTTTTTACTATTTAATTAATGCTAATTTAAAGGTTCTAAAAAATGTACGTAAACAGAAAAAAAAAATATTTATGGCAGTTTATATAAAATACTTTTTAGTTTACAGTAGTTCATAGAAGTTTATATAAAATATTGATACTAATAATTAATAATAAAATTTTAAATATTTATTCTGATTAATAATACTACTACTGAAAGCAAAAGACAATATCCCTTAAACTTATATCACATTGTTTAATCAAACAAAATTTTCAGTTCGCTGTGATTTCATTATCACGAGTTATAAAAGTTTAAATTTATCGAACTCCTATACTCAATTTTTTATAAAACTTGGGGAAGGGAGGGGAAGAATTAAAAAAAATTATAAAAAGGCCCGAATAATGTTGAACTTATACCATTTGCAGGCCCACAACAATTAGAATCCGACTCATTCCTTTCCGGCACCAGTGTTTTCACTCCCGGGCACACCTAACTTTAATTCCAAACTTACAATCGTCCACAATAACATTTTAGTAAAATTTCACTGTTACAATGACAGCTTAAATAAGGGAGTTCTTAATTTCTAAAAAAGTCTTTTGTAAATTCCGGTGTCAGTGATCAATTTCTCATTTTACGAATAGAATTTGTCCGCGCCGGAAAGGGTTATAAGGTAGCGAGCAAAGAAATAACAAGGGACCGAAATGGCAAGGGACCAAAGTTGCTACTCTTTTTTCACAAAAAAAATATTTACCATTTCATTGCTTTTTGTTTTGAATCGCATTTGTTCAAACTATTTGAATCATCCGAATGAATTTAACTACAATTCTACAATTTTCTTTTAAGTATTTAACTGAAATTCTACTGTTTCTTGTACAAACAAAAGTCTATTTCAAAATTTCATGTTTAAAAATGTTCTTTTAAATATTTTTTTTATTTTTATAATAATAATAATAATAATAATAATAATAATAATAATAATAATAATAATAATAAAATGCTAATTTACCATCTGAACCTCTATAATGCATTGTGTTTCGTCTGAGGATCTTTGTTTCCGAGCCAATATTTCTTCAGGATTTCTGAATTTGGACTGCATTTTTCTATTTCTTCTCAAATTGCTGAAGTTTCCTTTTCGAATTTGAGCAGTTGTGAAGTCGTCAGCTTTCCCGAGCACAATTCCGGGACTTTTTTCCGTTTCTTCTCTGGTGGGATGGATCTGAGAAATATGAAAAAGAAATTTTTCATATGTATAGTTTCAAGAGATCTTGGATTTATTTCAGTGTAAATTCATGAAACGATTTTTGTGCCATCATTAAGTATAATACCATATATACTTGACCCCCCCCCTCCTAATTCTTAATCTTTTTTTTATTGAATGTTCGTGTGTAAGTCGAACCACTTTTCTCGTAATACGTCGAAAAATTATTTGTAATCGAGAATTTAAAAAATAATAATAATAATAATAATTTTTTTATTAAATTAGTAAATTTTTTTCTATGTTTCTAATAAGACCTTTTAAAAGATTTTAAATTTTTAACTTTGCGTAATTATTTGCAACCGAAAACGCTTAAACTATTTTGAAACCTATTCACATCAATTTAATGATACATAAAAAGAAAAAATTCTTTCAAAAATCTATTCAAACCTTATTTATAAGGGAAAACAAATTCTTAGAGAGCTAAAATATAGTACGTCCATGTATTATAGGACTTAAAGAAGTGATAGCTAGAGGAATTTTCAAGTTTAACACTTTAGAAAGGAGATAAAATGTTGAAAGGAATGTTCCTGTATTGAAGGAAATTCTATTCCAAGAGAAAATGGATGCGGAACAATTTCCTAACAAGTATCATCTAAAGCCATTTTATATCCTTAGTTTAGTCAATTCAATCGTGGCTGTCGGTCGCTTTTTCAAAGACGAATTTAAAGAAGATCGTCCAAAATCGATTGTTCTGCCAGATACCATCGATGTTGCGCGCGAGCTGATCAAGCAAAATCGCCATCTAACATGCCAAAAGATTGATACATTCCTTGGAATTACTATGATATGTAAGTATACTTATACTTTACATGAAAATTTAGCTGTGGAAAACATTTGCTTGTATTGGATTTTGCATAGTTTGAGAATTACATGCAAGAATAGGCTCTGACGTAGAAACTGTGAAATGAAAATTTCTGTCATAGTACTTTTACATGTATTTTAATCTTGTCATTGCTATTCAAGTCAAGTAAAACTACTTGATACAGATCGTCAACAATATTACAACATTTTTCTTTAAATTCTCCAGCACTTACCAACTAAGAATTTTGTCTGTATCATTATTATCTTAAGTATATTCGGTTTAAAATATTAATGGTTAAAAATGCATGATTTATACCTCTTTTTTGCATCTGAACAAAAATGAGTTCGTCCATGTTTGAGGGGTTATATACCAAGTGCTTAAAGTTTTCGAAAAACCTTTTTCACGTTTATTTGCGCTTTGAATAAAATACTACAAGTATAACGATTGAGTTAACTTTTATTAAGTTTCATATTGGCTAAAATAATTGTATTTTAACTTATGTTTCATTTTGAAAGGATTTGACTATTTCGTTTTAAGATTTCTTTTAACAAAAGTTATGTTATTTTTATAAATTTTTATTTAACTTCAACGACTAATTGTATGTTTTTCCAGATCAAAATTTGTCTCGAACTTTAACCCACTTTGTCGGCTTACTTTGAATAAATTCACAGAAGTTTCACATTTTTAAAATATCAATTTCTCGGAGCGATATTTTTTGAATATTTTTATTTCTTCTTAGTAAGACGACACATAACAAATAAAATGTCACACAAACATTAATTCTGCTAATATAACTTTTTACATATTCAGTTAGGGCTCGAAAAACAGCGTTCCCGGGATTCCATCGAACCCAGAACGTAAAATTTTCCCTCAAGATCCCGGCCGGGAACCTAACAGGTCGCCGTGGCCGCCAGCGAAGCCGCGGACGTGTTATAAAGCGTAAATTTCCTCCAAAAATAGCTCTTAAGCGGCCCGTGGGATGCGTAATTTCGTCAAAATATTATGGAAAAAGCCCGAATTTCGAGAAAGATATCCTGGTAAAAAACGCAATTTCATCAAAAGATCGCGAAAAACCGGCAAATTTATTTAAACAATCGCGAAAAAAGACAAATTTTGTCGAAAAATCGCGATAAAACGGAAATTTCCTCAGAGGATTCCAGAAAAAACGGCGAAAAAAATACCGAAAAAAGCAACAGATTTCGAGAAAAGATCACGAAAAAAGCCCGAATTTCGTCATATGATCGTAGGAAGCAACGCAAATTTCATTAAGGGATCGGGAAAAAACGGCAAATTTCATTAAAATACTCGTACAAATTTTTCTGGAACTTATACTTTTCATCTGGGAACCTATATTTTTTATGTAGGTTCCCAGCTGGGAACATTAAAATTTTTAAAATTTTTGAGTCCTGCTTGTGGAACCTTAATTTTTTTAGAATTTTCGAGTCCTACATGTATTGAAAATAAAAATATAATCATTTGTTTTAAAGTGCTTGGAACGAATTGTCGAATGATGCGAGTATATTTAAAATACTCATTTGGTCGCTGGTTTAATTACTAATACTAATATTACTTAAAATTCTTTATATACAAATTATACATTTACATTTTAATTAAAGAATAAGGATCCAGTGAACACACGATAGGTCTGCTATGATCGCCGATAAACAAACAACAGACGATTTTCATATGTTGCAGAAACGGCAAACCTAATACTAAAGTACAGTATAATGCGCCATGGAGGCGCGCGACATCCAAGGTTCTGGGGAAGCCGTAACAGTGCTCAATATTACATTACCTAGCAATTGATTAGGATTGAGTGCCATGATATTACACGGGCAATTTTAGTTGTACGCGTATCGCTCCATCGTCATTTTATGGTTTTTCAACGTGCTGATGCATTTGCTCAGGGAAAAAATGGAAAGGGTGTTGTCTTTCGAAAATTTCTATTTTTTTCCCTTTAACTGTAACCGTGAGAGCTCTTTTGTTTCCAATCATCACTATTTCGAGTGCATAACTTCAAATAACTAAATCTGAAATTTGATTTCGACAGATTGAGCGGTTAGGTCGCTCGTTAAGAGTGCATATATCAGAGAAGTTTTTTTTATGACTATCCTGTTATTTTGTTACAAATAAGTTTTAAAGTATTTTAAGCACACATCAATTACTAATTAATCCCCTTGTCTATATTACTATCCTCTGATATATATTTGGTGTGTAAAAATAAGTTTTAAAGCGTTTTAAATCCATATCAACTACTAACTAAACAATTTGTCTGTATTATTATCACCTGGTATGTATTAGAAGCACAAATAAGTTTTAAAGCATTTTAAGCACACATAAACTAATAATTAAACACGGCCCCACCAGTGGCCGAGAGGTTCTGACCTCAAACTGGTAGACAGTAGGTGCTGGGTTCGAACCCAATCGCGACCGTTGGCCTAACCGTTCGGAGTTTTTCGTGGTTTTCTTCGAACCTTGCGTAAATACGGGTTAGGTTCCCTTAGAAAGACCCCCACGGAGGGCGTCCCACCCCTTAGGGCCTATATCCCATAGTGTAGATAATTGGCCGACATACATACATACATACATACTAATTAAACACTTTGTCTGTTTTATTATAGAATGAAATATATAACAGATGTACAAATAAATTATAAAGCATTCCAATCTTACACCAAACACTAATTAAACACTTTATCTGTATTATTATCTCCTGAAATGTATAAGTCAGAAATAAGTTTTAAAGCGCTTTAAGCTCACATCTTAAAGCCCTGTCTATAAGTTATTGAAAACAGGTTGTTGAAAAATTCACTTTTCAGAAAAGTAAAATATTTGTAAAATAAATTCAAAGCTAATTTAAATCATGGAACACAGTTATAATAATAATTATAAAAAAAAATTATATACACGCTTCTAAGATAAGATAAGTGTTTAACCCCTGGGGGGCAAGCGACACGTATACGTGCCGCAAAAAAGGCTTACGAATCCATGTTTATGCCTACCAGTTAAAATTTTCTTAAAATTTTCTTTATTTAATCGGAGCATTTTCTCGATTTAATAAGGCATAAATTTCTGTTTTTAAAAACCGGTGACAAAACATTAAAAATTTCGTAAAAGGCTCCCGACGAGAAAGGGTTTAGGGAAAACAAGAGTGAGTGCAATCCTATGGAAAATATGCGAATTTTAAGACATACTTCCTCGGTAGCTACCTGAAGGATTTTAATGAAAGTTTGAATCCAATTTCACTGGATTATGCTCAAGATTTATGCCCAGACGGTTTTTATGCAGCTAAAACTTGTTATTTTTTTAGCAAAGGCAATTTTTCAGAAATTTTCCATTTTCATAATTTTTTCCTGAAATTATTTTTTTTAAAACTTTCTTCTATATATGATACAGTAAAACCTCTAAATAACGGACACCTCGGGAACGCAGAAAATGTCCGCTATTCGGAGGTGTCCGCTATTGGGAAATCCCCAGAGATTCAAAAATCGCTAAGAAATGCTTAATGTTTCGTTAATTAACTTTTATATGTCCTAAAACCTCTATTATATAATTAATCAGAAATTAAAATTATGTTTAAGCAATAAAATTGAAATGAAATTGTGCGCATTTTTATCCACTGTTTATTATATTCTTGTGAAAAATAATGATAAAAAAAATCTGTTACAAAAGTTTACTTTTGCTTGTGATTACATGTAATTTGTTTTTGTATGTGAAGTTATTGGACATTGTAGAGTTCCGGACGTAGAGGGAGGGATTGCACTTTTTAACCTTTAAATGCATAAAATCTCAATCTTCTTGGATGAAATTTCAATGCTCTGGGAGGTATTTCTCCCGGGAAACTCCCTGAATTTAGCATTGAACGTGTGTGTGTGTGTATGTAGGGGGGGGGGGGGCGGAGGTAATTTTCCCCAACTCCTTAACTACATTTATCTGTGATCACAAAATTTGCAACACATTGTCCTGATAAATTCAGAGGTTTTTTTTTTTTTCTCTTTAAAATTTTTTTTTTTTCATTTTATATAGCCGAATAAAGTGTCCGCTATTCGGAGTGTCCGTTATTCAGAGGTTAAACATACAAAAATTTAGGTTTTGGGAGTGGGGATTGGAAAACTGTCCGTTAAATAGAGGTGTCCGCTATTCGGGAGTGTCCGTTATGGAGGTTTTACTGTATTATATTTAAACTCTATCATCAAAAGACAAAGTTTATCGAAATAGCTCAAGTATTTAAGGAGTTAATGGGTTTTTTAGTTGAAAAGCATCATTTTTCGGAGAGCTAAGAAACTTAGGCAGTTCTTATTTGTGTGAAGTTCTTGCACAGTTTATCAAACACATTTATTAAAGTATATATATACACTCGGATGAAATTTAGTAATGAGTATAAAATGTTAGCATAAAAATAATGCGAGTTTATGTGGCGTCCCAGTATTGTCTTTATACTAAATACTTTGACATTTATTTTTATACCTAAAATATGAAATTATGCATCACATTAGTTTTGTCATATACACTATTTTTTAAATATATGCATTAACTTACCGCGGGCATGCTCCAAAGTCTGTGTTCATGTTCATAGCTTCCATCACGTTTCTGAACAAGTGGACTTTTATGATGTGCCATGATCACTGGTATAATGAAGATGCTCAAAAAGAACGTTGAAATCATGGGGTCTATGTCATTTCGCCGACAACCAAATCACCGACAAGACATTTAGCATACAGAAAATAGTCGACAGGACGTTTGGCCGACAAGTACATTTAGCAGACACGTACATTTAGCCGACAGGACATTTGGCCGAAACGTACATTTAGCCGACAAGACATTTGGCCGAAACGTACATTTAGCCGACAGGACATTTGGCCGAAACGTACATTTAGCCGACAGGACATTTGGCCGAAACGTACATTTAGCCGACAGGACATTTAGCCGACAGGTCAATTAGCCGACAAGACAATTAGCCGACAGGACATTTAACCGACAGGTCAATTAGCCGACAAGACGATTAGCCGACAGGACATTTAGCCGACAAGACGATTAGCCGAAAGGTCATATAGCCGACAAGACGATTAGCCGACAGGTCAATGGGCCGACAAAACGATTAGCCGACAAGTCAATTTGCCGACAAGCCGATTAGCCGACAGGTCAATTAGCCAACAAGCCCATTAAATGATTTGTATTTGCAAAATTCTGTATGTACTTAGTAAGTAAGAATAGGACGAAGCCTATTTAATATCAGTAACCTCGATTATCCGGAACTATTTTTTTCGGACTCTCGAAAATTTTTTTTTAATGGATTTACACGTTTCAGATACTGGAGATTCCGAAAAACATATCCTTCTATAGTAAAAATAAAGCTAGCCTTAAAAGGAATGACTCCTGGAATGCTGCTGATGTGTAAGATATCCGTTATGCGTCGCGAAGCGATTCCATAGGGTATCGGCAAGCGCAGCAAGCAGGGGTAACCTACAACTTGGAATCGCGAAGCAATCACGCGGGGAGGTTGGCGAGCGTAGCGAGCGGGGGGGCGAGCCCCCGTAGTTTTCAGAAAAAAATTGCCGTCCGTCTGTCTGTATGTAAACGCTCTATCTCACGAACAAATGGAGATAGAGACTTAAAATTTTGTATGTACTTAGTAAGTAAGAATAGGGCGAAGCCTATTTCCTCGATTATCCGGATAACCTCGATTATCCGGAACAATTTTTTCGGACTCTTGAAAAAAAAAAGTTGCCGGATTTACACGTTTCAGATACTCTCCTCCCCCAAAGGGGAACTTTTTAAATTTTTATCCACAGCACTCGTGTTGCACGTCTTTAGAAAGGTCTGAAACTGCCTTTTCCTATTATGGATGTCTTGTGTGTCCCCCTCCGCTCTGCCCCCAGGGGGGGGGGGCACATTTTTAATTTCTTTACAATACCAGTCGTGTGACACATCATTTGAAAGGTCTACAATTGCTTATTCATATTATGAATGTCTTGTGTGTCACCCCGCACTCTGCCCCCCCCAAGGGGGGGCACATTTTTAATTTATTTACAGCACCAGTCGTGTGACACATCATTTGAAAGGTCTGCAACTGCTTATTCATATTATGGATGTCTTGTGTGTTATCTCCCACTCTGCCCCCCGCAGGGGGGGGCACATTTTTAATTTTTTTACAACACCAGTCTTGTGACACATCATTTGAAAGGACTGCAACTGCTTATTCATACCATGGGGTATTGGCGAGCTCAACAAGCAGGGATACCCTACAACTTCGAATCGCAAAGCGATTACGCGGGGAGTTGGCGAGGGTAGCGAGCAGTGGGGCGGAGCCTCCAAATTTGCAGAAAAAAAATTGCCGTCCGTCTGTCTGTCTGTCTGTAAACTTTCTATCTCACGAACAAATGGAGATAGAGACTTAAAATTTTGTACGTACTTAGTAAGTAAGAATAGGGCGAAGCCTATTTAATATCAATAACCTCGATTATCCGGAACTATTTTTTTCGGACTCTAGAAAAAAGAATTTGACGGATTTACACATTTCAGATACTGGAGATTCCGAAAAACATATTTTTAGAAAAAAAAATTGCCGTCCGTCTGTTTGTCTGTAAACGCTCAATCTCACGAACAAATTGAGATACAGACTTCAAATTTTATATGTACTTAGTAAGTTAGAATAAAACGAAGCCTATTTAATATTACTAACATTTGTCTGAAAATGGTAGGAACAGTTTTAAAAGTTCCGTCCATTATCCAGAATTTTTACAATTGTAGTTGCTTTAAATTTTATTTTGTGGTGAAAAGGAAAATTCTTTAACATCTTTAAAAAATAGCTGACCACTTAAAGCCACTGTGTACTGAACGGGTAAAGTAAAGTTCCCTAATTGTTTTGGGTCTACTGGAGTATTAGTATGCTTTACTCTGTTAATTTGTCGTCTAAGTACATCGGCACCGGGAAAGCACGGCTGTATATCTTGAGCTACGGATGATTTTACAGAATTTATAATTTGAACTGGTCGATCATTAGACTGCTTTGAAAGAGCTTTCATTTCATTTTTTCCTTTTAAAATGAAAGACTTACTTGCCTCTGGAGCATGGTTATGAGAATGGGTATCAAACTTATTAACTATATGGTGGCCATTTAAGAAAGGTTTAACAGCTGTTCCAGTGCATCTGGATTTCTTCAAATTCTTTCTTTCGCAAATCCAATAAAAGTATTCTTCACGATTTTTATCTTTTAAGAAAAGAAATCCATTAATGTAGATTTTAGGTTGTGTCTCTTTGTGAGATGATAATTTCTGCTGGTTAAGAATCATTATCGGAATCATCTAAATTATTGGACATCGTGGAGAAATCCGTAAAATGGTCCGGACTATCAATATGAGTATCAGAAAACCAAATGAAACCTTCAGTGAATGTTTGCAGGGTGATATAACCAAAGAACATCATTGCTTAGTGCATGTAACTGTGGCACCAGTTTATTCCCGTCTTTTGTTACAACCATTAGGAAATAATTTTTTAAAAAAAAAATCTTGTGTTTAAAAGATTGTAGGAAGTAGCTGAAATTAAAATCTTTATATATAAAAATCTTCTGTGCGTGTGTATGTAATTGAACTCCTCCTAAACAACTGGACCGATTTTGATGAAATTTTGTGTGTGCGTTCCAGTAGATTCGAGAATGGTTTAAATTCACATTTCGTCGAAATTGATTCAGTACTTTTTTAGTAATTAGGCAAAAACTAATAGTTAGTGATTTTTCGTTAATTAAAAGTGCTATATATATTAAAGAAAGTCAGGATTTCGTATTAATCATAGCACAATAAAATCTACCGATCCAAAAATCTTGAAAATTGGGGTAAAAATACTTCTTATAACATTGAGTTCCGCTAAAAAGGGATTTTCGAAAATTCCACCCCAAAGATGAATAGAAAAGAGAACGAACTTTTAAAAAATTCCATAAAAATCGGCTTTTGTAGTTATTTTTCAACTGATAACATATTTTAGTGCATTTTTTCATTCTGAATCGAATGGTACTAAGCAAATTCGTTTAAATCCAGTAGTTCGTGAGATAATTCACATTTTCCTAATTTGGCGATGTCTTCGGCGCAAAAACCTGAAATTTTCAATGCTTATCTTTATATATAAAAATCTTCTGTGCGTGTGTATGTAATTGAACTCCTCCTAAACAACTGGACCGATTTTGATGAAATTTTGTGTGTGCGTTCCAGTAGATTCGAGAATGGTTTAGATTCACATTTCGTCGAAATTGATTCAGTACTTTTTTAGTAATTAGGCAAAAACTAATAGTTAGTGATTTTTCGTTAATTAAAAGTGCTATATATATTAAAGAAAGTCAGGATTTCGTATTAATCATAGCACAATAAAATCTACCGATCCAAAAATCTTGAAAATTGGGGTAAAAATACTTCTTATAACATTGAGTTCCGCTAAAAAGGGATTTTCGAAAATTCCACCCCAAAGATGAATAGAAAAGAGAACGAACTTTTAAAAAATTCCATAAAAATCGGCTTTTGTAGTTATTTTTCAACTGATAACATATTTTAGTGCATTTTTTCATTCTGAATCGAATGGTACTAAGCAAATTCGTTTAAATCCAGCAGTTCGTGAGATAATTCACATTTTCCTAGTTTGGCGATGTCTTAGGCGCAAAAGCCTGAAATTTTCAATGCTCATCTTTATATATATAAATCTTCTGTGCGTGTGTATGTAATTGAACTCCTAAACAACCGGACCAATTTATATGAAATTTTGTGTGTGCGTTCCAGTAGATTCGAGAATGGTTTAGATTCACATTTCGTCGAAATTGATTCAGTACTTTTTTAGTAATTAGGCAAAAACTAATAGTTAGTGATTTTTCGTTAATTAAAAGTGCTATATACACTGGCGGAAAAAAAAATCCCAACACCAATAAAGACTTGTGTTAGCTAAACGAAATTTTGTAGGCGTGTTTATACATCTGAAAGACGACATTGATTTAAATTTCATGCTTCGCGCATACGTGTGGTGCTAGTATCGCCACTCACAACTTTAAAACCAGGTTTGCTTTAAATGCGTGCTGTAAAGTTTGTGAGCATTATTTGATCTACAAAATTTGATGGATTGAGTTGAGATTGATCATGAATGCCTTTAAGAAGACGAAGAAGCTATTATCATCAACTCCCAGAGTTGGAAAGAGGTCGTAAAGTAGGGCTACGAGAAAGTGGATTTTCTTTCCGCGATTTTTCAGAAAGACTTGGACGGAATGCATCGACTGTGTATGATTGTTGGGAGTAGGGGTCAAGGGATGGTACTGCCTCAAGAAGACCAGGCTCCAGGTGAGCATGTGGCACTACTGAGAGGGAAGTCCGTCGTATTCGGCGTACGGCTGTGGTGCATCGTATTGCGTCTGCGACAGAAATTCGAGCTGCAGTTGGCACCAAAGTGACACAACGAACTGTTATAAATCGGTTACTTCAAGGGCAGCTCGATGCAAGGCATGCATTCCACTGACTCGAAGTCATTGCAGTTTGCGACGCCAATGATGTCAAGCCAGAGCTCACTGGAGGATGAAGTGGAGATCTGTTTTGTTTTCTGATGAAAGCATGTTCTAGCTTGGTGCCAATAATGGTCGTGTGCTGGTCAGAAGGAGGCCAGGGGAACGCCAGCAACCAAACTGTCTGCAGCCTAAACACACTGGATCTACAATCTGGAGTCATGGTCTAGGGAGCAATTCCCTATGACAGCAGAAGCACTCTCGTGGGTCTCTCAAACACACTGACTGTAAATGTATACGTCAGTCTGGTAATTCAACCTGTAAGAGGAGATTTCAACAGCATAACGCTCGCCCTCATGCCGCTGTTGTAACGCAATGTGTTCTACAGAGTGTCGACATGTTACTTTGGCCAGCCAGATCACCAGATCTGTCTCCCATTGATCACGTATAGGATATCATTGGATGAGAACTTCGGTGTCATCCCCAGCCAGCACTGACCATCACAGTATTGACACAACAAATACAACAAGCATGTAACTCCATATTACAAAGTGACATTCGGCACCTGTATGACACAATGCATGCACGTGTGCAGGCTTGCATTCAAAATTCGGGCGGTTATAGCAACTATTAATGTAACAGCATTTCACATTTGAAATGCATTTTATTGACCTTAAATTAACCTGTGATCTCGAAAATCTAATCAATTAAACATGTTAACTAGACAAATGCACTGTCCAAATTTCATTACTCTACAATAAGTTTTTCTTGGTGTTGGGATTTTTTTTCCCGTCAGTGTATATTAAAGAAAGTCAGGATTTCGTATTAATCATAGCACAATAAAATCTACCGATCCAAAAATCTTGAAAATTGAGGTAAAAATACTTCTTATAACATTGAGTTCCGCTAAAAAGGGATTTTCGAAAATTCCACCCCAAAGATGAATAGAAAAGAGAACGAACTTTTAAAAAATTCCATAAAAATCGGCTTTTGTAGTTATTTTTCAACTGATAACATATTTTAGTGTATTTTTTCATTCTGAATCGAATGGTACTAAGCAAATTCGTTTAAATCCAGTAGTTCGTGAGATAATTCACATTTTCCTAATTTGGCGATGTCTTCGGCGCAAAAACCTGAAATTTTCAATGCTTATCTTTATATATAAAAATCTTCTGTGCGTGTGTATGTCACTGAACTCCTCCTAAACAACTGGACCGATTTTAATGAAATTTTGTGTGTGTGTTCAAGTGGATTTGAGAATGGTTTAGATTCACATTTTATCGAATTTGATTCAGTACTTTTTTTGTAATTAGGCAAAAACTAATAGTTAGTGATTTTTCGCTAATTAAAAGTGTTGAATAAGTTCGATGAATGGAGTGCGGACGGAATGTCGGAGCGGTCTATGGCGCCAGATTTAAGCTCAGCTTCTTGAAGAAAGAGATCGCGTGTTCGAACCCCACTGCTGACAAACGTGTATGCTTTACAATAATATTTACTGTATTATAATTTTGATTAACCGACTTCAGACAATCGTTAACTTTTAACTAAAAAGAGAAAAATAAACTTTTCTATCAAAACTTGAACCGACTTCAAAAACTAATGAAGAGTAAAAAATAATTTCCTTACATAATTGTAATAAGAAATTAAATTAAGAGCGTAGTGTTTATTCTGCGTTATTACCATATTTACCTACATTTATTTGATTTTCTGGAGTCGGTGCCAAGAAGGATAACGTCTGTCGGTGACAGGACAACGTCTGTCGGGTGCGCTAGTCTGTCTATACTAATAAAATAACAAATCGCTCTGTGTGTGTGCCGGGCTTGGCCCGTGGCCCGTAGCCGGCCCGGCGGAATTGTTTCAAATCTTCTAACGGGCCGGGCCGGCCGGCAGAATCAGAATAGTTTTCTCAACGGGCCGGGCCGGGCCGACAAACAAAATAAACGGGCCGGAAAAAAAATTGAACGGGCCATACGGGCCGATAAAAAAATTTTCGGGCCTACCGGCCTGTTCTGAAGATTTCAGCATATCTTGAAAAGATATCTTAAGCATGCGTTGAAAATATGACCTATTTTCAACGCAAATGGTTTTAACGAGAACAAATATAAATGTGCGTCACGAGCCATACTAGTTTGACAGCATCAATATAAAAATATAACTTGTACAGTGTGAGATCGGCATCGGACAGTTAACTCATACCGGGCCGAGATCAAGCTTGCATTATTTTTCTACATATAGACTTGCCGGACCGGAACAAGACTTAATTGTTCTCAAAATCTGTAGGGCAGACAACATGATTTATAAAATTATTAACAGCGATAAGGAACTTATGTTAGATTAATCTTTGGATATATACTTCTTGATGGTTTTTAAATTAATTTCTCAATAACGCGAAAGTTTGGCACATTTTCAGATTAATTTTAAATTGTAAAAATATAAAAGTGATAAGCCTGACTATTGATGGCATTTGGAATCGAATAGCATTTTTTATTTTTGATGAATAAAATACTTGCATAAATTTGTTCAGATACAATAGTTTCTCAAATGGTTGCAGGTTTTTCTCCCTTCCCATGCTATCGCTTCCGGAAATTCTATTGAAAATGCTAACTATAGCAATAATTTATTTCCTTTCAGTATTCTTAAATTGCTTGTATCAAAAAACGGATAATGCCACTTGATTATATAGTTTCTGAATAAAGATACCTGCTGTGCGTTTCTGAGAAAAAATTAATTTAGAAATGTATCAGAAAGGCGCATATTTGAGTTAACGAATGAATTTGGATTTAAAATCTTTAATTAAATGATATAGAAATATTTTTATAAATCTTCTTTTATTAAACAGCTTCAAAAGTTACGATGTTTTTAACTTTTTTCTTTTATTCTAAGCCATAATAATTTTTTGATGAATCTTTATTTGATTGTTGAAAGCCTAAGAATTTTAGTAATCACTAATGTTGCTAATGTGTATTTCCTGTAAAATATACTGTTAAATCATTCCATAGATGTGTATGCAGTATTCTTAAAAAAAATCTTAATTATATGAAAAAAAATCTGAATTTTTTAGAAATCGTAGAAATTGTAACGGGCCAAAACGGGCCGGGCCTGTTTTCACTGATTTCTGTACGGACCGGGCCCGGCCTAAAATATAAAAATTTAAACGGGCCGGGTCGGGCCGAAAAATTTTCCTATGGGCCGGGCCGGGCCCGGGCCTGGAAATTCCGGCCCGTGCAGACCTCTAGTGTGTGCGTTTGTGTGTATGCGATAGTTAGAGAAAACTACGTCACGTACCAGGTTCAAGTTTTTTGTGAAGATTGTCCAAGATCTTTCCTACTGTACCTGACCCTCAGAATTTTAAAATCTTATACTATAATGCGAGCAAAAATTGTGTGTGTGTGTGTGTGTGTGTGGGTAAATTTTATCTCAAAAACGGCTCTAACGATTTTCGCAAAAATTTGGATTTTACCATTTTTGGGCACGAGAAGACCATTGGGCTAGGTCCCATGTTCGGGAAAATTCGATTACTGGGTCATTTTGGATCACAATGGGTCAGGATCAAGCTATTTATATCTATAGAACGGCTGGATCGATTTTAAGGAAATTTTGTACCCAATCGTTTTTTGGCACGAGACAACTATTGGGCTGGGTCACATGTTCGAAAAATTTCGATTAGTGGGTCATTATGGGGTCATTATGGGTCAAGCCATTTTTATCTAAAAAACGGCTCTAACGATTTCGACCAAATTTTATATTGTATCGCTTTGGATTACAAGAAGACCATTGGGTTAGGTAACATGTTCGAGAAAATTCGGTTAGTGGGTCATTTTTGGGGTCATTGTGGGTCATGCTATTTTTATCTAGAGATCTTCTGACGCAATTTTGACTAAAAATTGCATTCTATGGTTTTCGGGTACAAGAAAAACATTGGGCTAGGTTACATGTTCGAGAAAAAAATTTAATGGGTCATATTGGGTAATTAAGAGTCTGGGTCAAGCTATTTATATTTAAAGAAAAGCGTGATCGATTATAACGAAATTTTGTATGTAGCAGTTTTTTGACATGAGAAAACTAATAGGTTAAATCAAATGTTTGAGAGATTTCGATTATAAGAGTCATTTGTGGGTCATGATGGGTCATAATGGGTCATGGTCAAGCTATAGCTAAAGAACAGGTGGATCGATTTTAACGAAATTTTGTATACAACATTTTTTTGGCACGAGAAAACTATTGGGCTAGGTCTCATGTTCGAGAAATTTCGATTACTGGGTCATTTTGGGTCATAAAGGATCTGGGTCGAACTATTTATATTTAAAGAACGGCAGGATCGATTTTCACGAAATTTTGTACGTAACAGTTTTTAGACACGAGAAAACTAATGGGCTAAGTGACATGTTTGAGAAATTTAGATTATAAGGATAATTTGTGGGTCATGATGGGTAATAATGGGTCATGATCAAGCTATATCTAAAGGACGGCTGGGTCAATTTTAAGAAAATTTTGAATAGAACATTTTTGGGCACAAGAAAACTATTGGGCTAGGTCACATGTTCGAGAAATTCCGGTTAGTGGGTCACTTTTGGGTCATTTTGTCAAAATAAGGGTTCCTATGACTTTGACCAAGTTTCGTACTCTATTGTTTTGGATTACTAAAATTTTATTGGGTAAAATAACATGTTAGACACTATTCAATTAATGGGTCAAGCTAATTTTATCTAGAAAATTAGCTTGCGCAATTTTGACTAAATTTTGAAATTTATCGTTTTCGGGCTCTAGAAAATCATTGGTTTCAGTCAGATGTTCGAGAAAATTCGATTAACGGGTCATTTGGGGTCATAATGGGTTAAGATTAAACTAATCATATCTAAAAAACGGCTTTGTCGATTTTATTTAAATTTTGTATCCAACCGTTTATCGGCACGCAAAAACGAACGGGCTAGGTCACGTGTTCGAAAGATTTCGATTAGAAGGGTCATTTGTGGGTTATTATGGGTCATGCTAATTTCATCTGGAAAATGGCTCTCACCATTTTGAATATAATTTGTTTTATATAGTTTTCCTGCAACAGAAAACCATTGGGCTAGAACACATGCTCGCAAAAATTCGATTAGTGGGTCATTTGGGGTTATGATGGCTCAGGGTCATTCTAATTATATGTAACAACGACATAATCAATTTTATCTAAATTTTGTAAAGAATCTTTTTTTTTTTTTTTTTTTGTCACGAGAAGACTATTGGGCTGAGTTGCATATTAAAAAAATATATTAATGGATCATTTCGGCTTCATTGAGGAATGTTGTCAAGCTGATTTTGCCTAAGAAATGGCTTAAACGATTTTCATTCAATTTTATATTTTACTGTTTTTGATTACCTAAAGACAATTGAGCTAAGTCACGTTTGATCAAATTTCATTAGTGGGTCATTTTTTGCAATATGGGTCAGGACCACAAGAGTCATACAGCCAATAAGTTGGCGGCTTTTGACAAAATATTGGCGACATTTGGCTGAAAAACCGACATTAAGATTACGAAAGCCAAAACACGTATTTGGCATCAGGTGTAAGAATGTCGCCAAATTTGGCTATATCTGGCAAACAATATTGTCTTTCAGAATGTGAAGAAATTTTTATACATTCTTAATAGGATTCAAAATGGTTAAACCAATCAAAGTCGAGCTAAAAAAAGTAATTTGGATCGATGTCCTTTCGTTGTAAATTTTAAAATAATGTAAAAATGTGCATACATACATAGTTGTCTTATTGATTGTTTTCGTAAATAATACTATTATAAACAACATGTTTTATAGTAATAATACAGAGAAACTGATAAAGTGAAAATACTATATCGCATTGAACACAAAGTTAATTTTGACCGAGTTAAGCTCGGTCATTCCTGCTAGTTTTAATAATTAGTTGAGAAATTAATTAAAATCCTTAAATTAGAAGAAAGGGAAAATACTCATAATCCAATAAGAGCATAGATTTTTATCAAACCACAGAATATTTCTTCGAAAACGCAAAGAAAAGGAAAAGGGTTAATGTAAATACAGGGTTGCCATGGCGATGAATACTAGGCTTTTTAATAAAGGACTGTATTTTAAATTCTTCTGGGCCTAAAAACTCAAAAATTAGACAGTTACATGCAGAAAAAATTCCCCTTTCAGAAATTCTAAAAATTATTTTCATACTCCTGTAAATAGTTGAAAAATCCGTAAAAATCCATTTATAAAAACTCATTTTATTTCCATTCAAAGAAACAGTATTTCCATAAATATTTCTGGAATTAGAGCAGGTATTTTGGAATGCAGACAGCTGGGCGTCCGATACCCTAATAGCATGCATGGTCACAGTGACGTCATTGTGAGTCACTTTGGTCACATTACATCTGTGACCAAAAAGCCACCTCTCAATGACGTCACATTGTGACTGAGACGTGACTTTCTTAAAAATCTTTAGAAATGTATAAATATCCTTCAAAACATGTTATTTACTTTAAAAAACATGTTTCTGGCAATTTAAATATCGTCGCTTTTGTCACAGTTTCGTCACAATGTTAATGTCAAATTAGTCACAAATGACACATTTTTCACAAATTTGTCACATTGTGAGCACTTTGTGAAACGTCACAAAAGAGCTCTAAAATGGCCATAACGACTTCACATTTTAGTCACTGTGACTTCACATCGACGTCACGTGACGTCACATCGACAATCGATGGTCACAAAGTCACAATGTGACTTCACAACGACGTTGCAGTGACGTCACCATGCTTTACGAGTAGTAGAGGCATTTTTAGACGATCTGTAAATATTTTCGAATTTTAAATTTATAAATTTAATTTTTATCAATTTAGATGACAAATTTTTCGCTGATTTCAAATGTGTAAATTTCTTCACATCCTCTTAATTACAACCTTAGATTTTAATTTTTAATTCGTTACTTGGATGACTTGCTTTATTTAAAAGCGAGTTTTTCGAAACGATAAATAGTTTTTATATCAGATTCTTTTGCACGTTATCTTTTTTTTTTAATACACCATTTGGATATTTTAAAGCTATGCATCGGAAAATATCTTTAAACGCTGTTTTACGCTAACATCTAATTTTATAAAAATACAAGTTTTTTTTAAATAAAAAAATAGATTTTTAAAAAAGGAAAAAGAATTCTAAAACACAAATTAATTAGAATTCTAAAAAAAAAAAAGAAAAAAAAAAGAAAAAACTTCACAAAAAGATAGTTTTTGAGCTTTCAAATAAAATATTACACATAGTACATATTTTAAAGAGTAGTGAGAATCAAATAAGGGGCGGGAAGATTTTTTAGGGGTAGCGGTCAAATACTTAAAATTGTACCGTTTCCTGCCATTTCAATTGCTGACTTTTCACTAAGCTCTGGGATAAATATTACTTATTTAATATAAAACTTTTAGATAGTTTATAACACATAACATAGATTTTAAAGAGTAAGGGACGTCAAATCAGTGTTGAATTCCTGAGAGGAATGTCCCGGGGGGACATTCCCCTCACGGAGCAATAAAATGTCCCCCCCCCCGGAAAATTTGAAATTTTGCGTATTTAATGGTCAAAAAGTACAATTCACCCCGCCGGAACTCTATAATCCCCCCGGAGCCATTGAAGTCCCTCCCAGAGAAAAATGTCTGAATTCTGCGTCAAATTATGGGTAGGAGGCAGGCAATAATCATTTTAGGGAGGGCGTGATCAAATATTTAAAACCGTACCGTTTTAGATGCGGATTTTTCATAGCCCTGGGATAAACAATACTTATTTAATATGAAATTTAGAAAGTGTATCCCCTTATATGTTGATGTATATTAATTCATAATTGTTACCCCAATTTTCGAATTATTAATTCATCAAATATCTTTCTTAAGTTTACAAAAAGTTTTTTTTTTTTTAAGAAAAGAGTTCGCCCCTTGGTTCTGGAATACAAAACTAAAAGATTCTAGACACCCCCCCCCCTCCTTTTTCTGCCTTGTATGCGCAGCATTTCTGCTAAACAGTACCGTAGGCAACGGGATTCGTTTAGAGAAAGTTTTTTTTTTTTTTTAAGATTTTGCAGTGCATGATTTAGGTTTAATGAAGAATATTTTTACGGGCCCGGGGAACGCCGAGCGGCTCATCTAATATAGGATAATATTTTATCTTCACACATTTTGTTAATTTAGTCACGTAATAATTTTACTCTTTTTTCTTTCATAAAACGAATAAAATAGGGGGGAGGCAGAGTGGGGGGTGACACACAAGACATCCATAATATGAATAAGCAGTTGCAGACCTTTCAAATGATGTGTCACACGATTGGTGTTGTAAAGAAATTAAAAATGTGCCCACCTGGGGGGCAGAGCGGAGGGGGGTGACACACAAGACATCCATAATATGAATAAGCAGTTGCAGACCTTTCAAATGATGTGTCAAACGACTGGTGTTGTAAAGAAATTAAAAATGTGTCCCCTCCCCCTTCTGGGGAGGCAGAGTGCGGGGTGGCACACAAGACATCCATAATATGAATAAGCAGTTGCAGACCTTTCAAATAAAGTGTCACACGACTGGTGCTGTAAAGAAATTAAAAATGTGCCCCCCTGGGGGGCAGAGCGGAGGGGGTGACACACAAGACATCCATAATATGAATAAGCAGTTGTAGACCTTTCAAATGATGTGTCACACGACTGGTATTGTAAAGAAATTAAAAATGTGCACCCCCTGGGGGCAGAGCGGAGGGGGACACACAAGACATCCATAATAGGAAAAGGCAGTTTCAGACCTTTCTAAAGATATGCAGCACGTGTGCTGTGGATAAAAATTTTAAAAGTTCCCCTTTCGGGGAGGACAATATCTAAAACGTGTAAATCCGACAACCTTTTTTTTTCGAGAATCCGAAAAAAATAGTTCCGGATAATCGAGGTTACTGATATTAAATAGGCTTTGTCCTATTCTTCCTTACTTAGTACATACACAATTTTAAGTCTCTATCTCCATTTGTTCGTGAGATAGAGCGTTTACAGACAGACAGACAGACGGCAATTTTTTTTTCTAAAAATATGTTTTTCGGAATCTCCAGTATCTGAAACGTGTAAATACATTAAAAAAAAAATTTCTAGAGTCCGAAAAAGATAGTTCCGGATAATCGAGGTTACTGATATTTAATAGGCTTCATCCTATTCTTACTTACTAAGTACATACAAAATTTTGCAAATACAAATCGTCTAATCGGCTTGTTGGCTAATTGACCTGTCGGCTAATCGGCTTGTCGGTAAATTGACTTGTCGGCTAATCGTCTTGTCGGCTAATTGACCTGTCGGTTAAATGTTCTGTCGGCTAATCGTCTTGTCGGCTAATTGACCTGTCGGCTAAATGTCCCGTCGGCTAAATGTACGTTTCGGCCAAATGTCCTGTCGGCTAAATATACATTTCGGCCAAATGTCCTGTCGGCTAAATGTACGTTTCGGCCAAATGTCCTGTCGGCTAAATGTACGTTTCGGCCAAATGTCCTGTCGGCTAAATGTACGTGTCTGCTAAATGTACTTGTCGGCTAAACGTCCTGTCGACTATTTTCTGTATGCTAATTGTCTTGTCGGTGATTTGGTTGTCGGCTAAATGTCTGCGACCGGAAATCATGCTGTTCTGGAAGAGTTAGTACAAATAGCAATATTAATAGTTTTCCATGCATAATATTTTCAGGCCAAAACATAATAAAGGAAGTTTGGGTATTATGAAATGGTCTGGTAATACCTCAATACCTGGTACGCCTTTACACGTTGCTACAGTGAAACTTAAAACAGCTAAATCCATATTACTTCCGAGATCTCCCATAATGCACTTCGATGAGTTTTGTTTAGATATATGTTATTGAAGTGACGCGGTGGAATCAAATCTCGTTCTCAATTGTTACGGTTTATATACAGGGTGATTCTAAATTTTTTTTACAATAAAAGAGGGGTGATAGAACACATCAAGACAAACAATATTAAATAGAAGATCAAGGATCCCAAACGTTTTCCAAAGGCGATAGCGCCATTAAAGTTTAGGGACCAAAATTTCAAATAAATATAAAATACGGAAAAATCGGTCGATTGATTTGCGGTTTTAACTAAAATTATTCTTTATGTCGGCATTTTCTTGAAATTAAATTATAAAGATAAATTTCAAAAAATGCCGATAGAGGGCGCTTTAGACTTTGGAGTAACGAACAACTATTTTTTGCCAGTATATTTTGCATCTCATTAAATGTTTTCGTAAGCTTAGATTCAAACTTAAATTTTCAGCTCAAAATCTGAAAAGTTGGGAGTAGTTAAGTAGCACAAATTGAACTGTGTTCAGAGGGTTCAAATTTCAAATGATTATAAAAAAAAAAAAAAAAAAAAAAAAAAAAAAAAAAAAAATTGGTTCATTGATTTGCGGTTTTCACTAAAACTATTCTTTATGTTGGTATTTTCTTAAAAATAAATTATAAAGATAAATTAAAAAAAATATCGACAGAGGGCGTTTTAGACTTTGGAGTAACGAACAACTATTTTTTGCCGTTATTTTTTGCATCTCATTAAATTTTTTCGGAAGCTTAGACTTAAACTTAAATTTTGAGCTCAAAATCTTAATAGTAAGGAGTGGTTAAGTAGCACAAACTGAACTGTGTTTAAGGGGGGGGGGGGGGCAGATTCAAATTAAAAAAAATTATAGAAAATGGAAAAATTGGTCGATTCGTTTGCGGTTTAAAATAAATCTATTCTTTAAGTCAATATCTTTTTAAAAATAAATTTTAAAGATAAATTTCAAAAAATTCCGTTAGAAGGCGCCTTAAACTTCAGAGTAACCAACAAATAATTTGAACCATTATTTTTTTGGTTCTAATTAAATGCTTGCAAAAGCTTATTAAAGGTTTTCGGAAGCTTATATTTAAACTTAAATTTTAAGCTCAAATTCTGAATCGTTGGGAGAAGTTAAGAAACACAAACTGAAGTGTGTTCAGCAGTTGAAATTTAACCCTCCCCCCTCCTCGAACACAATTCAATTTTTCGCTACTTAAATACTCCCAACGGTTCAGAATTTGAGCCCAAATTTTAAGTCTATGTATTTGAAATCATGTAATGAGATTAAGAAAAAAAATTAAAAATAGTTGTACGCTACTCCAAAGTCTAAGGCGCCCTCTTTCGGCATTTTGTTAAATTTATCTTTAAAATTTATTTTCAAGAAAATGCTGATTTAAAAATTAGTTTTAGCGAAAACCGCAAACGAATCGATCAATTTTTCCGTTTTTTATAATCATTTGAAATTTGAACCCTCTGAACACAGCTCAGTCCGTCTACTTCACCACTCCCAACTATTCAGATTTTGAGCTCAAAATTTAAGTTTAAGTCTAAGCTTACGAAAGCATTTAATAAAATGCAAAAAATAGTTGTTCGTTACTCCAAAGTCTAAAGCGCCCGCTATCGGCATTTTTTAAAATTTATCTTTATAATTTAATTTTAAGAAAATGGCGACATAAAGAATAATTTTAGTGAAAACCGCAAATCAATCGACCGATTTTTCCATTTTTTATGTTTATTTGAAATTTTGGTCCCTAAACTTTAATGGCGGCTATCTCCTTTCAGGGCCATAGCTAGAAGTGAACAATACGGAGTGCTCAAGCGAATGTAGGGGGGGGGGGGGTCAAGAAAATGTGGGGGGGGGAGCTCATAATTTGTTTTTTCTTTCTCTCTGACACAGAAAGATAAATTAGTGCATATTCACATTGTAGATACTATGTTTCTCATTAAACTGTTGCAATATCTTCATTTTATACTAAGAAAAGTACATGATGATGAAAATTTTGAGTCTGTAACTGGTGAAAAATTAAACATCATGTCAGCTTCATATGTACAAATAGGATGAGGGAGTGTTGAAACACTTATTTTAGATACAATTTAGTAACTCTGCAAAACTATGAAAGGGTCTCAAAACTAAATTAGATTTTTGAACAGAATTTCATTTGGATTTTAGGAACAGAAATTCATTTAGTGACCTTGGAAACTTTTCCAGGGGGGGGGGGGGGGCTCAAAATATTTTAGGAGGGGCTGAGCCGCCCTAGCTACGGCCCTGTATCCTTTCAAAAACGTTTGGGACCCTTGGTCTCCTATTTAATATTGTTTATCTTGATGTGTAATATCACCCCCCTTTTATTGTAAAAAAAAAAAAAAAAAAATAGAATCACCCTGTATGTATATAATTTCTGATAGTTTTAAAAATTCATTCTCAGAGTGATGGCGTTTACCGAGTTCAATATTAAGTTTAACAGTTATATTTATTGCTATATTCGCCAGTTTACCTCTATGATAACTTGTTGACGAATGAAAGGATTTATATATATATATATATATATATATATATATATATATATATATATATATATATATATATATATATATATGTGTGTGTGTGTGTGTGTGTGAGTGTATATATATATATTTTTTTTTTCTTAAGATGGCGTGTCGTCTAATATGGTATATCAGCTAGATGACTGTTTCAAGATGAGCAATTATTCCCCTTTGATTTATACATTGATTATGAGATAAGCTTTTGCCAGTTTGTAAAGCATATGAGGAAGATTTTTTTTTTTTTTTTTTTTTTTTTTTTTTGCCACGGAAAATATTGAAAGAATGAAAGAAGAGTGTGTGTGAAATGCCTGATGTGTGCCATGTCAATTTGAACTGTTGTGAAATCTAAACAATACACTAGATTTGCGATTTTTCTAAAAGTAAAATATTTTTTGAAACAATTTGATGATTGTAGGCTATTTACTATTGTTTATTCGTTAAATAGCCTTGGTTATTCTAGTAAATCATGGTTTTTCTTGCAATTTTAATATTCCTTATAACCATATTCCACATTATCCGACTGATTTTTTGAATATTAGTCGAAAAGAGTAAGCCGTTTCAAAAACATAAATAGTGATAATTATTTTTTCCTCCACTATAAACGTATTAAAAATATGTAAAAAAATAGTAAAAGTTTGTATTTTACTAACTTTTAATGCGTACCTTAAAAAAAAAAAAAAAAAAAAAAAAAAAAAAAAAAAAATGCTGATTTACTAATCAAAATGTATAAATGGTATTTCATAATACCTTCATTTCCGCTACATAAATTCATCTATCAAAAAAGGTGGTCCAAAAAGATGTCCGTGAATAAATGCAAACATCATATTGACGTTAGGAAGGTTGTAAGTTGTTATATTTATTAGGTTCGGATATGCTGTTTCTTTTGGTCAGTAATTAAAGGGTTCTCGCTAAAAAATAACGTCTCTTTATACAGGGTGAGTCATAATTATCGAAACATTAGGCTATCTCTTTAAAGACTGCCTCTGGGCCCGCTAGTTGCAAAGTTTCATATAAAAAAGGTGCAAAATTTGGTGAGATATGCTGTAACTCCATGGAGGATCTATTTGAGAAAATACAAAAATTATATTATTAACTAGCAAAAGCCATGCTTTGTTTGGATTCGCGAAGCATTATTTCATTAGATAACTATTTGAAAGTAACAATATATTTTTTAATATTACTAGGGGGGCCCCGCCCCCCTGCTCGCTATGCTCGCCAACCCCCCGCGTAATCGCTTCGCGATTCCAAATTATTGGCTACCCCTGCTTGCTGCGCTCGCCAATATCCCATTGTATGAATAAGCAGTTGCAGACCTCTCAAATGATGTGTCACACGACTGGTGTTGTAAAGAAATTAAAAATGTGCCCCCCTGGGGGGCAGAGGGGGAGGCGACACAAAAGACATCCATAATATGAATAAGCAGCTGCAGACCTCTCAAATGATGTCACACGACTGGTGTTGTAAAGAAAATAAAAATGTGTCTCCCTGGGGGGCAGAGTGGGGATGACACACAAGACATCCATAAAATGAATAAACAGTTGCAGACCTTTTAAATGATGTGTCACACAATTGGTGTTGTAAAGAAATCACAAAATGCGCCCCCTCTGAGGGCGGAGGGGGGGGGGTTACACACAAGATATCCATAATATGAATAAGCAGTTGCAGACCTCTCAAATGATGTGTCACACAATTGGTGTTGTAAAGAAATTAAAAATGTGCCCCCTGGGGAGCAGAGTGGGGGATGACACACAACACATCCATAATATGAATAAGCAGTTGCAGATCTTTCAAATGATGTGTCACACAACTGGTGTTGTAAAGAAATTAAAAATGTGACCCCCCCCTGGGGAGAGCAGAGTGTGGGGGTGACACACAAGACATCCATAATATGAATAAGCAGTTGCAGACCTTTCAAATCTTGTGTAACACGACTGGTGTTGTAAAGAAATTAAAAATGTGTCCCCCCCTGGGGAGCAGAATGGGGGATAACACACAAGACATCCTTTAAATGAATAAGCAGTTGCAAACCTCTCAAATGATGTATCAAACGACTGATGTTGTAAATAAATTAAAAATTTGGCGAAATATTACAGTTATCGCCAAGTTGGCGTCACTTTTGACAATTAATTTTGGTCGCCAAATTTGGCGATATATCGCCAAGTTGGCGGCAAACTTGGCAATTGTTGGCGATGGTAACCTTTCCTCTCTTTATGGTAACCCATATGGCGATGCATAGACGGAGCCCTTTCCTGATTGGTCTATTCGACTCATGGAAGGAGTGGACAACCCGGATTCGTTAGTTCCGGAAATCTTCCACATCAGCATCATTCCAGGAGTCATTCCTTTTAAGGCTAGTTTTTTTTTACTATAGAAGGATTTGTACTACTTGTTTACGACGTCGACCAAAAAAAAAACCAGCCAAATTAAAAGATTAAATATCAATAATGATGATAAAAATGTCACATTCACATAACATAAAACTCGTATCACGTGTTCGTTACGCCATCATACAGTGCCGTAGTTGTAAAAGAAACAGAGGGTATACGCTCATGCTCAATACAGAGGATATATCCTAGAATATGTGTACTAAAGCTTTCTTGAGCAGCACAGGGTATACAATGTTCCTTTAAAAAATCCAGAAGGTATACTGTTGATACCCTCGTATATCCTCCAGTACATCCCTGGCCATCAAGTGATTTTTAATATGAAATTTTATTCGTATTCGTATTAAAGTTTTATTAATGTATTTGTTCTTTCGTTGTTTAAAATAAAAAGTATGCCAATTTGTATAATTTAGCGAATAGTTTGGTGAAATTGGTTGACGGGATAACCAAGTAGTACCAACCAATAGTAGATAACCAATTGATACTGCTTGGTTATCCCGTCGACCAAAAAATTATCGTCAAACTATAAAGAGTAAATGCCAGTATTGGATGACCGTGAATGTCTCATTCAATGACATTAAATACGATAAAGGTGTTTGAAACATCATTAAGTGATTCTATTTCGACTTTTTATTTGTATTTTTATCAATATTCTACTAATTATTTGCTTTTTTGTTATTTGAAATAAAATTTTTCTCAATATGTATAATTTGGCTATAGTTTGGCGAAATTTGTCGACGGGATAACCAAGTAGTACCTTGGAATTTAATCCTGAAATTTGGCGTTAGATTTTTGGTCGACGGGTAACCAAGTAGTACCCAAAAATGTACTGTGATATAGTATCAATGGAATGAGGTAATAGAGTACAAAATTCTATAATATCTTGATTAAATGCCTACTGTACTCAAGCTGATGAATTTAATGCCATAAACAGTTATAAGTGGATGAAATTAGGTAATTAATTTCTCCTCAACAAAAATTAAAATTTTCAATATTTAGGGATGTGAACCAGGATACATACCAGGGCACATACATTCCCTGTCAGAATAGATTCGTCATGTCGTCGTTTTGGCACAGATGTCATATACACACCATATAGGCGCTATTTTCTTTTCAGACGCCAATGATATATACGCACCGGGGTACTTAACTGGCGACAAAATGTCGTTATTTTGCTTCACATGGTAACACGGATGTTGCTTATTTATTAATAAATTATTTATTTATTTTTCTTTTCTTTTTTTTTTTTTTTTTTTTTTTCAAATTATATAAATTGTTTTGTTCTATAGATATAAATTAAACTTTTTTAAATTTATTGTTATTCACTTTTTAAAAATATGTATGGTAACTGGTATTCGAAAACGAAGTTTTTGCCAAATTGGCGTTGGAAAAAATTACACCAATGTGATGTGTATATGACATCTGTGTCGTCGTTTTTTACGCTGATATCTAACCTCTTATCCTAAAGATCATCTATATAATAAAAGCTTAAGTCATGTGATTGTCATCAACACTTCCGGGCTTACCCACTTCACTCTTTATATGTTATGCAGCCAATTTTGTGTTAGCTATCGCAGGTGATAAGTCGCCAAATTATTGTGCAGATTATTGTTATTATAAGCGCATTTGGTTGTCCTCAACAGTTTGCTGTAATGACCATTTCGCTTTTATAGGCCAAAAAGCCAGTTTTAATCAAAATTATTTTTCCTAATGATAAAGCTGTATAAAAATTATATTTTTATTCAGATCGGTTTAAAAAAATAATATTTGAGAGATGAATTACATTGAAGTACGTGTATATTTTGAGATTACTTCAGTAAAATTTAAATTTACTTTCCAAAATCTGTTTCCACCAAAGTAAACCAAAAAAAAAAAAAAAAAGAAAAAGATTCATTCTCCAATGATGTAAAAAAAAAAAAAAAAAAAAAAAAAAATAGTTTATGGAGGTAATAAACCATATAGCAAGTTCTCCAACCATCAATCTTGCCATGCAGAAATTATTCGAGCATGTAATTCAATCAGACTCTGCTAGATGAAATACTATACAACTCAACTTTATAAATGTTTTCTTGACGAAGTGAAATGTAAATGAACCAACTCACATAATATTTAATATACAAATTTCATGTCTCATTGTAAGTTAATTTGATATCCACGTACCATTTACGTAGATCACCGTAAATTATTGTTAATCACCAATAATACTTAAGATTGTAAAAACCAATCGCATTCAGAACAATAATTTATTACACATTTATTAAATCCAATCATGGGAAGAATTCTAGGCACATATGTCAGATGCACAACACATTGGCGAAATTTTTTTCTGACGCCAATTCACCGAAAATTTCGTTTTCAAATACAAGTTATATCTATATTTTTTAATTATTTTCTATTATTTTAAAAAGGAAAGCATAATAAATAAAAAAAGCTTAGTTAAAAATTATAGAACAAAATTATTTATAGCCTTTAAACAAAATAAAAATAAATAAACAGTTTATTATTGGCATTTAATCTTACAATTTGGCGATGGTTTTTTGCTCGACGGGATAACAATGTAGTACTAAAGACTGAATTTTGGAACGCTTTATAAATAGGAAAGAGTCCCATATCCTGTTGTGTTTTTTTGGCATTAAATGAACGATATTTTGGTTTAATGTAAGGATAGACTTCATTAAAGGCCTTTTGCAGAAAAGGGCAATGACCAAATCGTAAGACATGGAGACCAAACTGGTCGTCAGGGCGGCTAGTATATCATATTCGCGTTCTTTTCAACCAGTGAGTGAACGTTTTCTTGGCATTTTTTTTATAACAGAGCTAATATATTCCATAGATTGTTTAAAACTGCAAATTGTTTAAAATAAAACGGTAAATTATTTAAAAATAATACTACATGTACCAAAATAATAATATATGTTTCAGATGGTTCAAATTTCAAACTTCGAAATTCAAACAACTCTTTGTTTAACGAATTTAAAAATTAATTTTATTTGTTTACTATTCTTTTGTTGCCACTTTACAAAAAAAAATCATAACATAATTCTTTTAAAATGCGTAAGTGTCATCAGCGCAAACGATTTTGCCGGAATAAAGAAAATATATTTTATTTATTTAATTAATCATGATTCTACCTGTAATTGTAAGCTCCATGATTTCTTTTCTTCTGAAAACATACGTTTCGTTTTTTATTTCAAAAATTTCGTCCGTAATGGAAAAACATGTAAAATAAATTAATTAAAATAATAATTTTTTTTAAAGGTTATTCTGTGAAAAAATAATATTCTGCAAATCTACAGATCATAATTTATTTTTGTGTTTAATTTCATGCCAAAATACTGAATAGTCTTTTGCAAAGTGTACGACAAAGTGTCATTTGAGTGGCCTAGTAGAGGATTCGCTTCGCTCATCCTAATTATTTTATACGGCTACCGTAGGATAAAATTTCCAGATAGGAAATTTTTCCTTATCCATTCCTGAATTAAAGAAGAGAAATTTCATCTTAATATCTACAAATATCACAGAGATATTAAAAATCAAAATTCTCCAAAATTCGTGACTTGCACCACTTAAACCTGTCTCTAAGCAGGAATTCTTGACACAATTTCAATGATTCCTTTGGAGATAAAATAGGCCAGTCAAATTGTCAGAAAAAAGGGCCGATAGATGCAAAAATTCTGCTAGAAGATTTTATGTTTTTAAAATGTTTATGGGGATGCTAGTAACAAGAATTAATGGTTTCCAACAAAATATCTCGAGGCTAAACATTATGGAGCCAAAAAACCGCAAAATTTTCCGACTTTTTTCAGTTTTTTGCTGATAATTCAAAAATTCAAAATTTTTTGTGTACCATACTCAATTACAAAAAGAAAAAACATTAAATTCTCTACAAATTTCATATTAAAACTGTTTTTCTAAAGCCAATATTAAGCGCGCTACAGCTTTCTGAAAGTGACTCTTTTTTTTCTAACTTTGTGGAAAATTTTCAAAAACGAAAATTTGACACAATTTTTCATTATTTTATACTATTTAATGTAACTTATTTAAATTACAGGTATTTGCATGATAACAATCATGATGAATTACAACGGTAACTATGTAAAAATATTAAGAGCATTATAACTTTTTTGTATTTAGAGCTTTAATAAAGAACATATTAGCTATTTAACTGAATGTAATTAAAAAATGTTTTTGATATTTTGCCTGTAACTCAAAAATTATAAACTTTTTGCGTAACATACTTAGTTACAAAAAGAAAGAACATTAAATTCTCTATAATTTTTGTTATGAAAACGTTTTTTCTAAACCCATTACTAAACGCGCTATGGTTTTTTGAAAATGTCGCTTTTTTTTTTTTTTTTTACTTTACAGAAAGTGAGCTATTTTTCGCCTCCCATCCCCAAAAAACTTTTCATCACTAACAATGAAAATTAAATAGAACTATTGATTGATGAAAAATGAAAGTTTTAAGAAAGGGCAGAAGATGCACAAATTCTAGAAACCATATAGAAAAACAATTACAAAGGGAGGGCCGGGGATAAAAAAAGAGAATGCAGATGGAAGATTGTGGTCAGTGACGTTCCAGAGCCGCTTTCGTTCAGATGAAAGTGTTCTTTTTTAAATACATACTCTTCTAATATGCTGCTAGTAAGTTTATTGCATCTCTTCTCGTGCAGTAATGAAAAATGAGTGAGCTCTACCCAAAAGTGTGTTTTATTTGCCAAACGGCTTCAAATAGTGATACTCGCGTTGTGAGCCAGAAAGGACTTGCCAAGCTCTTTGAACATAGCGTTTAGCGTCAAAGTAATATTCATCAAAAGTAATATTCATCAGTTTTTTTGAAAAGTAGCAAGGAAGTTAGAATACAAGATGATTGCCGAAAAACATATGCGAATGAGAGAATGATAGCAACATACGTTCGTCGCGATTAATCCCAGTGACTCCAACGAAAAGCAATAGAAAAAGTCCTACGCAAAGAGAAATTTGATTCACAAAGTAATGAAATTAGAAGCGAAAATTACATTTTTTAAAGCTACTGAAAAACGTCGGGATGTGGGGTCCCAAAAAGTAATTGAGCGTATTCAGCACAAACCTGACTTGCAGATGCGAACCTGACTTTCAGATGCATGGTATTATAGTTTTTGTTGCGTAAAACAAGATCAATCTGTAACAAGTGGAAAGAAAAGAGGGCGTCGACCCGCATCATCCGTTGACGAAGCCAATGACAGAAACAAGAGCCGCTTTATTTCATTGCTTAAAACAAATTAAAAATTTCAAAACAAGAATTTCAAAATAACAGAATTCAAGTTGAGCAAGCAAAGGAAGAAGCTGATGTCTTGATAATTACCTCAGCCATTTAAAGAGCCGAATCTTTTGAAAATGTTTAATTGTCGGAGAAGACATTGACCTTCTCGCGATAATGACGAGCTTAGGCTATCAGCATAAAAATCTGTTTTTCTTAGAGCCAGGAAGAAGCAACATCGAAACCAAGTGGTTTTCAATCATGTCGTTCAAATACAGTTACAACACTGTTTTTTTCACTCATGCAATCTGCGGATGCGATACAACATCCGTTCTTTTTAGGCAAAGAAAGTCAAAGTTTTGTAACACTTTGAAAAAATATGATCAGTTTAGAGAAATAGCCTGCGTATTCAATAAAATAGGCTCTACTCGTCAAGAAATCATCAAGGTTGGAAAAAATTTCCATATCGCACTATACAGTGGATGCATAGCTACTACACAGAATTTGAACACCTTAAGGCTCTAGTTATTTGCTAAATCTGCCACAAAAAAGCAAAGTTCATTTTGCAAGAAAACCACCAACACAAGAGGCTGCGCAGCATAATTTTCTCCAATGTTATCATCAAGTACAAACTAGGGTAGTAAAACAACATCCCTCCTGAAGGATGTGGGTGTGCTCACAGGTTCTCTTTCAGCCAGTTCAAATGAGCCAAGACCCGGCACTTGAATCCTTGCTCCATGTTGTGTCATGTAGCTGTAGAAAAGGGTGCAGCAAAGCATGTTCTTTTCATAAATTAAGACTCAAATGCTCGGTAATTTGCAAAAAAAAAAAAAAAAAAAAAAAAAAAAAAATGTAATGGGATTAACTACGAAAATGTCGACGACATTATTTATCAAGAAGGAGAGGATGTAAAAATGTCACTGTAAGTACTTTTTACTTACATTCAGTTAAATACCTAACATTAATGTTCTCCACTAAAGCTCTAAATACAAAAAAGTTATAATGTTCTTAATTTTTTTTACAATGTTACCGTTGTAATTCATCATGATTGTTATCATGCAAATACCTTTAATTTAAATAAGTTTCATTAAAAAGTATAAAATAATGAAAAATTGTGTCAAATTTTCGTTTTTGAAAATTTTTCACAAAGTTAGAAAAAAAGACTCACTTTCAGAAAGCTGTAGCGCGCTTAAGATTGACTTTAGAAAAACAGTTTTAGTATGAAATTTGTAGAGAATTTAATGCTCTTTCTTTTTGTAATTGAGTATGTTACGCAAAAATTTTATCATTTTTAAGTTATAGGCAAAAAACTGAAAAAAGTCTGAAAATTTTGCGGTTTTTTGGCTCCACAAAATTTAGCCTCGAGATATTTTGTTGGAAAACCATTAATTCTTGTTATTAGCATCCCCATAAACAGTTTAAAAACATAAAATCTTCTAGCAGAATTTTTGCATCTATTTATGACAATTTAACTGGCCTAAAATAGCAGCGTATAGATTTTACGTTAAAACTGCTTTAAAGTATGCTGGTGGTTTGCACTAGAGGTCTGCACGGGTCGAAATAGTTAGTTCCGGTTTCGAACTGGCCCACAGAGAAAAAATTCAGGCAAGCCTGGAAAAAATTAAAATCATAGCCCGATTTGGCCTTCATTTTCTACATTTTTTTTTTTTTTTTTTTTTTTTTTTTTTTTTACCTCGATATGGTTAAAAATTGTTTCGTATGGAGGAGTTCTGATCAAAATTACTTATTATAGGTTTTCGTTTTTTCATGTTTATAATTTTCATTATTAAAGAGGCGCCAAAGGCTGTGAAATATCTATATTTTTTCTATGAATCCCTATTTATATGTCAATGTTTCTCTTTTCTTTTAATATCGTTAATACGCATCAAATGCGTTAGAAACTGAAAAATGCTATGCAGTAAAACTTTTAATGATAGAATCACTTAGAAAGGAAAAAGTCCTTCCGGCAGTACCGGAAGGAAGAGGTAGCTTTCATATACTTATTTCTTTATTTTTAATTAAGTTATATTATTCAAATATACGAAGCTCAAATTAGTGGAACCCGATTTTATAAGATTGGATACTAGTTTTTGTCAATACTGAATATTAATAGGAATTTTTAGAAATTAGTCATCTTTTATTCAACCTGGTTTTTATTTTAAGCGATTTAGAGAGTCGTCAAATTCTTCGATATTATGAAGTGTATGTCATTTTAAAGCAACATGATGGATAAAACAAACCAATGAGCTTGGTCGCAATCTTAATTCATGTGCACTTAAACACTCATGTTGAAATCGATTAATATATACGAGTGCTGTCGCGGGCAAATTGATTTTTTTTTTTAAATGTCACCCACATTAGAAATTCAAATTGCTATATATCTCAGGCGTTTTCTAAAGTAAAGACAAAGAAAAAAAAATACTCCGGTATTCATTATTAAAATAAACACTTTAGAAAGAACCTTTTTTCAATTTCTAATTTTTTGTATGTACATCATTATACATTTAAAAGATTTTTGAAAAACTTAAATGGCCGCCATTTTGAAACAAGAGGGCAGATGAAGTTGGCAGGTGAACTCGGTCAAGACATTATTATGTACTATGTACACACGGAGTTATATCCAAATCAGTTTATAAATATGCGTATTATCGCATGACAAATTTCAGACCGTTTCAAAATGTCAACCACACTGGAAATTGAAAGTGCTATAACTCAGCCATTTTTCAAGATATAGATGAAACAAAAAATGCTCTGGAATCTTTGTATCAAGGTTAAACACACAAAAGAAAAATCTTTTTTAATTTCTTACTTTTTTCACCTAATATTAAAATTTAAATTAAAAATAATAATATTCCGCCATTTTGAAACAAGTTGGCGGATGAAACTGGTCAACGAACTCAGTCCGGACATCGGTATGTACTATGTACGTACCAAGTTTCATCCAAATCGGTTTATAAATACGCGTGTTATCACCTGACGAAAATCAGATGTATAAACAGTCTTAGCCAAAAAAAAAAAAAAAAAAAAAAAAAAAAAAAAAATGTGAGCAACATTAGAAATTAAAAGTACTATAACTCAGCCATTTTTTAAGGTACAAACAAAACGAAAAATACTCTGAAATCTTTGTATCAAGGTCAAATGCATAAAAGAAAAATCTTTTTCAATTTCTCACTTTCTTGTGCTTAATTTTAATTTTTAATTTTTTTTAAATTTTTAAATGGCCGCCATTTTGAAACAAGAGGGTGGATGGAACTGGCTAACGAACTCGGTCCAGGCTTTATTATGTGCTATGTACACACCAAGTTACATCCAAATCGATTCATAAATACTCGTGTTATCACGTGACAAAAATCCGATCGTTTTAATTGTCAGCCATAAGAAAAATTCAAAATGCTATAACTCAGTCATTTTTTAAGATATAGACAAAATAAAAAGTGTTCTGGAATCGTTGTTTTAAGTTCTAACACATAAAAGGAAAATATTTTTTAACTTTTAATTTTTTCGCATTTAATTTTTAATTTTAAATTAAAAAAATTAACTGGCCGCCATTTTGAAACAAAATGACAGATGATGCTGGCCAACGAACTCGGTCGAGATATTTGTATGTGCTATGTACAAGTACATACGAAGTTTCATTCAAATCGGTTCATAAATACGTTAGTTACAGCATGACAAAAATCAGATATATATATATATATGGTTATATATATATATGTTATAGGCCAAACCCGATTTTAGGCCAAACTAGATTGGCCTAGGCCAAACCGGTCTATCCTAACGCCCATCGGATAAACTAATTTTTCCTAGGCCAAACCGGTCTAGCCTAACCCCCATCGGATAGACTAGTTTTTCCTAGGCCAAACTAGTCTATCCTAAGGCCCATAGGACAAACTAGATTTTCCTAGGACAAACTAGTTTGGCCTAACTCTTATAGGATAAACTTGTTTAGAGTGTTTTTATTGGTCTGAACTAGTTTATCCTAGGCCGATCTAGTTTATCCTCGGCCAATTCAATTTGGCGCGATTTTATTGAAATCAATGACCGCCTCAACGCCAACACTCTTGTTTATTCTAGGCTGATCTAGTTTATCCTAGGCCAATGTAGTTTTACGTGTTTTTAGCTCAGGGGCGTCAAAGCCAGAGAAATAATGACCTCACAGGTTCTGTATGTATGTATGTACGCATGTATGTACGTATGTACGTACGTATGTGCGTAACGCGATAACTCTTGATACAAATAATGTAGTTTGACATGTTTTTATCTCATCAGGCTACCAAAGCCTGAGAACTAATGTGGCCGTAGTTTCTGTATCTATGTATGTATCTAAGTACGTAAAGCAATAATTCTTGATAGAAATACTCGATTTGCATCAAACTTTCAGTATAGGTTTATTCTTATGAGGAACTTTTCTGATTAATTTTGGGAGGTCAATGGAGAAGAATAAGGGGAAGGGGGGGGGGCGAGAGGCTGGCTCGCCCCTTCCTTCAATTCAAATAATGGGTTTCCATGCATTATTAGCATATTTTATTCAAATTTTAGATATAGGAATATTATCTTGAGGCGCCTCCATGATTAGTTACGGGTGTTCATTTTTTAAGTATAAAGGAAGGGGGAGATAGGAGTAACGCCTTAAAATTTATGTAAATGCTTTTTTCACGTAGAATTTTCTGATTTGCTGCAAATTTTAGAAATAGCTTCATTCTGGTGAAGCGCTTCCCTAATTAGTTTTGGGGGTTAATTGGATAAGAACAACGGGAAGAACGGGGAGCTCCCGCCTAATTTTGGCAAATGGATTTTTCATGCAAAATTAACAGATTTGTTGCAAATCTTGGATTTGTTTATTCTGATGAAGTGCTGCACTGATTAATTTTTGTAGTTCTTCGGCTAAATATAATGGAGAAACTTACAATTTCTTTCCTTCCTTATATTAGAAAATTGGTTATAATACAAAATTATACAATTTGCTTAAAATTTTGGACATGAATTCATTTGATCAGGCGTTGCTTTAATTAATATGGGTTTTTCCTTTTGGTTTAGTATAATGGGCTATACACGTTTTATCACCTTCCTTAAATTAGATAAATGGGTTTTTATGCAGTTTTATACGATTTGCCGTAAATTTTGAATATAGTTTTTTTATTTAAAAGGCAAATACCTGAATTGTTTTGAGGGTTTAATGATTAAGTATAAAGGGAGGGATGAGGAATTACCTTCCTTAAATCAGTTGAATGATTTTTTTGAGCAGAATTATTTGATTTGATTAAAATTTTAGGTAATTGTTTAATTTTATAAAGCGTATCCGTGATTAGTTTTGGGGATTCAATGGTTAAGTATAAGGTAAATATATAAGGTAATATATAAGGTAAAATGGGAAAAAGTAATCCAACTTACTTTTTTTTTCGAGGGTGTCATTCTTTAAATAAATAAGGCTGTAATACACAATTAGTGTAAACGGCCTGTGAGTACAAAGCCATCATTTTAATTGGGCAATATTCTTTTTAATATTGATCCCAAATACTGCTCCATTGCTAACCTTGTGCAAAAGAGTTTTCTGACCACCCTTATATAATGTATTTTATTCGAATGGTTGTAGAATACTGTCAGAGATTCGCACGGGACGGAATTTCGAGCCCCGGTCCCCGCCCTTCCCGAAAGAAAGTTATTTTGCCGTGACCTGGTGTGAAAATTAAAAATTCAGCCCGAGCCCTGCCTGTACAAAAATCAGTGAAAAGAGACTCATGGCCCTACTCAATTTCTGCAAAAATGCAGATTTTACTTAACATTCAATTAGGATAGCTTTAGAAAATACGCAATGTATTATTGATTATTTAGATTCTGAAACCTTTCAATATTCAAATAGGGATTCATTAAATAATTAATGCAGTTTGGAACAAAAGAAGAAAAAAGAGAGTTATAAACATCATAACTATTGAATCTTTTCAGCAAAAAGTAGATTTGTGAATATGTTTCTCTGCCATTCCTTAAGGCTTTTTTCAAATCCAAAAGAGCTACATCCTAACACATTTAAGAACTAATTCATTTTCGGAAATGCATAAGTTTAGCAGGCATTCTCACTCAGAAAATATGTAATCGAATGGCGTTAAAAAAATTTTCATAAAAGCGATGTAGTTGTAAGAAAATACTATTAAAACTACGTTTTGACTCGAATTTCAGCTTACGACTTAACGGAAAAGAAAAACTTGACACCGTAACAAGAACAGCTTATTTGTCGACAGGTAATTAATTTCTCAAAAATGAAAAACGCTGTTCAATTCCAAATTATGTTCAGCTCTGATCTGGCTCGAATATGCAATAATAATAATAATAATGATAATAAATGCAAGTCTGATCTCAGTTGGCACGAGTCTGCAGAAAAAAAGAATAAGCAAACACCATGTCCAATGCATCATGTCTCTACGGTGGACATGTTAAATTTCTGTGTTGATGTTATAATCAATGACTCTTTACACACATTTTTACTTATTCTTGTAAAAGCCATGTTTTTTACCGGCCAAATCCGATTTCGAGCCAAATTAGATTTGCCTAGGCCAAACTATTTTATCCTAATGCCGATTGGATAAACTAAATTTTCCTACCCCAAACTTGTTTATCTAAATGTCCGTAGGATAAACTAGTTTTTCCTAGGTAAGAGGGCAAACTTTCATTTTTTTTCCTTCATACTTAATCATTAAACCCCCAAAACTATTCAGGGAATCGCCTTATCAGAAAGAACCTAAATCCAAAATTTGAAGCAAATTCGTCAATTCTGCGTCAAAAACCATTTATCTAAATTATGTGTGTTACCTACATTGCCCTTTCTTTTAGACTTAAACAATAAACATCCACAACTAATCACGGAGGCGCCTTGTCACAATAATCCTATAACTAAAATTTTAAATGAAAACTTATAATTCTGCATGATAAATTCATTTCTCTAAATTAACGGTGGGGGATTAGCCTCCAGTTCGCCCCCCTTTATTCTTATGCAATAAATTCTCAAAATTAATCAGAAAAGTACCTCATCAGAATGAACCTACATCCAAAATTTGAAGCAAATCTGATATCTCAATCAAGAGTTATCGCGTTGTGTACATACGTACGCACATACGTACATACAAGCGTACATACATGCGTACATGCATATATAGAACATGTAAGCCCATTATTTCTCTGGTTTTCACGCCCGTGGTCTAAAAACACGTAAAACTACATTGGCCTAGGATAAACTAGATAAGCCTAGGCCAAACAAGAATGTTGGCGTTGAGGCGGTCATTGAATTCAATAAAATCATGCCAAATTGAATTGGCCTAGGATAAACTAGTTCAGACCAATAAACAGCAGTCTAAACTAGTATATCCTAAAAGAGTTAGGCCAAACTAGTTTGGCCTAGGAAAATCTAGTTTGTCCTATGGGCCTTAGTATAGATTAGTTTGGCCTAGGAAAAACTAGTTTATCCGATGGGGATTAGGATAAACCGGTTTGGCCTAGGAAAAACTAGTTTATCCGATGGGCGTTAGGATGGACTGGTTTGGCCTAGGAAAAACTAGTTTATCCGATGGGCGTTAGGATGGACCGGTTTGGCCTAGGCCAATCTAGTTTAGCCTAAAATCGGGTTTGGCCTGTAACATATATATTATATATATATGGTCAACATTTGAATGGAGGGTGGTTTTGGGGTCTGGGGGTCATGATCGGTGAAAATATACCAAAATTTTCTGGAAGTGCTTTCCTCCGGACGCACAGTGGGGCAAAACCCCAAAAAGCTGGCCAAAAGTTGAAAAATGAAGTTACGAGTTACGGAATTTTGGTTACATAGTTGGCTAGAATAATGTTTGAAGAGTCAGAATCTGTATTTAAAAAAAGATTTTTGCTTTACCCTTACAATCAGCAGTATTTCAAAAATGATGCTTGAAGGAGTATCATTTAGAACGAACAAAAACAGCAAAACAATAGTTTCTTTAAACACGCACTACATTTTATCATATAATCCGATTTTAAAGATTTAAAATGGATTCACACTATGATAGTGTGTACTTTATTTACATGTATTACAAAATTTATATTAAAAACATAAAAATTAATTTAATTTATTTAAGTTATTTAAGTTATTTTTGATAAAATATTTTTTAAAAATATTTCATTTTTTTGCTTTCAAACATTAAAAAGTTTAAATGTTCCACAGTGTTCCGCAACGAAATTTAATGAAAAGAATAGCCTGGGCTACTGTCTAATGTTTCATAAAAAACCAGCTGCCAAAAACTGCCATTTTGCATTTCACGCATATTTTAGTAACCACAAGTAAAAATGCTACTTTTTTGGCCGCTTCAAAAATTCTGAAACTGAGTACTTTTCACATTAATTTACTGACAAATATTTGATCAAATTTTCGGATTATTAAATTTTGCAATATATTATTACCTAATATATTATAAATAAGTACTATAATGATAAGAATAAATCAATTTGATGAGTAAGCTTAGTAATGGAAAAATGAAAATAATTCTCTATTACTGATCCGATTGAATTACATTTTCTTATCATTATAGGTTGTAATTTTGTTAGTTCTATTGTAATTAGAAGAATTATCTTGTCAACAGTAATCTTTGCTAGATAAAACTGCTCAGCGTATTTTATTAATGCGAATGAAAACCATTATGAATATGACTTTCAAGAAAATCAGCAATCTGGATTTGATTTGCAAGTGAATATGTGATGCCATGTTTGTTCAAAATACATTTAAACTAATATTTAAAGATAGCAGGAGGCTCTATTATATTTTCGCATCTCCCGTGCCACTTAAATACATAAAAGTTGTGAATAATCCACAAATCGTTAATTTGAAAAATCCGAGATCTTCATTTCACAAATTTTACTGGGTCCATCAAAATCCCTTTTTATTTTTTTATTTTTTTGTAAATATACGGAAGTTATTGTTAATGAAAGGGATTGTATTGAACATCAAGGGAATAAACTTATCTCGTTTTATTACGATCATTGATAGAAGAGAAATAGTCATTAATAACTAATTAGTGTAATACTCAATGTTGCTTACTATGTCAGACAATATCAAAACAGCTTCTTACCGATATGGCATTTTTCAATTTAAAGTGAATAAAGATAATTTAGAATTAGGAATCTGCATTACATGCTAAGATGTTTTAGGAGGTGCTTATAAGCTGGCATACAAGCTGGATAAAAAGAGATGACAAGCCCGTAATCTGCATGAGAAGATGAACACTGAAATTACAAAATAAAACATCCAAAAAAGATTTCACTTACAATTAAAACTTCTCGTCGAGAAACCAAATCCCAGATTTGGAATCAAAAATGATGGCAGTACAATTCAACGATTTTTTGAAAACGCAACTATTTCTGCTTCTATAACGAGTGTATACCAAGATTTGATTAAACGATTCTACGTCATAAGTAATTTCTTGAAGCCATGTCATTTATTTGATGAATTTCGAATATTTTTTCATAAAAACAGCTGCTCATATATTCGTTGAACTACATCCATGGTTCTATATGCCTACTTCAGTTCACAAACTACTTATTAATGGAAAAGAAATAACATTATCTTCATTATTGCCAATTTGTGAAATGTCAGAAGACGCGAAGAAGAATCGTGCAACAAATTGATAAAAAGCCATGAAGAAGATTTATCGCAAAAATTCTATAGCGTGAAAAAAAAAAAAAAAAAAAAGATATTTTCTACGTTTTTTAATGTTGTCAGATCCTTTCATTTCAAGCGTAGGTAAATTACCGAAGAAGAAATTAAAATCATTGATCCTAAGTGTCATAGCATCTTCTATTACTTGCAACAAGTTCTGCTAACTATTTCGACACTTTGGCCTCTGAAGAATCCATTTTTAATGCTACAGTTGATTCGAAATGTGAATTACTGGAATACATTTTTGTTTTATTTTAATAATATAAAAAATAAATAGTCTAATATTTTACTTTCCATTAACGTACTTAAATTTCGATTAAATATGTCTTGGTTCCTTGAAAATGCCCTTTGAAGTTTAGCCGCGAAATTTTAAATTTCATTTAAATCTAATTGTTTTCACTTTTAACCAGTCATTTTATTTATTTATTTATTTTTAAAGCTTAATTTTGAATCCAAATTAGCATCCAGATAAGTTTACAAAATTTTATACACATTGAATGCCTTTCGAGGCGTTTCAATTTTTCTTCCGCCATATTGTATCCGCCATCTTTTTTAAATTTTAATTTTGTATTCTTACTTAGCATCCTGAAAAATACTTGCATACGAAGTTTCATTCAATTTGAATAATATTTTCATATTTTGGCCAGCTTTTCGGGATTTTGCCCCACTGTGGCACGGCTGCAATAGGTAGCTTTTTACTTTTTGTAATGAAAGCTATCTAAAAAATACGTTACAGACAACTACCCTTCTTACGGGGTGTAAATGTAGTATATTTTCCTCTCGGGTAGTATTATATGCATTTTACATGGCTCAGTCCATCTTCCGTTAAAGACAGGATTCGTCATAGATAGGTTTTTCACTGGTTTTATTGTATTTAATTTTTTTTACTTTAAGTCTGCTATTCTTTAAAAAAATTAATTTTAAAGTTTTTTTTTTTTTTTTTTTTTTTGCAAAATACAAGCGATTTAGAAATATATGTGTTTTTTGTAAAAATTTTTGAACTGAGCCAAATTTTACTTATTTTATGTACGGATTAGGTCAGTCAGAGACAATGATTTTAATACGGGTTGTGTCGAGATCGGGACTGAAAGCTTCGTCCTGTGTAAATAACCTAGGAAGAAGGAAGCCAATTCCAGTACGGTATAAAAAAAAATACGTTAGGTCCGATCTGGCCGAGTCCATTGAAAAAAGTAACGTTCGGGTCCTGGCCCCGTCTGGTCTCAGAATACAGACTTGTTTATTAATAGCCTCGTCGGGACGATAAAAAACCTTAAACTGTGAGAGCTAAAATTATGAAAAAGCCCGTATTTCGCATGTTAGAAAAAACAAAATTTAATCAGAAAAACTTATTTAGAATAATGCCTAAAAAACCCATAATAAAGACAGATAAACAAAAATTGTAATTTTTCTCTCTTTTTTTTTTTTTTCGTTAGTATTTAAAGTAATTACCAACTTACAAATGTATATAACATTACTTTGTATAAATTTCTTAATAAAAAAAAACCAAACAAACATTATTTATAAAATATTTTGAATTTTTGTAAGTATCTGAACAATTTATCTATAACATTCGCTTGAAACTGGAATCCACTTCTTATTGTGTCAAAGGCTTTTAGCATTTTTTTCTTTTGAATGGAAATGATTAATGAAATTAAAAATATATATATTTTCATACAAACTGCTAAAATAAATTCATACATCCATCACAACCTCTCCATTTAGTGGAATAAACTTCGTTATACAGAATATATTTTTCGTAATATGGAGATTGATTTGCATGTTAATAGTGTTCAAAGTCAAGACTCAGTAGAAAATTTTGTTAAGTAAAAAACTTCGTTACATAGGGACCTCATTAAAGGGAAATTAGACTGTATAATCGTAATAAATTTTGTATTCGTGCCCTTTTGCAGATGAGTCCAACAGCTATTGCACCAAGATCTTAATATTTATAAAAGTAGCCAGAGTACGAATGCACTTCATTTGCCACGTTTGATGTGCAATTTTTGTAATTTTTTTATTTTTTCTAACTCAAAAACGCGATTTTCCCGATACATTTTCTGTTTTATTTTTATTCCTGTTTGCGCTAAAATATTTAAATATAATTTTTCAAGTGCATGAAAATCGAGTGGCCCTTGTAATTTTTTAACATTTTCCAACAAAGTTGAAAAGTGTTTATGCTTTCGGTTTGTCTGTCCGCGCTCTAACTCTCGTAAATATACTCGGATCGCCATCAAATTTTTGGACGTTATTGAGGTTTACCCTAGCACGAACCCTATTAAAAATGAAGTTTCTACCATGATTAGTTTATTTACAGGGACAGTCAAAAATTTTCCATTACATTACGGCCTACGTGGAAAAATCGTTTCAAATGAATTTTAAAGATGTTACACCCTGCCAAACATATTCAAATTTATATACATGCTCTAAAATATGCATTTTGTAAAGTATGAAGTGAAAAGAATTGTTATTATTAATTTACAGGGCCACACAAAAGAGTCGCATTGCATAATAATAAAGGAGGTATTGTTTGCGACATATTTTAATTGTGATAAGCGATTTCATGTAATAATCAAATTGATATACGTCGCTGAGGCTTAATATCAGTTATTTCATGCATAGTACGAGTGCATAGCATTTACAGGGACACACAAAAGAATTCAAATAGCATATTCTATCCGAAGCACTGTATAATATGGATGATTGCTGTTGGATGGATGAAATGGATTTTTAATTCTGATATGCGCTTTTAAGTTTTACTAAATGAATGCATATTATATAATGTAGATAAACTCTAATAGTAGCACAATTTGTGTATACAGGGTTACATAAAAGATCTTGGACAAGTTACTGAATATGAGCGTAATTTACTTAAAGATGGTTTTTAAATGAGTTATGCATTTTTATGTTGAATTGCATTCAATTTGCTAAGAGTTTTTTGTAGAATATAGATAAAATGATATGCATGGTCACGCAAGGAATAGTATACATGGTCATCTTGGATGATAATTTCTGGAAATGTGATTTAAGTAGTTTAAAAAGTATTTTTGCTTGAACTAAATTTTAGAAAAATACTTTCTTGCATTAAAGATACTAGGTAAACTGCAGGGCTGAACAAAAGTATTCAAGTATGATTCCATCTATTAGTATAAATTGCAGAATGGAAAATTTCAATCATTTTAGCGTTTTCTTGTTAAACTAAATTTACCTATTATATAGTCTATATATCAACCGACAGATCAAATACAGGGCTGTTCAAAAGTATTTGAATATGCATTCGGCTAGGACAGTAATATTACCTTTCCCTGGATAACAAAATTTTGTTAAAGACTACAAGAAATGTTGGAAAGTGTTTCAATCTGTGCTTAACGCATGATTTTTTTTTACTTGTTCATGAATTAAGTATGGAATGAGTCATAACAGCAACTTATTTTTATATGGGAACCATTCCGTCTAAGGTGCACTCAGAATATTTTTTCAAAACGCCAACTTCGTTTAAAGATTCCTTATTTTTATAAGAATATCAGAAATACCATTAAATTTATAAAAATCGGAATAAGAATGTCACAAGTTACCAAAAATGTAGAAGTGAAAATAACCTCTTACATAATAATAATTAAAAAAAGTACGGATGTTTCATTACCTCTTCAGTTTCGAAGCTAAAATAATAATACAAATACTTATTTGTTGGGTTTTTTTCTAACAAAATGACATTATAAATGACAGAAAAAATATCTTTTCTGATATTGCTCCTGTAGGCGTTTAGTAATTTAGGTTAAAAAATATAAATCTAAAACTACAAACCCTTTTAAAACATCAATTTAATAACCGTTAAACTAAATTTACGCAATCACAAATTTAAGAACTTTAAACAAGTAAATGATCTTACGAATTCCCCCCAAAATTTATTTGAAAATATTTAAGTCAAATGCTTATGAAAGTTTATCACTTTCTTGGTCACACTGCCTTTTGTACATTTTTAGTAAGTTTGCAGACTCTGTTGAAAATATCATTTATTTCAGAAGGGATTCAGCTTACTGTAAAAAAAAGGGTCGATCTACTAAAAAAACTTTAGTGATCCTTGTAATTACTAAAAAATTTTTAGTAATCGTAGTCGGTTACTAGAAAATCTGTAAGAATTACTAGAAAAAAGTTAGCAATGGATAGAGTTAATAGTTTTATATTTTCAATAGCTGTTACTAAAACTCGCTTGATGTGGCCTTGACAGCATAGTGGTTATAGTAACGGATTCCAGGCTAAAAGGTCCCGGGTTCGATACCGGACATCGCCAAATACGTCCCGAGTGTATGTAGTGTAAGTACTCGTTAATAAAGGGATTATGAAAATCCTGTCAGAGCCGGTAGCAATTTTTGGTGCTGCCATCTATTGCAGTTTTGCCGAAAATCTATCGCTTCAGAAGTTTGGATGCAGCTCGAAGGAAGCTCCTGTCCTTCGGGCGCACGTAAAGGTTATTAAAAATAATTTTGGAGCTATTACTAAAATTTTCTTGGTGGCTCATACTAAAAATTTTTAAGTTAGTGATACAAAAAATTCTTTTGTTCAGTTTACAAAATAAATACTTGTTTCACTTGCAAAAAAAAAAGTTTGTAATGGTTACTAAAAAATTCTGTGGAATACAAATTTACTAAAGAATTTTTAGTAACCTCTTGAATTTTTTTTTTTACAGTGCAGGCATTTAATCGTTTGATTTCAACGCGGAAAACATTCAATGTAAAAATTAAAAAAAAAAAAAAAATAAGACAAAGTTTTTAAAAGTAAAAGAACAGGGGTCTCCAAACAGGGACCAGGGACCGAAGAGGTTAAACAACGAAAATTTACAATAATCAAGAGCGAAAATATTCCAAGTCACCCAAGATTTCAAAAAGCGTTCATTTTATCTTTAGAAACCTCAGAAAACAATTTATTTTCAGAATGTAAAGAAGAATTTATAAATATATATTTTTATTAGCTGCCCGTAATTTTCGGAAATGTTTTAGAGTAGTTTTTACAATGCATTCATCAGTTCTGTCTACCCAGAAAATCGGGTTTTTGGATGCTTATCAGACCTCAGCTAAGCATTTTCAGCTTCATAATTTAAATTGTGCATGTTATTGTAACAGAAAAAAATTTTAATTTAATGTTAATACTGTTGATTTCATATGTTTTTCAGTTAAACAGGATTGATGAAAATGAAAATATTTATTTGAGGTTTCATAGCATCCGAAATTTGGACCGGCTTTTGGGGTAGAGAGAGCCGATTAATGCACTATAAAAGCTACTCGAAAATGTTTTCGAAAAAAAATATGGGTAACTAACAAAAGTTTATTTTTATAAATTCTTCTTTAAATTTCGAAAATGAATTCTTTTGTGGGGTTTTTAAAGATAAAGGAGCGTTTTTCGGAATCTTGGGTGACTCGGATGAGGTTATTTTATTTTCGTTCGTGAATATACAGCGCGTGTAAAAACTATAAAGACAGCAAAAGATATCAATTTTTTTAATAAATTTCAAAACAAATGAAACTTTTTTCCTTATAATATGTATAATAAAGCTGAAAAGCTAATAAAAAAGTCAACAAAATTCGACCGTGAGTATTTTATTATAAAAATAAAGTACTTGTAGAAATTTCGCCTGTGTAAAAATTTTAAGGATAGCAAAATAAATTCAATATAGTAACCGAAGAAACAAATATTTAATGTATTATGCAGCCACTTATGAGTTTAATGATTGCAAATATCCCATTATTCCTCGACATCATGAATTTTTACCACAGTTCGGGTTTGTTTTTGTACAATTCATCTTCAATTGTAATTCTGAGTTTTGATGATGAAGAAAATGCCTTTCAGTTATATAAACTCGTCTTCTAGATCTCCCCATAAACTGTCGATAGGATCAAAATCAGGATTTCTGACCGGCCATTGCACAACTTCAATATGTTTTTTGTAGAACTAAAGTTTTATATCACCAAACTTTATGTGTGAATTGGTGCACTATCTCGCAGTTATATCCAATTTTTTCCTGTCGGAAATGTTGCAACAAATGGAAGATAGTCAAAAAGAGTTTCTATATGTGTCTTTGAATTAAATTTTCCTGAAAAATGTATAAGTGACACCACGTCGTTGAACGAAAAGCAGCTCCATGTTGCAATGAATCTGCCACCTGACTACCGTTTTAATAAAATCTGTTTTTCTTTTCTTAAATCAATTTAATTAATTTTCTCCGATGAAAAGAAATGAAACTTAAATGGTCCTGATGTCTTGAAATAATATTGGGATGATTTAAGAAAAGGAAAAGAGATTTCATTAAGACATCAGTTAGGTGGCGGATTTGTTGAATATGGGGCTGCTTTTCAATCAACGACGTGGTGTCACTTGTATATCTTTCAGAAAAATTTAATTCTTCATGCACAAACTCTTTCTGTCTATCTTTCATTTGTTGCAACACTTCTGTAAAAAAAAAAAAAAAAAAAAAAAAAAGGATATAACAGCACGATATCCACACAAGTTGTGAGAAAATATAAGTTTAGTTCTATAAGAAAAATATTGGAGCTTTGCAATGACCGCTCATAAATCCTGATTTTAATCCTATTGATAATTTATGGAGATATTTAGTAAAGAAATTTTATAAAAAAGGAAGGCATTTTTCTTCAGAATCGGAACTTATCAGATCTGCAATTGAAGATGAATAGTACAAAAACAATCTCGACCTGAGTTAAAAAATAATGATGTCGAGGAATGATGGAATATTTGCAATCATTAAACTCGTAGGTGATTGCATAATACATTAAATATTTATTTCTTTGGTTGCTATATTAAATTTATTTTTGGTGTCCTTAAAGTTTTTACACAAGCGAAAATAGTTTTTTTTTTTTTTTTTTTTTTTTTGGTACAGTTACTTTATTTTCAAAATAAATTATTCACAGTTGAATTTTGTTGACTTTTTTATTAGCTTATCATTTTGATGATACATATTATAAGAAAAGAAAGTTTCATTTGTTTTGGAATTTATAAAAAAAAAATGAACATTTTTTGCTGTCCTTATAGTTTTTATACGCGCTGTAGTACATTTTCGTAAATTAAAAAAGTAAAAATAAATAAATAAATAAATAAATCTTTCTTTTTTTATAGTATAGATTATAACAGAAAGTAGCGACTTTGGATTTGAAACCTGTATTGTTACCTTAGCCTCTCTGAATTTTTAATCCGCAGAGTTTTTGTGCTAAGCACTGGAATTTTTTTTTTTTTTTTTTCATTTTCCATTATGATATTTAAGGCCTCGAGCTCCACTATGTCTTGATTAGGCACAGGTGCCAAATCGATCGCATTCAGTTTCACAATGCGCGTGTTATCTTTATCCCGTCTGCACACTTTCTGCTTCACAGAACTTTAAAATTTTCAGTATATACTGGAACATCAATATCCAAAGTTTGCTTAACGAAGATAAATTGACTGTTTATTTCTTCAGTCTAATCTCAGTAATTAATTTGCGTACAAACAGAAGTGATAGAAAATTAAAACAGACTTGAGAATTAAACAAAATTGATAAAGTCAGTGCTAGAAACTTTATTTCCAAAACAAATAAGTGAAACAAACATATTTATTGAGGATGTGTGCGAAAACATTTTTCAAGTGAAAGTAATCCTATCAAAAACATGAATGTGAAAAAATGCCAAGTTCGTTAAAGGTTTCGCTCATAAAAGAAGTGATTTGACAAAAAATAATGATATCCTGTCAAAAACATGAATGTGAAAGAATGCCAAGTTCGTTAAAGGTTTCGCAAATAAAAGAAGTGAGATCTAACTGCAAACCAAGTTCTTTTGAAGCTGCTTAAATCATAACTCCTGTCATGCATATTATTATTCAATTGCTTAAAATGATTTGTTATGTTACTTGTTATTCAATAGAGCGACTTAGCAAGTTTTCTCTTATTAAATTTTTTCTATTTAGTTGATCAGAAATTAAAGTTGATCCCTTCCTTAACTTATCAGTACCTTAACTTCAATATACCTATTCGAGCACACGATTGACTAGATCTTTGCCAATCAGATTCTAGATTAAATTGTACTCAGACTCAAAGATTAAAGTTGGTAGCTGAAAACTTGCCAAGTCGCTCTATTGAATAACAAGTAACATAACAAATCATTTTAAGCAATTGAATAATAATATGCATGACAGGAGTTATGATTTAAGCAGCTTCGAAAGAACTTGGTTTGCAGTTAGATCTCACTTCTTTTATTTGCGAAACCTTTAACGAACTTGGCATTTTTTCACATTCATGTTTTTGATAGGATATCATTAATTTTTGTCAAATAAGTAGGTATTTGTTTCTTTTTTGAAATAAATAGGTTAAATTAGTTAAATTAGTTTTATTTAATATTAATTAAACTTTCAGCTTTTTCCCGCATTTATTCACTGTTTTTTTCAGTCAAATTAAAAAATTTAACATTAGGACTGCTTATGTTCCTATAAATTCCACTAATAAGGATGTTTCTTTTACGTGATTGGGTACTACTTGATTATTTCGTCGACCAAATACGTTTGTAGCCAACTTGGCGAAATATCGCTATATTGACAACAAAAATTACGCACCAAAATCATGCTAACATGCGCTATTTCTGGTATTTTGCCAAATTCCCATATTCCCATTGTAATCTGATAATTTATCCAATAATTTTGTTAGAGCAAGGACTGTCGCCATCATTTTGGCATCTTTTTTTTTTTTTTTCTTTAAATCGGTTCGCTAACTACCCAAGATTGCTTAAATATTGCTATTTAGAAAGTTTTTAGAACGCTTTTCGTGCATTTTTAATCCTTTTAAATTTTGTATTTGTTAACAAATGTTCTTAGTGATCATTTATATCTTATAATTAATGAACAGCCAAATTTTATGTTTTTAGGCCCTTAACATACAGACATCGCATTTTTAGAACGCTTTTTGCTCTTTTACCCCCTTTGGATTAGTGGAATCGACATAAGATATAGCTTATATTGGAGATAGGACTATCACCATCATTTTGATAACGTTACTTTTAAGATCGGTTTGTTGTGTGCTGCAATTGCTTAAAAATTCCAATTTAGAAAATTTTTAGAACGCTTTTCGCATATTTTCACCCCTTTTGAATTCCGTATTTTTCATCAAATGCCCTTAGAGATCATTTATATCTTATAAATAATTAACATGCCAAATCTTATAGCTCTAGGTCCTTCAGTAACGCAAAAGTTACATTTTAGAATGTTTTTTTGCTTCTTCACCCTCTTTTGGTTAATGGTATGCGCATAAAATATAGCCTATGTTTGAACTGGGGTGAATACCATCATTTTGATATGATTAATTTTTAAATCGGTTCGGTGGTTTCAGAGATTAACCCCGATACTCGCCAAAAGTGTCGCCAACTTGGCACTATTTCTGATATTTCGTGAAATTCCCATAAACTCTAAAATGCCAAACTTTGTTTCCAGTCCAGTCCAACATCGGTTTGTTGTTTGCTGAGATTTTTTTAAAATGGGTATTTCGAACTTTTTTAGAACGCTCTTCGCGGATTTTCACCCATTTAAATTTGACATTTTTTAGCAAATGTCATTAGTGACCATTTATATCTTATAAATAATTAATATGCCAAATTTTGTGCTTCTAGGCCCTTCAGTAAAACAAAAATCACATTTTTAGAATGTTTTTCGCTTCTGAACCCTCTTTTGGTTAGTGGCACAGACATAAGATATAGTCTATGTTTGAATCGGGGCAAACATCATTTTGGTACCATTACTTTTGAAATCGGTTCGGTAGCTTCAGAGATTAGCCCTGATACTCGCCAAAAGTGTCGCCAACTTGGCACTATTTCTAGTATTTTGTGAAACTCTCATAAACTTCCATTGTAATCCAATAATTTATCCTCTAACCAACCATTAATGTTTAATTAATGGTGATTTCTGATTTTTTCCTATTTATATATCCAATAACCTACCTCCACACCAAATTTCAACTTCCTAAGTCACCTGGAAGTAGTCAAACATTTCTATGAGTGAGTGAGTGAGTCAGTGGTAAAAACAGTGGTTTTCAGACGTCAATTTCTCGTGAACGGTAAAAGATTTTTTGAAAAAATTTTAGGATTCGGAAATTAGAAGATGGTCTTACACGACACAAAAAATTGCAAGTGTGTAGGTCAAATAGAATTTAAGTTATTGAGGGGTCAAAAGTGGCTCGAAATGGTTCGGGTAATATAACCCACGGCCGGTGTGTCGCCTTTTACTTTGTGAACTTGGCTGACACACTGCCGTGTGTCTAGATTCGTGTTGAGCAGTTTCTTAAATCATGCGTGAAAAACTGAATAATTTTAACCTATCTGTCTATCTATCTATATTATAAAGGCCACACGTATCTGTGCGTAACGCATACGTCATTTTGCGAATAGCAACACTTTGAAATTTGAAATGAAATCTTCGGTAGCAATTTCTGCTACTGCAAATTTTTAAACTTCTAAATGTTGCACATTTTCAATTTTTATACCGTCGTATAGGGAAAAAGAAACGAAAAATAACTTTTAAGTGCAATTTGTTTGAAAGCTGTATCTTAATTTTATATATATATATATTAATTTTTTGTAGTTTTAATAACAATTTTTTTATTGTGTCAACAGAAGTACTCCATTTCTTTTAAAAGCAAAGGGAAAAAGAATAAAAAATGATTACTGTAACTTTATGTTGCCATTTTCCCATCAAAAGTGAAAAAAAAAATGAAATTTAAAACTTAGTATCTTTTTCAATTAATGTCATCGAAACTTCAAGTTTTGAATCAAAGTGATCAAATTAAAATACTATTTTTTTTTTTTTAAATGAATACAGATATGAAAGGTGCATATGTAAATTTCGATATGGTAAAAATAATGTCGGGTTTAGATTTCACGGGGGACAAATTCTATAATTGAGTCAAAGTAGAACAAATTTTCCTTTTTTTTTTTTTTCCCCTATTTTGGAATATAGCATATGAGACTTAATAGATAATTTTATCATAATAACAGATCTTTATTACATTTTACTGCTTATACGTACGATTAAAGTTTAATTTTAACAATTTATATAACTGACTTTTATAGAAATATTATTTTGTTAACTTTAGATTAAATATCATTTGTTTAAGAGTTAGACTTACCAATATAACGTGCATTTTTTATTGTAACTAATTTTGTAGGTTTATTATAAATCAATGAAACAATTCCTTCCAAATCATTTTCTTTCGTCGAAATTCGACGGGTTCAACATCGTTAGTATTAAATTCAAAATGACGTAATTTAGCACCAAAACGTCAGATGAAAGTCTTATACCATAGAGAAAATTTCACCCGCTTTTTATGTCCTTCTGCGTCGTTTATTTCCCATCCCAATCCTCGATAAATTATATTTTTTATATTGAAACAAGACAGAAATTGCACGTCAAACGTATAAAATGCACTGCGTTCGTACTATAACGAAGCTTTAAAAATATTCAGATCTTGGTGTAATAATGTACAGTACTTCGGGTACAGTATAGTATTCAAAAACTTTTTTGTGTCCCTGTAAATACTAACCTCTTTCTATTAAAACTAATTTTTAGTAATACTCAGTATAACTTATATCAATTTTATAAAATATGAAATAGTTTAATATAATTGAAACGTGCACCAAACAATGTTTCCCTCTATACCATTATGTAATGGAATAGTTTTGTGTGGCCCTGTAAATTAATAACAAATATTCTGTGCACCACAGATTCTACAGAATATGTACTTAATTATTTTATGCTTTAGATGCATACCAATTTTATTATGCTCGAAAAAACTGTAACATCATTAAACTATATTTGAAACTATTTTTTTCCCATTGGCTGTAATATAACGGAATACTTTTGACTGTCTCTGTAATTGAACTATACATCCGATTTTCATAAAATTTGAAATGACTCGAGCAAATTATGTAACAATTGTATATTTTAAATTTCAAACGATTCGGCTTGGTAGTTTTTGCGTTGCTATATACGAACAGACATACGGACGGACGGACGGACGGACTGACTGAACAACAACTATAGGTACTTCGTATTTACATAATTACAAACACGCCTAAAAATGTACGATACCAAGAAATGCTGGAACATAGTCGCATGGAATGTCGAGAAAACTTAAGTGCTTATAAGGCTTTAGTATAATTAAAAATAAATAAATAAACAAGTTGAATATAGATTCTGCCATTGCAGAATTCAGTATGAAAAGGCATCCGTAATAATATTGTAATTCCCATTTATCTGGTTGCTGAATGACACCATTTTCCTCATTTGAAATTTTTCTTACTTTACTTTAGACATTAATTTTTATCATAAATTATTTTCTATTAATTTATTTACATTATTAATATTATTTCTCAGTAAATATATCTTTTTAAAATCTCAGTTAGTGCATAATTATACGCAATCATTTTATTGTGGTTAAATTTTACGAAAACAATTAACTTTTTTCTTTTAAATGCGAGGACATGTTCACTGATGAAATAAAGCTTCTGACTGGTGGATAGTGATAATGGAAAATAAATTTTTATTATCAAGAGTAAAGCTAAACTGAGCTGCCATCATTTTGAAGAAATATCATAAAAAGCATTTAAAATTAAAAATAAAACATAAAAATGGAAATAAATGAAAAAATAGCTAAAATGGGCACAACTACAAATAAATAGCTTTCATTTAAAAAAATAATTATCAAAATCGGTTGAGTAGAAAATTCAGGGCTGATGACTAAAAAAAACAGCCAGGACTTTTAAATATATAGATTGTATGAATGTCTCGTTTTAACGGCCAGATTATGAAAAAGTGGGCCACAATTTTTGATACTACACTTTTTAGCTTGTCTGAAAGAAATAGCATCGGAGGCTAATAATAAATAAAAAATAAATAAGTAAATAAATAAATAAAATAATGAATAAATTGCATATAGATTTTGGATGTTATGTAAAGTATGATTAAAATAAACACCTGACGTTGAGGCCCCTGTTCTGCAGATTTGTGAGTTTTGTTCCAATTGTATCTATCATCGCTATTGGTTTCAATTTTTAATTGCTTAATCAGTTGAGAGTATTCTATTTTATTCTTCTGTATGACAATATTCATTTCGATGTATTTTTACAACACCTCTTTATGTAGCAGAAAATCTACTAGTGAAAAATATATATGATATACAAGGTTGACTTACAAGTTATTAGACAATTTTAAAATCTAATGAGTTTGTTTGAACTCGGTTATTATTATTACAGTAAAACCTCTATAACGGACACTCTCGAATAGCGGACACCTCTATTTAACGGACAGTTTTCGAATCTCCACTCCCAAAACTTAAATTTTTGTATGTTTAACCTCTAAATAACGGACATTCCGAATAGCGGACACTTTATTTGGCTATAAAGGATGAAAAAGTATTTTTTAAACAGAAAAAAAACTGAAAAAAAGTAAAAAAGCCTCAGAATTTATCAGGACAACGTGTCACAAATTTTGTGATCACAGTTAAATGTAGAAAAAGATGTGGGGAAAATCCCCTTCCCCCGCCCCCGAACGTTCAGTGCTAAATCTGTTAAGAAAATATTATTCAGGGGGCTGCCCGGGAGAAATAATCTCCCAGACGATTGAAATGTCATCCAAGAACATTTTGAGATTTTATGTTAAGATCAAAAAATGCAGTCCCTCCATCGTCATCCGGAACTCCAGAATGACCAATAACATCATATAGAAAAACAAATTACATGTAATCGCAAGCAAAAATAAACTTTTGTAACAGATTATTTTTTTCACAATAATATAATAAACAATGGATAAAAGTGTGCACAATTTTATTTCAATTTTATTGCTTAAAAATAATTTTAATTTCTGATTAATTATATAATAGAGGTTTTAGGACATATACAAGTAAATTTATGAAACATTAAGCATTTCTTAGCGGTTTTTGAATCTCTAAGGTTTTCCCAATAGCGGACACCTCCGAATAGCGGACAATTTTTGAGTTCCCGAGGTGTCCGTTATTTAGAGGTTTTACTGTATTATTATTTGTTTACTTATTTATTTTAGATTGAGCTGGACAAAAGATGTATCGAATTATGGAAGAAAAAATCATTTATTATCGTAAAGTAAAAACATATATGCTAAAAACGATTGCTATTTTTTTCCCCGTTATGTATAAAAGCTGTAAATTTTTCAATTACAGTTCTTAAATTCCTGCCCCCCCCCCCCCACACACACACACACATTTTTTTTTTTTTTTTTTTTTTTTTTTTTTTTTTTTTTTTTTTTTGAAAGCCTTGGGGAAGTGCCCACTGTAGTCCATTATCGATTATCAGGCACTCATAGCTTCCTGGTACACAATGGCCATAAACCCAGGGATGGGATTGTTTGTAGTAACTGTTTACATCAACAAACCATTGGATATTATTTGCACTATATAGACCGATAAAAATCCTATTTAAAATTCTGTTATAAAATTCTGCATTTGGGTTGATTTTCAGTATCATACAAATTTAATTATTAAAACATTCTGATTTGGCAATGTGTTAGTATTTATTATTATTATTATTATTACTATTATTATTTGAAAATGGGCAAATATTTTAAGCTTTACCCTTTTGCAATCAGAACATAGGAGGATCAACTTATGTGTAGATGACTTTCACTCGGCCTTATCTGGCATCTGTGGCCAGGGGCGTGAGAAACGGAAACTGTGCCCAGGACAAAGTTTCAATTTGGCGCCTGCCCCCCTCAACTTTTTCTTGTGACAGGCCGAAAATGACGTCAGTAGTATAAATTTGGCGCCCCTAAACATCCGCGCCCGGGGCGACACCAAAGCGTGAATAAATTAGCATATCTTTGACTATTATTATTACTAGCAAAAGCAATGCTTTGTTTGGATTCGCGAAGTATTATGCTATAAGATAAATATTCGAAAGTAATAATGTATTTTTAAAATTACTTTTGCATCCTTATTAAGAAAAAATGGCGCATTTTAATTTTAAAATGCATTTCAACCAAATAATTAAGAATTTCCTCAGATTGTTTATTTATGATATAAGACTGGTATAAATAAAAATATTTTCGAAGTAGAATTATACAAAATATTAATTAATTTTATTTGTTTACAATTGCCACTTCACACGCACACAAAAATAATGTAATTTTTTTTTATTCATAAATATCGTCTGCTTAAATGATTTCACAAAATAAGAATAAATTGTGTATTTGAATTCCTAACACAGAAAAATACTTTTATAAGAGAATTTTCACAAATTTTAATTCATTAAAAATATGCTACGTTTTTCTAAAAAAAATATTTTATAAATTTTATAAAAGAAATCATGAAACTATACATAGTTAAAAGGAATGAGCATATTTTGAAAATCTAAAAGCAGTTTTTGAGATATTTTACCAGAATAATGAAAATATATTTTATTTATTTATTTATTTAATGATGATTCTAGCAATAATTACTGACTCCATGATTTACGTTTTATTCTGAAGACGTACGTGTTTCACTTTTTATTTGAATAAAATGCGTTCGTAATGGAAAAACATCTAAAATAAATTAATTAAAATAATAATTTTTTTAAAAGTATTTCTGTAAAAAAATAATATTCTGCAAATCTACATATCATAATTTATATTTCTGTTTAATTTCAAGTCAAAATACTGTATAGTTTTTGTGTAAAGTGTACGACAAAATGTCATTTGAGTGGGCTAGTAGAGGATTCGCTTCGCTCATCCTAATTATTTCTTGTGACACGTAAATTAGAAAAGAAAGGAAAAAATAAAAGAAAACAAGTTGAATGTAGATTCTGCCATTGCAGAATTCAGTTTCGCTTCCGATTAAAAAGAAAAAAAAAAAAAAAAGAAAAAAAATCGATAGAGGTTTTTTATATACATTTCATCAGAACAAATTTGTCGAGAGTCCGAAAAAATAGTTCCGGATAATCGAGGTTACTGATATTAAATAGGCTTCGTCCTATTCTTACTTTACTAAGTACATACAAAATTTTATGTCTCTATCTCCATTTATTCGTGAAATAGAGCGTTTACAGACAGACAGACGGAAGGCAATTTTTTTTTTTCAAAAAATATGTTTTTCGGAATCTTCAGTAACTAAAACGTGTAAATCCGTCAAAAAAAAAAAAAAAAAAAAAAAAAAAATTCGAGAGTCCGAAAAAAATAGTTCCGGATAATCGAGGTTACTGATATTAGATAGGCTTCGTCCTATTCTTACTTACTAAGTACATACAAAATTTTAAGTCTCTATCTTCATTTGTTCGTGAGATAGAGCGTTTACAGACAGACAGACGGACGGCAATTTTTTTTTTTTTTCTAAAATATGTTTTTCGGGATCTCCAGTATCTGCGACGTGTAAATGCGTCAAAAAAAAAAAAAAAAAAAAAAAAAAAAAAAAAAAAAATTCCGATTTTCAAAACGATTGCAAGACTTACCCCATACTACGTATGATAGGTAAGTAAAATACTTATGCTTGATGTGCCACAAATTTTGACACGACACTTTTTAGCTTGTCTGAAAGAAATAGCATCGGCGGGTAACTGGTCGTTGGTGGGGCACTGTAATACTTACCCATCATAGATATGCGTAATATAAAATAAGAAAATAAAATATGTGTAAATTATTTATAAAATGCATCGCAATTACAAAATAAAATTTAAACGTATATTTAAATATTTTTAACACATTTTTAATGCTCTACTAATGAATTGCTGATGAACCAAGTTCAAGAAATCTATATTATAAAGGCCAAACGTATCTGTGCGTAACGCATACGTCATTTTGCGAATGTCAACACTTTTCCCTGCAATTTCGGTTTTGCAATTTTCGTACTGGAAATTTTACACTTTTAAACACCGCAAATTTTAAATTTTTATACCGTCGTATAGAGAAAAAAATGCCTTTTTAAATGCAATTTGTTTGAAAGCTGTATCTCAATTTATTTTTGATACATTAATTTTTTATAGTTTTTAGTACCATTTTTGTAATTGTGGCGACAGAATCGCTCCATTTTTTCTTAAAATTGGGGGGAAAAAATTAAAATTAAAATGTGGAACATTTCATCATGCAATTTTGGTTTTGCAATTTTCGGTATTGCTGATCTTACACTTCAAAACATCATATATTTTAAATTTTTACACCGTCGTGCAGAGAAATAAAAAATGTACTTTTAAATGCAATTTGTTTCAAAGCTGTATCTCAATTTATTTTTGAGATATTAATATTATTATTATTTTTAATTTTTAGTACCAATTTTGTAACTGTGGCAACACAATCTCCCGTATACTCATGGAGGAATACTCTCACCGTATACTCATGGAGGAATGAGATCGGTGGTGTCGAAGTATTATGTCTGGGGGTGATGCTAAAAAAGTAACCCAACATTAAGTACAATTAAGTACCAACAAAACCACGTGCTTTGATACGCCTATCAACTGAAGCAGGTTTAGACCCGTATTTTTTTTCTCCCGTTTATTAAAAAAGAACCAATTTATCGCTTCACCGGTAAGAATTTATCAATTATTTTTTTATCATATATATGTGTTTGAAATATCAATATAGAAAATTCTTTTAACGTTTTGCTTGAAAATATAACATTCTTTTGTTAGTATCTTAAAATCGTTTGCAGTCAGAAATCTATATTTTAGATTAATATTTATTACTTAAGTTTTCATACATGATTTTAAAAGAATGTTTTCATCATTATATTTTAAATATTTATTAACATGCAATTATTAAGTCACAAACATTTTTCATCTACGTTATAAAGTATTTTAAATTACATTAAATTAGAAAACTTTTAGTTATTACAATTTTTAGTTCGTATCGAATGTTTTCAATATCTTATTTTATTTCAATTTGACATTTAATTATTGCTAATTTTCCAATTTCTTTTATTTTAAAAGCGAACATTTATGTTAATAAATAATAATAGACAAAGATTATTTTAAAAATTTGCTATTTTCGTCTTAAAATATGCTTTAGTTGTAAATCATTTCATTCAATTCTTCTTATAATACAAAATCCCTTCCATGTCTTTTTGTTTGGAACATTAAAATTAGAGCGATAAATGGTTTCATATTGCAAACCTTTTTTGAGGCTTACTTCACCTCCACCTATCTCACTCCTCCATGGCGTATACTATTTTACTTACCCATCATACGTAGTATAGGGTAAGTCTTGCAAACGCTTTGAAAATCGAAAAAAAAATTTTGACGGATTTACACGTTTCAGATACTGGAGATTCCGAAAAACATATTTTTTTGAATTTTTTTTTTTTTTTTTTTTTTTTTTTTTTTTTTTGCCTTCCGTCCGTCTGTCTGTCTGTTTCTGTCTGTCTGTCTGTCAGTCTGTCTGTCTATAAACGCTCTATCTCCCGAACAAATTGAGATAGAGACTTGAAATTTTGTATGTACTTTGTATGTAAGAATGGGACGAAGCCTATTTAATATCAGTAACCTCGATTATCCGGAACTATTTTTTTCGGACTCTCGAAAAATTCATTCTGATGAAAGGTATATAAAAATTTTCGATTTTTTTATTTTAAAGAGTTGATGTAAAAGGCAATAAAATAACAGAAATTTTGCATAAAGAACGAAGTCGATCGAATTATTAGTTGCCGAGATATGTGTAATCCTGTTTTCCGCATTCTTTGATTTTTCATGACCCTGTATTTCAATCAAATTTCAATTCAAAGATATATTTTAATTGGAAATGAGACGCTTCATGCGACGCAGTAAATTGTTAGTTAATATGATTGTTATTTTTAGAGTTATAAGGATTTTTCTTTTACGCAATCCGGTATTACTTGAGTATTTTGGCGCTTTATATAATTTGTCGAATTTGGCTCATCAGCAATTCATTAATAAAGCATGACTATGTATATTAAAACTATTTAAATTTGCGTTTAAATTTTATTTTTGAATTGCAGTGCATTTTATAAATATTTTACACATGTTTTATTTTCATATTTTATATTATGCATATCCATGATGGGTAAGTATTACGGTGGTCCCCAACGACTAGTTTAAAATATCGTCTGTTATAAAATCCGGTGAATTTTGGTTTCATTTCGTTTAATAATTTGGATAATTGATTTTTATAGTATTTTGTTAATTTTAGCTTCAAATAATATTTGTTTGAGAGTTAGACTGACCAATATAAGATTTATTTTTTATTGTAACTAATTTTGTAAATTTATTATAAATCAATGACACAGTTCTTTATTAAAGATTTTCTTTATTAAAGAATTTCGACGGGTTCCATCTCGTTATATAAAACGCCAAACTATTCAAGTAGTACTGAATTGCGTAAAAGAAACATCTCTATAATTCCAAAAATAATAATAATAATAATAATAACTAACTGCATCGGATTAAGCGTTTTATGTCCAATTAAAATATATCTTTAAATTGAAATTTGAATGAAATACAGGGTCATAAAAAATCGAAGAGTGTAGAAAATAGGACAACAAATATCTCAGCAACAAATTATCCGATCAACTTCGTTCTTTATGAAAAATTTGTGCTATTTTATTGTCTTTTACATCCATTCCAAAATATAAAAAAAATCGAAAGTTTTTATGTACCTTTCATCAGAAAAAATATTTCGAGAGTCCGGGGAAAAAAAGTTCAGGATAATTAAAGTTATTGACATTAAATAGGCTTCTTCCCATTATTATATACTCAGTACACACCAAATCTCAAGTCTCTATCTTAATTTGTTCGGAAGAAAGAGCGTTTACAGACACACAGACAGGCAGACGGACGACATTTTTTTCTTTTTTTTTCCAAAAAATATGTTTGATACGATTGCAAGATTTACAACTAAAAAGAAGAAAAAGAGAAAAGAGACAGTATGTCTTAAAAATAAAGTTCATATTTACCTCGATCAGTGAAAATCTTACGAACGCAAATTCAAGAGACTAAAACAATGTTTCAAATTTCTTTATATACTGTAGGACAGATTTTTTTTTGTTCTCACATTACTAATTTCCGCTGAAAAAGAAACCTTTGAAATTTTTTCGTACTAGAAATCATGTAACTTTTTGTGGAATCGAGTGACTTTTCATTAGGTGCACTGAGTTTGTTTGAACTATTTATAGACGTATTACTTAACAAAATTCGTTTAGTTATACAGAATTAGTTACAGAGAAGCCATGTAAATCGTTCTCTTAAAATAATTTACGTTTATATGATAATTTTAGACTTCCTAAAATCTAAATTAAGTACATCGTTGTAAATTTTTGTAAAAAAAAATTACCGATTTTTTTTTTTTTAAATAAATTTTCTGCAGCATAAGCTCCACCAGAGAGGGGGGGGGGGGGGACAGGACCATTGCCTCTCTTTAAGGATTTGGATTTTGAAATTTGATGAATTCAATATTCTTTTTTCTTATGATTTTGATAAAATTTATATTTTCTAAATGACTTAAAATAATGAAACAATAATGGAAAAAAAAAAAAAAATTCCTTCACGCGGATTCTGCGTCCCCTGAAATCCAAGTGGGATTCAATTTTTAGTTCTATATTTCGCTTTAAGTTCGCTCATGTGTTTAAAATCTACTTTAAATAGAGATTTGTTTCAATTCTCTTTTTTTTTTTTAAAGATACTATAGAAACTTATATTTAAATACTTATTGTTTTTTAATTGTTAAGTTTCTATATTGCTTTTTCATGTTATATGTTTTAAGCACAGGGTCGCATGAAAGGCTCTGATAAAGAATTTTTAGTTTATATTATTTCATGTTTTATTCTTCCTTTAAAAAAGCCTCACCAAGTGGATCAGAAATTGTACTCTCGAAACTGGTTCACGGGAGGTGCTGGGTTCAAAGCCAATCGCGCACGTCGGACTAACTGCTTGGAGCTTTCTGTGGTTTTCTTCGAACTTTGGGTAACCTTGTTCTCAAGTTAGGATCCTTTAGAAAGACCTCCCCCCCCCCCCACGGAGGGCACTCCCCCTACCCTCCTTGGGCCTGTACCCCTCGTGTAGATAATCGGCCGTCATAAATAACACCAACACCTTTAAAGAATATCTCGTCCTTGGCAGTGGATTGCAGGCACATATGAATGAAAATCTTACACCTCCTTAAATTTCGTTCTGCCCCGGCATCCGTGCTAGAAAGTATATGAATTTGCTATGCTCCAATCATTGCCCGCACCTTTGCACCTTTTCACAATAAGACTATGTAATGACGTATGAAATTGTGTTTGTAATACAATGTACAATCATTTCATACCTTTGGTTGTACGGCAAACACAGTTTTAAACCTACGAGTAAACCTCAAGTGGTATTAATTTTTGGCTTATGCACAACTTCACTTCCGGCAGACATACATCCTTAGATTCTCCTATTACTGATCTTCCATAAAATAAAAGTTTTTTCCTTGTGCTCGATACCTTAGATTTTTGTGCTGTCGGCTCTTGGACTAAGACGGAGTAGATAAAATAAATCATGCGAAAAGATCTGGTTTGCGCAAGATGAAGATAATTTTCCATAAGAAAAATCCACCGCTCGCTGCTAGAGTGTTAGCAATAAGAAAAGTCCTTCCGGCAATGCCGGGAGGAAGAGGTAGCTTTCATATACTTATATATTTATTTATTTATTTTAAAGTAAGTTACATTGTTCAAAATACTAAACTCAAATTAGTGGAAATAATCTTATAAAATTGGTGATTTTATAAGATTGAATACTAGTTTTTGTCAAGACTGAATATTAATAGGAATTTTTAGAAATTAGTCATCTTTTATTCAACCTGGTTTTTATTTAAGCGATTTAGAGAGTCACCAAATTCCACGACATCATAAAGTGTATGCCATTTTAAAGCAACATGGTAGATCGTTCACATCAGACCGTTTCAAAATGTCAGCCATAAGCAAAATTCAAAGTGCTATAACTCAATCATTTTTAAAGATATAGACAAAATAAAAAGTGTTCTGGAATCGTTGTTTTAAGTTTTAACACGTAAAAGAAAAATATTTTTCAACTTTTAATTTTTTCGCGTTTTATTTTAAATTTAAAATTATTTTTAAAATTTAAAATGGTCACCATTTTGAAACAAAATGGTGGATGATGCTGGCCAACGAACTCGGTCGAGACATTTGTATGTACTATGTACATACCAAGTTTCATTGAAATCGGTTCATAAATACGCTTGTTATCAAGTGACAAAAAACAGATCGTTTCAAAATGTCAGCCATAAGAAAAATTCAAAGTGCTATGACTCAATCATTTTGTAAGATATAGACAAAATAAAAAGTGTTCTGGAATCGTTGTTTTAAGTTCTAACACTTAAAAGAAAAATATTTTTTAAATTTTGATTTTTTCGCATATAATTTTAAATTTTAAATTTTTTAAAAAATTTAAAATGGCCACCATTTTGAAACAAAATGGCGGATGATGCTGACCAACGAACTCAGTCGAGACATTTGTATGTACTATATACATACTGAGTTTCATTGAAATCGGTTCATAAATGCGCGTGTTATTACGTGACAAAAATCAGATCGTTTCAAAATGTCAGCCATAAGGAAAATTCAAAGTGCTATAACTCAATCATTTTTTTAAGATATAGACAAAATAAAAAGTGTTCTGGAATCTTTGTTTTAAGTTCTAACACGTAAAAGAAAAATAATTTTCAACTTTTAATTTTTTCGCATTTAATTTTAAATTTTAAATTTTTAAAATTTTTTTAAAATGACCGCCATTTTGAAACACAATGGCGGATGATGCTGACCAACGAACTCGGTCGAGACATTTGTATGTACTATGTACATACCAAGTTTCATTCAAATCGGTTGATAAATACGTTAGTTATCGCATGACAAAAATCAGATATATATATATATATGGTTATATATATATATATATATATATATATATATATATATATATATATATATATATATATATGTGTGTGTGTCAACATTTGAACGGAGGATGGTTTTAGGGTCTGGGGGTCATGATCGGTGAAAATATACCAAAATTTTCCGGAAGTGCTTTCCTCCGGACGGCTGCAGTAGGTAGCTTTTTACTTTTAGGTAGCTTTCATTACAAAAAGTAAAAAGCTACCTATTGCAGCCGTCCGGAGGAAAGCACTTCCAGAAAATTTTGGTATATTTTCACCGATCATGACCCTCAGACCCCAAAACCACCCTCCGTTCAAATGTTGACATATATATATATATATATATATATATAACCATATATATATATATATATATATATCTGATTTTTGTCATGCGATAACTAACGTATTTATGAACCGATTTGAATGAAAATTGGTATGTACATAGTATATACAAATGTCTCGACCGAGTTCGTTGGCCAGCATCATCCGACGTTTTGTTTCAAAATGGTGGCCATTTTAAATTTTTAAAAAAATTTTAAATTTAAAATTCAATGCGAAAAAATTAAAAGTTGAAAAATATTTTTCTTTTACGTGTTAGAACTTAAAACAACGATTCCAGAACACTTTTTATTTTGTCTATATCTTAAAAAATGATTGAATTATAGCACTTTGAATTTTTCTTATGGTTGACATTTTGAAACGATCAGATTTTTGTCACGTCATAACACGCGTATTTATGAACCGATTTGAATGAAACTTGGTATGTACATAGTACATACAAATTTCTCGACCGAGTTCGTTGCCCACCATCATCCACCATTTTGTTTCGAAATGGCGGCCATTTTAAATTTTTTAAAAAATTTAAAATTTAAAATTAAATCTGAAAAAATTAAAAGTTGAAAACTATTTTTCTTTTACGTGTTAGAACTTAAAACAACGATTCCAGAACATTTTTTATTTTGTCTATATCTGAAAAAAATTATTGAGTTATAGCACTTTGAATTTTTCTTATGGCTGACATTTTAAAACGATCTGATTTTTGTCACGTGATAACACGCGTATTTATGAACCGATTTGGATGTAACTTTTTGTGTACATAGTATATACTGAGGCCTGAATCGAGTTCGATACTCAGTTCCATCCGCCATCTTATTTCGAAATGGCGGCCATTTAAAAAAATTTATAAATTTTAAAATTTAAAATTAGGTACAAGAAAGTGAGAAATTGAAAAAGATTTTTCTTTTACGCATTTGAACTTGATACTAAGATTCCAGAGCATTTTTTTGTTTCGTTCGTATCTTAAAAAATGGCTGAGTTATCGCATTTTTAATTTCTAGTGTTATCATATCTTGCAATGATCTGATTTTCGTCAAGTGATAACACGCGTATTTATAAACTGATTTGGATATAACTCCGTGTGCACATAGTACATAGCAATGCCTTGACCACGTTCACTGTCCAACTTCTTCCGTCCTCTTGTTTCAAAATGGAAGATATTTAAGTTTGTCAAAAATCTTTATTTTGTATAATGATGTACAAACAAAAAATTAGAAATTGAAAAAAGGTTCTTTTTAAAGTATTTATCTTAATAATGAATTCAGGAGTATTTTTTGCTTTGCCTTTAACTTAAAAAACGCCTAAGCAGTTTGAGTTTCTAACGCGGGTGACATTTTTTTAAAAAATCAATTTGCCCGCGACAGCACTCGTATATATTAAGCGATTTCAATATGAGTGTGCATGTGCACCTGAATTAAGATTTCGACCAAGCTCATAATCAGGTTCCACTAATTTGAGCTTAGTATTTTTGAATAATTTAACTTAATTTAAAATAAATAAACAAATATATAAGTATATGAAAGCTACCTCTTCCTCCCGGCACTGCCGGAAGGACTATTTGTAATGAAAGCTACCTAATAGATTGTTTAAAAATGTCAGCCATAAGAAAAATTCAAAGTGCTATAACTCAATCATTTTTTAAGATATAGACAAAATAAAAAGTGTTATGGAATCGTTGTTTTAAGTTCTAATACATAAAAGAAAAATATGTTTCAACTTTTAATTTCTTCGCATTAAATTTTAAATTTAAAATTTTTTAAAATTTTTTAAATGGCTGCCATTTTGAAACAAGATGGCGGATGATGCTGGCTAACGAACTCGGTCGAGACATATGTATGTACTATGTATATACCAAGTTTCATTCAAATCGGTTCATAAATACGTTAGTTATAGCATGACAAAAAATAGATTGTTTCAAAATGTCAGTCATAAGAAAATTTCAAAGTGCTATAACTCAATCATTTTTTAAGATATAAACAAAATAAAAAGTGTTCTGGAATCGTTGTTTTAAGTTCAAACACGTAAAAGAAAACTATTTTTCAACTTTTAATATCTTCGTATTTAATTTTAAATTTTAAATTTTTACAAAAATTTATTACATAATTTTGTTCTCCACCCACCTCTCCACCCACCCCTTAAAATTCAAAAGTCGAAAGATTCATAATATGAAAGAATGGTTTAACCATTCTTTCATTCCAAGAGCTTTCGCATATGCCTCTCATTTCAGCAAATATATTCCGATAAAATCAGACATCCGAGAGAGACATGTCTGTCTCAGTGGGGCATGTCTGTCAGTGGGGCAAAAACCCAAAAAGCTGGCCAAAAGTCGAAAAATGAAGTTATGATTTAGGGAATTTCGATTGTATAGTTAGCTAGAATAATGTTTAAAGAGTCAGAATCTGTATTTAAAAAAAGGTTTTCGCTTTGCCCTTACAAGCAGCATCATTTCAAAAATGATGCTTGAAGGAGTATCATTTAGAGCAAACAAAAACAGCAAAACAACAGTTCCTCTAAACGCGTGCTATATTTTGTAATATTATCCAATTTTAATGATTTGAAATGGATTCACGCTATGATAGTATGTACTTTATTTGTATGTATTACAAAATTTATATTAAGCACGTAAAATTTAATAAATTCATTGTCATTTTTGATAAAAAATTTTAGAATTTTTTTTATTTTTTTGTTTTTAAACATCAAAAAGTTTAAATGTTCCTCAGTGTTCCGCAACGAAATTTAATGGAAATAATAACTTGGGCTATTGTCTAGTGATTCATAAAAAACCAGCTGCCAAAAACTGCCTTTCTGCATTTCACGCATATTTTAGTAACCGCAAGTAAAAATGCCATTTTTTCGGCCGCCTCAAAAATTTTGAAATTGACTCCTTTTTACATAATTTAGCTGATAAATATTTTTCAAATTTTTGAATTATTCAATTTTATAATAGTTTATTTCCTATTATATTGTAAATAAGTACTATAATCATAAGATTACATTAATTTGATAAGTAAGCTTAGTAATGAAAAAATGAAAATAATTCTCTATTACTGATCCGGTAGAATAACATTTTCTTATCTTTATAGGTAGTAATTTTGTTTGTTCTATTATAATTAGAAGAATTATTTTGTCAATGGCTATATTTGCTAGATCAAATTACTGTGCGTATTTCATTAATGCGAGTAAAAATCATTATGAATATCACTTTCGCTTATATTAGTAATTTGGATTTGATTTGAAAGTGGGGATGTGATGGCACATCTATTTTGAGTACATTTAAACAAATATTTACCTATGAAGATGGCAGGAAGTCTAATATATTTTTCTTTTCTTCCGTGCTACTAGAATACATAAATATTGCGAATAATTCATGAATCGTCAATTTGAAAATATCGAGATCTTCATTTCACTGATTTTATCGGGCCAATCAAGATCCATTTTTCTTTTTCAAGAAATACTGAAGCAACTGTCAAAGAATGGGATTGCATTAAATACTAGCAGAATCAACTTATTTCGTTTAATACAATCATTGATACAGAAAAAAAAGTCGTTAAAAACGAATTAGTGTAATACTCAACGTTGCTACCTATGTCAGACAGCATCAAAACAGCATCTTACCGATCTGACATTTTTTATTAAAAGTGGATTGAGATAATTTAGAATTCAGAATATCTAAGTTACATGCAAAGATGTTTGGAGAGGCCTTACACCTGGCAGACAACTGGGTAGAAAAATGAAAAGCCCGTACTCTGCATGAAAACAAGAACACTGAAATTGCAAAATAAAATATGCAAAAAATATTTCGTTTACAATCAAGACTTCTCGTCGAACAACTAAATCCCAGATTTGGAAGCACAAATGATGGAAATACAATTCAACGATTCTTTGAAAACGCAACTATTTGTTTCTAAACGAGCATATACGAACATTTGATTAAACGTTTCTATGCCATAAGTAATTTCTTGTAGCCATGTTATTTATTTGATAAACTTCGAAAATTTTCCCCTACAAATAGCTCGTAGATTTGAGCAGCACCCCTGGTTCTATATGCTTACTTCAGTACACAAACATTAATGACAACGAAATAACATTATCTTCATTACTGCCAATTTGTCAAATGCCATAAGATACTCAAGAATCATGCAACAAACTGATCAAAAGGCATCGAGAAGATTTATCGCAAAGATGCAGTAGCGAGAAAAAAAAGATATTTTTACGTCTTTTAATGTCATTAGATTCTTTCCTTTCCAGTTTAGGTAAATTATCGTAGAAGAAATTAAAATCATTGATCCTAAGAGTCACAGGATCTTCCAATACCGCCAACAAGTTCTGCTAACTATTTCGACACCTTGACCTCTGAAGAATCTTTTTATTATACTACAGTTGATTCTAAAGGTTAATTTCTGGAGTATATTTTCGTTTTTATTTTAATAATATAAAAATTAAATAGTCTAATTTTTTACTTTCCATTAGCGCACTTAAATTTCGTTTAAATATGTCTTGGTTTTCTGAAAATTCTCTTTTAAGTTTACCTCGAAATTTTAAATTTTATTTAAATCTTATTGTTTTTACTCTTAATCTGTAATTTTATTTATTTATTTATTTTTAAAATTTAACTTTTGAATCCTAATTAGCATCCTGAAAAGTTTACGAAATTGCATATAAATTGAATAACTTTCGAGACATTTTAATTTTTATTCCGCCATATTATATCCGCCATTTTTTTTTCAATTTTAATTTTGTATTTTTACTTAGCATTCTCAAAAACACCTGTATACGAATTTTCGTACAATTTAAATAACATTTTCATATTTTGGCCAGCTTTTCGGGATTTTGCCCCACTGTGAGACAGTCCGAGAAACTTTCTTCGCGATGAAAATTTATCCCGATGGAAATAGGTTTATCGAAGGATAGCGATGAAATTTAACCTTGAAAAAAATGGCGTTTCGAGAAGCTTGTGGTTTTTGATAAATGCCTTTTTCGATAAGGATGATTTTCATTACAATGGAGATGAGTAGGTTTATCGAGCAGAATTTTTTCGTTGGAGCTTTGTGAAATGAAAGTTTTATCGTGAAACGAGGTACAGAAAGAAGCATGAGAATATGACAATAACTTGTGAAATGAAGACCTAATTTTCAAAGTTTCTCGTATTTTAGTCTTACCATGCTTAGAACCCACCAATAAAAATTATTTATTAAAAAAAATTTTCAAAGAGGGGGCTTGAGAACATATGTTTAAAACTGTAGCGATTTCTACAATACCTATCAACTTAAGTGTTTTTTTTTCATCGAATCATTCGGTAAACATTATTTATCAAATGTAAAAAAATTAAAATGTCTGCTGCAGGAAATTGAGGGCAAAAGGGTGGACTGACAGGGGGCGGGGGAGGGGATAATTTTCACTTTTTTAAACCCGTCATATTGTATATCATCTTGAAGATCTCGGATCACTCTTTCATATTATGATGCTTTCTTACCTTCCCCCCCCTTCCGAATTCGGTTCCCACGGCGAGGGGGGGGGGCAATTTTTGAAGCTTTTTGCGTTTTTATCATTTTAGATCGAAATTTTGAATTGAAAACCTCCTTAGGCGCATTGGAAAAAAATTTCAGATTGGGAAAAAAAACCATTGAACTAGTCACATTGTTACCGTAACCTAGGCACATTGTTTTAAAAGTTCCCTCTTTGAGGGCCTCTTCCAAAGGTGAGGAGCTTGACCCTCCCCCCCCCCCCCCAACATATACTTTAAAATATCGCTCACTTTTTTTTCTCTACCAATTTTAACTTAAAAGTTTAAGCTATGTGGCACAACCAGGGCTGTTGCCTCCCCCCCCCCTGCTGGTTATTCACCAACATAATTTTGCTCATTTCTTCACTTCATTTCAATTTTTAAAAGGCTATAACTTTGCTTCTATGAGAGCTACAACGGGGAGAAAAATTATAGCATAGCTAACTTTTCTTCGCCGCTCTTTTTGCAGTTTTATGGTTTCCCCCATAGTACCGGGGTTTTTTTGGACGTGGGGGGGGAGGACAAGGGGGCCATTTTTCATTATTTGATGTAATATGTTTATTGAAACCTTGTGCTTCATACATTAAAAATTTAGCATAAAAAAGTTTCCCCCGTCATTCTGGGTCACGTTACGGACCCATAATGGGTTGAAATTTAAATTTCTCAAACTTTTTCGAAGTTTTCGCTAAATCGGCATCTGAAAAGCATCGCGCCAATGTGGTGCGTGTATGACATCTGTATCATATAAATATTGTTCACCACTGCTGGGACTCTGGCCTCCTCTAGCGTGTAGGCGTTAATTTACCGCGTTTACATGGTCCTTGTATTTCCTGCACAATAAAATATTTCCTGACGATTAAAAAAATACACAAGTAATTATTCAAGTTTTCACTTCTGTCGGCACTCCCAAAATGCCACTATATATTTATTTATTTATTTATTTATTTATTTATTTATATTTACGGAGCTTGCAGTAAATAATATTTATACTATATATGGAATTTAGAAAAGCAGGAAGTTGTTGTTTGGCATGCGACCACTTACTGATCTTATATATCCCCCCCCCCACTTCGTTACGTTGGGGGGGGGGGGGGCAGTTTTCAAAATTTAACTTTCGATTCGAGATTACGTTTTCGGTTGTTCGTTCAATTCGAGATTTTTTTTTTTTTTTTGTTTACAAGTTTTTGCTGTGCGTGCACACCGCGTTTGGTATATGATGGCATATACAATGAGGAACCAGTTCGAGATTTCATATTAGAAGATTGCGTATAAATTAGAGACACCAATGAAAGGAGGGACTCACTAGCGAGGGAATACGTCGTGTCTTTATTAACACCGACTCATTCACCTGTAGACGACTCTTGATAAAATTGAATCCTGTATGGTATAAAAGCAATTGAAAACTGGAGACATCGAGAAAAATTTCACACAATCGAAAGTTATCGAGATGTTCATACAATCGAGAAAATCGAGAAAAACTTCTCGTTATCGCCCATCACTATTTTTAAGTGTGGTCTTTTTAATGACTCAGACTTTGGGTAAAAGCTACTGTAATGCTTAGAATTAAAATGTTTTTAAGCTATTGCATAGCTTTTATCGCGGGCTTTGAGCGCGGTGACCGAATCCAAAAATTCCGTAACGCGAAAAATCCTAACACATCGGTAACGAAAAAACCTAACACTCGGCTAACGTCGTTTCCGTTCGGAAAACTTCGGGACGGTATCATTCGGTAGAAATCGGCAGATATTGACGTGGTGTTTATCAGATATTAGGATATCAAGTCTCAAACTTATGTTTCTTATGATCTAATTTTCATAGCGCGGCCAAATTTTGTTTGGTAATTTATTATGAGACAATGTTTATTTTGGTGGTCTTATTTATTTTGGTGACAGGAGACCCCCCCCCCCCATCGTGAGGGTCGAAAAATTTAAAATGCTCATAACTCGCGATCTAATTTTGGTAGCGCGGCCAAACTTTGTTTCGTAATTTATTATGAGACAGTGTTAATTTTTGGTGACAGGAGACCTCACACGGTGAGGATCGAAAAATTTAAAATGCTCATAACTCGCGATCTAATTTTCGTAGCGCGGCCAAATTTTATTTGGTAACTTATAATAAGACATTGTCAATTGTTGGTGACAGAAGATACCCCACGGTGAGCGTCGAAAAATTAAAAATGCTTATAACTCGCGATCTAATTTTCGTAGCGCGGCCAAATTTTGTTTGGTAATTTATTATGAGGCAGTGTTAATTTTTGGGGACATTAGATCCCCCACAGTGAGGGTCGAAAAATTTGAAATGCTTATAACTCGCTATCTAATTTTCGTAGCGCGGCCAAATTTTGTTTGGTAATTTATTATGAGGCAGTGTTATTTTTTGGGGACATAAGACCCCCCACGATGAGGGTCGAAAAATTTAAAATGCTTATAACTCGCGATCTAATTTTGGTAGCTTGGCAAAATATTGTTTGGTAATTTATTATAAGACAGTGTTAATTTTTGGTGACAGGAGACACCCCAGGGTGAGGGTCGAAAAATTTAAAATGCTTATAACTCGCGATCTAATTTTCGTAGCGCGGCCAAATTTTGTTTGGTAATTTATTATGAGACAGTGTTAATTTTTGGTGACAGGAGACCCCACACGCTGAGGATCGAAAAATTTAAAATGCTCATAACTCGCGATCTAATATTCGTAGCGCGGCCAAATTTTGTTTGGTAATTTATTATGAGACATTGTTAATTGTTGGTGACAGAAGACACCCCAAGATGAGGGTCGAAAAATTAAAAATGCTTATAACTCGCGATCTAATTTTGGTAGCTTGGCAAAATATTGTTTGGTAATTTATTATAAGACAGTGTTAATTTTTGGTGACAGGAGACCCCCCACGGTGAGGGTCGAAAAATTTAAAATGCTTATATCTCGCGATCTAATTTTCGTAGCGCGGCCAAATTTTGTTTGGTAATTTATTATGAGGCAGTGTTACTTTTTGGGGACATTAGACCCCCCACGGTGAGGGTCGAAAAATTTGAAATGCTTATAACTCGCGATCTAATTTTCGTAGCGCGGCCAAATTTTGTTGGTAATTTATTATGAGACAGTGTTAATTTTTGGGGACATTAGACCCCCTACGGTGAGGGTCGAAAAATTTAAAATGCTTATAACTCACGATCTAATTTTCGTAGCGCGGCCAAATTTTGTTTGGTAATTTAATATGAGACTGTTAATTTTTGGTGACAGGAGACCCCCACGGTGAGGGTTGAAACATTTAAAAGGCTTATAGCTCGCAATCTAATTTTCGTAGCGCGGCCAAATTTTGTTTGGTAATTTTTTATGAGTCAGTGTTAATTTTTGGTGACAGGAGACCCCCCCCCCCCACGGTGAGGGTCGAAACATTTAAAATGCTTATAATTCGCGATCTAATTTTCGTAGCGCGGCCAAATTTTGTTTGGTAATTTATTATGAGACATTGTTAATTTCTGGTGACAGGAGACCCCACGGTGAGGGTCGAAAAATTTAAAATGCTTATAACTCGCGATCTAATTTTCGTAGCGCGGCCAAATTTTGTTTGGTAATTTATTATGAGACAGTGTTAATTTTTGGTGACAGGAGACCCCCCCCCCCCACGGTGAGGGTCGAAAAATTTAAAATGCTTATAACTCGCGATCTAATTTTCGCTGCGCGGCCAAATTTTGTTTGGTAATTTATTATGAGACAGTGATAATTTTTGGTGACAGGAGACCCCACACGGTGAGAATCGAAAAATTTAAAATGCTCATAACTCGCGATCTAATATTCGTAGTGCGGCCAAATTTTGTTTGGTAATTTATTATGAGACATTGTTAATTGTTGGTGACAGAAGACACCCCAAGATGAGGGTCGAAAAATTAAAAATGTTTATAACTCGCGATCTAATTTTGGTAGCTTGGCAAAATATTGTTTGGTAATTTATTATGAGGCAGTGTTAATTTTTGGGGACATTAGACCTTCCACGGTGAATTACGAAAAATTTTAAATGCTTATAACTCGCTATCTAATTTTCGTAGCGCGGCCAAATGTTGTTTGGTAATTTATTATGAGGCAGTGTTAATTTTTGGGAACATTAGACCCCCCGCGGTGAGGGTCGAAAAATTTAAAATACTTATAACTCACGATCTAATTTTCGTAGCGCGGCCAAATTTTGTTTGGTAATTTAATATGAGACTGTTAATTTTTGGTGACAGGAGACCCCCCACGGTGAGGGTCGAAAAATTTAAAATGCTTATAACTCGCGATCTAATTTTCGCAGCGCGGCCAAATTTTGTTTGGTAATTTATTATGAGACAGTGATAATTTTTGGTGACAGGAGACCCCACACGGTGAGAATCGAAAAATTTTAAATGCTCATAACTCGCGATCTGATATTCGTAGCGCGGCCAAATTTTGTTTGGTAATTTATTATGAGACATTGTTAATTGTTGGTGACAGAAGACACCCCAAGATGAGGGTCGAAAAATTAAAAATGTTTATAACTCGCGATCTAATTTTGGTAGCTTGGCAAAATATTGTTTGGTAATTTATTATAAGACAGTGTTAATTTTTGGTGACAGGAGACCCCACACGGTGAGGGTCGAAAAATTTAAAATGCTTATAACTCGCGATCTAATTTTCGTAGCGCGGCCAAATTTTGTTTGGTAATTTATTATGAGGCAGTGTTAATTTTTGGGGACATTAGACCCCCCCGCGGTGAGGGTCGAAAAATTTAAAATACTTATAACTCACGATCTAATTTTCGTAGCGCGGCCAAATTTTGTTTGGTAATTTATTATGAGACAGTGTTAATTTTTGGTGACAAGAGACCCCCCACGGTGAGGGTCGAAAAGTTTAAAATGCTTATAACCTGCGATCTAATTTTCGTAGCGCGGCCAAATTTTGTTTGGTAATTTTTTATGAGACAGTGTTAATTTTTGGTGACAGGAGACCCCCACCGTGAGGGTCGAAAAATTTAAAATGCTTATAATTCGCGATCTAATTTTCGTAGCGCGACCAAATTTTGTTTGGTAATTTATTAAGCTATTGCATAGCTATTATCGCGGGCTTTAAGCGCGGCGGCCGAATCTAGAAATTCCGTAACGAGAAAAAATCCTAACACTCCGGATAACGACGTTTGAGTTTGGCAGACTTCGGCGCGGTATCCTTCGATAGACTTTAGCAGACATTGACGCGGTAGTTTTGCATAAGTTGATAAAAAATGCTATGCAATAGCTTTACCGCGGCAGTCCCCGAGTGCCACACATTTTTTTTTTTTTTTTTTTTTTTTTTTTTTTTTTGTGATTAATCATCACTGTAATCCAATCTTAGTTAATAATGTTTTAATTCTTTCATAAAAAAATAAAAGGCTAATTAATGCTTCTTTCGAATACGAAGTGATTCAGAAATTATTTATAATATATATTCTTTAAAAGCAAAGAGACGGATAGTTATGAATAATGAAAATTAAATAAAATTCCATCGAAATTTAAATAACAATAAATACAATATGTTCATATCAATGTTCACAGCATTCTAATTAATTATAGTAAAATGTTATATAATACAATAAATTTTAATCAAATAAAAACTAATTATCAGGAGAATTTACATGTGTCCATCTGTGAATATTTTAAATTTTATATAACTTTGAAACACATCACTTTGAATCACATACTATTGAACAACATATAAAATATAAATCAATATTAAAAAATGCTCCAGTTCATGGTAAACAAAAAGAAAAAGAAAAAAAGAAACGAAGAAGAAGTGAAAAAAGATTTAGCTGGGGAAAAAAATATCTAAAAATATTAACTATGTATAACATGCATTGAAAATAATGATTATCCATAATTATTCAAATAAATCACAAAGTCATCTAGATAAGATAGTTATTAGGTTATAATGTATTAAGTAAATTGAAGTAATGTAATCACCTCATTAGATTATTAAAAACTAATAGCCAAGATAGCATAATACATGATGTATACTCTCTGTAATACAGAGACAATACAGACCTGTCTCTGATTCTAGAACCATGAAAATTCACGCTGTGCCTGTCTTGTTGCAAAGTCAGGATTATTTGATTTTTTTAAAGATAACTGTTATAACAAGTGAAAACCCATCAAATTAACAATATGTTGTTTACAAAATCATCTGAAATTACTCTAATTAAAATATTATAATACACATTAATTTAGCTATAAATTATTACAAGTAAATTTAATTCTTTATTTAAATCACAACAAGTATTTATAGAACTAATAAATCTATTTTATGATTCCCAAAATCAATATAAAAATCATGAATTTATATCAAGAAATTTCAAAGTCATTAAATGACTAATAAATTAGCAATTAGATTCCAAAAAACTTATAAAAATAAATAAATCTCTAGTAAATGATATTCAAAAAATTAGATCTTTTGTCCTGATAAATCAATTAATCTTATAATGTATGTTTCATAATATGAACAATAAAAAGACTTTTTTCACGCCGTAAGTTATTACTAGAATTGGTTTATAAATAGTAAAATGTTTGCATACGGGTCATTCCAAAATTAAAGGTCCCTTTTGAGTAATTTTTTTTCTAAAATTTTTTCATTTAAAATGAAATAAAAATATCCTTGAGAGGATTGTATACATATTCAAGAGTAGAAATTGAATATCAGCAGCACACTTTTTTAAAAATATTTATCACTAGACTTAGAAACACAGACACATTGGCTGAAAAATGTCCCCTGTGTTACCATATTTTAAATAATCTTCTCATTTTTTCTTATTAAAATAGAGAATTGCTTTTGCAATATTAACATCTTAATATAAATGCTCTTTTTCAGTGCCATATAGTTTTTTGTTTATGTATATGTGGTGTATGTAGATCATAATTGTAGGAGTCTCTACTTAATAATATAAAAGTTTATTGGAATTCTGGGCTATAGAAATCTATGTACACATATCAGGGTAAAAGGGGGAAGCTTAGGTCTTTCGAGTAAGTCCGGGGCGCATTCGCCGGCCGGTTGCTCTTCGACGTAAAGCGGAGCGATTTTGGGCCGTCTGCCCGGGATCAGTTCCACAACGAATCTCATGTATTTTCCTTTTCTTTGCTATCAGGCTAATTGGATAAAACCTGATCGTCAGCAGATAAACAAATGTGTACGAGTCATTCGGTTCTCGTGGGAGAATGCTTACTACAGCAATAATACTAATTGGATGTTTTGGGAAGCAAACTGCAACGTACACTCGGCCATCGACGACAGTGCGCCCCCGCACTTGTATTTAAAAAAAAAAAACACACAAAGAGAGAGAAAAAAAATATTAGAGGAAAAAAAAATAATTTAAAATTTAAATTATTGTCAAACTGAGAAAAAAAACGGTGAATTTTTCAAAATTCGGTTATACAGAATTAATTAAAGTTAAATTAACTTTAAGTGGTACACGGAAACAAAACAAGTTGCGAACGGAAAGAAAACGAAACCAAAACAAAACAGCGCGAGTAGCCATGACACCGTCTGTGCGTATCAAGCCGTCTGCTTGAATGCTACTCTCACAAGAGGCAACAAGAACCGTCTGTTCTTGTGATGTTCTGCGAAATTTCCGTCTGAAAAAACGCAGACACACGACCCATATAACATTTAAAAAAAATTCTACCGCTTCTTGCCCCGTCTGGGCGGCGGGTAAAAAAAACAATTTCCCTCCGTTGTACCGAGTTTAAAGTTATCCGTGCTACGACAATAAAATTTAGACTTTAACTGAAAAAAAGAGAAAAAAAAGGGAGGGCGGGGGGGGGGGCACAATATTACAATATACAGGAAAGAAATTACATAATAAAATACACAATAATCAAAAGATAATAACATACATAACAATCAGATAATATATATTACAACAATATGATGTAAAAGTGTGGAGATAATAACGATAGTTTCTTTTCAAAACGTGTTGGCAGTCCTGGTGAAACTGTCCAAAGTTGTCTATAGTCAATAGTTAAAAGTTACGTCAGCGAAAGGACGAGTGATAAAAAAAATGTGATGATAACATTGACATATTGTCACCAACATGGTCGTGCAGAGGAAAAAAAAGGTTTCTAATCGTGGAGCATATTTCACAAACGAGAAAAAAAAATAATGCTTTTAAAAAAAAAAGAAATTGTGCCTCTAATAAAAATTGTAGTTTCAAAACAGCACTATTAGATGAGAAAACTGTAACTTGACAGTTCACTTTACACATAAGCGAGCACACTGATTAATTTAACTGTAGATTCACAATGTGGGTGACTGGAGAACAGCACAAAAATAAAATTGGAGCACTGAGCATATATACACAAAGTTGGAGAAGAACGCTGGCCGTATTCATACATGATAAAAAAAAATACACATCTTGAGTAATACACAGTAATTTTCGTAAATAAACGGTGAAAGGTAAAAAAAATGCATATTTCACAACAAATCTTGATAATGTTCACCGTAATAAGCAAAAGAAGTTACGGAGGAGAGAAAAAAAAACGAACTAGTTGAAAGAGTCTTAGCTCTCAGCAGCTGTCAAAAAAGGGGGTGTGGTTGATTGATAGCTTGCCGGCGCTGAGAAAGTTTCGATTCCAGGCTTGGGTCTAGGATGAGAGTCGGCAGCAGAAATTTCGTCATATATGAGAAGTTTTTGTTTAAAATCAGCTAAATGCGAGCATCCGTACAAAATAGATTTGTTAGCCGGTGGATCTGGGATACCTTGGATGATGTAATGGATGACAGACATGTCATCAATATTTGCTCTTTGAGCCAACTCCTTCATTTTTAAGAAGTATTCCATTAATGACTCGGAGTTCTTCTTATGTCGCACCGAGAGTAACCTATGAATTTCTGCGGGGGATACGGATTTCGAAAATTCGCGCAAAAGTGCTTGTTTGAGTGAGGGATACGAGGAAATGTTAGGTTCACCCCGAACGTATAGTAATGCGATCCCAGAAAGTGCACGTTCCGCGAACAAGAATTTTTGAAAATGGGAAAGTTTAAAAGAGTTCGCTAGCTTTTCAAAACGATCAATCCAAACTTTGATATCCTCGTGTTTTGCACCACTAAAGGGTGTTATAAGATGCTCTAAGTCGTGAAAAGAAATGGAATGTTTTGTGTAGGGTGAAATGCTTCGGTTTGTGTATCACTGTCTTCGTATGCGAAGTTAGCTGTCTCTGTACTGATATGAGAAGAATTTTTGGGTTCATCTGATTCAGAATTCGAGGCATCGTCAAATGAAGATTTCAATTTAGAGATGTCTATTAAAGAATCTACTATGCGTTTAGCTAACTCGGGAATTTCTCCCGAAATATCGAGATTTAGCAGGTTCGCTACAGTAATTAACTGTAGCTTGTCAAAAGTGTCAGAAATCTCCTTTAATTTCGCCTCATATTCTGAAGTTTGGGTTGCAAAAGGAAATCCGGAAAATAATCGTAAATTTTGGCGGTTCTGGCGGTGCTCGTCGGATGAAAAAATTAGCTGGTGTAGCAATTTAATTTTATCAGTTCTGGCCGATTTAATCTGGCTTCGAATGAAAGATATGTCGGCTAACTGCATTTCGTATAAAATATGTTAAATTAATTGCACGGTAATAAAAAATAATCAAAATGGTGATCGCTTACCTGGCATATACTGTATCCAATTTTAAAAAAACCCGCTCTTAAAGAGAGCCGGAGGAGCATTTATATTCCTTGTAAATAAAGCGAAAGAGAGAGAAAAAAAAACACAATATCGCGCGGCGCTGAGCCGGTACCACACATCCGTTACAGCCGGGAAGGAACCGATTTTCGCCGATTGCAGCGAACAGTTGCAGAAAGGGAGGTCAGGCCGGTAATTCACAGAGATGATGTCCGCAAGAGGCGTAGATAACAATCCTTTAGATTCCGGGAGCGCTGTACTATGTAGAGGAGCAAAACAGTTCGCAATCCAAGGAATAATTTCTTGAACAACAAATAGAGTGCGGGCAAACACACACGCCGATGCCGTATGCCGAAAGATGGAGCGCAGCGTAAAGCAGGTGATCTGACGCTGCGAGTTGCAGTTCAGGTAGCAGAGTCTAAGTCCGCTTAATACAGGATTCATAGGCCGGCCCCCATGTGGTGTATGTAGATCATAATTGTAGGAGTCTCTACTTAATAATATAAAAGTTTATTGGAATTCTGGGCTATAGGAATCTATGTACACATATCAGGGTAAAAGGGGGAAGCTTAGGTCTTTCGAGTAAGTCCGGGGCGCATTCGCCGGCCGGTTGCTCTTCGACGTAAAGCGGAGCGATTTTGGGCCGTCTGCCCGGGATCAGTTCCACAACGAATCTCATGTATTTTCCTTTTCTTTGCTATCAGGCTAATTGGATAAAACCTGATCGTCAGCAGATAAACAAATGTGTACGAGTCATTCGGTTCTCGTGGGAGAATGCTTACTACAGCAATAATACTAATTGGATGTTTTGGGAAGCAAACTGCAACGTACATATATATTTTTTCTTGATATAGGCATATTACGTCCCCCGTGTTACCCTTTTTTGTATTCTCCCTGTATAAAACTTTATATAACTTGGTAAAAATTACTCTAATATAATAAAATTATAGTAAAACTTATTTATATATATTAGCCAGTGCATATTATAAAACTGATTCATAAGAATTTTTTTTTCTTTTGTTCTGATAAAGGAAATGTCAGTAACACAGGGGACAATAAAGTAACAAAGGGGACATCCTAATTGAACATAAAAAAAATGAACAATCTTAAAAGTGTACTTATGTATTAATTAAAAATGTATTTCTGATATAGACCAACAAATGCATTAAAAAACAGGATATTCTGTTGCATTTCATTTTTAAACTTGGGTTTTTTGTCCCTTAACAACATGGTTACCAATACCATGGTAACACGGGGGACTAGTAACACAGGAGACAAAATGAAATAAATTATCATCTGTGTATTACTGTTTTCATAGAAACAATGTAAAGTTAGATGGAATATTTTCTTTTAACTAAGACTTACAATTTAAATGCCAATAAACTAGAAAATTAATAATTAATCAAAATAAATCAAACACAGGGGACACACAAAACACACCCACCTTCAAAAATCACCTTTACTTAGATAATATTCTTCAAAATTTAACAAATGAGGAAAATGACTACCTAGGATGAATGCTAACTCTAAAAGTACATGAATGACTACTGTGAACAACATTTAGGTTGCAAATTCTTATTTTAATATTAAGAAAAAGATGGCGGTAACACAGGGGACAAAAATTAAGGGACACGTGAATTTTTCTTATAAAATGAAAAAAAATGTTTACAAAAAATATTTAAAGTATATAGGGATAATATAAAGACTAGAAAGGCATAAAAAATAGCCTGAAAGATAATTTGAACGATACATAGAGTAAAAAAAAATAGGGTTTAAAAATCAAAAATTGTTCTTGGGACATGGTTTTTACATGACACAATTATTAAAAAAATTATTTGAATAACAATAAATGGATTTTTTCTCAAATTTAAAAATTGCATTAAAGAAAAATATCTTTAAAATATATTTTCCAATATTTAAATTTAATTTTGAAACAAAATTTTAGAAAATTTAGCAATACAAAGTGTCGGGACACCAAAGGGTGCTTTATTTTTGGAATGACCCATACACATATTGAATTTTAATAAAAATAGAAAAATATTGAATATAAATTTAAAACTTTTCATTTTAAAAATAACGTTTTATTGACTTGCGCAGAAATAAATATTTTTCTAAATTTGATATTCTTTTTTCAGTTATTCATTTTCTTTTAACCGTCAAAATTATTATTGATTTTTAAATTAATTTTGAATTAAAACTCTCATTAAAGAAAAATTTATTTCCCGCTACTCAAACGTTATAATGTTCCCTGAAAAATACAAATGAAAAATTCTTTAGCTGAAGCTTTTGTGACTAATCACGAGGTTTTGGGGTATTTCGACATTTATTTGCATTCTTAGGTGCATTTAGTTTCATTGATACAGATTACAAAGCCCTTTTCTCTCTTCAATTATAAAAAGATAGAAACGAAGCACATATTTTTATTCTAAAGATCATTCTATTTATGTGATATAGCTTGTCAAAACAACAATACAATTTTACATTCCTGTAACTCAAATTCAAACCGCAGAATAAAGCTCAAACAGTAGAATAATAAACAGATTCTTCGAAAGTAAATTCCTTTTCTCTTCGTCTATGTAATCCCCCCCCCCTCTACCCCAATACACCCAAAGTCCTTTCTTTGAATTTGGGTAGCTGGGGCAGCTTCCCCATTTGCCCTTGCGATAATCATGGAAGTAGGACCTTATTTGATATGGAGGTTTTACTATTTAACGATATGCATGTAATGCCGTAATTGCTTTTAGTACAAATACACGTGATTAGCACGTGATTTACTTGAAATTATAATTGCCATAATCAAAGTCAGCAAATCTTTGTTATTCATATGTGTGGGCTTTTTCAATCTTAATTAAAAAAAGCCTTATTTTTCGGTTATCTTTCTTTGTGGGGAGATTTTTACCGGGCGATTTTTTCCGGGGGAGATTTTTACCGGGGTGATTTTTTCCGAGGAGATTTTTTCCGGGGCGATTTTTTCCGCCTATCGTAAGGAATAGTGATAGATTATTTTGTGCATTTTATTTTACAGGGTGATCCCAAACATTATTTATTATTTTTTATTTTTTGTTGGTCCCCTAATTGTCCTTTAGATTAAGTTGCCATTGTCAAACATAATGCAAACAACTTCATAATCCTGAAGTTTAAGAAAAAGCCGACAAGTACAGTGGACTCTCTCTATCTGAACACTCTCTAATCTGAACACCCCGGTATTATGAACGCGTTTCGATGGTCCCGGCGGAGCTCCATAGACTTAACATAAGATAAACTCTCTGTATTCTGAACACCCTCTAATCTGAACACCCCGCTAATATGAACACTACTTTCGATCCCCATTTTTACCTCACCTCTCTGTAAACTGAACATGTGTTTGGAATCTGAATTCAGAAAATTCCCCCATCATGGAAATTCAGCAAAACTTGTTGCAGAAGAATAAAAAGGGTTAACGAACTCAAATAAGTATAGAATTTTGGAATAGAAAACGGGAAACAAGAACATAAACATTAATGTTCCGAAGATTTTTTGTCAAATGAGAAAAAAGAATCGTTCTGTCATTGGAGTCCTACTTTGGATTTTTCAGAAAAGCAGAAAATTGTAGGATTAAACGCATTGGAACGATTGTTGACTCATTTCAAAATTTAACATAACATCGAATTCAACATAATCAATGGTGTAGCTGCAGATGTAAATATCGACATTGTGGAAGAATAGAAAATAAAACTTCTGAAAATAACGAAGGATTTCGATACAGCAAACATTTTCAATGCTGACGAAACCAACCTGTTTTTCACAGCTCTTCCAAACAAAACTCAAGTAAAAAGAAGCAAAAATTGTATAGTTTGGAAAATGTCAAAAGAAGGACCATTATGCACTGCACCAGTTTTATTGATGAGAAGCTCAAATCACTTGTGATCGGAAAACGCTTAAAAATGTGAAGATCGCATCATTGCTTACACATTATAAACCAAATCGGAAAGTGTAGATGATATTCACAATTTTCTCATAGTGGTTCGAGAGAATTAACGAGATAATGAAGAAAGAAAGGGGGGAAAAATTGTTGTTGTTTTTGATACCAGATCACTTACAAACATGCAGCTGAGCAACATAATCTTGAAGTTCTTGTTAGCAAACTGTACTTCTATAATAAAACCACTGGATCAAAGAGTAATCAAGACCATTAAAACTTACTACAAAATCCATTTTCTGAATAAATTACCCCTGGTGATAAAGGTGGCAAATTCAGCAGAAGAAGGTCAACAGCATAGATGTTGTCTATTGGATATCAATGGCATAAAATGAAACAACCTCCTACACCATCCAAAGATGCTTCTATAAAGTTGGATTCGTATGAGGGAATGGGCAAACAAGAATAAAGGACCAAGAAGCAATATCTGTGAGTGACTTGGGATCGATTCTTCAAAAGTTTCATACTGAAACAGAACTTGGAGCTTATCTCGAAACCGATTAAACCCTCATGGTTTGCAAGAACATTGTTCAAGAGGAAAGTGAAAAAGAAGCAGAAACAGAAGAGACTGACAAAATAAGACGAACGATGATTACATTCAAGCAATATGACTAAGAGACTCGTTCAAGACCTGTTGAACCATGTGTCTGAACATCATCTCAAAGCTTTTCCATGTCTTAAACAGCCAGATAACCAGGGCCGTAACTATAAACTTGGAGGCCCCGGGCAAAACTTCATACCGGGGCAAATTAAAACTTTGCCCCGGGCACAGTTTTTCTTTTTTGCATGCCGCTGTTTAAACATACACAGTATGATAAGCCCAAAAATGACTAAAAAACATAGAATTGGGCAACCCTACTCGGCAGGCACCTGGCGGCGACGCAATTTTTGCCGATGCCACTGAAGCTAGCATAGGACAGAAAATACGAACTTCTGATTGACTGAATACTTTAAAGAGCGTTTTGTTTAGGTTCAATTTTTAGTTTATGTAACTTCTGTTTCAAAAGCTTTTGAAAGATGGATTTTGATAAATTTTTTTTTCGATTTTATGTATTTAGTGATATAAGGAGGAAGACTTTCTAGAATTTTTTAGATGTTTTTTATAGTATTCAACCGATTAGAAGCCTATATTTTCTTTCTTATACTAACTTCGGTGAGAGCGGCAAACATTCTGGCACGACATGACAGATTCAAGACGACATTCTGCTGTTTGCTCTAGATGAGCTACTTTTGCATGCGAAGCGTATTTCCATACGACGAACACGCAAAAGCATTTACTCTAACGCTTTGATTTTTTTTTATTACTAACTTTTAGCTAGGAGATCGGGCATTTTATGGGAAGTTAGACTAGAAACTAAAATCAGTAGTTTTTTTAACCATCAGTTTGTGGCCCCTCAGGCTGGCCCCGGCGGTAGTTACGGCTCTGCAGATAACATGTACATTGCATGAGCACATACGATGTAAAAACAGACTAAAATTATTCGTTTAAATAGTATACTGAATATGTTTTCAAGGTGTATTGTAATGTAAATGCATGTTTTGTAAAAAAAAAAAAAAAAAAAAAAAAAAAAAAAAAAAAAAAAAAAGATGGTACAGTACAAAACTGACTAAATTTAGTTTGGCACTGCAGAATGGTATGACGAACTATGCTGAATATTTTATACCGCCAGTAAATTTAATATGTAGTAATGCATTTCCGCTTCTCCCTCTATACTGAACACCCCCACAATCTAAACATTTTTGACCGGTCCCATGAGTGTTCGGAATAGAGAGAGTCCACTATATTCGACAAAATGTCTAAAATTAAAAATGCTTGGTGATTAATAGCCATATAATGCTACATCATTAGCATGTTTTACAACAGAAGATTCTATTAAGATTTCTAAAATTATTTTGGAAATGGCGATGAAAGTTTATAAATAATCGTCCAAGAAAAAAGCTACTTTTATTGTTTCTAATCAACAAGTATTTAATAATATTGTCAGATGGAAAGTTAACAGAGATAAATGTTGCGAAACTTAATCTATATGACGCTATTGTGTTCATATAAACTCGTCTTTTCCAGTAAGTGTTCGACAACGAATTTTATCGAAGTGCAAGATAAAGAAATTTTATGTTTAATCTAATTGCAATAAAATCTATGTAAAAAAAGGAGGGGGGATGTGGACAACTGCTCTTTTGGCTACGATGTTGATCTTGGTTAATTAAAATATCTGACTGACCTTCAGCTGCATTAGGACCTGCCATTCCGTTGACCTAAATTTTCCAACTTTTATGAGTGATAAGTTTTCTTAGCCATCCCAAACAGACAGACAGAACAGATTACACAAACATATTTCTTTTATTAGTATGCATAGATATGTATATAATTTAAATATGCTCCAAATATTAATAGCTGTATTATCGTAGGTATATCCTTTAATTTTTTGTACGAGTACAGTACTGCCATCTTTCCACAATGGTTGTAAGTGTTTTGTGTATTTTATCCGCTCAAAAGGTCACCTACTCAAAAAGTAAAATAAAAAAAATCCAGTAATAATAATAACTTTGAATGACAATGACAAGATAAGATTGTTTCTTAAAAAATTGGGAGTCGAATATTTAATACCAGTCAGTTTTTATTAAAATATTATTAGAAACGCTTGTCAGCGAATCAAAAACTGATGACTGTATTTTTTCATTTAAGGCGTCGCTCTCTAGTGGTCATTTTAGCCACGATCTGAGTTTGCGCAAGATGATGGATTTTATGACCAAAATGAACTAATTCCAATCATTGCTGCGCACATCAATATCTCAGGAAATTTTCTTGACGGGAAATTTTTTCATTCCAATTCCAAGCATAAAGCTTGAAAATTGGCCCACGCCTCACCCTCATCTCATCGCGACGCGTGTTTTGTGGTTGTGTTTGAGTTGTTGATCTGAGGAAGAAAGATACGCGGGAGATTTGAAGCTGAATGACTGTGGTGTGCGGGCAAAAGAATGGTAAAATATTTTATGTTTTTTAATTCCTTTTCTAAATTTAAGTTATTGCCTGTGTATAATTTCGATCTTAAGGTTTCAGCCCGTTCTTTTTTCCTCCAACTCTTAACTCTTAAGTTGTTTCCTCTCTCAGCGCCTCCCTCGTACGATTTGTTGAGATCAATTCACCAAACATCGTGTTAAAATTATTATGCTTGCATCGAATATAAATTAAATTCAAGAAAAGCTCCGTATTTCATTATAATTATGTTAATTGTTTTATTTTAAATTATTTTCATTTAGATTTGTTCTTGCATACACGATCCATTATTTTTTCTTTATGTACCGTATGTTTATATTCGCATTATGTACGTTTACTGGTGAGTATTTTGTTTATATTCGTATATATATTGTTTTTTCTTTATTTTTGTGCGCAATCTATTTATGTTTGCACTCTGCCTGCATACTTGAATGTTTTGATATACGTAAAAGTTCAGATATGTATTGTTCGTGTTGAAGTTCATAGTTTTATAAACAAAATGTTGAAACTGTAGCAAATTTGAATTAATCCATTCTTTTGCAGGATAAATCCTATAAGAACAAGGAGAATATTGGCCAAAACGGATGCATTTCGAACATGTTTAGAGTAAAAAAATGCTTATTTGATCAGACTGTTTCTAACAAGGTAAGCTGTTTTCTTAAAAAAAGTAACAAGTATTAATTTTTTTCCAATAAAAATATATCTGCATGAAAATATTGTTTTTATTTTAAATTATTATTACTTCCACATGTATTTAATCTCTGTTTTTAGTTGTAGTTTAGTTTGCTCAATATGTTTTTATTTGCTTTTTTTCATAGATGAAAGTAAGGTTAAAGGACACAAATAATAATATTTATCTGCAGGTGTGTAAAGAAGGGTTCTAAATTTTTTATTTTGAAACATCGTTACTCCAATTTTCACATAAATCTATAGGCTATAAAATTTAGTTAATTTGTTTTATTATCTTAGACAGTTTTTCTTCATTTTAAATTAATCATATCAAATGTCTCAGCAAGAACTTTTTAAACTACAAAAAGAAAAAAAAAATGTGTTTTAGAGATTTGCACTTCTGTAGATAGGAAAGAGAAAAAGAATGTTCATATCCATGAATTTTTTTAAATTTATATAATTCCTTGTAACCAGTGTAATTTTTAAACACAAAACATTAGGGTAACTCTTAGATGCACCTGATGCTTAGAAACTAACTTTATTCACTTCTTGTGCTTGAATATAAGTATTTAAACCCATATTTCCTCATTGCGTAAAATTTTCCTAAGCTGTATTCCGCATATTAGCAAACTTTTTATTCTGCTGGAAAAATGCCTTTGAAAAATTAAACTTTTGCTTTCAATACTTTTAAATTTGTTTATAATCGAATATTTATTTACTTTAAACTGAGATTTTCAATAGTATTAAAGATGAAATTGACTATTTTTGAGTAGTAGAGATTGACCGAATAGTTGATTCGGTATTCATTGATTTAGCATCTAAACTGAATACAGTAGTCTCTTTCAAATTCGCACATAATTTACAAATGGTAAACAATGAAGCTTTCAGTTCAAATGTAGGGACAAAATTTAATATATATATATTCTATAGATATATTCTTTAATCTGTAATTTTCATTATTATTGAATTACTGCCTTTTCATGAAGGAAAAATAAATTTATTTCTGAAAAAATTCAAGATATTGCTGATATTATTGGTAATCACAATCTTTTTGCCAAATGTATTTATGCATTAATCAAGCTTTTTGATTATTAAGTCTGACTAAACCTAGAAATAAAACTCCTTATATTATGATTTTGATGTGAATTAGCAGTGCACCTTTATGAAATTTCATTGAGTGATTTAAGAAAAATGCATCTCATCTCTTTGCAACGAATATTTAATTATACATTATTGATTATCTACTTCACCTTTGCTTTTAATATTTTAATCATTTTAAATTATCTAAATTTTTATTATTTTAGTTTATTATTTTGCATAATTATTTTAACGTTTTACTATATTGTAAGTATTCATTATGATTTCGATAGCATTATTAATTACATTCAAATTACTGTTTAAAAAATGTAAACAAAGCAATGACCTGAAATCTGCACAACGTGTTGTCCAAAACTGTGCAGTTTTGAGGAAGTCTATTATATTTGGCTTTAGCAAAATGCTCAAAATATTCCAATTAATTTATGAAAAATAATTGATAGGCCTGGTAGCAGAAAGTTTGAGGCGGGAGACGTGCATAGCAGATTTTCTTTTCTCTCTTGCAGATTCTTTTTCATCCAACTTTTATTTGGCTTCGTATTATGTTTAGCCCTTTATTACTTAATACAAAAAATTATGATGTTTATTAATAGAAATTTATAAAATGCTTAAAACCGTCGCAGACAAACCACTGTTTAATTAATGCTTCAGTTTTAAAAATATTTTAGCTGCAGATTTTTTTTTTTGTCCCTGCAGTACAGGTTGCAGACACTTGAAGAATTTTATGCTACTGGGTTGATAGGTAAAGTAAAACTAGTTGTTAAAATGCATGACGACCAATGCTTATTTGGTGGTATTTTAATATGCTTCATCCTTTAGTTGTAAATGATCATTTATAAAACAGTTCATTACTATTTATAATCAAAATGTAACATTGGAAATTATGGTGTAAATAAGAGTTTTTAGACATTATCTGGTTGCAGTCTGTTTTATTTTTGTTTATAAATTTGTCCAGTTTCAAAATAAATCTTCACAATAAACCTCTGCTGGCAGAAACAGATAAGTATTTTCTCAGACTTAAAAAAATTCTCTTACTTTTTTTTACTTACTTCATTTTCACTTAGGGAACTTTTTTTGGTATTGCTTGCACCTAGTTTTGAGATTTAATGCATTTTAAAGCACTATATCAGGAAGTTTGAAAATCAAAATTTTTTTTTTCTGTTAAAGTTATATTTTTTGATTTTGCAGCAATATAACTTTCTGAAAATGCTATTTTTGAGGCCACTTATCAGACTATTAATATATATATATATTTAAGAAAAGCATTTAAAAATATAAATTAGTTAATAATAAATATAAAATATTTTGAAAAGTTTAAAAATTTCTTTAAAAACCTACTAACTTAATTTTAATATACAGTAAAACCTCGATAATTCGGATTAATTGGGACCAGACCCAATCCGGATTATCCGGAGAATTAGAAAAAAATGAAATAAAACAGGACATACTTACAGAAAATCACCTTTATGTTAAGCTTATTGAATATTTACAGACAGTAAAAATGTTCACTTTGCTTAATTCTTCCGAAAAGATTTCAGAAAAAGTTTTTTTATTCGGAATACGATGATGAAACAAGTTAATGTTATGGAAATTAGCCAATCACTTCTCAAACTTGAAAAAAAAATTTTACCAAACCGATCCGAATTATCTGGAGATCCGGATTATCGGGGGTCCGAATTAGCGTGGTTCTACTGTATTACAACATTATATTCACATTTTTGGCAGGGAAAAGTATTTTGATACTATTGATGTATTTTTTTAAGTAGAATTGCAACCGGCCATCCTAACTGAATGTCATAGCCCCAAATTAAGGCAAGTGAAAAATTCATTGCACTATATTTGACCACTTAACTCACTTTTAGCATGAAATAAACAAATACAAATCCAATAATAAAAAAATTGGTACTATTTCGTTATCCCATCGATCAATTTTGCCAAATTATATAAATTGACATAATTTTTATCTTAAACAACAAAAGAACAAATAAATTAGTATAATATTTATAAAAAATACAGATAAAACATCAAAATAGAAATCATTTCATGGTGTAACAAATATGCATAACTTGTTTTGCCAAAGGAATGTGAAAATTATGATCAACCATTATTGGCATTTAATCTTGTACTTTGGCGATAGTATTTTGGCCGACGAGCTAACCAAGTAATACCAAAAATCTAAAGCACAAAAAAAAAAAAATATATATATATAAAAAATGATTTTAATCGAAATTTTTATCGGTTCTTTAACTTTTATATGTAGGGCTACAAAATGCACCAGGCCTTGATGCTAGGTGCAAACAACATAAAAAAAAAGTTCCCTTATTAAAAGGAGAATTGACTAAGCGACGAGTTTCAGTATTTTGTGCATGATTTCAGAGTTCAGTTGCAGTACAAAAATTATTTCAAAAGCCATTAAAAAAGAAAAAAAAAAAATTCTTCCTCCCTAAAATAGTTTATATGGGAAAAATTAAAAAAAAAAAATTCTATTACATAATTTAAATTTTTTGTACATTAGTTTATTATTTAAATTTAATGTGCATTATCTTTAATATGCATCAAATATCTATACCCTTATGCCTCTCCTATAGCTTTTATATCCATTAAATGGAAATCTCTCATTTTTTTTTTAAATCTTTATGATCACTAAGCTAAATCATTAATCAAAATATAAATAGCAATGGTTTGATAGCAAATAGTTAAATGTACAAATTGAAATACCTCTAATATTTAGAACATTTCTATTCAATATGTTTATAATTAGACATACACTCAGTAAATCTACTTAATAGTAATATTGTTTCTTTTTAATTGTTTTTGACAATTCTTATCAGTAATAGCCTGCACTGCATTTAGTTAATTACTTTCATATGTTATTTTGGGTATTGACTGGTGATAAAAAAAATAAAAAATAAGTGATGAGTTAATAAATTTGAGAAGGAAGAAGTCATTACATTTTTTGCATAATTAGGTTTAAGAATAAAAATGTAACTGAATTCAATTACTGTAGACTCCTTTAAATCTGCACATAATTTACGAATGTAAACAATGAAACATTCAGATCAGATATAGAGACAAAATTTAAAATTTTTAGCTTTATATTGATTCCATATTTATTTTAATTTATAATTTTTGTTAATACAGGGTTCGCACGGACCTTAAAAGTCCTTATAAACTCCTTATATTTCAATAGTCCTTAATAAGGATCCTTAAAGTCTTTATTTTTTATTGAAAGTCCTTATTTTTAACGTGAGCTTAATATTAACGCGATCCGAACATTCCAGGGGTAATTCTCGTCCGAAATTTCTGAAAATTTAAGGCATCCTCTTCCGAAAATTTTAAATTGGGTTGTCAGTTCCGCATAGTTGCCAACTTGTACAGTTTAGCGCGCGGAAAAAACAATCGCTGAGGAATGCAAATTTCGTGAAATGTTCGCCGAAAAAGCACACGTTTCGTCAATATTTCGTGGGAAAACGACGATTTCGTCGATGTTTTTATCAACTAACTTTGTCAAAAGATCGCTAGAGAATCCGAATTTCCTGTGCAGATCACGGAAAAAACAGCAATTTCACCAAATATCGCAGATAAAACGCTGATTTCGTCTGTAGACCGCATTAAAACGTCGATTTCGTCTAAAGATTGTGGATATAATGCCGATTTTGTTAAAAGATCGCGGAAAAAACGCCGTGTTCGATAAAAGATCGCTCAAAAATATTTTTTTAAAAGATCATTGAAAAAAAACGCCGATTTCATCAAAGATCACGGAAAAAACGGTGATTTTATCAAAAGATCGCGGGGATAAAACGCCGTTTTTGAAAAAAGATAGCGTAAAAATGTAAATTTTGCCTAAAGATCGTCGAAAAAAACGCCGATTTCGACAAAAGATCGCAATAAATCGCCGATTTTGTTAAATATCGTAGATAAATCGCCGATTTCGTCTGAAGATCGCCAATAAACCCCTCCTCCAAGGGGGGGGGGGTAACTCGTGGAATCCCCCTCCCCCCGCACCGCCGATTTCCGAAAATGCGATGTGAATTCCCCCCCAAAAAAATTTCACTCAGAATCACCCCTGAAACATTCATAATCTGCCAAATATGGCTGCTGAAAAAAAATCAAGTTTCTTTGTTATAATTCTTATTTCTGATTGGACATTAAAGCTGCCTCTTTCGTTTCCCGATTGCAACGTAGAAACCTCGTATCCACAAACACCAATTGTAATCAGTATTCACCATCTAAAATTTCCTTTTCTTTGAAATAGAGAAATGAATAACAAAGAAAAGATATTTCGCCAAATAATTGCGCCAATCTGTTCTAAAATCCGCTGATTTGTGTTTGATCGTAGTCTTATTCAGGGATGGAAATTTTCCGCTTTTTTGTTTACAGCGATGCCGCGGACGCGCTTAAAATACGCAAAAAATCGGCGACGGGACGCAAAAAAAACGGAGCTTATGCGTCCCGCGGGACGCGTAATTTTCGTCAAAAAATCGCAAAAAGAAAAATTTCGTTAAAAAATCGCGAAATAACGAGTAATTTCCGGCAAATTCCGTCAAAAAATTCGAGAAAAAATGGCTAATTTTGTTACAAAATCCCGAATAAAGGGCAGATTTCCTCAAAAAAAAAACGACAAAAATCGTGATAAAATGGCAATTTTTTTCAAAAAAAAAAACCGCGAAAAACGCAAATTCCATCAAAAAATTTTGATAAAACTTTCGTCAAAAGATCGCGAAAGTTCGGAACATTTCGTCAAAGAATCGCAAAAAAGGCAAATTTCGTTAAAAAAATCGCGAAATAACGAATAATTTCCGGTAAATTTCGTCAAAAGATTCGCAAAAAAACCGGCTAATTTTGTTACAAAATCCGAAAAAAAAAGTCAATTTCCTCAAAAAATCGCGATAAAACGGCATATTTTGACAAAAGATTCGCGAAAAACGGCAATTTTCATCAAAAATCGTGATAAAACGGTAACTTTAGCCAAAAGATCGCGAAAAACCGTAACATTTCGCCGAAAGATCGCGAAAAAACGGCACATTTAGTCAAAAGATCGCGAAAAAACGGCAGATTTCGTCAAAAAAATCTTTTTAAAACTCAATTTTTCATCAAAGGAGCACGAAAAAAAAGTTAATGCCAGGATAGAATTTTTCTGTTTAAAAAACTTTCTTGCTTCAAATTATTATTCATTTATTTTTTATTTATTATTATTATTATTATTTTTTTTTTTTATTGCTGCTTCAAAAATAGATTTTCCTGCTTGACAATCTGTTTTTCATTGTTCCAAATCTTTCTGAGTGAATGTAACTTCTGAAAACACCCATTCATTAAACAAAAAATACCCCTTTACTCAAGAAAAGCATTCTTTTTTCGAGAAAAATGTCTTTTTCAATAAATCAGTTTTGCCCCGTTCTAAAAGAAATGCGAACAATAGTGATACTTGTTATCTTCTACACTCAAATAAGCTTCATTTTATAATTTAATTTGTATCTTGCTCATTTATTTTTTAAAAAAGTGAAGAAAATTTCTCTTAATAGTTTAAAAAAAATAATATTGACTTTAATTATTTATACATTATTACTAAAACAATAATTATTGCATTTAATTTTTCTTTTGCAAATGAACAAGTTCAATTTTTGCATCTAAAAAGAGTGTTGGAGAGGGCAGCGATTATGGTATTCGGAAAAAATATAAAATTTTTGTGATAAGGGGGGAAGGAGAAAATGAGAATTTGTAATTTACTCCTGTAGTGTAATATACAGGCTGGTGTGCTTGTCTTCATTTGTTTGGAAATCAAGACCTGCTTTTGTTACTTGAATTATCTTTCACAAACAAAATGTTGTGCAATTTTTCATTCGCACTTGTGATCAAAATGTGGTGCAATTTTTCATTCACGCATGTGAATACAGTATGGTTGAATTTTCCGTTCACGCGTGTTTTCAGTCATTTTGCTTTTTTGCTGTTCCCATCCCTGCTTATTATTTCACTGGATATGTGTAACATGGTTAACAGCAACAGTCTTCCTCTGCAGGAAATAAAAGGAAATTTATTGAAGATAACTTAGGTTTTATAAAGAAAAAAATATATGGCTTCTGGAAAAAGAAGTATCGGAGTTAGAAAATAAGGCCAATGAATTAGCTGATAAAGCTGAATCAACTAAAGATATTCAATTATTTATAAAATCGAACAATTGTAGAAATTCTGCAAAAGAAAAAAAATTCCTCCCTGGCCAAAGAAATAGATGCTAAAAAACAGTTGCTAGCCAACTAATGTTATATATTTTGTTACATAATTATGTTTTATGTAAAATTTCAATCTATCACGAAGAAATTTAATGTAAGTAATTATATGTACTGTTCTTTTTTAACTTTAGAAAGTCCTTATTTTTCTTTTAACGAAGCCCTTACAAAGTCCTTACAGAGTCCTTATTTTTCATTTAGCAAGCTCTGTATGAACCCTGTAATATTATTGAATTCATGTTTCTTCATGAAAGAAGAATAAATTTATTTCTGAAAAAATTAAAAATGTTGCTGATATCATTGGTAATCACAATCTTGTCCCAAATATATTTATGTATTAATCAAGCTTTTTTGGTTAATAAGTCTGGCTAAACATGAAATAAAACTTCTTTTATTTTATGATTTTGTTGTGAATTAGTAATGTATTATAATGAGGCAAGCTTCATTGAATAATTTAGGAAAAATGCATTTCATCTTTATGATAAATATTTAATCATACATTATTGATTAGTAACATGTTCTTTGCTTTTAATATTGTAATCATTTTAAAAATTATTTAAATTTTAGTTTATTACTTATTTTAATATTTTATGTTGTAAGTATTCATTATAATTTTGAATGCATTATTAATTACATTCAAATTACTGTTTAAAAAATGCAAACAAAGCAACGACCAGATATCGACAACGTGATTTCATTTGCTTCAGTAGAATGAATATGTTCTGTTTGGTATATTCAAAACTTAGAAATTGGCTGATAAAGCTGCTAAACTCGTTTTTCTGTACCAGCCCTTTAATAAAACAGAAGTTAATACCTTAGTTTCCAAATTTGTTTAAAATATTTGCACTGCAATTATTTTTATTTTAACTAAATTGCTGAAAGTTGATTTCATTTTTGACATCTGATCCATAGTTTCCATGTATTTTTCATTTCATGAAATTTAATAGGTATTGGTAATACTTATGACGGCATGAAATAATTCCTCCTCAGTGATGCCGCTGGACTTGAAAAATCCTGGGCCCCCGGGACCCAGGACTTCTGAAATTCTGGGTCCCTTTTTTCCAAAAGCAGGTCCTTACTAATAAGTTATATTTTATGCTCAAAGTTTAACTCATTTATTTGCGAAAGAAAAATAAAATGTAATAATTATTGTTTTAATAATAATAAATAATTAAAACCAATATTATTTTTTTTAAATTAAGAGAAATTTTCTTTACTTTTTAAAAAATAAATGTGCATGATACAAATTCAACTATAAAATAATGCTTAATTGAGTGTAGAAGAAAACATGTATAACTATCCTTTGCATTTCTTTTAAAAAGGGCAAGAAATTTATTGAAAGACGTTTTTGCTTAAAATACTTCTGTTGGGTAAAGAGGGACTTTTTATTTAATGAATGGAAGCTTTCAGGAGTAACTTTCACTTAAAAAGATTTGGAGCAGTCAAAAACGGATTCTGAAGCAGGAAATTCCTATTTTGGAGCAGCAAGAAACATTTTTGAAACGAAAAAACTCACTCCATGCATTTTTTTTTCTCGTGCCCCTTTGACGAAATTTGTCATTTTTTCTCGATCTTTTGACAAAATTTGCTGTTTTTTCTCGATCTTTTGACAAAATCTGCAGTTTTTTATGCGATCTTTTAACGAAATCAGTTTTTTTTTTTTTTTAAATTTTTTGACGAAATGTCCCGATTTCTCGCGATCTGCTGACAGAATCTATCATTTTATCTCGATTTTTTGACAAAAGTTGCCATTTTTCATGAATCTTTTAATAAAATTTGCCATTTTATCGCGATTTTGTGACAAAATTAGCCATTTTTTTTTGTGAATCTTTTGACGAAATTAATGCTATTTCATGATTTTTTGACGAAAAATGTCGTTTTTCACGAATCTTTTGATAAAATTTGCTATTTTATAGTGATTTTACGATGAAATTAACTAATTTTTTTTTTTCCAAATCTTATGACAAAATTTGCCGGAAATTAGTCTAATTTTGCGATTTTTTAATGAAATTTGCCGTTTTTTTCATAATTTTTTGAGGAAATTATGCATTTTGTGGGACGTTTAAGGACTATTTTTCTGCATCCTGTCGCTGATTTTTTGTGTAATTTACACGCTATAGCACGTCTGCGGCATCCTTGCCTCCTAAAGGAGGAATTCCACCTTTTTTAAAGCAATTTTATTCATTCTCTGGATTGGTGCGAAAATGCAAAGAAAATTTAGAAGGATAATTGGGGGGGGGGGGGCAAAATTTAATAATTGGACATTTTGCCTACTCAAACCTTTGGAGTTTGTTCTTGAATTGTTGCACAAAATAGCCATAAACTGAAAAGTGAGCTTCTACATATAAGCATCTGAAATAGGGATGTACCGAATATTCGGTCTATTCGGCCATGTTACCGAATATTCAGTTAGGCTGAATATCAAACTATTCAGTTAAGCCAAATATTCGGTTTGGCCAAATATGAAAGTATTTGGCCGAATCCAATACTTAATAAAGCCTTTTAAAACACACTTTAAAAAACTTTTCACAATTCTACTTTTAACTGTCAATTTATTAATATATTTAAAATAATTAGAAATAAAATCATATTTAAATAATATAGAATGTTTTTACATTATTTACATTACATATTTTATGCTATTTATACAATAGCTTTAGGTAATTTCTGCGATACCTTTTTGGGGTTGTATTTCTGAAGCAAAGATCAATTTAGCAGGGAGATTTTCTTTCTTTTTAAAGGGGAGATTTAACAGCTGAATAATTCAGAATAATATTTGTTTTGGAAAATTAATGACTGTACTTCACATAAGTGGATTGGATATATTTGATTTTACTCCATTAGCATTATTAAAACTTTACAGTTACATTTAATTTTGTTCTATGTTAAAATGGCACTTAAATTATAAGAGTTTAGCGCCATTATATAGATGGAAAAAGTTTTCCACCTTTTTGTCATTTCTCACTTTCATGTCTGCATGTACTCGTATACAGTGAATAAACGAGAGGGTGCACACAAGGAAGACAGTATACTCTAGAGTGTAAATATTATAACTTTCTTGAGAAACAGAGGGTATATGGTGTTAGAGGGTATACACCATATACCCCCGTGTACTCTCCACTACATTCCTGCTATTAATAATTTATATTTTATAAATTAAAAGAAAAGTCAGATAAAACAATATTATGTAAGATTTTAAAAAAAATCATGATTTCTGCTATTTATGGCCTTGAAAATTCATTTATTTTAATTCTTTGTTTGATTTTATGAACCCAATAATTGTGGTAATGATAGTTCATTGTGATTTTAGGTTTTAAGTACTTATCTAAAAATAAACATATTAATCAACTTCTATTTCATGAAATTTATATATATTGAATATTAATATGTTTATTTTATGTATCTGAATTTTCATTCCTGATGATATAAACTTCATAACTTTTGATTTCAGAATAAGGAATTCAATTCTCCCAGTCCAGGTCAACAACATAATGCAGAAAGTCCAATGGCAGTTTCATCATTTTTTGAAAGCAGTTCTTTTTCTATTAATGATGTAAAAAGGAGAAAAAACAATGTTGAACCAAAAGTAATTTTTCTTGTTTTTTTATTTGTTGATTTGTTTGTTTTCAAACTGTTAAGATGTTGATTTATTCTTCTTTTCTGTTCTCCCAGCAGAAAGTTTTCTGTAGTCTGCGAAAGATATCTGTCACTTACTTTAGATGTTAATTATTTAGACATATTAATGCCTCCACAGCCCTTAACATGCATAACTTTATCTCCATTTTGCAAAATGATTTTGAATTATTTGAAAATGTCAGATTTTCACTGCAAGTAAGAAAATAAAATAAGTTGAAATTCTAATCTTTATGCAAATGTTTATAGTGCAACAATTATCTGACATTAATTTGGCTCAAGTTTTCTCAAAATATTTAAATTAGAATTGTCATAATCCAACTTCACTTCAATTAAAAAAAAAAAAAAAAATAGATATTTTAGCTAAAATACTTAAGAGAATTGTTTAAAAATTGAACTTTAAACCTTATAATAATAAAAACTAGTCATTGAAGAATTGTCCAAACAAATTTTCACTCCCATTCGATGTTGGTGGGTATAATGCAGCTTTTTAATAATATTGCATCATCATCAAAGATTTTTTGTAATTCTGTGCATAACCCATAACATAAAAAGTCTATTCTGGAAAAATTATGATTGAAAGATATCCCATACTAGAGGAGATAAATAAGAAAAGACATGCTAAAAAACAAAATGATAAACAAATACATTTACTTACCTACAATAAACAATAAAATAATCAATAACATAATATATAAATTGGTAATAAACTGGAGTAACTTCTATTAGCAAACGTCTTTATTCAATTTCTTATAAAAATATCGATTAACATGTTAAATTTATTAATTTGTTCATAACCATCAACATCAGATTCTTCTGTATCAGAATTAAATTGCTTTATTCTTTAGGGTTGTTCATTATTCAATAATTTTTAAGTTTGTTCTCTTTTACAGTCATCATAATCTAATAATCCAGATTTTACCGTTTCGATAGTAAGAGTCCCAAGCATTTTGCACTCATTGTGCTACTTCCACTAGGAATACTTTTTTTAACATTTCCAAACTTCGTGTATTCCTTAAGGGGGCTCAGGAGTTGAAAACTTTTCAAAAAATCAATTTTTTTTAAAAAATCTAATTTGATTACTCATTTAATTCTTAACTCAATGCAAAAAACCACATAAAAATATTTGCATTTTTAACGGCGTTATAAGCATTTATGTATCAACACTTTCATAGCTGCATCCATATAATTTCAACTTTAAGTCGCGTTTTCTCAAAACTTGATTTTTGATGACTAACACCAAGATTAAAAAAAAAACCTATTTGATGGAATTGCTTAATTTTTTTTTTTTTTTTTGCATGCGTATAACATCAATATCTAGATTATGAATTAATATATTTTAGATAGTTTAATATTTTGAGTATTTTTAATGGAAAAAAAGTTGTATTTTTTAGGTTTTTTTTAAATTTTCAACTTTGAGAGATTTTTTAATACTGTTTTTATTAAGTGATAGTTTTATCCTTAATTCATAATCTAGATCAGGCCTGTCCAACCTTTTACTCAGCAGGGGCGCATCTCAACTTTTGACAAACAGCGGAGGGCGCCAATATCAACATTGCTCAAAACATGCAACAAAGTTATCCAAGAGCATTACTAGCGATACACATATACAAATTAACTTCGCTATAGAAGCATAAGACCCCCTATGGATCTGAAGTACTACTATGTAAAAAAAAAAAAAAACTCTTCTAAATAAATTGTTGTAAATTTTGAATTATGCGTTTTTCGGCGAGGGGATATATATATAAAGTTATTGGAAGGAGCCAAAAAATGAAATCTTACCTATTATATCAAAATAAAATGATAACCAGCAATATTGTTAGGTTTTTTGAGGAAGCAAAAATATTCCTTGATTTATTTTGAAGGAGTAAATTTGCTGGTATAAAAAGTACAGAAACAAAGACAAGCTTCACATAGTAACCAATCAATGGGTGGCTCTAAAGAGAGCCTGAAAGAGAATGGAAATAATTTCGCCCAATTTTATAGATAAAAAAAATTACCTAATATCTGAAAGTTCTGAGGGAGGAAATGACAAGACCTTTTCCCGTCTTTAAAACAGACAATAGACCATCGAAACAACATTAATTTTTGATGCGGGAAAGAAGTTTTAAAAATATCGCAAGCATATTTCAGGAAATTTTAATAAAACATGCTTTAAATAGGAATTTAATTCTTAAAAAATGCTCATAACTTGCAGCCTTCAAAAGGGCACCAAGAAATCCCTCAAAGGGCGCCATGGCGCCCGCGGGCGCCGCGTTGGACAGCCCTGATCTAGATTATGATGTTATATGCATGCAAAATAAAAAATTAAGGCATTTCATCAAATAGTTTTTTTAAATCTTGGTGTTAGTTGTCAAAAATCAAGTTTTGAGAAAACAAGACTTAAAGTTGAAATTATATTGATGCGGCTATGTAAGTATTGATACATAAATGCTTATAACTCCGTTAAAAATGCTAATATTTTTATGCGGTTTTTTGCATTGGGTTAATAATTAATTGAATAATCAAACTAGATCATTAAAAAAAAAAATTCGATTTTATGAAAAGTTTTCAACCTCTGAGCCTCCTTAAGCTGGTTAGTCATCCATAATTCTCACTGAGCTTGAACTTTATAATAATAAAAATTAGTGATTGAAGAGTTGTCTAAACAAATTTTCACCCCATTAGATTGTGATGGGTATAATGCAGCTTTTTTTAATAGTTTAAAAAATCAAAGATTTTTTTTATTGTAAAAGTCAACAGAAATGTTTAAAGACTTTAATATTTTAGTCAAACCTCCAGGGATGACTGTTAATTTTGATCCAACTTTGGCAAGGTAAAAGCCTTCTTTACTCCGTCTGTATTAGCTTTCATGGAATTGGATAACAGCTAAAGAATTACCCTTTTCATTTCCTTCAAATTTCGTCCATCAACTTAATCATAGTTTCTACATTGTTCCACCCTATTTCATTAACAAAAATAGATACACCATGAGGGAATTGCACTCTAGGCATCGTTTTTCACTTTAAAATTATCATAGTTTTTAACTTACTCCAATCAGCGTAGCAAACAAGTACAATAGTCATGTTTCATTTTTTCATGACCAGTTGTTGCAATCAATACAGTTGATGAACATTTCATATCAACTGTACTGTTAGGTGGACAGTCAAACTAGAGGTCTGCACTGGCCGAAATTTCATAATCTACAATTCTTTAAAAAGAATAAATTCTAATGTTTAGTTGTAGAATAATGACGACTTAAAAGTGTGTCTTTTTTGCAAAAAATTTTTGGACCAAGCCTAATTTTACTGATTTATGAATAGACTTTGCCATGTACAGGAAAGGATTTTATGGGATGATTCAACCAGGGATGCCACTTTTCCGCCTTTTGGCGGATTTCCGCTTTTTTAATTTTTAAGAATTCGCGATTTTTGTTAAGCGATCACGAGATAAAATAACGATTTTCGTCGAACGATCGCGAAATAAAACAGCCTTTTCCATCAAACGATCGCGAAATACAACAGCCTTTTTCGTCAAGCGATCACGAAATATAACATCGATTTTCGTTAAAAGATCGAAAAAACGGCTATTTTCATCAAACGGTCGCGGTATAAAGCAGCAATTTTCATCAAACGGTCGCGATATAAAGCAGCAATTTTCATCAAACGATCGCGAAACGAAGCGGTGGTTTTCTTGAAACGATCGCAATGTGAAACGGCGATTTTTGTCTAACGATCGCTAAATAAAAAGGCCAATTTCGTCAAACGATCGCGATATAAAACCACGATTTTCGTCAAACGATCGCGAAACGAAACGGTGATTTTTGTGAAACGGCGATTTTTGTCAAAGGATCGCGATATGAAACGATGATTTTTGTCAAACGATCATGATGTGAAACGGCGATTTCCGCCAAACGATCGCGATGTGGAACGATGATTTTCGTCAAGCGATCATGATGTGAAACGTCTATTTTCGTCAAACGATCGCTAAATAAAACGGCGATTTTCGTCAAACAATCGCAATGTAAAACGACGATTTTCGTCAAACGATCGCGATATTAAACGGCGATTTTCGTCAAACGATCGCGAAACGAAGCGGTGATTTTTCTGAAATGATCGCAATGTGAAACGACGATTTTTGTCAAAAGATCACAATGTGGAACGATGATTTTCATCAAACGATCATGATGTGAAACGGCGATTCTCGTCAAACGATCGCTAAATAAAACGGCGATTTTCGCCAAACGATCATGAAATAAAACAGTTATTTTCGTCAAATTAAAAAAAAAAAACTGCAAAATTTTGCTATTCACTCGTGGAATAATCATTGAATTTATTGCTGGGTTACTTGAATTGGTTTAAAATGATGCGATACATAAAATTCTTCACTGAACCTGTTGCTGGGTTACCTTAATTGATGTAAAATAACTGTGCACTAAAGAAAAATCATTTTAACTTACTCTTATAAATTAAAAGTTTACAACAAAAGAAAAGCTATAATTTTTTATTTAGTTTATTATAAACAATATAATTTTCAAAATTCACATATAAAGTTGTGAAAAATGTCGTAAATTTTACTTTACGCATAATTTCCTCTTTTTTGCTATTTTCTGAGTGGCATCCCTGTTCAACAGAACGGATTATTTTGGTCTGTGAAGACTAAGAAGAATGAAATTAGTCTCAGCTTCGTACAGAAAAAATAAGTTAGGCCCAGTCTGATACTCCAGGAAAAAAAATTAAGGTCTGGCCTGGTCCGAAATGATTAGTGACTATGCCCGGCGTTAGTCTTCAGAAGTAAGACCAGAGCCCAAATGGCATTAATGGAAATCAGGCTGAGGCTCGGCTCTTGCAGATCTCTAAGTCAAACATTAAGAGGACTTCATCCGTGTTTACAATATAATTATGACTATAATTTTCATGCCCAACTAAGTCTTTGAAAAACTCTATAAACTTTTCAACAATTTCCTGTCATCTTGAAGTTTCCTCGTGATTGTTTTTCTTCATACACAAAGATTATTTCATCTCAGAAAAAAACACCACTTACTACCTCCTTTAAAATCAAGATGCAGTTTTCCTTTCACAAGTCCCTGTGCAGAAAAGACAAGATTAGAAAAATATTACATAATTTGTATCATATTTTAATAAAGTATGTCATTTTTATAAATCATCAAACCCACTGTTTGCTAAATATACATTTCAAATGCTGTTATTTTTCATTTTCATAACAATGAACAAAGTGTTTAAATTATTAAAATTTCAGAAATTAAATCATTAAGTTTGATAATTTAATTGGAATGGTCTTTATTTTAGAATAGAGAATCTTCTCCTGTTTCAAGTCAGCTGCAGTTTCTTTCCGAAAGTCCAATGGTTTTATCACCATGTGTTGAAGACAGCTCTTATTCACTTTTCAAAGTTAAAAAGAAAAGCACCCTTGTACAATCCAAACTTACTTTTTGTTCTGAATATTCATCTAGTGGCTCTATTTCAACTACTCCTACAAATAAGAAATACAGTAATGGAAATGACTCTACTAAGAAAGTATGTAAACTTTTCTTTATTAACATGCTATTAAGTTTGAAATTTGTAATTTTCATGATTGTCTATGTAACTAATCAAAGAGCCTATGTTTATAGCCATGTATAAAGACTATTAATAATTTATCTACAACGATTTCCTAATTTTTTTCAAAATGTAATGCAGTAGAAGATCTTTATAACTCAATTCTCTATGCATTGCACAGCTTCTCACATGTAAACAATAAATTTTGCAGTTAAGAAACACCTGAATTCCTACATTGTAAGAATTGCTATTCTCGAGAAAACTAAATTTGAAACATTAGTTCAATTTTATTCCATTAATTTAAAGTGTTTTAATGAAGAAAAAAAAAAAAGTATTATAATAAACATTTTTGAAAGTGGATGATTTTTGTCCAGGTATATTTGAAACATATTCATAAAGTATATTTAACAATATGTGGAGGGATCAATATTGTGCAAAGATTTATAATCTGGAGTGTTTGTCAACTCTTGCGGGCAAGGAATGCAGTATAAAGATATTCTAATCTATTTTGATATGTTTCAGACATACTAGGCAATATTTATAAGGTAAATTTAATGATGTGGGAAATGTGTTCCATATAATGCACAACCTTACATTTTTAGGTTTATATTGTAAAGATGTTCTACTGTCAGGGATGCCACTTTTCTGACAAATGGTGGATTTTAAAAGAAGTGGAGTGCTCCTGTTGTTACAATTACAAAATTGGTATTACAAACTACAAAAAAAAAAAAAAAAAATTAATATCTCAAAAATAAATTGAGATACAGCTTTTAAATAAAATGCATTTAAAAGTAAATTTTTTCCCTATACAATGGTGCAAAAATTGATAATGTGCAATATTTAGAAGCTTAAAAATTTACTGTAGCGTAAATTTCAAAATTAAAGATTTCATTTCTTCTAATTATTGCATGCAAGTTTAAATAAAATTATTATGTATGTAACATAAATTAATGGATTAAATAGATCATATAAAAAACTTGCTTATTTGTTTTTTTTTCATCATATTAAATCATATTTATCATCTATTTTGACACGTGAAATGAAATATTTTTTATACTTATTATTATATTATTATTTATCTAAATTAAGAGCTATCTGGTGATCAGTTTGGTCTCCCTTAAATTTATACTAAGATTTGCAATTTTATACTTTTATTCATAATTTTATTTACTTGCGTACCTTCACTAAATATATAGCTTCATATACAGGAATGAATAATAAAATAAAAAGATCAAGGCAGCATTAGGGGGAATTCAATACTTGTTCTGGTTGGTGCAATAGGCGAAGAAATCCCAAAATAGCACCGAAAAACAGTTTTTTGTTTGTTAATTTAATGATTAAGTGTTTTGAAGGAGATATTAAATGAAATCCTCTGGGTGATCTGCAATCACACTTACTCGTTTGTTTGTGGGGAGTGTGAAAGAATATTTAAATGTTTGTTTGTTTATTTAATATCACTAGAATTCATAATAGCAAACAGGGCAGAAAAATCAAGCAGTTAAAGTTTGTGTGCTGACATAGGAATTTTATTGTGTGGACTACAATGTCCATATTTTTTTATATTCACCCATAACGATATTACTTTGACTTGGGAGCTAAGATTCTATGATTTTGTGTATCTTCAACAATCTTAGTCACATAAAAGTAGCTTTTGTTAGAGATTTTAGTTGCTAAAATTTTATGGTCTTGTTTATATATTATAAGGCCCAAATTTGAATCCAAAAACTAGTAGAGTGGTTTCTCTACATTTGACAGTAAGTGATTAGATTTCATCCTTGCTTCTTTATTTCAAGGGGAAATTCCTTGAGGGATTACAAACATTAATCCCACTCTGAATCATACTTTTGACTACAAGTCAGGTTAATTAGACCCATTCATTACATTTCACGAGGACATCATGTTGCAAGTGACCTGTCCAATTATATCTCATTTTCTTTATTACAGAGGTGGTATTTACGAATGTTAGATGTGTTTTGCGTTTTTGCTGAGGAGTTGATTTGTGAGTCCAATGTGTTAGAGGCCTGTGATTCAAAAGTCTATATATATATTTCATTGCAGCCAAGTTTCCCTTAATGGAGTGATCAATTGCAAAATTGTAATTATAATTTTTGTCTGCAGTTTTTTTCAGAAAGTCCAATGGTTTTATCACCATGTGTGGAAGATAGTCCTTTTTCACTTTTCAAGGTTAAAAAGAAAAGTACCATTGTGAAATCCAAGATTGCTTTCAATACTGAATATTCAGCTGGAGGTTCAATTGTAACTACCCCTACAAATAAGAAATATAATGATGTAAAGGATGCTGTTAAAAAAGTATGTACTTTATCTTATTTTTATTAGTTTACTTTTGAAGTTTTGTTTTTCATTAGTTTCTTTGTATGCTTTAATTTAACATAATAAAAATAAATTTTGATTAGATATTGAAACATTTGGGTAAGTCTGATTGAAGATTTGTACTGAAAATTTCACTTAATTTTATTTTCAAAGCACTTTATCTTTTAATATATCCAAATGATTAATTTATAATTGGTAAATCCTTAGTCTTTTTCAATATGAACGTACATGCAGCACCATAAAATTTATTTTTTAAATTGTTACAATTGGAAGGTTTAAAAAAAAAATCAAATAAAAAAATATTCAAGAATTAATTTTCAGATAATTGTAACAGCATGTTTTTATATCTGAAAAGCGTGCAGGGTGTTTCAAAACTTTGTGTACAAACTTGGAGGGGTGGTAGAGAACATCGTTAGGAACCATAATTCCATAGGATTGCATGTGCATAAATAGATAAATGATGCTCTACACAAGTTTTCTCAAGATCAGTGCGTGTGACTTCCTCATTTAGGCGCCGATTATGTACGATTAACATTAATAGATTCACAAATGACAAATTGACAGACATCCATTTCATCTACGGCCTAGCTGATGGAAATAGACGTGTTGCTGCCTGGTTGTATCGGTAAAGAAATCCAACAAGGCATCAACCAAATCATCAAATGTTCGCTCGGGTACACTCAGAATCTTGCGGATCGTGGATCCTTTACAGCTAAGATGCAAGATACTGGGATGCCTTGAACAGAGCAAACACCCATATTCGAAGAGGGTCTGTTCCATCAACACAGACTATATACTACCGGCCGAGCCATTTCGCGAAAAACCGCCAAAAAAGTGAAGCTGGATTAAGCTTCAAACCCTGAACCATTTCATTGGACCACGTGTAAGTCCACGTGACGCAAACCCTGCCCAAATTAGCATTGAATAAGCTGCTTTCTGTTCTGTGCACATGTTTGCACACGTGGGTATTGTGGGGGACAGTTTAGTTGGGCCATACTTCTTACCACCTCAACTGGATGCTCAGAAGTATCTCGTCTTTCTTTAAGATGTACTTCCAAAACTGCTCAACAGTGTCCCCACACATACTCGACGTGGAATGTGGTTCCAACATGATGGCACGCCATCTCATTATGCAAGGTGTGTATGTGACCACTTGAACCGGGCATTTGGAAGGAAATAAATGTAAATGTCATTAATATTTAATGTAGTTTTACACAGTATTACAAAATGCTAATGTATGTAACATTGTATGCTACTAAGGAAACTCCCATTTTGCAGTTTTTATAATTCATATATTGCTAACTAATAATTATAATTTTATTAATTAAAATGTAAAATTTACAGAATATGTTAACAATTAAAGGTTTAATTGCTCTAAAAATCTAAAAATCCGTGTACTATGCAGTATTTGAGCACTGAGAAAATAATAATCTAAGTTTAAAAAATATTATTCAAATAAAAAAATCATTATTATTTTTTTTATTTTACACTCTAGTTGTGGAACAGATAATTGTAGGTAACACCTGTTCTGAATATTTAAAATACTTTATTACCTATGTGCAGGCGATATTTTAAAAATAATTCTTTATAGATCCTTTAAACATGTGTAATTTAAACAAATTGATTTTGATCATAGTGTATTTTTTATTGTGCTCCTTATACTGTTCGTTTTTGAAAGCTGTACATAGCAGATTGAGAAGATTTTATTATGCAAAGGGGTGTTACACTGTGATGGGTATTTTCCAAAATTCTATTACAATCTTCACTTGTATGTTGGCCCTTAGATTGGAAAATAAGATTTATGAAAATAAATTGCCTTTTCTATAAAAATTTATGTGTTCAAAGTTGCTTGCAGATTTCTATGATTTTTCAAAATTTATTAATTTTTCCTTTTTAATAGGAAGAAATTTTCACTTGTTATCAGCAAAGTCCTAATACAGTAAAATTGGCTGTTCAAAGATGTAAGTCTGTTATCTTTTTTAAACATTTTTTTTTTTTTTTTTTTTTTTTTTTAAACTGTTTTGTGTGTGTTTATCTATAAATTTGTAAACATAGTATGAGTACTAAGCAAGAATTTGAAATTGATCCTTAGGCCGACCATTTAGGTACATTTGAAGTAAATCTAAATTTAAATGTGATACTAACATGAATAATAACAACAACAACAACAAAAAACCCTTACAATTCTAACTTATTACATTTAATATGCTTCAAAATTTTAATGAAGTAATTTTGTAAAGAATTACAAAATTTTATTAAAAATTTAAATTAATCTATTCAAGTTTTAATTAATCTGTACTAGCGTATCACATAGGCATTTGAAAAAGTTGATCCTCATGGGTCACAATTATTCATATATGAATAATTGAAAACCAGTCTGGACTATCCCACTTATTTGAGAAAAATGAGTTTGAAATGTCAAAGCATTGTATGCAGTGTTTTTTCTTGGTTGCATAATGAATTTTATTAATTTCAAAACTATTCTAGTGATGTATCCAGTTTAATAGATGGTCCAGCATATCTTGAATATCAAGTTTTCAGTTCAAGAATGGATCAAGTGGCTTGGTCAAACTGTCACATTCAACTTAATCTCCTTAATGTTTACTAAAGAAGCTTTGTCACCTTTTGTAACATTCAAAACTCGCCTAGAAGAGATTAACAAAAATTTGTTCCAAATTTTGGATTTTTTTAAATTGTGGCTAGTAGAGATGTAAATTTTCCGGAAAAATAAAAGTGACGGAAAAAAACTGGTTTTTTACCAGTTTTTTTCGGAAAAAAACGGAAAAATTGGAAAAATTGATTTTTCATGACTGTTTCTTCCAAATAAATTATATTTTCTTAGAGAATATTCAATAATAAACACTTTTTCTCATTTATATGTATTAAATGAAAATTATTTTCACTTTATATTACAAAATAAAAAGAAAGTAGCAAAGCCTGCTTTTAAAAGTTTAGTTTTTTTTTTTTTTTTTTTTTTTTTTTTTTTTCCCACAGCCTAAGAATTTTTATTAAACGCTTATTGTTTGTTATATCATATCTCTGTTGAAATGATTTTTCAGTTACATGTTTAACTACCAATTGACCTAATGTAAAAACCTGAACCAACATGTCTGCAGTTTGGAATGAAATTATGCATTCCATTTACATAAGTATAGTTTTTTAGTAAATAATACTAGTTTCAAGAAATTATTGCAGTTTTGTCATTATTATGAATATCAGTATTCAAAAATTCCATTGTTTGTTAAAAAATGTATATTTTTACATTATTACTTTTTTTTCTTAGAATTATAATTTTATTTCCGTTATAAAATATGTTTAGTTTTGGTATAGCTTTCCAATCTCAAATCAAAAAAGTTTTGATTTAGTTTTATAATCTAAATTCAAACAAAACTAAGTTTTACTTTGGCTTACTCAGGTCTGCAACTAAAAAATAGCATAGGATTTATTGACTGTTAGATTTTTACTCATTGAAACCAGAAAAATATTTTTTAATTTTAATTAAGTGTAATGTTTTTGTTTTTACCCTGAAATCTGATATTCTATTCTTGAATAAGAAACCATATTCAATAATGTTTCCACATGGTAATTTTATATTTCTAAGAGTGGAACTCAAAAGTTATGAAAACAGAACACTACAAATAGAAAATGCTCACTATTTGAGGAATTAACAAAAGCAGTTACATACAGAGATAAACTTCTACTGTGCTTTAGAAAACTACAAAAATTCAAAGTTTAATCAAGAGGGAAATTATAATTTGGAACATAGTTACTTGTAATTAAATATGGGGTTTTTTTTTCAGCGCAGTTGTACTTTTCTAATGCAAACTGCCCATGTTTTTGCAACATAACTCTATATTATGGTGGTAAAATGGAGGTCAATTTTAGATTCAACACCTTGAAAAAACATTCAATTAATCAGCTATAACAAAATCTTGAAAAATGCAGTATAGTAGTGCCACTTATAGGGCAATTTACACCAAAAACTAAACATTAATATAAATATCAGAAACTGTCTGAAGCTGTAGTTTTTTTTAAACCATCCTTGAGGTAAAGTTATTGTGATAATCATGAATAATGCAGCATCGCAGCATCATCTGTTGAGCAATTTACACCAAAAAGTAATGAGCTTGAAGTTATGTCAAAAATTAACTTAATATGAAATTTTATAAAAATACATACATTAGTTTGAGATAGAACTATTGTGGAAATTATGAATAATGCAACATAGTAGTGCCATCGGTTTGGCGATATACACTAACTAAACATCTCGAATTTATATCAAAGTGTAGCTGAATCTAAAGTTTTGTGAAATTATGTGCATCAGTTCTTGAGATAGAGTGCCCATAAAATTTGTCACATACAGATTCACTGATAACTGTTTATTTTCCAAAAACCATCAAAACGTGTTCAGGACCTTCTAAAATGTTTAAATACACCAAAAACTGGAAGTCAAATTTTTCACGAATTCAATACTTACTTCTTGAAAAGATAGATTAAAGTAATAAATGCATACTTCAAAATTTTATGTTGAATTTTTAATTTTATCATTTCCATTAATCGGCATATTGCAATAATTTTACACATGAATTAATTTTTAAAAAGAGAAGTTGCATTTAATTACATATCTAGATTTTTTTCATGTAATCAAGTTTTTGTGAAATTGTGAACTTTTTGTATATACTTGTACAAAATATATTCAGAATTTTTGAATAAGAAATTATTATTATATTTGGGTTCCTATTTAGACATTTTTAATAAAGTTATTTACATACATATAAACAACTTAATCAGATTCAGATGCTGTATGGCATGAGATTTTTTTTTTCTTCAATCACTGCACTTGTGAAAGATTCCATTTGTTGATGAAACTTTTTCTGAAATGTCTATTTTCAAGAGAAATTTTGCAAAGGGTCTTGTGTTTCAAACAAGAAAAAAATGTGAAGGATCCTTTCAAGTCTTCTCAAACAGATTTCTGCTCAGAGATCAGATTACCCACATTAAAATTTTCATGTGAGACACTCAACATAAAAATAAATAAAATAAAAAGTATGAGAATGTAGCTATTACAAAATTTTCACCTTATTATTTCATAAATGAAATTTCAATTTTTCCAGTTCGGAAAAATTAAAAAATAAGCCTTCGGAAAAAACCCGAAAAAAACCGGTTTTTTTCCGAGCATTCCCATCTCTAGTGGCTAGTTAATCCACCGATTCTTGCCTTATATGAATGCTAGTCGAAATTGCTTGTATGTGGATTTAAATATGAATTTCAGCATTTTTTTAATAACTTTAAACAAAACAGTACTGGATGGCATTTAATGACTAAGATTTTGAGTTAAGTAATCATTTGAACATTGACTTACATTAAAGAATTGGTTTTTTTTTTTTTTTTTTTTTTTTTCCCCTCAGTCATGATAAATAAAGTGAAGGAAAGGTGGTATCTGTTTATATAAACAAAAAGCATGTAAAATGAGCTTTAAAAGAGAAGCAGTTTAAATAGTGGAAATGATGTATTTCTCTGTGTTTCATATATTTATATATGGTGCGTCTCATAGCAAAAACAGTATAAAATGACAGCAGATGCTGCAGATTATTATAAATCTTGCCTGTTAGCTTAATTTAAAATGCTAGTTGTTTTTTTTGTTTTTTTTAATGTTAAATTTACTTTGTTACTAGGTTTATTGTGTTTATTAAACTATTGATTTTTACTTTTTTTGTAAATGCAAATTTCACTTTATTAGATACTGTAATTTTACAGATAACTTTAGTCCAGTATTGTTCGGTTGCAGGTAATTTTGGGTTTGATGCAGATACCGAGAATTCTACTGCTGGAGATGCATAATTTTAGATATGCATTTTGTGGGGAAAGGTGTGAAATTCTTTATCTTTTTAGATTGGGACTATTGTAAAAGGTAGAATTTTTTTCAGAAGCATATAAAACATTGGTTCCTTATCTTTATGGGTAGCAACACACATTTTAAGAGAAAAAAAAAAAAAAAAAAAAAAATTGTGACCCATGACCATGAGGGCGTATCTAATATCAGTATGAAAATTTCATATGAGCTTTACAAGCATTTGGCTATCGCATCTTATAAAAAAGGCAAATTTTTGTTAAAAGATGCACTATCAACAAAAACAAGAATTGGTAATCTCAGTTTATGTGAGTTGAATAATACTTAAAACAACAAATATAATGAAAAATGCTCTTAATTTTATCAAAACACAACTTTACAATCGGTAAGATACGGCATTGGTGACTACTTTACCCATGAGGGCATCTATATAAAAATTAAAAATGGTAAATTTTAACTTTAAGTTGTTTCATACTCGCAGTTTGTTTCTGTACTTATTTTTCAAAAACAACAAAGCAGAAAAAGCACATTTATGCAAAGATAGGTCATGTTGAAACCCCTCAAGGAACTTGAAGCTTATTTAGATATGTTTAGATATTCTACTTTTATATTCACCCAGAAGGAAATTAAGAATTTTTCCAGGGTTGCCACGATAATTGTATGATTATATCTCACAACGAGGTCATAACATAATCCTGACTAATTGTTAGAAAACACTGTTTTTTCATGAAGTTTTAAGCTAATAGCTTTCATGATTATTGTGGTTGTATTTTATTTGTTATATTTTTTAAAAACAGATCAGGGTTTGTGATTTTTTTAATTTTTTTAAATAAAAATCAAAACAATCGGATTTTTTATATTTAAATCGGATTTTTTGATTTAAATCGGATATTTTTTATTTTTTTAAAAAATGCCACACAATATTATTATTTTATGACTTTTTGTTTAATTTAAATAACAAATTTTACACACATAGCAGGCCTCGGAGCGAGTCGCTAAACTCGCTTTTCTCGCTATTTTTTTGTATTTGTCTCTTTTAGTCTATATTTTTCAAATTTAGTCTCTTTTTTCGCTTTTTTTTTTTTTTTTTTTTTTTCTTTACCCAACGACCGATCGCAGGAAAAAGATCGTAACTTTCCTCATTTGACAGCGGGAAAAACATCGCGAAATTCAATAATTTGTCGTGAGGAAATATCGGAAAACTTGTCAGTTTGTCGCAGGAAAATCTCGAAATTTAACTGTTCGCGGGTCAAATTCGCAAAAATTTTCAGTCGGAAACCGGCGGAAAATCATGGATTATGTTAATCTGTCTCAGGATGAAACCATGAAATTCCGTGAAACTATAGTGAAACTTATTCGCGAAAAAAAATATACCGAATTCCCGGGAGCAGAATCAGCGCAACGCTGCGACGTACGTCGCAGACTTCGCAGACTATTTTCGCAGGAAGGTTCGCAGACTATTTTTCAACTGTTAAAATTGTAGCAAAAATGATAAAATTTCGGTCCGAAATCCAAAAATTCGGACTCAAATTGTATCGCGAATTTTGACGAATAGTCTTCGAAAAGAAATCTATTTCGTCATAGATCGCAAAAAACACGCGAATTTCGTCCAAAAATCGCGAAAAAACGGCAAATTTCCTCAAAAAATCACAAAAACGGCAAATTTCTTCAAAAGATCGTCATAAAACCAGTAAGTTTCTTCAAAACATCGCAAAAAACGGCAGTTTTTGTCAAAAAATCACGAAAAAACGGTAAATTTTCTCAATAAATTGCGAAAAACGACAAATTTCGTTAAAAAAAACCCGAAAAAAAAAGGGCAAATTTCTTCAAAAAATCTGAAAAAAAAGGAAAATTTCTTCAAAAGATCACGAAAAAACGTCAGTTTTCGTCAAAGAATCACGAAAAAATGGCAAATTTCTTCAAAAGAACGCGAAAAAACGGCAGTCGCAGTTTCGTAAAATGATCATGAAACAACAGCGAATTTCTTCGATAAATCGCGAAAAAAAGGCAAATTTCATCAAAAAATCACGGAAAAACGTAACATTTCTTCAAAAGTTAGCAAAAAAAGGCAAACGTCTTGTAAAAATCGCGAAAAAAAGGGCAGTTTTTGTTAAAAAATCCCGAAAAAACTGCAAATTTCTTCAAGAGATCGCAAAAAAATGGCAATTTTTTTCAAAAGATCGCAAGAAAACGGTATTTTTCGTTAATAGATCGCGAGAAAATGCAAATTTCGTCAAAAGATCGTGAAAAAACTGCAAATTTTGTCAAAGAGGAGCCCCCCTCCCCTCTTTAGGACAATGTATGAGGCATTAAAAATTCTGAGAACAAAGGCAACTTCTTTTTTAAATTATAATTTTCTTTTATGTCTATCACAAATACTTGAAGGTTTGAGTGCAAATAATGTAATGCGAGGGATTGGTCTGCAGACTGTTTTTTAAGTTTTTACATGTGTTCCAGACTGCAGAAAAAAATTCTGCTGCAGGGCCAAATTTGTCTCTCATTTGCAGAGGAAAAATTCTAAATTTCGTCACTCTATCGTGGAAAAATGGTTACGAAATTAGTTTATCGTTCGCAGGCAAGAATTGCAAAACTTTTCTGTTGGGCACTGAAAAGAAAGTGAATTTGGTCAATCTGTGACAAGATAAAAATGCGAAATTCAATAATCATTTGATGGGTAAAAATCATAAACTTCGTCATTCGGTCGCGGGGAAGAATATCACGATTTTGTCATTTTCGCGAGAAAAATAACGTGTATAATCCATCAATCAGTGGCAGAATCATTGCAAAATTTGTCAGTCAATCTTGTGAAAAACAATTGAGAAATTCGTCAGAGGATTGCAGGAAGGAATCTCAAAATTCTTATTTCGGTCGTTATATATACAGGAATCACTTTTTCGACAAACGGCAGAATTTCACGTTTTTTAATTTTTAAGAATCTGTGATTTTCATAAAATGATCACTGGCAAAACTGAGATTCTAATTACTTGATCACCGGAAAAAAGACGATTTTCATTAAACAATCATGAAACCAAGCTGCGATTTTCACCAGACGATCCCGAAATAAAATCGTTGTTATTTCCAAACAATCCCGAAATAAACTCGTGATTTCTGCCATACGATTGCGGGGGAAAAAACCCTGAGATTTACGTCAAACCATCCCGAAATAAGACCGAGCTTTCGTCAAATGATCGTAAAATCGAAATTCATAGATACCAACTTGTACGGTTTGGCCGTACAATGTACGGATTTTGTTCGAAGTGTACGGATATACTAATGAACAATACGATTGTACCATTTTGCGCGCGGAAAAAATAAACGCAGAGAAATGCAAATTTCGTGAAAGGATCGCCGAAAAAATTTGCGATTTCTTTACGCGATCGATAGTCATAATTTGCGATTTTTTTTGCAATCGTTTGCCGAAATACAGTAAATGATAATTTTTTGGGCCATTGTTTTAGAAATTCGCTTTTTTCTGGGTTTATATGACAAAATCCGTCATATTTTCCGCGATCATTTGCCGAAATTCACGAATTTTCGGCGATCGATTGGCGAAATTCAAAATTCTTTTGCGTTTATTTGCCGAAATTCATTTTTTCCACGATCGCAGAAAAAAATCGCGAATTTCGACAATCTTTCATTTTTCAAAATTCATGATTTTTTTTTCTTTGCAATCGCGATTTTTTCCCGTGCGATTTTGCAAATATTTACAAATGATCGCAGCAAAAAAAATCATGAATTTTGTTAAATAAACAGAAGAATAATAAATTTCTGCAAACAATGGTAAAAAAAAAAAAAAATTGCGAATTTTGGCAAATGAAAGAAAAAAAAATCACAAATTTTACTGAAAAAAAAATTGCAAATGTCAGCGTACAATCGTGGAAGAAAAATCGTGTACTTCTGTCAGCAATAGCGTGGAAAAATCACAATTTTCATATTAAATTGCGGCAATTGGTAGCAGGGGGGGGAAGGGGGGGATATTTAATTTCGTCAAATGGTTGTGGAAGGAAATGTAGTATGCCAATTAAATCTGTCCTAAAATATCCAAAAAAGTTTGTTGAAATGTTACTTGGCACCAGTACATCCCCTGATTTCACATTTTTTTCACCAACACCATTTGATAAATTTCGCCATTCTTTTTCCTGAGATAATTTGACAAACTTTACTGTTTTATACTGTAACTGATTTTCGCACATTTTAATGTAACCCATTGACAGTCATCCTTGATTTTTTTTATGGCTTTTTTCTACGAAATTCGTTATTTTTCTGGCGATTAGTTGATAAATTTCACTATTTATTTCAGTGACCTTCGACAAAATTAGCAATTATTTGTATGATCGCTCTTTGAATTTCGCAATCATTTAATGAATTTTGTGATTCATCCATCTCTTCGAGACCAATTTGATGAATTTTACGATACACACGATCCATTTGACTAATATCGTGATTTTTTTTCAAGGCGATCTGATAATTTTCGTGATTTTTTATCCTAAGAACATTTGACTAATTTCGAGAATTTTTTTCCCGAGATCATGTGGCAAATTTTGTGATTTGTTTTTTGAGACAATTTGATGAATTTCACTAATTTCCTGGAATTTCACGATTTTGTCCCCATGATCATTTGGTGAATTTTTGATTTTCTTCCATGATGAATTGTCGCAATTTGAGATTTTTCTGCAACCAATCAACAATATTTGCAATTATTTCAAAACTTACTGAAATGCATTGAAAATGCATTTCAGTCAGATGGTGTGTCACCGCAGATGGTGTTAAATCTTATAGTGCTTGTCTGTATACCAAAAACATTTAAGTAAAGAGAAAAAAATGTTTTTTATTTGGTCTCTTTTTAGTCTCTTTTTTTAAATTTTGGTCTCTTTTTCTTGCGATTTGGTCTCTTTTCTCTCTATTTTAAGAGTGACTCAGCGGTCCTAGGCCTGACATAGACATGCATGTTATAAATATTATCTATTATTAATATTACACAATTTACATAAATGATTTATATTATTTCAAGGTAAAATTTTAGGCTATGAAAAAAAAAATCTTGATCACACAAAATGCATGAAAAACTACAAATCAGATGTCAAGAGTTAATTCAAGCTTCAGTACTTTAATTATAATAAAAATATCTGCAACACATAAAAAATTTAAACAAAATTGGAAGCAAACTAAGTTTTTAACTTTTGTTTTTTTTAAGTGCTGGCTGAGAAAAATGAGTTTAATTGCTGCCATCAAAATACTTAAGGCCAGAGGATACAAATTGAGATGTCATCAGTAATTGACTGATTTCTCGGTAGTGTTGGAATTTACACAGGAAAATTTTGAATAGCAGTTTTATTTTATTTGTGGAATATCTATCATCTTATAAAACAATAACTATTTAAACTTACTAATGAGAACTTGGAATCCCTAAATAAAAATTCAGCCAGAGAAGGAATGCTGCAGTGTTACTGCATCTGGCTGGTTTATTTTATTGGGGTATCACAAATCAGTAAATTTAAGAAGTAATTAATCATAAGTTAATCACTAAGTTCAGTGTTTTATAAGATGATAAATATTACACAAATAAAATAAAAGTAAATTGCTATTCAAAATTTTCCAGTGTGAATTCCAACACTAGTGAGAAGTCAGTCAATTAGTGAATACATCACAATTTGAATCCTCTGGCCTTGAGCATTTCGATGGCAGCGGTTTAACAGTTTTATCTGTTGATTTCTAATTTCTCAAAGTACCAAACCAAAGGCAGAAAACATTTGTTGTACTGAAGCAGATAAATCTATTGCAGTAAAAAGCTAGTTGATCATTAATTCTGTAAGTTTTTAGTATCAGCCTTTTCGATAACTGTAACAAATAACTTCCACTATTCTAAAGGGCTAAAATCAATTATATTAAATTAAAATAAATAAATAAATGACTGATTCAGATTTTGCTCAAATCTTAATATAACAAGCCTCACCAAAGTACAGCACATAAAGTCATACAATTTTATTTTACCTTGAATAGCAGATGTTTTTCTAAATACCAATGAGTAAATATTCAAATATTTAATATATTTCTACTTAGATTTCTTTACTGTTGCAAGATTATTTTATAATTTGATTCAAATGAAATTTGAAAGCATTTTTTTTTTCTAAACTTTACATTTATTTTACTTTTTTATAAAGCTTAAGCTTTATCTTTCTGAAAGTTGTTTAATTATATATATTATATAAAACTAAATTATGTTAAAGCACATTATTATGTTTGTTTACATCTTATATTTATTTAAAAATAACTTAAAAGAAAAACTGATTTAAATCAATGATTTTTTTTAAAAAATCAATTGATTTAAATCGTGATTTAAATCATGATTAAAATCAAGCTGATTTAAATCAACGAACCCTGAAACAGATGAAATTAAAGGTGAATTTTCGTAACAAACATTGATTGTTCTGCAACTCATTTTTTGGGACCCGCTAAAGTAAATAATCATGCCAAAACAGAATCGGATATCAAACTGAAAATGAAATTTTAAAATTATGAATGAACTGACTGCAAGCAGTAACTGTTTGGATAAAAGTATAATTTTATTATTATTTTTTTAATTCTGGTGGTACAAAATTGACAGATATGTAGCAATACATAGTTATTTTATTTCAAAATGCTTTTACAAAATTATAATTCTTCATTTAAAACTAAATTAAAACTGTTTTATCTATATATTTTTAAAAATTATTTTAATGCAGTGATTAATGGTGAATTTTCATATAACTTGCAATATATTTTCTTAAGTATTAATATTATAACCAGGATAAATTAAAAATAATACAAATATAAGTTAAGTATAACTCTGTCAATGTAATAGTATTAAAATATATTGTGTGAAGTAAGATTACAGTGATTGTCTGTTTTTATATGTGAAATACAAGCAAGTATGGTTATTTTTAAATGTGTTAGGCTTAACTTGGAAAATGTGCTGATCCTATAGAAATAAGGTTATGTCCCAAAACAGGGTCCTAAAGAAGCACTTTTTTTTTTTTTTTTTTTTTTTTTTTTTTTTTTTTTTTTTAACATGTTGTGGTTTCAAATAGGTTAATGACAGATTCTTAAGTACAACAATTTAACTGTATAATAGAAAAGATAAGTTAATCAAGATTTGTTCATATATTTTTAATAGTTAGTATACAATGAACTCCTGTTCATTATGATCTTCCAAAAAACACCATTTTTGTTTGTGGGTCATTTTCAAAAAACTTGTACATTTTAAGAAATTTTTCACACACACAAAAAAAAATTTCTAAATACAACTTATAAAAATATTAGATGATACTAAAATATTTCTTGTATATAAAACTCAAAACAGCAGTTCACTTTTTGATTTGGAACGTCAAATAAAAAATAAAGTATGAACTTGCAACAGTAAAATGTTCCCTTCTGTTACCAACAATCAAACATTTTTATTTAAAAAAAATAAGACACCTAAAACAGCAAATATCACACTTTTTGTAATTACATGATTTCTACTTTCAGAAAATGATAACTGTTGTTTTGTTATGATTATTTTTATTATTGTAAATACAAAGGATTTCCTCTCTGTTACTTTTTTGAAAAAATCATAAGTTTCAATTAAATGTGCATTCACATTTTTTTCAGTTAAATTATAAAAAAAAATTACATAAATAAAATATTAGCTAAAGTTACACAGTTAATTATTCAAAATGATGATGATTGATAAATTTTTTAGTAAAATAACCCAGCTTAAATTGATGGTAACAGAGTAGGAAAAAAAGTAACCAGAGGGAACGCTAATTGATAGTGGAGTGGTATTTGATGTGGCATATGTTTTTATAAGTTTATATCATGTGTTGTATACTATCTTAATGTTTCAAACATATCCAACAAGAATTTAAGATTTTTACAAACATTACTATTAGAAAATAGTGGTATTTGGCGGGGCATTCTCTTTTGTAAATTTATATCATGTGTTATAACAAACACGCTGCTTAGTGTTAAAAAAATCTCATCATATATTAGTCGAAGTGGTGGTGCTTTAACCCTTTAACGTTCATTGGTTTCGCCACGAAACCACAAAATTTTAATTCCGATATGCAACACTGACACCGGTATTTTTATCAAAAAATATCCCTTTTATTTTATATGTGAAAAATCACGTTTTCTTATTTAGAAATATATTTGTTCTTAATTACCGGTGTCAATCATTTATTTCGACATCTTAGCAATGAAAATGGTATGATCGTTAAAGGGTTAAGGCAAGAAATTAAGATTTTTGCAAAAAATATTATTCAAAAATAGTGGTATTAGGCCAGGCAATTTTTTTATGTAATTTTTTATTATGTGTTATAAGCAGGGTTGGCATGATTTAAATCAACTGATTTAAATCAAGATTTAAATCTAGATTTAAATCAAATGATTTTTTTAAAAAAATCATTTGATTTAAATCAATTTTTTGCAATTTCACATGAATGCACATATCAAAGGAAAATTTTGGGTAAAAAGTTAGAAAATGTATTAGATAACGATAGAATTACAAAATTTAAAGCAAGATATGAACAAACTATTAATGGCTGTTATTTTGCTGGAGTTTTATTAAGGTTTTTTCTTTTAAATCAAAATGAAATGAAACTTAATGTAAGGAAAAATAATGAAGATTTGGCATTCATTAAAGAAGATTGTCTAAATCTTCTCATCACTGTAGCACATTTTCAAGCAAAAAATGGCCCATTTCAAAAATTATCATTGCTTGAGAAAAAAGTTTCTGATATTATGACAGATTATGATTGGCAGAAATCCTTTTATGTAATGGGAGGTAAAGAGAGAGTCAGCGAAATTGAAATTGAATTTATTTACCAAATAACAACAACCGTGGCTTCATCTACTGGAGTAAAAAGACAATTTTCTTCTTTTGGAGTAGTTCGTTCAAGCCTTCATAATAAATTAGGAGTAGACAAAGCTTCTAAATTAGTATTTTTGTTCAAACAATAATCTTCCCTGATTTTTTCCTATTTGCTTAAGAAATTTAGAATTAATTATGATTTTTATCCCTTAATAAATAGCTTGCATTAAATGAATACAGTAGACTTCCTCAAATCTGCACAGCTTGGGACCAGAGGTTGTGTGGATTTTAGAATTTTGTGAATTTCTGATCATGGGTTTGTTTACATTTTTAAACAGTAATTTGATTGTAATTAATAATGCAACTGAAGTTAATGAATGCTTACAATATAGTAAAACATTAAAACAATTATGTAAGTTAATAAACTATAATAATAAAAATTTAGATAATTAAAAATGATTAAAATATTGAAAGCAACAAAGATGAAGTAAATAATCAATAATGTATAACTAAATATTTATTATAAAGATGAGATGCATTTTTTCCTAAATTATTCAATGGAACTTGCCCCATAAAGGTGCACTACTAATTCACATCACTATCATAAAATATAGAAGTTTTATTTCAGGTTTAACCAAACTCAACAATAAAAAAAAGCTTGATGAATCTATAAATGCATTTTGCAAAAAGATTGTGATCTCCACTGATATTAGCAATACCTTGAATTTTTTTCAGAAATAAATTTATTCTTCCTTCATGAAAAAGCATGAATTTAGCAATATTAATGAAAGTTACAGATTAAAATATAAATAGAATTGATATAAAAATAGAAAAGTCAAATTTTGTCCCTATACCTGACCTGAGAGCTTCATTGTTTACATCTGTAAATTATGCACGGATTTTAGAGAGTTGTGGATATTAGGGCAGCGGATTAGAGGGAGTCTACTGTATTTAATTTGTTTTTTAAATTTTGCCAGTTTCTATTCATTTACAACATATTTAAATTTATTTCTTATTTGTTATTTAGTATGCACAATTCAATTACAAAATGTTTAATTTTTAGTACCAATCAGTAACTAGAATATAATATTTTCTTAACTATATAATTATTTCTTATAATATTTTTATAAATTATAAATATTATTTATTCTTTTTTAGTTATTTATTATAAAAAATTGCTTCATGTATTGTAAAAACATAAAAACACAGTAATTAAATATAGGATTCTAAAAAAATCAAATAAATCCGATTTAAATCAAAAAAAATCTGATTTAAATCAAATAAATCTGATTTTTTTGATTTTTTTTAAAAAAATCATGATTTTTTTCCAACCCTGGTTATAAGCTATCATGAAGTTTTAATGATTCAAACAGATCAAGGAAGAATTTAAGATGTTTGCAAAAAACTACTATTCGAAAATACTGGTATTTCACGTGGCATTGTTTTTTTTAATAAATTTTTATCATATGTTATAGCTGTGTTTCAGTTTCAATCAGCTCGCCTTAGATTTTCAAATTTTAACAAATTCGCATACCAATTGAATGACGCTTTAACCCAAGAAATAATGATTTTTACAGAAATTACTATTTGAAAATAGTGGTATTTGACGTGGTGTATCTTTTTTATAAATTCTTTTTTACTTAAAAAAATCATTCTCTTAAAAGTGACTTTGTGATCTTTTCTTCTTTCATACATTTTTATCATATGTTATAAGATAGCCTAAAATTTGAAACAGACCATGCAAGAATTAAAGGCTTTTACAAAAATTAATATTCGAAAATAGTGGTATTTCACACTGCATAATTTTTTTCATAAATAAGTAGTATTGATTTATAAATATAAATGACTGCAATTAAAGAAGCATTTTGTGTGAGAAAATTAAAGCCTAATGTTTATGGCAACTAGCTCACCACAAAAACGACTATTGTATATTAAAAAAAGAAAAATGCATATTTTTAATTCTGTTTTAAGAACATGAAACAAGAATATGCAGCTTTTAAGAACAATGTTCAGATAAACTTGTTTTTTTAGTAGTTTCTTACTCTGTTACATTTTGTTCCACTTTATTACCATAAACATAATAACAGAGGGAAATAAAACTACAAATAATTTTATCAGCACAAAGTGAATTAAAAACAAGAAAAACTAAGCCTATTTATTTAAAAAGCACCATTTAATCTTATATTTAAAATTTTATAAAAGTATCAAAAAGATAAATTTCACATAAATAAGCTGGTAACAGAGGGGAAACTGAATAAAACATCCTTATCTTGTAAATGCTTTACTTTAACACCAAAGTGAAAATAACTTAATAATTTAAAAAATGGTGGCCTCATCTAAAAATAGGCTGTTCGAAGAATTCCAGAACCTTGTGTTGTCGCCTTAGTAGTAATAATTTCTTACAAAAATATGGTAACAGAGGGGAAAAAAATCTGGGGACAACAAAAAAAATTGTTCCATTTTTATGAAAAAAAAAAAAAAAAAAAAAAAAAAAAATTGTAATTTAAGAAATTACCCCAACCATTTGAAAAATGTTTCACTCGATACATTCATCTATCATTTTAAGCTAAATACCAGTTGTTTTATTGTGTATTATCCGTGCCACTGCTATAAATGACTTTATACATGCTGCAATTTGAAGGTACGGTTCGTTTAAGTTATATCACTCTATTGTCGCCAAGCATAAAAGTTGGCGACGAAAGAAACATTTCAAACTATTTAACATTGTTGGTGCAAAAGTAATCATTATTAAAATACAGCTTTGGCATATACTGTTATACTTGTAAGACTTTGGCATATATTGTTTGATTTTACAGAGCAGAATTTTGGTGATGGAGGTTTTAAACCAAAATCGATCGCAGCACATGCATCTGTGAATGGGTCCATCAGACATCGAATCAAAAAAGTTTTTTCCCAGTTTTTCCCAAGACGATTGCTTTTTAGTTTTCTTTTTAGGTGGTGGAAAATCAAGAGTAATAGCTATAACATTTTCCGGCTTGTTAGAATCACTATTGGCACTCAAATTTTCCTGGTTAGAACCGACCGATAGTAAAACGCCATGGCTAGTGGATTGGTCGCCCTGGCGACATGATGTTTTACAATTAATCGGTTCGGCATTAAATTGCTTCCTTTTTCGTGATCGCCTTTCAACACGTAATTGGTTTTCAGCGGCTCAATAATCTTTTGATTTTATCATTTTCTGCATTGAAAGACGTTTTTGCGCCAAACCAAATACAGTATTACTCACAAGGAAGGTCTCCATTGGGGGCATACTCAGAATTTTTTGAAAAAAATACGAATTAAACTACTCATGTAGGTAATAAAGGATCAGTGAAAATTAGCGGCGGAATTACATTATTAGATATGTAAAAAAATAAAATAGTTTGGAATAATTGGCGTGAAAAGCTGAAAGCGACGCGGGATTTGGCGTACAGTGCATTTCCTCGCCAAAAGCAGACGATTTTAACGAATCTGAAAATTGATTTCAATTGACTTCACTGTTAAAAATCTGCAGCATTTACTGCAACGTCACTCCACTACTTTTAAAGAATATCTCTCTTCTGACCAATGAGAATGCTCCATAGCACCGTGAATTGGCCGTGTCATACACTGTTAAAAATCTGCTGCATTTTGTTGCAACGCACTCCTTCGCTTGTATATAATATCTCTATTCCAACCAATGAGAAAGCTTCATTTCACGGCCAAGTAACCGTTTTCTATACAAGCAAGAGAGTGCGTTGCAACAAAATGCAGCAGATTTTTAACAGTGTATTTTTCAATTTGGAACAATTTTAATCAATTTAAATTGTGTTTTAAATGATAAAATATATTAATTTCATTTTGTTTAAGTACGTATAAACGTATGTGACAAAATTACACTTAAAGTAAAGTAAAAATGCAACACTAAAATTACTTAAACTAAACTTATTTAAATAAATTGAACATAGAAAGTTTTTTCTTTAAAAAGTATTCGAAGCGTAAAAGCGTATTTTTCAAAATTTCGTTTTTTCGCCAACCGGAGATAAATCGCCAAATAAACGAAATTTTTATTATTTTTTTACGGACGTTATAAGGAGATTCCGCCGAAATGTTTTTTATAAACATGTATAACTATATGAGAAGAACATTCTGTAATTTTTTCAGATTTTTCTGAGTATGCCCGTATGGAGACCTTCCTTGTCAGTTATCCCGTCGACCAATTTCGCCAAATGATACGAATCGCCAAACTAATAAGCAACTTATACATGTTGACTAAATTTTTATTTTAAATAGCAAAAGAAGAAATAAAAATCACTTTATGATTGTTTAAGTACGCGTATTGTGTTTAATATCATTGAATGCGATATTCACGTTCATTCATTTCTTTGGCTTCGGCTTTTTCCGTATCTGTTAATTTCCGTCTACCCATTTTTAAATTTGTTAGTTTTCTCCTTTATTACAATGATTTTAACCATTTTAATTTACTATTCAAATAAAAATTCTTCTAAAAGTAAAGAATTTAATTTAAATTCAAATAAAAATTCTTCTAAAAATAAAGAATTTAATTTAAATTCAAAAGTGGTAACATCATTCAAAAGTGGTAACATCATTCAAAAGTGGTAACATCATCGGGTCCATTCTCCCGAAAACAACAACCATTTTTCAAATGGTTAAAAAAAAAATTAAAAATATATTGTCTATGCTACAGATAAGAAGTGCAACAATTGTCACAACTATTGACACTTGATTTATGATTTTACTGCAGTTGAAAAAGTAAAAAGGGAAGAGGGGACATGGCGCTTTAGCTATATCTGACACACTGAAACCATACCTACACTAATATTATTTTTAATTTCTTATAATATTTTGCCCACATTTACTCTAAACAGTCAGGAAAGTAATGTGGATGCTTAATTTTTTATTTTGAAACTTTATTTTAGTTATTAAAGATTCTTAAAGTTGGGGGACATAGAATGTACAAGTTTTTCGAAAATGATGCTTGTACTACAAACCAAAGTCTGAATCAAATCGTATAAATACTTGAATGATGTAAAATAATCCCTTATGTTGAAAAAAAAATTGAATTTGATTTTGACAGTCCTAAATAGGTTATAAACTTTATTTAAACAATATTTTATATTTAACTTAATAAGAATAAACAAACTAATGACTTTTTTTGATGCATAAAACTATATTATTTAAGACAAAATATGCAAAGAAATGGCTGTACTTACATAATTTAATTTTAATTAATCTTTCACTTTTCTTTGTGGTAATTGAACAAATTTTTTACCATGCCATTTTCCAGTTTTTGACCCACTGGAGAATTAATCAGTTATATCACATATGAATTGGTAGTATTAGCAAATGGTTATTTGCGTTGTTGAATCTGTCTTTTTAGCAATGGAATGTCTCTTTTTATTATCAATGACAATTTATTGATTTATCAATAACCAAAGTTACATGAAAGGTATTTTTGAAGAAATAATGTACCAAACTATTTTTGATTTTGCCTGGCCAATTTGTGAAAAATTATTCACATTTTTCAATGAGTAAAATACATTAAGTAATATCCTTGCTATTAATTGAATTCAAAAAGTGATTGGGTAAATCAAATTGTGTTCATTAACTGGAGATGCATCTTAAGGCCCCTGCCCTCTCTCGAGGAAAACGCTCGCGAGCTAATGCTATTCCTATGGGGAAGCATTTTTCTAATAACTCTTTCGCATTTTGACCTTTTTCAATAATTTTTTTTGCATTGGATAGCTGAGGGGTATGCCGACAGCACACCTTTTTTACTTTATCTTCAATAGAAGAAAGTATTGTAATCGAAAAAATTTTTCGACTTCTGGTTTTCGACGGATTTACACATTTTAGTGGTCAGAGATTCCAAAAAACATGTTTTTACAAAATGTCTGTCTGTCTGTGTGTATGTCGCCATTCTACCATCAAAAAGTGTATGAAGTTATGCATAGAATTGAACCAAATTTTTTGTGAATGTTTTTGGCTGTGACAAGCAGGTCCTCCTTCAGTTTTGAAATATTCCGCCGGATGGGGGCGCTACAATCGATATTTTTGTGCCATTTTCAATATTGTACCGACCAAAAGTATATGAAATTATGCATTGAATTGAACCAAATTTTTTGTGTATGTGTATGACTATGGCTAGTTGGTACTCCCTGAATTTGAAAAAAATCCATCGGAAGGGGGGCGCTGCAATCGCGATTTTTGTGCCATTTTCAATATTGTACCGACCAAAAGTACATGAAGTTATGCATCGAATTGAACAAAATTTTTTATGTAAGTGTATGGCTATGGCTAGTTGGATCGCCCTGAATCTGAAAAAAAAATCTGCCGGAAGGGGGCGCTGCAATAGCTAATTTTATGCCATTTTCAATATTGCACTACATAAAAGTGTATGAAGTTAGTTCTAGAACTGAACTAAATTTTTTGTATATGATTATTTTTTGGTAAGACAAGTAGGTCCTCCCTGAATTTGAAAAAAAAAAAAAAAAAAAAAAAAAAATTGCCTATCATTCTATTGTCCATCGGCTCGTGCAGAGATGGAAATTCGTTTTTGCTCTGGTTAATTGATTGAAGCAGAAATTTAAGATGAAAATCAAAGTTGGTAGGGTATTGAATTAAAATTATTAAAGCATTAAAATGAGTAACTATTTTTTTAAATATTTAAATGTACATATGAGATGGAAGAAAGTTTTGGGATTGGCACCTCCAACTAGTTACTTTTTCGATTTTGGTTGCAGATTTTTTTTACAAAGTTAGTTTCACTTTCAACACCGGTTTCAAAACTGAAAGTGCTTTTTAAATTGCATAATGTGTAAATTTTACTTTAAGTGTAATTTTCTCTTTTGTTATTTTCCCAGTGGCATCCCTGAGTTACAGTGATTTTGCAGATTTTGAAATATAATTAGTTAAATTATTTCAAATGATTTTGGGAGAAAAGAAAAAAGGAATTTATTCTATTTTAGTGACTTAAAATAATTACACTAAGTACAATGTCTACTATTAATTCCATTGGTTTTTTTAATTAATTTTGAATTTACATTTCGTAAGCAAGTAAAATCAGTTATACAGTTAAAACTGTTTTCTACATACATTTTTCCCCCCTTCAAATAATTGCCTGTTCTTTTTCTCTTTGTATTTTAAATGCTTATGTGTAATTGTAAATTCTTTTATTTTTACAGCAATATGTGATCCAAACTTAACTGGTGACTTTTCAAAAGTAAATATTTTTTTTAATATTTCATTAGCTATTGTATATTTCTGTTTTATTTATTTTACTTAGAAAATTATTAATTAAATACTGTAGAAGATCAATGTGATGTAATGAAATGGTAAAGTGACATAGCTAATTTCATTGTCAATTTTAATGTCAAAGGTAGCTTAAAAAATTGTTAAAGTATTGATAAAGTATTATTCTGCTATGTACAGGAATGTGAGTAAATAAAACACTAAAATAAATATGTAATAAAAAAATATCTTTTAAACCTATCTGAACTAATGTAATTAAATTCAGTATTATGTAACATAACTTATAACAGTCTAACTGTATCTTGTTTTAAAAAGAATCCAAGTTTTGTTCATTCCTTTCCCTCTGTGTTGTTTCCTGTTCCCAAATTTGATATTTAAGGTTGTTAAATTTCCTGCTAGACAAGCACAAGCTTTCTGATACATTTTTTAACTCATTTTTAAATATAAAGGCATAAAATTGGCAGATCTGGCTATTCAAGCAATTCGGAATCTAAATGAATTTTCTCTTTTTCTACTAAAAAAATATTATTTATTGAGTTATAAGTAATTTTAAACTAAGCCTCATATGATGACTTGTTTTTTCCTTTCTCGGTTTGGAAATTTGGGAATTCTTGTCAAAATGCCCACTTTGAAAGTATTTTATGAACAATATTTTGTTTACCAGAAAATAGAAGGTATTTTTTAATTACATAATCTCCGAATAATACCTGCAAATTTCATGTTTTTCTGAATAAAAATTAAAGAACATGTCAAAAAGTATTCTGGATTCTAGAACAGCCTTAAAGAATAATTTTTTTAAACGTTCTATGTAGGAACATAATTTTTTTCCAATATATTATCTAGGGAGTTATTGTACATATGATTTTCTAATGATTTCAAGATTCACATGTATTTCCACACCAAGATTTTTATAAAAATTATGTTTTGATGTCTATTCAATTTTATTATAGAAATTGACAATTTCTTTAGTAAATTAATTTGTATATTTAATATTCTAGAAAATTTATGTATTTTATTGGATACAATCAAAGTTGATCTTAAGTTAAACTTTTCTTCCTTTTCAAGGAGTTAATTATTAGAGATAGGCATTATTTAATTATTAGGAGAAATAACAATGTTATTCTTTTATTGTGCATTTCAGCAACAGATTAACAGAAGGTTTTTGCTGAATTTGAAGCACATTACCTGCGAAGTATATAAAAAAAGAAAAGAAAAAGCTGAAAGGATGCTTTTTTGGAATACATATTAAAGTTATAATAAAGATAAAATTTCCAAAATTAGTTTCAATATTAATATAATTAAAATTTTAAAAATTTGTTTTCAATATTGATAAAAATAAAATTTAATATACTTTCAAATTAACAAAAGCCCTATTTTAAATGCTGATGAACACATATTGCAGTCAATACCTGGTTTTCATGTCACTCCGCTTATCACAACAGTTTTTTAAAGTCCCTTTTTCTGTATACGATTTTAATGTAAATAAACTCTGGATTTTACGTCGTTGAATAATTTAAAATCTGGATATCCCAATTTTTTAGGAAAATTGTTCATTTTTCATAATCTATCTTATAATCATGGAAATTAAGCAGTAAGAAATGCCTTAGCCAAGCTGTGCTTAAAATGCCCACTGAGTTAGGCGAAAATTTCTTTCAGTCATTTATCTAAATAAAAAGCTACACACAATATGAATGACAAAATCAGTGATTGAGAGATTTCTTCATGTGCGCTCTCTATTCTCCAATCTATGATGAATCTTGCTGTACAATCAAAAGTATGAAAACATGGAAAACAGGATGCAGGAAAACACAATGCTAATCCTACGAGTCAATCACTAGTGGTATTAATTTTTGGCTTATGCATCACTTTGCTTCTGGCAGACATGGACTATTAGATTCCCCTATTACAACTCTTCCATACTATAAAGGATTTTTTTCTTGTGCTTGATAACTTAGGGTTTTGTGCAGTCAGCTCTTGGCAGAAAAAAAAAAAAAAAAAAAAAATTACTTTTTAATGCAATTTGTTTGAAACCTGTATCTAAATTTGTTAATGAGTTATTAAGTTTTAATACTTTTACAGTCGTTGTGGCCACAGAAGTATTTCATTTCTAGACATTAAGCATGGACCAATCAGAAAACGAATTAAATAAAAAAACAGAAGTATTCCATTTTTGGACATTAAACATAGAAAAATCAAAAAATGTATAAAATGATTTTAAAGTTTTGGAATTCAACCAATTAAAACGTTCAGATATACTTCAGATCTCCCAATTCTCTACCAAGGACAAAAACTATTTTCCAAATAGTTAATAAAAATCTGTTCAAATAAATTAATTGCTTTTGATTAAAAATGTATAAAGAACTTTTTCAGGTTCTTGTAGATTATCTTTGAATAGGCATTGATAAATATAGATGCAATAAAGTCGGCGATCTTTTTTTTCCAGAATCCTTTTGTTAAAGCAGTGTTTATTCTTATGTAGCATGTCTTTTCTTATCATTTGCCAAAAGCTAATTTCTGAACCAATAGTTTTACAGGGGTGCAGAATATGTCTGATCTGTTGATCTAGGATCGGGGGAAATTTCGGCCATCTAGTGAAATATTGCACAAAAATATACAATTGATATGATTTTAACAATGAATTACATAATTACTCAAGATAGAAAAATTCCCTTTACTATTAGAAAGATCTGTATGACCAGGGGGTGACCTTTACAAAATTGATCTCGGAATAATATATACTCACGTAGTATATATTGAAAGTTTGGAAAAAAAAAATCTATACTTGTGGTAATACAGAATTTATGTAAGTCTATAACCAGCGATGTTACTTTTCCATGGAAACACAGAATTCTGCTTTTTTGGTGCTAGATTTTAAGTCTTGGGATAGGTACAAAAATGCATTAAAATTCGATGACTTTTTTAATGAGGGGGGAGGTGGATGTAGCAGATGAAATATGAAAAAACGAGAGTTCAAATCGCACCAAGGATCACAGGGAAAAAAACAAAAAAAAAAAAAAAAAAAAACACAAATAATCTAAGTGTGATGGGAAAAAAAAATGATTTAAGGAATAACGAAAAAATGCAATTTTCATCTAAGAATTGCAGAAAAAATGTGCTTTTTGTCAAAGGATTGCTGGGAAAAATGAGATTCCCATCAAAGGATTGGCAGAAAAAAATGACATTTCTATCAAAGGATTGCACCAAAAAAAATGACATTTCTATGAATAGATTGCAGCCCCCCCCTCCCCCCCCCCCCCAAAAAAAAAATTTCTATCAAAAAATTGTGGGGGGGAAAAAACTTGACGTGACTTTGACTTGAGAAAATTTAAAAATTTACAATGTTTGGGTCTTACAAGTTTCTATATGTTTTAACGTGTAAAAAAGTTAAAAATTATTTTATGACTGAAACTTTGACTGGTCATAAAAATGTAAGTATCATGAGAAAAAATATGCTCACAAAGTTAATGTAATCAATACCCAATGCTCCAATTATTTATGTTAAATACTATTGAGTAGAAAATTGTACTTCTGTGCATACACGTTAGTGCCAGAAAATAACTCACTTTAAAACAATATTTCATGTTTATATAAAATTGTTTTATTGTGGAATAGAACATGAATTGATTAGAAATTCATTATCAATGAATCAATAGCTTCTTCAACAACTTGCAATACTTCCAATTTTAATGCTTGTCACCTGTAGTTCTAATATCAATCCAAATTCTTCTAAACTTCAAAAATTGTTTACTCTTTTTAGCTCATTCATATATATTGGTGTTCTCAATCCATTGAAATGACTATGCTCTTTCAAAGAGTATTATAATTACTATCATTTTGACAAAAAACTTAATAGAGCATGTTTTTTCAATATCATGGCTAAATTTTATTCTAGTATTTCTTCAAATTTTTGACAAGTTTCAAAATTTAATCAGTGGAAAATTCTTTTTTTACTTTAATAATAAGCAATGAAAATATCACCCCCCCCTTTTTTTTTTAAATTTCAAAACAGCATAAATATAGGCACTTTTAAAAATATTCCTGATAGTTTTGCTTTTAGAACCCTTCAAACATTTACATTTTAACTATGATAAAATTCTTTATTTTATAATGTTATTGTGTATTTCATAATATTAAAAAAATTTTACAGCAATGCATTCTTCCAACAATTCAAGGAAAGCATCCTGATCTTAAAACAGTTTCTCCTGCATTGGTAAGTAAGAATTTTAAACAATCAGCTATATCCATTAAAAATGTATAGCAATTTAAACTTACATAAAATGCTGCTATGAATAAAAATTGATGCAAGAACTTGCATTGGTTATTGTCCAAAATCTATGACTCTCAGTCAGCTTCAGATTTTATCTTGACTGTAAACTTTCACTCCATTATTTTAAATAATCTGAAATATCTCTTGTAGTTAACTCACATTTAAAAATTTCCATTAAATTTATAAATTGCCAATAATTAGTCTTAAAATTATGATTGAATTTAAAACTTAAATTATTTTGAAGATAAATGTATGATAAATACAAGATTACAAAGTAATTTCTGTTCTTCTATTATATATATGAAAATTTTTAGATCATTTCATGCAGGTTTTAGAGAATCAAAATATATATTTTTTAATGAATAATAAATTTTTACAAGAAATCAATTGCCATCTGATGACACTTATTTTTATAAAATTTTTATGTATTGTTGTAAAATGCTGCAAAATGTAGCTTATTCATCAATAATTCCTCAGTTACTTTATTTTTTAGGACAAGATTAAATGCTGATTGATTTCTTGAAAATTAAGAGAGAATTACTAAAATTATACAATTGTCTGAATTTGATCTAAGGATCAGAAGTGCTTTCAGCAAAAAACATGTACATATTTATTTAAGATATTGCTAGAAGTTGCCTTAGGTTGTCTGTTTGGATATTGGCCACATTTCTATAGCCAAGAATTAAACCAAGTTAGATTAGAATCTGACAATAATCTGGCTTTCTTTTTTAAGATTCAGTATCATACTTTTTAAAGTCAAGCCTGAGTTATAGAAAGAATCTGGCCCTGGTCATATAGTTAAACTTGCTTATAGTGTGCATGAAGGGACGCTATTTGCTCATTATAACAAGGTGCTCGTAAAAAAAAAAATATATATATATATATATATTATTATAATATATATATATATATATATAATTTATGCATACTTACTTTATTATACATGCTTTATTTACATATTTCTGTATAATACAAAAGAAGTTGGTTAACATGCATTGAACTGACTTATTGTTTATATTTCCTGTTATTATTTTTCAGAGAAAACTCATAGAGAAAAACTTTGTCATTTGTATCCTGGTTTGGAAAACAATTTGAAGTTTTTTCTACACGCTCAAAAGCCGGTGAACATGTTGGGGGCAGTTCAGATTGAAATTCTTCACATTCGCCATTATCATCATTTCTTTCATCTTTTTTTTTTTTTTTTCTCCCGTCTTCTTTAGTTTGAATTTCAGCCGCAATATCTTAGGGAGTAGGTATCTTGGAAGTGATAATACTGGCATCAACAGAAACGTAATTTTCAAATTCTTCGTTACTCATTTCAGAATTTTTCGAGTTGTCTACATTTTCCTTAGCTTTGTCCCTCTTGAGAAATGTCCAGTCAAGACTTATGGAAGTAATTGATTATGCATGTTAATGCAATTATTTCCCCATGTATCGTTCATTTAAAGTATTGCATCCAGTATGCTTACATTAACATTTGAGACTGTTCCTATTTCTTCTCTTCAAGGAGCATCAAAATAAAGTGGTTACATATTTGATTTAAAACTTCTTATGTAGTCTTCGTATGAACGAAGAGGGCATAAAACAAAGAGGACGAAGAGGTTGGATAAAACTAATAGAATTCAATGTTAAAAATTCAATTCTGGTGTTTGTAAGTTATTTCAGCATGCGCAGAACAATTATCAATTGAAAGGAAAATCTTGTGCAAACACCAAAGCAGAATGCTTTGCAACAAAATTCAGCTAAACAAAGATGTTCTGCTGGAATAAAAAAGACAGACATAAGGAGATGTAACAAAATAAGCTGTTTTTTCTTGCTCATTTGATGAAAATTGCTGGGTTTTTTTTTCACTTTTTTGGCAAAATTTGCCATTTTTCTTGCTTTTTTTGTGAAATTTGCTCTTCTTCCCAAATTCTTTGATAATATTTACTGGTTTTTTATAATTTTTATGGAATTTGCCATTTTTCATGATTTTTTGGGTGAATTTGTTAATTTTTTCTTGATATTTTTACTAAATTTACTGTTTTATCATGATCTTTTAATGAAACTTGTATTTTTTTTTACTATTTTTCGAAATTTGCTGGGTTTTTTTTTTCACGATTTTCGACAAAATTTGCATTTTTTTACGATTTTTTGACTTTAATTTCTTAGAGATCCTTTGACGAAATTTGTGTTTTTTCGCAATCATTTGACAAATTTACCAGGGTTTTTTGTGGCCTTTTGACAAAATTTCCACTTTTTCCATGATCTTCTGATGAAATTGGCGATTTTTCTTCGCACTATTGACGAATTTTTTTTTTTTTTTTTTTTTTTTTTTTTTTTTTTTTTCGCTGACTATTTGTCAAAATTCGTGATACATTTAATTTCCAAATTTTTGAATTTGACTGACTTTTAATTTTCAGAACCCCTGTGAAATTTTCGATTTTTCCTTTGATTGAATGTTGAATTTCTTAAATAATTATTTGAATTGTTCTGCAGAGAAGTTAGTTATTCTGCGATGTACGTTGCCCTTTTTAGTATATTATTATGCTTTGGGTATGCAAATATCAGGCATGGAGAAAATATATCATTAATAAAGAAGAAAGTAAAAAAACTTACGAAATAAGTAGCTGCAAATTATCAGATATGGGTAAAATATGAGAATACAAAGAAAGATGTCATTTGAAGCAAAAAAACGGGGCCTGATCATCAATCCCACCAATTACGAAATGTGTGATGATCGCGAAAAAGGAAACAATGTAATGTTGAACTAATTTATTGCAAAAGACCAATAGAATTTATTTATAAATCTTAAATTTTAGTTTTTGAAAAAATCATTTTCCAAATGGTTGTAATTTGTAAATTATACATTTTTTTTTTTTTTTTTTTAAATCTAATTTTAATAAACCTTTATCTTTTCTTCCATTTCTGTAATGATTTATTTAATTTTATTTTTTTAGGTGGCTTCTTTGTTGACAGGATCTTCACCATTTAAATTCACTCTCATTGATTGCAGATACCCATATGAATTTGAAGGTGGTCATATACAGGTACTGCCATTGTAAAAAGTGACTAAAAATAATAGATTTATATAACATGTGGTTATCATAGGGTGCATTGTTTTGTGATAGATACATACATAGATATATATACATAAAATAGTTATTTTCAAAATTTTTCTATATGTGTATTTTTTGAAATAATGTATATTTATGTTTTCGATCAAAACTTCTCTAGTAAAGAAATTTTTCATAGATAATTTAGATCAAGAACTTTTGCTCTATTTTTAACCAAAAGAGAAACCAAAAAAAAAAAAAAAAAAAAAAAAAAAAAATCCAGGCTTTGTTTGAAGCTGAATTTTTAAATGTAGTAGCAGTAATTTTGTAGGAAATATTTAATTAGAATAGCCACAGAAAGATAGTAATAAGGATTGTATAAAACTATCAGTGAAATTTGCAGCCAGTGTAATGGTACTGGCTTGCATGACTGCAATTGGTTCTGCAGTCTGATTGTGTATTGCAGGCTAGTATATGCAAGAGACTATATATATAATGTTAATAAAAGGATTAATTCTGAGATATATCAAGAAATCCTTCTGTATTTCATGATACCATCATTGGAAGATCTGCATGGCAGAGATTTGTTTTCTAACTTGATTTAACACCTTCACACAGGTCAGTGTCTATCAAAAACTGGCTTGACCCATGCCAAATTAACATGCTTCCCTGGCCAGTTAACTTGCCAGATTTAAATCTAATAGAAAATGGCAGGGAATAATGAAGAATAGACTGGAAAATATTGCACAAAAAAAAAAAAAAATAAATAAATAAATAAAAAAAATAAAAAATAAATAAATAAATAATAATAATTTGTGCTGATATAAAATGTAAAGGGGATGCTACAAAATAAATAAAAAAAAATATTTTCCCTCTTTTTTTAAACACATTTTATTTACAGTGCATTATCTTAATATTTTGAACCAGGTAAATGGTTATTCTGATATTTTATTTTCTCAAAGTTTGAATAATTATTTTATTTTTTTGTATTTCCTTTAATTTTTATCAGGGTTCATACTCATCAGGAGAATATGGGATTACTGGGAAAATCAGTGGATAAATTTTTTGTTGTAAAAGTCAGAGGAATCTCAGGGGATAATACAAATAATTCCCCAAACCTGGTAAAACTTGCCAAAATGACTGTCTACTCTGGGAAATTGAGGGTGATTGTTGCTGTTCGGTTTCTTTATGATATTGCATCTGTCAACATCCATTCAATCATTATACGCAACCTCTAACACCATGAGGTTTGACAATAGTTCAAGAAAAACTTAAAAGAACATTTTTAATTGATATTGGCATTTGTAACCTTGATATTCATATTGCTTTAAAAAGGGATAAATCAATTAAGTAGAATTGAAATTTTTTCAGCGAACTACAAAGTTTTTAAGGACAGCCCCACAAGGCATGCAGACTTCATCACTGTTTTACATAATGTTTTCCTTTGAAAGTTCTGGTCATATTGCTTATTTAGATGATGTATAAAAACTTTATTTTTTAATTTACCTTGTTTTTATTTTACTCATAAGAAATGGGTGCGTCATGGTACTGGTTTAAAAAATGTCGTTAACTGTTAATATCAAAAAATTGTACATCCTAAAAAATAAATATATCAAGGTATTCTCAGGGGGATTTTTTCTTGGGAAATGAGTATGAACCTTGTTTTATGCAAAAATATTCTCAAATTATGGCAGACTCTTACAATATTAAATTTTATCCTGTGTTACTTTTTTTTATAAGCGATACATAAAAAACCTTTTTTTAATTATTCTAACTATTTAACTTAGAGCTGTATTATTGAAACTCATATGAAATTTTGTGAATGAGTCTGCATTGAACAATAAATATTGTGATCAGTTAGTGGATATTATTATTTGCGATGCAGCAGTTCCTTTGAAATTTTTAAGTGTAGGAAAAACACTAAGTTTTTGCTGCAACTACCTTAAGACATATTTTAAAATCAAAGTCTTGGACAACTCAACTCTATTTTCTCTACTTTTATGTTATCATGTGACATATCTAAAATTACTATATTGCCTGAGTTTTAATGTGATAAATGTAGTCTCTAATCAGTACAAAAAACCCTGAACGGGTTAAAAGCTTGTGACGCAGCACTTTATCTTATATATCTAAGAATTTTAAATTTGGGACTTAAAACTAATGATATAAAAATTTATGTGACGCTATGCTATTAATTAATATATACATATATTAAAATTTATTCATTAAGGTTTTATCAATTACATCTTTCATAAATTCAAAATATGAATCTTAAAAGATATGATATCAAAATTTAAGTGACGCCTTGACGAGGCTTTAAACAATGTTTTAAAATTCCATTTATTTATTGTCTAAATACATTTTCATATCTAAACAATACTTTTCATTTTCCAATACACTGTTAAATACATCACTTTCACTGAATATATATAATGCACTGAAATATATTTATTTGAATAAATAGATTTATCTTTTGGGCTACGCTATCCAAAATCACAAATAACATTTGAATACATATTTCTTGCGTCATTGTATCTATTTGCATCTATTTAACTTACTTTGGATACAATGACGCAAAAAATATTTATTCAAATGTTATTTTTGATTTTGGATAGCTTAGCCCAAAAGATAAATCTATTTATTCAAATAAATATATTTCAGTGCATTATATATATTCAGTGAAAGTGATGTATTTAACAGTGTATTGGAAAATGAAAAGTATTGTTTAGATATGAAAATGTATTTAGACAATAAATAAATAAATGGAATTTTAAAACATTGTTTAAAACCTCGTCAAGGCGTCACTTAAATTTTGATATCATATCTTTTAAGATTCATATTTTGAATTTATGAAAGATGTAATTGATAAAACCTTAATGAATAAATTTTAATATATGTATATATTAATTAATAGCATAGCGTCACATAAATTTTGATATCATTAGTTTTAAGTCCCAAATTTAAAATTCTTAGATATATTGATAAAGTGCTGCGTCACAAGCTTTTAACCCGTTCAGGGTTTTTTGTACTGATATCAGTGCTTTTTTTCAGGTTAATAATAAAAAGATAAAAACAAAAAATTAAAGACTAATGCAAAGAATTCATATTCATGATTTCTGATCACCTTTAATTACCCCTCCCCCACCCACTTAAAAAAAGATATTTCATATTTTATTATTAATATATGCTGTGCTACTTGATTTTGTTAAAAACAACTCTGTAGTAAAGTACGTTAGTATAAGATAAGAAAGTAATGTACATTCAGCACTGTATTTCTAAGAAAGGATTTCATAATCTATGCTGTATGTATCATTTCTCATTCTAGTTAACTATGTTTATTCTTTACACATGATGATACATATACTGCAGATGGATTAAAATGATCAGGAATACAATATTCAGAATGTGCTGGAAAGTATTTCATAATCTATGCTGCGTGCATGATTCTTGTTAATTATGTTTCAACCTTTGTATAGGTTGGTAATATTGCAGATTGATTAAGACTATATCCGTTACAATATTCAGAATATGCTGGAAAGTGTTTCATAATCTATGTTGCACACAGGTTTTTCTTTCTTGTTAATTATGATTTGTTCTTTATATAGAGTGGTAAAATTATTGCAAATGGATTAAAATGATAGGCTTACAATAATGAAAATGTGTTGGAAAGTGTTTCACAATCTATACTGTATGTGTAACTTTTCATTCTTGTTAGTTTATTTATGTTTTGCTGTTTGCACAAAACATATATAAACTAACAGGGGGGGGGGGGAGGTTTGGATGGGAAGATTACTGTACAAAGATGAAACTGATAGGTTTAGAGCATTCAGAATAAAATGGAAAGTATATAAACATGTTTAATGGAAAATTTTTTACTCTCGTTAATTATGCTTTGTTTTTTTGCACAGAATGGTAAAATTATTGCACATGAATGACAATAAGTTTACAATATTCAGAATGAGTCAGAAAATGCATCATAATTGATGCAGTATGCATGACTCTTCGTTCCTGTTAGTTATGTTTTGTGGGGTCATCAAGGCTTCTTGTTAGTTATGTAAGGGGGGGGAGTTTGTATCGGGTTTAAGATTTTATTAAAATTTCCATGCTCTAGTCTGTACCTATTTACATAATTTTTTTTTCTAAAAATCTTGATTTGGTTAGATAATTGTTTTTTTTTTTTTTGTTTTTTTTTTTTTCGGGTTTGAATCTCGATTCAGTTTGACTTGAATTGGAATTTTCAGGTTCTTGCCGAGTTGCATTTCAAGTACTAGTTTTCAATTCGGGTCAGTGGATGGGGACAGAAATTATTTTGTCTTTCTTGAACAGATTTTTATTTCCTAATTTTTTTATTTTACTTTTTTTTTTTTTTGGGGGGGGGGGGGGGATTGGATTGAGTTTCAGGTTATTCAGATCGGGTTCGAGATAGACTTCTATTGGAATTTCCATGATCTGGTCAATACATATCGACATAAATTGTTCTTTTTTTTCTAAAATCTTGATTTGATTAAATATTTTTTTTGGGGGGAGGGGGGTTGAATCTGGTACCAGATTGACTTCAAATGGAATTTTCAGGTTCTTGTTGAGTTGCATTTCAAGTATATTATTTTGTCGCAGATAAATTGGGTTACAATTGGATTATTTTTTTTTGGGGGGTAGTGTTTGTACTGGGTTTAGGATAGATTTCAATTGAAATTCTTGTCAGTGTATGTGGACAGAAATTATTTGGTCTTTCTTGGACAGACTTGTGTTTCCATTGTTTTTTCCTTTTCGGGTTTGGATTAGGTTTCATGTTAACTTTCAGACTCTTGTCAGTGTGTATCGGCAGAAATAATTTTCTCTTTTTCAGATTAGGTTAAGGTTCGATGGAAATTTTTTTCAGGTTTCAATCAGGTTCAATTCAAATGGAATTTTCAAGTTCTGGTCAGGTTGCGCTTTAATGGAAAATATTTTGTCCTGTATAGATACTGGGCTCCGGTTATATGGAATTTCCTTTTTCAGGTTCGGATTAGGTTTAAGATAGACTAATTGGAATTTCCAGATTTCTGATCACGCATATCTATGGAAATTAAGTTTTCTTTCCTAAATCGAGATATGGTCGGATAATTTTTTTTTTTTTTTTGGGGGGGGGGGGTTGAATCTGGTTTCGGTTTGACTTCAAATGTAATTTTCAGGTTCTTGTTCAGTCGCATTTCAATGTATTTTATTTTGCAGCAGATAGATTGAGTTACTCTTGGAGGGATTTTTTTCTTTCTGGTTTTGGATTGTATAGGATAGATTTCAATAGGAATTTTTCGATTCTGGTCAATGTATGTCAATGGAAATTATTTTGTCTTTCTTGGACAAATTTATCTTTCCATTAAATTTTTGTTGGTTTAGAATGGGTTTCAGGATAACTTGTAGGTTCTTGTTGGCAGACTTGTATAAAACCAAAAACTTTCTGCAAATTAATTTAATGTTGGGTGTAATTCGCATTTTTTGCGCAATTCATGGTCATCATTCGTGTTTTTTATGCAATTTATGAATGTAATTTGCATTTTTGAGCAATTTATGGACATAATTTGCAATTTTTATGCGATTAATGAATGTAATTTACATTTTACATGATTTATGGACGTAATTTGCTATTTTTATGCAATTCATAGACATAATTTGCGTTTTTTCAGCTTTCTGTTGATGAAATTTGTGTTTTTTTAATCGATTTATTGACGTTATTTATGTTTTTATAGGATTTATGAATGTAATTTGCTTTTTTTACCAATTCTTGGACATAATTTGCATTTTTTGTAATTTATGAACGTTATTAGTGTTTTTTTGCATGATTCATGGAAGTGATTTGCATTTTTTGAGTGATTTATGAATGTAATTCACGTTTTTATGCGTTTCATGGACGTAATTTGTGTTTTTTGAGCGATTCATGAATGTAATTCACGTTTTTTATGCAATTCATGAATGCAAAACACTATTCGCTATTTTTATGTGATTTATAGACGTAATTTGCGTTTCAGCTTTCTGATGCCGAAATTCGTGTTTTTTGAGCGATTTATGAACATAATTTCTGCTTTACTACACGATTCATAGACATAATTTGTGTTTCTCATACAATTTCTGAACGTAATTCTCACTTTTTAAAACAATTCATGGACGTAATTCACGTTTTGACGATTTGTGGACCCAATTCGCGTTTTCTATGCGATTCATGGACATAATTCGCGATTTTTATGCGATTAATGAATGTAATTTACATTTTACAAGGTTTGGTAACCCATAGACTAATTGGAATTTCAAGATTTCTGACCACGCGTATCTATGGAAATAAAGTTTTCTTTCCCGAATCAAGATATGGTTGGATTTTTTTTTTTTTTTTTTTTTGGGGGAGGGAGGGGGGGGGGGGGTTGAATCTGGTTTCTGTTTGATTTCAAATGTAATTTTCAGGTTCTTGTTCAGTTGCATTTCAATGTATTTTATTTTGCAGCAGATAGATTGAGTTACTCTTGGAGGGATTTTTTTCTTTCTGGTTTTGGAGTGTATAGGATAGATTTTAATAGGAATTTTTCGATTCTGGTCAATGTATGTCAATGGAAATTATTTTGTCTTTCTTGGACAAATTTATCTTTCCATTAAATTTTTGTTGGTTTAGAATGGGTTTCAGGATAACTTGTAGGTTCTTGTTGGCTGACTTGTATAAAACCAAAAACTTTCTGCAAATTAATTTAATGTTGGGTGTAATTCGCATTTTTTGCGCAATTCATGGTCATCATTCGTGTTTTTTATGCGATTTATGAATGTAATTTGCATTTTTGAGCAATTTATGGACATATTCGCAATTTTTATGCGATTAATGAATGTAATTTACATTTTACATGATTTATGGACGTAATTTGCTATTTTTATGCAATTCATAGACATAATTTACGTTTTTTCAGCTTTCTGTCGACGAAATTTGTGTTTTTTGATAAATTTATTGACGTTATTTGTGTTTTTATAGGATTTATGAATGTTATTCGTGTTTTTTTGCACGATGCATGGAAGTGATTTGCATTTTTTGAGTGATTTATGAACATAATTCACATTTTTATGCAATTCATGGACGTAATTTGCATTTTTTGAGCGATTCATGGATGTAAATCGCGTTTTTTATGCAAATCATGAATGCAAAATGCTATTCCCTATTTTTATGCGATTTATAGACGTAATTTGCATTTTAGCTTTCTGTTGCTAAAATTCGTATTTTTTTGAGCGATTTATGAACATAATTCCCATTTTACTACACAATTCATAGACGTAATTTGCATTTTTCATACAATTTATGAACATAATTCTCACTTTTTTAGACAATTCATGGATGTAATTCACGTTTTGTGCGATTTGTGGATATAATTCACATTTTTTATGCAATTCGCTTTTTTTGAGCGATTCATGGACATAATTCGCGATTTTTATGCGATTAATGAATGTAATTTACATTTTACATGATTTATGGATGTAATTTGCTATATTTATGCAATTCATAGACATAATTTACGTTTTTTCAGCTTTCTGTCGATGAAATTTGTGTTTTTTGAACGATTTATTGACGTTATTTGTGTTTTTATAGGATTTATGAATGTAATTCACTTTTTTTACCAATTGTTGGACCTAATTTGCATTTTTTGTAATTTATGAATGTTATTAGTATTTTTTTGCACGATTCATGGAAGTGATTTGCTTTTTTTGAGTGATTTATGAACGTAATTTGCATTTTAGCTTTCTGCTGCCAAAATTAGTGTTTTTTGAGCGATTTATGAACATCAATTCCCATTTTACTACACGATTCATAGACATAATGTGTATTTTTCATACAATTTCTGAACGTAATTCTCACTTTTTTAAACAATTCATGGACGTAATTCACGTTTTGAGCGATTTGTGGACCCAATTCATGTTTTTATGCAATTCGCTTTTTTTTGAGCGATTCATGGACATATTTTGTGATTTTTATGCGATTAATGAATGTAATTTACAATTTACATGATTTATGGACGTAATTTGCTATACTTATGCGATTCATAGACATAATTTGCATCTTTTGAGCTTCCTATCGACGAAATTTGCGTTTTTTGATCGATTTATTGACGTTATTTGTGTTTTTATAGGATTTATGAATGTAATTTGCTTTTTTTAACCAATGTTTGGACATAATTCGCATTTTTTGTAATTTATGAACGTTCTTAGTGTTTTTTTGCATGATTCATGGAAGTGATTAGCATTTTTTGAGTGATTTATGAATGTAATTCACGTTTTTATGCATTTCATGGACGTAATTTGTGTTTTTTGAGCGATTCATGAATGTAATTCGCGTTTTTTATGCAATTCATGAATGCAAAACACTCTTCGCTATTTTTATGCGATTTATAGACGTAATTTGCGTTTCAGCTTTCTGCTGCCAAAATTCGTGTTTTTTGAGTGATTTATGAACACAATTCCCATTTTACTACACAATTCATAGGCATAATTTGTGTTTTTCATACAATTTCTGAACGTAATTCTCAGTTTTTTAAACAATTCATGGACGTAATTCACGTTTTGAGCGATTTGTGGACCCAATTCGCGTTTTTTATGCGATTCATGGACATAATTCGCAATTTTTGTGCGATTAATGAATGTAATTTACATTTTACATGATTTATGGGTGTAATTTGCTATATTTATGTGATTCGTAGACATAATTTTCATTTTTTGAGCTTTCTGTCGACGAAATTTGAGTTTTTGGTCGATTTATTGACGTTATTTGTGTTTTTATAGGATTTATGAATGTAATTCGCTTTTTTTACCAATTGCTGGACCTAATTCGCATTTTTTGTAATTTATGAATGTTATTAGTATTTTTTTGCACGATTCATGGAAGTGAGTTGCATTTTTTGAGTGATTTATGAACGTAATTTGCGTTTCAGCTTTCTGCTGCCAAAATTTGTGTTTTTTGAGCGATTTATGAACATAATTCCCGTTTTACTACACGATTCATAGACATAATTTGTGTTTTTCATACAATTTCTGAACGTAATTCTCACTTTTTTTAAACAATTCATGGACGTAATTCACGTTTTGAGCGATTTGTGAACCCAATTCATGTTTTTTATGCAATTCGCTTTTTTTGAGCGATTCATGGACATAATTCGCGATTTTTATGCGATTAATGAATGTAATTTACATTTTACATGATTTATGGACGTAATTTGCTATACTTATCCAATTCATAGACTTAATTTGCATCTTTTGAGCTTTCTATTGACGAAATTTGTGTTTTTTGATCGATTTATTGACGTTATTTGTGTTTTTATAGGATTTATAAATGTAATTCGCTTTTTTTTACCAATTCTTGGACGTAATTCACATTTTTTGCAATTTCTGAACGTTATTCGTGTTTTTTTGCACAATTCATGGAAGTGATTCGCATTTTTTGAGTGATTTATGAATGTAATTCACGTTTTTATGCAATTCATGGATGTAATTTGCATTTTTCATGCAATTCATGAATGCAAGTCGCTATTTTTATGCGTTTTATAGAGGTAATTTCCGTTTCAGATTTCTGCCACCAAAATTCGTGTTTTTTGAGCGATTTATGAACATAATTCATGTTTTACTACACGATTCATAGACGTAATTTGCATTTTTCATACAATTTATGAATATAATTCTTGCTTTTTTACATGATTCATGGACGTAATTCACATTTTAAGCAATTTGTGGACATAATTCCCATTTTTTATGCAATTTGTTTTTAGCACTTTCCAACAAAGTTGAAAAGTGCTTATGCATTCGGTTTGTCTGGCCGGATGGCCGTCTGTCCGCGCTCTAACTCCCGTAAATATACTCAGATTGCTATGAAATTTTTATACATTATTGATGTTTACCCTAGCACGAACCCTATTGAAAATGAAGTATCTACCATGATTAGTTTATCTACAGAGAGAATCAAAAGTTTCCCATTACATTACGGCCTATGGGGAAAAATCGTTAATATACTCCGATTGCCATGAAATTTTAGGACGTTTACCCTAGCACAAGTCCTATCGAAAATGAAGTTTCTACCATGATTAGTTTATCTACAGGGCGAATCAAAAGTTTCCCATTACATATTTTAAATATATTAAGCTTTTTCATGTATAATAAAATTGATATATGTCTCTGAAGCTTAATATAAATTATACGCTACTGTCTTGCATAATATGAAGTACATAGTGTAGCGGAGATTATTGCTACATATCTTTTCCCCTTCATAAATGCAATAATTATTTCCCTTTAATAAATTCTTAGTTTTTTTTAGTTTCCCTTTTCACTAATAAACCCATTAGTTAAATTAATTCTACATTTAATAGTTAAGTTCTAACTTTCATACTTGCATTTTATCACAACATTGTAGTTCAACAATAATTACAAATTATTTTGGACAGTGAAATCGTACCATGCAAAAAAAAAAAAACCTTTCATCATTCTTTTTTGAAATATTCCAGTTGTAGTAGCACCTAATCCTGACTATTTGTTTACCTTACCCGGACTGACTGTTTCATTTTAATTTATGAGATGAATTACATTTCATCTTATAGTTTTATTTTTGCATTTTTTAATTTTAGCCCCCAAAAAAGTCGTGAACCGTTCAAAATTATGCCCCAAGGTTTCACGCCACACCTGTCTTGCGAGACATTTCATTTTCGCCTTGAATTGGCCTACCAATTCTTTTATGTTAAATTTTATGTGACTTCCAAGTGCACTCCTTTCGTAGATCAGTGCGATTTTACTGAGGAGCGGGGCGGACTTATATTGTACGCAATATGGGTTCGTCCACTATTCCCTCTCCCCCTAGGGCTGATGTCTTAAACTGAAGCCATAATACTTGTACTGTTTGTACAAGAATAAGGGCTACAACCTTTTTATGGGCATGCCACTGGCATCTCTTTTTTTAGTAGTCCTGTGCCTTATGCACAAATTTTCATTTTCAATTTTTAACAGCATACATCATTTTTAGAACATATTATTTTAGTTAGTTTTCTTTTATTTTTGTTTTAAATATATACTATTTGTGTTTTGTGTTTTATAAATATATATTTTTGCTTGCAATTATGCCATTTTGATCTCAAAAAGGATCAATTTAAAGAGAAGTTATCAAACACTAAGCTATCAGGTGATCACAAATAAATAAATAAATAAAATACTTCTCTTAATTTTTGTTCATGACATAACAAAACAAACAGCTGGTACCAGCGCCACAACAAAGAATTTAAATAAAGGATCCGATATTAATTAAATATTTTGTGGCATGTTTGAACTATTAAGGAGCTCCCTGTCATGATAATTATAAAGATATATATGGCCATTGTTTTTATTTACATATGCTGCAAGCAAATAGTATAGTCAATCATTTTTTGTAGTACTTATATATATATACTTGTATGTTTTTGATATGTGTTTTTGTATATATTTTGGTAGACGGCACTTTCAGTATCTTCAAAATAATGACAATAATAGTATTTAAAAAAAAAAAACTTTAATACAAGTATAAAGTTTTTTTGTGGTGGCTGGGGTGAGTTATGTAGCGGAGATTATTGCTACATATCTTTTCCCCTTCATAAATGCAATAATTATTTCCCTTTAATAAATTCTTAGTTTTTTTTAGTTTCCCTTTTCGCTAATAAACCCATTAGTTAAATTAATTCTACATTTAATAGTTAAGTTCTAACTTTCATACTCCCACTAATAGAAGTAAAACTTTTCATCTTTTGGAGCTCTCTGTATAAAATAATAATAGAACTTCCTTTCTCACAAATTTTCTGTTGTGTCTGTGAAAAACATCTGCCCATAGATACCGCACTTATTAACAAAATAAAGAAAGCTCTGGGCTTAGTTCATCATAATCTTTTATCCGTTACATTTTTATTAACATCTGCCTTCCACATCCTGTTTTCATTCTCACAATTAATGCTTAAAACTAGAAATACTTTTATCTCTGTTTATCCTGACTGTGCTTTCTTTCTGTTCAATTGCGCATCTGGATAATATAATTGTGGTCAGCAAAACTCCAATTTAAGTAACGGCCTGCTTTGCCCTTGTCTATTTCCCAGGCTTAAGATATTTCTGTAACCCTATAAAATATTCGCAGATGTGAAAATAATCCTTGGGTTCCCAGACCGCAAATGTAGTCACTGATACTGAACGTGTGGTTTATCAAATATCGCCAAAATTCTTTGTATGAAAAACTTCTGATGCCTTTTGGCGATAAGGGCTATGACGTTGTATCGTCACTCCACTGATTGCCATCATACTGACAACATGTAGCTCACTAGAGCTCCGAGAAATTCCCCCCCTTATGGGGGAATCTACAGTCTGTTAAGTCTTGCAAAATAAATGCGTCCTAAAATGTAACTCTCTTTTCGGAGTTTTTTGTGTGTGCTTCTCTTGGTAAATCACCTGGGCCTATGAACTAACACCTTTACACATAGCATTTACAGGGCCACACAAAAGATTTCAAATAGTATATTTTTTCCGAAGTACCGTATATGTGTCCGATGATGGCTGATGGAGGGATGAAATGCATTTTAATTATGATATGCACGTTTATATTTCGCTAAATATATGCACATTATATGGTGTGTATAAATGTTATAGTTGATATACAGGGCTACCCATAAAGAGCTCACCAACGTTACTGAATATGAGCGTAAATTATTTAAACGTAGTTCTTAAATAAGCTATGCATTTTTACGCTGAGCTTCATTCAATTTACTGAGAAATGTTTGCAGAATATAGATAAAAGGATATACAGGGCCACGCAAAGAATTCGGTACATGGACGCGTATGAATGATGATTTATGAGAATGTGATTTCAGTTGTTTTAAAAGTGTTTTAGTTTACAATAAATTTTAGCCTGATGCTGACGTGTAATAAAGGTACAATGTAAACTACAGGGCTGAACAAAAGTATTCAAGTATGTTTCCATCTAATAGTATGAATTGCTGAAAAAGAAATCTCAAGCTACTGGGTATTTTCTTGCTAAGCTAAATTTTCCCATTATATGAACTGATATATGAAATACAGGGCTGTTCTAATGTACTGGAATACATATTTGGGTATATTTGGCTATACACTATTATTTCCCTAAATAACAAAATTTTGTTAAATATTTCATTAAGTGTTGGAAAGTGCTTCATAATCTATGCTTAACGCATGATTTTTCATACTTGTTTTTTTAGCGATTCATGGATGTAGTTCACATTTTTTATGCGATTTATGCATGTAATTCACATTTTTTATGCGATTCATGCATGGAATTTGTATTTTTTAAGCGATTCATGGATTGAATTAACGTTTTTTTTTTTTTTGTTTTTTTTTCGGTCTTTGGACGAAATTCATGTTTTTCGCGTGGTATTTTCTCGAAATGTTGGGGGTTTTTACATGATTCTTTGTTGAGATACACTTTTTTTTTTTTTACGCAATTCTTTGTCGAAATAAATAAATAAAAATTGTTTCTCCATAAAATTTTCTGCACATGGTGTGCGTCTATATTATACAACTATGCTTGTCAGTGTGTATTGTCAGATTTTTTTTTTTCAGATCGAATTAAGGTTTGATAGAATATTTCTTAGGGTTTGAATGAGGTTCAACTGAAATAGAATTTAAACAATTACATTTTAGAAATGACAAAACTAAAAAATGTAATTATTTATCGCCCATTATTAGCTGTTAGTATTTTAAAAGATTTATTTGTTAGTGTGTTAGTAACTTTACATTATTTGAATTAAAAATTTTTAATTTCTTGTATTAAATTTAATCTTAAACATGTTTTCTTCTTAGGTATGTTATGCAATTTATTTAAATAATGGATTCAAAGTTATTTGAGGATTTTATGATCATTAGTAGAAAAAGGCCTTTTTTTTTTTTTTAAATAAAAAAAGCGTTAATTATCAAACATTTTTGTAAAAGAATGTTAGAAAGAAATACTTCAATTTCGAGACAATGAATATGAAATTAAACATCTATAGAAAAAAAAGGTGGTAAATTTATATTTTATGAAACTCATTATTAAAGCATAGAAGTATAAGTTATTTCTTTTTAAACCAATGTTATCGTTAATATTTGGTTAAGAATTATTTGCTTACCCAACTTTTAGTGCTTGTAAATTCTAACATTATAAAAATATATTAAGATTTTCCATTTTAGATGTCCAATTTATAAATGCAGTTTATTAATAACGCTATGTTCTAAGTTGTAAAGCTAGTGCTTTTATATTTTGATTATTGATTTCTATAACGTAATATTAACTATTACAATACTTTTGTATTCGGTTTGTGATCTGAGACAAAATTTTTCACGCTTGGATTTAAATCATCAGACTCTTAGGAAGAAAAAAAGAAAAAAAAAAATTCTATTTTGAACAGCATCTAATGCAGACTACAATGATGCGCTGTAGTACCTCCGTGGCAAATAACATTTTAAAATATAAACATGGAATTTCGAAATTAATGAAATAATAGAATGCATGAAACATGTTAAAGCTACAGTCACTAATGGATAATGAGAGTTGGGTGCATGTCAAATTACTGGATGCAGCAAACTTATGCAATGGTCTCTAAAACACATGAAATTTCTCAAAGCCGCAGTCAATAACAAATGTATGAGCACTATGCCCATATGAAAACAAACGACAAAAATTAACAGATGCAGCAAACTATGCGGTAACATGCAGATTCCCAATATCTGGAAGAAATGAGTGATACCTGAACTAAAAAAATCCAGTGACAAGATTGTGAAACAAATACATTAAAACAATAACGTTTATATTAGAAAAAAAAGGGCCTAAAACTCTCACTCGCTAAAATAAAACTCGTTAAAGCAGTCCAACTACTGCATGTATAGCACTTAGAGCACATGAAAACAAAACAAAAACAAAACACTCAGGCTGCAGCAAAATTGCTGTGCAACAATCCGTAAAATACACAAAATTAATTAAAAATGCAATCACTAATGCATGTTGTACAAGCACTGTGTGTACATGAAGAAAAAAAACAATGAGTGCAACTAATTTGTTTTTAAATCTCTGAAATCTTTATAGCCACAGTCACTAATGCATGTAAGAACAAATTAACTTCATTACTTTCTTTTGAATTATCAAAATACTGCTGTAATTTGTTGATAAATACTAGTTTGTTCACAATTTCCAATAATAAGTGCACTTACTTATTTTAAAAATTGTTTAAAACCTGGATTTACTGGCCATTAAGCTAAGCTAAAAAGGCACAGTTTCAAAATGAAAATTAATAGCGACAAAAATGCATAAGAAAAAGTAATAAATGCATTTTGAATAACATATTCAAATAATTTTAATCTAAAAATTAACATCCTGGGTTATTAATCACAGAAATTAATAAATGAAATAAAAAAGCACAATTTTTACAACACTTAAAACTTAGTATTGTGAATTAATTCATATAATTATTGTTAATTAATTCATATAATTATTGTTAATTCATATAATAAGGACATCTATAAACTTAAAAACAATCTATTTTGAGAATTTTAGAATTCACAAGCACTTGGTTAAACTGTTGGTCAATTATAAATATTGTTTGTTTACCAAAATTTAGCAATAGTTTACATATTCTGTGATAGTTTATGTTAGTTTGAAATCAAATCAACATGCTAACTAATGTATACATCACTTATACTTTTTAAATAATACTTTAATAATGAGTGCCAAAAAATATTTATTTACCTTTCTTTTTCATTATAGATGGTTTAGCTTCACGTTCGTCTCCTGAAATTGAATATTTCATGCCAACATACAGCACGAATCAATTTGTTTTGATTCGTGTACTTTGATTCACCATATTATTTTATCCAAAAAAGGGGGCCTTGTTTCTCCAAATAACACAATACCTATATTACCATAATAACCATTATTTCGCAAATTACACAACATACATGCTAAAAACAACAAGTGCCAAGTACAAAGCTTACCGCCAGCGAATTCGATTATGATTCAAAACAAAACTATCTAAACGCGTATGAATACATGGAATTCTAAAGCAAATTTATTAAAAATAATTTTTTTTTGTAAACTTTAAAAGAAAATCATAAGTCAAAAGTATATTGAATATGTATAATTAAAAAATATTTCCCTATTTTAAAAAAGGATTCAAAATATTTTTTCCACAAAATGCAAAAATATCCAATGTAAGAAACGTAATATTTTCTTCTTATGAAAAATAAAGGCAATATAAATAGAAATTTGATTTAGTATATATTTATTGAATGTTTTAAAGCACATGATAAGATGTTTTTGTAGTTTAAAAAACATTTATTGCTTCGATGCGGGTGTTTTAACTATGACCATAACTACATTTGCCTTTTCGCAGTGTCTTCGTCTGCTAACCCATAGAATAACATGTAATCCGCGAGCTAATATAGTCCAATTTTCCAAGACCAATATATAACAAACAAGAGTTTTCCTAGAAACAAGGCAAGTCTTATTCCCTCTATCTTAAAGAGATTCATATTATATATAAGTTTTAATAAAATCTCCCAGCCCGTTTTCTAGATCTCATTATCAGGAACAAACAGCATCGATTTCAGTTTAAAAATGGTTATCGAGATCTAAAAATATACGGCACGTAGAAATGTAAAAATTATAGGATAAGATTAGACTGGGAATATAAGACTATATTAAAAAAATTGGACCATTCTGACCAATATTTGCTGAGTTATTAGAAGGCGGCTTTTCCGATTTCCTTTGATGTTGAGTTAGCTGTATATATGAAGTTCCGCATCTACCCTTATGACGATGGTAGGTTTTGACGATGGTAGGTTTAAAGCTGCGTCACTTGAAGGCTGCCGCCTTCTATGATTCATCAATCAAGATCCACCTCTGACTTATTAATCACTTATAAATAAAATAAACAACTCACATAGCGTCACAAAAATTTATGAAATTAAGTAGTGTGACATTATTCAAATTTACTTAATTAAGAGGAATCAAGTTAATGAAATGTTGTATAAATATTAATTGAAAACTCTATAGATTACTAGGTACTATTAGGTTATTCCGTCGATCAAAAAATTATCGCCTAACAATAAGATTAAATGCCAATTATGGATGATCGTGAGTGTCACATTCAATGACATTAAATACGATTTGTGTATTTAAAATGTCATTAAGTGATTTTTATTTCGACTTTTTATTAATATTTTACTAATTATTTGTTTTTTCGTTATTTGAAATAAAAAATATGTCATGTATAATTTGGCTATTAGTTTGGTGATTGTATAATTTGGCGAAATTGGTCGACGGGATAACAGAGTAGTACCGATTACTAAAATATTTCATAATAGAAATAATTTATGTAACTGAAAATGTTTTATCCAACATTTCACTTAAGTTTAAAACAAGCAATATATAGAAATTGTAAATTCCCTCAAGTGTGTGTAACTTGGGACCAGACATTGTGCAAAATATAATGTGCTCATCTTTTGTTTACATTTTTAACAAGTTGGAAATTGCACGTGAACGTAGCAAATGAGGTGCGTTCGTATGATAACGAAGTTTTAAAAATATTCAGATCTTGCTGATATAGTAGAGCGTACTTCGGATACAGTATAGTAGTCGAAATCTTTGTGTTTCTGTAAATATGCAGAAAGTAATTTTTATTACACCTCAGAAACATATATCTTATTCATAAAATGTGAAATAGTTGAATATAATTAAAACACGCCCCAAACAATGTTTCCCCGTATAGCATTATGTAGTGGAATACTTTTGTGTGGCACTGTAATTTAATAATAAAAATTCTTTGCATCACAGATTGTACAGAAAGCATATTTTAGTATATATTTCATAGATTCATGCCAATTCTATTATGTTCGAATGAGTGTAACATCATAAAAATGCATTTGAATCTTTTTTCCCATTGACCGTAATGTAATGGAATACCTTTGATTGTCCCTGTAAATGATCAGTGCATCGGACTTTCATAACATTTGAAATGACTCGGTAAAATTACGTAATAATTATATGTTTTAAATTTCAAACGATTAAAATGCATTTGAAACTTTTTCCCCATTGACCGTAATGTAACGGAATCCTTTTGATTGTCCCTGTAATTGATTTATGCATCCAATTTTCATAACATTTGAAATGACTCGACAAAATTACGCAATAATTATGTTTTAAATTTCAAACGATTAAAATGCATTTGAAACTTTTTTCCCCATTGACCGTAATGTAACGTAATCCTTTTGATTGTCCCTGTAATTGATCTATGCATCCGATTTTCATAACATTTGAAATGACTCGACAAAATTACGCAATAATTATATGTTTTAAATTTCAAACGATTAAAATGCATTTGAAACTTTTTTCCCCATTGACCGTAATGTAACGTAATCCTTTTGATTGTCCCTGTAATTGATCTATGCATCCGATTTTCATAAAATTTGAAATGACTCGACAAAATTATGTTATAATTATGTATTTTAAATTTCAAACGATTCGGTTGGGTAGTTTTTGCGTTGTTATATGCGGACGGATGGACAGACAGACAGACGGACGGACTGAGCGACAACAATAGGTGCTACGCATTTACATAATTACGAACGCACCTAAAAAGAGTAATTTGATTGTAATAATGGAGAAGAAATCATAATGAATGCTTATAATAGAGTATAATACAGTCAACTCTGTGAAATCCACAAAATGCATTATCTGCAAAATATGCTAAAATATGAACATTGAAAAGTGTTTTAACATTTAAACTCAAAGATAAAGATATGCAATACTATTTATTTTCATGAAATGACAAATTTTTTAATGAAATAAACTGGGGATTTAAGAAAATTCATGTATTTTGCACCCTGTATTTTTTAATAACATTACTTTAAGCAAGTCAGTATGTTTCAGTTGATTAAGTATGATTAATGCACACCTATTCTTTTCTCAAGCAGCAAAAAAATTTTAAAAATAAATAATTTTATCTCTTTTTTTTTTTTTTTTTTTTTTTTTTTTTTTTTTTTTAAATCAAACAAAACTGATACATATCTCCTTCAGTAAATATTCTTGAACAAGACAATTTTATGTTGGTGCAAGGAGTAATGAGAAAAAAAATTATTGAAAACAAACCAAAAAAAGTACAGTACAGGATTTTTACCTGGCATTCTCGTAAAATTTTGAATATACCCTATCTCCCCCCTTTAATCCATAAGTTTTCATGCATTCTATATTATATTCTATATTAACAAGGCGCCACTTGTCTAGTTTTGTTTTCAATCAGAATGCGGCAAGTTATGGAAATTGGTTTAGCATTTTTCATTCAGGTAGAATTTATTTATTTAGAATAGAATTGATAAAGAAAATGCAAAAAGTGAAAAACATTGAACAGACATGATAGAATCATTAAGTAATTTTCATGGTTTTAATAATCCACATGGCCGTTTCTTGTTATGCGAATTCAGTCTTTCAATGTCTTAATGTACAATGAATAAAGTCTGCAATAAGGTTAACTGGAGAATCTTGCAATGGATTTTTGCCGCCGCTTATTCAAATTTACTTAATTAAGAGGAATCGAATTAATGAAATGTTGTATAAATTTTACTTGTTAACTCTATAGGTTACTAGGTACTACTAGGTTATCCCATCGACCAAAAAATTATCGCCAAACTATAAGATTAAATGCCAATAATGGATGATCGTGAATGTCACTTTCAATGCCATTAAATACGATTTGTGTGTTTAAAATGTCATTAAGTGATTTTTATTTCGACTTTTTATTAATATTTTACTAATTATTTGTTTTTTCGTTATTTGAAATAAAAAATATGTCATGTATAATTTGGCTATTAGTTTGGTGATTGTATAATTTGGCGAAATTGGTCGACGGGATAACAGAGTAGTACCGATTACTAAAATATTTCATAATAGAAATAATTTATGTAACTGAAAATGTTTTATCCAACATTTCACTTAAGTTTAAAACAAGCAATGTATAGAAATTGTAAAATCCCTCAAGTGTGTGTAACTTGGGACCAGACATTGTGCAAAATATAATGTGCTCATCTTTTGTTTACATTTTTAAAAAGAGTAATTTGATTGTAATAATGGAGAAGAAATCATAATGAATGCTTATAATAGAGTATAATACAGTCAACTCTGTGAAATCCACAAAATGCATTATCTGCAAAATATGCTAAAATATGAACATTGAAAAGTGTTTTAACATTTAAACTCAAAGATAAAGATATGAAATACATTTTCATGAAATGATAAATTTTTTAATGAAATAAACTGGGGATTTAAGAAAATTCACGTATTTTGCACCCTGTATTTAAAAACAATACTTTAAGCAAATCAGTAAGTTTCAGTTGATTGGGTGCAAACCTATTCTTTGCTCAAGCAGCAAAAAAATTTTAAAAATAAATAATCTCTAAATATTTTTTTGAAGGATTTTTACCTGGCATTCTTGTAAAATTTTAAATATACCCTGCCTCCTCAGTCTAATCCATAAGTTTTAATACATTCTATATTAAAAATCCATTGCAAGATTCTCGGGTTAACTTTATTCATTGTATATTAAGACATTGCAAGATTGAATTGGCATAACAAGAAACAGCCATGTGGATTATTAAAACCATGAAAATTACTTAATGATTCTATCATGTCTGTTCGATGTTTTTCAATTTGTGCATTTTCTTTATCAAATTCAATTGTACATAAATAAATCCTACCTGAATTGCTAACACCAATATCCAGCCGCCGCCGCGTTCGGATTCAAAACAAAACTAGACAAGTGGTGCCCCTAGGCGTATGAATACATGACTTTCCAACAACAAATAATTTAAAATAATTTTTGTTTGAAAACTTAAAAAAAAAATCATAAGTCGAAAGTATATTGAATATGTATAATTAAAAAATATTTTCCTATTTTAAAAAAGGATTCAAAATATTTTTTCCACAAAATGCAAAAATATCCAATGTAAGAAACGTAATATTTTCTTCTTACGAAAAATAAAGGCAAAATAAATAGAAATTTGATTTAGTATATATTTATTGAATGTTTTAAAGCACATAAGATGTTTTTGTAGTTTCAAAAACATTTATTGCTTCGATGCGGGTGTTTTAACTGTGACCATTACTACATTTGCCTTTTTGCAGTGTCTTCGTCTGCTAACCCATAGAATAACATGTAATCCGCGAGCTAATATAGCCCAATTTTCCAAGATCAATATATAACAAACAAGAGTTTTCCTAGAAACAAGGCAAGTCTTATTCCCTCTATCTTAAAGAGATTCATATTATATATAAGTTTTAATAAAATCTCCCAGCCCGTTTCCTAGATCTCATTATCAGGAACAAACACCATCGTTTTCAGTTTAAAAATGGTTATCGAGATCTAAAAATATACGGCACGTAGAAATGTAAAAATTATAGGATAGGATTAGACTGGGAATATAAGACTATATTAAAAAAATTGGACCATTCTGACCAATATTTGCTGAGTTATTAGAAGGCAGCTTTTCCGATTTCCTTTGAAGTTGAGTTAGCTGTATATATGAAGTTCCGCATCTACCCTTATGACGATGGTAGGTTTAAAGCTGCGTCACTTGAAGGCTGCCGCCTTCTATGATTTGTTTCAGGTTTGTATGTTTATTTTCAAAAAAATTATTTGATGAATCATTCATTTCACTCTTCTCCTGCCCCCCCCCCCTTTTTTTTAACTTAATTACTTCTGAGCATGCTTTAACTTAAAACTTTACACTGGAATGAAATATTAAAATTTTACACAGGGAGGTGTATTTTCAAATGTTATTTTCAATTTACTAGCTAAATTTATATAATCCAAGGAAATTTTTCTGCAGAAAATTTCTCATGCTTTGTATTGCTAAATATTTCAAATTTTAGTTGTTTAAGAGGCGTACAGCCAACAGAGTGAAGAAATATCCAAGCTGTGAATTTTTAACAGAAAAATTTCTTTTAATTAAATTAGTTTCATCAATGCTGGATTCTCTATAGTTTTGTGTTTGAAACAGAATATGTGAGTGTGCGACTCATGGAAAAATATTCCAGATTATGCTGCAGTTATAGCCTTGCCAACATATGATAGTGAGAAGTGCCAGGCCTGGGTATCGTTACTGTGGTTCAGTTGGTAGAATGTGGGTGCGCTATACTGATGATTCAAGTTCGATTTTCGACTTGGATATTTTTTCACTCTGATGGCTGTGTCTTTTTAAGCAACTAAAATTTTAAATATCGCGCAATTTACTAACTTTAGGATTTTTAAATCAAATAGCTCAATTACAGAATAATAATATATGAATATTTTTATCAATTATTTTAAATTTTAAAGGAAAATGATTTCTAACCACTGTTTTAGAATGATCATTTACACTAGTGTATATATTTAAAAATGCTGTCAACAGAATATACTTATATACAATGCCTTATTTTAATTTTAGCAGTTAAATAAGATTTCCTGCTTTAATAAAATCATCACAAATTTCAAATCTAAGACAAAAATGTCTTCTCTTCTTTTGTCAGATATGTTTAATTATATGACTTTGTCATGTTATTCTTCATTCAATGTAAACTTTTCAAAATGTACTTTTTAAGGATGCTGAAAATATTTATATGAAAGAGGACATAGTTAAGAGACTTGCTGACGCAACTACTTCCTCTGAGCGAAAAGAATGTCAAGAAGTACTCATCTTCTACTGTGAATTTTCATCTGAGCGAGGACCAAGCATGTAAGTATCTTAAGATTGCAGTTATTACCTAAGCGATTAAATGTATTTTTCATTTCAGGAAAAAGGGGAAAAAAAATCTGATATTTTTAATTTTTATATTGTTGTGTAATTGCCATCTTGGTAAAAATTTATGAATATTTTTGTGCTTTTGTTTTGCATGTGTTATAATATAAACTGAATTCAGAATCTGTATGTTGTAGCTATGCACAATTATTCTTCTGAATATTAGTCCAAAAATTTAATAAGCAAAGTGCTTTAAAATGAAATTTTATTGCTGTGTGATATATTTATTTCTGATGTGTAGTTTCTATTCATTTATTCTAATTTTATGTTTATTTATCACTAAATTTATTTAAACATATTTAGGTATGCAAAGAGTTTTTCTTAAGTAAAATATATGAATTTGCTGCTCAGATTCAGGGTTTGCAATTTGTTTTATTTTTAAATAGTCAGATATTAATAATCATACATCAAGATAATCAGACAAATTAGATTTTTTTAAATTGAAATCTGTTTTTTTTTTTCACATTGACTTTTAATTTAATTATTAATTGGACAATTGCACCATAAATTAATCTCTAAAATATGTATTCAAAATAAATACAATTTGCTAAATGGTACACCTACAAAATAATACATTTAAAAATATCTACATTATTGTAATGTTACCAAAGTAATGGTGTAATAATGGAACCTGTTAACAAAAAATAACTGTTTTTCCCATCTCTAACTTATATGCAAAATAACCTGGCTTCAGGGTCAGATAAACTTGAATATAAAATCAAAGAATATTAGACAATAGTCAGAAGTAAACAATCAGAGCACAAACATTGGGTACAACACTGATTTTAGAAACCATTGTGCACTTTCCACAATCTTGACAAGGAATTTTAAAAAACAGGTCTGTGCAGTTTTCTTCCTGCCCCCTCCCCTACATGCTTGCTCATTGTAGCGTGTTGAAATAATTTTATGCCATAAAGAGAAAAAGTGGTAGTAAAATTTCCTTGCATTCCATTGTGTTATTCTATTTTTTCTGGTTGTAATGTATTTATATTAGCAAATTTATTTGTGCTATTCAATTTTAGATTATTACTATTAGAAATTTGACAAAAGTTTACTGTTTAGTATTTTTAAATAGAAAAGTGACTGGTAGTTTAAAGAAAGCGCACAATTATAAAACTGGTACTACTTGCAACTGGCCAGCAATGAAATTTCCCAGTTTTGCCCTTTATTAAGGCTGTTTTCAGTTGCTCTGCTCAAAAAATGCAAAATGTTTTGACATATTTACAAATTAATTTTTTATGGTAAAATAACAAATTAAGTCTGAGTATGGAAGTGATTTGGAATCAAACTGTATTTTCCATTTTGTGCCTGTTGAGTTATAAATGACTTTGATCATGTGACACAAACACACTTTTCATCCCTATTTGAGTGGTATATTTCTTTTTAGCAGAAGTTCGACCCAAAACATTCACTTTGACACTATTTTCTAAAGGATCTATTGCGTTTGCCAAAAAAAGAGAAAATTAGTATGATTATGTTGTTTCTGAAAAACACCTGCTAATTTCATGCATTTCCGAACAGAAATAAATTAAAACTTATGTCATAAAGTTCCCCTTTCAGATTTAAGAGCCTCCATGGGTTCAGAGAACAAAATCCAGGGAGGTGCAAGATTTCAGATCAAATGTGCCAGTAGTATAAAAACTGTGTGCATTTTTTTTTTTAAATGATTTTGAAAAAAACATTTTTTCCTAATCAATAAAGTGGAACTTTGACTCTTTTTTTCAGTCTAAAAATATATTCATTTCAGGCATAATTATCAAAGAGATTTGTAACTGAATTTTTTTTTTTTTTCATTTTTCTTTAAATTATTTATTTAAATCTTGATCTGTAAGTGACTGTTGTTTCATTAGAGCAGTTTTTTTCCTCTCCTGCCTTTATAATATCTGGAAATTACTTTCTAAACATCAACTGCATTTTCCCCTTTTATCCCCCTTCCTTCATCCCCCCCATCCTCCAAAAATACATAAAATAAAATAATAATAAACGTGACATACATTGTTTTACTGCATACCTTCATTTTTTAAAGGAACTTCGTATAACCTCTGTTTCTCAAAAGAGCTTTAATATATACTCTGTAGGGTACCCTCTGCTTAAAGTTTTAAATACTACTTTTTTAAATACTACACCACTGCATATAAAATTGCTTTATTGCCATTTTGATAACAGATAAAGGAATAACTCCGGATTTAGAATAATTAAATGCCATGTTCAGTTAATCAAATTATTGCATCTGTTTTAAATAAGAAATTTAGACAGTATGTCTTAATTTGCATACCTGTACTAATAATTAGACAAAATATAAAACTGTTAATGAATATGCATGATTATAATGAGGGTGTAATCTCACTCATAATAAATAATGTAATACACATGGATTTTATAACAAGAGAAAAAGAAAGTCGATTATCAAGTGCAGTATTCAACACATAGTCCATCTGAATGTGTATGAGCAGATGTGTATTGTCATGAACTATGATATTACAACTGACGACTTAGGAGAAGTATTGTTTTTGTGACACGGTAAATAATGCTATGTAAAAACCGTTATAAATCAATAATTACATCCTAAAATAAAAATTTTTACTTCCCATTATATCTTTTCAGGGGTCTAACGGACTCTTCACAAAATTCGATGACAATAAAACAGACTCTTCAGAAAAACAAATTTATGAAAAACGGACTCTTCACAAAAATAAATTTAAGAAAAACCGACTCTTCGCAGAATTATATTTTTGAAAAAACAGCCCTTTCACAAAAAAAACAGCATAATAAGTGTAAATTTCTGCAAAAATCTAGATTTTTGTGTTCATTGTATCATTTATCTCAACATAAACAAACTACAGCCTCTTTCGTTTATTGCTATCTTGCTTTCCACTCTTTCTCCCCGTTATCCTTATTTTGAATGAGCGCCGATTGGCTGATACATGAATAGAAATTAAAATTTTCCATTTGCATGTGAAGAAATGTAATTTGTTTTCACCTTTTAGTTTTATATGCAAAATAATCTATAAAGAAAACAATTTTTTTTTTTAATTTACTTTTTTTATTATTATGAAGCCAAGACTAAAGTCATCTATTAAATAAAATTTGTTCTTATTTCAAAAATAATATAATGATTTTGTGTGTATTCAATTCATGTTATGTTGCAAATTAATGAAATAATTTTCTATATGAAAATTTGAAAATCTATATGGAATAATTTTTCTACTGATTTTCTGTTTGAAGAGGGAATCAGTCCTTGTTTGAATTTGATACTTTTGAAAAAGAAAATCAGTGTAAAAACTTAATTCATTTCCATGTATCAATTTAATGATTGAGTTCTAATTTTACATTGACAGGATTTCAAATGAACTGGTAATTAGAATTTATTTTTATACTTATTAATCTCTGCCTCATACTCGCTTATTGCACCACAAGCAATGAGTTATAAATCTACTTTCTTAACTAGTTATATTATTAAATTATATATTTATCCAACTACTGTGCTGTCCTCTAAAAAAACCCACATGAAAATGTATCCTAAAAAATGTATCCTACATTGTTTTTTCTAAAAAAAAGTCACTGAAACCAATTTTTTGTTTTGTCCTGTTTGTAAAAAAAAAAAAAAAAAAAAAACTTCTTAGAAACAAGACAAAACAATTTGACTTCAGTGGTTTTTTTTTTTTTTTTTTTTTTTTTTTTTTTTTCAAATATTTGAGTGTTTTTCTTTGGGATACATTTCCATGTGGTTTTTTTGTGCAGAACTATAGTTAGTGCTTTTATTTAAAATTTGCAATTGTTCTTTCAACATTTACATTTGGTTCTTTATTTCTTAACAAAAGCTACACACGAAAGAAGTTCTATTGAAAATTAATAAATAATAAAATCATTTTCATATTAAATTGCTTTGTGGGACTAACTGTTAACCATACAAGCTTTCCTTAGTTTATAATTTCATTATTTACATTAATTTAAACATTCTGTTTGTCGATTGTTTATTAATTGCAAAAGAATAGAACAGGAAACCTCTCTATGTATTAGTAAATTAGATCATCTGCCTAAATATTAGTTTATTTCTGAAAAATTAAAACATGACCCAATTTCGAAGACTGGGCGGGAATGGATTAACTAATATTTTGTGAATTTACTTTTTTAACAAAAATAGAAATAATTCACAAAAATAATAGTTAATTTCACAAAAATAGGACTCTGGAAAAAAACCTTGACAGACCCCTGCTTTTAGTTTTCTATTGTTTTTAGATGAAATTGGAAAACGTGAAAATTTCTCATTTCATAGAGAAATACAATTTGAAAATACATGATCAAATTATAGTAGATCATCGATTATCTGGACACCAATTAAAGGGATTAATCAAGGGCATATATATATGAATGAATGTTATTAATTCTTTCTTTCTATCTCTCTCTTTCTTTCTTTCAAGAAATTTCTCTTCTAATGTGAGAGTCTCACTCAAAAAAAGAATGTCCTCTATGAAACAGAAGACTATCAAGAATTCCTTTTCTCTATCACAGTGTTTTTTTTTTTTTTTTTTTTTTTAAGTATATGTATTGTACAGTTTATATATGTAACCAATTTTGTAAAAAAAAAAAAAAAAAAAAAAAAAAAAAAAAAATCTTAGCATGCTATTTGTAATGTGCTAAAATGTGCATATTCAAGGGTGGGGATTTTTTCACGCGACAATGAGATATAAATTTATAAAAAGTTATTTATATCTTATTGTCACGTGTCATTTGTATTGACCAAGAAATATTTTGAAATTTTGTTTTATTTATATTATGATTATGGAACTTATTTGACGGTTCCGAAACATGTCAATGTATTTTATTTTTATTATAACACCTTTCTTAAATAAAATTAAAATTTTTATTAAAAAGTGCATATTACAATTACCAGTTCTTAGCCTGTAGAAAGTATGAAGGGAAGTTACCTAAAAAAACATTGCCCACAGGCATTCTTTTATGTTGTCCAATTATTTGGATTTTTCATCAACTGCCTGGGTTGGCCTCAGTTCCGACCGGTCCAGATAATTGGTGCTCTATTGTATTCGACATATTTTTGGTGTTTTAATCACTGGTGGTTTTAGTAATTTAATATGCTTTTGAAATACTTTTAGTAGTTTTAAAAACATCTCTTATGCAAATATTAAGGATTTTAAAGAAATCATCTTTACTAAAGGGGCGAAATAAAACTTCAAAAGGCATTACACTGCCACATTAAAAAGTCTTGATCGAAAGCATTATATTTGCTTACTTTTAAAGCAATCTTTGACAAAATTTGTGTAAAAAGCTGGATAAAGGTGGTTGGAATATGTCATTGTTTTGGGTATTTTTTACTCATCTGATTTCATGGATGATCTTCAAGATAAAAATTATCATTATTATTTTTTTAATAAAAAGTCAAATAGTTTTTAAAATTTTATTATAGTGGTAATTAAAGGTTAAAATTCAATATTTGTATTAGTAGCCAGTGGTCAGTAGAGGTTGAATGTTTAGTAGCCACTATTGTCAAATTAGTGGCCACTAATTACTATCAGGGATGCCACTGCGAAGAAAATATTGTGTAAAGGAGATATTTACAATATTTTTCATAACATTTATACTTAAATTTTGTGAATTATATTGTATTGGAAATTGCATTGGCATATTTATCATGTTAAGGAGTCACAGTGCCTTAAAATTGATCAAAATAATAGATTTTCTTTTTTTTTAAATATTAATTGAAAGCTTCTCTAATTCTGAATGTTTTGACACCTCCTTTTTACCTACATGACAATTATACTGCATACATTGTGAGATATTGTAAATTATGTTAATAAATCCAGCACAATGAACCATATAAATAAAAACTTTAAACTGAATCAGGGTTCGCACAGACTCCTTGGACTCCTTAGTAACTACTTAGAAATGAAAACGTTCCCAAGTAGTACTTAGAACTACTTAGATAAATAAAATACTCCTTATAAACTCCTTAAATTGTATTGCGGTCGGGGATGCCGCGGACGCGCTATAGTGCGTAAAATATGCAAAAAATCGGCGACGGGACGCAGAAAAATAACTCTTTCGCGTCCCGTAAAACATGTAATTTCGTTTAAAAATTGCAAAAATGGCGCATTTCGTAAAAAAAAATTTCAAAATAACGACTATTTTTCAATAAATTTCGTCAAAGAATTCGCAAAAAATGGCTAATTTCCACATAAAATTTCGAAAAAACGGCAGATTTCCTCAAAAAATCGCGAAAAAACGACAAATTTCGTGTAAAAATCGTGATAAAACAGCAAAATTTGTCAAAGTATTCGCGAAAAACAACAGATTTCGTCAAAAAAATCGCGATAAAACTGCAAATTTTGTCGGAAAATACGGCATATTTTGTCAAAAAAATCTCAAAAAATGGCTAATTTTGTCACAAATCGCGAAAAAACGGCAAAGATTCTCAAAAAGTTGCGAAAAAAACGACAGATTTTGTCAAAAAATCGCGATTAAACGATAGATTTCGTCAAAAAATCTTTAAAAAAAGATAGTTTTATTCAAAAGATTCGCGAAAAAATGGCTAATTTCGTCACAAAATCTCGAGAAATGGTAGATTTCCTCAAAAAATCGCGAAAAAACGATAAACTTCGTCTAAAAATCACGGAAAACGGCAAATTTCGTCAGAAGATCGTGAAAAAACTCAAATTTTTTCAAACAGGCTTGGAAGAGAAAAAAAAAAAAAAACGTTAATGCTGGAAGTGAATTTTTCTGTTCCAAAAACTAATTTTTTTGCTTCATTTTTTTTTCTTTTTGCTGCTCTAAAAACGGATTTTCCTGCTTCACAATCTGTTTCTGACTGCTCCAAGTTTTTCTGAGTAAATGTGACTCAGAAAAACACCCATTCATTAAACAAAAAGTTTCATCAGTTTACTCCTCAACAAAAGTATTCTTTTTTTCAGCAAAAATGTCTTTTTCAATAAATCAGTCTTGTCCCTTTTTAAAAAAAAAAGAAATACAAACAATAGTGATACTTGTTATCTTCTACATTCAAATGTTCAATATTTTATAGTTAAATTTGTATCTTGCACATTTATTTATTATTAAGGGAGACCCGTAAGAAAACCCCCCAAATTTTTATTATTGATTTTAAAGTAATGAATTTTGGTGTACTACTTAAGAATCTTTTTGTAAGGAATAATTAGCAAAAAAATTCACTTTTTATTAAAAAGTATATTTTTTATGCGGATTTTTATGATTTTTTTTGTCGAAAAATACACTTTTTAAAATTACTACTCCTCATTCAATTTTCAATATTTTGGTATTACTAAAATTTCTTAAATAGTGTTATAGTATATAGAAAAGAACTAAGGAGAGATATCTTTAATTTTCTATTTTAATCAAATAAAAAAATAAATTACGCATGGTAAATTTCCTTAAATTCGTTATAATTTTCATGTTTACCAATTTATGTAAAATTTTCAGAAATAGTTAAAAAAAAATATCTCTCCTTACTTTTGTTGCAAATTTTTTTAAGATTCTAAAAACGTAAACACTTTGTTTCTAAATCATTTTACCACTGAGCCTTAGTACTTTGAACTTAGGCAAAATATGAAAAAAGTCATTTTCAGGAAAACACGTTTTAAATGGCCGCTAGTCCATTAAACTCTATAGTGAGTACAATTAAAAATGAACATGATAAACAACACAAATAAACATGAATATTCGCAAATATGTATTTTATCGTTTTCTGAGATAAAAATTTTTTTGAACTTTTGAAGATTTTTGGCCAAAAATGGGGTACAGGTCTCCCTTAAAACAATGATTATTGCATTTTATTTTTCATTTGCAAATGAACAAGTTCAATTTTTGCATCTAAAATAATGACTTATTAGTGGGGAGCCGCTTTTGATAAAAAATGACCCAGAATTTTAGAATTCCCGGAGACCCAGGATTTTTCAAGTTAAGCGGTGGTTTTGCACGCAAGCAATATTGCTTTCCCCCCCCCCCCCCCCCAAAAAAAAATGCGATTGTAAAGCGCACGGTAAATCCTGTATGCACATCATTCGACAAAAGCATAGCAGTGACTGGTTGGGATCATACTAATAACCACCAAAGTGATTTAGTTTTCATGGCCATAATGAAAAGAAAAGTGAAAAGAATAATCCAGATTCCCCTCTAAGCTTCTAATTTCAAAAAGTGATTACACTGTTTAATTCCTTCACAGCTAGATATACAACTTGGATTTCTTCTTCATAATACGATTTATCATGCTCAATTTTGCTGATAACGGTGGATTCAAGGGTGATTTCTCGTCCGAAAATTTAAGGCATCCTTTTCCGAAAACTTGAAATTGGGTTATCAGTTTCGCATAGTTGCCAACTTGTACGGTTTTCCACGCGAAAAAACAATCGCGGAGACATGCAAATTTCATGAAAGCATTGCCGAAAAAGCGCACATTTCGTCAATATTTCGTAGAAAAACGATTTCGTCAATGTTTTTTGTCCACGAACTTTGTCAAAAGATTGTTGAAAAACGCGAATTTCCTGTGCGGATCATGGTTAAAACGGCAATTTCACCAAATATCGCAGATAAAACGCTAATTTCGTTAAAAGATCGCGGGGAAAAACACTGTTTTCAATAAAAGATCGCTTATAAATATTTAATCAAAAAATCATAACCCCCCCCCCCCCCCCCCCACAGATTTCATCAAAAGATCACGGAAAAAACGCCGTTTTCCAGAAAAGATTGTGTAAAAATGCAAATTTTGTCTAAAAATCGTCAAAAAAAAATGTCAATTTCATAAAAAAAAAAACCCACAGAAAAACTGCCGATTTCGTCAAAAGATCGCAGAAAAACTGCCGATTTGGACAAAAGATCTCAGTAAATCGCCAGTTTTGCTAAAATATTACAGATAAATCGCTGGTTTCGTCTGAAGATCGCGGGGAAGTGCCGATTTCGCCTGAAAATCGCGGATAACCCCCCCCCCCCCCCCCCCCCCCTCTCGCGGTGGGTAACTCGCGGAATCTCTGTGGAATTGGGGCTGTGCAAGTGCATACCAAAAGTGACAAACCCTTAAAATTTTTTGGACTCTTTGGATTTTTTATGTACTCCTTGGATTTTTTCTTCCTAATTCTGTATGAACCCTGCTGAATTTTCTCCCTGTTTGTTTTTATAGTTTGCTTGTTTGAAAAATACTAAGGCTTTTTTTGCTAATTGAGATAGAGGGTTGATTTTTACCTTTTCCCCATGGTGTATTTAATATTTTTGTATATGGCTTTAACATTTAAGTTTTATAGTTATTTTTTTAAAAAATATTTAAATTGAGAGTTTGCCGAATTTCTTTTATTTTTTTATATACACAAGAAAAAAAAATTAAATTACAGTATATTATATATATGCATATATTGCAGTATTATTCAAAATTGAAGAGATGATTTCAAAGATACTGTCCCCTTAAAATGTTTTATAGCATTTTCTATAATAAATACACTGCATTTTCACAGTTGGATTGGTGTAAACGAATAGCTACCTCGCTACCTGTCAGTATGTACAGTTTCATACTACAGTAACATTACAGTACAGCCCAAATTCTAATCAGAATAGTAAATAGTTAATTATTTTATGTGTACAGAAAACCATAACTTCATTCAAACTTATGATTTTTTTCCTTCATCACTGATTTTTTTTTTTTTTTCGACCACTTGATCAGTTTAGTAATATTTTCCTCTATTAGTCAATGCATTTCACAATCTTTTGAAGAAATTTTCTGCTTTTTTTTTTTTTTTTTTTTTTTTTTTTTTTTTTTTTTTTTTGCGATGTTATGACAAAATTTATCGCATTTTCACTATTTTTGGGATGAAATTTATAGTTTTTTCTAGACTTTTGAACGAAATTTGCTGTTTATTCGCGACTTTTTGACAATTTGCTGTTTTTTCGCATTTTTTTTGACGGGATTGGCAGTTTTTTTGCAATTTTTTGAAGAGATCTGCCTTTTTTCTTGTAATCTTTTGAAGGAATCAGCTGGTTTTTGGCGATCTTTTGATGAAATTTGCTGTTTTTCATAATTGTCAAAGATTACCATTTTTCACGATGTTTTGACAAGATCTGTCAATTGTTTTTGATCTTTTGACGAAATCTGCTGTTTTTTGCAACCTGTTGAAGAAATCTGCCGTTTTTTCGCAATCTTTTGGACAAGTTTGCCGTTTTTTCGCTATATTTTGATGAAATTTGCCTTGATCATTTTTTGACAAAATTTACTTTTTTCCGAGATTTTTTACCGAATTTTTTTTTTTTTTTTTTGAAATCCTTTGATTAAATTCGCATTTTCCTGAGATCCTTTGAAGAAATTTTCGATTGTTCTTCGAACGATTGGCAAAATTGTTTATTTTCGGCACCATTTGTCAAAATTTGCGATATATTTTATGTTCTAATTTTCGTATTTATGACTGTTTTTAATTTTTGAAAATGATTGATTGGCATTTTGACAATCAGATGCATAAGTTGTCAATTTTTTACATTTAATTGCCCTGTGGCCGGTGGCGACTGTGAATTTTAACCTTTAGTGGCAATATACAAAATATGATTTTAATTTCAAAATTATTTATTATATTTGACTGGATAAATTTCAGTATGTTTTTAATTACTTTTAGCATCTTTTAAATGATTATATTGCAATATTTATTTTTATACAGTACTCTGGCATGTACTTAGATAAATGAAATTTTTTGTATTTTATTTTTAGGCTCAGACATTTAAGAAACACTGATCGAGACATGAACAGAGATTACTATCCATTTTTATATTATCCAGAGCTATATGTTATGGAGGGTGGATATAAAGCATTTTTCTCTAGTTTTAAGGTATGTGGTAATATATTAAGCTGGTCATTTTGTTTAATGTAATAAAGGTTTGCAATTAATGTAAACTTTTAAGTAGCTGAAATATTTTGCTGTATTTTTTTTTTCTTTTTTCTTCCGTGAGGCAGAACTTTTTTTCTTATTGGTTTTGTCGAAACAGTTTAAAATTGCTATTTAAATTCTGCTTAGCATTTCAATCTTTTTTTATTAAAGTAACATTATCTTAGCTTCTTGTTTTTCTCTCTCCATAAGAATGGTTGGCAAAGAAATAAATTTATTAAATCTTAATATATTTGAAAAAAAAAAAAAGCCAAATATTCTAACAATGACACAGAATAAATAAGACCTATTCTAATTTATATTATTTACACAAGATAATTATAATGAATGATTTCTTTCTGTGAATAAAAAAAAAAAAAAAAAATGTATTTCTTGTCCTTACAATGCATATTCATGAAATTGACAAATATTTGAGAAATGCATGCTTTCACAAAAAATGCCAAAAAATAAAGTATGCAAGTAAGTGCGCTGTATTGCTATTAATAAATTTTTGCATTGTATTTAAATGTGTTGCAGAAATGATACTCTTCATCTGTTTTTAATCTTCTCACTGACAAGCTCGTGTTAATGTGTTCACTAAGCTCCAGGTTTCACTGCAAAGTGAACAATATTTAATATAAATCTAATGATTTAATGGATTTTTGATGCGTTGTACAATGATTAATACTCTGATGATTCACACATTCGTAATCAACTATTTTAATGTAGTTATGAAAGAAACATGCTTTGTTAGCATTTAAAACAAATGCAGAGAAAACATTACAAATTTTGGCTGTTGGACGATTGTCAGGGTGTTAAAAATTTTATTAAATACTCTTTAAAAATATATATATATACTAGCGGACCCGACAGACGTTGTCCTGCCACCGACAGACGTTGACCTTCCTGGCACCGACACCAGAGAATCAAATAAATGTACTTAAATATAGTAATACGCACGATAAACACTACGCTCTTAATTTAATTTCTTATTACAATTATGTAAGGAAATTATTTTCACTCTTCAGTGTTTTTTGAAGTCGGTTCAATTTTTGATAGAAAAGTTTCTTTTTCTCTTTTTTGTTAAAATTTAACGATTTTCTGAAGTCAGTTAATCAAAATTATAATGCAGGCTATATTTCTGTAAAACATACACGTTTGACAGGAGCGGGGTTCGAAAACGCGATCTCTTTCTTCGAGAAGAAGAGCTTATATCTGGCGCCTTTGACCACTCGGGCATTCCGTCCGCACTCCATCGAACTTATTTAACACTTTTAAATAGCGAAAAATCACTAACTATTAGTTTTTGCCTAGTTACTAAAAAATACTGAATCAATTTCGATGAAATGTGAATCTAAACCATTCTCGAATCCACTGGAATACATACGCAAAATTCCATTAAAATTGGTCCAGTCGTTTAGGAGAAGTTCAGTGACATACACACGCACAGAAGATTTTTATATATAAAGATGAGCATTGAAAATTTGAGGTTTTTGCGCCGAAGACATCGCCAAATTAGGAAAATGTGAATTATCTCACGAACTACTGGATTAAAACAAATTTGCGCAGTACCGTTCGATTCAGCATGAAAAAATACACTAAAATATGTTATCAGATGAAAAATAACTACAAAAGCCGATTTTTAAGGAATTTTTTAAAAGTTCGTTCTTTTTTCTACTCATCTTAGGGGTGGAATTTTCGAAAATCCCTTTTTAGCGGCACTCGATGTTAAAAGTAGTATTTTTACTCCAATTTTCAAGATTTTTGGATCGGTAGATTTTTTTGTGCTATGATTAATACGAAATCCTGACTTTCTTTAATATATATAGCACTTTTAATTAGCGAAAAATCACTAACTATTAGTTTTTGCCTAATTACTACAAAAGTACCGAATCAATTTCGACGAAATGTAAATCTAAACCATTCTCGAATCTACTGGAACGCACACACAAAATTTCATCAAAATCGGTCCAGTCGTTTAGGAGAAGTTCAATTACATACACACGCACAGAAGATTTTTATATATAAAGATACAGTAAGCTCTCGCTACAACGATATCCGATACAACAATAACTCTCTGTACTACAATAATATTTCCTGGTCCCGGTGAAATTGCATATAAACTAATGTTATCCTCCCCTCAATATTACGATATTCTCTAGAACAATAAACCCCTGTAAAACGATTTTTCTTTTAAAATTTCAATGTTATTTTCTTCCTTTAAAACGGTATTTTGGTTTTTGAAAACTGAGAAAAAAACTTTGTCATTCATCATCTTTGTAATTTTTTCGGTCTACTTTATTAACAGAAGACTCACTGTTGATTTTCAACATATCTGCATAAAGTAAGATTGTCTATTGTTCAGATTTAGATTGTAGAAACCATGTAAAGCCTTCTTGGAAATGGATGGGGGAAAAACATAATCCTTGTCACGGAATATGCTAAATCGTTTGGTTTGTCATCTTCTCATTGCTAAAGGAAGAGGAAAAGAGAAGTATTTATAAATGACATTGTAAAAAAAAAGAATTCGAAACTTTTAGAAGGTGTGCAGAGTTGGATGATTTTAGAGTCTTTAGTGATTTTGATTCTAAACGAAAAATTTGATTTTTGATTTTCTTTCTTTCATCAATGTATTATCCCTTAAGATGGCAGAGCAAAAACAACTATCCTTTCGAGATAAAATGAATATTATCAACGTTATTGACGAGGGAATGAAACAGGTTGATATAGTTAAAAAATACGGATTATCGAAATCTACTATTACAATGTTCCCGAAGAAGAGGAAGCATATCGAAGACATTATAAGTTCAATACAATTAACCTACAGCAAAAACAACTGAAAGTTGTGACAAATGAAAATATTGATGTTGATGTTTTAAAATACTACCAAGAGGTGAAGGCAACAAATGTTCCAATAAATGGACCTTTGTTATGTGAACAAGCACGTAAATTTCGAGTAACGCTAAGGAACGAAAATTTTAAAAGTAGTAACAGTTGGCTAATGCTTTTCAGGATTGTCACGAAATAATTTTTCAGGCAGTTCAGAGAGAGGAAAAAGTATGTTCGATTAATTACGCATTTGAATAGCGGCAGAACAAGAAGAAAAAAATCTTATAAAAATTATGTTCCAGAAGAAGTTTCTAACGCAGATGAACCTGGGCTGATTTTCGAACTCCTACCCGATTGGACACAGGCGTTCAAAAGTGAAAAGTGTTACAGAGGGAAGAAATTGAAACTGAAATTTACTGTTCTTCTGTATACAAAAAGCACAGGCACACATAGTATCCAACATACTTTAAAAACCTGAAAAGTCTTTCTGTGGAATATAAAGCCAATAAAAAATCTTGGATAAATTCTAATTTTTTTCTGAATGGTTACAAAAATTACAGAAAGAAATTAAGAAGAAAAAGAAAAAAATTGTTTTGTTGGTAGATAATTGCTGCACTCATGTCTTATTTCCAAAATTGCAAAATGTAGAAATTATTTTTTCCCCCTGCCAACTGTACTTAAATTTTGCAGACTCGAGATATGGGTAGAATTAAGTGTTTTAAGAGATATTACAGAAAACAGTTGGCAGAGTTGATATTTAGACATTTTGAAAATAAAAAAGAAGACCCTTTTAAAGCTGTAAATGTGAAGAAAGCATGCGACAGTAATGCTGGGAGTTGGTAGAAAGTAACAGAGAAAAACAATTTTAATTGTTGGAAAAAGGCCGGTTTTATTCATGAAGATAAAAAATCTGACTGTGAAGAAAATTTCATTAAATGAGATCATTCATATGATCAAGAATGTGTTTTGAACATCCAAAAATCTTTACCCTAACTTGATAAAAGAACTGGCAAAAAATATGAATTAGTGTGGAAGACTATTGAACAGCAGATGACAATCTTATGGCTTTCATATGAGATGCTGATGAAGACATTCTCTCTTTGAAACTACTGACGAGATAGAAAACAACAGGATGGTGATAGGAGAGGATATTGATGATAATGATACAAGTCCATCAAAATCTGGATTGTCATCCCAGGAAAATCTTCAATTTGTGAAGTCTTTACAGACATTTTTTTTTCAAGCCTTTGGTCGACAAATGAAAATCATTTCAGTGTACTAGACTCAATGCATATCATTTTCGTTGACTTAATTGTTAAAAGATGAATAAACACACCAAAATATTGGATTATTTTCAATAAAAATAGTTTTCGGGTATGCGAATATTTCTTTGCTCATTTTCTGAATTTATTAAAATATATTTTGCATTATTGAACTATTACTATTAACATTCTGCTAACTATTTTCTTCTAAATATAAATACTTAAGTAGTATATACCTTAAAATCACAAGAGATCCCTATTAAATGCCCAAAATATGTAGGCCCTCGATATAGCAATAACCCCTTTACAACAATATATTTATTTGGTCCCTAAAATATTGTTGTAACGAGGTTTTACTGTACAGTGAAACCTCCTAGAATGGCCATCTCTAAACAATGATAAACTCAGAGTACTGGCAGCATGTTGATGGAACCAAATATGCTCCATAGCATTAACATTAGTACAAACTGCTAAATAAGGAATTCTGAATAACAGCCACTTAAAAGCCATGGGGGGAGGGGGGGGGGGGAATACAGCTTCTGGTACAATTTCATATTTATTTGCAAACTGAAATGCAGATTAAACAAAATTTATTTGATATGTCAACAAACAGAAAATGAAGACATTAATCATCATGGAGAAAATTTAGATAATATTCTTGGAACACTAGACATAAATAACATAAAGGTCTGTGAGTTAGTATGTCAGGACAAAAATTTGGCAATTACTGCCACATTTGATTCCATACATCAAATGATAGAAAATAGGAGAGAGGAAGGGAAAATGGTTATACAATCACCCTAATTTTCCATAATAACAGAAATATCGAAGGTTTGATGTACCTTCATGAAATTTAAAGTTTCATATTAAGTCATAATAATGAATTGTATAGCAAAACAGCTCATATTGTTATTTCTTTGAAGAAAGATGTTTGCAGCAAAAGCAAAGCAATTGCAAATCAGATTTTTTTTAAAGGTTTTAAAATGATGGGGTTAAATTAAAATGACTGTGTATTTCTATTTAAATTTATATAATTTAAATTTTTTTTAATGAAACCTCTGTGTAACATCCACCTCTGAAGAGCAATCATTTTTCACCAGATCCACGGTTAATCATTATTCAGAGGTTACACTGTACATGCATAATTTTTTGATTACATATTTGTGTTGTTTTTGTAAATCTTAAAAGCAGTAATTTACAAAAATACCCCCCCCCCCACCCCAGAAAATAAATAAATAAATAAATAAAAATTAAAAAAAAAGAATTTCTAAAAAAGTGTGCATTACATCATTTCTGCACTGAAAGGAGGTTTTTCAATGTTAAAATCCTTTTTAAAATATTAAAAGATGAATAGAAAAATTCTAATAAAATATGCATAAAAATCAAAGTAAAGAAAATCATAAACTGCATAAAATCTTTACTATTCAACTGCTTCAAACTTTCATGATACAAATCTCTATTTCAATACAAAATTAATAAAAGGAAAAATCAAGAGTTATAACAGGAAAGAAGTATGTTAAGTTACTGCTTCTGCTTGTTCACTGAAGGTTAAAGGAAATGCTCTTTTATGATATCAACATGTAAATGTTAATTTTTTATAGTTGTTTGTCTTTTTCATTTTGTCTTTTTTTTGTGTGTGTGTTTTGCTTATTTACTTATAATCCAAGTGGGTGAAAATTTTTCTGGGCCAGGAATCAAACCAGGGATCTCTTGGATGAAGCCTCTAATTCTCTTGCAACTGAGCCATCCCAGATGAATGTGGAGGACATAATTTTAGCTCAGTTGGAAGAACATTCATTGAGATCCCTTGTTTGATTCCTGGACCAGCAAATTTTTCACTCGCTTGGAAAAACTACTACTCATATGATTTATTTACTAATTTGAATAGCTGTGTTAAAAATTAATTCACTGTATTATGATTGTGAATACACCTCTAAAAAATCAAATCATCTCTAAGCACCTCAATCTAATCACTCTCAAGCTAATCAAAACACCTCTAAGATGAGGACTCTAACTGCACCACTGATTATATTGTAAAATTACTAAAAAGAGCAAAAAAAGTAAGCAAGGATCTGTCCTGACTTTTTGACTAGAGCCTGTTTTTTGTAAAATTGAGATTTTTGTGAAAAAATTTGGTTATAATTTTATGAGTTAGAAATTTTTTTTATATTCAGGTGTCTATTAATTTTTAACAAGATCTTTTATATATATGAATGCTGAATAATATTTTTTGGCGACCATCTTCTTTTTTTAATAGATCAGATTTTATATTAAAGAAATTAATTTGTGAAAAGTCTGCATAACATTGATTCTTGGCTAATTATTGACTTTTATTTTAAGAGGACACAATACCTTAAAATTGGTTAAAATGTAGTTTTTTTTTTTTTTTTTTTTTTTTTTTAAATATTAAATTGAAGCTTTTTTAATTCTGAATATTTTGGCACCTCATTTTTACCTATACAACTATAGTGTCATGAGATATTGTAAATTTTTTTAATAGATCTAGCACAATTACTCATACAAATGAAAACTTTAAGCTGATTTTTTTTTCCCCGTTCATATTTTTACAATTTATTTGTTTGAAAAATACTAAAGATTGGAAGCTTGTTGAATTTTCTTCATTTTTTAATATACGTGAGAAGTGGGGGGGGGGGGGAGGAATTATTAAATGCAAAATCCCACATATCTAAAAATCCATTCACAGTTTTAAGTAGTATATTCTGAAGAATATGGAAAAAAAAATCGAAATAAAGATATTCATATTTAAAAAAAGGAGATTTTTAAAAAGTTAATAAAAATAAATTAATAAAATAGGCTGTTCTACAAGAGTATTTTTATATTTACTTTTTAGTATTAAGTATTGTGCCACCACATATATTACAGTATTATTCAAAATTGAAGAGATGGTTTCAAAGGTACTGTGTCTCTTTAAAATATAAATTAATTTGAATCGTAGTCCAAGATAAGTAGAAAGCTTTTATCTCATCGGGTGAACACCAGGATTCTTGCTGCTGCTCACCATTGTGCCAAATCTCAACAAAATATTTCATTTGGTGAGTAAACGAACAATTAAAAACTCCAAATTGTGAGTGCTCAGTTTCTGCTTTGTGTGTGTGTGCGTGCCAATACAGTTGAGATTCTTATCCACATTTCTGGACCATTTAGGTCACCTTACATGTTTAATCACATTATATAATTTTTTTTACATTTATTTTGCAGAAATTAATAGTGATACTGACTCAATACCAGTGTCTGTTTAGCACCAACCATAGACACAAATGATTATGGGATAGATATTTCTCTATTGTCAGTTAATCATTATTTATGTACAGGTGTGACCTCACACTTGTAAAAACACATACAAAATTACTTTCATCAAGTGCCAAATACAAAAAAGTTTTGTTTTGAATGTGGAAATTAGCTATTTACCATACTATTTGTTAGTTTTATGTAAAGTATCATAGGCTGGTCAATTTCTACTATCGGTCAGAGGCAAAGTCTCATAGCAATTCTTAGTGTATATTTTCACAGTGGTAAATCAGACAGCTGTTTATTTTAGTTTTTAATTTTTATTTAGATTACTAAAAAAATGCCTGAAACAATTACATATTTCGGAGACATTTAGAATGTACTTAGTTTTAAAAGCTTTTGTAGCGGATATTGAATTTCTATTTTCTAAATAATTACAAAAAATTAGATTGTTTTAGAATTAGATTTTTTAAAGGATATGATAAGGTGTTAAGGGTAAATTTTTCAGTGTTTCATGCTGAATCTATTTTCCTAACATTTATTTTCATTTGACTATTGTTTTTTATTTTTTGTGAAATCACCAGTGTTATCCAAAAGCCAGTGAGAATCCTAATGAACACTCATTACCTCAAAAATATGTCTTGGCTTCAATAGCCTGTTTGCACCTATGGCTGCTATTCAGTTTCTCCTGTGTATACTGTTTGCTTAAGATAATTTGCCACTAAATTATATTTTGATTTTCTGTTTATTGAAAACATTTGATGATAGATGAATAATTTTCACCCTTTTTTCTTCTCTCACATGTAAATCTGTCTATTATTTATGGTATCATCAAGATTTCAGGTATTCCAAAGATTGAACTTGGTCTAAACTTGATTTAACCCTTTAAGCGTCTGGCAAAATTTTACATGCAAGTTTAACGACTTATAAAATAATAGCTACGGAAAGTATTGATATTGAGATTTGTATTCTATAATCTTAGATATTTATTTATCATATGCAATTAAAAAAATTAACATTAATATAAATTTTAGTTAAATAAGGCCTTTAAATCCAAAAACTATGTGACGGAAAAACACGGTTAAGCCGCTTAAAGGGTTAAGTCATAGAAACTCTGTTTGTGTACGATCTGAAATTATCCATTAAGTATTTTTGTGATATTATCAAAGATGTGTTTTATACCTATATTTGAATTTCATATGCAATTGTTGAATGTTTTTCTAATGCTAGTTATCCAAGATTATATTATTTTAATATAATTAATTTTAAATTTGATATTTTAGGACTTATGTTCTCCTCAAGAATATAAAAGAATGTTAGATAAAGATTGTGCTGATCAGCTTGCATTTTTCAAGTCCAAATGCAAGTCGTCAACTCGATCATCCAAGCGTTTGAAGCGGACTAGATCTTCACTAAATTTTTAGTATTTTTAAATGCTGGACAAGGATATTAGATTGAGTTTTGTGCATTATCGTGTCCATGGATTTTAATTCATATCATGTATTTGTACCTAGTGAGTGACTGTGATTATTTGTGTAATGTTGAACAATCACATCATAGTCAGTTATCCATAAATGTTACTGGTGATTCATGATTTTAGAATGGACTAGATAAGAATGTAGTGTTGTAGTATATGTGCCAATTATTTTGTATCTGCTGTGTGCTTGTTGAAATCAATATTTGTTATAGTTGTTTGAAAAAAATACAGGTACTTAATTAATCGAAGAAATTGGGAAAAGCTATAAAATGAAATTGGATGTAATGAAAATGCTTTTGAAATGAGAAATATTTCGTTAGTACTTCTCAGTTTGTTGAATTTGACTTATTTTTGGGCTGGACATCTGAATTTATTTCTTAAAAATGCCTTGTAATTGAAAATTGATATTTTCACCCCATCCATACAATCTAAGATCCCCCTCCCTCACAAAAAAAAGTCAATAGAATTTTTCCAAGCATTTCTATCCTTTCCTAATCTAATTCTAATTTATTATTTTTATTATTGATTTATTTTTATTTTATTTATATTTCTTAGAAAAATGGAAGCAATTAAAATTTTAGTTCTTTATGAACACTAAAATAAAGATTTTTTAGCATGACTATATAGTTAATTTTTAACAAAAAGATATTTCAATTTTTAAATATTATTTTGAACTGTTGTATGTTTTATCAAATATGAATCATTGATGAAAATTTGCAATTGTTATCAGAAATATATTTTGATTTAAATTTTTTTTTTTTTTTTTTTTGAAAAATTTTTGTAGCAAGTTTTCTCAAACATTTGTAAATACTTTTCATTGCATACATCTGTTAATGCCATCTTAATTGTGCAATTATTTTACACAATCAGTTTCATCTTATGTTTTCATCATTTTTTATTGTAGTTCCATTTTACTGATCTATTTGTAATAAATTGTTTTTGTATCTTTTTAAAGATATTGTGTTTTTCTTTCTTTTTGCTATTACATGTTTAGATTATAGATTTTACTTTCTTGAAAAAGAATCCTTAAAGATGCTATTGTAGAATTTTAATTTAACAATGTTCTTGAATAATTTAATTTTGTGTTAAAAAAAAAAAAAAAAAAGTATAGGTAAGCTTTTGAATAAATAAATGTGTATGAAATTACCTACAAATGAAATTTTTAGTTTTTATGTACAAGTATATCAAATGAAATTTGAGATGTTTAAGTGGGGGAAAAAAAACTTTATATGCGTAACATATACAATACCAGGTGTAAGGCTGGAATTCGACAACGCCTTTTTTGTATCGTGGTTTGGCCAATATTCTAGGCTGGTTGATCAAGTACTCAGTTTCAGTATAACGATAATTTAGTTCAAGTTTATAGTTGTCTGGTACGAATGGTATGTGATTGGTGTTTTGAGTCCAATTAAATGATAGCAAGTTCGTCCGGACCTACTTTTATTCTCCTTTTTTCAATATATATTCCTCTTCTAAAAACAAAATCTGACTAGGCTGAGAGTAATTGTGGCCCGATATCTGAAAATGTGTAGTTGAGTGCGGCAATTTATTTTAGCAATCCGTTGTCGTAAAAGCAACAGATTTTTCATTGTTCCTTTAAAATATAGATTATTTCCGTTAGAGTGTTACACAAAGAGAAAAGAAATAGGGGTGATCTCATTTAAAAGGCTAAAACAAATCTGTGCATCATGACATTTTATAGTCTTGCCAAGAGAAATATATTCGGGATGTGGGCAGGGGAGATCGATAGTTTCAGAGCCCCACCCACTAACTGTTTTTCAATATCTTTAATTTGTCTACTTTTTCTGTAAAATTTGTCCGGTTTCAATTTCTCTTATTTTTATTTTATTATTATTATTATTATTATTTTCCTTTTCTATTTAGAGTCTAAGGCATTCAGGATGTAAGTAAAGAATTTTGACGCTAAACGACCATGAAAATGGAGAATTGTGTTAAGTTAGCATATTTATTTTTAAAGGTTGAACAAATTTGAAGTATGAAAGGGATAAAAGTTGTGTTGGAAAATAAAATTAACAGGGGCAAATTCAGATTTAGACTTTCAAAGTTAGATAAAATTGAAAGATTTTAAATTTTAAACTTTTACTTTAAAACTTTCAGATTTAGTTAGTCCCTGATATGAATTAGTGCTGTTTAGATTTGAGAATAAATCTTTTGACAAGTGGTTCTTCTATCCAGATTTTTTTTTTTTTTTTTTTTTTTTTTATTTCCACAACAGTTCTATCTCAAAAACAAACTTTCATCAAACTTCAAATTCAGTTAGAATTTGACATAAATTGTTGCTGATTAAGATTTTGATATAAATCACCTAGCTGATGATGCTGTTTAATCTTCATTTTTCAGGAAGTATCAATGTTGATAGAAGAAAGTTTAGGAATTTCCACATCCAACTATTTTTTTTAATATCTTACTTCTGAGAAGTAATAATCTTCATTAATCACATAAAGTATGTGATTATATAAAATGAAAATTACTGTTCAGAAATAGCATTACTCAAAAATAATGTGTGCATGAGTGATACTTGGCATTTGTTCTACAAAGATTAATCAAAAATGAAAAATATGTATATGTTCCCACTGTAATATAATTTTAAAATTCAATGTGTAAGAGAATGCTGAATGTTTTAATCATTATAAGACTGTTTATCATCATCTGTAAAAGTAACTAATTTTTTTTTTTTTTTTTTTACTTTGACACAATTAATTTTTGTGAAATAGTACAGAATTTTTGTGTTTCTTTAGATGAATGAAGTACTCATAGATATCAATTTAACAATAACAGGCGCCCACCACTTAAATCTGATGGAATTCCATCAACAGATGGTTTTCTCATCGCCTCCTATATCCTTTTATTCATTAATTCATTCACTCATAATTTATTTTAACATTTATTTATTTATTATTTCATAATAACCATATCCAATAAATATTAACTTACCTTTCAAATCCTTTCCGGCCGTTATCAACTTTATAACATCCAATAATCCATTTAACTTCAATAGCCTTTCGTAATTTGTTCCACGGACTCCATCTTTATTTTCAACCTACATCGACAATAACTTATCTCCGACTAATCATTTTTCCGTAACGATATTTTCCCCGCCAGATGGCGACTTGGAATATCATAACATTAATCGAATCTTTCATTCGTTTTACCGAATCGATCTTTCGATTCATACACATGTCGTCTTCTCATTGGCTCGTTTCGTGGGCGTGCTCGCAAACGATGTTTTCAATCCGGCTAGCTTAGTATAAATACACGATGTTGATTTCTGTTCTTCGCCGCTTTTATCTTCCTACAAATGGAAGGATATCAAGTAACTGTATTGAAGCTGGTCTTCAATCTGGATGTATAATTTACTTATACTTGTTTTTAATTAGTTTATTTTTAATTGTTTTAACCTGCATACTGATGTCAATGTAAGTTCAACTATCAATATGTTCATCTGTGCTAATGTGATGGAGTTCGCCGTATAAAGTCGTCTGTAATGCTGAATCAACTTCTCCAAGTAATTAAATAAATATTTTAGTTTTATTTTTGACTTTTGTTTACTGTTAATGAGATCGACACTTACTCTGCTCAAACACATCTTTGACTTCCATGACTACGTTAGGTGCCAGCAAAAGCTCCACAGGCGCAGGCCTCGGAGCGAGTCGCTAAACTCGCTTTTCTCGCTATTTTTTTGTATTTGTCTCTTTTAGTCTATATTTTTCAGATTTAGTCTCTTTTTTCACTTTTTTTTTAAAATGTTCCTTACCCATCGATCGATTGCAGGAAAAAGATCGTAACTTTCCTCATTTGATAGCGGGAAAAACATCGCGAAATTCAACAATTTGTTGTGAGGAAATATCGGAAAACTTGTCAGTTTGTCGCAGGAATATCTCGAAATTTGTTAACTGTTCGCGGGTAAAAATCGCAAAATTTTTCAGTCGGAAACCGGTGGAAAATCGTGGATTATGTTAATCTGTCTTAGGATGAAACCATGAAATTCCGTGGAACTATAGTGAAACTTAGTTGCGGAAAAAAGTATACCAAATTTCCCGGGAGCAGAATCGGCACAACGCTGCGACGCACATCGCAGACTCTTTTAGAAGGTCCACAGGCTATTTTTCAACTGTTAAATATTTAGCAAAAATGTCGGTCCTAAATCCAAAAATTCGGACATAAAAGTGCATCGCGAATTTCGTCAAACAGTCTTCGAAAAGAAATCTATTTCGTCATAGATCGCGAAAAACACGCGAATTATTCAAAAGATCGCGAAAAAACGACAAATTTCTTCAAAAAAAATCATTCTAAAAATCGCAAAAAAACGGCAAATTTCTTCAAAAGATCACGAAAAAACGGCAGTTTTCGTCAAAAAATCACGAAAAAATGGCTAATTTTCTCAATGAATTGCGAAAAACGGCAAATTTCGTTAAAAAAAAAAAAACGAAAAAATGGCAAATTTCTTCAAAAGATCACGAAAAAAACGTCATTTTTCTTCAAAGAATCACGAAAAAAAATAGCAAATTTCTTCAAAAGATCGTGAAAAAAGGCAAATTTCTTCAAAATAGCGCGAAAAAACGGCAATTTCGTAAAATGATCACGAAACAACAGCAAATTTCTCCGAAAAATCGCGAAAAAGCGGAAAATTTCATCAAAAAATCACGAAAAAACATAACATTTCTTCCTAAAGTTAGCAAAAAAAGGCAAACGTCTTCAAAAAATCACGAAAAAACGGCCAATTTCTTCAAGAGATCGCGAAAAAACGGCAAATTTCTATAAGAGATCGCAAAAAAACGGCAGTTTTCGTCAATAGATCGCGAAAAAAAAATGCAAATTTCGCAAAATGCAAAAAACGCAAATTTTGTCAAAGAGGAGCCCCCCCCCCCCCCCCCTCTTTAGGACAATGTATGAGACGTTGCAACTTCTTTTTTAATGTATATTTTTCTTTTATGTCTATCAAAAATACTTGAAGGTTTGAGTGCAAATAATGTAATGCGAGGGATTGGCCTGCAGACTGTTTAAGTTTTTATATGTGTTGCAGACTGCAGAAAAAAATTCTGCTGCATGGCCAAATTTGTCTCTCTTTTGCAGGGGAAAAAAATTCTAAATTTCGTCACTCTATCGTGGAAAACCATTACGAAATTAGCATATCGTTTGCGAGCAAGAATCGCAAAACTTTTCTGTCGGACACTGAAAAGAAAGTGAATTTGGTCAATCTGTGGCAAGATAAAAACGCGAAATTCAATAATCATTCGAGGGGTAAAAATCATCATAAACTTAGTCATTCGGTCGCAGAAAGAATATCACGATTTTGTCATTTTCACGAGAAAAAAAGCGTATAATCCGTCAATCAGTGGCAAAATCATTGCAAAATTTGTCAGTCGATCTTGTGAAAAACAATTGAGAAATTCGTCAGAGGATTGCAGGAAGGAATCTCAAAATTCTTATTTCGGTCGTTACATATTTAGGGATCACTTTTTCGACAAACGACAGAATTTCATGTTTTTTAATTTTTAAGAATCTGCGATTTTCATAAAATGATCACTGGCAGAACTGCGATTTGAATTAATTGATCACTGGAAAAAAAGACTATTTTCATTAAACAATCACAAAATCAAGCCGTGATTTTCACCAGATGGTCCCGAAATAAAATCGTTATTTCCAAACAATCCCAAAAAAACTTGTGATTTCTGCCATACGATTGCGGGGGAAAAAAACTCGCGAGATTTACGTCAAACGATCCCGAAATAAGACTGAGCTTTCGTCAAATGATCGTAAAATTGAAAAGGATATTCATAGATGCCATAGAGTACGGTATGGTCAGTAGTACAATGCACAGAAGAGTACAATGTACGGATTTTGTTAGAAGTGTATGGTTATACTAATGAACAATACGATTGTACGATTTTGCGTGCGGAAAAAATAATCGCAGAGAAATGCAAATTTTGTGAAAATTTCCAAAATGCCAAAATTTCTGATTTTTCGGCGATCAATTGGCAAAATTCAAAATTCTTTCGTGTTTATTTGCCGAAATTCATCTTTTCCATGATCGCATAAAAAAATCGCGAATTTTGACAGTCGATCATTTTTCAAAATTTGTGATTTTTTTTCTTTGCAATTGCAAATGTCAGTGAACAATCGTGGAAGAAAAATCATGTACTTCCGTAATCAATAGTGTGGACAAATCACAATTTTCAAATTAATATGCGGCAATTGGTAGCGGGGGGGGGGGGGGTCGTTAATTTCGTCAAATGGTCTTGGAAGGAAATGTAGTATGCCAGTTAAATGTGCCCTAAAATATCCAAAAAAGTTTGTGTGAAATATTACTTGGCACCAGTACAACCCCTGATTTTACTTTTTTCACCAACACCATTTGATAAATTTCGCCATTCTTTTCCTGAGATAATTTGACAAACTTCACTGTTTTATACTGTAACTGATTTTCACACAATTTAATGTAACCCATTGACAGGCATCCTTGATTTTTTTGTGTCTTTATTCTATGAAATTCGTTATTTTTCTGGCGATAAATTTCACTATTTATTTCCGTGACCTTCGACGAAATTCGCAATAATTTGTATGATAGCTCTTGGAATTTCGCAATCATTTAATGAATTTTGTGATTCATCCCTCTCTTAGAGACCCATTTGATGAATTTTACGATGTTTAACACAAGGTCCATTTGACTAATATCGTGATTTTTTTTTTCAAGGCCATCCGATAATTTTCGGGATTGTTTTTATCCTAAGAACATTTGACTGATTTCGAGAATTTTTTCCCCGAGATCATGCGACAAATTTTATGATTTGTTTTTTGAGACAATTTGATGAATTTCACTATATTTCCTGGAATTTCATGATTTTGTCCCCGTGGTCATTTGGTGAATTTCTGATTTTCTTTCATGATGAATTGTTACGATTTGAGATATTTTTCTGCAACCAATCAACAATATTTGCAATTATTTCAAAACCGACTGAAATGTATTGAAAATGTATTCCGCATATTGTGTTAAATCTTAGTGCTATATACCAAATTGTCTATATACCAAAAACATTTAAGTGAAGAGAAAAAAATGTTTTTTATTTGGTCTCCTTTTAGTCTCTTTTTTTAAATTTTGGTCTCTTTTAGTCTCTTTTTCTTGCGATTTAGTCTCTTTTCTCTCTTTTTTAAGAGTGACTCAGCGGTCCTAGGCCTGCAGGCGTTAATCTGCTACTGTAAGGACTTTTTCAGCGTATATAGACCTCCAAAGGCTATATTACGCACATTAAAATAATTTTGTCTTTAATGATGCATATACAGGGTTAGTCTTTAATTCAAATTTACTTCATATAATTAGTGAATTAAGTTAGCTGTATCCATGAATGTTGTGCTGAGATTATAATAAAACAAGTATGTATTTCATGATCATATACCTTGCAATACTCTCCACCAGCAAATTGTAGGAAATTAGGAAAGAAATTAAAGATGAATAGTAGTTCGTTGGTTTTAAAATGGAAGTTCCGGATACATATTTTATGAAAATGAAATGGCAGGGTTCCCACCATCATGGAAAGTCCTGGAAAATCATGGAATTTCAAAGTAGTCATAGAAAATCAGGGAAATTTCAAAATATACAGGAAAAGTCAGGGAATCTACAAATATTTTTTAAAAAGTCATGGAAAACTTTTGTGTAAAATAGGGGAAAATGATATGAAATTCATCAAACAGTTGGAAAAAAAATAAAGATTGAAGTAGAATTGCAGAAAAAAATTGCTAATTTGGCAAAAGATTGTGAACATAAGTATCAAATTTCGCTGTGTGTTCGTTTGATCAGAGAATTTTTTGAGATTTAGTCATGGAAAGTCCGGGAATTCGCCAGTCATGTTTTGCTGGGAACCCTGAATAGACAAGTACAATTTGATATGCAGGTTTAAATGCATTAAAAGTTAAATGAAAACAATGCAGCTAAAAGAAATAACAAGAAAAAATTTGAATAAACAATGATCAAGATACTGTGAAATATGCAAGCTTCTGCACACTGATTATTGTGTGAATGAAATGACAAGAAATGAATGAAAAAGAATCAATAAATTAAATTTTTTCATTACCTTATATTTAATTATTAATAAATAAAAAATTTGAATATAAAATTTAGATTAAATGTATTCTGTACCCTGTTTATGAATCTATGAAATATTGTTTATGATGTTTCTAATATATATTCCTAACTTTTTTTTTGTTTGTTTCAATGACCCTTAATATGCCAAGAAGTCTAAGTTATGCTCAGTTAATTATGCTGTATTAAACTCATTGAAATCTTAGGTTAAGTATTTTTGAATAATAAAATTTGATAGATTTATTCTCTGTTTCAGAACTATATAAAAACAAATAAAAATTACACAAAAAAAAAAATGTTTTTACTTCAGAATCATCCGTATCATGCATTATATCAAAGTTGAAATTGATGCTCCATATTTCAATTTTTATTAAAATCAAGTAACATTATTAAATTTTTTCCTTGGATTTTTTTTTTTCAATAACAAAGGTATATTTTCAAAATCTCTCATGTTTATCTATTATTATATACATCAAAAATGTCAAATATTTAAATTTATTTAATCAAAATTAATTTATTTTAAATTTCTCAGAAATGAAAAGCTTTTAAGTTCATCTAATAACACTTTCAATACACACACAATTCAAACAATTTGTATCACTGATGACAACTTGAAACCATCTGTTATTGAAAAGTGTTATTTGAAATTTTATACAGCTCCAGAGTAACAGGATACAGGAAAATAAAAAAAGCTCTTAAAACAAATAAAAGTAAAAAATGATTTAGCAACTTTGATTAAACTATATTTTAAATATCCTAGAAAACAAATTCTTCAATTCAATCAAAATTATTGATGATTTTTAAATATATAAACATGCGTCTGTATTTTAATATTGTGGAGCATTAAATAAATAATGTAAACAAACGTATTTCTGTATTTGTTGAACAAAAATACATTTAAAGAAGTATCACTAATTAATAAGAATTAAAACTATGCTATACAGGATGAGTCATAAATATTGAAACAATAGGCTATCTCCTTAAATATTGCCCCTAGACCCATACTTCCAATTGCAAAAATTCATAAAAAAGGTAAAAACTCTGATAAGATTAATTGCAACTCCAGGAGGGCTGGGGGGGTCTGTTTGAAAAAATACGAAAATAAAATTTTTATACAGCCCCCGTAGGATAAAAATTCCAATTAGGAAAACTTTCCTTATTCAGTCCTGAATAAGACACAAAAAGTTGCATCTTCATAGCTTCAAAACTCGCAAAGTTATAGCCGTTTAAAAAATTCATCCGATTTTAAGGGATTAGACACATTGAAATGTGCGCAATTCAAAAAACAATGTTACTTTAACAGGTCTAGGAAACACGTAAAATATCTATATTTTTTTTTTTTTTTTTGAGTTAGAATTATGATTTTTTTTCTTTTTTTGTGATGGTTAGCCTTATAATTTGCTAAGAAAATCGCATCCTAAAATTTCTCATACAATTTATAAAAGTTTCATGTGGTTTAAATGGATTTAAATGGGATGATTAAAAATTGTTATAACATAATTTATCAGATTTCAATTTCTTTCCATTTAATTAAAGATCAAAATTTGATTTTAGTTTTGTTCCAGAGTTTTTTGTTTTTTAATATTAATTTTGTAACTATTAAAAATATTTATTGAAAAAATAATACAACTTTTAAAAAAATCATATTTTCAAAATTACTTTTTCAAATTTTCAGAAACAAAACTAATGTAAAAAAATAAAAAATGACGTGTTTAAATTTTTTTTTTTTCTTTAAAAAGTCTTAACATTTAATAATTTAAAGACAAGAAATAGTGCGGGAAAAAATCCATTTTGCAGAAAAACGAAGTGTGCTGTTTAAATGTCAGATAGTTATTTAAAAGAATGCTTTTTCTAAGATGCAGATTAAGTTTTTTTTTTTTTTTTTTTTTGCAACTTCTTTGACAACTTCAGGCTTTTTATCATCCTGGAGAGGCTGTTAAAAAATCTGTATTCTGGGCCCAGGCCGGGACAGGACCGAAGCGTTACTTTTTTCTGAAGACTCGCTAGGCCGGGCCTAACCTCCTTTTCATAAAGGATAGGACTGCTTCCTTCTTCCTAGGTGTACACTGGACGAAATTTGCAATCCCGGTCTCAACAAAACCCGTATTAAAAACAGTCTCTTACTGACTTAATATGTGCATAAAATAAATAAAATTCGGCTCAATCAAAATTTTTAAGAAAATACATATTTTAAAATCTTTATTTAAAAAAAAAAAAAAAAAAAAAACTTTTTTTTTTTTTTTTTTAAGAATAATATATTCAAAGGCTAAAAAATTAAATACAATAAAACCAGTGAAAAAAAATCTGCTTATGACTGAATTCTGTCTTAAACGGAAAATATGTTGATTCTTGCAAAATAAATACAATAATACCTGAGAAAAAAATAAACTCCAATTATAACTCCTAGGGAGGGCATCTGTCTATAACGTACTTTTTCTTTCCTATGTGATTGTCTTAAAAGGTTTTACTGTATAGCATTTTTCAGTCTCCAAGGCATGGGATATGGATTAATGATATTAAAATATAAGTGAAACATTTACATATAAATAGATATTCATTGATAAAATAAATATATTACAGTCTTTGGTGCTTTTTTAATAATAAAAAGTTTAAATATAAAAAACGAAAAACTATAAAAGGAATTTATGGTCAGAATTCCTCCATACGAAACAATTTTTTCCCACACCAAAGTAAAAAACTATGTAGAAATTTGTGGCTGAACTGGGCTATGATTTAAACAATTTTTCAGACCGGTCCGAGCTATGATTTTAACATTTTTTTTCAGGCCGGGCTTTTTCCCCTATGGGTCGGTTTGGGACCCATACCTAGATATTTCAATCCATGCAGACCTCCAGTTCAGAATACCAACATATTTTGAAAACAAGTTTAAATTAAATTCAATACGCTGCTTTGTTATGTCCAAATGGGAGGCCACTGTCTTAAATCGATATTTAATAACGCACAATTTATGGACAATCCCTCACTTGCTTTGAAAATAAGCTAAAAACTCTTCGTTTACAGGCATGGTAAAGTGGTGTAAGTCACGAATTTTGGAGAATTTTGGATTTTAATATCTGTCAGGTTTTTAGATATTTAGATGAAATTTCTTTTTGTTCAATTTAGGAATGGATAAAGAATAATTCCCTAATTGGGAATTTTGTCCCTACAGGGGCCGTATAAAAATTTAATTTTAGTATTTTTTCAAATAGACCACCCATGGAGTTGCAACTAATCTCATCAGAAATTTCACCTTTTTTATGAATTTTTGCAATTGGAAGTATGGGTCTAGGGGCAATATTTAAGGAGATAGCCTATTGTTTAGATATTTATGACTCACCCTGTATATCATGCAAGCGTGTATAATAAAAGGGAAAATATTTTTCAAATTACACTCAACTTTAAATCTTTGTAACAAAAAATATCTATAGAAATTTAATCCTTAAAAAGAGAATAAATTTTTACGAAATAAAAGTGTGTACAAAAATAGTGAATTTAAGTACGGTTAATTAGGATTCATATGCTAAATTAACGAGCATAGATAGAAACAAATTTAACAACATTCCATTTACTTTCCTATATGCAGGAACATGCTCTATTTCATGTACACTTCCTAACAAAGTTGAAAAGTGTTTATGCATTCAGTTTGTCTGTCCATGTTCTAACTGTCATAAATATACTCTGATTGTCATGTGTTTTTTTTAAGTAATTCACGATTAGCCTTGCACGAACCCTACTGCAATTGAAGTTCCTAGCATGGTTAGTTTATTTACAGGTACAGTCAAAAGTTTTTTGTTACAAGGCCTATGGGAAAAAATTGTTTCAAATGAATTTTAAAGGTGTTTCACCCTGTAAAACATATTCAAATTTATATGCATTTATGAAATGCACTAAAATATGTGATGAAAATAAGAGTCATTCATTTACAGGGCCATACAAAATAATTCAATTACATAAAAGGTAAAGGGAAATGTTGAATGAAGGAATTGTTTGTGACATATATTAATTATAATAAACTATTTCATGTATAATAAAAATGATGTAAGTCGCCCAGGCTTAATATATGTTATTTCGCATAATATGATATGCATAGCATAACAGGCACACAAAAGATTTCAAGTAGTTCATTCTATCCGAAGTACTGTATATTATTGATGATGGCTGAAGGCTGGATTAAATGCATTTTTTAATTATGATATGTATTTTTAAGTTTCACTATATTGTATGCATATTATATGGTGCATATAATTACTATAGTTGATATACAAGGCTACACGAAAAAGTTCATAAAGTTTACTGAATATAGGCGTGATTTACTTAAATGTTTTTAAATAAGTTATGTGCATTTTTATGCTGAACTGCATTCAGTTTACTAAGAAATGTTTGTAGAATATTGATAAAATGATATACATGGGTTACACAAGTAATTTGATACATAGTTGCATATGGATGGTAATTTCTGGAAATGTGATTCAAGTAGTTTTAAGTGTGTTTTAGTTTGAACTAAATTTTAGCTAAATACTGGCATGTAATAAAGGTACTTCAGGGCTGAACAAAAGTATTCAAGTATGTTTCCATCTATTAGTATAAACTGCTAAAATAGAAATTTCAACTTGTTATGTGTTTTCTTGCTAAACTAAATTTCCCCACTGTATAATATGTATATCAACTGACAGATCAAATTCAGGGCTGCTCAAAAGTATTGGAATGCATATTTGGCTATGGGCAGTAACATCTTATTTCCCTAAATAATGAAGTTTTGTTAAAGATTTTTGGAAGTGTTGGAAAGTGTTTCATAATCTATGCTTAAGGCCCCTGTCCTCGCTCGAGGAAACGCTCGTGAGCTAATGCTATTCCTATGGGGAAGCATTTTTCTAATAACTCTTTCGCATCTTGACATTTTTTAATAAATTTTTTTGCGTTGGATAGCTGAGGTGCATGCCGACAGCGCACCTTTTTTACTTTTTCGATTTTGGTTGCAGATATTTTTTACAAAGTTAGTTTCACTTCTGCAACCAAAATCGAAAAAGTAAAAAAGGTGCGCTGTCAGCATGCACCTCAGCTATCCAATGCAAAAAAAAAAATGTCAAAATGCGAAAGAGTTATTAGAAAAATGCTTATCCATAGGAATAGCATTAGCTCGCGAGCGTTTCCTCGAGCGAGGACAGGGACCTTAATGCAGAATTTTTCTTGTTTCCTTTTCAAAAGAGGTTATTTACAAAGATGTGTTTTCAGTTTCACTAGATGGGGGAAATTGCAGTGCTCGCAATTCGTGTGCTGTTAACTACAATTTTGGGCTTTTGAATGACAAGTACAGCATGCCTGTTCCTCCATAGAGCTGTCCTTGCTTTTTCTTTTATCCGCTTTGCTTATGTGCACTAATCGATAGACCATCCTTGATTGAATATGAAGAAATGTTTTACATGTAAAAAATAATTTTATTAGTCTTAAAATATAACTTATTTGTATTCAATCACCAGCTTAAATATGCTGCTAACTATATGTAGAAGTGTAGCATTATAAATCAAATGCATACTTGCTAAGGCATGTAAACATTATACAATTTATCAAGAAAACAAAATTTAATATATTTTTTGGTCAATGTGCCCACCATCGGATGCATATAAAACATACAATGTAAAAAATTTTACCCTTTTGCTGCATCATCACTTCACCGCTTTTGTAGAAAACAATTACTTCAGCCTATTATGGAGCATTCTCATGGGTCAAAAGAGAGAGATTCTATAAAAGCAGGGGACTGACAATGCAGAAAAAGGGTAACATTTTTTACAGTGTACATGATTCATTTTTGTTAAAGGTGGGCATTTTGTGCATACTTTGATTTTCTGATTCAAACAAAATCTCCATCTTGCTTACATGGGTTACTTATATAGAGAATTTTTAAAATGTATTGGCTTTAGGAGTTGGTGGGGGGGGGGGGGGGTCCTAATAGGAATTCAGAGAGTTTCTTCATGTAAAAATCAATTAAAGTTTCTGATTATTATTATTATTACTTTTGAGATAAAAATTTAGATTATTTTCTTACTGAAAATTAATTTTTTTATTTTTTTTATTTTTTTTTTTTTTGGTCCAGTAATGTTATTTATTAATTTTTATAACCTATAATATTTATGAATTACAGTAGACTCCCTCAAATCCGCACTCCTAAAAACCGCAACTCTCTAAAATCCGCACATAATTTACGGATGTAAACAATGAAACATTTAGTTCAGATATAGGTGCAAAATTTGACTTTTTAATTTTTATATCAGTTCCATATGTATTTTAATTTGTAATTTTCATTAGCGTTACTCAATTCATGTGTTTTTATGAAGAAAGAATAAATTTATTTTTGAAAAAAATAAGATATTGCTGATATCACTGGTAATCACAATTTTTTTAACAAAGATATTTATGCATTAACCAAACTTTTTTGGTTATTAAGTCTGGTTAGACCTGAAATAAAACTTTCTTGTATTATGATTTTAATGTGAATTAGTAAAGTATCTTTATAAACCAAATATCATATGAAAAATGTATCTTATCTTTTTAATAAATATTGTATCATACATTATTTATTATTAACTTGACCTTTGCTTTTAATATTTTAATCATGTTAAAAATTAGCTAAATTTTTATTATTTTTGTTTATTACTTATTTTAATATTTTATTATATTACAAGTATTCATTATAGTTTCAATTTCATTGTTAATTACATTTAAATTATTATTTAAAAAATTTAAACAAAGCAATGACCAGAAATCTGCAAAACCCCTGGTCCCAAGCTGTGCAGATTTAAGGGAGTCTACTGTATTTAAAAATTCTAAGAATTATATATTATGATATTCTCAGATCTATGTGAATAATTGATAATAGGTTTATCCCAAAATTTGGAGTATTCTAGGACTAGGAAATATTAGAGTAGTTTGTAAATACAAACACACTTTCAGATTTTAATATGAGATTTTGCAAATCTGTTACAAATACCTCAGTCATAATTTGAATAAATCCTTAATAAATATAGTTTACTAATTCTTATTTTTACTTTTGGAAGAAAAGTTAAAACTCTAGTTAATGTTTGCTTGTCAAAAATAAACAACAACAACAACAAAAAATGTATCTTAATAAAATGATCATAAACTATGTTTTATAAAGAGTAACACAAGAATTTTATTTACTTATAAATACCCATACAAAACATTGGGTAGCATGGAAGCAAATTATACCATATTTTGCAAGACTGTGAAGTCACAATTCATTTACTAATTTGACCGATAACAAGACATGTTTCATGTGGGGATGATGCCATCTTTGCTTTTTTTAGTCATTGTCGAAGATGCCGAATGTGGAACGAAACTTCTACTGGATAATTTCTTCCTTAGCTCTGACCTTAATTTTCTGTCAACCCATGGTTGTTTAATAATGACTGCCAGTGTTGATACAGCAACCATGAACATTACTGTAGAAATAACCACTAAATAAAAACTAAATCCAACACATGCTCGGTATTCAGAGATCCAATGTTGCTCTAACTCTTCCAGAGTCATGACATTATGACGGAACTTCATCATATATTGCACCAGCCAGCTGAGAATAGCTATGAGGGAACAAGTTGCTGAAATAGAAGAAAGTTGTTAAAGTGTTTTACATGTATTAACTGCAAGCACATTTGATTAAAAAAATATAATTAATTGTGCATTATAATTTAAATAAACCTTTTACCGTAGAACCTCGATCCATCTTTTTTTAAGGGGTGTGGGGAAGAAAACGATGAATGCAGATTAACTTCAAAACACGTAAAAACACAATGTTTATGCATTACAAATGCATGTAATGTATATAGTATACTAATTTGTTCCTTACTGAACTGTAAAAGAAATAAATCGAAGTTATAAAAAATTGATATTTATTTAATAAAACCAAAATTTTGTTTGACTTTTCAATCATTTTTTTTTAATCAAAAAATAAAGTTTCAATATATATAATATTTTTCTCGTAATTTTCTGTAATTTCTTGTATATATAAAAATTCATACAGTTTCAAATGCCTTAACTGCATCAGTCAGACTTGCACTGCTTCATCAGCATGAACATTATCCTCTTTGCTGTTATTTACATTTTTTGAATTATGGTGCATTTCTCCTATTTTTAAGACACCACATGTCGCAACAATTAATCAATGGAAACATAATCGCGTTCTCTGCTATATACAATCACTTTTCATCTGCATTATTGTCGCTATCATCAACACAAACGAGTTATTTTAGGGTAAAAGAAGTAATTCCAGTTCGTGTGCCATATGGATTCTCATGACTTTCAATTTCATTTCGATGAGGAGAAAATTTTTACAACGATGAATGCGGGAAAACGACTTTTTGAAGAACGATGGTTGTGGGTTTCGTTAACATTATTTAAATATAATTCGTGAAGGGACAGTAGAAGTAAAATGATGGATGCGGGAAGGATAGATCGGGGTTTTACTGTATATCATCATCATTCATTACTAAATTATCACTATGATAAAAAGTTAATTAAATCCAATTGATTTTTTAAATCATCAGATTTTAAAACATTCACCTTTTATATAAACATTTTAATAAAAATTTTAATTTTACTTAAGAAAGGTGTTATAATAAAAATAAAATACATTGACATGTTTCGGAACCGTCAAATAAGTTCCATAGTCATAATATAAATAAAACAAAATTTCAAAATATTTCTCGGTCAATACAAATGACATGGGACAATGAGATATAAATAACGAAAAACACGCGCTCTATTGCAAAAAATTAAAATATAGACCATGATCTAAAACATAAATAAAAAATAATTTTTATTTATGTTTTAGATCATGGTCTATATTTTAATTTTTTGCAATAGAGTGCATGTTTTTTGTACAATAAATTTTGCCATTAATATCTGAAAATAGCTTTGAAAATTTGTATAATAATAATATGAAATTTAGAAAGTATTTGTCCATTAACTGCTTCTTCAACTAATAATAACCGAGACTTTTTTTTCCCTTTTTGAGATAAAATATTTATGATAATGGATGGGTTAATTAGGAAATAATCTGTATATCGCCAACAAAATATCTGATTTATGAATAAACTCACAATAAATTTATTTTTATTATTTCTTAAGGATTGAAAAATCTTAATCTTTAAGAAATATTAAGAATAAATACATTGTGAGTTTGTAAATTGGGTATTTTATTCGGTGCAAAATTTTACACTTTCCATAGTTTTCCATTCTTCAAGGTATTAGAAATCACATTTCATTAAATTTGTAATGAAGGCTATGCTGAACATTCAGTATATATTCAGCATTTGGTCGTACTACAAAATATCAAAATATTCGGCCACACTGGAATCTTTTTTTTTTTTTTTTTTTTTTTTTTTTTTTTTAAGAGAGTAAAGTTGTTATATAGAAGGTATTTTTAACTATTAATAAAGATATTAATTTAGACTAGTATCAAATTAGAATCATATTTAAATAAAAAAGATTATTTTAACATAATTTTGATCTTTGGAAGTGGCACTTATAAAATAAGTACATATCACTTCTATTTTGCAGTAAAGGTCATATAAGTCGTATACTTTTACAAAGAACTTACGCCCATTTTGCAAAACCAGGGCCAATATTAATAGTAAATAGTAACCAAAATGGAGTTTTAAAAAACTAAGCGGTCGAAAACTGTTTTAAAATATTTTTAATGACTGTAAATCCTGAAATATAGAAATCTTTGGCCAATCAAACAGTTGCGGCTAAGTAAAATATTTGAGAGAAAAATATTGTAAAATAAGAAAATCACTATTTAGTACATTCGTATTTGTAATATTAATTATCCAGAATAAGTGCGAAGGAGACAAAAATTACCTCCTAGTGCATTCCATACTAGAATGCCTACAAAACCAAACACCAATTCTGCAGAGTTGCGAACTGCATTGATTACTGCAAAAACACCTCCTGTGATGGCAAACATGGCTGCCAAAGAAAGACTTGAGACTGTACAAATCCAAACACTGAAGCTTGGTAGATTTTCATTGAAAACATCTTCATCTGAAATAAAGTAAAACGAATTAGGTTTTAAAGTCAAATTTATCTTTTCAATATAGACAGCTGCACAAATCATACTCAAGTGGATAGCTGAAATTTCAGGAATAGTTAAAACTCAATTCGCATACTAAAACGTAACTGATCTGCCAAGTCTTATCTTGGCAGAAAACATCTGCAAACCCAGCTTTAGTAATTGACTGGTAGATTTATCATTGTGCTTTCTTGCTCCCACTCCTCCATGTTTTCGTACTTTTGGGTGCAAGAAATACACAATGGTGAACTTGACAGTCAACCACTAATTGGGTTTGCAGGTGATCTCATAGTTTGTCACATTTAGGTTGGAATTGGCATTTTATTAAGTAAATATATATTTTATTATGCAGAAAATTATTGAATACTGTGTTTTTAGTTCAAAACTGATTTGTTTTGTAGAAATGGAATCTTTATCTGTATTTTATACCCAGAATATTCCGTCACATTTATGCAGTTAAAACCCAAATAAGACATCCTAAGTCCTAAATGTGACAATGTGTTTTATACATACAAATTCATCTAAAAATATTCATTTAACCATTCAACTCTTGTGACAGAAATTGTCACATAACAACTGTGAAACATCTGCTATACCGCTTGATCAAAATATGATTAAAGGTGCGATTAACTCATAGAATATGGTTTCGTCATTAAACTTTTTGTACAGGGTTAATTGAAGTTAAATTTTATCTATCCAAATACTTCTAATGATCTTACTATATCTTCAAATGAGTGTTGAGTTATTTCACGTAAAATGAGCAAAATTGTAAAAAAAAAGTCGTGGCCACATAATAACTGATTTTAATAAAATTTGACACACATATTTAATTTATATTCAAATAAAGCTCTGCAAAATATCTTGACAAAATATTAATTATTTTAGAAATTTTAGACATTTGAAAAACTTGTGATATAGAATGGTATGCATGCAATCGTCCAAAGTTGCAAATTTGAAGTTCTGTATCTTGGAACTATTAAACAGAAATGAATTTTTTTACATAATACTTTAACCTCTGAAAAAATATCTTCATATTTATTAAGTAATAATAATCTGGTAGCACTTTGATTAATCTCAAATAGGTTGTAAATATTGAAAATGTGTGGATTTGCAGAAAATTAGAAACGTTCTAAAAATAGAAGGAACTAAAAAAAAAAAATCTGTAAAATTGATGCCTGATGTAGTAATACATATCAAGATAAAATTCTCTAAGTTTGAAAGTTGTCATTTATTTTCTTTATCTTCAAAAAAATTTAGAAATAAAAAAAAAATTACAAAATCACATTTTGTTCTCTAATGTATCCTCAAAAAATAAGTAAAGGAAAGATCCAACATTAACAATATTGCTCAGCCATAAAGATGTATATGCCCGTGACATACTAAAAAAAATTCAAGATTGCCTTTTGAATACTAACATAACTAAAAGTGATTCAAATAGGCAAGATTTGTTACATCCCAGTGGCTATTCTACTTCAAATTAGTCTGCATTTATTAAAATATTGCAGGAGTTCAAGGGAAAAAAAATGTAGTACTGACATCTATTTTTAATATTTGGATTTAGGATTAATTTACAATTTTCTGTTCAACTGGAACATTTTTTTTCTTCTCTAATTTAAAATGTTCTTGAGGCAAAAATAAACTGAATGCAATAATCAAAGTTTCTAATTTTTAAATAAATGAAAAAAAAGAAGACAGGAATACTAAATTTTTTCTTCAACATTTTTTACTGTTTATTATTTTTTTTCTTTATAAGGAATAAAAAGGCAAGAATAAGTTTCCATACATAGAATATACAGTAGTAGATCCATATAATGCGAACTTAAAAATGTGCATTATATAGAATTTTGTATTATATGGATCACACTTCACACATAATCAAGTTTTCCTTGTAAATATAGACAAATATGTCTGAAATATATCAAAATACATTAGAGTACAGTCGAGTCTCTATATAACGAAATCCATTGTTCCAGTAAAAAATTCGTTATATAGAGAAATTCGTTGTATAGAGAATGACATTTAAATTCCTATTTAATGTGTAAATTTTGAACAAATATTATTTTTTATGCGTTTAATTAGGAATTTGAAATGTTTAACTCTAAATATTAACCTAATATTCTATTTCTTATTTATTTAAATAGTTTCAAAAAAGAGAATCGACATTTTTTTGAAAGCTTAATGAAGATCAAATAAAGAAGACTTGTATTAATTTTAGAAATCTGTAATTTTTTGTTGCTTTGATTTAAAAATTGCCGAACTTTCTTAAAATGTTCACATTTTAGCGAGGAATAAAAAATTGTATAGGGAACATTCTCCTCTATTTGAAGTCCTCTTCTAATAAGATGAAAAGAACACATCATTTCACTGCGTGGTTGCTTTTTCTCTTGTAGATTTTCGTTCTTATGTTCATTGTCAATCTTACCATCATTGCCCGTAACTCTGCTTAAAATATCACTATCAGTAGGATGCTGTGAAATAGTGAGATTGTCATCCACTTCCAAAAGACCAGAGAGAGCAACATTTTTTTCGAATCTCACGTTCCTTAATTAATTTCCATTTCTCTTTTGAGTCTGCTCAAGTCGCGCCTTCTTCGTCCTCAGAATCCAGAAAATCCGACCTTTTTGGATCAATTGCAAATTGTTTTTTCTTCAATTATCTCCATTGATCCCGCTCTTATATGCGTAAGAATCCAACTGACACTGTTTGGAGAAGGATGCGAACGATAAATCAAGAATAAGTGATAAAAAACTGTTTCCACATGTTTTCAAAGCTTTTTTAAAATTGAATAAATAAAGATCATTTTATGAAAAAATTCGTTACATGGAAATAGATATTTCGCTATTTAGAGACTGTTTTTAATGTAAGCATGGGAAAAGAGGACCGTCTCTACTAAAAATTCGTTATATAGCGAAATTCGATGAATGGAGTTTCGTTGTAGAGAGACTCGACTGTATCTTTATACTGCATTCCTTATCCAGATTATAATTTTTTGTATTATTTAGATCATTCCACATTTTGTTAAATATACTTTTTAGAAATTGTCCAAATTTACCTAGACACAAATCATTCATTGTACTGCTCATTTTCAAAAATATTTATTTTAATAGTAAATTTTTTCGTTAAAAAGTTCTAAATTAGGGAGATAAAATTGAACTAATGCATTACATTTAGTTTTCTAGACAGTAGAAGCAGGGCCGTAGCTAGAAGTGAACAATAGGGGGGGGGGGGGGGAGGAGCTCATAGCTTTTTTTTTTCTCTCTCTCTCTCTCTCTGATGATAAATTAGTGTACATTCACATTCTAGACATTATGTCTCTTATTAAACTGTTGTAATAATTTCATTTTATGCTAAGAAAAGAATAGGATGATGAAAATTTTGAGTGGATGACTGATGCAAAATCATCATATTAGCTTCATAAGTACAAATAAGGTGAGGGGGTGTTGAAACATTTATTTTAGATACAATTTAGTAATTCTACAAAACTGTGAAAAGATCTCAAAACTGAATTAGATTTTTGAAAAGAATTTCATTTGAATTTTCGACACAGAAATTCATTTAGTGACCTTGGAATCCTTTTCAGGGGGGGGGGGGGGGGGAGCATAGCGCCCCTTCAGCTACGGCCCTGAGTTTTTTACAATCTTGAAATTCAGATGCTTCTTCATGGCGAAATTCATTGTTTACATTTGAAAGATTCTGCGTTATATGGAGAATTGTGTTATAAAGATCTATTGTATACTTTTAGCTAAAACGTCAAATAATTTTTAAATTGTAAAAGCTGTCCCTCATTTTCAAATGAATAATAAAAATATTTCATTTTTTCTCTCATTTTTTTTTTTTTAATTATTATTATTATGGAATAAAAACACAATTACTAAATTGTGCTAATCTGTTACTTATTGTTCATTTTTAATTGTAAATCATTCATATAGTCTTTCCATTCCTAAAGCTAATAATCAAAACTGAATTTTCAAGCATGTACACAAACTCTCGATTTTGTATAATGTAAGTTTTTATACTCAAATAAACAATTCTGAGATCTATTATTTTGCATTTACTCGTAAATGAATATGATCTATTTACAGCTCATATTCAAAATATTAGAATAATTACCTTTTTTTTAGAAATTGAAAATATCGTTTGGTAATTTAATGTCTTTTAATGAAAATATGCAAACGATATTTTTATTAAGAACTTATTGTTGATTAAACTTACTTGTTATCTTAAATTTAATATCATTTTTGAAAAGATTAATTGCAAAAAAAATTATTTTGAAAAGTCAAAATATTAGAATATTTATTCAAGTGGTTCAAAATATTAGAATATTTCACATTAATTCTCCTTTAATTATTACCAATTCTTAACTGGTGGCATCATTGATTAAAAATAGACTATTTTATTTAAAATCAGTATTCTTTTTTGCAGTTTGTTTCTTTTTCGTCTTAAAATGGGCCGTGTGAGTGATATTCCTGAATCTACTAAACTTCGTATGGTTGATTTGTATCGGCACGGTAAAAATCAATGTTTTATAGCGAATTATTTACATTGTTCGCAATCGAGCGTTAGTAAAATACTAACACAATATTCAAAAACTGGAAAATATCAAAATAATCGCCGAAATGGTGGCCGAAAACCAAAAACATCTGCTAGAGATGACAGGAAACTGAAGCGTATAGTTAAGAAAAACCGTTTTAAAAGTGTGCGATTCTTGCACCGAAAATGGAAAGAAGAAGGAGTTGAAGTTTCTACATCGACAACATTAAGACGTCTCCATAAATTTAAATTTGTACCGAAAACAAAACCTCTTATGACTGCAAGACAAAAGCGTATAAGATTGAATTGGTGTAAATCAAGACGTTTATGGAGCAATGAAGATTGGAAAAATATATTATTTAGTGATGAAAGTATGTTTTGTGTTTCATATGGTAATCAAGGTATTCGAGTTTGGAGAATGAAGCAAGAAGCATTTGATAAAGAATGCCTTAAACGTTCCGTAAAATTTGCTGCTAGTGTCATGGTTTGGGGTTGTATGAGTGCAGAAGGACCTGGAAAGTTATGCATCGTCTACGAAAAGGTTAACTCTCTGATATATCAAAAAATTTTAGAATATTACATGATTCCATCATCAGAAGATTTATATGAAGATGATTTCATCTTTCAACAAGATTTAGCGTCCCCGCATACCTCAGTGTCAACTAAGAATTGGTTCCGCCAACGCAACATTAAGGTACTTCCTTGGCTACCAAATTCACCAGATCTTAATCCCATCGAAAACTTATGGTGTATAATGAAGAAAAAACTTCAAGAAAATCCTCCTTCAAGTAAAACTGAGTTAGTGGCACGTATAAAGTCTATTTGGGCTAATATTGATAGAAATGTTTGTAAACACCTTGTATATAGTATGCAAGATCGATTGTACGCTGTTATGAAAGCTAAAGGGGATGCTACAAAATATTAACTACCATTTACTTCATATTCATCAGGTAATATTGTTGCGTAAAATAAAATATTCTAATATTTTGAACCAATCTAAATTTTATTCTAATATTCTGGTGTGTTTAAGGAAGCTGTATACCTAATTTATTGTGCTGAATTTTATATTTTATAAATGTTAAAATCTTATCTAAACATTCCAGATTTAATTTATAAGAAATTTAATTGCATTTACTTAGTATAAAAAATAAATAAATGACAAACAATTTTTTCTTATTACTTTTTCTCAATTATTCTAATATTTTGAATATGAGCTGTATATGATGATTTTCGTTAATATCTGTGACATGTCAGCCACAGTCGATTTGCTCATTTTGTATGGAATAATGAGAGATTAACTCAAATAACACTATTTCTGCACTAAACTTTTTGTATAGTTTTAACTCTAATGCAATTTCAGCCATTCAAATATTCCAAACAAAACAAAATTTCAGTAATAATTATTGTTAAACTGGAAATTACAAGTTAAGCAGTGAAAATAGAAAAAAAAAAGCAGCAATTGGTGAGATTGCTAACAGCAATTAGAGGTTAATTTTGTTGGCAATATGGTGATAATGAAATATTAATTGCATGAATCATTTAAAAAAATTAATAAGAAATATAACAGCGATATTGATATCTATCAAAAAATCTTATTTTATTAACTAAAAATACAAATTTATTAAAACATGTTTTAAATAACACCAACATTTTAAACTTTGATTTCGGCGAATCCGAATAAAAGTGGATTTCGCGGGTTAAAAAGCAAGGCTGCAGAAACAAGGGGAAAATGGCCGACTCCGAATCCGGAAATTTTAACGACGCCTTTTCCGACTTTCGCTGGATAACAAAGTAGTGTTTGTTGCCTGTTGGTTAAAAATATGAAGGAAAGTAAGAAAAATAAAGCGAAAATTTCACTATTTCGGCATAAATTCTTTAATAAGAGTCTCGAAATAAAAAAGGAAAAAATTATGTCTTTCGCTTTATTCATTTTACAATTTCACCTCTCACAAACCCAAAAAATCCACCTATCGAAATTTAAAGAAGAAAACAAAACTGAAATTTTACTATTTTGGATCCGAAGACTCTGAAAAGAAAATACGAAATTGCTACAAGTTTTGTTGTTATTTCATGTCCCCGAAAAATTTTGATGGAAAAAAAAAGTAAAAATGGAGATGAAAATTTTATTATTTCGGAAATAATTCGGGTTCTGCAGATTCGAAAGAAAGAATGAAATTTTTAAATTTCTAGTATTAATTTTACAATTTAGGATTTATTTCACCTTCTACAGATCTGAAAAATCCGAAAATCACTATTTTATCGTTATTTTAGATACCGTCTGATTAGGAAAAAAAAATTACAATTTCATATTATTTTAAATTTTGCATGCATAGAAATGAACGTGGAAGTGGGGGGGGGGGGGTGGATTTACTAATTTGGTGCTAATTCTGGTTCTACGAACCCGAAGAATCTGAGGGGAGGGGGTGAAAATTTTTTCTAACACAGTGCTATTTCAGGTTCTGTGGCTTTCGAAAATAACGCAATTTTCGCATTACCTCCAGTTGGACCTTCTTGCATGGGCCACAATTCCAGGCTCGGACCCTTTAAAGTTCGACCCTGCTATTCATATATTTACAATTTACGCCGCACCCATTCAAAAATCAATAAAAACAAGTTCGGTCGATGTAAAAATGAATGAAATCTTTCTTGTCTCAACTCAATTTCTATACGAAAACTCTATTTCTTGATTAAATTAAACGTTTTCGTATTGATGCTCGCATCAATACACAAGCGTATCAAACTCACATCAGCTCATGAAGCACATATGTACTTATTCTTACCACGCAGTCATGTTTATTGAAAATTGTTCCTATGTTACCAGCGTAATTTGATTAATTCAAATTTGATATATTGGGCTGGTCAGCTGCTTAATACGAATCGGCCTTTTGAAAGATTGCCTTCATTTTCCCGAGCCTTGCCCTTGCAGATTTTCCTACTCCAGGTTCTAAAAACCTTAAAAATCCGAGGAAAATTACTTATGTATTAAATGTAAAATATCTATTAGAGTTTTCAATTAAAAACTGTTTTCATCTATTATGTATAACAGACAGTATATTGAGCATCTTTAACTTAAATAACCTATATAGTACAAAATAAGAATAATAATTAATTTTATAGAGTTAAAATTGCATATAATTATTAGCCTCCGAAGCTATTTCTTTCAGACAAGCTAAAAATGTCGTGTCATCAGCCCTGAATTTTCTACTCAACCGATTTTGATAATTATTTTTTTAAATGAAAGCTATTTATTTGTAGTTGTGCCCATTTTAGTTATTTTTTAATTTATTTCCATTTTTATATTTCATTTTTAATTTTTAAAACTTTTTCATGACATTTCTTCAAAATGGTGGCAACACAATTTAGCTTTTCTCTCGATAATAAAAATTTATTTTCCAAAATGATTGCGTATAACTATGCACTAATTGAGGTAAAAAATATATTTACTGAGAAATAATATTAATAATGTAAATAAAATAACAGAAAATAATTTATGATAAAAATTAATGTCTAAATCAAAATAAGAGAAATTTCAAATTAGGAAATTATGATGTCATTCCGCAACCAGATAAATGGGAATTACAATATTATTACGGATGCCTTTTTCACATTACTAATAACAGTAACTTTCAAAAAATATTTGAAGAGAAAATGACGTCACTATTTAAAATATCGCATTTTTACTCATAACGATATTAGGTACTACTCTGTTATCCCGTCGACCAATTTCGCCAAATTATACAAATCGCCAAACTAATAGCCAAATTATACATATTGACATAATTTTTATTTTAAATAACGAAAAAACAAATAATTAGTAGAATATTAATAAAAATATTAATAAAAAAGTCGAAATAAAAATCACTTAATGACATTTTAAACATATGAATCGTATTTAATGTCATTGAATGCGACATTCACGGTCATCCATTATTGGCATTTAATCTTATAGTTTGGCGATAATTTTTTGGTCGACGGGTTAACCTAGTAGTACCCGATATCACATTTCAATATTTCTTTTCATTATGGACACCGAGATTGAGATTTTACTTTCAGATGACTTCAGTTAGTGAAAATAATATCATAGTAAAAATGAAATTAGTTTTTTTTTTTTTTATAAAACTATTTTTTCTGTGAGTGCATATAAAATAAAATTTCTGGATTTCGCCGGCACTCAGATTACAATTTTAACTGAAGATGTGCGAATATTTGCATGCTAAATTGTAACTGGCAAACTTGACATTTACTTCGTAAATATATTTATTATATATTGAGAAATATTTGAATCGTATTTAATGTCATTGAATGCGACATTCACGGTCATCCATTATTGGCATTTAATCTTATAGTTTGGCGATAATTTTTTGGTCGACGGGTTAACCTAGTAGTACCCGATATCACATTTCAATATTTCTTTTCATTATGGACACTGAGATTGAGATTTTACTTTCAGATGACTTCAGTTAGTGAAAATAATGTCATAGTAAAAATGAAATTAGTTTTTTTTTTTTTAATAAAACTATTTTTCTGTGAGTGCATATAAAATAAAATTTCTGGATTTCGCCGGCACTCAGATTACAATTTTAACTGAAGATGTGCGAATATTTGCATGCTAAATTGTAACTGGCAAACTTGACATTTACTTCGTAAATATATTTATTATATATTGATTCAATAATGTAATTACTTTTGCTTTTTTTAAAAAAACCAAATCGATCGGGTCTTTTAAACATTTCATTCGTCGAATTCGACGGGATTCCACTCGTTTTATTAAAAAATTTTATTTTCTTTTACTCAGAGTCTATAAAAAGGCGTTTAAACTAAAGAAAAAATCCGTTTTTGATGAATCTAGTCAATGAAGAAGTAGCACGTCAAATTGTATCTCTTTATTATTCCGCAATTCCAATGTCTCAGAGAGAAATTGCTATTCAATTGGGTATTTCACGCTGTTCTGTTTGCTATTATATGATAAACACAAGAAAAATGAAGTTAGTTCATTGCAATCTAAACGGGATCGCCCTTCTAAAAAACCTCTATCGATTTTTTTTTTTTTCTTAATCGGAGGCGAAACTGAATTCAGCAATGGCAGAATCTACATTCAACTTGTTTTAATTTTACTTTAAACTGAATAACAAAAAAGCTAGAGTCGGAGATGGCTTGTTTTTTAGCGACTCCGAGATTAAAAATAAGCTCGACTTCGCTCCACAGCGTTTTGTTAAAAAGTACTTACAAAATATTTATAACATTGCTAATAAGAATATTTATTGTACATATAACTCTAGGTATTATAAAATTTCACATGATAAAAATATTACATTTAAAACCAATTAAAATCGTACAATGTTTCTAATGATTCTATTTAAACGGGACTTATTAAGCAAAGTGAAGCTCCAGGATCTGATATTCTGTTGCCTCCCGCTCCTCCTTCTTTTTCTAGTCTTTTCACAAAAACTTTCCACAAAACATTTTCTATGGCTTAGAATACAGATATGGAAACATAAATACTCATTTAGATAAATACAGTTTTTTTATTTTTTATTTATTTATTTATTTATTTATTTTTATTGTCGTCTTATTCTAATTTAAAAGTATAAAATGTTGATTTAAATGAATAAAAGATGAAAAAAAAAAGACCTAAAATACCACTTCACCGGCGATGGGTATGAGGAAACAGTGCTTTTAACCCCGAGTTATCTCGGGGCAGACGGTTAAGTGGTTAAGAAATGGGTAATAAAAAATTAGGGACTTTTGCTGCATCCTACCATATTGGATTCAGCGTTTAATCTATATAATGTTTGTGAAATTAACTTACATTATCACGTTAAAATAAAATAATATAAGTGATTTCATTCTAGATAAGATTTTTCAGATTTTTCACCATATACAAATATTGCAAATACAAATCCCGTATCCTGTGTCTGCATTCCTCTGTTTCGAAATACACCGTTATTCTTACGCCATTTCTTTTACATTAAAAATTTTAAAGACATGTATTTTTCTCTTCTGATGATTTTAAACACATATTTAAGTAAACAAAGAAAGTATTACTTGAGGATTATGCAGGAGTTCATAATATGTTAATTCAACACAGCCTAATTAAACAGATTAATTACTCTTTACATAATTTCTATAGAAAATACGAAAAATACCGCATAAACTTACTTCGTGAATCTCATATAACTCTTTTCGCATTCGCAGCATTTGATTCGTCGCAAATAAGTATCGGAAGTCCGCAAGCGGCCAAAATGCATAATGTATTTTATAACTCTAAATTGCAAACTGATTGTCTATTCTTAACCTTATATACCTCTGGTAAATGAAACAGATGTTGTAGTCCTTGACGTCCATGACGTTATTTGATCTCCAAAGTTAAACATTAAAAACCGTGAATCCTTTACAGGATTTTTGCCGGAGTGAAGATGAAGCAAGCATAAGTGAAGCATGCCGCCCTCTAATGGACGATATGTGTTTCAATGGAAATTTTGTTTAACACGTTCGCTGCCGCTTACGTAAAGATGTGATGATGGTTAATACCGCACTGTAGAAGTGGGTTTTTCCCAGAAGCTGATTTACTTTTTATAACAAAGAATCAGTGGAAGTTTTTCCGCGCCAGCGCGTGACTGGCTATTGGACATCACCCCATATCACGCACTGGCGCGTGATCGGCAGCAAATGTGTTAAAAAAACCGTTTAAAATGTTAAAAAAAAAAAAAAAAGTTGTGGGATTTATTCCTTAAGATTGGATGTCTCATTATACAGCATTTATTTACGGTTCTTGCATTAAGATTTTAAGTAAAAGAACATTATCGGATTTAGGGGTCGTCACATTTAGGCTCAACGACTTTATTCTCTTTATAATTTAAAAACATGTGCAATTTTTTCCCCCGACAATGAGACAAAAGTTATTCTGGCGAGTGCTTTTTAATTTAGACCAGTTTTGACACAATTCTACGAATAAGCTAGCTCTTTGACTTTATGTCATTTAATTATATGTTCTTTATCTTTATTTTTTTCCATAATAAGGAAAACCTAAGTTATGGCTACTACACCCTTTATTTAAATAATATGTAGATCTAAGTTTTATTTTTCAGTTGTGTCAATGACAACGCCAGTTGTTGTGTTGCAGTCATTTTGAAGTCCAGAAGAAGGAAGTTGGGAGAAGTTGGAGGCGGAAAATTACTTTGCATCACAAAAGTAACATTTTGTAGCCCATTTATTTTATTATTATTATTTTTTTTTAAAGTAAATAAAATGTGCAAAACCTACTTTTAATTGTTTTCTGAAATAATTAAGGGGGGGGGGGTGGGGGGTCCGGGACAAAAAAATAATTTTTATTTATTATTTTAAAAATTTTATTTATTATTTATTTATTTTTTTATTTTTATTTATTTATTTATTTTTTGTGATGATTAACCATACCATTTGTAAACAAAATCATATGATAAAACTTCTCATTTATATATATTTTTATTTTAAACTTAAAATTTATAAACAGTGTTGTAATTTAAAATCGTTATAACTCAAAATATTATTAGTAGAATTTAAATTTCTTTTCTATTTTAGTAAGCATAAATATTTAAATGTTAATTTTGACTCAGCATTTAAAAAAATATTAATTTAAAAAAAATTAAAAATATTTAACGTAAAAATTTGAACAAAAAAATACTATGAAAGCAAGTTAAAAAATTGTAATTTAACAAATTACAACGATCATTTGGAAAGTAATATTTTCAAAGACTAAAATTTAAGTCTTATAATGATTTCTATATTTAAAAAAACAATAATAACATCACTTTTATGAGGATCAAAACGTAGCTTACGTGCTTACGTAATAACAGAGTCCTATTAATAAACAAATATTAAATGAAATTTCAGTTTAACAATTTTCGGTACTGTAAATTTTTAAACGTCTAAATATCACATATTTTCAATTTTTACATTGTCGTATAGAGAAAAAATTCACTTTTAAAGGCAACTTCTTCGAAACCTGTATCTAAATTTATTTTTGAGTTATTATTATTATTATTATTATTATTATTATTATTATTATTATTATTATTATTGTTTTTTTCTTTTTTTTTTTGTAGTTTTTAATACTTTTTTTTTCTTTGTAGTAATCGTGGTAATAGAAGTATTCCATTTCTAGACATTACTCATGGACTAATCAGAAAGCGAATAAAATAAAATAAGTTGCGGAGTTGAACCAATAAAAAGATTCAGATATACTTCAAATTTCCCAATCCTCTACCGAAAACAACAACTATTTTCCAAATCGATGTAAAAAGGTGTAACTTTTATTTAAAAAAAAAAAAAAAAAAAAAATATTTTCAAAAGTAATTTTTTTTTTCAAATTTGTTGAATCAAAATTAAAGTAAAATAATAAAAAAAAGACATGTTTCAAGCATTTATTTTTAACAGAACTTAAATTATACGAATTTAAATTCGAGAAAATGTGAAAAAAAAACCCCTTCCTGAAGCAAAACGCATTTTCACAAAAAGTCATTTCCTTGACAGCAATTGCTTATAGGTAGATTTTGGAAAACAAACCAAAACGGAAATAACATTACCTCTTCTAATTAAGATAAAAACATGATTTAAACGTCATTTTAACCATAAAAAATAAAAAAAACATTTTATTGCCTTTTTTTTTAAATAGAAAATTTGAAGAATTTCGTGTCCTATCTCAATGCGATATATGGAGTTTTAAATGCGAAGTTATTTAAAATTGCATTTAAATTGGGGTATACCAAAAAAGAGTGACATAACCAAATTGCGATGTTACGAAACACAATCTATCGAGGCTTACTTTAATGTTGGTATAAAAACAGAAAATGCAAAAGATAAATGTTGAAAATTAAAACACTAAAGAAAAGTTGTAGAGTTTTCGTTTATAGGAAGAAACTTGCATTTAATTGCGATAGGTTACACGCAAAAAAGAAATAAAGCACTGCCTACTGGGTACTAGGCAGTGGCGCAGCCAAGGGGGTGGTTTTGGGGTTAAAACCCCTCCCAGAGCTAAGAAAGATCGCTATAATTGCCGCTTATATGAATCAAAACCAAACTTAATATTTAAACGTTTGGGCATATTTCGGAATCTGCCACTTTGTGAATCAGATTATTTAATAAAGTGATTCAATTAAATGGCAAAAATTCTACTTAAAAGTAGGAAAGTGCACATCACATGAATAAGTTAAATAAAAATTGGTTATTTCAACTAAATCACTTTTCTGAGACGTATTTTTCTAAAAGAATGATTATTTCCTGCCACACAGATGCTCTTTGTGTTTAAGTATTATACAGTAAATATTCTAATTAGTACTGATTGCATTAACCGGCGATTCAAATAACTGGCAAGCACCTTTATCAGAAACTCAAACCCCCCCCCCCCCTAGAACCGAATTCTGGCTGCGCCACTGGTACTAGGCCTGGGCGCTGATATAAAAATGGCGGCTGCTGAAGGTTCTTTTTTAAACGTATGTACTAGTCCAAGAGCCGACCACACAAAATCCTAAGTCATCGAGCACAAGAAAAAAACTTTTATATTTTGGAAGAGTAGTCATAGGGGGGATCTAATGATCCATGTCTGCCGGAAGTGAAGTGGTGCATAATCCAAAAATTAATACCACTAGTGACTCACTCCTAGGTCTATCGTGTTTGACGTGCAATCAAAAGTATGAAAACACGGAAAACTGTCATAAACATAATGCTAAGTCTACGATTCAACCACTAGTGGTATTTATTTTCGGCTTATGCACCACTTTGCTTCCGGCAGACATGCATCATTAGATTCCCCTACTACTACTCTTCCATAAAATAATGGATTTTTTCTTGTGCTCGATGACTTAGGGTTTTGTGCGGTCGGCTCTTGGACTATACGGTCTCTTAAACAGGGCCGTAACTACCGCCGGGGCACTGCCCCGGGGCCCCCAAGCCTGAGGGGCCCCAAACTGATGGTTAAAAAAACTATTGATTTTAGTTTCTAGTCTAAGTTCCTATAAAATGTCCAGCACATACCTAAAAGTTAGTAATAAAAAAAAAAAATCAAAGTGCTAGAATAGATGTTTTTGCTTGTCAGTCAATACACTCCTTACGCTTCGCATGCAAAAGGAGTTCTACAGCAGACAGCAAAATGTCGAGTCGAATGTGTCATGTCGCGCCAGCATGTTTGTTGATCCCACCGAAGCTAGTATAAGGAAGAAAATATGGACTTCTAATCGACAGAATAATGTAAAAAGCATCTAAAAAATTCTAGAAAATCTTTCTTCTTATCTATACTAATAAGTTAACAAAACGCTCTGTTTCTCTGCTGTGTCTGCATATGTGAGTGTGTGACTGCGATGGTTAGCAAAATCTACCGCACATAGAAGTCTGAAATTTTAGGTGAAGATAGTCCAAGACAGGTCCTGATGCACCTGAGGCTCAGACTTTTAATATTTTAAGGGCCAGGCCCCTGGGCCCCTTACAATTTTTATGCGCCAAATTGTTAATAGCTTGACTCCTTTTTATCTAATCTTTTCCGTTTTGAGGTACCTTTCTCCTTTTAGATATTTTCGCCTTTTTACTCTTCAGTTATGACCTTGGACTCTTGGGGCTCGTTTTAGGGCCCCTTTTAGTCTTTTTGATAGTAAATTGTTAATAAATTGCTTCCATTAATTTCGATCTTCATTTTTGGTATACCTGTTCCATTTAGATATTTTAAAATTTTTACATTCCATATAAGACGCTGGGGCCCCCTAGATAAACATAGGGCCGACCCAGGGCCCCTTGATCTTTTTGTGCGTTAAACATTTTTCACTCCCTAAATTTCTCACCTTCTTAGTGCAAATTTTTAAAGCTGAATCTTGGACTCTTATGTCAGGACCAACACCCTGATATCTTCATTCGGGCCATGGGGCCTTTTTTAACGCTTACCCAAACAATTGGTGCATTTAAAAAAAAATATTATTCTTGCAAATAATTCATACTCTATGCTTAATTTTGACTAATTAAAGGTCTAAAGCGTTATGTACTAAAACATTTTAACATGTTTTCATGTTAGGGCCTTGATTGTATTTGTCAATTGGCCCCTATGGGGCCCTCTATCACAGCTTTCTTAAAAATGGTCGGATTCACTAGCTTTTTTAAACAACTTTTTAGGTCCTCCAACTACGACATGAACAACAAAAAAAAAATTTCAGACTTCAGCTACCACTATTTATGAATATTAATCGCTTTCTTGGAGCCCTTGGTGCAGCTACCTTAAAAATGATCCAAATTGCTTTCAATTTTATTCAACATAGTTTTAGCGTCTTCCCATTATTTTAATAACTACACAAATATTTTTATACCCAACCACATGCGAAATAATTTCCTGGCCCTTTGGGGCCCGGTACAGGCCCCCTTGAAGTTTTTGTAATAATAAATTGTCAATAAATTACTTCCTTTTAATCTGATCTTCATTTTTAGGATTCTTTATTAATTTAGATATTTTAATGTTTTGACATTCTATACAAGACACTGTGTTCCCCTGTGGAATCATAGGGTCCAGCCCAGGGCCCCTCAACATTTTGTGAAATATATAAAATTTCACTTCCTATACTTCTGATCTTCTTAGTGCAAAATTTTAAAGTTGCCTAGGACTCTTCTTTCAGGACCAATCCAGAAAACCTGATGTTTTTATTCGGACCATAGGGCCCCTTTTTAGCTCACAGGCTATCATAGCCTGAGACAGCGGCGTAGCTATGTTTTCTGGCGCCCGGGGCAAGAAAACATTTTGTCGCCCCCCCCCCCCCCAAAAAAAAAGTTTGCTAAAAAAAAAAAAAAAAAAAAAAAAAAAAAAAAAAAAAAGACTAATATAATGCAATTAATTTTTTTAAATGCACGTGCACTGAATTTAATTATCAAATATATTTAACTTTTAAAAAGAATAAAACAGCAACAAATGGATTAATCAATTTATTTTGAAAGTTTTAGTTTCCATTTTCCGGTTAAAAACTTGGAGATGCTTGATATTTATTTAAGACACTACTTCAGTCACTCTGAAAGACTCACTTACTAATGCTGCTAATCCTATGGAAGAAATTTTAACGATATCTCGCTTGCATTTCAGTGTTTCTAAACAATTATTTTAGCATTGGCTAGCCAAGATTGATTTCTACAAAGGTAAAGGGCATTTTTTACTTTTTCGATTTTGTTTTAAAATATTTTTAATAAGGACACTTTCATTTTTGGAATCTGTTTCGAAAGGCTAAAAAAATCTGCAAATAAAATTGAAAAAGTAAAAAAGGGTAGATGTACAGATCAATTTTAGCTATCCAGTGATAAAAAAATAAATCATTTAAAAATATTAAAATGCAAACGAGTTATCTTAAGAAATTTCTTCCATAGGTATTGTATTAGCGAGCGAATGTATCCTGTTGACTGAAATTGCTCCTTAACAGTATTAACATTTTCAAAATCTTCATAAAATTATAATTGCATTTGATCACAATATCAAAAAATTCAATTATATTTTCTTAATATCCAACAATGACATTTAATATTTAAAAACACCTTTGATTATTTTACTATTTACATTAATTTAAATACAGCAAATTATAAAATGATAAGAAATAACTTTTCTAGAATATTTTTCTGGGATAAATACAGAAAACTACAAAATGGTAAAAAATTGCTACAAGAATGTCTAAATAATACTTCCCTGGGATAAATGCAGAAAATTATAAAATATTAAAAATCAACTTTTCTAGAATAAGTAATTTTCTGGAATAAATACAGAAAACTACATAATGGTAAAAAATTGCTACAAGAATGTCTAAATAATACTTCCCTGGGATAAATGCAGAAAATTATAAAATATTAAAAATCAACTTTTCTAGAATAAGTAATTTTCTGGAATAAATACCGAAAATAACAAAATGTTAAAAAATAATTCCTACATTAAATAATGCTTTTTTGGGGATAAATACAGAAAATTATAAAATATTAAAAATTAACTTTTCTAGAATAAATATTTTTCTAGGACAAATACAGAAAATTACAGAACGTTAAAAAATAATTTTTCTATAATAAATCATACTTCCCTGGGATAAATAAAAAAAATAATAAAATGTTAAAGATTAACTTTTCTAAAGTAAACATTTTCCCTGAGATAAATACAGAAAATTATAAAGTATTAAAAATGAATTTTTCTAGACTTAGCTGCCGCAAAGTCAGCTATCAAATCAGTAAAGAGGATGCTAGAGTATTTTCAATAGAAATTATAGCAAGATTAGATAGTCTGTCTTGTGACATATTTGATCTTAAATATGATTTAATCAGTTTGAGTTTGCTAAACGATCGTTCACATGATGCAACAGATACAGGTAAAGTTAACAAAATTTGCAAAGCTGTTGCAAGAGAGTTATAGGCTTCTAAGCCCATTGAACAAATGTACTCCAATATTCCTTTCGGTGTATAATCCAGCTTTTCATTATTTTTTAGAGATCTTTTTAATAGTATTATAATGTCTTTCATATCATTGAATAATTCAATACCATTTAAGTCACACGGATATTTTTCCGCAAGCATATTGCACTGTTCATTTAATTTGAGAATCTGCTCTTTGTAAAATGCATCATCCTTAACATACAATTCAAATTTGCATAAAAAATCAAACCGTTCTGCTAAGTTGTTAAGATTATTAAAACGGTTAGAAATTTCACTTGACAGCTTGTCTAAAACTTCTAATAGAGAACGCCGCATTTCTTTGCGAGTGTCTAACGGAGTATCGGGAGTATTTTCTCCTGGCATCATACGCTTTTTCCTTATTCTTTTCTTGGTACTTACGCCCCATTCTTTGCAAATTTCCTCTGCTTCTGCAATAACTTTTTCGCAGAGCTCACTTCTCCACTGCTGAATTTTTTCTGATAACATTTGGATATGTGTCAATGCCTGATGAAACGATATGTCTACCGCTTGCAAAATTTTTTGAACTCTGTCAATGGATGATAGAATTTCGGACCAAAATAAAAGATAGGATAAAAAATTAAAATTTTCAATCGCAACAATTAATAGTCCTGCATCCTGTCTCGTATCTATTGTTTCAGTATATGTATCCCTTAGGTTTTCTAAAGAAGCAACCACGCTATCAAGTTGTGTAGCTACTGCTTTCACTGCTTCTGATTTGGAGCTCCACCTTGTATCAGAATGTCTTTTAACAGTAATATTAACAAACTGTTTTAGAACACTCCATCGGTGAGTGGAACAAGCGAAAAATGTAAAGAGTCGTTCTATAGTTCCAAAAAATGTCACTGCCCCTGAATTCACATTAGCTGCATGCACTCCAGCAAGATTCAAAGAATGATTGTCGCACGGAACAAATATAGCTAACGGATTTAACTCTAAAATTCTCTTTTGCACACCTGAATGCACACCGGCCATTGTCGCTTGATTGTCATAAGATTGGCCTCTGCAGTCATTAAGATTTAATCCATCTTCTTGAAGTTTTTCTATTATTTTTCCTGTTATTTTTGCTGCTGTTTTAAAATCTACTGGGACAAAGTCGAGAAAAGCTTCTCTGATGTTCACAGAATTCCTTTCTATCTCTACAAATCTGATAATTTGCGACATTTGTTCCACGTGTAATACGTCTGGAGTAGTATCAAATATAATACTGAAGTATTTTGCTTTTTTACACGAAGCAATAATAGAATGACGCACCCTATTACCCATTAAATTAATTATTTCGTTTTGAATATCTGGTGAGAGATATCATAAACATCCAGGTTTCTCACTGATGGAATTCAAGTGAGACCTTAGTGTAGAATCAAACTTTGCCAAATATTTTAGAAAGGCTATAAAATTTCCAGGGTTAGAATCTTTATTTATGGATTCACGATGGCCTCTTAAAGGTAAATTTTGCTGTGCGAGAGTCTGAATTGTAACAATAATTCTTTCCAATATATCTTTCCATTTGTTAGCTTCATCAAAAATTTGTTTCTGTAAATGATCATCAATAAGACCCCCTTTGTTAAAAGCACGTTCTAATTCTTTCCATTCTAAAAATGCTGCACGATGTGCTGGGCTATTTTCATGGTCCGATATTCGAGGATTAAGTTTTCTCCATGAGGAAAATCCATTTTCATTACAGAAACTACTATGTGGATGTTTTTTCTGTGAAAACAAAGTACAGCAAAAACAGAATAATGATTTTTTTACTGGAGAGAAACACATCCAAGTCCGGTTAACTTTTTCACCATTTTGAAGTGATTTTTCGAACCAGTTCTTTGTTAGAGACCGTTTGCCGTCACAAACGGGAAAACGACAATCTTTATTTTGTAATTGTGATGTGCCTTTACTTATTAATAAATTACGTAAAGATTCAGGTATATATTTTGGCCACATTCCAATATCTTGCAGAATAACTTCATAAGCTTTTTTTTCGTTGTCTGCTGTGGATTCTTCCAAAATCTCTTTATTATCTACGTGCATTTCCAGATCAGAAATAAATTCAAAATTTTCTGGATCACTTGACTTTTTTTCCGAAATTTCTATAATATTCCCATTCATTTCATGGTTGGAAATGATTTTAATATTTGTTTCATCAATCAATTGTTTTTCCGAAATTTCTTTATCACAAGTCAATTACGGATTTCAAAGTCATTAGTCTGTTCTGAAATTACTGAATTAACGGAATGTATTTCATGATCAGAATTTAGTTCAGGATTTTCTGTCTCATGCGACTTTCCACGGAGAAAATCTTTCATAAATTTGCTTGATTTTTTGGAGCTTTTTAATTTTTCCTTTCGCCAATTCCTATATTGTGAACCACTTGGCTTTAATTTATTTTGTTTGAACTTTTTCTAAAAATAAAAAAATAAAAGGCATTTATCAAATGTGTTGATAAATAGATAATCTTTATACTTAAAAATATATATGTATAGAACCCTGTGATTTTGTGATCGGAGTTCTTTGTTCTTTAATATTATAAGATAATTACAGGATACAAAAATATGAAAATTGGTAGTATTATATCAAATGTTTAATAAACATACTGAAGCAGATAATTTCTGAATCTAAGATTTATTTTAAGAGATATTTATTGTTAAAATTGGTCAAAATAGTTCCATTAAAATAATTTTATGGGAGCAAAATCTGTATTATAGAAATTTATTTATTTATTTATTTCAAAAGATATAAATTACAAACTTGCGGTTTCGGACTGTATTTCAATTTTTAATTTGACTAATTTATGACATTTTTTTTCAGTTCTTGTTCAAATTTTAGTCATTTCAAGACACTTTTTAGAAAAAATTATTGTTTAAAATCATTATCAATTGTAACAAATTAAAAATTGCACGTCATACATAGCAAATGAGGTGCGATTGTACTATAACGAAGTTTTAAAAAAATTCAAACCTTCGGATACAATATAATATCTGAAATCTTTTCTTGGTCCCTGAAAATACTCTTTGCTTTCTATTATTTACACAAGAAATAATTTGTAGTAAACCTCAGAGACACATATTAATTTCATAAAATGTGAAACAGTTTAATATAATTAAAACGCGTCCAAAACAATGTTTCCTCCTATACCATTATGTAATGGAATACTTTTGTGGTTGCCCTGTAAATTAATAACAAATATTCTTTGCGCCACAGATTATACAGGGTGTAAATTTTAGTATATACTTCATAGTTGCATATCAATTTTATTTTGTTCGGAAGAGTGTAACATCAGTAAAATGCTCTTAAAGCTATTTTTTCCCATTGGCCGCAATCTAACGGAATACTTTTGATTGTCTCTGTAATTGAACTACGCATGCGATTTTCATAAAACTTGAAATGATTCGACACAATTATGCAGCAATTATATATTTTAAATTTCAAACCATTTGGATGGGTGGTTTTTGCGTTGTTATATGCGGACAGACGGATAGACGGAGTGAACGACGACTATACGCATCTAAAGACAAAGCAAAGAATAATATTTCTTTTCAATTATAAATTTATTTACACGTGACTATTATAAACAAAAGAAAACGCTTTAAAATTAGATTAAATGATTACGTGTTAAAAGAAATGGAATATTGGAAATTATTGCATAAACTTGTATGCAAGTGAATACTGGTAAAGAAAGAAAAATTGAAAAAATAATTACACTAATGTTTGTTAAACTCTAAATGAAGGAAATTATGTCCTATTTAAAATTGACAAATAATAATATTACCAAATGGTTTTAATTTAAAAATTTATTTACATGATACATAAATTGCATGCTTCGAAATGATCTTTCTAACTACTATTGTCAATTCTAAGATAATACAAATAACAATATTTCCTTTCTAACAAAAACAGTATTTTCAAGTTAATATTAAAAAAATAAAGAAAACGTTAAAATAATCAATTAATTGGTGCATTCTTTGGTGAAAATTACATCGGGTTTAAAACGATGCATTTAAAATGTCTTATTAAAAACAATTTTCTTACAACAATTTTCTTCTAGTGTTGTTAAAAAATATTGAGAGCAACGTCTCTGTTTACTTAGTTCATTTTGAAGTAGCTTATTTTTAAATGTTTAACTGATCTTATTAATCAAACATAAAAATAGCTATTAGAAATCTTAACAGAAGCCGATTCAGCCTTAAAATTTCCCAATAAGGGAAATGAATGGTAACTCGTTTATAGGGTGATAGCCAATGTTTTTTAATACTATTCAATCTGTTAAAATCTATAATCTGTTTAAAGCCGATCAAATTTGCTTGTTGTTAGAGTCTAAGTCTGAAAAGCATATATGCTCTCAAATTCGTCCGCTTGTTATGCATACATAAAAGATGAAAAAAATAATATGACATTTTTAAAAACAACTTCATCTTATCTCCTCTCGAATCCTTAGCCAAATGTAACGTTGTTGTTACCTTTAATTAATTACCTTAGCAAAAATTTAAAAAAAAAAACAAATGTATGCATGTATAATATGTACCAAAATTTTGAAAGTTCAAAAGTATAAAAATAAAAAAGTAATTTCTCATTTGTAGAAATTCGGTTTTGGGGCATCATATATATTAAAACAGTAGCCTACTTCTTTAAGAGCAACTGAAATTGGTCTTTGCGCATGCGCGAAGTTGAACTTATTCGGCCTTCCAGATAGAGAGAGGTCCAAGCAAGTCTGGTTAGCTCAGTGGATTAAGGCACGGATTTATAGCTCTGAACTTTTGTAGAGGACTAGGGTTCGATCAGTACTCGGCATTTTTTTTTTTTTTTTTTTTTTTTTTTTTTTTTTTTTGAATAATGATACATTTTACTATGTGAGGAAGTTATATGATTTTTATTCTTTTGTTATTATTATTATTATGATGCTTTATAATTAAATAAAATTTAACACTCAATGATTTTTTAAGTAACAATTTTATTTTTAAAATATTTCAAGTAATTAAAACATAGTAATTATTAGAAATAAACAGCCAATTTCCAATCCAGGGCTTTAAAGATAAATTTTCAAGAATAAAATTATTGAAAATCTTTACAAATTCTTAAAAAAATAAAAATAAAATAAACAACAATAAATACAACACACACAAATACAAATTGTAAAAATGTCGTAAAATTTAATTTAACATCTAGCAATATTTAGTAGGTTAAACTGACAGAACCATGAAACGCTTTGAATCTGTTGGAATCACATAGGTAACATTCAAATAAATCAAATTTTTAAAACTTTATTTACAGGTTCTAATTAATCTTTTAACATGTTTATCGTCAAATCTTGACAGGTACCATCTAGTATGAATTAAAAGAATAAAAAACATATGCAACGTAGGTACAATCTTTCGGAATTTCTAGGGAGTCCACCACCGCCATTTAAGAGAAGAAATTTATTAAATCATTTAAATTGCAATAGTCGCAATCACACAGAATCGATCGGGACCATGAAAATTTTCCGTCGTCTACAGTATTTAGCTTTAAAGAGAGTTTACTGTATTTTCATAAATTCGCCAGACTTTTTTTTTTTTTACGTTTGTTACGAGTTACATTTGTTAGTCTTGTGTTAGACAGATTTCTGTCTAACACAAGACAGAGAGAAAGACACATTTACAGAGAGCGACTCTTATGCAATACTGCCTCTCCCCTGACAGACCATTTTGATTTAATATTGAAATTTAAAAAAATGCAGGAATTTTTGGTCCACCCTGTATTATCCTATAAATATTTCCACTGTAAAAATAGTTTTTAGTTGGCGCAGAAATTATATGAATTTAAATGTTTTATATTTTTTATAATTAAATGTTATTGTTTTTTTACGAAATATTTTTTTTTAATGATTAAAACATCGCTTTTCATTTTACCAACAATATGTACTAAAAGCAAAACCATATAAAGAGGGAAGAAAATGCCGGGTCGGTAGTGACTTTCTCGTTAAACACTTGACGTTGATGAAAGTAATTGAAAATGAAATATTTTAAAAGATGTTTCTTATTTTTTTCTGTATTTTAATTTTGTTGAATTTCTAAAAAATGACTGAATCGATTTTGGTTAAATTTAAATGGGGCCAATTCGAGAGTATTTTCTTCAGATTAAAAAAAAAAAAAATGTGAATTTGGAGTAATCGATGAACATATCGCTTCCCCCAAGAAAGAAAAGTGGCACATCTCGACAAAAGTAAATTTTACAGGAGAGGCAAAAGCAGGGCCGTAGTTAGAAGTGAACGATAGGGGGGGGGGGGGGGGCTTAAGAGAATGTAGGGGGGGGGCTCATAATTTTTTTCTCTCTCTCTAACGCAGAAAGATAAATTAGTGCATATATACATTATAGGTACAATGTTTCTCATTAAACTGTTGTAATAAATTCATTTTATGCTAGAAGAGAATAGATGAACATTTTGAGTGTATAACTGGTGAAAAATTAAACATCATATTAACTTCATATGTATAAATAGGATGAGGGAGTGTTGAAACACTTATTTTAGATACGGTTTATTAACTCTGCAAAACTGTGAAAGGGTCTCAAAACTAAATTAGATTTTTGAACAGAATTTCCTTTGAATTTTCGGAACATTTAGTGAAAACCTTGAAACTTTTTCTAGTGGGGGGGGGGGGGCTCAAAATATTTTAGGGGGGCTGAGCCGCCCACAGCGCCCCCTTAGCTACGGCCCTGGGCAAAAGAAAATTTGCATGCTTTTACTGTAAAAACTGTTTATGCATAAAACCATAAAACACTTAAAAATAAAGATGCATGGTGAGATTTGGAGTATTGGGTAACTATGCCTTCCCACAAATCCATCCCTTTTCTGTCGTCACAAGTGGAGATATAGCGTAATAAAGTGATTTCACGTATAACTGTATCTATCAAACTTTTTGTATAGCATCACCTATGACAAACGTATTAGTGGAATAAAACGCAAAATCAATTTTTGAAGCGATGTGTCACTTTTCTTGCAGATTTAAAATTAAAAATTTTATCATAAAAATTGCATTTTTGCTTGATAACTTAAAACTTTCTGCAACAAAACTTTCTGATGCTTAAAACTTTCATAAAATCATTTAATAACATCAATAATAATTACCACCGTGTTTGTAAGTTTTATAAACCGTAAAAAGATTACTTAAAAGATTTTTGGTCCATTCAGATGAAATTTTGAAATTTTCTGTCACCTTTGCTTTCTTTTAACCAGAAAAGTTAATCCTTGTTTGAAAAACAATTTAAAAATTATTTACAAACGTTGTGAGTTTGTTATTTAATACATTGAGAGGCTATGGGTAAGTACAGGCCCAGTACTTACCCCTGGTTACCCCCAAGTACTGGCCCCTGAAAGGGTTAAATATATCGGAGTAAATTCGACTGCGTCCCCAAAATTGATAGTATTGTGGCTATAAAAAAATAATATTACAGGTGTATTTCTGGTGACAATATAACATTTTAATATTTTAAAAACTTAATTGTAAATAAATTCAGTAATTTTAAGACATTTTTAAATTATCCGGCCGAAAAAATTAAATCGGCATTTTTTTTTTTTTCATTTGTTACAAGTTAGAAAAACAATGTAGTTATTATGCATCAAATGAAACTCGTCAAAATAAGCCAACTGGCTGTAAAAGTGAAAAAATGGAATATTTTAATTTCTAAAAGATAGAAAATATCAATAAAAAATAAAAATTGTAACAATTAAAAACTCATTATTAAATACAACCCTCATATTAAATCAAAATCAGCTGCGATATGGTGAGAAAATAGCTTAGAAATCCCAAATCGATAGTTTGAACATTGGTTTTTGTTGTTGCAAATCTTTATACAGGGTGATTCCGAATTTTTTTTACAATAAAAGAGGGGTGATAGTACACATCAAGACAAGCAATACTAAATAGGAGACCAAGGGTCCAAAACGTTTTCCTAAGGAAATAGCCGCCATTAAAGTTTAGGAACCAAAAATTCAAATAAACATAAAAAAAGGAAAAATCGGTCGATTGATTTGCGGTTTTCACTAAAATTATTCTTTATGTCGGCATTTTCTTGAAATTAAATTATAAAGATAAATTTCAAAAAATGCCGATAGAGGGCGCTTTAGACTTTGGAGTAACGAACAACTATTTTTTGCCGGTATTTTTTGCATTTCATTAAATGTTTTCGTAAGCTTAGACTCAAACTTAAATTTTGAGCTCAAAATCTGTAGTTGGGAGTGGTTAAGTAACACAAACTGAGCTGTGTTCAGAGGGTTCAAATTTCAAATGATTATAAAAAACGGAAAATTGGTCGATTGATTTGCGGTTTTCACTAAAACTATTCTTTATTTAGGTATTTTCGTGAAAATAAATTACAAAGATAAATTTCAAAAAATGCCAATAGAGGGCGCTTTAGACTTTGGAGCAACGAAACACTCTTTTTTGGCGTTATTTTTTGCATCTTTTTAAATGCTTTCGTAAGCTTAGACTTGAACTTAAATTTTGTGCTCAAAATCTGAATAGCTGTGAGTAGTTAAGTAGACAAACTTAGCTGTGTTCAGAGGGTTCAAATTTTAAATAATTGTAAAAAACGGAAAAATTGGTCGATTCGTTTGCGGTTTTTGCTAAAGCTAATTTTTAAATCAGCAGTTTTCTTGATCAATCAGTGTTTTCTTGGAAATAATTTTTAAAGATAAATTTCACAAAATGCCGATAGAGGGCGCCTTAGACTTTGGAGTAGCGTACAACTATTTTTAACTGTTATTTTTTTAATCTCATTAAATGCTTTCAAATGCATAGACTTAAATTTTGGGCTGAAATTCTGAATCGTTGGGAGTGTTTAAGTAGCGAAAAATTGAATGGTGCTCGAGGAGGAAAGAGGGTTAAATTTTAACTCCTGAACTCACTTCAGTTTGCGCTTCTTAACTCCTCATAACGATTCATGATTTGAGCTCAAAATTTAAGTTTAAATCTAAGCTTCCGAGAACATTTAAAATGCTTTTGCAAGCATTTAATTAGAACCAAAAAATAATGGTTAAAATGAATTGTTGGTTCCTCTGAAGTTTAAGGCGCCCTTGATTTATCTTTAAAAATTATTTTCAAGAAGATACTACTTAAAGAATAGTTTTATTTTAAACCGCAAACGAATCGACCAATTTTTCCATTTTCTATAATTACTTTAAATTTGAACCTCCCCCTCCCCTCTGAACACAGTTCACTTTATGCTACTTAACCACTCCCTATTATTCAGATTTTCAGCTCAAAATTTAAGTTTAAGTCTAACCTACTAAATCATTTAAAGAGATGCAAACAATAACGGCAAAAAATAGTTGTTTGTTACTCCAAAGTCTAAAGCGCCCTCTATCGGCATTATTTGAAATTTATCTTTATAATTTATTTTCTCGAAAATACCTAAATAAAGAATAGTTTTAGTGAAAACCGCAAATCAATCGACTAATTTTTCCGTTTTTTTTAATCACTTGAAATTTGAACTCTCTGAACACAGCTCAGTTTGTGTTACTTAACTACTCCCAACTACAGATTTTGAGCTTAAAATTTAAGTTTGAGTGTAAACTTACGAAAACATTTAATGAGATGCAAAAAATACCGGCAAAAAATAGTTGTTCGTTACTCCAAAATCTAAAGCGCCCTCTATCGGCATTTTTTGAAATTTATCTTTATAATTTAATTTTAAGAAAATGCCGACATAAAGAATATTTTTAGTGAAAACCGCAAATCAATCGACCGATTTTTCCATTTTTTATGTTTATTTAAAATTTTGGTCCCTAAACTTTAATGGCGGCTATTTCCTTAGGAAAACGTTTTGGACCCTTGGTCTCCTATTTAGTATTGTTTGTCTTGATGTGTACTATCACCCCTCTTTTATTGTAAAAAAAATTCGGAATCACCCTGTATATAAAAATCTTCTGTGCGTGTGTATGTAATTGAACTCCTCCGAAACGACTGGACCGATTTTGATGAAATTATGTGTGTGCGTTCCAGTAGATTCGAGAATGGTTTAGATTCACATTTCGTCGAAATTGATTCAGTACTTTTTTAGTAATTAGGCAAAAAGTAATAATTAGTGATTTTTCGCTAATTAAAAGTGCTATATATATCAAAGAAAATCAGGATTTCGTATTAATCATAGAACAATAAAATCTACCGATCCAAAAATCTTGAAAATTGGGGTAAAAATACTTCTTAAAACATCGAGTGCCGCTAAAAATGGATTTTCGAAAAATCCACCCCTATGATGAGTAAAAAAGAATGAACTTTTAAAAAATTCCTTAAAAATCGGCTTTTGTAGTTATTTTTCAAATGATAACATATTTTAGTGCATTTTTTCATTCTGAATCGAATGGTACTAAGAAAATTCGATTAAATCCAGTAGTTCGTGAGATAATTCACATTTTCCTAATTTGGCGATTTCTTCGGCGCAAAAACCTGAAATTTTCAATCCTTATCTATATATATAAAAGAAAATCTGGATTTCGTATTAATCATAGCACAAAAAAAAAATCTACCGAACCAAAAATCTTGATATTGAGGTAAAGATACTTCTTATAACATCGAGTGCCGCTAAGAAGCGATTTTCGAAAATTCCACCCCTACGATGAGTAGAAAAAAGAAAGAACTTTTAAAAAATTCCTTAAAAATCGGCTTTTGTAGTTATTTTTCAACTGATAACATATTTTAGTGTATTTTTTCATTCTGAATCGAATTGTACTAAGCAAATTCGTTTAAATCCAGTAGTTCGTGAGATAATTCACATTTTCCTAATTTGGCGATGTCTTCGGCGCAAAAACCTGAAATTTTCAATGCTTATCTTTATATATAAAAATCTTCTGTGCGTTTGTATGTAATTGAACTCCTCCTAAACGAATGGACCGATTTTGATGAAATTTTGTGTGTGCGTTCCCGTAGATTCGAGAATGGTTTAGATTCACATTTCGTCGAAATTGATTCAGTACTTTTTTAGTAATTAAGAAAAAACTAATAGTTAGTGATTTTTCGCTAATTAAAAGTGCTATATATATAAAAGAAAGTCTGGATTTCGTATTAATCACAGCACAAAAAAATATACCGAACCAAAAATCTTGAAAATTGGGGTAAAAATACTTCTTATAACATCGAGTGCTGCTAAGAAGGGATTTTCGAAAATTCCCCCCTAAGGAGGGTAAAAAAAAGAACGAACTTTTAAAAAATTCCTTTAAAATCGACTTTTTTAAATATTTTTTAACTGATAACATATTTTAGTGTATTTTTTCATTCTGAATCAAATGGTACTGAGCAAATTCGTTTAAATCCAGTATTTCGTGAGATAATTCACATTTTCAGAATTTGGCGATGTCTTCGGCGCAAAAACCTGAAATTTTCAATCCTTACCTATATATATATAAAAAAAAGTCTGGATTTCGTATTAATCACAGCACAAAAAAAATCTACCGAACCAAAAATCTTGATAATTGAGGTAAAGATACTTCTTATAACATCGAGTGCTGCTAAGAAGGGATTTTCGAAAATTCCCCCCCTAAGGAGGGTAAAAAAAAGAACGAACTTTTAAAAAATTCCTTTAAAATCGACTTTTGTAAATATTTTTTAACTGATAACATATTTTAGTGTATTTTTTCATTCTGAATCGAATGGTACTGAGCAAATTCGTTTAAATCCAGTAGTTCGTGAGATAATTCACATTTTCAGAATTTGGCGATGTCTTCGGCGCAAAAACCTGAAATTTTCAATCCTTACCTATATATATATAAAAGAAAGTCTGGATTTCGTATTAATCACAGCACAAAAAAAATCTACCGAACCAAAAATCTTGATAATTGAGGTAAAGATACTTCTTATAACATCGAGTGCCGCTAAGAAGCGATTTTCCAAAATTCCGCCCGTAAGAGGAGTAAAAAAAAGAACGAACTTTTAAAAAATTCCTTAAAAATCGGCTTTTGTAGTTATTTTTCAACTGATAACATATTTTAGTGTATTTTTTCATTCTGAATCGAATTGTACTAAGCAAATTCGCTTAAATCCAGTAGTTCGTGAGATGATTCACATTTTCCTAATTTGGCGATGTCTTCGGCGCAAAAACTTGAAATTTTCAATGCTTATCTTTATATATAAAAATCTTCTGTGCGTGTGTATGTAATTGAACTCCTCCTAAACGACTGGACCGATTTTGATGAAATTTTGTGTGTGCGTTCCCGTAGATTCGAGAATGGTTTAGATTCACATTTCGTCGAAATTGATTCAGTACTTTTTTAGTAATTAGGAAAAACTAATAGTTAGTGATTTTTCGCTAATTAAAAGTGCTATATGTATTAAAGAAAGTGAGGATTTCGTTTTAATCATAGCACAAAAAAAATCTACCGAACCAAAAATCTTGATAATTGAGGTAAAGATACTTCTTATAACATCGAGTGCCGCTAAGAAGCGATTTTCAAAAATTCCACCCCTACGATGAGTAGAAAAAAGAACGAACTTTTAAAAAATTCCTTAAAAATCGGCTTTTGTAGTTATTTTTCAACTGATAACATATTTTAGTGTATTTTTTCATTCTGAATCGAATTGTACTAAGCAAATTCGTTTAAATCCAGTAATTTGTGAGATAATTCACATTTTCCTAATTTGGCGATGTCCTCGGCGCAAAAATCTGAAATTTTCAATACTCATCTTTATACATAAAAATCTTCTGTGCGTGTGTATGTAATTGAACTCCTCCTAAACGACTGGACCGATTTTGATGAAATTTTGTGTGTGCGTTCCAGTAGATTCGAGAATGGTTTAGATTCACATTTCGTCGAAATTGATTCAGTACTTTTTTAGTAATTAGGCAAAAATTAATAGTTAGTGATTTTTCGCTAATTAAAAATGTTGAATAAGTACGATGAATAGAGTGCGGACGGAATGTCCGAGCGTTCTAAGGCGCAGATTTAAGCTCAGCTTCTTGAAGAAAGAGATCGCGTGTTCGAACCCCACTCCTGACAAACGTGTATGCTTTACAATAATATTTCCTGTGTTATAATTTTGATTAACCGACTACAGAAAATCGTTAATTTTTAACTAAAAAGAGAAAAATAAACTTTTCTATCAAAAATTGAACCGACTTGAAAAAGTACTGAAGAGTGAAAAATAATTTCCTTACATAATTGTAATAAAAAATTAAACTAAGAGCGTAGTGTTTATCGTGCGCATTACCATATTTACGTACATTTATTTGATTTCTTGGAGTCGGTGCCAAGAAGGACAACGTCGATCGGTGACAGGACGACGTCTGTCGGGTCCGCTAGTATCTTATAAAATAAACATAGCAAACACTGTCATTAAAATAATAATAATATTAATAATAATAAATTCATTAATTAGCACATTCGATCGATCGTAAATCAAATCGACGTATTTTCAATTAGCAAGGCTAATTAACAATTAACCCATTCTATTAATCCATTCCAAAATAAAATATTTTAACAAACGTTTTTTGGAATTGCTGTCGTGCAATTAAGTGCGATTTGTTAAGATATAGATGGATTGCTTATCGAAATATGATTTTTAAAAAGTATATTTTTACTTTTATTATTGATAATTATTGATAATTGTCATTAGAACAATAACTACCCAGGAAAAAAATGTAATTTGCAATAAAGAAGAAAAAATATATATTTACTCACAGTTCCTCCAGCTAAATCCATTTTCAACACATTCTCAGAGGTCTGCATTACACGAAAATACTCATATTAAATGCTAAGAACAAAAAATCAGCGCGAAAACTTATTGAGAAATAAACGAATGCTCTTGATATGAGAAATGCCACATCAGCAGAATCCTTTGTTTTAAAAGCAGGATTAGGCTAGACTGTGAGGAACCTCTAGCCGCGATTGGCACTTAATGGATCTCCCAACGCATCCCCCCCCCTTCCTCCTTGAATGATGTTTAAAAAAATATTTTTTTAAGCAGACGTACACACACACACTCTCTTTCACTTAAAGAAAAAAAAATCGACAATTTTTATTTATTCTCACAACATGTAAAATAATTTCAGTTTTAATTTCAATAAACATGTAATTTTTTTTTTTTTTAATTTGGCGCCTGATTTAATCATTTTGTATATCTTTTTTCCTGTTGCGTAATGTTGTATGATATAAATTTTGTTGAGCCATTGTTAGAAACATTTAGAGAAGTTTTTAACTCACAGGATATCAAAGCTTGAGAGTTTATGTAAAATGCGGCAATTGTAAATAAAAAAACAAAAAACAAAAAAAAAACAGTTTTTGCATTACATGCATATATACATACGTACATATGCATGTAACGCGAAAACTCATGAAAAAAATATCCGATTTTCTTCAAGCTTTGGATATAGGTTTGTTGCGATAAGGCGATTTTCTGATTAGTTTTGTGAGATCATTGGGTAAGTATAAGGGGGGGGGGGGTAATCCTCTCTTTTAATTTAGATATGTGAGATTTTCGTGTTTAATTGTAAGATTTCATTCAAATTTTAGATATACGATCATTTTGATCAGGCGCCTCCATGATTAGTTTTGCGTGTTCATTGTATGAAAGGGCATAAAACGTATACATTGAATAAAGGAGAGGATTTTTATGGATTAAGAGAGGATTACTATTCATTGGTTATGTATGAATGAAGGAGCGAGGGGAATAGAGGTCAATCCACATTCTGAATGTAGGTAAATGCAGGTATAAAAATTTTCAGGCAGAATTTACTGATAAGCTTAAAATTTTGGATATAGCTTCATTCTGATAAAGCGCTTCCCTGATTTGTTTTGGAGATTCATTAATTAAGTATAAAGAGGGGACCTAGGGGCTACCCCGATTAATTTAGGTTTAAATGGATTTTTCATGCAGAGTTAACCGATTTGCTTTGTTTTTTGGATATAGGTTCATACGGATAAGTCGCTTCTCTGATAAGTTTTTATTTCTTTTGTTTCGTATAATCGGGAGAACGGGCGATTACCCCCTCCCCCCCTTTAAACTAGATAAATAAGTTTTTATAGAGAATTATCCGATTTGCTTTAAATTTTGTATATAGGGTTTTGTGTGATAAGGCGAATACCTGAATAGTTTTGGGGGTGTAATAGTTAAGCATAAAAATGAAAATGGGGAATAGCCCTCTTAAATTTAATAAATGGGGTTTTTAAGCAGAGTTATAATTTTCTTCGAATTTTGGATATAGGTTCAATGTAAAGCGTATCCCTAATTAGTTTTGGGAATTCAGTCATTAAGTTTAAAGGATGGAAATGGGGGAGCCACCCCCCCCCATTTAATTTGTTTCTCAAGAAGCATTATTCCTTGAAAAAAAAGGCTGTAATATGCAATTAATGTGAATATCATGCGAGCTTAATGCCATCAGTTTAACTGGGCAATATACTTTATATTATCTGGATATGATAAAATATTCTAATAAAGAAAAATTCTGCCTCTCTCTTTTTCACACACACAAAGAAATAGAGGTTAATTTTTATTTATTTTCAATATGTCAGATAATTTCGATTTAAAGCATCTCTCAATTTGGCGCCCCACTCAATCATTTTGTATCTTTTTTCAGGTACGTAATCTTATAGGATACAATTGTAGTTGAGAAGAAAACATTCTTTTTTATTCTCTCCCTCTCTAATCCATACACGCGCGCAAAAAAAAAAAAAAAAAAAAAAAAAACTATGTAATATAATTTTGGTTAAAAACATCTTTCAATTTGGCGCCCCTTGATAGCGGCGCCCGGGGCGGCCGCCCCCCTTGCCCCCCCCTAGCTACGCCACTGGCCTGAGAGCTTATGTGCCCGTCCGTTCTGTATGTTCGTTCGTGCGTAACGCGGTAACTCGTGATAAAAATATTCGATCCACTTGAAATTTTGTATGTAGGTATATCCTGACAAGGCGCTTCCCTGATTAGTTTTTGGAGTTCATTCGATATGTATAAGAGGGGGAACGGGGGGCTGATGCCCCTCCCCTTAGTTGATATAAATGGGATTTTCATGCAGAATTAAGTTTTCGTTCAAAATTTAGATTAGGATCATTCTGATAAGGCGATTCTGTGACTGTTATTAGGTGTTCATTGAATAAGTATAAATAGGGGGAACAGGGGTTCTAATGCCCCCCCCCCCTTAATTTATATAAATGGGTTTTTCAAGCAGAATTTTCAGATTTCGTTCAAGTCTCTGAATAGTTTTGGAAGTTTAATGGTTAAGTATAAAAGAGGGGGATAACTCTTCTTAAATTATACAAATGCTAAATGGGTTTTTATTAAGAATTATCTCATTTGCTCTGAATTTTGGATATAGATTTTTTATATGATAAAGCATGTCTTTGATAGTATAGGAGGTTCAATGATTAAGTATAAAAAAAGAGGAAAGGGGAGAGCTGTTTCCCCTTAATTTTTTTTCGAACGGAATTAACCCTTGAAAATATAAGGCTTTAATGTACAATTAGTATTTGTAGCCTGTGAGCTCAATGCCATCAGTTTAACTGGGCACTATTCTTTATTAAACATTTGCCCAATCAATTGGTACATTTAAAAAATTATATCATTCCAAAGAATAGTTCCTACTATATGCTTAATTTTGACTAATTAAAGATCTAAAGCGCTATGTACTAAAATATTTTAACATGGTTTCATATTAGGCAGTGGCGTAGCTATGTTTTTTGGCGCCCGGGGCCAGCAAGAAATTTTGCGCCCCCACCCCAATATAGATATATAACAATTTCTCTCAATTCGGCGCCCCTAGGCCTCGGCGCCCGGGGCGGACGCCCCCCTTTCCCCCCTTAGCTACGCCACTGATATTAGGGGCCTGGTTTTAACTGTCAATTGGTCCCTACAGGGCCCCATATTATAGCTCCCTTAAAAATGGTCCAATTCACTAGCTTTTTTTTTTTCTATTAATTTTTTATGTCCTCTCTCTAACTATTACATGAACGACAAAAGAATTTCTCAGACTTCAGCTACCATTAATTTTGTTTGTCAATTGCTTTCTTGAGGTCCTTGATGCAGCTTCTTTAAACATGAACCAAATTGCTTTCAATTTTATTTAACATAGTTATAGCGTCTTTCCATCATTTTAATAACTACAAAAAATATCTTTATACCCAACTACATGCAAAATAAATTCCTGGCCCCTTGGGGCCCGTTGAAGTTTTTGTAATAATAAATTGTTTCCTTTTAATCCGATCTTCATTTTTAGGATTCTTTATTCATTTAGATATTTTAATGTTTTGACATTCCATATAAGACACTTTGGCCTCCTGTGGAATCATAGGGCTCAGTCTAGGGCCCCTAAACATTTTGTGAGGCAAACATAGTTCACTCTTTAAATTTATCCCCTTCTCAGTGCAAAATTTTTAAATTCGAGTCTTGGATTCTTCTTTCAGGGACAAGATTCTCATATTTTCATTTTCATCCGCGGCTAGGACCTTTTTTTAAAACATTTTCCGAATCAATTTGTGCATTCGAATAAAATATTATTAAAATGAATAATTCATACCCTATGATTAATTTTGACTAATTGTAGATGTAAAGAGCTAAGTAAATAAGATATTTTAACATCTTTTCCTGTTAGGGCCCTCTTTTTAACTGTCAGTTGTCCTTTTTGGGCACTTATTATAAATCCCTTTAAAATGGTTCAATTAACTCCTTTTTTTAAACAACTTCTTAAATCTATCAGCTACTAAGAAACCGCCATAGTCTAGCTACCACCAATTTTGAATATTAATCGCGTTCTTGGGGCCGTTGGTGCATTTTCTTTAAAAATGATCCTGATTGCTTGCAATTTTTTTTCACATTGCTTTAGCGTCCTTCCATTACTTTAATAACTACAAAAAATATGTTATACCCAACTACATGCGAAATAAGTTCCTGGCCCCTTGAAGATTTTGTACCATAAATTGCTATTAAACTGCCCTCTCTTAATCCAGTCTTCATTTTTGGAACTATTTTTTCACTGAGTTATTCCTATGTTCTTATACATTCCATTAAAAAAGCCGGAGACTCCCTATGGTCTCGGCTCAGGCACCTTGAAATTTTTGTTCTCCATGCATATTTCACCAACTTATTATCAAACCTTCTCAATGCATAAATTTAAAGTTGAATTTTGGTTTTTTTTTTCAGGTCCTACACCCTGATGTTTTTATTGAGGTTCAAAGGCCTTTTTTAAAGCATTTACTCCTTTTTTTATGCATTTCTTTAAAATATTATTTAACGAATAATTCATATCCTATGCTTAATTTTGACTAATTTTAGATCTAAAGTGTTAATTGTTTGCTTAAGGTTATAATAACGTGTCCCGGGCAATGCTGGATGGGTCCTAGTCTATTAATAAACACATAAAATTGAAAACAAAAATATCAAAATCCATCTTTCAAAAGGTTTTTAAACAGAAACGCATTATTAAGTTACATATACTCAAAAATGAACCTAAATAAAATGCTCTTTAAAGTATTCAACCAATCAGAAGTCCGTATTTTCTTCCCTATGCTAATTTCAGTGGGATCGGCAAAAATGGCGTCGCCGCCAACTGCCTGCCGAGTAGAGTTGTCCAAACCGGGCGGCGGCGACACCAATGATTACGTCATCGAGTTACGGGATGAAATCATGATGTAAGGACAAGATTATTAGGTGCAGATTAAGGAATGACTGGTCTGCCTCGTCATTTCTTGGTACGATATGAGTAACAGCGGGCGCCAACTCGCCATTTTGGGTCACTTTCACGTCATCGAGTTACGTGATGAAATTGGTGCCAAATTAAAGGTAAAATAAAGTATTTTAAGAATATTTCGATCTGCCTGCGCATATCCTGGTACAAACCCTCGGCAGACTGAAATTTATACAAAAAGGCGTCATAATATACAATGCCATTCATGATATGCCGAATCAGTCGTTTTGTCGCTTACTAATAAGAATCTTTTCCTAAACCATCAAATTCGCGTGAAAATCGATTGCGAAGTTAAGTAATGTAAAATACGTCTTTAGATTTAATATTGTACATTTTGAAGCACAATTTGTCATAAATTTTAGTCCACCGAAGGTTTGTTACAGGATATGCGCGGGCAGACCGAGATATTGTTAAAATTCTTTATTTTACATTTAATTTGGCACCAATTTCATCTCGTAACTCGATGACGTGAAAGTGACGCCAAAATGGCGAGTTGGCGCCCGCTGTTACTCATATTGTACCAAGAAATGACGAGGCAGACCAGTAATTCCTTAATCTACACCTAATAATCTTGTCCTACATCATGATTTCATTTCGTAACTCGATGACGTAGTCATATTGAATTTTACATTGTAACATCATTTTTTGTTATAAATTTCAGTCTGCCGAGGGTTTGTACCAGGATATGTGCAGGCAGACCGAAATATTCTTAAAATACTTTATTTTACCTTTAATTTGGCACCAATTTCATTCCGTAACTCGATGACGTGAAAGTGACGCCAAAATGCCGTGTTGGCGCCCGCTGTTACTCATATTGTACCAAGAAATGACGAAGCAGACCAGTAATTCCTTAATCTACACCTAATAATCTTGTCCTACATCATGATTTCATCCCTTTACTCTATGACGTAGTCATATTGAATTTTACATTATAACGTCATTTTTTGTTATAAATTTCAGTCTGCCGAGGGTTTGTACCAAGATATGCGCAGGCAGACTGAAATATTCTTAAAATACTTTATTTTACCTTTAATTTGGCATCAATTTCATCCCGTAACTCGATGACGTGAAAGTGACGCCAAAATGCCGAGTTGGCGCTCGCTGTTACTCATATCGTACCAAGAAATGACGAGGCAGACCAGTCATTCCTTAATCTACACCTAATAATCTTGTCCTACATCATGATTTCATCCCGTAATTCGATGATGTAGTCATATTGAATTTTACGTTATAACGTCATTTTTTGTTATAAATTTCAGTCTGCCGAGGGTTTGTACCAGGATATGCGCAGGCAGACCGAAATATTCTTAAAAAACTTTATTTTGCCTTTAATTTGGCACCAATTTCATCCCGTAACTGGATGACGTGAAAGTGACGTCAAAATGGCGAGTTAGCGCCCGCTGTTGCTCATATTGTACCAAGAAATGACGAGGCAGACCAGTAATTCCTTAATCTACACCTAATAATCTTGTCCTACATCATGATTTCATCCCGTAACTCGATGACGTAGTCATATTGAATTTTACATTGTAATATCATTTTTTGTTATAAATTTCAGTCTGCCGAGGGTTTATACCAGGATATGCGCAAGCAGACCGAAATATTCTTAAAATACTTTATTTTACCTTTAATTTAGCACCAATTTCATCCCGTAACTCGATGACGTGAAAGTGACGCCAAAATGGCGAATTGGCGCCCGCTGTTTGTGATATCGTAGCAAGAAATGGCGAGGCAGACCAGTCATTCCTTAATCTACACCTAATAATCTTGTGCTACATCATGATTTCATCCCGTAACTCGATGACGTAGTCATTTGTGTCGCCGCCGCCCGATCTATACATTTTTTAGTCATTTTTGGGCTTATCATACTATGTACATTTAAACAACGGTGTACGAGAAAAGAAACTATGCCCGGGCAAAGTTTCAATTTGCCCTCCCTGGGGGGGCCCCCCGGAGCTTTTGCCCCGGGGCCCCCAAGTTTATAGTTACAGCCCTGCTCTTAAATTTTGATACAAGTATTTAATAAAGGATTTCTTTGATCTGTTTAACTTCATTAAACTAAAGAGGAAGAAACTTTTAAAAATTATTGGTACGAAAATTCAAGCCACCGTGCACACATGATTTAAAAAAAAAAAAAAACGAAAAAAAAAAAACAATTGCTTTTGCCAGCCGCTATTTTTCTACCAGCGCTCAGGCCTAACATTAAGAGGGCGATGGATAAAGCATGGGCTTTGTCATCTAGCCGCCTTTGAATATTTGTATATTAAGAAGAAGAATTATTATGAACTTTAAGGGTGTATTCGAAAAAACGCTTTTCCACCTTCAACAGCTCGAAATTTTCCGATACAACTTCAAACATATTTTTAAAAGTAGAAACATGAAACTTGCTGGGGGGATTCTTGAAGGGACATATGAGGTGCCGTGTGATGTCTTTTTACGATCAATTCATTAGAATTCGAGTTATAAACAATTATCGTCTCATTATGACCCTTTTTTTCGTTCCCAGATGTCTCGCGTAAGTAGTAGGAAAAGGAGAGTTTAAGGACAGCCGGAGGGACAGAGGGACCGTCCCTCCGCATCCCTCCGCGTCCCTCCGCATCCCTCCGCGCCCCGCCGCCACCACCGTGCCACCGCCGCCCTCCTCGCGCCCCACCGCCACCACCGTGCCACCGCCGCCCTCCTGGTCCCTCCTGCGGTACCCCTGCGCCCACCATGACACCGCCACTCTCCCTGAATAAAAAACAATACAGTCAATTTTTAAAATTTTATATTTATTTCATTATTAAAGTATTTTTTAATTATCTTTTTATATTGAATCTAGAATTACTCTTTTTCTTAATTAATTATGCTCATCAAAGATTAGTCGAAAAACCAACATATAAATTTAATTATTATATTATATATGTGATAATCTGCTCTACTGAAAAATTCTTATCAAATCAACTTTTAACCTCGTAAAAATAATATTTTAATTAATAATAATTATCAATCAAAAGTTAAATATCAACCTCTATTTAAAAAAAATAAGATAAATATAATCTGCTATATTAAAAAAAATTCTTATAAAAAAATGTGTTTAAAGAACTTTCAATTCACGAATACCACACCTTCACAAAAAGAAAAAAAAAATCTCCCCACTGACTTAAAAAGAAGTAAGAGATGTTCTTTTCCCCCACGCAAACATCTGCTTCAAAATCAGCTGTCCCGTGGGGTGATGAAAAAGAGGTCATTCACTTATTACGTCACTCCAGTTCATATATCCGGGTATGTGGTGAATTTTGGTTTGTGTTACGGAAAGAATTCAAAACATATCTAGAATTTATTCTGCTTTCGTCTCGGTAGTATAAAGACCTGCTTCTTTTTTCTGTTGAGTGAAGAGTTCTACGGTTATATTACGCAAAATGTCATCTCAATTGCACACCCAATCAGAGGTAAACTTTATTTTATATTTTTTCTACGTTTTCTTTAAAAGCTCTGTAACCATTTTTTTAAATGAAATTGAAAATAATTAGATATCTTAATTTATTTTTATTTATTTATAGGATGATATATTTTTTGATTTCGGCATTTCTTCAGAGGAATTAAAGAAAATTTGTTCTCAGATGGAAGAAGAGATTTCTTCAACGTCTACCCCATCTAAAAGAGTGAATGTAGAGGACTCTTCGGTAAGAGTTTTTCTTTAATATCTATATAGAAAACTAATTTGAAATTTTCTTTTAGTTACAATTTGTTGAAATAATTTTTTTTGTTCTTTTTTTATCTCTTTTCAGGATTCTACCACCCCACTTTCTAAGAAGAGGAAATTAGGAGATACGGAAGGTGTTGCAGGACCCAGTGGATTAAATCTCATCAAAAATGATAATAAATATTTAGTAAGTTTTTTAAAATAGAAAAATGAGTTTGAAAAAATTTCTTTTTAATTTGTGAAAATAGTGTTTTTTATGTGTTTTTTTCTTTTATCTATTTTTAGAGTTGCCCACTTTGTGTATGTCGTTTTGTACAAAAACGTCATCTTTTAAGACACATCAGGTGGCATGACAACGAGGCATCTGATGAGGAACACCCTGAAGTTAGTAAAGAAGATAGAACTATCCAGAGTCGCAGTGAAGTGGTGCAAGCTTCATCTCATGTAAGTATTTTTTTCAAAACCTATCTCTCTTTGGTGAGATTAGCTGGGGATAGTATTAGGAGAAGTTTATTCTGCTAGTACTGTTTTCTATTTCGAAGTTTACATCGAGGTATGACTGACCCAACAGTACTCTCGAGACACTTCAGCGCGTTAAGCCTAACTCACCTGAATTTCTCTCTGTTAGGTAGGAAATTTTTAGGACCTCTCAAATTAGATTTTAAGTATTAGGAACAAGTACAAAAATTCTAAATTGTTAGTTAAAAAATTACACTAAAAATGAATTTAAAAAATAATCACATTAAAAAAATCAATATTCAAAAACACTTTTATTTCTAAATTAAAGAAAAAAAATCTAAAAATCAATTTAAAAAATATATTATCTATTTAAATATTCAAAAGCACTTTTATTTCTTGCAGAACTGTTCCATATGCAATCAATTTAAAAAAATAATGATGTTAAAAATACTCAATACTCAAAATCACTTTTATTCTTTCCAGGAATGTTCCATCTGCAACAAAACCTTTAACCATCGAGGTCATTTAAACCGTCATATGAAGACTCACAAAAGTGAAAATTTTTTTAAATGCGAACAATGCGAAAAATCGTTCACTAGAAAAGATAATTTTAACCGCCACATGAAGATTCATAACAATGAAAAATCGTTTTCTTGCGAAGACTGCCAAATTAATTTTACGCGCAAATCTGATCTTAGAAGACATCAACAACAGCACACTAATTCACCTGCTTCTCATCAATGTGAAACATGTTCTAAATCTTTTTGGAAGAAAAGTAATCTACGTCAACATCAACGTACGCACCACACAACGAAAAAAACAGTCCCCCCACAGAAAGCGAAATCTGTTAACACAAAAAAAAGATCCACTGAAAAAGCGTTAAATACATTTGAGAAAATTACAATCCCTGCTACAGAAGAAAACGCTTATGACATTGACATTTTTAATAGTCAAATTATAGATGAAATCCAAAACCATATATTGAATTCTCTCATTACATTGAAATCCCTTAAATGGCATCTTATCCACACCATCAAGTTTACTCGATTTAATGAAGATGATGAAGTTGAATCAATGTTAGGGTATTTCAGGTCTGATCCCTGTCCGGAACATAATGAAGAAACAGTCAGAAACCACATCATCGAAAATTTAGAAAAAATTAAAACTCATTTTGAAGAATTTGTTCAACTTGGGTCGGGCTGGGTGCTAGAAAAAATCATGCATACAGACCTATACATAGCTCATTACAAGCCACTAACTGGAAGCAGTTATATTGAAACCCCTCAAAAACTTGTTCCAAAACATGCTCTTATTAATATTCAAAACTTTACTGATAATAAATGTCTTATTTGGAGCCTACTAGCTCATAAAAAGAAAATTGAAATTCACCCTGAACGTGTTTCCAACTACACACCTTTCGAACATGAAATAATCATTGATGATATTCCTTGTCCTGTCCCTTACCATAAAATTAAAGATGTTGAAGAAAAAAACAATTTAAGAATTAATGTATATTCGTATGACGAGGAAGAAGATGAATTCGGAATGCTTCACATCTCAAATCGAACTCATCAAGAAGCTATTAATTTATTGTTAATTGGGGATGAAGATAAGAACACCCACTATATATACATAAAAAATATGTCAAGACTCTTTTCACATCTCACCAAACATAACGGAGAAGTCTATTTTTGTTATCGTTGTCTCCACCGCTTTAAGACCCAGACACTTCTAAACAATCACCTTCCATATTGCTCAGAACACGCTCCTCAACACATCAAGATGCCCGATCCAGAGAAAAATATTTTAAAATTTAACGGATATCATTTCCAACACTTAACACCTTACATCATCATAGCTGATTTTGAAAGTCTTGTCGTCCCAATTCACACTACAGAGCCTAATCCTAGCACTTCTTACACTATCCCCACACAAAAACATATCCCTTGCGGCTATGCCTACATAATAATTGATCAAGATGGGAAAACATATAAGAAGATGAAAACGTATCGGGGAGAAGATGCCGTATCAGATTTTTTGAAGAATATTTTTCAAGAAAGAGATGAGTTAGCTGAAACATTAAACACCATCAAACCTCTGAAACCATCCAAAGAACAAGAAAAAGCCTTTAGAGAAGCGACCGTGTGCTGCATCTGCGATCAGCCCTTAGGCAACAAGCGATGCCGAGAACATGATCATATAACAGGTGCATACCGTGGTGCTGCTCATATGAACTGTAATTTGCAATATAAACAACCTAAAGTTATCCCAGTTATTTTTCACAACCTAAAACATTACGACGGTCACCATCTGATGACGGAATTAGGAAAATTTAAAAGTTACAATATAGATGTCATCGCAAATACAATGGAAAAATATATATCATTTACTATCAAAAAACAAGACTGTCCCATAAAACTTAGATTTCTCGACTCATTCCAATTTTTACCTACATCTCTTGAAAAATTAACAGCTAATCTGCAACCAACAGACTTTCACCTCCTTAAAGCTAATTTCCCTAAAGATACAGACCTCTCACTCCTCACTCGAAAAGGGATATACCCATACACCTATTTTACAGACTTCCAAAAATTTGATGAAACACAACTCCCTCCACCTTCATCATTTCATAACGATTTAACAGATGAACCCATTTCCATAGAAGATTATGAACATGCTCAAAATGTTTGGGAAACTTTTAGCATTCAAAATCTCGGTGAATATCACGATTTATATGTTAAATGTGACGTCCTTCTTCTAGCTGACATCTTCCAAAACTTCAGAAAACTTTGCCTACAATATTACAAAATTGATCCTACACACATGTTCACATCTCCAGGACTCGCATGGCAAGCTTGTCTTAGAATGACTCAGGTACAATTGGAACTTCTCACAGACATTGACATGCTCTTGTTTTTTGAGAAGGGTGTAAGAGGTGGTGTGAGTGCTATCACCAAACGATATGCAAAAGCGAACAATCCCAACGTCCCTAATTACGACAAAAATAATAAAACAAGTCATATCATGTACTGGGACGCTAACAACTTATATGGCTGGGCTATGTCCGAATACTTACCTGTTGGTGAGTTTCAATGGATTCAACCATCTGAAACAGATATAAACAGCATCCTTTCCCATCCAGATAATGCAGATTACGGCTATGTCCTGGAGGTGGACTTGCGTTATCCCCCTGAACTTCATCTACTCCACAACGAATACCCACTTGCTCCGGAAAACATTCACATCACTGAAGACATGTTATCTCCTTACACAAAATCTTTATTAAACAACAGACCCTACAAAGGAAGTTCGAAGCTATCACCGAATTTAAAAGACAAAGAACACTACATCGTCCACTACAGAAACTTGAAACTCTATCTCCAACTTGGTCTCGAACTCATTAACATTCACAGAATAATTAAATTTAGGCAAGCACCTTGGCTAAAGCCCTACATAGAATTCAACACTGATAAGAGGAAACAAGCTACCAGTTCTTTCGAGAAAGACTTCTTCAAATTGTTGAACAATTCAGTTTTCGGTAAAACAATGGAGAATCTCCGCTTGAGACGGAATATTGAGTTGTGTAACAACGAGAAGAGGTCAAAAAAACTTGTCGCATCTCCAGCATTTAACAACTTCAAGATTTTCAATGAGGGACTGGTAGCCGTGGAACGAGTCAAAACCACTCTGACTATGAATCGTCCAATCTATGTAGGGTTCGCTATTCTAGATCTCGCAAAATTACATATGTACAAATTCCATTACAACATAATTAAGAAACACTATCAAGATCGTGCTCAACTGCTTTTCACTGACACTGACTCACTCACCTACCACATCCAAACAGATAATATACTACAAGATATGCAAGAACATCAAGACGAATTCGACTTCTCCGATTATCCTAAGAACCACCCCCTCTACTCAGTAAAAAATAAGAAAGCAATAGGTAAATTTAAGGATGAGATGAATGGAAAAACTATTTTTGAATTTGTTGGCCTTAAAGCGAAAATGTACAGCATCCTATCAGAAGATGGAGAGAAAAAAAGAGCCAAAGGAGTACCTACATCTATCGTTCGAAAGAAAATAAAACACTCACAATATTCCGAATGCATACATCACCTGAAAACACTCTGTACAATAAACAAAAGAATCCAGCAAGATCACCATCAATTGTACACTATACAGCAACAGAAGCTAGCACTCAGCCCGTTTGACGACAAACGATTTATTCTAGATGATGGGATAACAAGTCTCGCTTATGGTCATCATCAAATTTAAAACAGGAAAATTAAATTAAAAAAACAGAAAAAGAAAAAAAAATGAAGAAAAGAAAATGAAGATCTGGATAAAAAAAGTGGGGCGCCACATAAGGAGATGTGGCGGGAGGCGGAGGGACCCCATAAAAAAAAATATTTTTTCTTTTTAAACATACATTTCATTTTTAAATTCAGGGTTGAAAAGAAGACTATTTCTAAATAAAAATCTAGTTTTAATAATTTAATTAAGAGTTTTTGTATTCGCATTCAGAAAATTAATTTTTCTGTCATGAAATTTTCTAGTTTGTTTACAGTTTTAAAGATTAAAATTTCGGTTACAGAATATGTTTTCAAGGTTGGCTCATAAAACTGCAAGAAGCAGATGTTGTTTTTAAATAGAAAGTATTTTACAATTCATGTCAACACCAGGTGTAGAAACTTAAAGTAAAAAAAAAAAAAAATTAGTTCGAATATGACGTCACAAGAAGCAGGTGTTTTCAAAAACCGTGAGAAAGAATTTTTCGGTTTGTATCAACACCAGGTGCATAAAATGTGAACTAAAATATTGGTTTCAATATGACGTCACAGAAGTTATGCGTGAGTTCGAATTTGTGCGTGGCAACATAACTCTGTTATATTTTGTTGTGGAAAGTCGCATCAATTTTTCTCTTGGAAAAAATGAAACGATCTAATAATTCTTCTCAGAATGGTTGCGAGAAAAAAATCGAAAAATGAATGTGAATTAGAAGATGTTTTTGATAATTTGGATGATGTGTTTCAAAGCATCGATTTTAATAAACTAATTATGAATTTATCTGATGAACCCTCCTCTCCAGCTGTAGCTGAGTCTTCATCTGATAAACCCACTTCTTCAACTGCATTCCAGACTTCATCTGCGCCAATCGCCGATGCAATTCCTACATTATCTAGCGGAAATGAGAAAAGCTCTCAATCTATGGATATGAACGATGGCTATTCCAATCAGCGGATCTGTTTAAAAGAACTTGGAAATAGTATCTATTTAACCTGTGAACTGTTCAAAGGTTCTGTCATTATCCACATTCGAAAATTTCTTCGATCTTCTGAAACTCAACCACTAAATCCTACCAAAATTGGTGTTTCCATGAATTTAAAATCATGGTATCGTTTCGTTCAGAAAATATTTGACTTTAATTTAATTTATACAACATCATCTTTCATTGCAAACAACTCCATCCTCATATTATCTAACGATGGTATCGCTGAAATCAGCAACATTCAGAAAGGTTGTTGCATCAGGTTAGATGAATACCAACTTGAAAACTTAAAACACCATCTAAACTCCTTCAATGAAACAGTGCTCACATATCTGTATGAAAATTACTTACCAACTCTAATTGCTCATAAACTCTTACCTTCGGAAACATGCGCTGTAGAATTTACAACATTAGAACTACGCTTAGTAGCATTGATAGAAGTAGAACTGCAAAAAGTTTTTAAATCAGAGTATGAATGTCTTGGATGTGTCTACAATTCACCCGCACAACTTCGCCATGCTTGTATGACTTCCAGTGACTTAGAAAAATTTTTAAGCTTAGGTGAATTATCTCTCTGTACAATCGACTTTAAAGCATTATCAGAACTTTTTGTCAAGGAAACACAGATTGTTTCACATTATTTCCTTCAAAATGTAAATTACAAAGTGTTAGCTGGTGTTCTGTTTAAAACACTTGATGATTTGTAAATTTTGGAAAAAATAAACTGGTGTGTCTCAAAATGGTGTAATTAATGTGTTAAAATAATTTATACTTTTTCTCTCAGAAAAAAAGAAGTTTCTTTTTCAGAAAAATCAACTCTACATTAAAATCTTTGAACAGATTTTGAATAAAAAATTTTTTCAAAGATTAACTTTCACTTTCCCCAAAAAAAAAAAAAAAAAAAAAAAAAAAAAAAATGTAAAGTGAAAAAAAAAATTTCAAAGTGAAAAAAAAAATAAATGAAAATGAAAAAAAAATTTTCGAAATGAAAAAAAATTTTTCAAAGTGAAAAAAAAAAATTTCGAAATGAAAAAAAAAAAAAAAATCAAAGTGAAAAAAAAATTTCAAATGAAAAAAAAAAAAAAAAAAAAAAAAAGTTTTGTTTAAAAATATTAGATGAGGAAAAAATGTTTGTTTACGTATAAGAAAGTGGGTGTTTAAGAAAGAAAGATGACACATGATAAGTTTAGTGAAAAAATATATTTATTTATATAATTTCTGCCAACGTATTACAGGGGACTTAAGAGTCTTTTTAGCTTTAACAATCGATTTAACATTTTTTAAAGGTGAATACACATTATCATCTATAGTTAAATATTTGTTCTTGAAGAAAAGCTTGGGAGTATTTATAGAACTCAACGCTTTTAAAAATTCTTCTCTCCCAGATAAATGTTTATAAGATTTTCTCTGAGTGAGTATTAAACCAATCAAATCAGTTAGATTAGACTTAGGGATTAATTGGTTTTTATAAATAATCTCTCCTCGTTCATTCCAACGTAAAATATTTGGATACGTTTTCAAATATTGCAAGAGTTGTTCACCTTGTTTTTGAACACCTGTTGGAATCATTTTTAAAATGTTGTCTTCGGAATTTGCAGGATTTTGCATAGTTTCATCTTCAGCCGGTTTTGGAGGATCATCCTTTTCTGTAACATCCATTTTGAATGGTGGGTTAAAATCTTCTAAATTCATTTTTCTTTTTAACAAGTCGTAGTATAATTGCAGTTTTTCAAAATCTTGTAATTTACTATTCAAAATTTTCTGCATTTCTTTATCAAACTCACTTAGTTGCTTTTGAGAAGGTGTATGTTTAGAAAAATCACTCTCAGGGACTAAAACAAACTTTTTGCTAAACTCCATTTATAAGCGCTGACAAAGCTGTAACAGCAGCTGGTATCAAAATATTTAAAAAACCTCCTTTTTGAATAATTAAACGTTTTTTCTGGTAAAGACTACCTTTTTTAGAGGCTAATTTTCTTAGAAGATATTTGTGTTTTCCAAGCTGCTTCTTCTGATAATGTGAAATTGGTATATTTCCTTTTAACACGTTTAAAGAACATTCACAGATGGTTTTAACCACTTTTGAAGGTAGCTTTTTCAGTAACTGCTTGCGCAATGCTTTTGGACATGAGTGAATTAGCTGTAAATCCTTGACCTGTTTACGGGTCGGTGACATTTTATGGAATGATGAGTCTGTCGTTTTTCGCAATTATTTATATTTCAGAGTGTAATAATACTGATTTTGATTCGGTAAGATTTGTGTTCTTAACCGATGTTCTTCATCTGTTTCATTTCTCAAATCAATTAATAAGTAGGTAAAAGGTTTTCGGGTAGCATCTGCGTAAACTTCTTGGAAAAATTTATAATTTCGTGGGTATAATTGTCTTCCTAAACATGTTATTTGATTTAAATCACGTCTGTTTTTAAATAGGAAAAGATAGTCAGCATTCAATCGAAGATCTTTCGTTCCTTTATGAAAAAAATTTTGTGTGATAAAAAAAATACTTAAATTGTGGTGATGACTCCCCTTGGTAAATAAATTTGTAAGTCGACGATCACCGCCAACTTCACACATAAGATCATCTATAATGAACAGTGTATTGGTTCCTAAATATTCTTCATAATTAGTTGGGAAACCTTCAATGAACGTAACGTCAGATATTTCATCATATAAATTTTGGTAGATGCCGTAAAACCAAACAATTTTATCGGGTGTAGGTTTTATCATATATGTTTTAAAGTAGATGAAATCTTTTATAAAAAAAGATTTCCCACTTTTCGAAGGTCCTGCTAAAACAGCTGTGAAGGGGTGTTGAAGGCTTGGGAAATCCATAACAAATAAAAACAGACACAAAAGATATGGTATTTTATAAGACTTTTTATTGATAAAAATTCACATACACATGAAATCGTTTGGCAACAAAATTATACACTCTTTGGTCATTACATAAGTTTTCAGATACAAACTGCGACAAAAACTTTTTCAGAGATTCACCTCTACATCTACAGAAGAGGAAAAAAATTGTATATTGACCGCAAACAGCTGTAACATTTGTTTGTAATGTTAAAGGGTTAAAAATCACTTGAGAGAATTTTAAAGTAAAGTCTAAAATAGGTCCTTGATAAAAGTCTGGAGTATTTCCGTAAGAATCAAAGAATTCTACTCTTCTAGGTGAAGTTATGTAGAAAGCAAGCCAATGACTACCGGGTTGATCAGAAGAATCGACGTTGCATACGAAACAGCAGGGGTATTGCTTAATTGTGTTAGGGAGCATATCGCTGGGAAACACATCTAAAAAATATTTCTTAGTGTATTTGTTATGAGATAAAATGTCTTTAATCTGTTGAGAGTTCATCTTTGTCTAGTTTGGAAAGTCACACAACACATGCCTTGATTTAGAAATTTCAATAATGTTTTCAAATTCTGCATAGATCAGAACGGAAATAGTTGATGAAAGCGCTGAAGAAAACTTAATTTCAACTCTTAAATTTCCTTGATGTTGTAAATTCAAGTGTGGACCATCACATAAATCCGGACTTAAATCGAATGCATATAGAGTGTGTCCTTTAGCATAATCTTCTCGAGATAGATAATTTCCATTATCTCGGTTAAAGCCGGGAAACAATCGATGGTAGGCTGCAATATAATTTCCTTCGTTAAAATTTAATTCTAATGGTTTAGATGGTATTGGTTGTCCGTCAATGTAAATACTTAAAAAGTTGACGTTGTAGTGGTTAAAGAAAAACGGATTAAGGTCATACTGTCCGTTAATGGCTGAATTTTCTAATAATCCTATAATTACACGTTTAGGCATAGATCCTAAGAATACGTTATCTTGCATAAAAGACCAGCTTCCACTCGATATTGAGTATGTTTTACACAAAACTCTATCGATAGGATATTTAGCATTACTTTTCTCTAACGCTTTAGCATGTCCGATAGAAACACCTGGACTAACTTTCACCTTTCGAATAAACAAAGAGGCGTGTTGTAACACCACTTTATAATCAGGTGTTTTATCTCCGACTTTATCAGCCATCAAACAAAAATTGGGTTTGCTACGTGTCATTTTAATTTTCAAATCTACCATATTCAATAAAAGTCTATTTTGTTGAAAAACATCACAATGTAGTGGGCCTATCATATCCAAAACTTTACTTTTTGAAGTTAATTCATATCTTTTATGAAGTCCTGGGTTATCGGTAAGTGTAGGATTGACTGTATCCAAACATTCATCTTTGAAAAAACATTCACAAGAAAGTAAACTTTTCTTAGCATCTTCTCCATAATTCAGTAAAGTCTCAATGTAAGCACGATACGGGTAAGTATTACTAGAAGAGGAAATCACTCTTTCGTTCAAACTCACATCTACTTGAGAAAACAATGCTTGTAAAAATAAATTAACAGGTGCTACAGGTGTCTTGTCGGGTAAGGGGGTTCCATCAGCGTTAGTTAGTTTTACTTTCACGTAAAGGTAAGATGCTGATAAATCAATATAATCTTCACTGTTGCCTGTAATGTTAAACTCAACTGGTCCACTCTCAGATATGGTAGCCAGTGGATGATATTCTACAAAGTGACCTTTTTCTATAGCTGTTTGCGTAGGTGGAATCATAAACAAGTCTAGTTCAGATTTGACGCAAACGGGAGAATCTTTATGAATAAGACCAGACATCTTTAAGCAAAAATATCGCGTGCTTTCACTTTCTTGGCTTTAGGGCGACTGAGAGAACTTTGAGGTCTCTTTCGTTTTTTATTCCTTTGACCTGATCCAATCATAGATTTCACTTTAACTGCTGCTTTGTCTGTCAGATTTTTCCCAGCTTCCTTAAATCGTCGTTTAGCCGCTGTTTTAATATTATCACCTTGAGAAATATCATTTAGCACATCTACACCGGTATGAAATAACTGCTTTCCAACTGCTTTAGCACCCGATTTAAATAAAGGTACAGCTGCACGGAAAAGTGAACGGAAAAGTCCTCCGAAACCATAACCTTTCTGGAAAGTATTTCCTTGATAATAGTTCAATCCGCTACCTGTTTGATGTGTATAATAATCTTCAAAAGATTGATTACAGCATTGGTAAGGAACAAGCATTATGAAAGATATTTCTGACGAAAATGTAGTTTCACAATCAACTTCCCACGATCAAATGACACTAAACGTCCTGTGTGTGTTCTTATAACAGTTTCAATCGTTTGAAAATTTTTTCGAGTCACTGGTATGTAATGAGGTCTGTCAAACACTTCATGAATCATATCTCCGTCCTCCCCTTTAACAGGAATCACTCGCAATAAGGGTGCCACTGTATCTCCAACAATCTGAGGTTCTACAATATCACTATACAAGTAGAGCAATTTAAAATCTGCGTGTGGGTCAGCTATAAAGGGACTTTCAAAAGATAATGAGGGAGTCGAAACATTTGAGATTACTTCACCTGGTAAGAATCCTAAACATTCGGCTAAACCGGATAAAAATTTCAATTGTGCATATTTCTTCAAAGAAACTTTCACTTTTTTAGTGTGTTTGTTGTAACTAACCGAAATTCTATCACCAAATTTTTGATAATTTATCACTTTAATGATGTCGTTAGGAGATTCATAATATCCTGATGGGATTCGAATTTTTTTCGTGTCACTATCATCCTGTTCATATTCATTACCGTTTCTAGGTCTTCCATCTGGTAATTCTAAACTGTTACCTAACACATATTCATACTCGTTACCATATTCAGTAATATTACGCCATGTATGAGGATAAATCAATTCAGTTAAACCGACCTCCCATTCACCTTTTAAATCTAAAGGCATAGGTAATCTTGTAAAATAATGTGAAATTTTGTTTTCTGGAAAATAGTTCATTGAACTGTCAGAAGGTAGCGTCACGTAGAATGACATGATTGTGAATGATCATTCGTTGTAAAAAATGGGTGTTTTATAGAGAAAATAAATCTGAAGAAGGTATCCACTGATTAAATTTAGAAGGATAGCCTTTAAACTTAACTTGATATTCAAGTTGCCCTTTTCTTTTACGTTTTTTCAGAATCTTTTCAACGTCAAAGTGGTTTTTCGGTTGTACTTTTTGTAATTCTTCTGCATAAAAAGTTCCTTCAATAGGTTCGTCTAATAAATCTTTGATTTTGTAAACTGGAGGAATTCTCGTGACACATTCTGTTACTAAAAATAGTTCTTCCGTCCAATTTGTTTCATATCCTTTTTCGAAAGTCATTTTATGTTTAGAAACACGTACTAAGTCCCCTGAATTAAAAACACAAGGTTTCCTTTTCAGTTTTGACATATTACCGTAAATAGAAAACCACACTTCACTTTCATTATCCTTATTCACTTCACTTGGGGGTCTCTTAATGGTGGTATGGTAGGTGTGATTATAACTATCTAAAAATTGATCCAATACATCAATATATCGATAAGTGTGTCGCGTTGTAAAATATTTCCACATTTTAGTTTTCAGAGTGCGGTTAAATCTTTCCACTACACAAGCTTTCGTATTGTTAAAAGACCTAAAAAATCGAACACCTTGTTGCTTCAGAAACTTCTGTAAACGAGAATTTAAAAATTCTTTACCTGCGTCAGTATTCAAATACTTTGGTTTCCTTGTTCGAAAAATGGATTCAAACACTGCTACTATATCTTCAGCACGTTTCGATTTCAAAGGGTAAGCCCATGCATACTTAGATAAAATATCAATGCATGTTAAAATGTAACGAAACCCGTCATTAAATTTCTGTAAAGAAGATAAATCTACCAAATCCGCTTGCCACTGCTGATCTATAGAATACACAATCACTCGATTTGTTTGAAATTTTCTGCGTACAGGTTTATGAAGAGTGTAAGCATCAACCCCTTCTAACCAAGATTTAATTTTTTTCTTAGATACCTTACCGTGAACTGCTCGATGAAGAGCGTCCACTCCTCCAAAACTAGCAATTTGACTTGGATCCTGATAAGTTTTCTCCATAATATGATATTAATGGGGAAAATTCTCTGTATCGTTAAACTTTAATATAAAATCTACTGCTAGTCTATCAACTTTAGTAAAAATATAAACAAGTGAAAAAACGGCACACATCAATATGTAAACACATAAAGCACTAATCACTTCGATGTTTAACATCCTTTTAAAAATAATATCGAAAAACATAGATTTATATAGCTTTAGAAATGATTGTTTACAAGGTAATGACCGTTTCAGGGTGGGAATGGTCGTTTAGGAGAGGAAATGTCAATTAAAGAGAGGTATTGTCCGAGTTGAGATGTGATTGATAATATTTTTAATTAGGGAAGGTTGTTCACCTATCCTGTTATAATAGAATGTTCCTTTTTTCCACTAGGGGGGCGTTTGTGGAGGGGGATGCATGGTGGGCGCAGGCGGCACCGCAGGCGGGACGTGGAGGGATGCGGAGGGGCGCGGAGGGATGCGGAGGGACGGTCCCTCTGTCCCTCCGGCTGTCCTTAAACTCTCCTTTTCCTATTACTCGCGTAGGAAAAATCGGTTCGAAATGCCATTTCTGATTGCTTTTTTTTTTTGGAATATTTTCTGCATTTATCAAAGAATCGACAATCACGGCACCTTGTGTACTTTCCAAATAAGAGATTTTGAAAGTTTGGTGTATTTGAGAGAAAAAATGAATTTAAAAATAAATCGGAAAATAAGCAGTTTGAATCGAAACACACCCTTAACCCCTTGTTGAGAGCAGGCTCGGACTGGGCCGCCGGCCCACCGGCCCGTGGGCCGGTGCGCCCTCGGTCAAGTAAATATGCGCCCTCATCTACGTGAAGTTAATAGTTTAAAAAAGACAAAAAATAATAAATAAATAAAATAAAATAAAACAAAAAAATAAAAATACGACAAATACTAGAATAATTACAACATGGTTAAAAATATTCTTTATATATCTTTTTAAAAAACAATAATTTTTTAAGCATTAAAAAACCAATAAAAAGAATTTATTCCCTTTGCAAAGGAAAATAGTTTTATTGTTTATTCTTGACAGTTTCTTTGTTCAGGGCAACATCCAATCAAAATCTTTAAAAAAGTACTATATGTTATATGTACTATTCCGCTATATGTTACCAATAGCGGCAACGAACATGTAGACTGTCTGGCACCAAAGATCATCACTTTCGCTTCGATTTCATTTATTATTATTATTATTTAGTTTGCTTTTGCAGTAAAATCATTCATTTCGAAAACGGGAGCTTTGTGTTTCCGCAAAGTTTAATGTTTTGATTTTAATTTATAAAACATAAGTGTTCTTATTAAAAGTATTTTTGTTATTAAATATATATCTAAACAATTTTAGAAAGAATATTCGCTTCAAAAAAAGGTAATTCAAACTTTTTTTTTTGCTAAAAATTTTATTTTAATATGAATACAAAACTGTTTTAATATTGTATATTAAATGTAACAATCAAAATGTTGCGTCTGTCACGGATTTTAATGGTCATGGGCGTGCGAAGAGAAAGCTGACGATAGAGTCAATTTGACGCCCCCCCCCCCCTGCCAACTTTTTCTTCTAGCAGGCCAAAAAATGAAGTCGTTAGTTTAAATTTGGCGCCCTGTTAAATTTCCGCTCCCGGGGCGACCGCCCCTTTCGCACAGTGCTGTATGTGGTAAAGTAGAGCTGAGGGCTGATCAACACCGCACCGCACCCAGACGACCTTTGAATGTTCTCTTTATATCCCTTCCATGTTCTATTCTGTCCTGTTCACATTTTTTTCTCTAAGTCGGTTTTTTTTTCTACTCTGCATAAGATAGATATAAATCTAACTTAAAAATGATCTTCAAGTTCCCCATTATGATTTTTTGTATACAATAAACTCTGTATACGGCGTAATATTGTCTACAGCGGAATATTTGATTCAGTCCGAATAGTTTTTACTTATAAAAATCTATTCGAAAGGTTTTAAAAGTTATTTTGTTCGTTTACATTGAAGTTCGATATACAATTTACTTTGCTATTCCGACGATTGTTTTTATATAATTTACATTCTTTCCCCTTCTAATCAGAAATTTATTCTTTCATTTGATCGAACTAAATTAATAGATTTTCGAAACTATCCTAATTTATAAAATGATTAAGCTATTTAATTGATTAAGCTATTAAATGATTAAGCTATTAAAAATAAGATAAAGAAAATAAACGTACCGACATACCAATAGAAGACATTTCGAATTACAGTAGAACTCGCTAATCCGAAATTCCGGTTAATCCGGACGGATTTTATTTTTGAAAATTACATTTGAACAAATTAATGTATAAGATTAACTTATGAAAATTTTCAGATTATAAGATGAATGTCGAGAAAGTCGTGTAGAAGTAAGAATTAAACAAAAAAAATTGCAGTAAAGCAACTTTTTTTTTTTTTTTTTTTTTTTTTTTTTTTTTTTTTTAAACAGCTTGAAAAGAGTAGAAATATACTCAATTATGGAAAAGTACAACATATGTACACGAATATAAAATAAAAACATGCACTGTAAGCCTGCTCATATAAGCCATCTTTTTTTTTTTTTTTTTTTAAATCTCATATCATTTTGTCTGTCAGTCGCTAAAAAACTCTTTTCTCAAACGCAAAAAATATTTAATTCAGATGATAAAATCCTTTCAGCAGTTTGATTTCACAAATTATAAATGGTTTCTCGTCCCCCCTCCCCTCCCCTCTCCTCCTTGTAGACGCGCTGAATGAACTATTTATAGATTCCCGATTTTTTAATTTGTAATGGGTTGTTACATAATTTCTCGGTCTCAATTCCATTATAGATTATTATAAACATCAAATAATTAAACAAAACTGTAAAAAAAAGAAAAAAAAAAAGAGAAGACCGAAATTGGGTTGCAAGATTTGGTACAGCAAAGTGTTCCAAATTGGAAAGTTCACTTTGTAGCCTGAAATGGTTTAAAAAAAAAAAATGGCAAATCCTTAATAACATTAACAATTAGAACATCTTAGCTAATGTATACATTATATCAAAACGATTGTTTTAATGCTATTAAGATCTGCACTGTTTTGAACCATTTTTGATTTACTACTTTGGGAATAGTATTCTACGCAGAGATCTTACAACCCAGTTTGGGTCTTTTTTTTTTTTTTTTTTTTTTTTTCAGTGAAGGAATACTATTTTGTTTTCCGAGAGTTGTGCCGGTTTATCCAGCAAGCCGAACCATCGGATGACGGACTAAAAGATCTTTACTGTGCTACTGAGTACTTATAACTAACATTTTTTTAAATCGAAATTTCGGATTTTGATTTTTCCAATTTTTGTAATCAAAATAGGCACCGGTCCCAATTCAGATTAGCGAAGCTCTATTACATATTCTTACAGTATGTTTGTTATTAATGAATACTATTGGCTTCCTATAAGATGATAAAATAATGAGTTTCGTTAAAAAAGTTGCGCCCTCCAAAAATTCAAGGTCTGCGCCCTTTACAATGACCCAGTCCGACCCTGGTTGAGAGTAACCCGTATATATACGGGCTGCATAAGGTGATCAGAACCATTGATTATTCTCACCAGTAAAATTTTACTGTAAATTTTGCCTTATTTAATCCGAGGATTCTCCCGAATCAAGTAGGCAAATTTTTCTGTTTTCAAAAAACTAAGATTAAAAATTTCGTAAAAGACTCTCGTCCCGAAGGGCTAATCTATAAGTTAATGTGATTGAAAAATATTCGAATGCAATTTTTGTGTGTTTTCATTTAGGTCACCAATATAAACAATTAAGTATATGGTAAACTAAGAAACAAAAGGTTATAAATGTTATTAAACTCAGTCATTTTATTATAACGTTACTTATATTATATAAGTAAACATTTTTGAATGGAATAATAGGCACCCTTTTCAACGCATTTATCGAAAGCAGTGGTGTAGTCGTAAAATAAATAAATAAATAAATAAATAAAATAAAATAAAATAAAAATAAAAACAGAAGATATACGCTCTAAGCAGATGATATACGCTCAAGCCAGAGGGTATACCCTACACTACAGTGTGTATATTATAAAGTTTCTGGGGAAGCAGAGGGTATACGGTGCTCCTTTAAAAAAACCAGAAGGTATACGGCGCATACCCTCCACTATACATCCCTGATCGAAGGAGATGTCCCTAGGCATAAAAAGTGTGAGCAAAGAGTGTAGAGGAGAAATATGGTTGGAAATCACTAATTTAAGGGTGTATTCGAAAAAACGCTTTTCCACCTTCAACAGCTCGAAATTTTCTGATGCAATTTCAGACACATTTTTAAAAGTAGAAACATGAAACTTGCTGAGAATATTTTTGAAGAGACGTTTAAGGTGCCATGTGATGTCATTTTACGCTCAATTCATTATAATTTGACTTATAAACAATTATCTTCTCAGTATAACCTTTTTTTTTCGTTCCCAGATCTGCCGCTTCGGAAAACTTGGTTCAAAATGCCGTTTTTGATTGCCTTTTTTTTTTTTTTTTTTTTTTTTTTTTGCAATATTTTCTGCATTTATCCAAGAATCGACAATCACGGCACCTTGAGTACTTTCTAAATAAGACAATTTGCCAGTTTGATGCATTTGAGAGCAAAAAATGAAATTAAAAATAAATCGGAAAATAAGCAGCTTGAATCGAAATACACCCTTAAACCCTTTTTCATTCATCATGAATTTATTCATACATTGGAGTTTTACTTACTTGTTTCATTTCTGTCTAAATTTCCCAAGAAGAAATTCTCATGGAGCTCTCGAATGCGTTCTGTAGCATTTTCTTTCGCACTATACATGCACACTTTAAGCTTCGATGCACAGACAACTGAAAAAAAAAAGGAAAAAGTTCACTTAAAGAAAAACAAAAAATAAATTTTCAGTGATATATTGTGCTAATGATTTAGTTAACATACATAATGGAACAACGTTTATACTTTTCTATACGGACTCTCGATATTAATAATAATAATATATAATCATAAGAACATGTTAATGAAAATTAACCTCAACTAAATAAATAATGAAAAGTAAAATATAATAATTAAGGATGGACCTAAAATTCGGTTTTGTTTTCTTTTTCAATCAAAACCGCGACCAACCAGCATCACTAGCAGTACTGAAAGATGCCATCCGCCAAAATGTGTCTGCCATAATGCAAGAAATGCTACTCTATGCTGTGAACGAAAGGTGAGGTGCCTCGTCTCACAGCTGTACTTCTGAATGTTGTACAGCACATTGAACACTTACTGTAGTACTAATTAACTGTAATGAAGCTGAATTGTAAATTGTCAAAAAAAAATTTCATTAGTAAATCATTTTTTGGTGCATTAAATCACTATAATCTGGTGGTCACTAACAGAACTATTTTTTCGTTACCACACAAAACTCGGTTTCTTTTACATCCGTTTGGTGTAAACCGTATCTTTGTATCTTGATTCGTTTTCGAATTATTTCTAAAGTTCATCCTGACTTTTGGATCACCCGGTGTATTAAATAAACACGTATACTTAATTAGCAATTATGTACATTTATGTATACATTAATTACTTTAAAAAATTGGGGAATTTTCGTTTCGTTTTCGGATGAAAATAAGAAGATTACTGAATTTCGGCTTCGGATTCGATCTTAAAAACCAATTTCGGTCGATCCTTAATAATAATATTATAATATATTTTAGCACATGAAGTTCTTAACATCATATTAAAAACGTTATTATCTATTATTTTAAATTTAACTTTTAAATAATTTAGATAAAATAAAATCTTAATTTAAATTTAGTTTTAAAATACAATAATATCTGTCGAATCAGGCTGTGCAAGTCGAAATTCTGTCTATCGCATAAAGATTTTAAAGTGCCGCAGAACGATTTTCAAAAAAGTAAAGTCTGTTTAAAACGGAATACTGCCTATGACAGAAAATTTGTTCGTTTCTGAACAATTCCACCTCAGTGTTTACTGCAAATAGTTTTACAATGATGGTTTAAATTCTAATTTTCGCGAATTTAAATCTTGATTTAAGATTTGTTTAACACTGTAAAACATTTGAGTAACGTTTCACCATTAAATGGGTGGCAGCTTTGCTGCCTCCAATTTTGTGGAGTAACCTTGCTTTCTCCAATTTTAAGGAGTATCTTAACCGATATAACCGGTGTAACATTGTAATGTTACACCAGTAATGTATGTTTACATTACACCATTATATAGGTAAAAAAAAAATCCCTCCATAAAATTGGAGGCAGCGAAGCTGCCACCCATTTTATGGTGAAACGTTACTCAAATGCTTTACAGTGAATTTTTAAAAGTAACTTTAAACACTAAAAAAATTATGTAACGCTACTCCATAAAATTGGTACCTTTAATTTTATGGACTAATTTTTTTCACTTATATATGTGGGAGCGATTCTTTCTCCAACAGCCAAGTATCATGTCTTGTAAGGTTCTTCATATCGCAACTCTGATAGAAAAGGTCTTTAGAAAGCAGACGATTTTCTGAAAAAACTCCATTCAGACGAAAAGCCGAAGAAAAGAGAAATGAACGGAAGAGATCGTTGGATGGAATGTTTGGGGAGAGTTGGTGTTGACTTTAGAAGAATGTTGATTAAGATGACGCGATTAAGATGTTTTAATTAAAGTTTCCTTTTGAATGTTCGAATTGTAAATATTAATATGTAAATATCTTTTTTGTAAATATTAACGTTTAATATAAGTCATTTAAAAGTTTAAAAACGGTGTCAGAATTTAATTTACCTCCGAGTTTATTTACTTATGTGTTCGAAGGAACTTTTAGAAGAAGAATCTCCATAAATTTTGGTGTCAGAACCGAGACAAACGAACGCCCACAGAGAAGAAATATATATACTTTAAATAATCTGGAAGCCGTTATTATTTAGAATTGTGATGGAATCCTTGCTGGAAATTATTATGAGGAAAACGAGGAAATCTTTTTTGAATATATGTTTAATGATATGAAGCTGTTGGATACTGCGACAATAATGCTGTTTAAATGTGTGAAGCTGAGCATCTGATTATGAAGTGAGTTTATTATTTCATTTTTCTTTTCAATAATGGAAAAATTAGTTGATTTAAAGGAATTAGAGTTTTCTTTGAAAACTGAAAAATCAACTAGTATTAAGACATTGCACAAATTAATTTTTGGAGAAATCGGTGACAGAAATAATCGACGTAGAATTCGGAATTTTACTGGGTTTACGTTTGAAGTAGATTCCGATGAATATCAAACTAAATTCAAAGAAATTAAAGATAATTTTTCTGTTAACGACTTAATTACCATTTGCAATGTTTTGTGTATAAATAATTCCGGAACTTTTGATGAAATTGCTGCCAGAATAATTTCTAGTTTATGTGATTTTAATATTTTAAAAATTAATATGATAGCCGATGTAGGTACTCTTAGTGATGACGAAAGTGTCGATGAATTTAATGATGATTTACAAATAAAACTAAAAATATTTCAACTGTTTTTGAGAATAATATGAGAAATGATTCTGGTAGTTCTAATTGTGAAAGTAATGAAAATCAGAAAATTCTAATTCCTGATTATGTTATTAAACCAAGCATTTCTATTAATGATATTGAAAGTATGATTACAATGTTTGAAGGTACTCAAGTGCAAAATATTAATAAATGGATTGCCGATTTTGAAGATATTGTTTCATTATTTAACGTTAGTGATTTGCACAAATTGATTTTGGCTAAACGCCGTATGACAGGCAAAGCAAAATTATTTCTTGAAAGTGAAACAAATATTAATTCGTGGTCTAAATTAAAAGCCCTACTCATATCTGAATTTGGTCAAACGTGCAATTCAGCTGAATTACACGAATTGCTGTCCAAAAGAAAAATTAGACCACATGAATCGTTAGATGAATATTTTTTAAATATGAAACAATTATGCTCAAAAGGCAATATTGAAGATTCTGCCCTTATTCAGTATGTAATAAATGGAATTAATGACCCCATTTCTAAAAAATCTTTTTTGTATGGTTGTCCCAATATTGCTGAATTTAAACAAAAATTAAAGATTTATGAAAAAATAAGATCGGAGTATGAAAATGCAAAATTTCATAAATATGAAGGAGCTAAGCCTAAAATTAAATCCGAAGTTGAAGTTAAGAACAAATTTAAGCCTGTAAAGCCAAATATGCGTTGTTTTAATTGTGGCGGGAATAATCATAAGAGTATTAAATGTGTAAATAAAGATAAAGGGCCGCTTTGTTTTGCTTGTAACGCTTATGGTCATAAATCATTTCAATGTAATAAATCTAAAGATACAAGTGTTAAAAATGCTCAGTCACAAGTAAACATTATTACATCCCAAGATTTAATTCTGAAAGAGATAAAGCTTTATTCTTTGCGTTTAATCTCTTTAATAGATACTGGTAGCCAAAAGACTTTGTTAAAGAAAAGTATTTATGATAATTTGAAGAACTTTGTAGAATTAAAACCTACGAGTATCTCTTTGACCGGTCTAGGAAAAGCCTCAATTAAACCAGAAGGTTGTTTCAATTCAGAAATCGAAGTAGATGGTTCAAAATTTAAAGTTACTATTTTTGTCGTTAAGGACAGTTGCATTAATTTCGATTTAATTATTGGCACTGATGTTATTCATCAAGGTACATTAACTATTTCTGAGAATAAAGTGAAACTGTTTAAAGCTGAAGTTCAGTCTAATGACTTTTTAGTTAATATTGTAAATGTTTTGGATGAGCCTAAAATTGATTTAACTCACATTGCTGACAAAAAATTACGTTCAGAGTTATATTCTTTAATTGAAAATTATGTACCAATTAAAACTAAAACAGTAGATGTTAAAATGAAAATTAATTTAACTGACGAAATCCCAGTTTGTTCTTCTCCTCGAAGATTACCGCCATGCGAGAAAAAAATAGTCGAAAACCAAATTGAGGAGTGGCTAGCTCAGGGAATAATTCGAGAAAGTTCTTCTAATTTTTCTTCGCCGGTTGTGTTAGTCAAGAAAAAAAATAACACAATGAGACTTTGTGTTGATTACAGATGTCTTAACAAAAAGACAGTACGTGAGCATTTCCCCTTGCCAGTTATTGATGATGTAATAGACCAATTACATTCTGCCGAAGTATTTACCACCATAGATTTGAAAAACGGTTTCTTTCATGTAGATGTTGAAGAAGACTCGCGGAAATACACCTCGTTTGTTACTCATGAAGGACAATACGAATTTTTGAAATGTCCATTCGGGTTGACCAATAGCCCTAGTGTTTTTCAAAAATATATTTATAATGTATTTCGAAACCTATTAAAAGATCACATTGTTGTCATTTATATGGATGATTTAATAATACCTGCTAAAAACGAAGCTGAAGGTCTAGAAAAATTAAAACTTGTACTCGAAACTGCATCGGAATATGGATTAGAATTAAATCTTAAAAAATGCAATTTTTTGAAGCGTGAAATTGATTTCTTGGGGTATAGAATCATAAATGGTAAATTGTATCCCTCTCCACTGAAGACTAAAGCAGTAATAAATTTTCCCGAACCAAAGTGTACCAAAGATGTTCAAAGTTATTTAGGATTGACAGGATACTTTCGAAAATTTATAAGAAATTATTCGGTTATAGCTAAACCGTTAAGTGACCTGCTAAGAAAAGATTCAAAATTTAAATTCGATATAGAAGAACAAAGAGCTTTTAATGAACTCAAACGTATTTTGTCGTCAGAACCAGTACTTTTAATTTACAATCCCAAAAGTGCGACCGAAATCCATTGTGATGCCAGTATTGATGGCTATGGAGCTGTTTTAATGCAACAATCTCCAGTAGATAATCAATTTCATCCAGTTTATTTCGCAAGTAAAAAAACCACCGAAGCTGAACGGAAGTACACTAGTTACGAATTAGAAGTTTTAGCTGTAATTGAAGCCCTGAAAAAGTTTAGAGTATATGTGCTAGGTATCCCATTTAAAATTGTAACCGATTGTAATGCATTTAAAATGACTATGGATAAAAAAGAAATGAGTACAAAAATAGCTAGATGGGCAATAATGTTATCCGATTTTGATTATGTTATTGAACATAGACAGGGTAGCAGTATGAGACATGTCGATGCATTAAGTAGGTATCCTATTTGTATGGTAATCCAAGATAGCTTAACTTTAAAAATTATCCAAGCTCAAGAAACCGATGACCATATTAAAACAATAAAAGAAGACGAAAAGACGTAAGATAAAAGAAGACGGAAGACGTAAGAAAGAAAAGACGTAAGGTAAAAGAAGATGAAAAGACGTATGAAAGAAGACAAAAAGACGTAAGATAAAAGAAGACGGAAGACGTAAGAAAGAAAAGACGGAAAGACGTAAGGTAATAGAAGATGAAAAGACGTATGAAAGAAGAAGACGAAAAGACGTAAGATAAAAGAAGATGAAAGGACGTAAGAAAGAGAAGACGAAAAGACGCGAAAAAAAATATATGAATTTTTTCAAGAAATAATCTAAGCTTTGATAAACAATTTGAATAATGACTTCTTTTTTTCAATTAAGACTTTGGATGCTGCTGTTTTTTTTTCTTTATCTTTCCAGATGATCCAACTGCTGCTGCCTCCAAAGGGACGAGCATTCGAGGACGAAAGCCTAGTCAGGACGGCCGTTGTGGGAGCGATTCTTTCTCCAACAGCCAAGTATCATGTCTTGTAAGGTTCTTCATATCGCAACTCTGATAGAAAAGGTCTTTAGAAAGCAGACGATTTTCTGAAAAAACTCCATTCAGACGAAAAGCCGAAGAAAAGAGAAATGAACGGAAGAGATCGTTGGATGGAATGTTTGGGGAGAGTTGGTGTTGACTTTAGAAGAATGTTGATTAAGATGACGCGATTAAGATGTTTTAATTAAAGTTTTCTTTTGAATGTTCGAATTGTAAATATTAATATGTAAATATCTTTTTTGTAAATATTAACGTTTAATATAAGTCATTTAAAAGTTTAAAAACGGTGTCAGAATTTAATTTACCTCCGAGTTTATTTACTTATGTGTTCGAAGGAACTTTTAGAAGAAGAATCTCCATATATAAAGGTATAATTTAAACATATATTACTGGTGTAACATAACATTACAATATTTACACCGTTTATATCAGTTAAAGCACTCCATTGAATTGGAGGCAGCAAGGCTGCCACCAATTTTATGGAGTAACGTTACACAAATGTTTTACAGTGAAGCCGCCAAACATATGAATATTTCGATTCGACGCTGTAAATCTTAATGGTACAAAAATTAGCAAAATGTAAATTTTTAGACTAAGTCATATGCAGGTTCTCTCGTCTAATCACTGCTCACAATAATTAATTCCTAAATTGTTAGTTTTAGGTGCATTTTAATAATAAAACTATTTCAAATGTTGTTTTACATTATATTAAAAGCCATCTATGGTAATAAAGTTCACTTTTCGTAAAGTTATTCAATTTAGGTTTTGATATTTCGTGTTTTCCAAGTTTTCTTTAGATAAACCGACCAGCGTAGCGGGCGAAGTCCGCTAGTATGAATTAAAACATGTGTTTTTTCATCCTAGAAAGACAATTCTTCAAGAATTTCAGTAGGTATTCGACAAACTTGTGCAAAATCAAATCTGTCACTGCCTCGTAATTTCTGGACATGAGTATAAAAAGACATTACTTTTTCATAGTAAAAGGTTACGATCATTTCTTCTTATCTTATGAACAACATACCATATTCAGACGTTTTATATTCATTTACATGTCATCTGTATGGATTTTTTTTTTCTATTTAGTTTTACATGTCATCTATATGGGCCTTTTTTTTCTTATTCACCTTATTGTAACATCGTTTTACCACGTAGACAAAGACAGTATTCTATGCCGACTGAAGGTAAAGATACTAAATTGTACTCTATTTAAAATAGAAACGTTTTCTAATAGAAAACGTTTTCGGTAGTTGCTTATTTTATAAAGTAATAATAATAATAATAATAATAATAATAATAACAAGCATATAGGACTATTAAGAAAAAAAGAAGAAGAAAATTATAATTTATGTATCGACTTCTTTTGAGTTAAATTATTCTATCGATTTAAATTATTCTATCAATAACGCCCACTAAATAACATCTATTAGTATTTAAACCTAAATGCTTAGATGTTAAGTGGGCCACGCGTTCAACAGTAATGAGTGGGAACATCTGTGTTTATCCATAGATTTTGATAACCTGGTAATAATAATAATAATAAAAGACCGAGTTTTCTTTTAGAACTTTCCCCATTTCGAAGTTAATCGTTGTTATTGAAATTGGAACAGCTCATTAGTCTGGTAAAAGCCTACCCCTTTATCTTCAACATCGAACAATTTTAACTAAAGCAAAACTTCTTTGCAAAGGTGAACAGCATTTTTGTGAAATAGTTTTTCAAATTACAGCGGGGTAACGTACCGCGTGCGCACGCTGTTTCTCTCCCCATATCAATTTATGCCACGTCTTTTTTAGCAAAAAAAAAAAAAAAAAAGGAAAATTGTAATTTAAGAAATTACCCCAACCATTTGAAAAATGTTTCACTCGATACATTCATCTATCATTTTAAGCTAAATACCAGTTGTTTTATTGTGTATTATCCGTGCCACTGCTATAAATGACTTTATACATGCTGCAATTTGAAGGTACGGTTCGTTTAAGTTATATCACTCTATTGTCGCCAAGCATAAAAGTTGGCGACGAAAGAAACATTTCAAACTATTTAACATTGTTGGTGCAAAAGTAATCATTATTAAAATACAGCTTTGGCATATACTGTTATACTTGTAAGACTTTGGCATATATTGTTTGATTTTACAGAGCAGAATTTTGGTGATGGAGATTTTAAACCAAAATCGATCGCAGCACATGCATCTGTGAATGGGTCCATCAGACATCGAATCAAAAAAGTTTTTTCCCAGTTTTTCCCAAGCCGATTGCTTTTTAGTTTTCTTTTTAGGTGGTGGAAAATCAAGAGTAATAGCTATAACATTTTCCGGCTTGTTAGAATCACTATTGGCACTCAAATTTTCCTGGTTAGAACCGACCGATAGTAAAACGCCATGGCTAGTGGATTGGTCGCCCTGGCGACATGATGTTTTACAATTAATCGGTTCGGCATTAAATTGCTTCCTTTTTCGTGATCGCCTTTCAACACGTAATTGGTTTTCAGCGGCTCAATAATCTTTTGATTTTATCATTTTCTGCATTGAAAGACGTTTTTGCGCCAAACCAAATACAGTATTACTCAGTTATCCCGTCGACCAATTTCGCCAAATGATACGAATCGCCAAACTAATAAGCAACTTATACATGTTGACTGTGTTTAATATCATTGAATGCGATATTCACGTTCATTCATTTCTTTGGCTTCGGCTTTTTCCGTATCTGTTAATTTCCGTCTACCCATTTTTAAATTTGTTAGTTTTCTCCTTTATTACAATGATTTTAACCATTTTAATTTACTATTCAAATAAAAATTCTTCTAAAAGTAAAGAATTTAATTTAAATTCAAATAAAAACTCTTCTAAAAGTAAAGAAATTAATTTAAATTCAAAAGTGACCACATCATTCAAAAGTGGTAACATCATTCAAAAGTGGTAACATCATCGGGTCCATTCTCCCGAAAACAACAACCATTTTTCAAATGGTTAAAAAGGAAAATTGTAATTTAAGAAATTACCCCAACCATTTGAAAAATGTTTCACTCGATACATTCATCTATCATTTTAAGCTAAATACCAGTTGTTTTATTGTGTATTATCCGTGCCACTGCTATAAATGACTTTATACATGCTGCAATTTGAAGGTACGGTTCGTTTAAGTTATATCACTCTATTGTCGCCAAGCATAAAAGTTGGCGACGAAAGAAACATTTCAAACTATTTAACATTGTTGGTGCAAAAGTAATCATTATTAAAATACAGCTTTGGCATATACTGTTATACTTGTAAGACTTTGGCATATATTGTTTGATTTTACAGAGCAGAATTTTGGTGATGGAGGTTTTAAACCAAAATCGATCGCAGCACATGCATCTGTGAATGGGTCCATCAGACATCGAATCAAAAAAGTTTTTTCCCAGTTTTTCCCAAGCCGATTGCTTTTTAGTTTTCTTTTTAGGTGGTGGAAAATCAAGAGTAATAGCTATAACATTTTCCGGCTTGTTAGAATCACTATTGGCACTCAAATTTTCCTGGTTAGAACCGACCGATAGTAAAACGCCATGGCTAGTGGATTGGTCGCCCTGGCGACATGATGTTTTACAATTAATCGGTTCGGCATTAAATTGCTTCCTTTTTCGTGATCGCCTTTCAACACGTAATTGGTTTTCAGCGGCTCAATAATCTTTTGATTTTATCATTTTCTGCATTGAAAGACGTTTTTGCGCCAAACCAAATACAGTATTACTCAGTTATCCCGTCGACCAATTTCGCCAAATGATACGAATCGCCAAACTAATAAGCAACTTATAAATGTTGACTGTGTTTAATATCATTGAATGCGATATTCACGTTCATTCATTTCTTTGGCTTCGGCTTTTTCCGTATCTGTTAATTTCCGTCTACCCATTTTTAAATTTGTTAGTTTTCTCCTTTATTACAATGATTTTAACCATTTTAATTTACTATTCAAATAAAAATTCTTCTAAAAGTAAAGAATTTAATTTAAATTCAAATAAAAACTCTTCTAAAAGTAAAGAAATTAATTTAAATTCAAAAGTGACCACATCATCTAAACATGGTAACATCATCTAAAAGTGGTAACATCATCGGGTCCATTCTCCCGAAAACAACAACCATTTTTCAAATGGTTAAAAAAAAAGGAAAATTTTCTAAATTGTGATAAACATGACATATAATGTGATGTTATTGTATGATTGCAATATTATTATTAGTATATAGTATTAATAGTATTTTATTGTATGATTGCAATAGTATTGCAATGATATTAATAATATAATAAGTGTGTATTGAAGTGCTATTAAATTAGGAATAGAGAGCGATTAGTAAATATCATGACTCTCTCACTTCATTTCTGCTTGTGCATGGACACTGCATTAAAATATATGTATAACAGCAAAGTACAAGCAGCCTTATATGATCTTGATCTTAGAAGACTCAGCCATGTTGTCGGCGACACCATATCTTAATTCAGGTGATTACTATTTAGGAACTTAATGGAGTATTAAGTCGGACAAACAACCAATAAATTTATGACTGATGGAAAATATCACTAACGAGGCCACAACCAAGAGAGCACGACCAATAGATGGACCGTGCAGCGCTTGCCATGTTATACGGACTTCAGAAGAGTGTGCAGGATTCGATTAGAAATTAAATGTACCATTCCTTAATGTTCGTCATTACGCCCAATGTCTTTAATGAGTCAGAGAATACTGCTTGAGAACGAAACAGATAATCAAGACTTGATTTTGCTTAGCAGGTAGATTTTATGGTATTCCTTTGTAAGGGATTATAAAACATGAGGGTAAGTGTGATCACAGATCGTACAGTGGGTTTCGTTTAATATATCTCTCAAAAAACTTTATCCTTATTTTTATTGTGTGTTATAAACTATATCTCAAAGTTTAAAGCGATCGATTCTTTATTTTTCCTAAACTTAACAAAATTTAGAAAATAGCCTCTTCTCCTCCTGATTTTTTGCTTTTTCAAATATTTAATGATAAGAAATAATATTTACATCAATGCTCAGATTTCTTAGATTTTGCATATAGTACAATTTATTATGTTTTATTCAGGGGCGGCATTTTTTCTCTTTTAAGCCACCTCCCTACTTGCGAACGACCAAGTAAAACAATTCCTATTTTCTAATCAGTTTCGGAGACATATCAATAAAATACGTAAGCCTAACCTAAGATATTTCAGTGTGAGAAAAGTCGCCATAAGTGGAGCATGTAAAAAAAGCGAACCCGCAAAGGCGCGGTAATCTCGATGCAGGGATGCAGATAATTTTGTTCAGATTCTGATACCCGGTTTCATTTTTTGCTTTTATAAGTCACTTATTATTCCAAACACTTTTCCCTGATTTCATAATGCGATACCCATATTCCTGTGAATTATCCGCGCTTTAGATTTTATCGATTTCATGATTTTGATAGTCATCGGGGATTCTGAGTATTGTTATGCTTTTTACGACATTAACATGGATTAATTTGAAAAACATTTTTTTTGAAGGGGGGGGGGGAAATATAGCAGTATACAGTAATAAATAAAATTTTTAGATATTTCACTAGTCATTGGATATTTCCAATTACTTTTTAAATAATCGAATATTAAAGCTATCTGGCATTTCTCACCTTTTTAGATTTTTTTAAATGTGTTCGAAATATTAAAAAATTTTTCTTTTTTTTCGTTTTTATTTCATGAAAAACATAATTTAACCACAATATTCTTCCACTATCAATTTAAATATAAGATATAATTTGACTTACAATTTGAAAATTGATAAAAAAGAAGAAATCTAATAATCCCTGTAATTTTTCCCTGTTCTTCCTTTAAAAAGAAAAAAGACAGAGAGAGAGAGAGAGTATTTCATTGCTATTACATATTGTCATAACAGAAATGCAATTTCAAAACTAATCCAAGTTTTAAAATACTATTACCAGTTTTGATTCTGTGTAACAATATTTGATGTTAATTTCCCCTTCAAACCTTTCAGACATTAGGATTTATAGCCGTGAAACTTAATCAGTTGATTCATAAAATCGTTAGAAATCATTTTTAGGTTTATCCTGATTTCTAATGAGAAATTAATCGCAATTAATGTGTCTATTTGGTATTGCCCTTGACAAAAAGCCAAATATCACATTTCCAATACTTCGTATTTGTTCCAATATTTGCCAACTCCTCTGTCTTGTTGTATTGTAGTTTGTTATTTTATGGGTTATTCTATATTTATTATCGATAGTAGTATTGTATAATGGTTCTATATTTATATAGGGTAGATGTACATATGGGAACATCCATAACAGAAGGACTTATGATTTTGATATTAATCAATTTATAAATTCAAAATAACATGTGGTTTGAACTTTAAAAAGTACAGGGTGATTATAATTAAAGTCCGAGTTTCAAAACGCTCTAAAAAGCGAACCACTCGTTAGAATGGCGTCAAAATTTAACAGCGTATTATTGAAGAAGGGGGAAAGAACATGAACCAAAAAAAAAAAAAAGTTCCAAATTTGAGTGACAGATGGCGCTGTAAGCGTCAGTATATGTAAATTAAAATACCTGGTATGCGCACGACAATTTCAGGTGTTATAAAAGCGTTGAGTAAACGGCGTTTCCTCATTTCGCTTCTCAGACGTTGGCCATGAGTGTCTCAATGAAGGATCGTGCTCTGCTTGTAAAGCTTTATTACAAGAACGGTGATTCTGCACTAGTGGCTCTGCAGAAGTTCAGGACTCTCAAGGGTATGAAAAAAGGCGCTGGACCGATGACTGTCAGAGGTCTGGTGAAAATGATGCAAAAATTCGAAAATACAGGTTCGTTTGATGTGCAGTCTGGTAGAGGAAGGAAAAGATGTGATTCGGCGGTAGTTGAAGAAGTGGCCACAGCAGTTCAGGAAGAGTCTAGCGGTGGTGAGCAACCATGCAGTGCACGGAGAATTGCCCGAACACTAAACAGGCCTGTGAGCACGGTACATAACATTCTACGAAACATCCTGCAATGCTATCCGTATAAAATTTGCCATGTGCAGGAGTTGTTCCCTTCTGACCTGCCAGCAAGAGAGCGTTTTGCTTAGGAATTTCTCGCTCGCATGGAAGTGGACAATGATTGGCCGTGGAAAATTCTGTGGACAGACGAAGCCCATTTCCACCTGACGGGATATGTCAATACACAGAATTGCCGAATATGGGCAACAGAAAATCCACTCCCAACGAACACAGTATCACTTCATCCTGCAAAGGTCACTGTGTGGTGCGGATTTACGGCATCATTTATCATAGGGCCGTATTTTTTCGAGGAGATGGGTGCTTTAGGTCCTGTTGCCGTTACCGTCAATGGTCAGCGCTATGAGTCTCTTTTGCGTAATGACGTCATTCCAGCTCTGCAACAGCGTGAATGTCTAGATAGTATCATTTTTATGCAAGATGGCGCTCCTCCGCACATTGCAAATCGAGTGAAGCAGTTGTTGAGGCGGAATTTCGGAAATGCTAGAATTATCAGTCGTCATTTCCCTACAGCCTGGCCGGCCCGATCACCTGATCTTAATCCGAGTAATTTCTGGCTGTGGGGTTATCTGAAAGATATTGTGTTCAGTACTCCGATTGCCAACGTAGCTGAATTAAAGACACGCATTGCGCAACACATTCTGAACTTGACCCCGGATACACTTCGATCGGTTGTGGAACATGCTGTTTCCCGATTAATCTTGTTGCACACAACGGTGGACAGCATATTGAACATGTTTTGCGCCAGTCTCGCCAAACTTAAAAACCGATTGGATGGATGCTTTTTATGCGGTTTTTGGCCTCAGGACAATTAAAAACCGGTTAGATGGATGCTTTTTATGCGGTTTTTGGCCTCAGGACAATTAAAAACCGATTGGAGGGATGCTTTTTATGCGGTTTTTGGCCTCAGGGCAATTAAAAACCGATTTTTCCCATCCGATGTGGTACGACCTTGCCGTGGTGGACGGGCTTACGTAACTAACAGTATCACATGCGTACAGTCATGCACACTGAACAATACAGTTGGTTTATATCGTGTAACTTACGCCTTAGCCGTTGTTTTACGATTTGTCCTTTGAAGTCGAAATTCTGACGCTTACAGCGCCGTCTGTCGCTAAAATTTGGAACTTTTCTTTTTTTTGCTTCATGTTCTTTCCCCCTTCTTCAATAATACGCTGTTAAATTTTGACGCCATTCTAACGAGTGGTTCGCTTTTTAGAGCGTTTTGAAACTCGGACTTTAATTATAATCACCCTGTATTTTATGTTTTTTTTTTAACCTTCCTACCCTGAATGGGTCTAATCGACCCAGTCCTATAATGCGTTTCATTTGATTCAAACCAGAAATTTTTTCATAATGTAAATTAAATAAATAACACAAAGATTTAAGTTTAATAAGTATGTTAAATGGATTTAAATAAAAATTCTGGTGTGAAATATTTTAATCAAATTTGAGTAAAATTTCAACAGCGTAGAAAGGTTAAATACATTTTTTCTAAATAGGAATTTTTTCTGATTTTAGGAATTTTCGCCTAAACTATTTCCTAATTTTAAGATTCTGCTTAAATTTTTCAATAACTATTAAGAAAAAAAATCCATCTATAATGAAAATTCAAAAGGTATGCCTGTAGAATTAGAAGTACAGTGGCTACGTTTATAAGTACGTAGGAGTTATGACTAAAATAAACTTAGCTTTTTTTTTCATGTTTATAATCTTTATTTATGTAGAAGTGTCGTAGGCTGCGATATTTATGTTTTTAAAAAATTTCTGTGTTTTGTATGTAAATGTTTCAATTATCGTTAGTATTATTAAGCCATATTCCATGTAATGGAGACATAGATATCTAAAAAGTCGTATGCAATAAAATCTGCTAAAGACAGGATCAAATAAAAAAAAAGGCAAAAAAAAAAAAAAATCGTTATAAACAAGTTTCTTTTATGGCAGGTGTAAGTGTATTATATATATTTTTTTCTTTTTCTCACGTATCATTGCATTTATTTTGCATGCATGAACACATTTTTCAGTTTAAAACAAGATTGCGTCATAGGCATGTTCTTTTTTATATGTCTAACTGTATCTTAATTTAAGTATATTTTAATAAGCCTAGATATCTGGGATTCTTAAAAAAAAAAAAAAAAAAAAAAAAAAAAAAAAGTTTAATTGCAGAATAATGGCAATTAAAAAAACCTTTGCATATTTTTGCAAAAAATTTTGGGCCAAGCCAAATTTTACTGATTTTTGAACAAATATCTGGTCACGTCCGGAAAATGATTTTCACACGGGACGGCTCAAAACTGGGCCTAAATATTTTGTCCCATGAAGACTAGGAAGAATGAAATCAGTCTCGGCCCCGTAAGAAAAAAATAAATTGCGCCCAATTTGATCCTTCCAGGAAAAAGTAAAGTCTGAGCCCCGCCTGCCTGGAAAGAGTAATGACTAGGCCCTTCTCGGTTCGAGCCTTCATAAAAAAGTAAGTCCCGGGCCCGGCCTGACCCGAGTGCCAGGAAAGAAAATTAGCCCGAACCTGGCTCGCCTACCGGGCCGGTCTCGGGCTCGGGCCGTGCAGAACTCTACTGTACGGTACTATGGTTATTTAATTATTTAAAATAAGCAAAGTATCAGCATTACAAGATACTTCTTTTTTGGACGTTTGTCAGATTTTTCTATTTAAATACTGCGTTGATTCCATGTCTCCGCCATGTAATTTCAAAATTGTTTTTATGTAAGGACACATAAACACACCGTTAACATCATAATTTATATTGCTTAAACGGCTTTCATAAAAGGGTTCAACTGTATTTACTACGGTCTTGATTTTATACAAATCCGTTTGCGGAAATGCAAAACCATTACGAGACATAACATACTTAACGTTTTCTTATCTAATAAGATGAATGCGTCATTTGCGGACCTTCTTAAATCCGCCCTTGTGAATCTATTGTGAGGATGCCTACGCATGGGTGTGATTCTAAAATTACATACATGATGCTTCTATGAACTATTTTTCATCGGGTTAAAATTTATTCCATGGCATTTTCTACCCTTTTATCAAAAACCGCAACAATGAGTTGAGATTTACAAGTCAGATTGCAACTGTAATAGATAAAAAAATTGGTCTCAAAATTGTTCATTGTCACCTCGGCCTTGACATTGTCTATAGAGTTCACAAGCTGGAAATATAGAAAAGTATTGCGAATAATTTTAGTTACTTGTAAGATTATTATAGGTTAGGCTTTGGCCACTGAAAGAAAAAAAAAAATCGATGATTGTTTGAATTTATTTCTAAGCGGAAATTTAAATTACATATGTGTAGTAATTTTTTTTTTAAAGAAAATTTCCTATAGTTGAATCACGAAAATGCTCCAATTAAATAAGAAAAACGTTATAATAAAATATAACTGGTGAGAGTAATGAAAGATTCTGACCTTTTTAAATGACATGCCTGGTCACTAGTCCCTAAGGGGTTAAACAAAAATTGATCAAAAGTTTTATAAATATGAAAATGTTTATAAATTTTAAAATAAAAGCAATTAACTATCAGTTATAGCATGTTAAACAAATATTACTAACTCACAAATTATATTTTCAATTTTGAAATATTTGGCTGTTTATTTATTTATTTTTTTTTTAATATAAGAAAATTGTTCGAAACTTTTAATCAGCTTTTGTATAACTGAAAAAAAACAAGTTGGAAATTGCACGTAAAGCATAGCAAATGAGGTGCGTTCGTTGATAACGAAGTTTTAAAATATTCAGATCTTGCTGATATAGTAGAGCGTACTTTGGATACAGTATAGTGGTCGAAACCTTTGTGTTCCTGTAAATATGCAGGGAGTAATTTTTATTATACTTCATTAACGTATATCTTATTCATAAAATGTGAAGTAGTTTAATATAATTAAAATACCCCCCAAACAATGTTTCCCCGGTATAACATTATTTAGTGGAATACATTTGTGTGGTCCTGTAATTTAATAATAAATATTCTTTGCATCACAGATTGTACAAAATGTATTTTTAGTACATATTTCATAGATTCATGTCAATTCTGTTATATTCAAATGAGTGTAACACCATTAAAATGCGTTTGAAACTTTTTTCCCCATTGACCGTAATGTAACGGAATACTTTTGATTGTCCCTGTAATTGATCAATGCATCCGATTTTCATAACATTTGAAATGACTCGACAAAATTATGTAATAATTATATGTTTTAAATTTCAAACGATTAAAATGCATTTGAAACTTTTTTCCCTATTGACCGTAATGTAACGGAATCCTTTTGATTGTCCCTGTAATTGATCTATCCATACGATTTTCATAAAATTTGAAATGACTCGACAAAATTATGTAATAAATATACGTTTTAAATTTCAAACGATTAAAATGCATTTGAAACTTTTTTCCCCATTGACCGTAATGTAGCAGAATCGCTTTGATTGTCCCTGTAATTGATCTATCCATCCGATTTTCATAAAATTTGAAATGAATCGACAAAATTATGTAATAATTATGTATTTTAAATTTCAAACGATTAGGTTGGGTAGTTTTTGCGTTGTTATATGCGGACGGACAGACAGACGGACAGACAGACAGACAGACAGACGGACGGACTGAGCGACAACAATAGGTGCTACGTATTTACATAATTACGAACGCACCTAAAAACCACTCTCAGGTATTTTATTATCGTTAACTTATTTCATTATTATTTTCTGTAGAGATTTGAGCGGTGGTACCATTTGAGAGGGATTTACGTTTTCTTCCTTACTATAGATGCAGTTTTATAAACAGGGATAATCTACATATTGAAAATTATACTAAGTATAATTTTTTTTCAAATAGTAATGTCATCTTTTTACTTTTTATTTATATTTCTTGGATCAAAGCAGCCTAGGAAAAGGTATACTTTTTAGTCGAAAAAAAGGCCTGGAATATATTTGTTTTTGAATCAGAAGATTGTTCGGAAAATATAAATTGAAGTTTAATGGGTAGAGTTAACATTCATATCCTCAAAATTTGACTTATTTTAACTTTTAAAATTTAAATCTGGCACTATCCTAAAATTAAAATTATTAATAAAAAATATACATGAGTATGCAAAAGGTAACATTTTTCACATTTATGTGCACAGGCCATAGAATACAATAATAGGAACGTTAACAATATATTTGATTACTTAAGCAAATGCATTCAAACGAACACTCATTAAGAAAAAGTTATATGTGTGAAAAGTAAAGCCCGTTAAGCATTTTGGGGATATGTAATCTATAAATATATCTATCTATGTACTCATACATTATAAGCTTTAAAAAGCTATGCACAAATATTGCTTATTGCTCAAAGAGCTAACATGAAAGAATTTTAGTCAAAACAAATAATTAAAAAAATTGAAGGTCTAAAGAAAAATTGTGGATTTTTCAAACTATTTTTTATGAATTACTAAACGAATAGATTTCTAAAGCTTCCACAAAGCAAATACAGAAATCTCTATTATTTTCACACACACAAAGAAGGGCCCACTCCGGAACGACCTATAAAAACTAATTCCAGGTACAGCCCAAGTATCCAGAAAAACGCAGGCTAGGGTGAGACTTAGGGCCAAATCTGTGTCCATGGACACTAATCTTAGACATCTGTGCTACCGCCATTTTTGAATATGGCGGTAGCAATTCACAAGCACCAATCGACATAAGGACTATATATATTAGTTTTGTAAAATCCAATCACAACTTATTTTTCATGCAGAGTGAATATATGTGCCATTACCTGTTATGCAGAGTGAATATATCTTGGTTTATTCTCTACCATTTTAGAATTACTTCTTCGTTTGGGAAGTAACAAAAATATTCAAAATAATACTTATAGGATCTGCATGATGCATGCTATTACATATACCGAGGAATAAATAACCATGGTTATTTCATAAAACTGTTAAATTTTCTACCGAACAGAATAAAATAAGCTGATTTTTTTGTGAGTCTTTTCATATTTAAATGTGCATTTATGTATTTCAAAATAAAACCGAATCTTGCCTCCAGTGTAGATTAATAAACATAACTTATGTGTCAATAATTAGTGCAGTAGTTTAAAACAGAGAAAGAGAGTAGCATAGTCAAATTAGTTGATTGCAATACAGTCGGCTCCCGTTAATTCGAACTCGTAGGGACCACAAGAAATGTTCGAATTATGGAAAATATGAAAAGAAAACATGCTTAATATGGTACTATTACAAAGGAATTAATATTATAGTGTTTTTCATAATTTATTTCATCTGTTATCATTAGAATGTGACTTATTAATATTAAAATAGAAGATATAAAATATAAACTAATTAAAATATTAGAAACAAGCACAAAGGAAGAAAAATTTAAAGCGTCACTGATGGACAGACGGCGCACTAAGAAAGTGTATATCAAATACATTAGATTATATGTGTACTCGTTCGGGACAATTTTCACAAAAATCAAAGAAATAAAGTTATTCAAATGATCTGAAATCCGTGAGAAAGAAAAGAAAAATGAAAAATCGGAATTCTCATTAGTTCGAATTAAGCGAAGTCAAGAGAAAATGAGTTCGAATTAATGAAAATTTTTAACGTTATTCTTCCATTGAAAATTTCGGGACTTCATGGTTAGTTCGAATTAAGCGAAGATTCGAATTATCCGATTTCGAATTAACGAGAGTCGACTGTATTTATTCTAGACGTTGTATATGCATTATACAAGTAACTATACCAAACAAGAAAGAAAAAATCATGCGTCAAGCACCACTTTCGAACGCATTCGGAATAATATAACAAAACTGCACCGATTAATAAGTTAAAATATTACGTCTCATTTCACCATATGGAAATGTATAACGTATTTCAAAACCGAATTTCATCTGTTCCCATCTACAAGACCTGTATATGATATAGAGATTTGTATCTATTAACAACATGCATTTCAAAATTCAATTCATTTAAGATATACCTAGATTTCAGAAAATTTCCTTTCAGCAATTTCCTCTAATAAGGAGAATTGGTATGCGAATATTTTGTGCAACCCTGTATATGAGGTATATAGAATTTATATATAAAGAATAATTTGAAAAAAAAAAAAAAAACCTAAATAAATGTAAAAGCGCCTATCGAATTTTATAATATATTCTCCAGCAATTATTACGCAAAGACAGTACTGTAACCAATTTCTTTTGTGTGTCCCTGTAAATTAATAAAAAATGCTATGAATGCTCTGTTTTAACACATTCGTTGTCGCTCACACGAAAATGCGTGATATTGGGCCGACGTTAAGGGGCCATTCACGCGCCAGCGCGCGATGTGGGGGTGATGTCCAATAGCCAGTCACGCGCTGGCGCGGGGAAATCTTTCACTGATTCTTTGTTATAAAAAGTAAATCGGCTTCCGGGAAAAACTCACTTCTACAGTGCGGCATCAACCATCATTATCTCTTCAAGTAAGAACGTGTTAACGTGATCGTAGTGAAATTCAGTGATTTATATCATTTTCAATACATTTAAAATAGCGTAATGTCATTAAAATACTCTCCAAACTAATTTATCACCATAAACCGTAATGTAATCGAATTCTTTTGAGTGTCCCTGTAAATGAACCATTAATCGTACATACTTCATATGCAATAGCAAACATGCTTTGGTGACCCTAAATAATTTTTATCAATTGCATGAAAATCCGAGTATATTTATGGAAATTAGAGCGTAGACAGGTGGACAGACAAACCGAATACATAAGAACTTTTCAACTTTGTTGGAAAGTGCTAAAAAAAGGAAGTTCCTTATAGACAAAAGAATAATTTCAAAACTGTCGAAAATTCATTAGCCGAATAATGTTAGTAACATGTATAATTCAACAAAAATACAGAGACAATTTATTTATTTTTGCTTTGGAAGGTTCAAAAACCAGAAATGGGAAGATCGTTCAACTTCTACGCAAGTCTGTAATTAATTAGTTATGCATCTCCGTTGAGGTAATTTGAGACAAAGCTGATGTTCATTTAATCTAGGCAAGAGCTATAATTCTCATCATCGATAGTCAGAAATAAAAACAACATGAACTACTTTTTTTTTCTCTACTAAAAATACTGCATTCTGGTGTGTTTAGCTTAAAGAAATGATGACCTTTAATAGTGTGTCAGATTTTTGCCACGCGATCTTTAGATCAGTCTTGTGTGCTGTCTATCATATCAGTCAGAATTACAAAAGTAGTGAAAACTAGTTTAGTCGTAAACTTAAAAGTCTTGTGAATATGATATGTCTATAATAATGAAAGCTCTGTAATAGAATGCAAAATCAAGAAGTAATTTTCCTCTCATTTTCAAGGAAAGGAGGTCAGTGTACCATAAACTTCAAACGAGTTTTACAAGTGAGTGCAAGACGCAATTATTACTTCAAAGGGAATATTCTATCTTGAAAATAATGGGTAAAAATCAAATTTCAAATAGAAAGTTGTATAAAAGTAAAAGTTAGACAATGCTGGCAAATTAAAAGTCATCAAAATCATAGACATTATATCTATCTGTATTATAAAGGCCAAACGTATCTGTGCGTAACGCATACGTCATTTTGCGAATGGCAACACTTTCAAATTTTAAATGAAATTTCGGTATTGCAATTTTTAAAACTACAATTTTTTGAACTTTTAAAAATCGCACATTTTCAATTTTTACACCATCGTGTAGGAAAAAAAATTACTTTTAAATGAAATTTGTTTGAAAGCTGTATAGTAATTTGTTTTTGAAATATTAATTTTTTTGTAGTTTTTAATACCGCTTTTCTAATTGTGTCAACATGAGTACTCCATTTCTATTAAAAGCAAAGGAAAAAAGGGAAGAAATGGATTGCCGTATCTTTATGTTGCACTTTCACATTAATAGGGAAAAAACTGAAATTTAAATATCTTCTACTATAAAACCAGGTGAATTTTGATTTCATTTACAAAATTTGATTTACACTTAAAAGAATATCAACAGTTTTATATCTGTTTCAGCTAATAGCATTGAGAATTCAAATTTTGAATCAAAATGATCAAATTAAAATGCCAATTTTTCTGAAAGGGTGAATACCGATACGAAATGTGCATTTGTAAATTTTGATGTAATGAAAATGATGCCGGGTTTAGATTTCACGGGAAAAAAAATTCTATGATTGAATCAAAGTTGAATAATTTTTTTTTTCATTTTGGAATACCAGCATAAACCTAAATTGATAACCTTATCATAATAACAGATCTTTATACTTTTTACTGCATACATGTTACAGGGCTTGAATTTCAGGGCGGGATGGCGGGATTCGCGCCCTACATTTTGAAATCCCGCCCAAAACAATAAAGTGGGCGGGAGGCTCCCGCCCAAAAAATTTTGCATTTTGAAACTATGATCAACTCCCATGACCGTTTTGCGAATTTTATGATATTTTCGTACGACTAATTAACACATTTTGGAGAGTTTTTTAGCGCGAAAAATCGTTAAAATGCACGATTTTTTCCGCGACCGATCTACAAATTCCCTAAATTTTTTCCTGCGATCGATTGACATGCAGCAAAAAAGAAGTGATTCTATTTTGAATTCAGGGGTGATTCTCGTCCGAAATTTCCGATAATTTGAAATTCGGTTATCAGTTCCGCATAGTTGCCAACTTGTACGGTTTTGCGCGCGGAAAAAACAATCGCAGAGAAATGCAAATTTCGTGAAAGGATCGCCGAAAAAGCGCACATTTCGTCAATATTTCGTGGAAAAACGACGATTTCGTCAATATTTTTGGCAACGAACTTTATCAAAAGTTCGCTGAAAAATGCGAATCTCCTGTGCGGATCGCGGGAAAAACGGCAATTTCACCAAATATCGCAGATAAAACGCTGATTTCGTCTGAAGACCGCGGGAAAACGTCGATTTCGTCTAAAGATTGCTTATATAACGCCTATTTTGTTAAAAGATCGCGGAAAAAAACGCCGTTTTCGATAAAAGATCGCTTAAAAATGTTTTGTCAAAAGATCATTGAAAAAAACGCCGATTTCATCAAAAGATCACGGAAAAAATGCCGATTTCATCAAAAGATCGCGGAGATAAAACGGCGTTTACGAGAAAAAATCGCATAAAAAAGCAAATTTTCTCTAAAAATCGTAAAAAAAAATGCCGATTTCATGAAAAAAAGCACGGAAAAACTCCGATTTCTTTAAAAGATCGCGGAAAAACCGCCGATTTCAACAAAATATAGCAATAAATCGCCGATTTTACTAAAATATCACAGAAAAATCGCTGATTTCGTCTGAAGATCGCAGATAACCTCGCCCCCCCCCCCCCTTGTAAAGAATAGGCTGTATAAAATGTTGATCTCTTTTTAAAAAAAACACATTTTACATAATTATTCTCGGTTGTTAAAAATTGTTTCTGTAGTATTTTGTTATGTCTGTATTCTTATAATTGTTTAAATGACACATAAAATAATAGTGCGTTTTAAAGATTTTTTCTCCCTCCCAAACAGCTAAACTCCCCTCCATTTATAAATGTTGGGCGGGAGACTCCCCTCCTCGGAAAAATCGAATTTCAAGCCCTGAGTATGATTAAAGTTTAATTTTAACAATTTCTACAACTGAGTTTTATAGAAATATTATTTTGTTAATTTGACGTTAAATATTGTTTGTTTAACAGTTAGGCTTACCAATATGAAATGCATTTTTTACTATAATTAATTTTGTAGGTTTATTATAAACAATGAAACAGTTCCTTTTTAAATATTTTCTTTCGTCGAAATTCGACGGGTTCTACCTTGTTTCACTAAAATTAAAAACATATAAAATCACTTAAAAGAGTTTCAGTAGGATGTTTCGGATTAATTCATAATCCCTCATAAGCTAATTCAATGTAAAAGGCATTAAGATGTCAACGTTTATCATTCAGTAAAAATTACAAAAACTTATCAAAATGAAAATTACAGTTAAAACAAACGGGAATATTCTATTGGTACATATGCAGCGTGGTTAATTGCCAATGCAGTAATTTTATAATATTACCAAGCTTCTAAAAAAAATGGCTAGCGTAATTGCTGCAGTTGGATCTGATTAAAAAATAACGAGGTGGAACCCACTGAAATTCGAAGTTAAAAATAAGTTTTAAACAGTCCTTATTAATTAATTCTTCGTTTCAATTTCCTTTCTTCTGAAACGTATCCATTGTTTTAAGCTAGTTATTTTTTATGTAATTTTTTTCAATAATATTATGACAATTTGCAGATGAAATAGAATTTTAATGATTTCAATTAATAATTTCTTTGCATATGTTGCCTCATTGCTTTCCTATAATCGTGATGGATGAGACATTTCCGCAAACGGGATATTTCCTTTATTATAAAGTATCATAACCAATGGATCCTAAGAAATAATGAATTATAATTACTATCATAATCTGATGCAAAATATATTTCAAACAATTTGACATGATATTAATTTTATGCTCTACATAAACTGAATATCTATCTTTTTGGTTAGCTGATTTCAATTTCATGACAAAATGCTGCGTTCTATGGATAATCTAATATTATGATTAATGGAGTTTCTTTTTTTTCTCTCTCTCTCTGTAAACTTTAAGTTGATTGAAAGAGATCTGAAAAAATTTCTGCTTGAAAATCATTTAAAAGTTGCTTAAATTAAAAGTCAGTTTTAAAATATTTTTTTTCCCTAAGGTTAATTTTACTCGTGTTTTATCATGTAACAATTAAAATTGTACAGTATTTAGATTTAGAAATAATGTAAATACGATGAAAATTTAAGCGATAGAGTTGTCCGTTGTCACCATCGTTATACATTTCGAAAAATTGTAATTGGTTTTTGGCTGCCGTTCAAAAGCAGACTACTATTTTTTGATGACAACAGAAAATTCCACTGTTTACACAATGAAAGAAATGGGACTTTGTCAATAATAATAATTGTTAAAAGAATTTACAATATATCTATGAAAATTATTCCTATAGAATATAAGTCTTACATGAAGTCTTTTTTTTTATACTGTAAAACCATTCTTTATTAATGTTAATTTCCCTGAAATCCTTTAATTTTATGAATTCTTCATTAAAAAATGAATACATCTTACCTAAAATTAAGTCATTTTTGAGCGAGAGAGAACATGTTATCAAGATGAAATAATCAATAAAGTCCCCAATTATAATCTTTAATAATCAAGAAATGAAAAATCAGTGAGAATTACGTCATTTTGACACCACCAGATAAAATTTTCTCTTTACGTGTCAAGGTAAAAATACATTTTAAAAGAAGCATATAGCCATTTTCATGAAGCGAAACTTTTTACATGCACTTTATACCCATATCATTATGCTTAATCAGCATGTATTAAAATAAAAACATATTATCTATTTCATTGTCATGAAAAAAAATAGCACCAATAAAATTAAAATGCATATAAATAAAATAAACCCAATAAGCAATATTCTCGTGACGACAGAATAAATATGAATTTTTATTCGCTTATTAAAATAAGGTAAACGTGTATAAATATTTTTCACGGAAATTTAATTTACAAATTAAAAAATACGTTCAAAAAGCCATATGTCTGAATATTTTTCATTACTTTTCTTTTTTCTCCAACAATGGAAGTAATCCAATTTCCAATGTTTTGAAGAAATTTCTTAAAAAAGCTTTTAAACTTAAAAATAAAATACACAAATGGAAATAAATTAAAAAGTATTTAGAATGGGCACATCTACATATAAACAACTTTCATTTAAAAAAATAATTATCAAAATCGATTCAGAAGAAAGCTCAGGGCTGCTGGCTTAAAAAACAGTCTGGTCTTTTAAAGCAATCCCAAAACTTTCTTCTATCTTATGCATGTTAATAGGGTAACATCCCCAGTAATTGGCACATTAAGAATTTTCTTTAAACTTACTTCAGTTTTCATTGCCAAGAAATAAAATATTTACTTGCAAATATTTTTAAAGCAAAGAATGCATATCTGTGCATGTATTTTGCCCACTAAAAGCAAAAATTTTTGAAAAAGTATTTTTATAAAAATAAATTTATAAAAAGTTGCTGTAGTCACCAGTAATTGGCACATGTTTATAAAATATATATATATATATATATATATATATATATATATATATATATTGCATTTGGTTTAATCGCTTTAAATGAATTTACTGTAGATGAAGATGCCATATTTCAGATTTTTGAAAGAAAGAAATCAGCATATTAGTCTGAAATGTAAACACTTTAAAACAATTCAATATATTTATGTTAATACCCAGTAATTTTCATGCTGTCCCCAGTAATTGTCATATAAAGCTTTAATGGATTCCAATTACTGATAATATTTCATATTTTCAAATAAAAATAACTGATAAACAAATTTAGTCTATAACTAATTCAGTGTCCTGTCAAAATAAGTGATTTAATCTAAAATCATGCGATTCCCTTGTAATTGGAATAAGTGCCAATTACTTGGAACTATAAAAATTGAAGCACCATTAAATGGCATCTGTCATTAATTTAGAAATTCAAATATTTGTGTCAAAAATACTTTTACACAATTAAAGTAACCCTTTTCAACTAAACAAAACTGTTGTCAATTAAAATTTAAAATACATTAGAAATCAGATAATAATGAATTGAAAAGCATGCCTTTTTTAAGCCAGAGAAGAAGCATTTGCAACAAAATGGCTAATTTGATACAAACCATAATTGTTTTTTTTTTCCTAGGCACTATTGTCATCTAGTAGCATAAGTCGAAGTTATAATCTGTAAAGTAAATGAGCATATAACTGGTATATGGTCTTGCATTTTTAAAAGACAGGATATAAATCTTATTTTAGGACATGTTTGTAGGATGTGCCAATCATTGGTGCATGCCAATTACTGGGGATGTTACCCTACTTTCTGAAAAATGCAACATAGCAGCACCACCGGTTAGGTGGTTTAAACCAAAACCCAGTTAGCAACAACTTATGTCAATTTATAACTGAATCTGAAGTTTGATGAAAATCCGTGCATTAGTTTTTGAGATAGAGCTATTGCAAAATCTTTTTAAAAAATCTGTGTAATGGTGTCACATATTGTGTGAACAATATGTGACGCTATTATTATGTTTCTCTGAAGAATCTTACACTCTTATTCTCCAACTACTTTGACCCGAGTTATACCGAAAACCTCGGCCAAAAGCTCACTTTTAATCCTGATTGGACGTCTCCGTAATAATGTCCAATCAGATGATATCATGAATTACATTTGAGCCTTTGATTGAAGTTTTCTAGGTTGAGTAATAAATAAATGAATGAAAATTTGTTTGAATGATAAAAAAATAATTAAAAATTTTTTCGCTAAATGGCGTTTCTTTTTTAATTGCACATATAGTATGCATTGCGATAATTTACAAAATTTGCAACTGTTGTTGAATTCGCTGTTTTTGAAAGTGAGGCCTAAAGCACTGAATCCGACTATGTATTTGCATGTAAGTTAATAATATATTCGAAAAAATAGCTATGCCTTTACAATATTTTAATTACCTGGTAATTTTTCCACTGTTTTTTGGACTAACATTTATTTATTTAAAAAAAAATATCTTACAAATATTAAATATACATCAAAAATTAATCAGGATTAATTTTTTTATCAAGTACTAACTGAATCTGGAGTTTGATGAAAATCCATGCATTAGTTCTTGAGATACATTTATTGCGAAATTGTGCAATACCAGTGCCTCTGTAGAGCGATTTACTTAAAAAACTAAACAATACTAATCTATATCAGGGACTGATTGAGTTTGAAGTTTTTGAAAATTTCGTGTCTTAGTTCTTGAGATAGAGCTATTGCTATAATCACTAATAATGCACCATTGCAGTGCCATCTGCACACCCCTTAATACACGTGTGTGTAATTCACGCGTGCATGAATAAAAATTCTTGCGAATTAAACGAACGAATATTCGTTTAATTCGCATGATAAATTACGAAATCATGCAATATTACGCAAACGAATAAAAATTGTTTTAAAGTAAATTTACGGTCAAATAAAATAATTAAATAGAAAATTAAGGGTCTCCGGGACACAAAAATCTTCAAATTTTCTTTTTTTTTTTTAAATTATTGCATTAAAAAATTTCTGCTTTCTTATGCTTAAAATATTGTTTAAATCATGTTTCTATCTTAATTAGAAGATATATCTCCTTTTTTTTTTAGTTTGTTTTTAAAATCTAGCTTTCAAGCAACGATTGTCATGAAATGAGTTCTTGTGAAAATGCGTGAAATCGTGTGAAAATGCGTTTTCTTCATGATGGGTTTTTTCATAATTTCTTGGATTTAAATCATTATAAATCAAGAACTGTTAAAGATAAATGCTTCAGACTTGAAAAATTTCATTTTGATTGTTTTTCTTTAATTTTAATTCAGCAAATTAAAAAAAAAAATTACTTACTTTTGAAAATATGATATTTTTAAATAAAAGTTACGTTTTTTTTTTTTTTTTTTTTTTTTTTTTTTTCAAATTTATATTTTAAATATTTTTAATTTCTTTAATTAATATTTTTAAAGATGCTGAATCAAAATTAAAATTTCAATATTTCTGTTCATCTAAATGTAAAAAATTGAAATTTTGCAAATATTATTTCGAGTTATAAGGATTTTAAATTATTCCACTTTTTAAAATAAATTTTAAATTTTAAAAATTAAAAAGAAAATATGAGAAGTTTAATCATGTGATTTTGTTTTGCAAATGATATAGTTAACCATCACAAAAAAAAAAAATTAAAAATTTTAACTCAATAAATAAAAATCGTTTTTAAAGGTTTCCCGTACTTCCTTAAGCCAATTATATGTTAAAGAGGGGATAAACAAGTAATTATATTCATGACCAGTATTTTTTCCTATAATTAATATAAGATGTTATGGATTAAAATGCTGCCTGCACATTCCACAGTAGTTGGTAAACTGGCATATGCATTGAAATGACCCCTTTTCACTGTTTTAATGAGCACAATTGGAATAATAGCCATTAATAATGTTTTTACCATAGCACCTGTTGATCTTGAATTAAATATAAAAACATTCCTCTGAACATATTTAATATTCAGAAGTAAGTTGAATTGAGAGAACGATTTTTAATTTGATGTACACACGATCTGATATACGTGTTTATTCTGATAAGATGGGGAATCAAAGGGCCGCGTGCACTCTTTTAAATATCTCCAATCAGTTCAACAGCTTGAATTAATGCATGTCATTGTTCGTTCCTTGACCAAGAAGCAATTTTGACACATGATTATTGATAGGGTCAGTTTTATCTGGAAAAATGTTCGGAATAAAGTATAATGCTGTACAAAAAGCCCGTATTATAATTTATAATGCAACCGAAATTAATTTTAATTGGATCTGGTACTTAAAAAATCTTCAAAGTTTTGAAAAAACTTTTTACTGCATATATTTTTTTATGACGTTATTTATGATCTATGTTAATTAGAACGGGAAATAACAATTTTTACTTTCTTCTATCTTTGCAAGAAGAAAGTATTGGATTCGTGATAAGTTTTCGAATTCTGGTTTTCGGCGGATTTACACGTTTTAGGGGTCAGAGAACCCGAAAAACATGCTTTTACAAAATGTCTGTCTGTTAGTCTTCAGTTTGTCTGTCTGTATGTGGGGATTTAAAAAAAAAAAAAAAAAAAATTGGCGCGCTATTTCAAGAGCTAATGCACGGAATTTCACCAAACTTTAGATTCTGTTAGATCTTGATATAAACTAGATCTGATTAGTTTTTGACGTATATCACTCAACAGGTGTCGCTGCTATGCTTCATTATTCACAATTTATGGAAGGTGATGAATGGTATGCAAGTATTAAAGCCATACTGTTTATTTTTTAAATTTTTATTGAACACATACATCTGACTTGTGTGCTTGACGTCAGGTGTCCATTTATACGTCATCGTTAATATACAAAGATAAGATAACACAAAAATAATTACACCACCGGATAAGTACAACTGGGAACTCCACAAAGAGTTTGCAACGGAGTCAGCGAGAGTCGAACCTGCAACCCACCTACGCTCCCAAGCGGTTAGGGGTACAGTGCCTTAACCACTCAGACGAGGTGGCTCTAACAAGGAAGGTCTCCATTGGGGGCATACTCAGAATTTTTTGAAAAAAATACGAATTAAACTACTCATGTAGGTAATAAAGCATCAGTGAAAATTAGCGGCGGAATTACATTATTAGATATGTAAAAAAATAATAGTTTGGAATAACTGGCGTGAAAAGCTGAAAGCGATGCGGGATTTGGCGAGCAGTGCATTTCCTCGCCAAAAGCAGACGATTTTAACGAATCTGAAAATTGATTTTAATTCACTTCACTGTTAAAAATCTGCAGCATTTACTGCAACGTTACTCCACTACTTTTATAGAATATCTCTCTTCTGACCAATGAGAATGCTCCATAGCACGGTGAATTGACCGTGTCATACACTGTTAAAAATCTGCTGCATTTTGTTGCAACGCACTCCACCGCTTGTATATAATATCTCTATTCCAACCAATGAGAAAGCTCCATTTCACGGCCAAGTAATTTTTTTCTATACAAGCAAGGGAGTGCGTTGCAACAAAATGCAGCAGATTTTTAACAGTGTATTTTTCAATTTGGAACAATTTTAATCAATTTAAGTTGTGTTTTAAATGATAAAATATATTAATTTCATTTTGTTATAAGTACATATAAACGTATATGACAAAATTACACTTAAAGTAAAGTAAAAATGCAAAACTAAAATTACTTAAACTAAACTTATTTAAATAAATTGAACATAGAAAGTTTTTTCTTTAAAAAGTATTCGAAGCGTAAAAGCTTATTTTTCAAAATTTCGTTTTTTCGCCAACCGGAGATAAATCGCCAAATAAACGAAATTTTTATTATTTTTTTACGGACGTTATAAGGAGGTTCCGCCAAATTTTTTTTTATAAATATATATAACTATATGAGAAGAACATTCTGTAATTTTTTCAGATTTTTCTGAGTATGTTCGTATGGAGACCTTCCTTGTAAGTCAAACCTCATGCTATATATTCTAGCGACACTCATGTAAAATTAAGTGAAGAAATGGATCCGGTCGAAATGGGATGTTACACGTTTACGAGCTCAGCAGTCAGAGAGAAAATGGAAAATTGTGAGATATTGAGATATTATTGCAAGTGTGTCTAACCAAAATGTGGAAACCCTTGACCATTATAACCTCAAATAATATTGAATTACAATCAAGGCAATCAAGAAAATTTTAAAGTATCTATATCATACTGACAAGGAAGGTCTCCATACGGGCATACTCAGAAAATTCTGAAAAAATTACAGAATGTTCTTCTCATGTGGATATATACGTTTGTAAAAAAAAAATTTTGGCGGACCTCGATAGAACGTTTGTAAAAAATTAATGAACATTTCTTTTATTTGGCGATTTATCATCGGTTGGCGACAAAAAATACTTTTTTTATGTCAAATTCTTTTTAAGGTAAAAATGTTTCAACTTGAACTTGTCTAAGAAATTTTATTTATATAACGTTAGTTTTGTCAGCTTTAGTTTGTTTTAACTATATTTTTGTCATAATGTATTTAGAATGAAAATTAATTGTGAAATTTTATGAATTAAAACAAATTTTAAATTAATTAAACTGTTTCAATCTCAAAAGTAACTGCAAATCTAATTGAGCTCTATCGATTCAATTTTGTTACTATAAAAACAAAAACTTTTCTGCTATTGAAATTGCATTGTTGCAGGCATTCTTCATCTGGCCTTTATTTTGTCATTCGCTTAAATGTATGAAAAAATACTTTTCAATATGAAAGTATTTGTTATATAAAAAATTATTTTTAAAGCGATAAAATTAAGTAACTGCTGCAAAAGTATCAAAAATATGTAATATAAAATACATCTATATATCAAACTCTTTCATTGTTCAAATATAAATTCATTAAATACTATTTACACGTATTCTCTAATTTAATTGACAAAAAATTTTTAGGTGCATTAAAATCGTTTGCTTTTGGCGAGAGAAAATGCTGCTCGCCAAATCGCGTGACGCTTTCGTCCTTTCGCGCCAAATACTCGAAGGTATTTTTTTTTTTTTTTTTTTTTACTGAGTTTCTTCTGTAATTCCGCCGCTAAATTTGACTGATCCTTTACTGCATACATGAGTAGTTTGATCAGTATTTTTTCAAAAAATTCTGAGTATGCCCAGTATGGAGACCTTCTTTGTGAGGCTGAGCAATGGGAAATTATATTTAGAAGTAACAACTCAGACATAAATGAATGCCAGATGCTTTCCTTAATATAAAAGGAGTTGCTCTTTGAGGCCGAAATAAGCATTTATATTGACTATCAAACTGAGTATTAATAATAAGTGCTTAAACTACAGCTTAGGTTAAATGTTTCACCCTCAAAATGTACTATAGCCTGCAAATCTATCTATATAATACGCTAATGTGCCGACTCCGGATTTCACTCATCTTCGAGAAAAACTGCCACGGCTGTCATGTTAGGTATAAGTATTTAGATGCCATAAGTATGCCGACTGTTCAACATTTAGAAATGTACACAGAATCTGCACTATATCACATCTATTCTCCTTCTTTTTCTCCAAAATATTCAAAAACTATCCAATTATAACATTTTAAATTCCAAATTAAAAGTAACGAATAAAAAACTATTATAAACAACGGATAACCAGATATAAAATAAACCAACACTGTTTTGATGCCATCTATTAGTAATTGATATAAATAAAAGAACTTAAGAAAAATGCAGGATGTAATGATATTATTCTATATCTATTTTTTAAACTTCGGTTATATAATTTTAAATTTCGTTCAATATAAATAAAATGAGTAATAGAATTTAAGTTTAATTTTATTAATTTTTAAAAGCTTAGCATTTATCTGCTGGATTTCTTAAAGTTTTATTTGCATTATAAGTAAAAAAGTTTTTTTTTTTTTTTTTTTTTTTTTTTTCAGATGTAATTTAATTATGAGAATACATTTGTATGACTGGAAATCATTTAATCATGTCCTCTTATTAAATTGCAATTTTATTTTCATTCCAAATTTATAATCGAATGTTACTTGTTAAAAATCGAAATTTTATCTGCATTCATATAATCAATATATGAAAAACATTCATGTTAATTACATTTTTAAAGAAATATAAAATTGATTCACAATGCAATCAAATTTCAAGGGCACGTAAGCTAATCTCTTCATTAAACTATTTCATAAATTAAAAAATGATTAAAAAAAATATTCTCATCATTTATATTTGTAGAACGCATTTGTCATTTTTAAAAAGTATTTTTCTAAATACAAATTCTACAATAATAAAAGCTTAATTTGTAGGAAGTCTTATGTAAATTAAACGCAGATCAACATTCCGCCATTTTTGATGGGGGTTATATAATAGTAAGTTAATAAAGAGAGAGAGGATTACTCCATACTTTTGCTACTACCATAGTTTTGCTGCAAATCATAATATATAAAAGGGGACTGGTATCAGTTGGTTAATGATAATGTTTATTAATTAATAATATTTTTAAAACTTACTTGTGGGTTGTTTCTGCGTAGAAATTGTTCCAAACTTTAAGCTTTACAATACTGATCTTTGAATTTTGACATCATATATTTCTATTCGCTGGTAACTTATACTTGTAAACCTGTGAAGACGGAACCTATCTGTAACAAAAAATTTTTACAACCTTTTCCTCATGATTATCGTACAAATCTACGACATCTAAAATGTACGAAAACATCGTATCTATTCAGAAATCTATCTAAAAAGAATTTTTCGCGGTTGCCATGGCAAATCTGTTTTAACAAATTTTATTGTATTTTACTCATTAAACTCTGTGTAAACATGTAGTATAATAAAAACTGTTTATAACGTAATTCTATTTTAAAACTAAGAATTTCATTGTCCCTACAGCAGAAATACCATACAATTATACCGGCTGAATTGGAATTTTGTTTCAACACATTGCGATATTGCTTTTGCGAGTTTTAATGCATAAGGCTATTTATTTGGCACAATAAAACTGCTGAGGCAGAATCGCAAGGGACAGAGAAAAAAAAATTCTTTTTAAACAGCCTTTCGTTTTAGCATATTATTTCTATTGTAGGGAAATGAAACTTTTACGCTTAACAGAGAAAATCCATTGTAGACAGGTTCTGTTTTCACAGAGTTTACTGTAATATTAGATGCTTCGACTTGAAAGTCACTATATTATTTTTTTTAAATCTCCCTTTCCCACTTTTTGTGACGCCCGACTTAGCGTCCAATATAGTAAATTAATTCATAGAATCTCGAGTATAAGTATATTCAAACTGTGTTACTTAGAAACTGCGTACTTCGCAGAAATTAATAATGTGAAAGTAAATTTTTTATAAATTAAGTTCCGACTAAAATAATATCTTCTACGTTTTATCATTTCTCTACTGTGTAATTTGCGAGGATAAACCGGCAACCATTAAGTGTGGTACTCAAGTTATTTCTCCTTTTGTTTAATTGAAACCTGCACAAAAAAGCTTGAAAAACAATTTAGATATTCCTAAGCTCATTTACATTAATATAATCACACAAAAATATAAGTGTAAAAAAAAAACTTTCTTTGCTTGTATTATAATTAGCGTGTTTTCACCGATTACATAGTAAATGGCATCGAAATTAACACTTAATCTATCAATTATTTAACAATTTATCTTTTCCAGTGTGCTATTTTTTGCTAAAATAGCTATCAGTCGGTAACTTAAAAAAATGTCTCGCACCTTTAGGCTAACTTTTATTTATAACATTTATAATCTACCCTTATATTAGTGCTGAATGCCTGAAAAAATTACAATTTATTTTTTAACTGTGTCATTGTACCAATTCACCTTGCACAAAAGTACTTGGAAACAATTTCAGTCTCTTAAGGCTAATTTGTAGTAAAAATCAAAATAAAAAATATTTTCTTTGCTAGTACTGTTATTAGCGAGCTTTCAGTGATAACATAATAAATAATGTCTTATCAATTATTTACCAATCCTTCTTACCCCCTATGTAATTTTTTTGCTAAAATAATTATCAGCTGATTGTCCTATTTGTATCTTTTAGAGATTAAAAAAAAAATCGCTTTCATATTAGGCTCATTTATAATCTGCTCTTATAGTGCTTCCGAAACTACTATAAAAGCTTACATTTTTTTCAACTGTGTCATTGCCCCCTTTCTATTATATTATGGGTATTTAAAAACCTCTAGCGCCTGACGTCCATCCATGTCCATCACGTTCTTTCCTTCGCAGTTTTAGTGTTTTTCCCATGTCATGTTCTGCCTCCAGGCCCCTGTGTAATCTTTTTGCTTCACGAGGGACCGTATTAATCTAATAGCGGTTTCTGTTTGTTTCGAGATCACGCAAGGCTCGCGTAAAAAGGTTTTTGCGGTGATGCTTTGAAGGAGTAAACTGTTCTTAATCTCAGAAAAGATCCGGGAGAAGAAATTAATTGTATGTTTTATTTTTCATCGAAAATAACGTATCAGTATGAAGACTAAACAAAAACACCAACTCCCTGTTTTTATGTTGTTGTAAAGTTGTTGCAAACGTCAAGAAAATCTCCAATGATATCGAAGGTATAAACAAATAAATGATTGGTGAAGGTAACAGGATATTAAATAGGTATTATAGGTTGCACAAAGCTGACAACTAATTCTTTAAACAAAAGATTCAGCGCAGCATCGAACAATTTTAATCGATTAGGAATGGAATTATGGAACAATTTTAATTAATTTTAATAGATGCCGGGAGGCGGCAGCACAGACAATCACCTTGTCGAGTTCGCTAATGAAAATCCAGGATCCTCGATTCGCAAATTAAACGCAGTCGGTCTGCCAAGTCTATCTTGGTGGAAAATACCTAAAAGTCCAATTTTAATGCTTGACTCGTAGGTTTATCATTGTGCTTTCCTGTACCCAAAATATGAAAACACGGAGGATCGGGAGCTGGAAAAAATAAGGGTAAACTTATGAGTCATCCACTAAAATCGGGTTAAAATAGCAAAAGAAGCCTTTGTGCAAAAATGTTTAAAGATAGAAAACTAACGATTATAAATGTGCAAATAATGTATGAAAAAGTTCGCGTAATTTTGTGTATGATCTATGAAATTTACACAGACCACGTAATATTAGTAAAAATTAGATGAGTTAAAATGCATATCACATCAAAAAGTCTATTGCCAGTAATTATCGATCGTAGTCAGCCCTAATTCTTTACACATATCTATAAATGAATGATAAATACGACATTCCTACATCGGAAGATGACTGTGCTGATAATCACCTCATCCACTTGGAAATTTAAATTCCAGGAATAAACCGAACTCGATTCGCACCACACATTAAAACGCATTCGATCTGCAATGTCATATCTCGGTGGAAAACACCCGCAGATCTGATTTTAGCGGTTGACTCGTAGGTTTGCCAGCAGATTTTCCTGCATACCAAATGGTATGAATTTATTGAACAACATACATCTGACTTGTGTGCTCGACATGAAGCCTGTTTGTAAGTCATCGTCAATATACAAGGACGAGATAGCACAAGGAAATTTTACAACACAAGAGATATACAACTAGGAGCTCCACACAAAGAGTGCGCGCAATGGAGCCAGTGGGATTCGAACCCACAACCTCCTACGCTCGAAGGCGATTAGCGGCCTCATGGTATGAAATCATAGAGAACTGGAAGCAGGAAAATACAATGATAAACCTACGAGTCAATCGCTAAAATAGGATTTTCGTGTGCTTTCCACCGAAATATAACTTAGCAGAGCAGTTGCGATTTAATATGCGAATCGGATATTAACTAATTCTGTAATTTCAGCTTCTAACTCGATGAGGTGATTGTTTATTCAGCGGCCTCCTGGTCTATCCAATATCAGTGGAAAAATTGTTATAGTGCACTTCAGTAATCCTTTTTAATCTCATTGTGTTTGAAGTATTTAAAAATTATTAAACTTCGTCGCAAATGGTTTTTCCCTAAAATGTAATGGGATTCTTTTGTGCGTGTTTATAAACGGACTATGAAAGCTAATTATTCTCCATACCTTTAAAAGCATGTCATAATCCACCTCAGTGATGCTCACTTCAGTCTCATCATGTTTCAAATATTGTAACATCAATAATATGCATCGCAAACGATTTTTCCCCTCATGCATCATAATGTAACAGAATTCTTTTGTGTGTCTTTGTAAACGAATTATAAAGGCTACATATTCCATTTTCAATATCGAACATGCCGCAGTCAGCATCAATAACATATATAGAAAGAACTGTATTTACAAGAATTAGAGCACGTCAGTGAAACAAACTGAATTTATAAACATTTTCCAACATAACTGAAAAGTGTTAAAAATTGCAAGTCTTGTGTTAAAATGATAATAAAAAAAATCTTTTTAAAAGCATTAAGAAATTTTTAAAACCACACGTCCTACAATTTTGAATTTTTTTCAGAGAAAGTGCGAAGAGAAAGTCTTTCTCCTCCCGTTTTTTGAAGCGTGCATCGGTCAAATCTTTTAACCCTTTCGTGTCTGTTGTACTATTAGAAGTAAATATCTTTTAATGGAGTATTATTTTGTTTTAAGAAATACTTTTGCTACTTTTTACATGTAGTATTGTTAGTAGATATCTATACCTACTACCTAATGTTAGTAGATATCTATACCTACTACCTAATGTTAGTAGATATCTATACCTACTACCTAATGTTAGTAGATATCTATATTTACCATGTGACTTCATTTATGTTTAGGTATTTAGTAATATAAATAATTACTAGCAGCCTTCGCCCGCTACACTGGTCAGTTTTTTTAAAGAAACTTTGAATCAAAAGAAATTTTTATCCATAGTAATTTTTAGTTTTATACCACATTTTAGTCTGTTTGTCATCGGTGAAAAGTCAGTCATCTAAACGGAAAGTTCAATGTTAGTCATCAATGAATGCGGTCAACATGTTAACAGTTTTAATCAAATAAAAATTCATTCAGCAGAACCTTTCAAATAAAGCCAACCTTTTGTAATTGGGTTCATCTGATTTAAAACATCTCCATAAGTAGTCAATTAAACAACGTAGAATGCTATATTTTATTTATTACAAAATTTCTGAAAAATTATACAACACAATGTAAGTTCCATTAAAATCTATCTAGTAGAACTTAAGTTATAAGCGGCCGGAAAGAAAGTTCACTTTGCGTTTTATATATGTTGAGATAATTAAATATAGCGTATATAATCATGTTAACCTGATTATAGATATCTTTTTCAAAATTGTAGGTTCAATAGATTTTTTTGTACGATGATTAATACGAAATCCAGACTTTTTTTTTATGCATATAGATTAAAATTTTCAGGTTTTAGCGCCGAAGACATCGCCAAATTTGGAAAATGTGAAGTATTTCACGAATTACTGATTTTAAAAGAATTTGCTTAATACCATTCGATTCAGCATGAAAAAATACACTTAAATATAATATCAGTTGAAGAACAGCTACAAAAGCCGATTTTTAAGGAATTTTTTAAAAGTTCGTTTTTTTTACCCCCCCCCCCCCTTAGGGGTGGAATTTTCAAAAATCCCTTCTTAGCGGCACTCGATGTTATAAGAAGCATTTTTACCTCAATTTTAAAGATTTTTGGTTCGGTAGATTTTTTTGTGCTGTGATTAATGCGAAATCCAGACTTTTTATATATATATATATATATTACTATTTGCTTAATTCTCTTTGCGTCGCGTCGTTTGAGATTCTTTCATTTTAAACATATATTTCACTCTTTAAATTTAAACTAAAGGTTCCTTACCTGAAAGAATCATGTGTAATAGAGCGCAAAAAGTATAAGAAAGTTGTACTATAAGTTTAATCTTATACTAATACAACATTTTCTAAACATCTCCAAGAATTCTTCCTTAGCCTACTGTCATATGAATATGAATTGAATAGTACGCAAAGCAGCAAAATTCATTTTCTTTCAGATAGTGAAATATTCGTTAAACACTAATTAATTTGTTTAGATAGCTAGTGTTATTATTATTTATGTAAAAAATAATTTTTTCAAAAAATTAAAAAAAAAATCGCATCCGAAAAGGTTAAAATGCGGAAAAAAAATAAAAGATAAAGAAAAAGAAAATAAAGAAAATCAACAAATCGCATATTCTCCAAATTTTTTAAAGAACCACAAAAAGTTAAGAATTCTATTTAAAAAAAAACAAAAATAAATAAAATAAAATAAAATAAAATAAAATAAAATAAGAAACTTGAATAATATTATTTTTTTTAGGTGCGTTCGTAATTATGTAAATACGTAGCACCTATAGTTGTCTTTCAGTCCGTCCGTCTGTCCGTCCGCATATAACAACGCTAAAACTACCCAACCGAATCATTTGATTTTATGAAAATCGGATACATAGATCAATTACAGGAACAATCAAAAGTATTCCGTTACATTACGGTCAATGGGGAAAAAGTTTCAAATATATTTTAATAATTTGAAATTTAAAATACATAATTTTACATAATTTTGTCGAGTCATTTCAAATTTCATGAAAATAGGATGCATAGATCAATTACAGGGGCAATCGAAGTATTCCGTTTCATTACAGTCAATGGGGAAAAATGTTTCAAATGCATTTTAATGGTGTTACACTCATTCAAACAAAATAAAATTGATATACATCTGTAAAGTACTTATTATAATATACATTTTGCATAGTCTGTGGTGCAAAGAACATTTATTAATTATTGATTTACAAGGCCACACAAAAAAAATTCTATTACATATTGACGTAGGTTTGGTAACACTGTTTGGTGTGCATTTTAATTTTAATTAACTATTTATAATTTTATGAGATAGATATATGAGAGTGATATTTTTAAAACTTCGTTATCGTACGAACGCACCTCATTTGCTATGCTTCACGTGCAATTTCCAACATTTTTTTATTTAATTTATTTCCATTTTCACGTTTCTTGAAGCCCGTATCAGTGTAACTTTTCGAAGTATAGAAAAACCGATTGTAACAAATTAAAGCACATGTTTGATTCGAGGTTTTGTCTATTTCAGATTCGTTTACAAAATTCGGTCTCAGTCATTTGAGGTTTGTTACCAAAATTCCGTTTTAAATATTAGAGGCTCGTTTGAAAAATCCTGTTTTAATTATTTGAGGTTAATTTCGAAAACAGCGAGCAACATAGCAGGCGAAGCTCTCCAGTATTTAGTACTCTAATAAGAGGTGTTTTTTGAATTAAAAAAAAAAAAAAAATCATATACACAAATTGGCAAAAAAAAAAAAAAAAAAAAAAAAAAAAAAAAAAAAAAAAAGGATGGTATATTTCAGTCTCTGGATGGTAATTTATGAAAATTTGATTCTATTGGTTTTATGCGCATTTTACGCTGAATAAAATTTGGAGTGTATCATCATTTACAGACAAAATTACAGGAAAGATAGATAAAATTACAACACCAAAGAATTGAACCTCTCGGGTTAATCCCTGAACTCAACACTGGTATCCTGGGAGTGACCTTCTGGAGGCACAAAATTAAAATTTGTATCTTTACATCATGAACAAGTGCAAGCCAAGAGTGAATGAATTCGCATTTTTCATTCATGAAATTTTTTGACGAGATAGTGGCTAAGACACAGATTTTCAGAATGGAGGACTGTTGCATTTAAACGCAAGAAAAAGTTTAAATTTAGTGAAAAAACGGGTGCGGTACATCATTTATCTACTAAAAATAAGTTAAAGACGACAGGTGTTTAAAAATACTTCTGGATATTATTATATAAACTCGAGTTTGTCCAAAGTTTTGAATATCTTTTAGCAAAGCTTCGAATTAAAAGTTCCGAGTGAAATAAAATTGCATGAGCAAATGCAATGTGAAACGGGTTTTTTGAATAAGGTGACTGTGAATAATATTTTTTTTTTATAATTTTATTTTTTTAGAGAAAAGAGATTTGAGAACATTAAAGTAATTTACTTTAAAGTATTTTACTTTTATAACTTTGGTTATGAAAGCTGTAAACTCGTATTCCCTTACTTTAATCCCTTACTTTTACAGCTGTTCGAAAATTCTGGTATGAATTCAACATTAAAGGAACGAAATTACTTGCTCATGAAAAGGTTACTAGTTTTTTATCATTGCAGAAAAAAATCCATTTAAAGATTCATTTGTCACGTTTGTAATTGATTTTACAAAAAGTAAATGTAATTTGCTAATATTCTATACAAATATTTCAAATACTAGTATAATATTTTATAAAGTATACAAACGTTGAAAAAACGTTTTTATAAGAAATTTTTTTACAAATTATAATTTAGAATAGATTTTGTCCTTCCAACTCAATTTTTTAATGAATAAATACGATGAAATAGTAGCTAAAAATATTTTATGTGTTTCTAGGTTAGGAGCTGTCCATTCAAAGCTAATAAAATATGCCGCACATAATGTAATTGATTTAGGGCTTTGTGCATGTCCATGTGCAGTTAGTGTTAAACACTGACATAATTTTGAGCCGGATATAGTATGGATCAGCGATCATTTTGAAAAGTACGGAAAGAGAAAGATCGTTCTTTTTTTCAGGTATTCTTTCATAGTAGAATAAATATACCGTTTCCGATTTATCATGACCAACATTAAGTGGGTTAAAAGAGGAAAGCAGTTGCTATTTTTCCTTTCTTTTATGCATATCATTTACGACATTTATCATTCCACTAACGCAGACGATACAGCAAAAGCATGATCGCAACCGTGACCGAGAGCCAAAATGAACCTTATAGGTCGACAACCGAAACTCGTCTTTAAAAGTGTTTCTAAAAAACTATTTATAATGAGTCTTCGCAAATAATAAGAATCAAGAAAAGAGTTTAATGACCAGAGACAGGGGTGGTAAATATTCCCCATCATATGCCATAGAAGAATGTTGACATCGGCATAAAAAGTTTTCCAGTGTCATTACGACGCCAATGGCCTTGAGTAAAAGTCGTGAAAAAAAGAAAAGAAAGTAACAGCTGATTTCGTACAAAGATTATTACACGTATGCTCGTATGTTTTCAAAAAAGTCCGAAGAAAGTTGTTAATTCCTAGATCGTTGATCTACATTCAAAAGTCCACCATTAGCATACTAACCAAAATAAATAATGAGAATGAAAATATTTCACGGTATATTATGAATACATCGAAAAACAGTCATTAAGTAGCTACTAAAGTACAAGCTAAACTAATCATTAAAATATAATTGATTAGTGTACACGAAAGCTAGTCATTATCATAAAAAAATAATAATATCGGCATGTAGTAAAAATATTATATTTTTATATATATGTGTGTGCGCGCGCCTGCGAGCATGTGCATTTACAGGATATTCACGAATTTTATAACGATTTTCGGAAAAGCAATGTACAGTAGCGGAAAAAAAGTAAACACTCTCTACTATCATCAGGGATGTAGTTAGACGCATACGCGGGTATACGCCGTGTACCTTCTGGATTTTTTAAAAGAAGACCGTATACCCTATGTTTCTCAAAAAAGTTATAGTATATACACTCTAGAGTACATTTTCTGCCTTGTGTGTATATTCCTACTTATATCGTATATTCTCTGTTTTTTTTTTTTTTTTTTTTTTTTTTTTTTTTTACGGCTACATCACTGACTATCACTGCAAAAAATAGCTCTAGAAGAAAATTACTGGTGCCAAACAATTGAAATTAAATTCTACTTTTATAAGATGCATATAAAATTTGCTTAGGGGGCCATCTAAGTATTAAAACAAACTCTTCTTTTTTTCAGTAGTAGTACCTATTTTTGACACCATAAATAAACTCGACACCTTTCAATTAGCCTAAAAACGAATTTTCATGCAATTCGTAGGATAAGTTTCGGAGTTTTGAAGACTTATATTATAGGATAACATAAAAAGATCTAGTTACTTCTATTGTAGATGACCCCTTAAACCATTACTTTGCCGTTTTTTAAAGCATAATTTAAAAATTATACTTAGAAAAAGAAATGGAAATTTTGGTGTTCCATAAAGCAGGACTTAATAAATCTAAATCAACACACAAACACACACACAGACCAAAAAAAAAAAAAGTCGGTTGCAATTCATAATTTTTTAAATATTAATTCATAGTTCATAATTCATATAATAAAATTATAAAAAGTTATAAATTATACCTATTTATGTTTGGGTATTTTAGTATTACAGTGAAACCTCGATCTGTTCCCGCATCCATCGTTTACTCGCATTGATCGTTTTATTTCAATGGACCCTGCACAAATTATACTTAAATAATGTTAAGGGTGTATTTCGATTCAAACTACTTATTTTCTGATTTAATTTTGAATTCCTTTTGTTCTCAAATGCATCAAACTGGCAAATTGTCTTATTTAGAAAGTACTCAAGGTGCCGTGATTGTCGATTCTTGGATAAATGCAGAAAATATTGCCAAAAAAAAAAAAAAAAAAAAAAAAAAAACGGCATTTTGAACCGTTTTTTCCGAAGCGGGAGATCTGGGAACGAAAAAAAGGCTCATACTGAGAAGATAATTGTTTATAAATCAAATTCTAATGAATTGAGCGTAAAATGACATCACACGACACCTTATACGTCTTTTCAAAAATCCCCTCAGCAAGTTTCATGTTTCTAATTTTAAAAAGTGTCTGAAAATGTATCAGAAAATTTCGAGCTGTTGAAGGTGGAAAAGCGTTTTTCCGAATACACCCTTAAACAAAATCCGCAAGTATCGTTCTTCAAAAAGTCGTTTTCTTGCATTCATCGTTATGAAATTTTTCTCCTCACCGAAATGAAATTTAAAGTCATGCGAATCAATATGACATACAAAACTGGAATTACTTCTTTTATCGTAAAATAACCCATTTGTGCTGTTTGTGCATGATGATAACGACAATAATGCAGGTGAAGGGTGGTTGTATATAGCAAAGAGTATGACTATGTTTTCATTGATCAAAGTGTTGCGACATGTGGTGCCCTAAACATAGGAGAAATGTGTGATAATGCAAAAAATGAAAATAATAGCGAAGAAACAGAGGATAACGCTCATGCCATTGAAGCTGAGCCACTAAGTGCCAAGTCTGACTGATGATGCAATTACTGTATTGGAAACTGTATGAATTTTTATATATGCATATCAAATTACAGAAAATGAGCAGAAAAATGTTTTATATCTTGAAAAAAAAATTTTTTTTTATTATTTAAAAAATAATGAACGAAAAATCGAACAAAATTACTTTTTTTAAAAGTAAGTAATAATTTTATATAACTTTGATTTATTTCTTTTACAGTTTAGTAAGCAACAAATTAAAACTTATTAGTCTACTGTACGCGCATGCATTAGTAATGCTTAAACATTTTTTTTTTTTTTTTCGTGTTTTGAAATTAATCCGCATTTATCGTTTTTTCCCCCGTACCCCTTGAAAAACGATAGATTGAGTTTCTATTGTATTGCTACATAGTGCCCATTAGGAATATAATTGCAGGAGATATTAATAAAAATATGAAAATATCATTTAACATTAGAAGCAATAAATTTTGAATGTTTATAATTCAAAAAACTTATTCAAAAGACTTGAAATTTGAAGTGCAGGCATAGTTTGAACCAAAGATTTGAAATATTTTGTTAAAAGTATGTATTGCCATTGAAAAAAAAAAAAAAAAAAAAAAAAAAAAAAAAAAAAAAAGAAAAACTAAACTGGGATTCGTTTTAATAATTCGTGTAGATGGCCCCATAAGCAAATTTTATCCGTATTTTCGTTCGATACTAGTAACTTTCTTCTACGATAATTTGTTGAGGAGTTAGAGGTGTGTTTTTAATTTTTTTCCACGATTTTACATGCCCAGATAATAATTTTATTTTCTAATAAGTTCAATCTGACAATCAATCTGACTGATCAATCCTTTATGTTGAGCTATCATCATATTACATCTTGACTTCCCAGATAATAGAACTTTTCTTAAAACATCAAAGTTGATTGTGCTCCACTCCTCGACACAATTTAGAGATCTGCACGGTCCTAGGTCAGCGGAATAGTTCTGAATTTTCTAACGGGCCGGGCCGGCAAAATTAGAATATTTTTTTAAAATACAACAAATTATATATAAAGAGTAATATGCAAAAAACTAATTAAATTTAAAAGCGCATGCCGAATTTTAAAACATACTTTCCAGCAATTGTTATGCAAAGTCAGTACTGTAACTGATTTCTTCTGTGTGCCCCCGTAAATTAATTTTTAAAAAATGCTATGAATTCTCTGTTTTAACGTGATCGTAGGGAAATTCAGTGATTTATATCAGTTTCAATACATTTGAAACAGCATCATGTCATTAAAATGCTCTTCAAACGATTTTCCCCCATGTACCATAATATAATCGAATTCTTTTGAGTGCCCCTGTAAATGAACCATTAATCGTGCATGCTTCATATGCAATACCAAACGTGCTTTGGTGACTTTAAATAAGTTTTATCAATTGCATGAAAATCCGAGTATATTTACGGGAGTCGGAGACAAACGGACGGACGGACAAACAAACCGAATCATTAAGCAGTTTTTAATTTTGTTGGAAAGTGCTAAAAATGAAAGTCTAAAAACATTTTTTAATTAATTTCAAAAAACCAGGCATTTAAAGGTTAAAAATATGTTTTTCTTTCTTTCTTTCTTTTTTTTTTTTTTTTTGTAATAATCGAACAAAATTCTGAGCGCCGGTTTTCATCTACACTTTTAAAATCCGACCGTATGTATGTATGCGGCACTTTTAAAATCCGACCGTATGTATGTATGTGACGCTTTTAACATCCGACCGTATGTATGTGACGCTTTTAAAATCCGACCGTATGTATGTATGTGACGCTTTTAAAATCCGACTGTATGTATGTGACGCTTTTAAAATCCGACCGTATGTATGTATGTGACGCTATCTCCTCCGATCCCGGAAACGGAAAAACGTCGTGTTTGTTTTGAATTGAGGGGGAAAAATTCCGGGATCCCGAGTTGACCATTTGTCTGTCTGTCCGTCCGTCTGTCCATATATAACAACTTAAAAACTAACCAACCGAATCGTCTGAAACTTAAAATATATAGTTATTAGATAATTTTGTCGAGTCATTTCAAAGTTTATGAAAATTGGATGTATAGTTCAATTACAGCGACAATCAAAAGGATTCCGATACATTACGGTCAATGGGGAAAAAGTTCCAAGTGCATTTTAATGGCCTTACACTCTTTCGAACATAATAAAGTTGATAGGTATCTATGAAATATATTGAAGTATATACTATAATATACATTCTGAACAATCTGTGGTGCAAATAATATTTCTTATTGATTTACAGAGCCACACAAACGTATTCCATTGCATACTTATATATTAAGACATTGTTTGGTATGCATTTTAATAGTATTAAACTATTTAATACTAACAATTATCTATCTAATGCTCTTAATAAACTATTAAGCTACTTAATGCCTGCTAAACCGACCAGCGTAGCAGGCGAAAGCCGCTAGTACAATTATAAAAAAAATTTCTACCTTAAAACAATTTTTTAAATTGTTTGATAGTCTGCGCTAATGTTTAGATTTTTTCTTTTTGTTCTATTCATCGGCAATATTTTTTTTCCTTTTTAGTAATTACATTATGAACTTATCAGTATTTTTTCATACTCTGTGGAAGTTTTATAATATCAGATATTCCAAATTTCCTCTGACCTCCTTAAATATGTATACACGCGTCATACACATACAATGAAAAGCCTCAAATTCTGAAAGTGAAAGGTATCAGTTAAGTAATCTGTTTCCTAGAAAGAAAATAAAAAGTAACATGTAAGCAAACCTCTGATACGAATGTTGTAATGCATCACGGTAATTATCTGAATAAATAAAACTGCTGCTTTTGTATGAAAGATATTTGTAGAAATAATAGTTTATTTATGCAAATACAGGCATTATTATTTTTTTAAAAACTGATGTGACTTATGAGGAAGGTAGAAAGATAAAGCAGAAATATCAAGAGACGGGATCAAAACGATATTTTGAAGCATAACTTATGTCTTTTAAAACTTTGCTGAAACCACATTAATGGTAGCTATTTGTCTCGCTGACCCAAATAAAAGAAACAATAATAGGGAAATGAAACTTTTTTTTTGACATAATTTTCTTTCGAATGCTTTCCTCGAAAAAAATTACAACAGTATCTTCTCTAAATAATTTCAGTTATAATAATACTACAATTTAAAATGTCTTTGGTTCATACATACTTTTGCATTTAAGAAATTATTACTGTTATTATTCGTTTGAAAAGAAATTGGATCAGTAATTTCAAAAATGTAAAATGCTTTGGGACTTTTTGTAAATTTGTTTATATTTTGACATAAGTCGCTGACATTTGATATTTATGGTGTCATGGCCCGTTCTTGCAAAGTCATTTAATGTCATTTTTGTAATTTATAATTTAATATTTAGGACGAAAAAATTATGCTAGTGAAAAGGAACAGATATTTTAAAATTTGTATGAAATATGAAAATAGTAATAACAAACAAGAATTCTGCTTTTTTAGAATTTAATGTTATTCCCAATAAAAAAAAAAAAAAAAAAAAAAAAAAAAATACGAGGCAGAAGCACTTTTTGAATTCCGACTAAGGAAAATATTTCAACAGAAGGAGCTGTTTCTTTAATTTATAATAAACATACAATATCAGTTATAAAAAAATGCATCTTCATCTTATATTGGTTAGGCTAACTCTCAAACACATATTATTTTAACCTGACTATTTTTAACAGAACTGAGTACAGTGCCTCCTGGGAGTACTAGGAAGTCGGTTGGCGTTTATGGTTTTATGCGACACCCTGTGCAACAGATATTGAAGTATTCCATATTACCCGAACATTCCACCCCGAGTCGCGAACTTCCGAACTCAAAATACTCCCGCTACTATTCCTGACTCTGACTGTTTGAAAATGTCCATTTCATATTTATATGTAGGTCCTGTAGCATTTCATCAAAGTTGAAGGGAGTCGAGTAGCAAGCACTAGGTCCGTTGACATGGAATGACTCATAAACTAATATAGATCCATTTTAAATGAGACAAAAAAAAAAAAAAAAAGGTTTGACTTGTGTATTTCTTTATTAGTAAATTGTGCGATTTTAATCACATCGTGCAAAATCTGCTTCATTCACATTTTCGAGATGTCATATGTGATTTTCTGGGTAGGAAAATATGTTTGTAAAATAATAATAATAATAATAATAAAATTATAATAATTGTAGTTCCTATGTTTGTACTGTGTCTAATATAGGTTCTGTCCTTAAGGCTGTAATGAACAAGAGCGAAATTTTTCAACACAATGACGTACACATTTTTAAACGTAAATGCATGAAATTGACAGATCGAAGGAATTTGGAATCGAAATAATTTTTCCGTTTTTTGATAAATAAATTACCTATTGAGTTATAAGTGTTTTTGATCACGTGACAAGGCATTTTTCTCCTTTCGTTTGACTGAATTTTCTGCAATCATTGGGAAATACGGTTCAAAACGCCAACTTTTGCGACGTATTTAAAAAGATCTATAGTGTGGGGGGAAAAAACTGGAACGATTACATAGTTTCTGAATAACAACACTTGCCAGTTTCATACGTTTCTGGACAAAAATGAATTAAAAATAAGTCATAAAGTTGCGTCTATGGATTTGAGAACGCTTTAAAGTCTAGACTAGGGTTTTTATTTATTTTTTAATTTTTCCATGCTATATTAAAGTTACGAAAATGTTTTTCTGTTCTATGGACTGGATTTATAACTGCTAATTTTTCCTAACATAACAAGTGCATGAAATTTTGCAATGTTACAGTTGCCTAAATTTATTATTTTGTATTTAATTAAAAATCCACTACTTGGAATAATAATAAAAAAAAACCCCTGTAAATACATATATATTTATCCACCTAAAATCATGTAACTTTTTTCTGTTGAATGAAATGAACAGCCAAAAGTAAGTTAATTTGGATTTGAATAGTTTCAGCAGGAAAAAGAGAGGGGTAGAGTTCATGACTTCTTGATCTTTCAAATCACCAGCAAGTAATGCAATTTCCAACAAACATACTTCGGATTTCCGTTTGAAAAGCCGTGTTCTTTCGAAACACAATGGGCAGCAGATTATGAAAACAATGACCAGAAGACTGAGAGCAGATTGGATTTTGATTGACTCGGCGGTTGAAGTGATAGTCTACCTCATCATCCAATTTGAATTGAACTGCTTTGACAAAATCGAGTTTGAATCATGTCATCTGATAACGTCGGAGCAGTGCTTATAGGTTTTAAGTAAGCTATCAGCAAATAGTGATATTTGATTTGTTAACAAAAGCTTTTAGTGCGCATTATTCATTATGATTGGACCAAGCGCGTGCGCTGGTCGCCTTGGTTTTAATGTCGCAGGAAGGGCGGAAGAATACCTTTTTCAGTTCTTTGATGAAACGACTGACATTGTTCTATTTGACAAAACTTGCCGTGTCCTTAGCAAGTGATAAGAATGAATGAATAAAAAGCAGATGAAATAATTTTATGGATTATTTGAATGCATTATCAAATATGTCATTCAAATAACACGTAAAAGACACTCCGCCTTGAAAAGAAAATGGTCATAAGATCAAACAACACCAGAGAAGGTATTGTGCACGAGATTTTTCGAAAATTGAAATTATCTTGTATTATACATTCTGCGTCAAAAATATCCTGAATTGATAAATAAAATTAGATAACATTTATCTATTCATCAAAATTAAATTTATTGTAGACCCTATCGAATTCAGTAGAGTTATGATAGCGTTACTCACAATCCTCCATACGTTTTTCGTTGGGAGATTAGGTTATGGTCTTTAGCTCCTTCAGCAAATTTTGTTTTATGTCCTCAATTGACTCAAAATACCTTCCTCGAATGGTAATTTTGGTTTCGGGAACAGGAAAAAGTCATACGGGGCCATGTCAGACAAGTATAGTACTTGATCGGTGACATGTGTTGCGTTTGAGGCTCTGAACCCTTGCACAACTATAGCTTTGTGCATTATCATGCTGTGAGCTCTTGCAGTGATGCTTTTGCAGAACATTCGAAAGTATGACTAACTAAACAGTCGCTGTCAAAACACAAAGCCAACAGGTGGACCTTATATTCCTTGTTGTAAGCATTTCAGTGGTACCAATATACGGAAAAAAAAAATTGTCGTGATATATTTTTCGCGCTTGTTTTAAATGATAAATTCCGAATACTTCTTACACAGAATATACAATTATCACGTGAAATTTAACCACATAATTTAATATTACTTACATTGTATGATTTATATAAAAATGTTTATTTACACACCTCATTAGACTAACCATTGCACATCATAAAATCTGTTAAAAAAAATTATTACAAAAAAAAAAAAAAAAAAAAAAAAAAAATAATAATAATAATAATAATAATAATAACTTTCAGAAAATTATAAGTCGAATAAGACAGTTTCGATCTGATAATTTACTAAACAAATTAGAAATTGGTCAAACGTAGCAAATGAGGTGAATTCGTACTATAACGAAATTTTAAAAATATTCAGATCTTGGTGTAATAGTATACAATACTTCGGATACAATTGTTGAAATCTTTTGTGTGTCGATGTACAAACTATCTGCTTTCTATTATACAGGAAGTAACTTGTAATAAACATTAACAACGTATATCAATTTCATAAAATGTGAATTAGTTAAAATAATTAAAACGCGCTCCAAACAATGTTTTCACTTATACCATTAGGTAATGCAATATTTTTTGTGTGACACTGTAAATTAATAACAAATATTCTTTGCACCAGAGATTTACAGAATGTATATTTTAGAATATACTTCATAGATGCATATCATGTTCGAAAGAGTGTAACATAATTAAAATGCACTTCAAGCTATTTTTTCCCATTGGCCATAATGTAACGGAATATTTTTGATTTTCCCTGTAATTGAAATACACATCCGCTTCTTATTAAATTTTAAATGACTCGTAAAATTTATGCAAAAATTATACATTAAAATTTTCAAACTATTCGGTTGGGTATTTTTTGCGCTGTTATATGCGAACACACGGACATACAGATGGACGGATGGACTGAATGACGACTATAGGTGCTACAATCATTAAAATCAACGTTTAACACACAATAAATAAAAACATGCTACAGACGTATACGTTTCACGACCACCAGGGCTCGCTTCCTCAGTGTACAAAAGGTAAAAATGTTTAAAATCAGACCCCCCTTCCCCAACTGACAGCAAGTCGGAAACCCAAATGAGGGGGTGCTACGTATAGGTGGTAGATGCTACGTATTTATATAATTACGAACACACCTAAAAAAGGGATTTTTCATTTTGAAACCATTAGAACTGCATTCAGTGGCGCCAACTTTTGAAAAATAAATGGTGGGCTCAAAAAAATTTTGAAAAAATACATAAATATTGGGTGGTCTTAATTAATAATGGGTAGATGGAGGTATCAAATTATTGGGTGGGCTCGCGCCCCATGGGTCCATATAAGTTGGCGCCACTGACTGCATTTATTCTTTTGTGAAGCTTTCCTAAATTTGTATATTCAATCGCTTGGGTACGTGCCACTTAAGGTACTCAGAATCCTTCATCATTCTCACTGGTCATTTTCTATTGTAAAGTTTACCATATTTAATCAGTGCATTTTTGCGATTTGTTTATTGATTGCAGAAAATTTTTTATTTAGAAAAACAACAAGTAAAAAAATTAAAAATTACGCAAAACACTCTTGCCGCAGAGAGGTTAAGGCGCTCTAATTTACAGGAAAGTTTTTGCGCAAAAAATCAGTTTTTATGTTTTCGTTCCTAAAGAAAGAATTCGAAACTTCTTAGTCAGACATTCAAAATTATTTAAAATTTTAATTACAAAGGAACATTAGAAACTTAAGGAATCACTGTTTTTGAAATAAAAAGAGATAGTTTTCTTCTTTAGATAGATATCTTTTCGAAGTGATAAAAGAATATAGATTTGTAATTTTACATTCTGTAATGATTTTATTTAAATTAAATACATCAGACTTCCAATTTATGAAAAGTCACAGTAATCTCATAGATTACAGAAAATATTTTTCATAAATAAAGTTATGATATGAAAACATTTTTCATAAGACATATTAAATATTTCATTAAGTTAGGAAAATAATGTCTTTTAAAAATAAATTTGTTTAAAAGCTTTTGATAATGTTACAAGCCATATAATCATTGAAGACATTTTTAATATTTGTTATCGAAAATATCTGTTTTAAAAATGTAAATAAAATTTGTATTTGAATCGTATTTGAATTTTGAGTAACTGTATAACAATACAAATTTTGTACACACCATACCATAATAAAATTTAGTTTAGCTGGAAACAACCAGAAAAAACAAATAAATAAACATAAAACAATTACCAATAGAATCTGTAAATTTTACATTGCACGATAAAAATATTTTATTATCTTTATGTTCATGTTTGTCTTTTTCTACATTATTTAAGGCGTTTCTTTCATAATTTGATTTTGAGAATTTTCGATAAATAAATAATAATGAAGATAATCTTCAAACTAAATGTCTACGTTTCAGGGTGACCTATTGAAAATTTGACTGTATCTTTAAAACAAGGATTAAAATTATACATTATCTACCCCATAAATAATGCAGCTGAAGGTAATATAAACCAGGCCTGACCAACCTTTCATTAAGCAGGGGCGCATCTCAGATCTTGACAATGATATGCGCCATTATTAACATGACTCAAAACCTGCAACAAAAATACTTCACAGTATTAGTGTTAGTATCGATCATTGACTTTCTATCGATATACATATGAAAATGCACTTCGCTGTATAGAAAACATAAGACGCCGGGGGACCTGTAAATCGTTGTAAATTTCGAGTTTGACGATTTTCTGCGCGAGGATAAAAAATTTTTGAATTGGAAGAAACCAGAAAATTAAACCTTGCATATTATTAAAATAAAACGATAATCAGCGATACTGTTATATTTTTGGGGGGTGTAAAAACACTTCTCGATTTGTTGTAAAGGAAAAATTTGTTGTTATAAAAAGAACAGAAATAAACATAGGCATGATATAGTGATCAATCCATGAGTGGTTCCAAAGAGAAAGCCTGGTAATTAATGGAAATAATTTCGGACGATCTTGTAAATTTTATTTTAACAAATTGATTAAAATTACCTAACATTTCAAAGGTTTGAGGGAGAAAATAACAGCCATTTTCCAGTCTTATAAAACATCCATATCTCATCGTCATAATTTACACAAAATATTTTGTAAAAAATTGTTATAAATTAATGAAGAAACGCAATAACACGTGATTATTTTTTAAAAATTCATTTAAATTTTTGATGCATGAATTACGCTTGCAGATGTTTTAAAATTATCTCTCAAGAAAATGTAAAGGATTTTGAATAAAAAAATCTTTAAAATGAAATTTCATTATAATAATAATAATAATAATAATAAATGCTAGTAACAGGAAACTTTCAAAAGGGCACCAAGAAAACATTCAGAGAGCACCATAGCGACCGCGGGCGCCGCATTGGACAGCCTTGATAACTATGATCTGTAAGTCACAAAACACATAGAATAAAAGAAAGCCAAAGCGAAAATAACTAATGGTAGCATACAAATATAAATAAACCTTTGAGAACAAAATTGCAGTAAAGATGCTATACATTTATTTTACTTCAAACTTAAGCACGTAATTTCCCAAAGGCTTACAGATACCAGTTCATCAGAAGCTTTTACTAACTGTTCAAGGCAACTATTAACCAAACAAGTAAATAAGAAGAGAACAGGTTAAGCTTAGGTTCGGGAGATTATCAGAGATTCGTCATATTCAAGGGTGATTCGAAACAGATAAGAAAAGTCACGAAGAAAGTATTCTTTCAAATTAGTAGGTTTAGTTTTTTTTTTTTTTTTAAGTATTCCAAATTCATTGGAACAAGCAATCTTTTATTTTAAAATCTCATTCTCTGTCCACATTTCACAACTGCACTTCTTAGAATATGGAGTGCAGCTCGATAAAATTAACACCAGTTATTTGTATGACTCCGAAGATGTTATATACGCTCTTAGAATTGTTTACAGCTATTATTATTATTATTATCAATATTATTTGTAATTTAACCCTCTCATGCATTAATTATTTTGCATTATTTTGCATTATTGACAAAAAATCATTTTTTGAGAAATAATGAAAACCCATTATAAAATAATTTTGTTATTGCACTATATGCTAGCTATTATCTATCAACAAATCGGATCTCTATAAATGAATGCTCAAAAGTTTTTTCCTTAATAATGCAATAATTATCTGTCCTCATATGAGGCCCGTATGCATGAGAGGGTTAAGGAAGTCCGGGACAAATTTCAAAATAATTTTTATTTATTGGGTTAAAACTTTGAAATTTTTTGTGATGATTAACCACATTATTTAAAAAAACAAGGATAAAATTCTCATCATTAAAAAAAAAGAGTAAACTTTAAAAATTGTTGAAGATGCAGGGTAACTCAAAAGCGTTGTAATTCGAAATATTATTTGTAGAATTTCAATTTTTTTCATTTAAATAAATAGAAATACATAAGCTGTAATTTTGATTCAGCATTTTGAAAATATTAATTTAAATAAAAATTAAAAATATTTAAAGTAAAAAAGTATGTAAATTTAAAAAAATCAAATTTTAAAAAGTATATATATATATATATATATATATATATATATATATATATATATATATATATATATATATATATATATATATATATATATATATATATATATATATACATATATATATATATATATATATATATATTAACCTGCTGAATCAAAATTAAAGTAAAATAATTGAAAAATAAATGCTCCAGGTTTGAATCATTTATCTTTAACGGTTTTTGACTTATAACAGTTTAAATACGAGAAATGATTAAAAACATATCATGAATAAAAACGAATTTTGACATGAAGTAATTTCCATGAGAATCATTGCTAGAAAGCTAGATTTTTAAAACAAAGCAAAACGAAAAATTTAATATTTCCTGCTCCAATTAAGATAGAAACATAGCTTTAAAAACATCCTTTTTAGCAGAAAGAGTTTTAAGTGGCTTAAAAAATCTAATTGTGATAAAGAGGAATTAATAATTTTTTGTGGAAAGTAATATTTAATTTTATTTATCTGTTACATTCATGCCCCCTAAAATTATCTTAAAGGGGTTTCGTCTGTTGGGCGAGCTGGCTCGCATAAAAAATAAATAAATTTAAAGCTAAATTAAACCTCTTACCATTTTCGATTATTAAAAATATCTGCAGAAGCTTATTTTTGTTTTTTTTAGTTACTTATTATTTATTATTTGATACATTTCTGTATTATTTTTAACACTGATAAGTTTAAAATTTGTCTTGTAAGATATAGTATTTTGATATATATGTAAAAAATTCTTAATTTATTTATTTCAGATTTATATTCTTCATTTTTATAAAATCTGCTTAGATGCAGATGGCTTTTATTTATATTAAAATATCTTGTACCCCCTATGCATTTCATTCTGTCAGAGCTCATTTTGTTGGTATAGGTGCCAGGGATATGTTTAGGAATACTTTAGGTCCTTTAAAGGGCCCTTTACACAATAATTTATCTTAAAACAGGACATTTCACAAAACATTTTCTCTCAAAACAGGACCGTTCACAAATTTATTTATCTGTTAAATAAACCTTTCACAGAATTTTTTCATTTTCAAATTGAATTTTTCACAAATTACTCATTTAGCAATAAAATCTGGCTTGTAAATGAGTAGTTGAACTCACCAAATAGCATTACCTAGCTTTTTATATATGAAAAATAGAGCCTAAAGACATCGATAATTTAAAATTCACAAAATTCTGACTAGAACTTTTACAAATATAAGAAAAAAATTCACAATTTCACAAAAACAGGACCCTGTGAGAAATGTCTGGACAGACCCCCCTGGGTGCCACTGGTACACAGTGGAGCAGCCAGAATTCGGTTCTAGGGGGGAGGTGGGTTGAATTTCTGATAAAAGTGTTTGCTGTTTATTTGAATCGCCGGTTAATAGAATCAGTACTAATTAGAATATTCACTGTATAATACTTAAACTGAAGGCGCATCTGTGTGGCAGGAAATCATCATTCTTTTCTAGCATAATATGTCTCAGACAAGTGATTTAGTTCAAATAACCAATTTTTTACTTTACTAATCCATGTAATATAACTTGCACAGTTTTAAGTAGAAATTTTGCCATTTAATTGAATCACTTTATTAAATAAAATCTGATTCAATAAAGCAACGGATTCCGAAATACGCCAAAACGTTTAAATATTAAGTTTAGCTTCGATTTATATAAGCGCCAATTATAACGATTTTTCTTAGATCTGGGAGGGGTTTTAATCCCAAAACCTCCTCCTTGGCTGGGCCACTGCTGGTACAGATAATAATACATGGTCGAATTAAAAACTTCTAATTTTAAAATTCCTGTTGAAATTATTCGAATAACGGTTTCAATACTTGAGTGACTCACGAGCTTGGCAATAAACGTTTTTATCCGTAACGGTTCGTGAGGCCGGGTGTTTTCTGTGCGACATTGCGTGTCATAAACTTTCGAATATATACGCCTGTCAGAGGAACGGATCACCTGAGGAAAACCTCTCCCGAAGATCTTCTTGCTCTTCGTTTTTGTTCGTTGATCCGTTACCATTTTTCTACACATATATTGTCTGATGGCCAGCGGAATATAACCTGGAAGAACTCCGTCAGCCGTGACACGCATGTTCGACAGTTACGTGCTCCTGGAAAACTTTTGATCGGTTTGAAACGCGACACATACAAATAAATACTAATGTTGAAAAAAAAGGTAAAAGTTTAGAAGTTCAAAGTCGGATTTAATAATGATATTTAAAACAATGGATTTGTTGTCATAATCGTAGTCTAATACGACTAAAATGCATTATTATTGTATAAATGCATATATTTTCTAAATATGTTTTATTCAAAATACCACAGATGCAACGAGAATTTTAGTTTGAGAGGGATAACACTGAAGTTTGAGTTTGTATACGGTTGGGGGGGGGGGGGGGGGAGTAAAATTCTTCGCCAAAATAAAGAAAATAAATATTTTAAACGACACATGTGTATCACAAAAGGGTGCTTTATATCTTAAGCAAACACATTTTTCAAATTACATTTTGATTTCGCTCATGCATGCGCAATGAAACATTATTTAGTAAACTTGCTCATTTTTCATACAATTTTTATTATTTCTTAATTTTGATTACAGGGTATTATGTACAATATTATTTATCATATTTTCTGAAAAGAACAACCTTTTATATTAAGAACTCTGCAAATTACAAGCAAAAAGCTTGGGAAAGTTTGGGATTGTTTTTATAAAAACTTTAATTTTTCTACGAGTATACAATACTACTCCAAAATGAACACAGTTTATTACAATAAGCCGCTTAATCGTAATCTACAGTTTGAACACTTTTGCTACACTGGTTTGAACAGGGTTATCCAAAAGATATTCGTTCTTTTTCAATTTGTTGACGGTACCCTATGCGTTTTCGGGAAAAAATCTTCGCGGAAATATATGACTTGTACTATTTTGTTTATGTACATCAGGAGTTTTAGAGTCATTCCTCGTGTATATTCTGTTTATTCACCCTGCGTTTTAGGATAATTGCTCATGTATTTTTCTAGATACAGTCGAGTCTCCCTATAACGAAACTCCATACATCGAATTTCTCTAAATAACGAATTTTTTGTAGGAACTGTCCCCTTTTCACATGATTACATTAAAAACAGTCTCTATATAGCGAAATAGCTACCTCCATATAACGAATTTTTTCATAAATTGGTCTTAATTTATTCAGTTTTAAAAAAGATTCAAAATCATATGGAATCAATTTTCCATCACTTATTTTTGATTTATCGTTTAGTGCTGAGTTTTTTTATATATTACTTATCTCCTTGTTCTTTAAATCCAACGAATTCATCTAGACTCCCACACACCTTTCAACATCCTTCTCAAAACAGAGTTAATTAGATTGTTACACATATAAGAACGGAATCAATGAGAGGCACATAAAAGAGGCCTTCAAATGGAGGAAAATGTTAACTACAATTTTTCATTCCTTTCTAAAATTTGAGAATTTTTTTGAGAGCGTAACAATTTTAAAATCAAAACAACAAAAAATTACAGATTTCTTCGTCTGAAATTAATGCAAGCCTTCCTTATTTGATTTTCATTAAGCTTTCAAATAAATGTCTGTTTTCTTTTTTTGAAACTGCTTAAATAATTAAGAAATAGAATGTTAGGTTAATATTTACTTTTAAAAATTTCAAATTCTTAATTAAAAACATCAAAAATAATATTCGTTCAAAAGTTACACATTAAATACGATTTTTAACATCATTTTCTATACATCGAATTTCTCTATATAACGAATTTTTTACTGGAACGATGTATTTCGTTATATAGAGACTCGACTGTATTTAACAAAACATCCAAAATCGCAAATGGCCGGTGACATTTGGCCATATGATGTATAGCATAGCATTGTGCACAGATTCCTTGAATACAAGATACTCAGATTAATTTGTCAGTGCAATAGGTCATATTATTTGTGCATCTTTCATGCAACATGATCTGTAGTTATAATCATTACTAGACTGAAAGGTAGTGTTGGATAAATACATATCCCTTCTTAACCGATTTAATGTTACCAAAGGCAATGTCATATTATTCATGCATCTTTCATGCAGCATGACACGTACAATCACAATTAGACTAAAATGCAGCGTTGCATAAATTCATATCCCTTCTTAAGATTTATTTAAACTTTAATGTTACCAAAGGCAATATTAAAATCTTTATCAAAAAAGAAGGTTTACTGAAAATTATTCTTCGAAATGTAGAAAAATAAACATTTAAAGATGGGTATATAAACGCATTTTTAAATTCTACAAGAAGGATTTTGATTCTTTAATCGCGTTTCTAAAGGTGACGCGATACAAACGAAGTGCTAATACAGTTATATCCTGCATCAATTATGGGGTCGCATCTCAGGCTCAATAAGGTATAACTTTACAGCAAAAGGGAATGTGAAATATGTCAAAATACAAGTTTTTATTGCTTTATCCTGAAAAATAAGTGAAATGTGACCTAAAATGTATTCGGGGATTGCTCAATATTGAGATGTGAATTTTAAAGATTTGGTGAATGTGTTATAGGCCTCTGTTGCAAGAGTTGTATGAATTTTTGCACAAATCGGATAATGGAATTGGTTTCTATAATACAGGGTGTTTCAAAATGAATGAGATCACCTATTCATTTTCAATCAGTCTGTATTTTAAAATTCTTTTGTGATCATAAAAAACCGATAAACATTCATATTTTTGACCCATACCTGCTATTAGCAGTCTCATGGTAGTTTGTAACTTGTAATTTTCATTTTAAATGTACATGTAGTGAAGCTTCCTTTTAACTGCAGTCAAATTTTCTTTTAAGTCCTTTCCAAATAAAATTTTCTACTTAACGAAAATTTCTACTGAACCTTAACTTTGGATGCCATAACATGTAAGTAAATTTCTGTATTACGAAAAATATGTTCTACATAACGATGTTTATTTCACTTTCGTGCATGTAGAGCTTTCAAACGGAAAGATATGTATGGATTTATTTCCTCAGATGGTATTAAAATGGAATTGTTTATTTAATCATTTCCATGTTTCTAGGTGCAAAACAATATACAGGGTGAGTCATAAATATCGAAACAATAGGCTATCTCCTTAATTTTTGCCTCTAGACCCATACTTCCAATTGCAAAAACCCATAAAAAAGGTGAAATTTCTGATAATATAAGTTACAACTCCATGGGGGGTCTATTTGAAAAAATACGAAAATTAAATTTTTATACGGCCCCCGTAGAGCAAAATACCCAATTAGGAAGTTATTCCTTATCCATTCCTAAATTGAACAAAAAAAATTTCATTTCCGTATCTCAAAATTTGACAGAGATATTAAAATCCAAAATTCTCAAAAATTCGTGACTTACACCACTTTACCATGCCTGTAAACGAAGCGTTCTTCATCCATTTTCAAAGCAAATAAGGGATCGTCCACAAATTGTTCGTTTTTATATGTCGGTTTAAGACCGTGCCTCTTATTTGGACATAATAAAGCAGCGTATTGATTTAAATCGCAACTTGTTTTCAAAACATGTTGATCGTTAGCACTGGATATCTGAACAGATCGAAATATGTAGGTTCCTAAACCGAAACATAGGGAAAAAAGTTCAGCCCGGTATGAAATAATGTTAAAATCATAATCCGGACCAGCCTGGAACAAAGCTTAATCATAGCCGACCCAGCCGTGAATTTCTACATAGTCTTTTACTTCAGTGTTGTTAAAAATTGTTTTGCGTGGAGGAGTTCTGACCAAAAATACTTAATATAGAATTTCGTTTTTTATATTTATACTTTTTATTATTAAAGAGGCGCCAAACGCTGTGATATATTTATTTTATCAATGAATCTCTGTTTATATGTAAATGTTTCACTTATATTGTATTATCGCTAATCCATATCCCGTGCGTTGGAGACTGAAAAATGTATACAGTAAAACTTTTAAGACGGAATCACATAGGAAAGAAAAAAATACGTAATAGACAAATTCCCTTCTTAGGAGGGTTAAATGGAGTTTATTTTTTTTTTCTCAGGTATTATTGTATTTATTTTGCATGGATCAACACATTTTCTGTTTAAGACAGAATTCCGTCATAGGAAGATTTTTTTTCTCTGGTTTTATTTTGTTTAATTTTTTAGCATTTAAATATACTATTCTTTAAAAAAAAAATTTAAGTTTTTTTTTTTTCTTGTGTGTAAAATAAAAGAGATTTTAAAAGTTATGTGGTTTTCGTAAAAATATTGATTAAACCAAATTTTACTTATTTTATGCACGTATTAGGTCTGTTCTTTTAATACGGATTATTCGATACCGGGAATGAAAATTTCGTCCAGCGCAGGCCTGGGAAAAAAGAAGCAGTCCTCTCCGGTATGAAAAATACATTTGATCCGGATAGGCGAGTCTTCAGAAAAAAGTAACGTCTCGGTCCTGATCTGACCTCAGCCCAGAATACAGATTTTTTGACAGCCTCTCCAGGACGATAAAAAGCTCGAAGTTGTGAGAGCTAAATTTTTAAAAATGACTTAATTTGCATCTTAGAAAAGCATTCTTTTAAATAACTGATGGGCAGTAAAACAGTACATTTCATTTTTCTGTATAATGACTTTTTTCCCGACTCTTTCTTGTCTTTAAATTATTAAAAGTGAAGAATTGTTTAAGAAAAAAAAGTACAAACTTGAAGCATGTCATTTTTAATTATTTTACATTAGTTTTGTTTAAAAAAAAAGGAAAAATTATAAACCTTTGAAAATATAATTTTCTAAAAGTTATTATTTTTTAAATAACTATTTTTAATAGTTCTAAAATAAATATTGAAAAACAAAAACCCCGAAACAAAACTAAAATCAGATTTTCATTTTTAATTAAATAGAAAGAAATTGAAATCCGATAAATAATGTTTGGAGTTATAACGATTTTGAATTATCCCATTTAAACCAGTGGTAACCATATAAAATTTTTATAAATTTTATGATAAATTTTAGTATGTGATTTTCTTAGCAAATTATATAGCTAATCATCACAAAAAAAGAAAAAAATCAAAATTCTAACTCAAAAGAATGATTTTTTACGCATTTCCTACAACTGTTAAATTAACATTGGCTTTTGAATTGCGCATTTCAATTTGTGTCTAATCCCTTAAAACCTGATGAATTATTCAAACGGTTATAACTCCGCGAATTTTAAAGATATGAAGATGCAACTTTTTGTGTATTATTCAGGACTGGATAAGGAAAGTTTTCCTAATTGGAATTTTTATCCTACGGGGGCCGTATAAAAAGTTAATTTTCGTATTTTTTCTAATAGACCCCCCCATGAATTTGCAACTTATCTTATCAAAAATTTCACCTTTTTTTTATGAATTTTTGCAATTGGAAGTAGGGGGTCTAGGGGCAATATTTAAGGAGATAGCCTATTGTTTCGATATTTATGACTCACCCTGTATACATATACAGTCCCACGTATATATGTTCTCGTTAATTCGAACTCGTCGGGACCACAAGAAATGTTTGAATTAATTGGAAAATATGAGAGTTTATGGGGGTTATTCACGTTCAAAGGGGTACTATTACAAATAAATTAATGTTATAGTATTTTAAAATATATTTCGACTATTAACATTAGAATATGACTTAATATTAAATTAAAAGATATAAATACAAAACTAATTAAAGGATAAGGAACAAGCACAAACGAAGATAGGTTGGAGATGTCATTAATGGACAGATGGGGCACTAATAAAGTGGATATCAAATATATGAGACTATATGTATACTTGTTCAGAATAATTCTAACAAAAGTGGAAGAAAGAAAGTTATTTCAAGGATCTGAAGTCCGGGAGAAAGTAACGAAAAATGAAAAATCGGAATCTCGTAAATTCGAATTAAATGAAGTCAAGAGAAAATGAGTTGGAATAAATGAAAAGTTTTATCGTTATTTTGCAATTGAAAATTTCGGGACTTCATGTTTAGTTCGAATTAGGCGAATATTCGATTTATCCGATTTCAAATTAACGAGAGCCGACTGCATATATTTTCACACTACTACAAACACTTGCCATCACCTCTCTCACAGAGATACTCTAGCGCTTACAGTTGGAGAAAAGTCTTCGATAGGATAAGAAAGGGATTTCATTTTCACGAAAATGTCAGAGATACGCAAAAATTTTAACGAATAGTGCATTTTTTTTAGCTGCCGTTTACAAATAATGTCACGCTTCGAGGTAAGGTGAGGGGTCCGTGAAATTGTGACAGTTTGTGACAAGGGGGGTGGGAGGGAGTAAGAAGAAGTGTGACATTACACATTTTGGTTAAAATAAAAGTATTAAAAATCAGCAGATTAAATTTTTAAGTTATTTTGAAATTAAAGTACTTTATGTTGTTATAATGAAGATAAGATTTAAATCCAAGTACATTAAGTTTCATTTTAAAATTTCAAAATATTGTTTTCAATTGCTTTTTCATATTAATATTTTATTATTATTGTATAGTAATGAGGCATTTTGTTATAAACCTTAATCTTATTTTATATAAAATAAGTACACAAATCATTTTTATTATTATGTTTTTATTTTTCACAAATGTCATTAAAACACATAGTGAAAATTTAAAAATAAAATTTGAAGTATGATCTAAAACTTAGTGCTTTGTTTCTGAATATAGCAAGTATATGTTTATGTAATATAGCGTGACATGTGACAAGGGGTGGGAGAGGTTATGGTGAAGTATGATACTTTGTTTACAAGGGAGGGGAGGGGGGGGGTCAAAAATACTTAAAAAAATGTGCGACATCATTTATGAACAGCACTTTATAAGAAACTTGTACAAAGTAATATTACACACTTTTTTAAAAGTTATATCTATCTAGAGATGGAAAATATAGTTACTAAATTACATCGTTAACAAATTAACAAACAAATTACATCGTTCCACACTTTTACAGGTAACAGGTGCCAACAACCTGTTATTTTAATAACATATAAGTAATGGTTGTTTTAATTAGAGGGTCTTTCAAAGAAAACTTTTAAATATTTTTTTGACGTAATTATAAATGCTGTTTAGATTTTGAAAAAAATTCTTCTCAATAGGATTATTATATTTTATTTACTCCCGTATATTACTCATAATTTAAATGTATCTTACTTTCAGTCATTAGTTTTCTCAATACAAAAAAAAAAAAAAAAAAAAAAAAAAAAAAAAAAAATCCCTTTTGGCATGGCCTATAGGCGGAGGTAGATTTCGAAAAGTTTTCATCTCAACAAAAAAGAAAAAAAAATTATAAGAGATAAACCCAGTTTAACTACTTTATTCAGCCGCTTTTAAAAAATTTTTAATTTCATTTTTCTGTAAGAACTGGTTTTATCAAAATCGTCTTAAACGAAATTCTACTCAAATGCCCATTTTGGCAACATATTTTGAATTATATTCTTACTTTATTTAAAAAATTGACCAATATGCTCATTATATAGTTCCTAAATAACAAAAAACTGTTAATTAAATTCGTTTGACAGCAAAATTGAATTTAAAAATGAGTCATAAGTCATAAAATAACCAATTTATTATTTTAATACATCCACAATTCTTTAATCAAGATCGCTTTGAGAAATTTTATGCGAAGTGCCCACTTTGACAGATTTTTTAAAAAATATATATTTAGCCTTTATCAAAAATCTGACCAATACGGCACATTACACAGTTCCTAAATAGCAAATAACTGTCAATTGAATGCGTTTGAGAGCAAAATTGAATTTAAAAATGAGTCATAAAATAAACAATTTGTTATTTGAATACAACCTCAATTCTTTTATCATGATCGCTTTGGGAAATTTTTTTGCGAAGTGCTTACTTTGACAGCTTTTAAAAAATATATATTCACCCTTTATCAAAAAATCGACGAATACGCACATTATATACACTGGTGGACAAAATTAAGAGATGGAAGGCATTTTCCTAAATATCTCGAGAAATAGTGGATGAAAATAAATGAAAATTGGTATGGATATAACTTATAGTATGACAATAATATGTGCAAAGCAAAAATTAAAGTGCCATTCATTGGCAAGAGTTATTGGCAACAGTCCAATGTGGACTGAAATTCATGATGAAAGATGGCAATGAAAGTGAGGCTTGTATGGTGTGTGGTCGCCTCTAGTAGGGTGTGTTGTCACCTCTGGCAGATAGACAGTATGCACAACGAGTATGCATGCTGTTAATAAGATGGTTAAGGATTGCTTGTGGAAGACTATCCCACTCTTCCACCAGAACAGTTTTTAACCCCGGAATGGTTCTGGGTGGGGGTTGGCGTCTCGAAATAGCATGTTCAATGGGGTTAAGTTCAGGATATTTGGATGGCCAATCCATTCGATGAATATCCTCGCTTTCCAGATACTCTTCAACCAGGCGAGCCCTATGTGATCGGGAATTATCGTCCATAAAAACGAATTCAGGGCCAACAGCACCCCTGTAAAGACGCACGTAGGATTGTAGGATCTCCTGCCTGTACCTTTGGGCATTCACGGAACCAGTCTCAAACACATGGAGCGGGGTGCGGGTATCTTGCATGACCCTGCCCAAAACATCAGTCCTCCACCAGCATAATGGTCCCTTTCCATGATGTTACTGGGATGGTATCGGGTCCCAGGTTCCCTCCATATGAATAATCGACGAGAATCAGATTGAAGACTGAATCTGGACTCATCTGTGAACAGAACATTACCCCATTGGAGCTGTGTCCAGTGCTGATGCTGTCTGCACCATTGTGCACGCTCTCTTTTGTGGAAAGGAGTGAGTGGGATGCAAATGGTGGGCTTCCTGGCATACAACCCTCTTTCACCGAGCCTCCTGGCAACATTCATCCTTGAAACTAATGTTGCTGTGGCAACAGCAAGGTCCCTAGACAGTTGTATCGCTGTAGACGTCCGTTGAGGAGTATCTGGAAAACGGGGATATTCATCGAATGGATTGGCCAGCCAAATCTCCTGAACTTAACCCCATTGAACATGCTTGGGATGCTCTTGGAAGGGCTATTGTGAGATGCCAACCCCCACCCAGAACCATTCCGAAGTTAAAAACTGCTCTGGTGGAAGAGCGGGAGAGTCTTCCACAAGCAATCCTTAACTCTCTTATTAACAGCATGCATACTCGTTGTGCATACTGTCTATCTGTCAGAGGTGACCACACACCCTACTAGAGGCGATCACACACCATACAAACCTCACTTTCATTGCCATCTTTCATCATGAATTTCAGTCCACATTAGACTGTTGCCAATAACTCTTGCCAATGAATGGCACTTTAATTTTTGCTTTGCACATATTATTGTCATACTATAAGTTATATCCATACCAATTTTCATTTATTTTCATCCAGTATTTCTTGAGATATATGGGAAAATGCCTTCCATCTCTTAATTTTGTTCACCAGTGTAGTTCCTAAGTAACAAAAAAATGTAAATTGAATGCGTTTCAGAGCAAAATTGGATTTAAAAATGAGTCATAAAATAACCAATTTGTTATTTGAATACCCACAGTTCATTAATCATGATCGCTTTGGGAAATTTTGTGCGAAGTGCTCATTTTGGCAGCTTTTTTTGAAATATATTCTGCCTTTATCAAAAAACTGGCCACTCCGTCACATTATATAGTTCCTAAATAAGAGAACTTGTAAATTGGATGCGTTTGAGAACAAAAAAAATATTTAAAAATGACTCGGTAAAAACGCAATTTCTTAAATTTCCTCAAATTTCAATCACTATAACTTCGTGAAATTCTGTTCAAAATACCCTTTTTGGCAGCCTTTTTAAAAATATATTCTGCCTTTATCAAAAAACTGACCAATACGTCAAGTTATATAGTCCCTAAATAATAGGACCTGTAAACTGGATGGGTTTGAGAACAAAAATGAATTTAAATATGAAATGAAAAAAACTTCTTTAAACACCATAAAATAAGTTAACTGCGCAAGGCCTTTCGAAAGAACTTAGTCTTTCTTCGTCAGGCGCAAAAAAGACGTGCGTCCACAATGAATGTAGCGGCACGACTGAAGGGGAATGCGGGAGGGAGAGGGAGCAAGCAGAAGGAACAGCCAATAGGAAAGAAGAAGGCAACAGCCAATCACGGAAGAGCATAAACAAAACTAGATAGACAATGAAGGAGAGGAAAGGAAGAAGGTGGGAAGGGAAATGGGAAAAAAGCGGGGTAAATTAAAAAATTAACTAAAAAGAGAGATTAAAATGAAATAAAATGTACGCAAAATTATATAAATTAGTAAAAAAAAAAAAAAAATTAAAATTAAAATATAAAAATAAAAAATAGTTTACAATTAAAACACACATGAATAAAAATTGTATACATAATATATATATATAAAAAAAAATAATAATAATAATAATAATAATAATAATAATAATTAAATAATAAACTTAATTATGAAGCAGTGCTGAAAAGATTCTTCCAGGCAACGGAGAGGGTTTTAGAATCAGATTTATCATTAACAATAATATCACGATTAATATAAATAGCTAAATTTTCAAGAAAGTCTAACTCAGAGGAACTATTGGCATTAAAAATAATTTTAGCAGTTTGAAAATTGAAACTATGGCCGGAATCCCAAGAGTGTTTAGCAACAGAAGATTTAGAAATTTCTTGATTAATGACATACCGAGAGTGTTCTTTTAGGCGTTTTTCGAGATTTCTTTTAGTTTGACCAATATACGATAAATCACAGCCATTACAAGGAACATTATAAATACCCCATTTTTGGAGGTCAGGGACAGGACATTTCATAGAAGGAAATTTTAATTTATTGACTGGTTTAAAGATAACATTAAAATTGAAACGTCTTAAAACTTTAGCTAATTTAAAACATAAAGGAGGATAAAAAGGGAGGACGACCAAATTATCAGGTTTACTTTTATCAATTCATTGTGTATACATTCATTGTGGACGCACGTCTTTTTTGCGCCTGACGAAGAAAGACTAAGTTCTTTCGAAAGGCCTTGCGCAGTTAACTTATTTTATGGTGTTTAAAGAAGTTTTTTTCATTTCAATTGATAAAAGTAAACCTGATAATTTGGTCGTCCTCCCTTTTTATCCTCCTTTATGTTTTAAATTAGCTAAAGTTTTAAGACGTTTCAATTTTAATGTTATCTTTAAACCAGTCAATAAATTAAAATTTCCTTCTATGAAATGTCCTGTCCCTGACCTCCAAAAATGGGGTATTTATAATGTTCCTTGTAATGGCTGTGATTTATCGTATATTGGTCAAACTAAAAGAAATCTCGAAAAACGCCTAAAAGAACACTCTCGGTATGTCATTAATCAAGAAATTTCTAAATCTTCTGTTGCTAAACACTCTTGGGATTCCGGCCATAGTTTCAATTTTCAAACTGCTAAAATTATTTTTAATGCCAATAGTTCCTCTGAGTTAGACTTTCTTGAAAATTTAGCTATTTATATTAATCGTGATATTATTGTTAATGATAAATCTGATTCTAAAACCCTCTCCGTTGCCTGGAAGAATCTTTTCAGCACTGCTTCATAATTAAGTTTATTATTTAATTATTATTATTATTATTATTATTATTATTTTTTTATATATATATTATGTATACAATTTTTATTCATGTGTGTTTTAATTGTAAACTATTTTTTATTTTTATATTTTAATTTTAATTTTTTTTTTTTTTTTTTACTAATTTATATAATTTTGCGTACATTTTATTTCATTTTAATCTCTCTTTTTAGTTAATTTTTTAATTTACCCCGCTTTTTTCCCATTTCCCTTCCCACCTTCTTCCTTTCCTCTCCTTCATTGTCTATCTAGTTTTGTTTATGCTCTTCCGTGATTGGCTGTTGCCTTCTTCTTTCCTATTGGCTGTTCCTTCTGCTTGCTCCCTCTCCCTCCCGCATTCCCCTTCAGTCGTGCCGCTACATTCATTGTGGACGCACGTCTTTTTTGCGCCTGACGAAGAAAGACTAAGTTCTTTCGAAAGGCCTTGCGCAGTTAACTTATTTTATGGTGTTTAAAGAAGTTTTTTTCATTTCAATTGATAAAAGTAAACCTGATAATTTGGTCGTCCTCCCTTTTTATCCTCCTTTATGTTTTAAATTAGCTAAAGTTTTAAGACGTTTCAATTTTAATGTTATCTTTAAACCAGTCAATAAATTAAAATTTCCTTCTATGAAATGTCCTGTCCCTGACCTCCAAAAATGGGGTATTTATAATGTTCCTTGTAATGGCTGTGATTTATCGTATATTGGTCAAACTAAAAGAAATCTCGAAAAACGCCTAAAAGAACACTCTCGGTATGTCATTAATAAAGAAATTTCTAAATCTTCTGTTGCTAAACACTCTTGGGATTCCGGCCATAGTTTCAATTTTCAAACTGCTAAAATTATTTTTAATGCCAATAGTTCCTCTGAGTTAGACTTTCTTGAAAATTTAGCTATTTATATTAATCGTGATATTATTGTTAATGATAAATCTGATTCTAAAACCCTCTCCGTTGCCTGGAAGAATCTTTTCAGCATTGCTTCATAATTAAGTTTATTATTTAATTATTATTATTATTATTATTATTATTTTTTTTTTATATATATATTATGTATACAATTTTTATTCATGTGTGTTTTAATTGTAAACTATTTTTTATTTTTATATTTTAATTTTAATTTTTTTTTTTTTTTTTTTTACTAATTTATATAATTTTGCGTACATTTTATTTCATTTTAATCTCTCTTTTTAGTTAATTTTTTAATTTACCCCGCTTTTTTCCCATTTCCCTTCCCACCTTCTTCCTTTCCTCTCCTTCATTGTCTATCTAGTTTTGTTTATGCTCTTCCGTGATTGGCTGTTGCCTTCTTCTTTCCTATTGGCTGTTCCTTCTGCTTGCTCCCTCTCCCTCCCGCATTCCCCTTCAGTCGTGCCGCTACATTCATTGTGGACGCACGTCTTTTTTGCGCCTGACGAAGAAAGACTAAGTTCTTTCGAAAGGCCTTGCGCAGTTAACTTATTTTATGGTGTTTAAAGAAGTTTTTTTCATTTCAATTGTGTATTACACCAGCTTCAATTCTATACATTGAATTTAAAAATGACTCAGAAAAAACGCAATTTGTTATACTTAATCAATATTTTAATGACGATAACTTCGGGAAATCTGTTCAAAATACCTTTTTTGGCAACCTTTTTAAAAATATATTTTGCCTTTATCAAAAAATTGGCCAATACGTCGTATTATATAGTTCCTAAATAAGAGGATCTGTCATTTAGATGCGTTTAAAATCAAAAATGAATTTTAAAATGAGTCAGAATATAAGCAGTTTGGATTTGAGGTTTTTTCTTCAACTCCTATTTTTGTTTAATTTTTTTTTTTTTTTTTTGCTATAAGAATTGGTTCTATGAAAAACTTGTCAATGTAAAAGTTGTAGATATTGTTGTGAAGATGTAAAATAAATTTAATTAGATTTGATTGCGTAAGAATTGAGTAAGTTATGGTTTTTTTTCTTTTTTCTCCCCCCTTTTTCTTTTCGTTTTTAATTTTTTTCATCGATAAAAATTGGTCCTATCAAAAACTTGTAAATACAAAAGTTTTAGATAATATTGAGTACATTTATATAAAATTTAGTTGGATTTGATATCTTGAGAATTGACGAAGTTATGAATTTTTTCTCCCAAAAACCATGTTTTTTTCGTCCCTTGAGCCCATTTTTAACTTTATCAAAAATCTGTCATGCATAAACTTTTGGCCCATTCTTTAGAAGTAATATAAACTTTAAATTGATTCTATATCTATTTTAATTTAGAAGTTATCGCGTTTTTTCTGTTTTTACAAAACCCCTCCTAACTTCCACCCCCTTGGTCCGATTTTGCCCATTAACGAACTCGACCGAGATTTTAAGCTCCTTGATTTTATGTAAAAGTTTGAAGAAGATCTGAGCATAATTATGAAAGTTATCGTGTCTAGAAGAAAGTCATATACACCGATATATATATATATATATATATATATAAACTTTTTTACTGATGGTAGTTTTAGGGTCTAGGAGCCATGATTCGTGTAGATCCGCAAAAATTTTTCAGAAATTCCAACATGGGAGAGAATGCAATAGGTAGTATTTCATACGAAATCTACCTAAAAAAAACTTACAAACATAGATAATTTCTTTTCGATACTTTCCATTTTTAAATGACAATGTGATTTGTTTTTATTTTAGAATCCAACTATTTCGTTAAAAAACCTTTACTCTTTGATATCCGTCAAAAAATAAATAAATAAATAAATAAAAATAAAAATAATAAAAATAAAAACAGTTTTTCTTTTTATACAAAAGGCAAGCACGATTAGTTCGAATTAATATAAAGTCATTACTGTCCTAAAAGTTCAACATTTAAAAATATTAATTAAAAATCACTTTTAAACCAGTTTGTATCAATTATCACAAAAATAGTTCTTGAATGCTATATAATCGATCACAAAGTTTTAATTTATTCTTATCCTGTGCCAACTTCATCTTGTAGTTTTCGCATTGTCAAATTCAAAACAATTTTCCTTTTTATACAAAAGACATACACAATTAGTTCCAATTAATATATACTTATTACTATCCTCAAAGTTCAACATTTAAAAATATTGAACTTTGAGGAGACTAATGACACTATATTAATTGGAACTAATCGTGCATGTCTTTTGTACAACAATTAAAACGGTTTTTTTTAGACTGATATCAAAGGATAAAGGTTTTTTAACGAAATAGTTGTATTCTAAAATAAAAGCAAATCACATTGTGATTTAAAAATGGAAAGTATAGAAAAGAAATTCTTTATGTTTGTGGTTTTTTGTTTTGCGAGAATTAATGCTTGAAAGTAAGGTACATTTAGATTATGAACTATGAAAGCAGTTTTTTATTAAGATGAATCAAAAGCAGTTTGTGGTTAAAAACTTATTTTTGCAAGAAAAAACTTAATTAGGATACTTTGAATTTCATGCATTTTTAGCATTTTCTGATATTAAAAATATGTTTTTTTCCAGTTATGATGATTAAAACACTAAAAATTCATAAAATTTTAAGTATCTCAGTTAAGTCAGTAAGTTTTGAGCATACAAGAATAAATTTTTATTGTTTTACTTGTTATAACATGCAGAAACTTTTTTTAAATAAAATTTATAGGACCCAGGCATTGGATAAAATTTGTAATTTCTTATATATTGAAAAAGTAATGTAAATCGATTTTTATGTGATGCAGAACAGAATTTGAAACATTTTTACAATTGGAACTATAACTCAAAAACTAACAGTTTAGAAATTAGTTATTGGTAAATGATAAGAGACATCTTGTATAATAATAAATATAATTTTAACAACACGATCTCCAACAAGGGAAAAAAAAAGTGGACGCAGCATATATTATGAAACACCCCCTTCCAACACATTCAAAATACTATATCAAAACTTGACAATTTACAAAGGTGGAAGGTGACGTCTTATTGAACAATTTGGACAAAGCATAATGCATTTGAAAACACGATTTCTGTGCTATTACCATTAATAGTCGTTAAAATATAAGAATTTTTTTTCAGCGCTATATATGATCTACACCACATGTATGCTTACTATCTAATATGCTAAAAGTTAGTTCAGTTATCTTCCGATCATAAAAAATTCATTGTCAGCGACGGTGACCAGCATTAATTATTTTTTATTTATTTATTTATTTTTTGAACAGAGCGAAGGAAAATAATGTTTTAAAATTCTTTTTCCGTGTACTCTTGTAAAGTATGACTATTAGGGTGGAGCGAATTTTATTTTATTTTTTTTTTTTTTTTTTGAAAATCAAAAACGGGTAGGTGCCAAAAGTTGCCTTTAAACTAGTACATCAACTGCGTGAAATTTTACCGCTGAAAAAAAATGGCTTTAGTCTGCGCTTTTGCTCCAAAAATCGAAATTTTGGGTAAAATTTGTCATTTTTTAACATTTTTTCAAAAAAATTAAAAATTTTCTACAGAGCTGGTTAGTATTTAAAAGCGTTGCTTAGACCTTTATATTTATCTGCTTAACATATTTAAACTATAAAACAATATGTTTATTCCCTATAGCTGGAGCAAAACAGACAACTTTTAGTAAGAAAACAGCATTACCACTCTATTGGGTCATATAACGTATTGTTGTTTTTAATACAGCTCTTGTTTTCAAAACTACCTTGGACATGCGTCGTGGAGGTGGCTATATATCCCATATACCATCCGCCCCAACTATTCGATCATCTTAGTACAGTGTTTTATTTATACATTGATTTGTGATTTTCTTTATAAAAATTTGGCATGTTTTCGATGCTTCCACCTTGTTCATCAGTTCTTTGCATCCACATGCTGCTGTAACTTTCTTCATGTATATTTTTACAGTTTATACATAAAAAATGACAAGCAGAGTAATGCACGGGATTACTAAAGGGAATTACTGTTACGTAATTATTAAGGGGGTCTATTCGACCATCTATTATATTTATCAAACTTACATTCAGTTGGTGAATAATGATTGGAAGTTCTGTTACCACAACATTTTTTCAGCCAATTGTATTTTTTTTACGTAATGATTTGCTTCAAAGATGATTTCAGATATTTCAACTATAAGTATGCCATCATTTATTCTACTTTTGCATTTTTTATATGTTGAGAAGCGAGCTGTTTAATGTGATGGTGATCGTCAGCGAGAATTGCAATGAAAATTTGTTCTCCATGTGTAAAGCAACCGCTGTTGTAAATAACTTTTTTTTGCATTAGTTTTATGCCGTTTTCTAAGTGTTTTCGTATCCAGTTAATTTCCTATTAACTTTTAGATCCCCTTTTTATGAGTGGACAACATTTGATGGTGAAATGTCCTGGGCATAAACTTATAATGCATTGTACTTTATGAGGGAATGGACGGATATCGACTATAAGTGCTCATTTAAAATTAGGAGAATTTTATTTGTCACTGTGAACCATTTTGCATGGGGTAAGCTTAGAATTGTCTATGATATTGAATCATTCGCTAATTCAACTCCAGTGAATTTCCTCTGCGTCAATTATTAGAGAAGTCGATATAAAACGTTCTAAGCTACATGGATTCACTGGATCAATAAGGAAAATCTTTGTCTACGTAATATTCACTTCCTATTGCATTTTTTTTTTTTTTTTTTTTTTTTTTTTTTTTAAATAAAATAGAGAAATTATTTTCTCAAATTGAGAAAAAGATACTCAGAACAGACTAGAAATTTCTGTCGGAGATTGCAAAGCTAATTCATAAGGAAAGCTATTTCTCAGAAAGAATGGGGAATAGAAATTTAGAAAACATCTCACAGAAAAGACAGCTCATAAAATTAATAAAATTTTCCGCTTTATATAAGCACAGATTGGCAATCAGCGTCTATATGTTCACTCACCAAATCTATAATCCAAGTTTATACCAAATGTACTACACACCTAAATAATAGATCTAAACAACAACACGGAACAACACAGGAACGACATAAAGCATACTAAAACTTCTTTAGAAATATTGTTGTTTTACACGCAAATTTTGTTTGCAATCCTCTGTGACGATCGTCATAATATTAAACAGCTAACTTCTCAGCATATATTCAATGTTATAGGTTCAAAAAATGATGGCATACTAGAAACTGAATTCATACAATCAATTTTTAGGCAAATCATTGCATATAAAATGTAATTGATTGAAAGAATGCTGTGATAACAGAACTTCCAATCATAATGTACTAATTGCATGAAATTTTAATGAAGATAATAGACTGCTGACTAGGTTCAATTAAGAACATACCCAATACATTACTCAGCTTCTCTTTTGTTATACATGGTATAAAAATATACGTGCAGCAGGTCACACCAGCATGATCCAAATCATCCAAAGTTTGTGAATTACTTCGATATATAGAAAACTTATACTCGTCTTCAGGAAAAAAATAACAATTCAATACATAAATAAAACACTGGGCCTAGATGATTGGGTGGTTGAGACGGGTGGGATAATGCAACCACCTCTATGAGTTATATACACAGTAGTTTTGAAAGCAGCTAGGTAAGAAATGCATTCAAAAGAACATTTCGTTGTATGCTCCAATAGAGAGGTTAACGCTTATTTTTCACAAAAAGTTCCCAGATTTGCTCCAATTATACAGACTACAGATATTGTTTTATAGTTTAAATATGTTAAGCAGATAAATATAAAGGTCTAAGCAACACTTTTAAATACTAACCAGCTCTGTAGGAATTTTTTAATTTTTTTGAAAACATGTCAAAAAATGACAAATTTTACCCAAAATTTCGAATTTTGGAGCAAAAGCGCAGACTCAAGCCATTTTTTTTTTTCAGCGGTAAAATTTCACGCAGTTAATGTACTAGTATAAAGGCAACTTTTGGCACCTACCCTTTTTTGATTTTCAAAAAAATTTTTTTTTTCGCTCCACCCTAATGACTATCTCTCTTTTTTTTGCTGTCAAAATAAAAATTTAAAAATATGTATTTAATTTTACTTGAAATGTTAAAATTTTACTTGCAGTTCATTATCCTTTAATACATAAAATATTAAATAGAAACATAGATTTTATAAATATTTTATAATCTAAACAGATAGCAAGATTCCGTCAAGAAGAGTATTCAGCAAAAGAAAAAAAAAATACAAAATATTAATTTTCTAAGGAGATATTCTAAAAATACGATTACAATCCACGCTTTTCAGCTTAACATTAGAGATGAAGTTTTGGGATCTCATTGACCAACATCCTTAATGCATGGCGCAGTATGAAATTCTTGAATACAAGTTAATGAAGATTTGTTTTAAAGTGAAATATGTAATATAAGGATTTTTCATTCCAAGTGAAATTTTTTATAATTTTGTCTAATTTTTGTAAATATGAAAAGAACCCTACCCTCATATTAAAATTTACTTATTTCTATGTGAAATAGTTTCAAAGCATACAAATATTTTTAAAAAAAGTCACATAAAGTTAAAAATGATTCAATATTACTGAAAATAACAATCACTTTAATCGAATTGTATAAATGAATCTCTTCTGCTGTATCGTGAATGGTGGGTTCGATTCCCGAACTTTTCAGCGGAGTACCTTTGTATTTTCCTATTGTTTGTGCCAGTAAAATTTTCTCTAGTGCTTATCAAATGAATGATGCCACGTGTAAAATCTTCAAGATGAAGTGCAAAATTTAGAATAACTTCTGAAAATCGGTAAATGCACTTACAATAATTCATATTATTAAAAGAACATAAGATATAAGAGCCATTTTCAAATTTCGCTTACATATGCTGTCCAAGAGTAAAAAGAAGAAAATTCAAACATAAATTAATATTTAAAGTTTGATTTCAGCTATGCATTAGCTAAAGAAGACTATATTGAACATTTCTAACATGAAAAATTTAGAAAATCAATAAAAATTTTAGAGTAATAAATCTTTAAAATTGTGATTCTAAGCAAAAATGCCTGTCCCAATCCAAATTTTATGTAATTAACTGTTATTTTTTAAAAATCTAATTTAACTTTTTTAAATAAATAGATTTAATTTTTTTTAATTATAAACTGTTAGTGGTCTATAAAAATAAAAAAAATTGTTTACAAGAGATATTTTCTTTAAGAAATTAACAGAAATATTTTGTCCCTCACTTTGCATCAAGTCAGTTACCCTGTGATTATTTTAGTCAAAATAGGTTTCGAATGCCGCCTAAAGTTAGCAGCAAATATTCGGAGACATAGTTAAACTATTCACACAACTACTACTTGCCATTTTTTACTCTTCAATTGTGAAGCAATGTAATAGTGGCAAAATTCAGCTTTCATCAAAGTTGAAAATTTTTTTTCACTGTCAAATCTGTTACCGTAAATTTGAATATTAAAATAATGATTTTTGCACTTTTATAATTAAATATTGTTTACTAAATAGATTCAGAACGTACGTGTATTATTATCTAAATTAGAAATTATACAAGCTAGTTCATTTCTAATAGTTTTATTTGAAATGTCAAGTCCGTTACCATGAAATGTAAGCGATGAAATGTAAGCTGCTAAGTAAATTTACTAAATAGTTTTAGAAGGTATGTAAATTATTATCTAAGTTAGAAATTATACATCTAGTTCATTTCTAATAGTTTTATTTGAAATGTCAAGTCCGTTACTAGTCAAGTCCGATACCACGAAATGTAAGCGAATGGTGAAAATGGCCTATAACATCCTTGATAAGAAATGCACCTGTTGTAATATAGCATGGCTTCAATTTTGAAAAAATATGATGAAAATCACATATGCTTTTTTTTCCTACCCATTTCAATGGCTAATGTTTTTTAACTAAAGTATTATAAGAGAGAAAAAAAAGCTAAAAATATATTCAGTTCTAAATTTGGACTGTAAAAAGTCATGTTCACCAGAAATTTAAAACTCACGAAAGAAACAAAAATTAGTTGTTTAGCTTTTTTTTTTGATGAATGGGGAGATCAATTTATTGAGTCATTTCTTCAAAAAACATTTTAATTATTATATTTTTTTTTAAACCGCCACTGTTGCTTGAAATTTGATCGATTCATTCGCCTTAATAAGTTTTTAATGAACGCGCATAACAAGACAGTTTTTAGCAAAAATATATATTGGAAACTTCCCTTGTTATCTCTCCAACAATTGCTTATAATGAGGGCGAGCAGAAAGCAAGCAAAAGAAACCTTGTAATTTGAGTATGGCTAGGAAGATGTATTTAGATGTATTAAAACGGTTTAAGCTGAATTTTTCTAGTGATGGAACATGCAAAATTCATTGATCAGATAAGAGTGCGGTATTTCATGTAACATGTTCCTTCGACCAAATTTATTTTGATAAGATCGATGTGATCATTTCTATAACAAGCTATTCGCCATTACTTTCATATCTGGTACTTGTTTAATATCGTTTCCATCAAATCTTGACATTAAAATGATTTCATATCAAAAACTTGTATTTTTCCCTCCCTTTTTTTACAATATTGGAATGAATTTATGATTAACGACATGTTCATATGATTAGTTCGAATATATTGTGTGACTAAACGAATATCGAGTTTATCTGACATTTTTATGATCAGAAACATAGACGAAAAGTGGATAAATTAGGGCTTATTCAGGGAAGACCATTAGGAGTGAGATGGGAATTGAGGAGGGGGTTTTGGCAGGTTCCATGTGAACGGGCCCAGTGCTCAAAATTGCCCCAAAGAAGACTCAAAAAGTTTTTTACTTTAGTAATAAGATTTTTTTTTTTTTTTGTAAAAAAACCCCACTAAAAATAATCTTAAAATTATCTGAAGAAATATCTACTTTCTTCAGAAATCCTACAGAAATTTGAAGAAATTTTGCACATGTAATTTTAGCTCAAAACTATCTGAAGATTTTTTTAAAGATACCTATAAAAATATCTGCAGAATTTTTTAAAAATGAAGCAAATCCCTACAGATTTTCTTCAGATTTTTTTTTTTTTTTTTTTTTTTTTTTAGCGAGGAAGTTAGGATCACAAATAGTTTTATACTATAGAATTTGTTATAAATGGCCAAAAATATTTTATATGTATATATATATATATATATAGATAGATATAAGGAAAGAAAATCTGTAACTTTTCTGATTATTGACTTTCGGTACATAGTTTAGCAAATTCTTAATTTTTTATACACGAAGGCTTCGGTTATAAAACAATATGACTAACAAATTAAAAGTTTAAAGCTATCGAAGATTCACGTTTTTTAAAGAGAATAACAGCAAAAATAAGTTGTATTGCAATTATTTCCTCTAAAACAGCTGATTAGTGAAGATATGATATTCAGTCAACTTATGTACAATATTTTTTTTTCTGATAGATTTCATTTTACAATAGACTTATGCGCAAAGAGTCTTCGTTATGAAATTCATATTGAAAATTCATTTTTTATTATTATGGCATACATAGAACCTATACTAATATTAAAAAGAAATATAGTTTGTCTGTAGGAATAATCTCTGAAACTAACGAACCGATCTCAAAAATAAGAGTCTCAAACTGCTGATGACTGTCTCTGGTCCAACATAAACTATATTTTATGACGGTACAACAACTACCAAAGGGGTGCAGGAATGAAAACATTCTAAACAATTCTGTGATATTGCTGATGCTAGAAATTCGAAATTTGATGTGGTGTACTTTTAAGATATAAATACTTACTATGAACGGTTTCTAAAAAATCCGACATTTAAAACGGCGAAACGAGTAGAAATGACTGTTACTTTAGTGATGTACCCAGAACATTTTTTCTAAAAATTCAAAATTTTAAAAAGTGCACGAGACAAAACCTTTTTAATTTATGATTCATATGATAAAATTGGCATAGAAGCGTGGAATTTGGCATGGTGTTTACTTTTAAGATGTATACCATAAGAACGGTTTCTAAGAAGTTCGAAATTTCAAAGGATGAAATGAGTGTAAAAGGTTTTGAAAAGGTCCTAAATTACAATTTAGTTCGATTTTTTTCAGGTTAGAAACTTGAAATAAAGTATAGTGGTTCTTTTTAGCAACTAAATCACAATACACTGTAAAAAAAAGGGTCGATCTACTAAAAAAGTTTTAGTGATCTTTGTAATTACTAAAAAATTTTTAGTAATCTTACTCGGTTACAAGGAATCTGTAAGAATTACTAGAAAAAAGCTAGCAACGAATAGTTAATAGTTTTATATTTTTAAAAGCTATTACTAAAACTCACTTGGTGTGGCCGTAATAGCCTAGTGGTCATAGCACCGAACTCCAGGCTGAAAGTACCCGGGTTCGATGCTGGACGCCACTAAATATGCACCGAATGTATGCAATGTAAGTACTCGTTAAATAAAGGGATTATAAAATCCTGTTGTAGCAGTTACCATGGGTAATGGTCTCTGGACTTTCCCTCCCCTTTAGAAACATGTCAGAATAGAGCAGGTAGCAATGTTTGGTGCTGCCATTTATTGCGGCTTCGCCGAAAATCTTCCGCTTCAATAGTCTGTCTTTTTACCCACTGGATGCAGCTCGAAGGAAGCTCCTGCCCTTCGGGCACACGTAATGATTACCAAAAATAATTTTGGAGCTATTACTAAAATTTGCTTAGTGGTTCATACTAAAAAGTTTAAGTTAGTTATACAAAAAATTCTTTTGTTCAGTTTACAAAAAAAAAAAAAAAAAAAAAAAATGTTTGTTTCACTTGCAAAAAAAAAAGTTTGTAATGGTTACTAAAAAATTCTGTGGAATACAAATTTACTAAAAAATTTTTAGTAACCTCTTAAATTTTTTTTTACAATGTATGAACATTTCATTAAGAAATCGAAATTTAAAGGTGCGACAACGTTCTAAATTGTGGTTTATTAGAACTTTTAGAGATGAAGACTTATATATAAGTCGTATGAAGTTTGTATATGAATCATCCTATGAGAAATGAAAAAAATGTCTCAATGTGATGCTTACATACATTCCTTTATTAATTAATTTATAAGTCGTTAAACTATAAACTATACGTTAAAATTAACAAAAATACCTATATTTTTATATTAGCATATATATATATATATATATATATATATATATATATATTCTTAATTTGAGGATACAAAAGTAATGTTGAAACAGCAGTAATGTGTGGAAAAACTGTTCTACACTTGATTTGGTATGACCCTTTGACACGTTTTAAACACTAGACCTTAAAAAGTGGCTTGTTTTTAATAACAAATAAATAATAAAAATCTCAACATATGAAATCATAGACCTGAGATAGCTACCGTTTTCAGGGCCAGTCCACGAAAAACTAATAAAATGTCGATATTTATATAAATCTCTATATATATTGACTTATAAGCTGTTAAAACATAAACTATTAAAAATGACAAATAATTCTAGATTTTCATATTAACATGTTTGTTTCAATTTAAAGATATTCTAACACGTGACATGGAACGACCCCATATGTGTTATTTTTAAGTTGTCACTGGCAGAGAACAGTTCGTACAAAATTTGAAATTTAAAAAGTTTCAGAAATAAAAAAAGTTCTAGAATTGTGATATATGTGACCTTACTGTTATAAAAACATCAAGTTTGTTATTTCTAAGATTAAAAGGTTAATTAAGAACGGTTTCTAATCAAATTCAAAATTTAAAAAGAATGAAAACAGTGGAAAACATTCTAAAAATCTTCCAAACTATGCTTTACCTGAAAGTGATAGAAACTTGAAATGTGTGTAATTTGAGAAAATGTAAAGGCACGCACAGAACAGCTTTTAAAAATTTAGAAATTTTAAAACGTGCAGGAGCAAAAAACTTTCGAAAATTTCAATTTCTGTGATTGTTTATAAAAGCTAGGATAACTAGAAACTTGAAATCTTGGCGTGGTGACTAACTTTTAAGATGATAATTCTTGCAAAGAGCAGTTTCTAAAAAATTAAAAATCAAATGAAAAATTAAACGAGTGTAAAGTCTTCAAAATACATTCTAAATTATCATTTATTTAGAATACGTTTTAGTTATTCTATCTCATGTTCACCTAATGCAGTTTACTCAAAATGTGGATTCAATAACAATTTTTGAATCATCCGTAGCAGCATGATTTCCTCTAACAAAATCAGCACACAAATACCATTTGCATATTTCAACAATTACCGCGAGCAAAGCCGTGGGTTTTACTAATATCTTCTTTACAAATTCGCGAAACACTTTTACCACCATAACTGAACTTAATAATTTGCCCTTCTAACTAAAATCATTTTTGATTTACAGATATAAATTTTTCCATTTTTCATTTTTGGGTGAAAAAAGTCCGGGCCAGGATTCGAACCAGGGATGTATTGGCTGAAGCCGCCAATGCTCTACCAACTGAGCTATCCCGGACATGAACACTGGAGGACTATTTCACCCAAATAACCACAACGATCACTTAATCTGGTCTGATACAATTTATCTGGTTAATTGGGTGAAGTAGTCCTCCAGTATTCGTGTCCGGGATAGCTCAGTTGGTAGAGCATTGGCGGCTTCAGCCAATATATCACTGGTTCGAATCCTGGCCCGGACTTTTTTCACCCAAAAATGAAAAATGGAAAAATTACATCTGTTATAATTAATTTACGGATTGAATAATCGTGTTTAAAATTAATCTAATGTCATTTTTGATTGTCTTGTGAATGTGTTATGCTAGAAAAAAGATTGTGCAAAAAGTGTTGTTAAAAATTACGTATTCTTTTTTTCATAAATACAGTTTTTGATATTTATTGACATAATTAGTTAACTCACTCACTAATCTCCTGCAATTTTTTCTTCTATAAAGCAAACTGTTTGTTATTTCCTTTTAAAAATTGTGCAATTTTTAAGGCACCATGTAGAAAGTGTTATATATGTGTTGTTTTGCAGTGTTCTAAGTTGTGTGATGTTTACAACGTGTTGTGAATTTGGTGGCAAAGTGCTGTAGAGCACAACATTATTGTAAGAAAATATTTTCATCAACACTGTTTCAATGCAATTAACAACACTATACTAAGAACACTTTTGCAGTATATTAAGAACACAATCACAACACAAAAAACGTTATGTATATGAAATTTTGTAATTCGCAACACAAATTAATGTGTTGTAAATTTAGTGACAAAAAGTCTTCTAAAATGCGTTTATTTTTCTGTGTTGAGAATATGCAGTATTGTAACCCTTTTACTTTTAATCCTTTACTGCACCACGTGGCGTATCTGGTACATATCTAAAAACATCATAATTTCCATTATGTGACATGAATTTGGCCCGTATGATCTCTGTCCGTGATCACTAACAATCCAAAGAATGGAATAACACTTATTTTGTCTATGTCATATGGCTGCATTTGACATAAAATTAGAATTTGTTTTTAGGAAACAACAGAAATTTCCATGGTAAGATTTACTTTCGTTATTTTTTTTCTGAATACTTAAAAATATTAATATAAAAAAGTTGCAAAGTGTTAAGCAGTTAAAATTATGTAATTTAAGCTTATTTAGTTGTAAAAAATAGCAATACAATAGTTTAAAACCCTAATTGTGTATCTAACAGGGTACACGCCATAATATGAAATTTTAGCTGAAAATTTTGAAATTTTTATTTTTTTGGTACTACTAGGTTATCCCGTCGACCAAAAAATTATCGCCAAGCTATAAGATTAAATGCCAATAATGGATGACCGTGAATATCACATTCAATGACATTAAATGCGATTCACGTGTTTAAAATGTCATTAAGTGATTTTTATTTCGACTTTTTATTAATATTTATATTAATTATTTTACTAATTATTTGTTTTTTCGTTATTTAAAGTAAAAATTATGTTAATATCTATAATTTGGCTATTAGTTTGGCGATTTTCATAATTTGGCGAAAATGGTCGACGGGATAAGAGTAGCACCATTTTTTTAAATACTATTTTCCTTATTTTTAAACCGATATATATATTTCAAATTTTAAAACAAATCGTGCAGTAAAAAATTAAAAGATTGTCAAGACACAGTTGAATAATTTTGCATGGAAATCAGAAAAATAAAAATATAAGGTATCATGTTTTACATCCAAGTCCTTCAAAATTTAGAGCAGGAAGTCATTTCGTTCGAACGATATTGGATCTGATGAGATTTAACTGATGTTGATGATGATATTTCAATATTCATGAATTACAAATTCTTGTGAAGAAAAAAGATAGTTTGCTTCAATTCTATTGTGTATAAATAAAAAAGAACACTTTTTAAAACGAAAAGCGTTTGTATTGACATTACAATCTCACGTGAACGGAATCCATCTTTGATAAATTCATCAACTTAAAAAAGAGTTTAAAGAATGTGAATATATTGCTAAATTAAGAATATTATAATGTATGACTGCAAAATGTGAGCACTAGCAAAGCAATGTACTTTATATCTTAAAGAATTTTGAGATTTTAAAATTTTCCCTTTTTGTATATATTTCAAGGAGATAGAATTAAAGCTGTATCGTAATATTAATAATATATATTCAACAATGAAAAAGTAAGAATTTGTATTATAAATAAATATTTTGCTTATACGACGTTGTTGTATTAATAAAAACATTTAAAATACATTTAAAAATTTTATTTTCAATGTTTCAACTCTTTTTACTCGAGTCATCTTTAGAATGTAAATAGAAACATCAATTTACATTCTATTTCTCTATTATTCTATTATTCTATTTTCATTCTGACGATGACTCGATTAAAAAGAGTTGAAACATTGAAAATAAATTTTTTTAAATATATTTTAAATGTTTTTATTAATACAACAACGTCTTATAAGCAAAATATTTATTTATAATATAAATTCTTACTTTTTATTGTAGAATATATATTATTAGTATTACGATAAAGTTAATAATGGACGCAACCAAGACTTACTAGTTTTATTTTTCACATTGATGCCATTAAAGCTGTTCTGAAATCTAAAGGGATCACTTTCAGATAAATTTTTATGTTCATTTTTGTTCGGAAATACATTAAATTATTTGATGTTGGTATTCAGAAACATATATCGAAAGATATTTTTCTTTTCTTTTTCGGTAAGCGCAAGGGATCTTTCAGAAAATACTGTCGAAATTGGCGTTCTGAATAAGATTTCTGGACGTGACAGTGAAACAAAAAAGGAACACTTTGTCATCACGTGACAAAAATAACTTAATATGTATCATAATTAAAAAAAAAAAAAAAAAAAAAAAAAAAAAATTGAAAATAAAAATGAAATTAGATTCCAAATCACTTCAAAGTCAGGCCTGTCAATTTTGTGCTTTTACATTTAAAAAATAGTTAGAAAAGTTTCAAAGTTTTGCATTTATTGAGAGAGGAATTTGAGAACCATCTTAAACACCTTTCTTAGTGTTTAATTAATTAAAGCCATACGTGAAGAATACATGCTATCAATCTTTCAAAATAATCAGAGGTAAAAAAAGAAAAGAAAAATGTACCTGATTAAATTCAAAATTTCAAAAAAGGACAATGCTCTTTCCCCCTCCCCTTCCCGAGTTGTCGTCTATGTTTACATTACATTATGGCATCTAATCAGATTAAGCTGAAGATGATAATATCCCAGTTCAAAAATGAATAAATTCTTCGCAAGAGAAATGTACCCTGCTTCAATTCTATTGTGGATAAACCAGAGGATCATCTTCCAAAAAGAAAAAGGGTTAGTATCGATACTGCTATCTCACGTGAACAAAATTCATTATGCGTGATCCCTGACAAACTCTTCATTTTTCATCCGATTCTCGAGATTCCCAGATCGCTTCCATTCTTTACAAGTTTCATCTCATCCTCCAGATTTCCTCGTCATTGTTTATGACAATAATTCGCATCTTATTTTTCTGTCGAACAAATATTGCATTAATAAAGTTTTGTGTTGCGTGATTGCTGTGATATTTGAGTGTAACCATATAAATTACTAGGAAAAGCAGACAGGAAATATGTTAACTGAACTCTTTTGTTTTCTTATTTTTTAAAAAATCCAGAAATAAAATATTGATTACGCTAAAATAAACTAAATAAAATATTTATCGATAGCAATTATGCATTTTGCCCCTATTTCTTCATACAGTAAAACCCCGATAATTTGGATTAATTGGCAGCAGACCCAATCCGGATTATCGAAAATCCGGAATAGAAAATAGAAAAAATTGGAATTGCCAAACTTAGTGATACATTGTTGTTTCTTTGAAAGATAACATCAAACAGTTTAAATAAGAAAACTTAAAGTAGGGTAACATCCCCAGTAATTGGCACATTTAGGATTTGTCTTTAAACTTACTTCAATTTTAATTACCAAGAAATAAAATATTTACTTGCAAATATTTTTAAATCAAAGAGTGCATATCTGTGCATCTATTTTGCCCACTAAAATCAAAAATATTTGAAAAAGTATTTTTATAAAAATATATTTATAAAATGTTGCTGTAATCACCAGTAATTGGCACTTAGACTTTTACACAATTAAAGAAACCCTTTTCAACTAAACAAAACTGTTGTCTATTAAAATTTAAAATATACTATAAATCAGATAATAATATATTGAAATGCATGCCAGAGAAGAAGCATTTGCAACAAAAATGGCTAATTTGATAAAAGCCATAATTGTTTCTCTTTCCTAGGCACTATTGTCATTTAGTAGCATAAATCAAAGTTATAATTTGTAAAGTAAATGAGCATATAACTGGTATATGGTCTTGCATTTTTAAAAGACTCGATATAAATCTTATTTTAGGACATTTTTGTAGGCTGTGCCAATCACTGTTGCCTGCCAATTACTGGGGGATGTTACCCTATTTTTCCGAAAAGATATCAGAAAAAGTTTTTTTATTCAGAATATGACGATGAAACAAGTTAATGTTATGGAAATTAGCCAATCGCTTCTCAAATTAAAAAAAATAAAATAAAAAAAATAAATAAAATTAAAAAAAAAATTACCAAATCGATCCGGATTATCCGGAGAACCTGATTGACAGGGTCCGAATCAGCGGGGTTCTACAGTATTTTTCTCCTTTTTACTATAAATAATACTTCGGCTGTAAAAATTTACTGCATAAAATAATGTATTTTAACATCTAAAAACTGTTTGTATATTTATTTTCAGAATGAAATACTTTATTTATGATATACAATACTATAGAAACTCGATTTTTCTATTCTTCTTATCAAAAAATATTTCTGAAGGTTTTTGTAAAAAGGAATTAACAAATCTAATGTATAATTATGAAAAATATAACATGTAAAAATTAAAAAGTATTTAAATTCAAATAATTAAATTTTTCGAGTTCCTTCGTTATATTTATGCTTTTTCAAATATATTGTTAATTTGTTAAATATTCATAGATTGTTAACTTCAGCATAACTAAACCTTTCTTTTCCACATATTCAAGAAATATTGTTGAAAATTTCAATAATTATTATCAAGCGTTTGTCGTTTTCATGCTGATATTCGTCTAAATAAAAGTTCAAATACGTATTCCAATTTATAAGCTATTTACCATATAATTCGAAAAATTCTGCATATAAAAGATACCAATATGAAACAAAATCAATCAAAACAAATCTTAAAATGAATTTTAAAATGAGATTCAGATAAGGTAGGAAAAAAGTAAATAAGCCTTTATATATTCCTTAGTGCAAAAGTTACATTTTTTTACCCCAAACTTTAAAATTTTATTTATTTAAAAAAATAAATCTTCTTTAGATAATAAGTTAATTATATATGCATTTAGTCAAAAAATATATTAATGAATAAAATTATTTTTCAATATTCATTATATTGTATTGCAAATTGTCGGATTGCTGTAGAAATACAGTGTCTCACAAAAGTGATGGGACACTTGTCCTTTATAAAAAGAAACTGCAATAAAATAAATAAACAAACATGTGCAAAAATTTTTTGGGTGTGTTTCATATTTAAAGTTAGTAACAATTATTACATAACATACATTTTGTCAAAATATTAAAATATTAATTTAGTAAAAATACAATTGTTCAGAACGGAGCAAAAAATGGCTCACATAAGTGATGGGACACTTACTTTTCCATCAAATATTTATCCAAAAATTTTACTTTTTAAAAGGTTTTAATATTTTGTTGGATTTCCTTTTACTTTTAAAACATGATTTAATCTTTTTGGGATGGATTCGACTAATTTTTTTGTGATTTCTGGAGTGATTTTACCCCATTCTTCTTGAAGCACCGATTTTAGTTGTTGTTTTGGAGAAATGGTGTGTTTGCGAATTCTTGATTCCAATTCTTGCCAAATATTCTCTATGGGATTTAAGTCTGGAGATTGTGGTGGTGTTTTTATTATTTCAGGACAGTTATATAGCAGCCAGAGTCTAACGTTCAGAGCAGTGTGCTTGGGGTCATTGTCCTGGTAGAATTTAAAATCGTTATGAAGGTTCAATTTTCGTGCTGAAGATTTCAAATTTTGCTTTAAAATATCAATATACTTGTACTGATCCATTATACTGTCAATAAAAACAAGATTACCAACTGCAGCGGACGACATACACCCCCATACCATAACTTCTCCTCAACCATGTTTTACTGTTGGTACCAAATTCTGTTTGCGAAATTATTCCCTGGGTTTTCTCCACGCCAAGATTCTACCGTCAGAACCAAATATATTAAATTTACTCTCATCAGCAAATATTACTTTATTCCAGTAATCAGAATTCTTATTTATGTTGGATTTTGCGAAAGCCAGTCTGAGTTTTCTATTCTTTTCACTTACGAAGAATTTTTTCCTGGCTACTCTACCGTGATATCCAGCAGATCTAATTATCCTTCTAATAGTCTCAGAATTAACAATTATTCCATATAATGCTTGTAAATCAGCAGAAACTTTTGAAGCACTATTTCTTGGATTTTTTTTTTTTTTTTTTTAATATTTCGAACGATAATTCGCTTTATTCCATTGGATAGATTTGATAGTCGGCCCGGTCTTGTTTTATCCTGAATCATATGATACTTTTTATATCGTTTAATGATACTGAAAACTGTTGAACGACTCAAGTTAACTGTTTCAGCAGTTTTTCTAATAGATTTTCCACGTTCAATATGCAAATTAATAACTAATTTTCGAATTTCAGGCGAAGTTTCTTTTCGTTTAGCATTCATGGCTACACAGAGCTAAAAAACACAAAAATTCCAAAACAAACGCTAGAGAAATAATGCAGACGATTTTATAAATTATTGCCAATTGCTTTTAAGTAAAAATAAAACCCCAAAAAAATATTTTTATTGCTTATTTCAGACGATTTTTGTTGCATATATAATGGTGTCCCATCACTTATGTGAGCTATTTTTTGCTCCGTTCTAAACATTTTTTATACCACCTTGCATAGTAATTTAACATTATAGAAACAGAAACCCCTCTTTTTTTTTATTTTCTGATTCAATTATTTCTTTCATGATGCCACACCGTAAAAAAAATAACAAAAACTTTAAAAATAAATTATCATACGTGTATTTTGTTTTTATAATCCAATAAAAATTAAAAATTACTAGCTGTAATTTTACATTTCCAAAATTGATGTTATTTTAATTACAAAATACACATTTTTCGCACTAAATCATTTTAAAATAATGAAATTTACACATTTTTTAAAAAGTAAAGTAATTAACTGAAAATATTACCTTAAAAGGACAATTAATGTAAAATTCATTGTGCCTATAATATTGTTGTGAATGGTTGAAATTTATATTGAAAAACACTTTAATAATATTGGGTGGTATAGCAAGATAGTTTAATATAAATTAATAATTATATCTAAAGTTCGTTCGATGTGAAAAATACAATATCTCTAAGACACATAACAAGTTAACGAAAACGTAAACAATACGTTTTCTTCTGTCTCTAAAAAGAAAGTATTGATTAGAAATACGATTTGTTGAATGCATGCGAATGCACATTTTGTTAAATGCATGACATGATTATAAAAATGAGCCTATAACCATTTTTATTTATATATCGGATGAAAGATCGTAATGAGCTTAAAATAGCTCTTGTCCTGAATTTTGACTTGCTGAATTACAAATAAAGCCCGGTTTCTATGACGTCACATTTACAAAATACTACTAAAATATTTCAGTTGTATATAGATGTCAATGGAAGATCCCAATGGTGTAATCGTAAAAAAAAAAAAAAAAAAAAAAAAAAAGACTATATGCGTTTTAAGCAGAGGGTATATTCTCAGGGCAGAGTGTGCATAGTATAACTTTCTTGAGAAACAGAGAATATACGGTGCTCCTAAAAAAATCCTAGAAGGTACACCGAGTATGTCCACGTACCCCCTTCACTACATCCCTGAGAGGTCCTAAAAAACTATTGCTATGTAGACTGTTGCTATGCTTTCTTGGAGGTAATTTTTTTAGACAATTATTAATATAACCAGGAATTGTTTGTTTGTTTGAGATAATTCTACCGTATGCCATAAAATATTTGGTGTTTATATGAGAATACGTCATTTCTCTCAAATTTGACACCATTTTAATCATCAAGACTATTCATCTTTTCCGAGATCAGGGCATCGTTTATGCAGTTATTTTTAAATTCACGAGTTTCATTAAGTATTTATTACATTTAATTGGAAATTTTGTAATTTCATAAATATTTATTTTGTTTATACCTAGAATTTTAAAATAAATAGCAAGAGTTCTGTCAATTTAGATGTGAAATAAAGGTCAATAAATTTGGCATCATCACCGATACAATTATAGTAAAATGTTTTACATTCAATGATGAAAATGCATGTTACGTTTTCCGAATGCCGTCATTCTCTTCATTGGAAACATTTTGTTTAAAATATTACATAATATAATCGATTATTTGCTGTTATTTTATTTACAAATACATTATTGTCATCAAAAAGTATGTTTTATTTAAAATAAAACTACAGAAGATACCATCTGCAAACTTTTGTTTTTAATGAGATACGTATTTTTAATCTGTTGGCTTTTCGAATGTTATTGAGCAAATAACATGTGTTAATTTTTGTTTTTATTATGAAACTTCTACTACAAAACCATTTGAAAATGTTGCAAAATTGATTTTAAAGACGACTGATTATCAAATACAACAGTATTCTATTGGTATAAAAGTTAAAAGATAGTAGATAATCTGTCGTACGTGATCAGCGATTTCGTAGATTATCCACCTCGATAATGATCAAGACGTCGATAAATTCAGAAAATTCGTGCTTGGGGATTGTCAATAAGAGATATTATGGTATAAATTCCTAAATCATTTTATTTCTGTCAAGCAATTTTAAAAGATAATTTAGTGTTGTGGCGCACCGCTTCCAAAAAATTTTACTTTGCTGCAAAAAGCAATAAATTACTTCAAGTGGTCTGAGAAGTGCTTTTTCAAGGAGTTTCCCTTCAAAAGAATATTATTACCGATGATTAAACTTGGGCATATGCTTTTGATACAGAAAAAACTCAACAATCAAGTGAACGACATTTGAAAGATTACACAAAACCGAAAATACCACTTCAAAATCACTTAAAAATCATAGTAATGTTGACTGTTTCCTTTGATTGTCGTGGTGTTGTGCATTAGGAGTTCCTACCAAAAAGTCAGAAAGTCAATAAAAATTATTATCTGAGTGTTTTTCGCCGTTTGTGTGAAGAAATTCGTCGAAAAAGGCCTGAAATGTGGCGAGAAAATTCATGGGTTTTGAACCGTGAGAATTCAAATTCTCAAAATGCAATTATTATTTGTGAGTTTTTAACCAAGCATTCACATTCAACAAATACGGCTGCATAAACTTCATATACACCTGTTATCGTACCATGTTACTTTTTTAAATTTCTACGGCTAGTATTTCATCTTTGTGGTCATCGTTTTGAGTTCATTTATTTGATAAAAGAAAATTCTCTACGAACTCTGAAGGGATTCAAGGCATCATGTTTTGATCATTGGAGAAAAAGCTGGCAGAAATGCTTTGCATTCGGAGGAAATTTCTTTGAAATAGATGCCATAAATTTTGACCAAAAAATTGATACCCTTTGCTTTTATACTACCATTCCGAGTATTTTCTATCACAGTAGTATTATTTAATGTTATTTTTAATTAGATAATCTATGTCCTGTTCTTCTGCGAATAGTGCATAATTAAACACAATTATTTTAATAAGTTTACATCTATTTATATGAAACTCTCAGGTACATGGCGATGAAAAAGCGTTATTTCCCTTTAGCCGATGCAACGAGTGATAAATCTGGAGGCATACTGAAGTATAAAGGACACGCATCTGACAATAGCACAAGCAGTATGTACAAAAAATAACGAATAAGTATAAAAAAGCAGATGAATATGACGGCCTCAAAAGTTTATGAATATAACTTCATACTGGAAGTATAACGGACTTATCAAAAGTTTGACACCCATACAAGGAGCATTTAAATTTTTTTTTTAATTAAAAGTTAAAATGACTTTTATAAGGGAAAATCATAACATAAATGACTTTTCATTTGTAAAACATAAATTTTCATATGTTTTTTCAAGAATCTATCAAGAAGTCTATATTTATTCAGACTTTAGGCTTAGGAAACATTTTTAAGCTATTGCATAGCTTTTATCGCGGGCTTTGAGCGCGGCGACCGAATCTAGAATTTCCGTAACGAGAAAAAACCTAACACTCCGACTAACGTCTTTCAGTTCGGCAGACTTCTCATTTATTCAATAAAAGAAAAAAAAATTGTTTTCTTATCGGTCATCACACTCAAAAAGTGTAACTTGAATTAATATCAAAGAAAAAGAAAAAACTCGAATTAATAATTAAAAAAAACTGCATAAATAAAAAATAAATAAATAATTATAATTGCATAAGTTGATAAAAAATGATATGCAATAGCTTTACTGCGGCAGTCCCCAAGTGCCACAAGTATTTATTTATTTATTTATTTATTTTATTTTTTTAATGCTGGTATAGCAACAAAATTTTTAAACGCTCGCAATAAATTTTAAAAATGTAGACTTTATTTCCATTCGCTCGGCATCAGTAATGTTCTTTTACAATATTTTATTGAGGACTTAATATTGGATGTTTATACCCTCCCCCACGACTGTGCTATTAATTTATTATGATTATTTTTTAATTATTTTTAATTATTATGTAAAATGCAAACAGATTTTGAAATGTGCTCGACATAGAATTAGAAAATCGCTATTTTGAACTAATACTTCGAATTTCACATTTTAAAGATGTGCGATATCTTAATTTATGATAATATTCGTTATAGTTTCCTTTCATTCAGTACATTTTACAAGTTTTTAAAACGAAATTTAGATTTCGGATAGCAAGATATGTTAAAATTTTAATATTATTTAAAATTTTTTTTTAATTTTTATGTAAAATACAAACGGATTTTGAAAAGTGATAGATCTAATGATACATTTCACTTTAAATATAGTTTATTATTATTTTATTTATTTATTTATTTTGCAATTTTTAAAAATGAATTTTAAATATTGATTTTGAAAAACATTATTAAACGGATTATTATATGATTATGATTATTTTTATTAATTATTTAAAATTTTTATGTTAAATACAAATTGCTTTTGAAAGACACTTTACATACATATATTACTATTACATGAAAATTAAAAAATAACACAATAATTATCATTATGTGGCATGGATTTGGCCAATATGATTACTGTAACCGATCAAGAACAAATCAATGAATGGAATAACACTTATTTTGTTCGTGTGAGATGGCTGCATTTGACACAAAATTAGAATTTATCCGTCGAAAAGAAAAAAAAAAAAAAAAAAAAAAAAATCGGTCATGCTTTTAAGGGTGTATTCGAAAAAACGCTTCTCCATCTTCAACAGCTCGAAATTTTCCGATACAATTTCAGACACATTTTTAAAAGTAGAAATATGTAATTTGCTGAGGGGATTTTGGAAGAGACGTTATACGGTCACGTGCCGTGTGATGTCATTTTACACTCCATTCATTAGAATTTGATTTATGAACAATTACCTTCTCAGCATGACACTTTTTTTTGTTCCCAGATCTCCTGCTTCGGAAAAATCTGTTCAAAATGCCGCTTTTGATTGCTTTTTTTTGCAATATTTTCTGTATTTATCAAAGAATCGACAATCACGGCACCTCATGTACTTTCTAAATAAGACAATTTGCCAGTTTGATGCAGTTGAGAGCAAAAATAAATTTAAAAATAAATTGGGAAATAAGCAATTTGAATCGAAATACACCCTTTAAGCCAAATTTACTTTTTTTTTTTTTTTTAATACTTAGAAATATTAATAGAAAGCAAATTGCAGAGTGTTTAGCAGAAAAAATTAATTAATGGAAGCCCATTTAATTGCAAAATATAGCAATACAATATTTAAAAAACCCAATTGTGTATACAAGGTACGGGCCATAAAATATCATATTTTAGATGAAAATTTGAAATTTAATTTTTTTTTTTTTATTATTATTTTTCCCATTATTAGAGCGATGTATAGATTTCAAACAATTTTTTCATGAGAATAGAAAAAATCATGCAGTGAAGGGTTAAAATACTATAAGAAAAATATAGACTTTAATATTACATGAAAATTGAAAAATCGATATTTTGCTCGAAATGTAGAAAATCACATTTTAACATGTGCGGGTGACTAAGTATCTATACTATTATTTGACTATAAATCTCCATTAAATTAGTAATTTTTGCAATTTTTTAGGGCGGATTTTTTTTATATTGATTTTGAATACCATGATTTCCTTAAATGTGTTATTATTTCAGAAAAAAAATAATTAAATTTTATATACAATACAAACGGATTTTGGAAGATACATAATGTATTATTCTTTTATATCACGCGTTAAACATTAATCTATATTTATTATAGAATGTATCTAAAATCATCCATGTTTTAAAGATACAGTGTGTCCAGCAAATAACACCCTGATTTCAAAATTAAATTTCTCAAAAACAAAGATCGATAGTAATATGCGGTAAACGGTGTTTTCATTAGGTAAGCTGTATAAATCTTATACAGAAATTTCAAACAGTGAATATTTTGAAAAAATTGCGTTCTGATTGCATAGAATGCTTTGATTTGACATTTTTCTTGTTTTAGATTGCCTGCAGTGAAATAATTTTTCAGCTTACAGTGCAATATTTTAAAGATTTTTCGAAGTAAATTTTTAGAATTTCGAAATTTCAAAAATTTAATTTCAAAAAACTATGAAATATGGCACTTTAAGCCGAAAAACACATTCTCTGGCAGCAATCTAAAGCAAGAAAAATGTCAAATCAAAGCATTCTTTGCAATCAGAACACAATCTTTTCAAAATATTTACCGTTCGAAACTTTTGCATAAGATTTTTACAGCTTACCTGATAAACAAACCGTTTATATTACTATCGATCTTTGTTTTTGAGAAATTTAATTTTGAAATCAGGATGTTATTTGCTGGACACACTGTATGTAAATATATTAATTGTTATAATTTTATATTTGATCTTAAATTTACTTAATTTTTTTATAAAATTTTTTGAATTGAATTTTAAATATTGATTTTGAACAGTATATTATTAAATTTACTTTTATTTTATTATAATTAGTTTTGTTATTTCTTTTAATTTTTTTTATCAGAAATACAAATAATAATAATAATAATAATAATAATAATAATAAATAAAATTGAAGGACACTTTATATTGAGTGGATATTAGAAAATCGATATTTTGATTTAACGTCTGGAAAATCACATTTTAAACATGTGCGGATATTTTAATAATTAGAATAATAACATTTGACTGTAAACCTCGTATGATTTAGTATTTTTTACAAATTTTTAAAGTTGACTTTAAATGATGATTTCGAATTACATATTTTTAATCGTACTAACATTATTAATTTATGCTATTATTATAATTTTTTTGTTTTTTATTTAAATTTTTTTGTGAAATACAAAAGGATTTTGAAAGCCAATATTAAATGGCTTTAAATATTAAATAGCTTTAATATTAAATGAAATTTAGACAATTGATATTTAGATAGAATAATTTGAAAAATCACATTTTAAACACGTGCGGATATTTTAATAATTAGAATAATAACATTTGACTGTAAACTTCGTGTGATTTAGTATTTTTAAAAAAATTTTAAAGTTGACTTTAAATGATGATTTTGAATTACATATTATTAATCGTATTAACATTATTATTTTATGCTATTATTATCATTTTTTTTATGTGAAATAAAAAAAGATTTTGAAAGACACTTTATATAGGCTTTAATATTAAATGAAATTTAGACAATCATATTTCGATAGAATAATTTGAAAATCGCATTTGAAAGAAATGCAAATATTTTAATAGCTATAATGATAATATTTTACTTCCCTTAATTCAGTATTTTTCGCATTTTTTTTTTTTTTTTCAGATGAATGTTACATATTTATTATGAACAGCATTTATCATTATGTTTAATTAGTGCTTTAATATATTTTTTTAAATCATATAATATTTAAAAAAAATTATTTAACTTTTTTGTGAAAATCAAACATTTTTTAATCTCTTCAAGCTTAAGAACACAATACATCTTTAGTTGTTGTGATAAAATGTTCGTTGGACACCGGGATTTATGAACAGATCTATATAAAAGTAAGTAACAAGCTTTTCTTCGTGTACATTATAGAAAGAAAAATTGAACTCCTAAATTCTGGTGCCAGTAGTGCCATTTGGGAATTAAAGCAATATAAATGATATTCCGGTGTCTTCAAGGGATTAAGTGACATTTTATTACTTTAATAATACACGTAAAAATTAGAAAATCGATATTTTGACCGAAAATCACGTTTTAAAGGTCTATAAATATCTTAACAGATATAATAATAAATTTGTCCTCACATATTTTTTTTCTGTTCAATATTCATTAAGGTTTTTAAAAGCTGAACTGTATTAGCCGAATTCTCATAGACTTATAGAAGAACGTGTTTATTGATTATTTTTTATCAATTGTTTTGAATTTTCATGCGTCTGTTCAAGAAAACATGGAAAATCCGATGAGAATAATGTTCTCTCTCTCTCTTTCTTTTTTAAGACTTTTGTCCTTGCCTGCAAAGACACTCACGAGCTAATACTAATCCTGTGGGGAAAGATTTTCCCAATATCTCGTTTGCATTTCAATATTTTTGTATAATTGTTTTTTGCATTGGATAGCCGAGGTCTGTTTCTACATCGCATTTATTTTTTACTTTTTCGATTTTAATCGAAAATATTTTTTGTAAAGTTACTTTTCCTTTCAAAACCGGTTCCGAAAATGAAAATGTCATTCTAAAAAATACCCGCAACCAAAATCGAAACAATAAAAAGGATACGATGTAGATTTAGACCTCGGCTATCCAATGCAATGTATATATATATATGTCAAAATGCAAACGAGATATTAGAAAAATCCCTCTCCATAGGTTTAACATTAGCTCGTGAGTGTCTTCGCCGGTAAAAACAGGAGCCTTAAAGGGGTAAAAAAAGGGGGGGGGAAGGACGCTAACTCCATCGCCTCCCTTTTGTAAAATACATACATAAATGTGATTTCGATTGATAAATTCTCATTAAATTGTGTCCAATATTTTTGTTTCTTGCAGTTAATATTTTCTTTAAAAATTGCAGTTGTTTTTAAGGAATATTTTCAAGCAGTATATCGCATTCAAATAAATTTAAACAATTATTATAATACGATACCATTTTAAAAACTTTTTTTTTACACTTTATTAAAAACTGATATAACTTTAAGTAATTTCTGTAAATCCGACTTTTAGACATTATTTAAAGATGAAAAATTAAATGTATGAGTTTAATTTTATCATAATTAAATTAATATTTCTTATTTTATAGGTTTTTGTATGTTTTTATTGTAATTTTAGGTAATCAAATTTTAAAATCAAATCGGAAATCAATTAAAAAATTAAAAAATTATCAAATTATATATTAAAAACTGAAGACTTACTTTTCAAATCGAATACGCGATTTCCAAATCCATAGTTCAACACTTTCTTCCCATCGAAAAGTCCAAAGTTAATTACACCTTGGAATCGATTAGTCTCTGGGTCCATAGGCTCACTGTGACGAAGACTTATATTAAGTCCGATTCTTACAGGCTTGACCACAGTCCACTCTTGAGTAAGCATGGCTGTACATATAAGTGCAAAAGTAACACAGTTCACAATGAATACGACGCTGACCAAGCAGCGTTTGATCGTGTCCATAGGGAAATAAGATGGAAACATATTTCTGAACAGTTTAGTGAAATACAGTCTCTTTCTTACACATACCCAAAATTGCCTTAATATTAGTCTGTCTTTAAAATTAGGTATAAATGAAACCAATGAACATTTTTATGTTTTGTTTGTTTTCTTTATTTAGTTCACCTTCAGCATTATCGTTTTTTCTGCCGAAATGTCATTTAAATTCACAGCGGTCTTTCAAAAACGCGCAATTCTCTTTAAAAATAATATTATGGCTATGTTTTTATATTTTTTTGTTTGTCGTTCATGACCATCTTTTTTTCATGCTATGTCTAGTATTCCGAAATTTTTGCAAATATTTCCTAAAAATAACAGTTATTCACATTATTTCTTTCAAAATTCTCTCAAATATTAGTTTTATAAATGTTACATATTTTTATTGCAAATTAGTAAAAGACAAGACAATACTCTTTAAGTAAATAAATAATTTAATGATGATGAAATCAGACCTAGTGTCAAATTATTATTTTCTTTATATTTTATTTTAATACAAAAAATTACTTTAAAAACTATACTATGACTTTTCAATAATAAAAATATTTTTGATAGTTAAAAAAATTCTTTGGACTAATTGTCCTATATATTATGTATCATAAGGCTATATATATTTTAAAAATGTATAGGTTGTTAACATAAAATTTTCATATGCTTAGTTAGAAAAGTTTTGAATTCCGTGAAATACATAAATAATAATGACGGACTTAATTTATAATGCATTACAATTTATAATCATTTTTCTCATTAAAATAATAATAATAATAAAGCATTTTTTCCGCTAAAGAAAACATTTAAATAATATTATATAATAATATTCCATCACATTGTTCTACGATATTTCCTGATAAATTATCAGTTTTATCTAATAAAATTTCAATTAATGTCAATCAATAAAATCCATATTTCTTTTATATATTAAATAATCTCCATCTATGCAGATAATTTAAAACCTTTTATCAAAACTTTTACGTAAACTGTTACCTGTGAATAAGAACATAAAATTCTCCACACAAACTCTTCAGACAAATTTGCCTGTTCGTATATCCAGCTTTAATGCTTGTACTCCATCATCATTTGTCATAGAACAAATATCAAAACATTCCGCACCACGTGACTGGAAATTATCGTCCAACGTAAGGAAACCGTAAATAAAGAAGAGCAAAATTTTTCGTGACTATTTGAATTCAAATCAGCAGACGATCATATTGTCTCCCAATAGACAATGCTGCAAATGCGAAGGTAAAGACGAGAACAAAACTAAACCCCATAAAAACCGTGTCAAGTGATGTGTGGGTGCGCTCGCGCGGTTTTCTTTTTTTCACCTTGTTTTCTACTACGGAGTTCAGAGTCTGATCTCTCTCATCTGCTAGATGGAGAATGAAAATCTACTCTACGCTTCGTCCATCCTAGTTGATCGGAAAAGCTATCGAGGAGAATCTGGTGATGATACAAATATAAACCGGTTTGCCAGCTAGAGTCAATGAGACGTTCAATTCACTACAATTGCCGAGAGGGATGTAACATCTGAAAACTGAAACTAATTTCGATATCTCTCGCGGTGCATTCCATCATTTGTTTTTATTATTGTTTGGGAAATTTGGGTTTTATTAAATTATACAACTAGAAAATAAACAATCCCCCTTCCTTTTCTCCCCCATTAAATTCAAGTGAACTATATAATTATTGTTATGCTGTTTGTACTTTCAAAAAAGTGATTTAATATTTGAGGACCTTATTGCATCTTTATTAAAGATATGATACTGGGTAAAAAAGTTATTTAAATCAATTAGTTTTTTAAAATTACAAGATTTTAAAGAACATCACCTTTTCAAAAACATTTTATATTACATTGTTATAGTTATATTTATATCATATAGTTATATTACTGAAAAAGATGATTTAAGTTAATACATAGGGATGACTGGGGGAAAAGTTTGGAGTTAGGAAAGGTGAACATGAACCAGATGTAAAATTTTCTCGTACAAAAACTTTATCTAGATTATATTTAGATGAGGGAGATAAAAATTCTGTTTAGTGAAAGAAAATTTGGTTTTGTATCATATTTTTATTGTAAGTCCATTATAAAGGAGTTTATTGAAATATATACGCGTAAAGGGTTTGTTTTCATGATATCGTTTCTTTTATTATTTCTATATGTTATTGTTAGAGAATAAATAAATAAATTCCTCGTGGAAAGTTTGAATAGGAGAAGCCACATCGGGAAAATAATTTTAGACCATAGTCTATTTTTATAATTAGAGTTTCCTTCATCAGACGAAACCTTATTCGTCTCTGTCCTCTGTCTGTCCGTCACAGAGTTCGTACACAAAAACTACATGAGCCAGAGATTTCAAATTTTGTTTGCTTATAGCTGAACACCTGTTGTCACACAACAAATCATAAAATTTTGAAAAAGACTGTTATTTTAATTAAAATATTAATTTTTAATATCATCAGCTCAAGTTTTTTTTTTTTTTTTTTTTTTTTTTTTGCTTTTTCTCTTCTAATTACTCCATTTCTTTCACTTTTAAAAGGAATGGAATATTTCTGTTGCCATAATTACTAAATTGATATTAAAAACTACAAAAAAAATTAATATCTAAAAAATAAATTGAGGTACAGCTTTCAAACAAACTGCATTTAAAAGTACATTTTTTTCCCTACACGATGGTGTAAAATTTGAAAATGTGTAATTTTTACAAGTTTAAAAATTTGCAAAAGCGTAAATTTCAAAATAGAAATTTCATTTGTTCTAATTGTTGCAAGCAAATTTAAATAAAATTATTATGTATGCAAGATAAATTAATGGATTAAATAAATCCGCGCTTATTTTTTTCATCCTATTATGATCTATTCTGACATGCGAAGTGAAACATCTTATCGATTTATTAAATTCTTATTCGTTTAAATTACAAGCCGCCTCAGATGACCAGTTTTGTCTCCCTTAAATTTATGCTAAGCTTTGGAATATTTTACTTTCATTCATAATTTTACAAAAATTAATGTATTGGTTATATATCGATGCTTTTTTTTTTTTCTTTTTCCCGAAAATCGCTATTAACAATCCTTTTATACTTCCGCAATGATAGGTACCTTGAGTGTTCCTGAACTCCTTTCCTGAGCACCCGCAAAATGAAACTTGCGTGTAACAGAAAAGTGCGCTTTTCTCAAACGCAATATGTCCTAGGATAATCGCTATAGTTTTCCTGCAATGCTTAAGGGTGTATTTCGATTCAAACTGCTTATTTTCCGATTTATTTTTGAATGCACTTTTGCTCTCAAACGCATCCAACTTGCAGATTCTCTTATTTAGAAAGTGCACGAGGTGCCGTGATTGTCAATTCTTTGATAAATGTAAAAAACATTGTAAAAAAAAGCGATCAAAAACGGCATTTTGAGCAGATTTTCCCGAAGCGAGAGATCTGAGAACGAAAAAAAAGGGTCATGCCGAGAAGGTAAATGTTTATAAATCCAATTCTAATGAATTGAGCGTAAAAAAACATCACACGACACCTTATACGCCTCTTCAAGAATCCCCTCAGCAAGTTTTATGTTTTCTACTTTTAAAAATATATCTGAAATTGTATCGGAAAATTTCGAGCTGTTGAAGGTGAAAAAGCGTTTTTTCGAATACACCCTTAAACACATTTCTACTACCCCCATTTTTAAATGCGTTCGTAATTAAGTAAGTACGTAGCACTAATCGTCCTTCAGTCAGTCCGTCCATCTGTCTGTCCGCATATAACAACTTAAAAACTATCCAACCGAATCGCTTGAAATTAAAAATATATAATTATTGCATAATTTTGTCAATTCATTTCAAATTTTATGAAAATCGGATGCATAGATCAATTACAGGGACAATCAAAATTATTCAGTTACATTACAGCCAATAGGAAAAAATAGTTTCAAGCGCATTTTAATGATGTTGCTCTCTTTCGAACATAATACAATTGATATGCATTTATGAAGTATATACTAAAATATAAATTATGTACAATATGTGTGCAAAGAATATTTGTTATTAATTTACAGGACCACACAAAAGTATTCCATTACATAATGGTATAGGGAGAACATTGTTTGGTGTGCATTTTAATTGTAATTAACTATTTACAATTTTATAAGATTGATATATGAGAGTGATATTTTTAAAACTTCGTTATCGTACGAACGCATCTCATTTGCTAAGCTTCACGTGCAATTTCCAACTTGTTTAATTCTATTTTGCACCAATTTTTTTATGTAAAATTATTAAACACACTGATTGATAACATTTGTAAGAGGAATATATTACAAAAATTATTATTTTTAGAAATAGTAGTGTGATTAGAATAGAAAAATAGTCGCCTGTGGCAGCCCTGTCGTAAATTGAGAAATAGATAGGTGACGGGAAATATATTTTTGCATTACATTTACGACGATATCTCTGAAAATATACTATCTGAAATTAAAATGAAAATACTTTTGAGTTCGGCATTATACGAGCGGTTTCCTTGCACATGACATGTAAATATTTTTTTTTTTTTTTTTTTGTAATTTCAAATAATTTAACTACCCTTTTCCCCCACCCTACATTTTTTTCTCAAATATATTTCTGAATGTTTAACAATCTATAAATATGTGGGGTCAATAGCTTTTATTACTTCTGATATGTGAGAAAAATGGCTGTGAGAGATGTACAGACAATACGAGTAATCTTAAAATGATCCCGTTTTAATTTTTTAAGTACGGAATCCTAAAAACAAGGTTAAGCGTAACAAAGGAGTTAAATTTTTTGTTTAAATGATTATTTTGCTAAATGAAGGGTTATTAAATTCTTTTAAACTGAAATCGTAAATATCCTCATTATCTGTCGTACTTCGAACTTTACATCATTATCTAATTGTGTACGTGGGTATGAATATTTTTCAGGAATTTAAATAAGTTCAATGGCATCCAATGTTCCGAGTGTTATACTTAACATATATGTAAATGGCAATCTCTCCAGCCATATTTTACAATCTTGTTTTGTTTTTTACGCATTTAATTCCGATCATTAGACAAGATTAATCGGGGTTGAATGTCATGTAATAATCAGATTAAGTAATTGTAATTTTACTGGCGGCAGTTCCTTTTTTGGCGAACGATGCTTATTTGAATAACCAGATGTTTAGTTGTTGATCGAATAATAAGGCTGTATTATATCTTTAACACGGTGTATAATTCATTAAAAAATAGTTTAGTGCGATAAAGGAATCGTGTTTAATCTCGTTAGTTTGATTCAGAGACAATAAAAAGGGATTATATGTAATGAGATTTTCAATAAACCGAATGATTGATGGAATTCTAGAAATTCGTAATGGTCTAAGAGCCGACAGCACAAAAAACCTAAGGTAAGAAGCAAAAGGGGAAAAAAATCACTTTCTTTTATAGAAGAGTAGAAATAGGGGAGTCTAATGATCCATGTCTGCAGGAAGTGAAGTGGTGCATAAGACAAAAACTAATACCATCAGTGATTGGCTCGTAGGTTTATAATTGTCCTACAACCAAAAGTTCGAAAACATGGAGAACTTGAAGCAGGAAAATACAATGATTAACCTACGAGTCGGCCACTGCACAATGGGGCAAAAACCCAAAAAGCTGGCCAAAAGTCGAAAAATGAAGTTACGATTTAGGGAATTTTGACTATATAGTTGGCTAGAATAATATTTGGAGAGTCAGAATCTGTATTTAAAAAAAGATTTTTGCTTTTCCCTTACAAGCAGCATTATTTCAAAAATGATGCTTGAAGGGGTATCATTTCGAGCGAACAAAAACAGCAAAACAACAGTTCCTCTAAACGCGTGCTACATTTTATCATATTATCCGATTTTAATGATTTGAAATGGATTCACACTATGATAGTGTGTACTTTATTTGCATGTATTACAAAATTTATATTAAGCACATAAAAATTAATAAATTCATTATCATTTTTGATAAAAAATTTTAGAAAAAATTTTATTTTTTTATTTTTAAACATCAAAAAGTTTAAATGTTCCACAGTGTTCCGCAACGAAATTTAATGGAAATAATAACCTGGGCTATTGTCTAATGATTCATAAAAAACCAGCTGCCTAAAACTGCCTTTCTGCATTTCACGCATATTTTAGTAACTGCAAGTAAAAATGTCACTTTTTCGACCGCTTCAAAAATTTTGAAATTGACTACTTTTCACATAACTTAGCTGATAAATATTTTTCAAAATTTTGAATTATTCAATTTTATAATAGTTTATTACCTATTATATTGTAAATAGGTACTATAACTATAAGATTAAATTAATTTGATAAGTAAGCTTAGTAATGAAAAAATGAAAATAATTCTCTATTATTGATCCGGTAGAATAACATTTTCTTATCGTTATAGGTAGTATTTTTGTTTGTTCTATTGTAATTAGAAGAATTATTTTGTCAATGGCAATATTTGACAGATCAAACTATTGAGTGTATTTCATTAATGCGAGTAAACATCATTATGAATATCAATTTCGCCTATATTAGTAATTTGGATTTGATTTGCAAGTGATTGCACATCTATTCTGAGTACATTTAAACAGATATTTAGCTATGAAGATGGCAGGAGGTCCAATATATTTTTCTTTTCTCCCATGCTACTAGAATACGTAAATGTTGCGAATAATTCATGAATCGTCAATTTGAAAATTCCGAGATCTTCATTTCACTGATTTTATCGGAGCAATCAAGATCTATTTTTCTTTTTCAAGAAATACCGAAGCTACTGTCAATGAATGGGATTGTATTAAACACCAGGAGAATCTACTTATTTTGTTTAATACAATCATTGATACAGAAGAAATAGTCGTTGATAACGAATTAGTGTAATACTCAACATTGCTGCCTATGTCAGACAGCATCTTACAGATCTGAAATTTTTTATTAAGTGGATTGAAATAATTTAGAATTCAAAATGTCTAAGTTACATGCAAAGATGTTTAGAGAGGGCTTGGACCTGGCAGACGAACTGAATAGAAAAAATGAAAAGCTCGTACTCTGCATGAAAAGAAGAACAGTGAAATTGCAAAACAAAATATATAAAAAATATTTCGTTTACAATTAAGACTTCTCATCGAGAAACTAAATCCCAGATTTGGAAGCACAAATGATGGCAATACAATTCAACGATTCTTTGAAAACGCAACTATTTGTGCTTCTATAACGACCGTATACGAAGATTTGATTAAACGATTCTATGTCATAAGTAATTTCTTGTAGCCATATCATTTATTTGATAAATTTCGAAAATTTTTCCTTACAAATAGCTTGTAGATTTGAGCTGCCCCCCTGGTTCTATATGCCTACTTCAGTACACAAACTACTTATTAATGACAAAGAAATAACATTATCTTCATTACTGCCAATTTGTTAAATGCCATAAGATACTGAAGAGTCATGCAACAGACTGATCAAAAGGAATCGAGAAGAGTTATCGCAAAGATGCAATAGCGAGAAAAAAAGAAAGATATTTTTACGTCTTTTAATGTCATCAGATTTTTTCATTTCCAGTTTAGGTAAATTATCGTAGAAGAAATTAAAATCATTGATCCTAAGTCACAGGATCTTCCAATACCACCACCAAGTTTTTCTAACTTTTTTGACACATTGACCTCTGAAAAATCTTTTTATTATACTACAGTTGATTCTAAAGGTGAATTTCTGGAATAAATTTTCGTTTTTATTTTAATAATATAAAAATTAATTAGTCTAATATTTTATTTTCTATTAATGTACTTAAATGTCGATTAAATATGTTTTGGTGTTTTGAAAATTCCTTTTTAAGTTTACCCTCGAAATTTTAAATTTTATTTAAATTTAATTGTTTTTACTTTTAATCTGTAATTTTATTTATTTATTTATTTTTAAAGTTTAACTTTTGAATCCTAATTAGCATCCTGAAAAGTTTACGAAATTGCATGTAAATTGAATAACTTTCGAGACATTTTAATTTTTGTTCCGCCATATTGTATCCGCCATTTTTTTTTTTTTAAATTTTAATTTTGTATTCTTACTTAACATCCTCAAAAACACCTCTATACGAATTTTCGTACAATTTGAATACCATTTTCATATTTTGGCCAGCTTTTTTGGGATTTTGCCCCACTGTGCACTGGTGGTATTAGCTTTTGGCTTTATGCATCACTTCAGTTCCGGCAGACACAGATATTAGACTCATATTTCTACTCTTCCATAAAATAAAGGTTTTTATTCTTGCGCTTGATACCTTAGGTTTTTGTGCTATCGGCTCTTGGACTATAAGGCATAATCTCAAACTAAATAAATTTCGTGGATATTTATGTCTATAATATGAAGGAATAAAATTGTCATAAATGTATGCATTCTGAATTTAAATACCTTTATTTAAATATCCCTTTACCACAATATTATTTTAGAAATTAATATGTTGCCAGCTATGCCGCTGTGGCTTAAAAACTACATAATTTTATGCTATTATGAAATAATAAAGAGGTTATAATTTTAAATCTAAGGAACTGTGCATATATAACGTTATCACTTTAACGAAAGGGGAGATCTGGTACTTGATATCATTTGATATCTCTAGGGGAGAGGGGGGGGGTTGCCTTTTGATATCGTTATCATTTTTGGTTCAGTCAAACTTTTCTTTTTTCAGTAACTTTTTCTTTACATCCAAATAGTCTGTTACCCTTTATTTATTACTCTTTATGTATTTTTTATGGCAATGAAATACTATTATTAAAGCCAGTAAATGTTTATAAAAACATTTCATTCCACAATTTGCCCCAACGGTTAATATTCCTGTTCTTCTGCCATGTGTGCCTATAATTCACTGTTAGCAAAACCAGAAACTTAAAGGATTTTTGCTTTTACCAGTATAAAGAAAGAGAAATAATTTTATTGCCTGTTTTGCTGATAAATTCTGCTTTTACCCTTTTTGGGCAGAGAGCAATTTCAAGAAGACAGTATTACGGTTGAATGCATTATGTAAAAATAAACTATTTTTAAATACTTTTAAATTGTAAGTGACACTTTTAGATGTTATTTGATATAAATTTGTTTCATGTATTATTGAATCTTGTATCTTGAATATGTACTTATTGAATCTATAAACCATGCTACTAATAAATGTGTAATCATATGTGTATATTACGGTATATTACTTTAGAAAAAAAAAAGCATTTTTTTTTTTTCTTTTAGACATTGATAATATTATCTTCGGGAAGGGACAGGGGGGTAGACAAATGATAACGCTTGATATCGTAAGAAAGTGAGAGGGTCCAAAATTGACAAAATATTGATATCGTTATATAAGTACAGCCCCTAGGCTTAATTTTGAACGAATTATGAACCATTTATTATCGACTGATCATGTATTCGATTTTGTTCAAAAATCGATTTTTATTTTATCCAGAGGTCGGATGAACTATAAATATGCTAGATTATATGATATAAAAGGCATTATCAATATAAAATACTATATTCATCTGAATATTAAATTTTTGCGGGAGCTTGACGATACTTATGTTTAATAATAAATGGGCATGTTAATGAATATTCAATTTTTCATTTGATCCTGAAGTTAAAAAAAAAAAAAAAAAAAAAAAAAAAAAAAAAAAAAAAAACTCTATCGCAATTCCTATTTTAAAGAGGAAAAAATACTGCACTTTTTTCCATGAAAATTGGGATTAGTTTGATCCCATTTAAGATGACCAAGGCCATAAAATATTGATGCTTTAGAAAATTTGATGTGATTCTGTAATATGTTATGCACTTACTATGACTCTTTTTATGCAAAAATCATTGCATTTTATTGGAACATCCTACTAAAATCTGATCACGTTTACAAAAGTTAAAGGTTGTATGAAAAGCAAACCGACAATTAATAATATTAAATATCTAAGGCAACAAAGCGTTCTCTCAACGTCCTCAAATTTGAGTACTGTATGCAGTAGAAGATCGATTATCCGAACATGGATCAATCGAACGACCGGTTAACCAAACCCGTTCCAGAAGGTGAAATTCGTGAACCAGGCAGCGAGCTTCAAAATTGTTCAGGAATTGAAAATACGACATGAATGACAGGAAGAAAAAGTTGGAAAAGAGTCATTCACTGAGGAAGCTTTTCAGTGCCTAGAGATAGCCTTCAAGTGCCTGATTACCGCACAGGCCAACTAGGCCGTGGCCTTGGGCCCACTTCTATTGAAGGCCCCAAGCTAAGTAATTTTTTTTGGAAAAAGAAATCTTAAAATTGCAGTTTTTGCAATTATTTTATTAAAAACCAAAATATATTTTGGTTAACATTGCAACTGTATCGTAATATTTAATAATATCCCTTTTCCTTATGCCCCCCTTAAAAAAAATCGCAACTATTTCGCTGCCATTCAAAAAGGTACTGGGACTTCGGCCCCGCACAACCTTAATTGGGCTCTATTGAAGTTATTGGAGCAAGAAGAAGAATTTGATTCTGCCCAACTGCTTTCATTAAAATCTAATAAAAGATTTAGCCCCCCTTTCCCCAAAAAAGAATGTGCTTTAGTACTGTACTTTTGGCTTCTTGAAGATTTCTTTCATGCTTTTATTGCTTGACAGTTTGTTCCCTTCTTGTTGTACAAAATACATACATATTTGTGTTTAATATCACTGTTTATTTATTTCACTACGCTCATATAACTGTACTGTAGTAAAAAAAAAAAAAAAAAAAAAAAAAAAAAAAAAAGATCGGTTATCCTAACATCTCCAACTAGTTCGGATAATTGATGATCCACTGTAGTTCACATTCCCGAAATTTGTGATTCGTTTTCAGTTTTTTTAAGAATGGGGATAAATTTGTGGGGCAAAAATATATAAAATTTGAAAAAAATTCATATTAATGCTTTCACTTTCCAAACACTCCCTATACATGGCATAAAATTCGAAAGAAAAAAGAAGAAAATTCAAATCTTGCATAATGCTTATAAAGGTGTATTGAAAGAAATTATTCACAGAAGTCTATTATTTTATAAAATGCCTGTATATGGCACAGCAGCATATAGACATGTTCTGGATCAGGGATACCCAAACTTTTAGACCGACGTACCACTAAACAGAAATTTATATTTTCACGTATACCATCAAAAAGGAAAAAAAATCTCAAATGCAATGCAGAAAAACCAATATAAAGTGTATTTTTTGGGGTGACAAATATAGGTGCACTTAAACAAAGAAAATGAATTCTCTTTGTTAAAAATGGAAAAAAAAAATTACACATTTGAAGTCACCTTGTTCGTCATTTTTTTTTTTTTTTTTTTTTTTTTTTTTTTTTTTTTTTTTGTTATATGACTGATATGTTTATATCAATAATAAAATACACGACAAAATTTAATAAACCTACATAAGAAATTCACATACATTCTGAAAATAAACTGATTATTAACGCGAGATCGAATATCTGAAAGTAATACATACTCATACAAAACAGTAATAGAAGAAATCTTTTTCTTTTTTTTTCAGGGAGGATGAAAAGTCTACTCAATATCTACCGAAGCATTAGTTCCATTTGTCTTAAATTTCTAATTGAAATTACATTATAATAAGAGGAAGCAAAACGCTGTCAAAGCAAAGCAGTAATAACAGAGAGCAGGCAACACTGAGCCTGTATCAAAAGCCTGACAAATCAAAAAAGAGGAGCAGGAAATTGAGCTGTTTTATTTTATTTCACGTACTGTACCTTTTATTCCATGTACAAAAAAAAAAAAAAAAAAAAAAAAAAAAAAAAAAAAAAAAAAGGTCGCATTTTCACGTACCAGTAAACAAAACTCCATGCACCAGTACTGGTACGCGTACCATAGTGAGCGTACCATAGTTTGAGAGCCTCTGTTGTAGATGACAATATCTATATGTTCAATTAATGATTAAAAATAAGGATTTTTTCAATATCAAATATTGATTTAATTATATTATCTTACGTTTTAAACATAAATTGTTATAAATATGCATTTTTAAAAATATAAATGAATAATTCTCCGAATTTTTTTAATTAAAATTTCCGATTTTTTCTAAAAAAAAGAAAAGGAAAGAAAATAATTTTTTTTAAATAAAATTTATCTGAAAATTACGTTTAATATTAGAAAAATTAAAAACATTAAAATTCCCCCTAAAAGATTCGAACTCGCAATCTTTCACGTGAAAGACGGATATTTTATCATTGAGATATGGAACCTCCGTGATATACACTACATGGTCAAAGATGACCGTCCACTTGCGATTTTAGAAATTTTTGTTAAGTATCTAGAAAAATACATGAGGAATTATCCTGAAACTCTAAGTGTATAAATATAATAATACAAGGCATACATTTCCGTGAAGATTTTCCCCCGAAACTCCATAGGGAAATGTCAACAAATTAAAAAAGACTGAATATATTTTGGATAACCCTGTCAAAACTAATGTATCAAAAGCGCTCAAACTGTAGATTATGATTAAGTGGCTTATTGTAATAAACTGTGTTCATTTTTAGGTCGATAGCATGCATACTCGTAGAAAAATTAAGGTTTTTATAAAAACAGTCCCAAATTTTCCCAAGAGTTTTGCTTATGATTTGCGGAGTTCTTAATGTAAAAAATTATTCTTTTCTGAAAATATGACAAACAACATTGCACACAATACCCTGTAATCAAAAATTAAAAAAAAAAAATGTATGAAAAATAAGTAGGTTTACTAAATAATTTTTCACTGCGCATGCGTCAATGACATCAAAATTTCATTTGCATATTATGTTAGCTAAATGTATAGAGCAACTTTTGTAAAAGTCTCAAAATCATAGCTTGAAAATTCTGAAAGTGATTGTCTATAGAATAAGTACAAAATCCGTTGTTCCCAAAATGAAGCCAAAATAAATAAATAAATAAATAAAATAAATGAGGGGCTTTATCCAAATGTAGTACTACGTCCCATATTGTGTATTCTATATTCACACTAAGCAATGAATATATGGGTACAACCCTTCTTGTTTCTGCTTCACTTTGGGAATAACGGATTTTCAACTTATTCTATTGACGATTATTTTCAGAATTTTCAAGCTATGATTTTGAGATTTTCATATAAATGTTCCCCAATACATTTAGCTAACATAATATACAAATGAAATTTTAATATCGTTGACGCATGCGCAGTGAAAAATTATTTAGTAAACCTACTCATTTTTCATGCAGTTTTTATTATTTTTAAATTCTGATTACAGAATATTGAGTGCAATGTTGTTTGTCATATTTTCAGAAAATAATGTTACTTTATATTAAGAATTCTGCAAATTATAAGCAAAAATCTTGAAAAAATTTGGGATTGTTTTTATAAAAACCTTAATTTTTCTACGAGTATACATGCTACCAGCATAAAAATGAACACAGTTTATTACAATAAGCCACTTAATCATAATCTACAGTTTGAGCGCTTTTGCTAAATTAGTTTTGACGAGGTTATCCAAAATATATTCATTCTTTTTTAATTTGTACACGGTCCCCAATGGAGTTTTGGGAAAAAATCTTCACGGAAATGTATGACATGTACTATTATGTTTACACACTTAGAGTTTCAGGGTAGTTCCTAAAGTAGTTTTCTCGATATTTAACAAAATGTCTAAAATCGCAAGTGGATGGTCATCTTTGGCCATATAGTGTACAGGGAAATTAAAATTATGTTTTGAAATCGGAAAAGAACGAATTCATTTAATTAAAATAATGCAATTTTTTTAAATTTTGAGTATGACGTACAGAGGGTATCCAGTTCCACGTAAAAACAAGAAAGACAAAATCATGCGTCAAGCATAAATTATGAAACACTTTCCAACACATTCAGAATAATATAACAAAACTGCACCGTTAAAAAAAATTAAAATATGGCATCTCATTTCATCCCACGTTAGTGCATAACGCATGTCAAACAAAACTCAATTTCAGCTGTTCCCATATACAATCGGAAAATAATCTGAATTGTTTACCAACCCTGTATATGATGTAGAGATTTGTATCTATTAACAACATGCATTCCAAAACTTAGTTCATTTAAGAGATTCATATATTTCCGTTAAAAATTCACCTTCAGCAATTTCTTCTAATAAGGAGAATGGTATACGAATGCGTTTGTGCAGCCCTCTATATGAGATATAGAATTTAGGTATGAAGATTAATATGCAAAAAACTAATTAAATTTAAAAGTGCATACCGAATTTTAAAACGCACTCTCTAGTAATTATTATGCAAAACCGACTTCTTTTGTGTGTCCCTGCAAAATAATAAAAAAAAATGTTATAGTTATTCAGTTTTAACGTAATCGTAGTGAAATTCAGTGATTTATATCAGTTTCGATGTAATTAAAATAGCATAATGCAATTAAAATGCTCTCCAAATGATTTTCCCCCCATATGCCATAATGTTATCGAATTCATTTGAGTGTCCCTGTAAATGAACCATTCATACTTCACACCATTCCCTGTAAATACTTCATATTCAAAATCAAACATATTCTGGTGACCCCAAATAAGCTTTATCAATTGCATGAAAATCCGAGTCTATTTCGGGGAGTTAGAGTGTGGACAGACGGACAGACAAACCGACTGCATAAGTACTTTTCAACTTTGTTGGAAAGTGCTAAAAAGGGATTTGACCATAAGGGTTTTGTGAGATGAACGAAATTCTAAAAAAATAGCCTACTGATCGACTTAAATAACCTCTTATTTTGTATGTCTCTCGCTAAAATACGATACAATACTTGCTAAAACGACTATAAAATTCATTTATATTGTAAATATTTAATGTAATTTCATAACTTATGAAGTATTCTTAAAGACCAGTTTGTAACAGCTTTTCTTACAGCATATATTTATGAAATGTTAATGAGTTTCAAGAGGCCGATAACAGGATATCATCAAATTACATTTGGATAAACATACAAAGAAAGAATAAATATATAGAAATATACAGAAATAAAACTGATAAAAGAAAACATATTGATTGAATATAAAATTTCTATATTTGAGGTCTCTTACTAAAATAAGACATAATATTTACTAAAACAGTTATAAAATTTATTTATATTCGGAATCTTTAGTGTAAATTTTATTTATATCCTGAATCTTTGATCTAGTTCTTTCATAATTTTTAAATTCTTCTTAAAGACGAGATTACAACAGCTTTTCCTACGTTATTTATGAAATGTTTTTTAAGTCAACGTGTTTTAATTTCCCGATAACAGAACAAGAATACAATCGAAAAAGTCATACTTTAGTTTGTTAATCTCGTATTCTGTTCATACATTCTATTGTAACAAAATGCATATATCCATTCAAAAACTACATTTAAACAAATATACAAAGAATAAAAAAAAAATAATAATAAATGGAGATAAATAAAGAAATAAACTAATAAAAGAAGACGTATTGGTTGAATAGAATAACTTTCTATTTTTGATGTCTTTTACTATAATAAGTCATAATACTTGCTAAAACGGCTATAAAATTTATCGATATTTAGAATCTTAAATCTAGTTCCATAACTTTTAAGCATTTCTAAAGAAGAGATTGCAATAGTTTTTTTTATACGATATTTATGCGAAATTTCTTAAGTCAACTTGTATCAATCGAATGATAAATGGACAATAATACAATCGAACGAGTCATATTTTAGCTTGTTAATCTCGCATTCTGTTCGCCAAAAATCCAATTTGGAGATTTGTGCTGTTATTTGAGGTGAGCGAGTACCTTTTTTACATATATATCTGTCCATCTATCGGTTTGAACTTGTAACGGATCGGCTGGCATTTCAGTTCAGACGCTCACGAAGTTTACACTCTGCTTATTCATGCGTTCAGTCAAGAATAAATGTGAGTTTGTTTCTTAAAATATACATCTATTTGGAATGAATTTTAAATCTGACCCTTTTTAAATGCCTAATGCAGCAGGTGTTTAAAAATAAGTGGATAACAGGCCAAATTTATGAGACATTAGTTGTCTGCGCATGTAGTTCAAATGCAAGAATGCCTCAAATAAGAAAGATGACTGAAATTTGGTAATTTTAATGATCTGTGAAATTTTGAAGGGAAGGCATGAAAAATAAAGTTTTGTTCAGTCGCTTTTTTGGCATAAAATATAATTTGTAAAAAAAATGTCACCCTCTTCCCCCTCACCCCCATCCTTCCCTCTATTTCGCTTTCCATTTGATTCTTCTCTTACCATTTCATTAATGGCCACACCAATGAATTACCATTTCATTCTCAAATTGCAAGGTCCACAAATGCGAAAATTTATGACACATTTTCTGACTCATTAGGTGCGTTCGTAATTGTGTAAATACGTATCACCTATAGTCGTTGTTCAGTCTGTCCGCATGTAATATACCAAAAAATACCCAACCGAATCGTTTGAAATTTAAAATATATAATTGTTGCATAATTTTTTCGAGACACTTCAGATTTTATGAAAATCGGATGTATAGTTTGATTACATGGACAATCAAAAGTATTCCGTTACATTACGGTCAATGGGGAAAAATTGTTTCAAGTTCATTTTAATCGTGTTACAGCCTTTCAAACAGGATAAAATTGGTTTGGATTTACTGAAGTGTACTAAAATATACATTAGGTGCAATAAGTGGTGCAAGAAATGTTTATTATTCATTTACAGAACTACGCAAAAAAATTCCGTTACATAATGATGCACGGGAAAACATTGTTTTCGGCGTATTTCAATCATATTAAACTATTTCATATATAATGGAATTGACATACATAGCTGAGATTTATTACAAGTTATTTCCTGCATTATAGAAAGTACTAACAGCATTTACAGGGACTCACAAAATATTTTGGTTACTATACTGTATCAGAAATATTGTATAGACTTTTGCTGGAAGTGCATTTTTAGTTGTGATATGAGTTTTTAAGTTTAACTGCATTTTTGCATATTACGTTGTGTATACTGTAGATTATATGCAAGATAACATAACAGAATCTGTAAGAGTTACAGAGTATGAATGAAAATAGCTTAAGAGTGGTTTTCGAATGAGCAATTTTACGATATCCCATGAGAAATAATGATTCTAGGCGTGCCATGATGATTACGTCCTATTTAAGATGAAGTCCTGTTATTTTTGCAATACTGAATTGAAGATATATGATCGTATTAAATTTATATTCATGCATTTTTTCATAAGAGTTTAACAGCTAATGCCCCAAGGTCTTAATATTTATGAAATTAATTATAGTGTAAATGCACCTCATTTGCTATGTTTTACGTACAATTTCCAACTTGTTTTTAAACGTAAAAGCGTAAAATTGGCAGGACTGTTTAAACAATTTGGAATCTAGTGCATTTTTTTTTTTTTTTGATGAATAAATTACTTAATTGAATTATAAGCGATTTTTTTCAAATTAAGAAAAATTTTCCTACTTTTCCGCATTATAACGTCAGGAAATTTGGTCCAAAATCCTCATTTTGAAAGTATTTTTTGAAAGATATTTTACCTTTACTAAAAGATGGCAAACGCTATTCTATTACATAGTTTCTAAATAAGAACACTTGCAATTTTACGCATTTCTGAACAAAAAGGAATTCGGAAATTGTTTCCTTTTGATTTGAAAATAGTCAAAATGGCTGCTCATCAATCAAGCTGCAAATTCTTCTTTCTAATGCTAAAGCTATATAGACTTCAAAAATGCATCCATATTTTTCAAATTTATCCTCGGAAAAATAAAATTTTTACCTTCTGCTTTCTGTATGCTCTTCTTGAAAAATATGTGTTTCTTATTAAGGTTTCGTCCATCTGACGAAATCCTATTCGTTTCTGTCCTCTGTCTGCCCATCTGTTACAAAATCCGTTCACAAAATCTGTATAAGTCAGAGACTTTAAATTTTGTAATTTTACCGCTGAATACCTCACACGACAAATAATAAAGTTAGATCTATTTATAATCATAACAGATCATAATGGAATATATTATAATCATAATAGATCATAATAGAATCTACTATAATCATAAATGATCATTAGATCATTTGTGCTAGCTTACTTACTTGTGCTAGGTTAATTTGGAAAAGCTTACTTAGTTTGATTTTATAATACAGTTTGAATACTTGAAACTTATGCTTCACATATTGAATACTTCATACATTTTAACTTATTTATGCATAAACAGTAAACTTATCGATTGTTAATGACCCAGTTATTATTATTATTATTATTATTATTATTATTTTTTACTGCATTTTGAGGTAACACAAAATTTCATTTTATAAACCTCGCTGCACTTGTTTGCTTTTATCGATATATGGGTCTACATCAAATGCTGTTTAAGGAATTCTGATTTTTCAAAAGCTTCTTTGAATCCTTTTAATGTTATTTCTCTTATAAGTATTTTTTTTTAATTTCATTGTTAAAAATTCGACTCTATCTTAATGGAATAAAAAAGATTGTCCATTTTCTGCTTTGCCCAGGAATCGAAAATTTCTATGCACTAATCGAAGGAGCACCTATTGAAAATCTTCACATAAAACATGATTCTTTAAATTTATGGAGGGATTCATTTCTATTACTTATTCCTCACCCTGAATAAGCCACTGCTTGTATTGTTAAAGGAAATACTCTATCAAATGTATACAAAGGTTTTCAATGGTATATGTTTAAGTCGAATTGCTGCAAAGGGAATAAATGCACATGAATAAAATTATTTATCCTATTCCTTGAGTAATGAAATTTTCGAATAGATCGTATGCTATTTCAAGGTCTCACGGAAATGAAATTTTACTTCTTTTTACTTTGCTGAAAAAAAGTGTGAAAATCTACTCTGATAAAAGTTCCTTTATATAATAAAATAATAGAAATGAACAGACCACCCAAAAAAATCTAAAAGCAAAATGTGTAATTTCAATCGTAATTGCATTCAATTTGCGTGTAAAAATTGTAAAATGTGTCTAGTTTCTTCTTTAAAAAATAAGAAATAAATCTGTACTGAGATGCATGCGCCCTACACTCCCAACCTCCTCCTTTTTTTATTATAATAATTTTCTACAAAATTAGTTCCCATACAGTTAAATAATTTCACTTCATTTTTTTCTTTAAAAAGAATCAGATTGAATTTTAACACAAGAAATTCTTTTTGCATCGTTGTAAAGCATTTTAAAGATTATAAAAGTAGTTTTCTCCTTTTTTACCAACCCTTTTCTTATATCAATTCGAAAGAAACTACTTTTTTCCCCTCATGAACTGAAACGAATATTTGAAAGCTCACTAGAAAAATTCAAAAAAATTCCACTTTCTTGAATTCTTAAATGATTTCAGATTTCGGGCTTTATTGTTTGAATCTCGTGGAGAATAATTTTTTTAATCGAAAAGGTGAACAAAAATACATAACCTGACAAATAAATTTTTATTTCAAACTGGGAAGCGAGAAGCTGATTTGTAAAATTTTCCGCGTGAGATGTTTTTTGCGAGAATGTTGAATAGAAGAGTAAAAAACAAATTGTGTTCTTTTCAGATTCAAAATTGAATTGGCTGGAATGCAAAGTAGCAACAATTGCCGGAAGAATTCACAACATAAAAATAAATCTTTAATACATGTTAAATGTTTTTTTCCACTCAATGATTGAATAATAATATACATTCAACTTTTCAAAATAATGATAATAATAATAATCAACGGCGGACAGTGGTTCAAGGAGTTATTCCTTTTACTTACCCATCATACGTAGTCTCGCAATCGTTTTTAAAATTAAAAAAAAAAATTTGACGGATTTATACGTTTTAGACACTGAAGATTTCGAAAAATAGATTTTTAGAAAAAAAAAATTTGCCGTCCGTCTGTCCGTGTGTGTGTCTGTAAACGCTCTATCTCCCGAACAAATTGAGATAGAGACTTGAAATTTTGTATGTGCTTAGTATGTAAGAATATGACGAAGCCTATTTAATATCTGTAACCTCGATTATCCAGAACAATTTTTTTCGGACTCTCAAAAAATTCGTTCTGATGAAAGGTACATAAAAATTTTCAAAATGTTTTATTTTAAAGAATGGTCGTAAAAGGCAATAAAATAACACAAATTTTGCATAAAGAACGAAGTCGATCGAATTATTAGTTGCCGAGATATCTGTAATCCTGTTTTCTACATTCTTCGATTTTTCCTGACCCTGTATTTCATTCAAATTTCAATTCAAAGATATATTTTAATTGGAAATGAGACGCGGTTATAAGGATGTTTCTTTTTCGCAATTCAGTACTACTTAAATAGTTTGGCGTGTTGTATAATTTGTCGAAATAGATTCATCAGCAACTCATTAATAGAGCTTTATTATGCATAATAAAAATATTTAAATACACGTTTGAATTTTGTTTTGGAATTGCAATACATTTTATAAATAGTTTACAAATGTTTTATTTTCATATATTATATATGCATATATATGATGGGTAAGTATTACGGTGGCCCCCAACGACTAGTTTTAAATAAAATTTACAAGAGTCGATTCAGGTATAAAAAGTAAATTCATTAAAATGCGAAATAGCAACAACTATCTAAAAATTGAGCATTTATCAAAAAACTTTAACTCGTAGTATTTTTTTCCCCTACACAATCAGTAAATAGAAATATTCTTTGGCGCTTTGAAAAAATATTTTTCAAAAGCAGAAAATGGTTCAAAGCTTTATTCTTCAGTAAAAACAATTTCCAATTATTAATTCAAATTTTGGAGAAATAAAATATTTTTATGCTTAAAACATTATTGCTATAAAGAAATTGCCACGCAGCTACTGTGAGTGATTCTAGACCGCTTGATCAAAAATATGAATAAAAAACTAGATTAATCCTTAACTGTTGCCATACTGTACTCATACACCATTGATTTTTAGATTCGTTCTTAGTTACATAAATATTTAAATCTACATATTGTAGTTGTTGTCTAGTCCGTCCGTCAGTTCGCATATAAGAGCACAAAAACTGCCCAACCAAATATACATAATCGTTTCAGAATTTTGTCGAATTAATTCAAATTTTATGAAAATTGAATCAAAACTTAAAAAAAAAAAACTTAGATCCTATCATACGTAATTAATTTAATGATATCCCACGATAAGAAATGATTCTAGATTACGATGGTGATTTACGATATTTACGATGAAGTTCATTTGATGAAGTTGGATATTTACGATGAAGTTCATATTGTATCTGTATTACACTAAATTTAATATGTACATTATATGGTCGAAGGTGACCGGCCATTTGCGATTTTAAACACTTTGTTAAATATCTAGAAAAATACATGAGAAATTATCTGAAACTCTAAGTGTGTAAACATAATAGTACAGGTCATACATTTTCGTGAAGATTTTTTCTCAAAACTTCACAGGGGACCGTCAATAAATTGAAAAAGAACGAATATCTTTTGGATAACCCTGTCAAAACTAATGTAGCAAAAGCGTTCAAACTGTAGATTATGATTAAGTGGCTTAGTGTAATAAACTGTGTTAATTTTTTATGCGAATAACATATATACTCGTAGAAAAATTAAGGATTTCATAAAAACAGTCCCAAATTTATTCAAGTTTTTTGCTTATAATGTACAGAGTTGTTACATAAAATAAAGTTTATTTCTGAAAATATGTCAAACAACATTGTACACAAAATCAAGTAATCACAATTAAATAATAATATTAATTGTATGAAAAATGAGCAGGTTTTCTAAATAATTTTTTACTGTGCATCGTGAATGCTATCGAAATTTCATTTGCATATTGTGTTAACTAAAGGTATAGAGCAATTCTTATGAAACTCTCATAAACATAGCTTGAAAATTCTGCAAGTGATCGTCGATAGAATAAGCTCAAAATCCGTTGTTCCCAAAACGAAGCAAAAAAATGGGGGTTTGTATCCAAATACTATGTGCCATATTGTGTATTCTTTATTGATACTAATCAATGAATAAATGGATACAGCCCCTCATCTTTTTGTTTCATTTGGGAATAATGGATTTTGAGCTTATTCTATGGACGACCACTTTCAGAATTTTCATGTTATGTTTTTGAGGCTTTCACAAAAGTTGCTCTAAACATATCGCTAACACAAAATGCAAATGAAATTTTGATAGCATTCACGCATGCGTAATGAAAAATTATTTAGTGAACCTGCTCATTTATCATAAAATTTTTATGTACTTATCAAGTGACTATAGGCCCCTTGTATTGACGTCACAGCAACGGCTATTCCTCTAATCTGGTGCACATCTGAAGCCCAAACAAAACATCATAACTTTCCGTTTGTTGTTTAAAGCACCTGTGGTCTTTCTGTTTAATTTTGATTTTTCTTATTCTTGCATTTTTTTTCTAAGTACTTTAAAAATGAAGCGCAATTTACTATTTTTATAAATGTGAAAACACCACATTTGCCTTATGTTTGGGCGCCAGATGAAGCATGTGGCGTGGCGTCACGTGCAAGGGGTCTATAAAGAACTCGTCTTTCGGCTTCAACGTTCACCACGATGCTAGATTATTATGTCGTCTCTCCTTATCTTAGCCCCATGGTCGATAATGAAATCTGATCTTTAGAAGTTGCAAATAATTTTGCTTTGCACTGTAGTCCAAATGTTTTGCGAATTAAACGAATGTACTTAAAATCTCTTTTAAGTGCGATTTCAAATGCTATGCCAAAAATATCCGTCAACACATTTTGGTCTCGAAATATTTATCCCGTTCTTATCATTTTGCTCCTGCGTAATTTTAGAAAAATAAGTATTTTTAAATATATCAAAAAAATATGGGCCATTTTTTAAAACTATTACTTAAATATTAATGGAAATAGTATGTATTTAATTTCAACACAAAGATTTGTGCATTTGCGTAACAAACGCGAACTCATTCCATGGATTTTATATCGCTCCTATAGTTTTGCACTCTATTGTATACTCAGTTATATTTTTTATCACTTTTGAAAGTTTAATTATAGTTTTAACATACATGATTTCTCATTTGATATTCAGATACGTTATACAGAATGGCCCAAAAGTCCATGAAACATTTTAATATTCAATACAAAATCAACTTATTGTCGAACAGGAATGCTGTTTTATTTAAAACGCTTCTCATGATGTAAAGTTTTGTCAAGAAAATGAAAATAATTAGTTTCAATCTTCAATAATAGATGGATCCACTTGTCCATATGTTTAGTTTCAAACATATACTTTATCTGATTTTCAGATTAATTTTGACGTTGTGGCACAGAAATGACAACTCCCATCCTTATTTACTTTTTCATTCGCCCTTTTTGTGCCACAGCGTCAAAACTAATCTGAAAATTAAATAAAACACACGTTTGAAATCAAACATACGATCAAGGGGTACTATCTACGATCAAAATATCGAATAAATTATTTTCATTTTCTTGACGAAAACTTTAATCTTGTAAAAAATTTAAATCCAAACCGCACTCCTGCATAACAACCTGATTTTATATTGGATTTTAAAATGTGTCAAGGATTTTTGGACACCCTGTATATTATTCGTTAAAATCTTTGCAGAACTGGAGAGCTATGAGTAAAATTTTAACATTTCAAATAAAACTAAGTATATTTTTTAAAAAAAAAATTGTAACAACTAAAAAATGAGAGAGAGATCATTATAAAATAAATAAGTTAAAAAGATTGACTTCTTAAAGAAATATTTTAAAAACAGGAATGTATTTCTCGCCCCATATATTTAACGAGGGAAATTTAAATTAATTTATTTTCTTTTTCTGAGTTCCTCACAATATCACCGAGGTAAAACAAGTTCCCTTTTAATCATCTCGCGTAACGAGATTAAATTTCTTTTTTTTTTTCAGAAAAGAAAGTCAATCAGCGATTAAACTCATTGTTTATGCGAGCAATTAATAAGACAACACTGGAGGAAAATCTTGAAACAGATCAACCATATACGTAAACTAGTCGTTGGGGGCCACCTTAATACTTACCCATCATGGATATGTGTATCAAAATAAAACATGTGAAACTATTTATACAATGCATTGCAATTCATAAACAAAATTTAAACATTGTTAATATACATAGTAATGCTATATTAAAGAACTGCTGATGTACCAATTTCGACAAATTATATAAAACGCCAAACTACTCAAGTAGTACCGAACTGCGTAAAAGAAACATCCTTATAACTCCAAAAATAATAATTCTATTAACTAACAATTAACTGCGTCGGATTAAGCGTCTCATTTCCAATTAAAATATACTTCTGAATTGAAATTTGAATGAAATACAGGGTCATGAAAAATCGAAGAATATGAAAAACAAGATTACAAATATCTCGGCAACTAATAATCCGATCGACTTCGTTCTATATGCAAAATGTGTGTTATTTTATTGCCTTTTACATCCATTCCTTAGAACAAAAAAAAATTGAAAATTTTTATATACCTTTTATCAGAACGAATTTTTCGAGAGTCCGAAAAAAATAGTTCCGGATAATCGAGGTTGCTGATATTAAATAGGGTTCGTCCCATTCTTGCATACTAACTACATACAAAATTTCATGTCTCTATCTCAATTTGTTCGGGAGATAGAGCGTTTACAGACAGACAGACAGACAGACAGACGGACGGCAAAATTTTTTTTTTCTAAAAATATGTTTTTCGGAATCTCCACTATCTAAAACGTGTAAATCCGCCAAAAAAATTTTTTCGATTTTCAAAACGATTGCAAGACTTACCCTATACTACGTATGATGGGTAAGTAAAAAGGAAAGGAGAATCTTTTAGTAAAAAGAAAATGATAATAACAATGACGGATCAAGTATTTTAAAATCGTCTTAAAAATCTTTTTATATCGACCAGCAAACTTTTGCTTTATTAACTCACGTTAAAATTAAAACAAAAGCTGTGATAGAAAGAATTCCAGTTATCGCTATATGCGACGCAAAAACGGAAATGTTCAATTTAGGGACAATTATTTAATATGCATAGTCTCTTCAGACCTGAAGTACAGAAATGTGTACCTCCATTCTTTTCCTCATAAAAACTAAACTGTTCGAATTTTTTGCATTTTTATTTTACTTCTATACAGCTGAATGTTTTTTGCTCTATAACAAAACCAATAAATGTCAGCACTGATGAATATTACCTCATAAAATAAATGTTATTTTCATCCGAGTTTCGAAAATACCTTCAAAACATTGTGGCCAAGAAAGTAAGAAATATTCATGATTATTTAACTTAAATGCTTTACAGAAAAAAAAAGAGAGAGAGAGAGTGGGGATTTGCTGATTATTTACTTGTTTAAAGATATTAATTTTTTTATTGCGTAAATTTATATTACTTATAGTTAAACTGATGCTTTAAGGGAATTAGTACTTTTATATCCGTACTTGTAAACCTAAATTACCAGTCCCCTAAAGTACTGATTTCATAATAATGACTCTTTCTGTCATCTATGGTGTCATTTCAGTTAAGCAAAAGCAATAAATATATATTTATAGAGTTATTTTATGCTCAGGTCTGAAGAGGTCAGGTAGGCAGTTCTTATTTTTTGTATATTTATCAAGAAACTAGGTACTTAATAATCTTTACAGCAATATACTAACATAACGGTATGGAGTGCAATCCCAACCCTTAATTTTCTTTCTTTTCATGTATAAGGAAAGGGCAGCTGACATCACTGTGGGCTCTTATTAGTGTGGGCAAGCTGTTTTCGCCCGTGCTTCGTTATAGCACCGACTTTGCATATGAATTCAGGCATTCTGATTGGTCTACAAGTTTTATTATGGTTGTCCGCTTGCTATGATTGGGCTACGTCGTCAAGATGATTCCTACAATGATAGCTATGACGAAAGTGTAGCGGTAGATTGGTTGACAGAAGTGTTTGTTTGTAAACATGCCCTTTCCTTATAATTAATGTTTTTTATTGTACGATAGCACAAATCTTGAACTTTTTAACCCATTACAACTCATACAAGGATGAAATCATATAAATTTGTGAAATCTACCTTACTTTGGAAATGACAATTCTTCTACTATTTATTTTAAAGTTTTCATTTCTTTCATTTTTTTTCATGACAAGAATGAGTTTATTTTTCATTTTTTTATGTTTATATTCTCATTTATGTATGATGTATTTTACCTCGCCTTTAGTATAGCTTATATTACTAATATTATTTCTTAAAAGAATAAATTAATTGACACATTAAATCGTTGTTCTAAATCACTAAAGTTCCAATAGATGGAGAAGTCATAAATGGCGTCACTCTAAGCTGTTCCTATCGCCCTCCTGCATCAGCTATATTTAGCCTCGTCTTGCACTGGAGACTACTGATTGGACTGATATCGGTCAAAGTAAAATGTGGCGAACACGGGAGATTGGGAAAGAATTCATTTTCTGGCTTCAAAGCTTTCCAAAGTCGATTATTGTTATGTTTACCCCTCTCGTTCCATTGCTCCATGGAGTAAACGCACTTATTGTTACATCATCACTTACCTTTTCATCGTTTTTTTCCATTGTGAAATTTCAATTAATATCAAAAAATTATTTTAAATAAAAAATTTATTAAAAATAATCGATTAATCAAATTCTCGAAAAAGTAAATATTGATTGTGAAAAATGAAACATTGTGAAGAAATGACGCGATTGAGCATAAATTTTCAGTAAATGCAAACTATGTATAGTTGATAGGCAAATGATTCAAATTTAAGAGTCACTTCGCATATGTGGGCCGAGCGGCGCTCTCGTGACTGCTGCTAAAACCGTTTAAATAGAGGGCTGTAACAGGACGTTGAAAGTAGCATAAGATTATCTGCTAGTGGTAAGTGTTAGGTGAGATGTAATTGTGCCTCTTTGAGAAAAAAGGCGATATTTAAACAACAAACGGAATTTGAACGGAAAGAATCATCAGCTTTCATGAAGGAGGTTTTTCTATCGTGTAAAAACAGCTTGTATACAGCGTAATAACAGCACAAAATGCACATGCAATTTGAAAGCAGTGGACCGACGAGAATCTATGAACTCGAAATTCTGGGAGTGAACCTCGAAAAGGGACGTCAATGCGAAATATTAGACACTGCAAAAAAATGGTCTATATGGCGCTGATGAACTTTGCAGTTTCATCTAGCCAGTTGACAACACATCGATCAACTGCTATGGATGTATTATTGTCTGCCCCGTCAATTCTTCGACGTCTGCTATTCGCAGACTGCTTGCAAGAATTCCTTTATATAGGATACCCCTCACACAAAACCATTGACGTCTGTGGGTGCAATGGGCTCATGAACATAGAGACTGGAGTGCAGATTGACAACAAGTAGCTTTTTTCTTGACGAATCCCGCTTTAATTTTTGTTACGATGATAGCAGCATTTGTGTTAAATGCTATGCCGGTGAACGCTACCTTCCGGAGTGTATTATGCATTATCAAATGTCATAGTGGACGAATACCAGGAGTTATTGTCTGGAGGTGCGACTGCATATCATGGACGATCACAATTACAGCAAATTCTGGGAAATCTGAATGGCAACAGGTACATCAGTGAAACTCTAGAGCCAGAAGTCGTTCTTTTCCTTCAAGTCATTTATTAAGTTCTGTCTTTTAACAGGATAATGCCCGCCCACTTATTGCATGAAATATTCAAGACTTCTTGTCAACAAAACACATATAGCTTCTTCCATGGCTTGCGTAATCGCCAGATATGTCACCTATTGAATATATGTGGGATTTCGTTGGTCGCTGCCTCACTCGTGATCCACGTCCTACAACTTCTACAGATGAACTTTGGGTACGAACAGAAATAACATGAAATGCTCTTCTTCAGGCAGACATTCAAAATATGTTGTTAGTCTATGTTACGTCGTATAGCAGCACTTATTGAAGAGCATGGTGGGTACACCAAATACTGATTTCGGACATATTTTTTTTTTTCTGATTTGAAAATTTAATCCTTTGTTTGTACCAATGCTATTTGTTACAGGGTTCGTGCGCTTCAAGGATCTTTTATCAAAATGTTTGTAAAGTATTATTTGCCTAATTTGAATGGGGGGGGGGGGATCTAGTTTTAGATATAGCAATCAGAACTTTACGAATTTTCTGGTGCAAAATCACCTAAAATCCCAGGAATCCCCTGATACGTACGAACCCTGTGTTAGTACATTAAATTTCATTTAATTCTGATGGTTCTTTCACGGTGTTGGAGTTTTTACTAACATAAGTTTGTTTTCACAAATAGCTTAGAACTGTATGCAATTTCTAGAACTGTAGTACATCAGGAAGGGAAAGAGAAATAGATTTTAAAATTCCATCTTTATCGGCATGAAAGAGAAAGTTTAAATAAATAAATTAAATTAAATTAAATCAAAGTGCATAAAAACATAAATATAAACACTAACATGCTTTTTTTTAAAACATTGCAATATCAAAGAAATATTTAGTTACCAGTCTATTTTTAATCTATATTTAGGAACATGCTATGAATATTTTCTTAAACTTGCTTAAAATAACTACATTTCTGGGAAGTTCCTCGCGCAATTTTTGTTTTTATCTAATAACATTCTTAAACTCGAAACACTGCCCAAATACCACTTTTACTTTATAGTGCATTTTATCCCTTGAAGACGCATAACGCATTCGATTAGCATACTAATTCACTTTCTTGTCTAGACCAATAAAATGAAAAAACCAATAAATAAAATGAAAAAATAAAACTGCATAAAAATAATTTTCCTTTCATAGACTAGATCAGGTTTATGAGTTCTTTGACAAGAAGTGAATTAGAAGCTGCTGTTAGTCGTGCATTCCTAAAGTCGTAATTGCTGGATCCTCTATCGGCCATCTGTCGTTGCTCCTACATTAAAGTGCTCTTTTAGTTTTCTTGTTTACTACCTGCAAATGCATTAGTGTGGAGCAAATTTTCCATTATTTTGGTCTTCGTTTTCCTTTGTTCATGTGGAAATTATGCACAGAGCTGGAAAATAAAAAAATAACTTCGTCGCACACCATCGTAGAAAAAAACAAGTTGGAAATTGCATGTCAAACGTGGCAAATGAGGTGCTTTCGTACTATAAATAATTTTATAAATATTCAGAGCTTGATACATTAGCTGTTAAAATCTTATGCAAAGATGCATAAATACAAAATCTGATACGATTATATATCTTCATTTCAGTAATACGAAAATAATAGGGCTTCATCTCAAATAGGATGTAATCAACATAGCAAACCTAGAATCATTAACTATCATGGGATATCGTAAAAACGCGTAACTCATTCGAAAACCATTTTTACGCTATTTCCATTTATACTTTGTAACTCTTACAGATTATTTTGTGTTACACTGTATACGATCTACAGCATTTATACATACAACGTAATATGCAAAAATGTAGTTAAATTTAAAAACTCATTTCACAACTAAAAAAGCACTTCCAACAAAAATCTGTAATGTATGGTGTTTCTGGCACAGTATAGTATCCGAAATTTTTAGTGACTCCCTGTAAATACTGTTAGTACTTTCTATTACACAGGAAGTAACTTGTAATAAGTCTCTGCAACGTATATCAATTTCATTATGCAGGAAATAATTTAACATGATTAAAATTAGCCGAAAACAAGCTGTCCCATGTATCATTATGTAACAGAATTTTTTTTTTTGTAGTTCTTAAATGAATAATAAACATTTTTCTACACCACATATTCAGAGGTGTAAAAAAATGCTTATAATTACTTTAAAATAAGCCTATTTTAGGGGCTGTAACCAAAATGAAGTTCGGTATTCGATTGTTGAAATTCTACAGAATGACTATGTCATTTCTATTGATGCATATAATTGTTATAGTATTTGCGAGTTACGGTTTTTTTCTTTGTTTTAGTCAATATATATATATGTATGCATAAGTATATATCATACTTTCACAATTTTTTAAGGTAATTTGTAATGGTTTATGATGGCTATATATATAAATAAATTTATATATACTAGCAAACCCCACAGTTTTGCTAGCTTAATAGTTAAAAATATGCTAACTGATATTTGTATGTATATTTTTTATTAGAAGATTATTAATTAAAAATTACCATTTAACCCACAGTTTCCCTAAACTTCATTATTACACTGCATTAGGCAAAATTCAGGCTTAAATTAATAAGAAGGAATAAAATTAATTCTAATAAATAAACGATAATTCAAAAGATATTTTGAAGTTTTCATGCTCGTTTCAGTATTCATTTGTCGATTTGAATTTTTTCTAAACCATCTTCTTAGTACACATTTACATCTTAAAATTAACCATCATCACAAATTCCAAGCTTACTATTTCTCTGGTGGTAGTGGCACCAACATAAAATGGCTATGTTGAAACGCGGGCTGTCTATATTAATTTACCAACATTAATTTTAAAATCGATTTGATATTTTTAGATTAATTTATAACACAATTATTCAATCAGTAAATGAATTATAACAGATGTAAATTTTCCAATTGGGTGAAAAAAGTCCGGGCCAGGGATGTATTGGCTGAAGCCGCCAATGCTCTTCCAATGAGCCATCCTGGACACAAACACTGGAGGACTATTTCACCCAAATAACCTTAACGATCACATAATCTGGTCTGATACTATGGGTCAGATCAACAGAATAAATCGAAGCTCAATATATGGAACTGCAGAAAATCGCTGCATACGAAATTACATTAGATTAATTTATAACACGATTATCCAATCAATAAATCAATTATAACAGATGTAACTTTTCCAAGTGGATGAAAAAAGTCCGGGCCAGGATTTGATATTTCCTATATCCCACAAAAAATGTAGTTTAGAAATTTTTTAAAGGCTTCTTTAAAACGTTTGTTGTTCCTGCCAGCATTAGGTGATAATGGCACCGGCATACTCTATAGCCTATCAGAAACTGCCACCACTGTTTTGCAATCATTAAATTTGGAATAGGTTTATCCACCTGCGATTTACACTAAAAAGTAGTAAAAGCCATATTACATCAAGGACTAACAGAATCTGAAGTTTTATGGAAATCCGTTCATTAGTTCTTGAGATATAGCTATTGTGGAAATCTTGAAAAAAGGATAGCAGCGCCACCTGTTGGACGATATACACCAAAAGCTAATCAGATCCATATTATATCAAGGTCTGACAGAAACAGAAGTTTTGTGAAATTCCGTGCATTAATTTTTGAAATAGAAAGCCCACAAAATTAATGCAACATACAGACAGACAGACAATTTGTAAAAACTTATTTTTTGGAATCTCAGACCCCGAAAACGTGTAAATCCGTCGAACACCGGAATTCGAAAATTTTTATGAATTCAATACTTTTTCTTGTAAAGATAGAAAAACGTAAAAATATTTAAACAGGAAAAAAAAATTTCCTATGGAAAAGCCCACACTATAAAAGAAAATATATGAGTCATTCTATGCATTAATGCCATAGGTTTGTTTTTATCTTCATCATTTTGTAAATTATTTAACATCAAATTACGTCAGACCTTTTATAAATGCCCTGTTTATCGATACAGATACTGACATAGAGGTACACATTTACCAACACATGCATATTGTGCTATACAACATATGTATGTTCTCAATATGACAACCTCTTATCTGAAGATTGTAAGATGATATAAGGCTCTCTAGTTACCAATAAAAATTTAGAAAATTCCTTCAGGAAATTTTCACCTGATGCTAACTGAAAAGGAATGAAGAAAGAAAATAATGCTTATTTACTATGTATATATATATATATATATAATATATATATATATTAACTAATTTATATTAGATAACAAGAATTATATTGTAATAGAAATAACAAAGCGTATAGTTAATGATACAAGGGAAAAAATAATTAACGGTGGAATGTGGGTTTATAGTATTTTATGTCACTAGCTGTCACATACCATTTTCTGTGTCGTATTCAATTTACTTAAATGTCAAATCTAACTGACTTGACTGTCTTTTATAATTTACTCGAGTGTCACTTATGATTTATTATTACTTATCAGATTATAATACAATGCAACTTTCATTTTGAATTTTACATTATTGTTACCGTAAATTTCGCTTTTGTGAGGAGGAAAGAAAATAAATACAGTGCCAGAAAAAAAAAAAAAAAAAATCTTGACGCTTGTGATTTTAGTCGTTTTGTTACATATTTACAAATAAACGAGAAGGATTATTCTGAAACACAGGTGTGTAAACAAAATAGTACAGGTCATATATTTTCGCTATAATTTTCCTCCGAAATCTCATAGGGGATCGTCAACAAATTGAAAAAACCCGAAAATCTTTTGGATAACCTTATCAAAACTAATGTAGCAAAAGCGTTCAAACTGTTGAACATGATTAAGCGACTTATTGTAATAAACTGTCTTCATTTTTATGAATATAGCATATGCTGAGGCCAGTTTCGCATAATCATTGTACTTTTTTTTTTTTTTTTTTCTTGTCGTCTGCTTGAAGAGAACTTAATTGTTGCTGTAGAATGTTTTTCGCTTTTTGTTTGGAACGGCTCTCTATGGTGAGCTCCATAAAGATTTCTTTTTGTTGTGAAATAAAACAAGTTTATTTTTTATTAAAGCATATACAAAGCATATACAAAGTGCGGATGACACTTATGAGTCAAGTATGTAAGAGCTTTAAAGGTTTTGAATATTGAAATGAATAATTTTAGTGAGAATTTATTGATTAACATTATTTTGATGAAACTGAATAGAGCAACATGCAAAGAATTTGAAATGAGTTTAACTTCTACTGTTTTGCCCAAATGGAACTCTTTCATGGAATTTTTGCAAAATCGTGTTCAAATCCTGGAAAATTTACAGGGAACACAAATAAATTCCCAAAAATTTAAAGGTCATATGAAAAATAGAACCTTTATTCAAAAATCTAATCAATGAGCAATTTGCAAGAAATCGCACGCTATACATTCTTGTCCAGTTTTCTTTAAAATAACTCCAATTCAAACACTTAATGAAGTTAAAAAGGATAAACTTTGCGTAAACTGTTTTTCGAATTTTCACCTTTGGTCAAAATGTGTTTTAAGATATAACTGCTAAATTTGTAACTTGAAACATAACGTATTTCTCCATAGAGATCAAAAAAAGAATTTCCAAACTTCTGACAAAATAACATAAAAAACGCCAGACTGCGAAACTGTTTTTACTTAAAGAACGCCGAACAGTCTTGATAAAGAACAGTGCATTTCAAATTATTTTGATAAACAAAATTCGGAAACATCGCACAGTTTTTCTGCTTATAGCAATGAAAATAAAAAAGTAGTTTTATTGTCTACTTCTTTTGTTTTTATTTATAGTCCGAAATACAAGAATTCCGTTCAAGTTCGTGCAATCCTTGACAGCGCTTCCAAAGCTGATTATGTTACTTCTAAAATGGGTTCCGAATTGGGTTTGAAAAAAGAAAGAATAAATATTCCTGTCTCGGGATTAGGAGGTAATTCATTTAATATGAAATCGAAAGTTTCTGCCATTTTTCGAAATAAGAATTCTTCATTTTCGTCAACTACCGAATTCTTCGTAGTTACATAAATTACAGATCGTGTAACCTTTCAAGGACATTAAAATAAACAAGAACATTTTACCTAATCGTTCGTTGTTAGCAGATTCTACTTTTGACAAACCAGGAAAATTCCATTTAATTATAGGAGCTGAACACTTTTATGAAATAATAAAAGAAGGAAAAACTCGTATCTCACCAAATATGTTTCAAATTTCGGTATTTGGATTAGTGGCTACTGGTACCTTTCCAATAAACAATTCTAATTCCTTTTGCGGGTTGACATTTAACTCGGACCTCGAAAATATTGAAACTGTCCTTCAAAATTTTTGGGAGTTAGAAAAAATTTCTCCTGATCGTCTTCTAAGTATAAAGAAGAAGAGTTTTGTGAAACTCATTTTCAAAAAACGCATAAGCGTGATGAAACCGAAAGATTTATTGTCGAATTGCCTATTAAAATAGAATAATTGGATACCTTGGGAGATTCGAGATCATTAGCCGAAAAACGTTTACGTCAAACTGTAAAAAGATTAGAAAACAATTTAAAAATAAAACAACTTTATTGTGAAATTTTAAATGAATACGAAAATTTAAATCACATGGAGAGAGTACCAGTCGAAAACTTTAATTCAGTTGGAATAAGTTTAATTCAGTTGTTTATTACATGCCTCATCATGACATTCTTAAACCTGATAAAACTTCTACAAAATTAAAGGTGGTGTTTAATGCCTCTGCTCCTATCACCACTGGAATAAGTTTGAATGACATATTACTTTCCGGTGAAGTAAAAGAAGATCTTTTTGATATTTTGATTAGATTCAGAAAACATAGGGTTGCTTTGACTGCAGCTATAACAAAAATGTTTCGCCAGATATTAATCGATCCTTCGCACAGGGATCTCTTACGTATCCTTTGGAAAGATTATGAAAATAATTCAGCTATTGCATTCAGAATGAATACGGTCACCTATGGTTCAAAATGTGCTCCCTTTTTACAATTAGATGCTTAAAAGAACTAGCAATAGATGAAAAAGATAAATTTTCATTAACTGCAAAGGCTGTCTTATCTGATACTTACATGGATGACATAGTTACTGGATCCCCTGATTATGAATCAGTTATTGAATTAAAAAATCAGTTAATCAATATATTTAGCTCTTGTGGAATGACCTTACACAAGTGGAATTTAAACTTAAATGAGCTTCTAGACTGTAACGAAGTTGAAGATGTTTCATTTTGCTCGAAAGCTGAAACCTCAGTTAAAACATTGGGTATGGTTTGGCAATCTAATAAAGATCAATTCGTGTTTAGAGTTTCGATGGAAAAACAAGAATCGTATACCAAAAGACAAGTTCTTTCTGTCATTGCAAAATTGTATGATCCCCTAGGACTCTAGGTATGGCCCTATTATTTGCAAAGCCAAATGTTTTCTTCAAAATTTGTGGCTTTCTAAAATTGGATGGAACGAGAACATTCCAGAACCTCTTGCTATTGATTGGTGTAACTTCGTATATCAAATAAAGGATATCGAGAATATAAAAATCAGTAGACATATTTTAGCACCTTTTACTAAAGCAATCTTTCTTCTAGGATTTGTAGATGCCTCTATAAAGCCTACAGTGCTGCTATCTATGTATGTACTGCCAATTCATCCAATTCACCTTCGTCGAACTTAGTAGCAATTAAATCTCGAATTGACCTCTAAAGACTATTTTAGTTCCCAGGCTAGAACTATGTTCCTGTTTACTTTTGTCACAACTTATGTCAAAGGTTCTTCCTTCCTTAAAATTAGATATTTAAGCTTGAAAGGAGTTTTCAGACCCAACAATAGCTCTGGCTTAAATAAACACACTAGCTCATTTATTAAAGACAATTATAGGATATCGTGTTTCAAGAATTCAGTCTCTCACTGAACAATTTAAGTGGAGACATATTTCGTCCAGCAATAATCCTGCTGACATTATATCCCGTGGAACAAACCCTCAGGAACTATTAAATTTGGAACTCTGGTGGCATGCCCCAGAAATGCCTAATATTCTTCTTGATTCACCAGAAATTAATAAAACTGATTTACAAAATAATGAAATATATTTCAATGAACTCAAAAATATTTTGAACATTATTAACCTTAATGTACATAATGATTTTATCAATTATTTTTGTAATTTAAGTAACAGTTATTTTAAGTTAGTTTGTATTCTTAGTTATATTTATAGGTTTCTCAATAATTGTAGAGGTAAAGAAAAAATTGCAGGGCCTCTTTCAAAAGATGAATTTGATCATGCAAAACCTAGATTGATTAAATTAGTTCAGGTAATGTATTTTTCTACGGAAATTGATGCACTTAAAGAAGGTAAGCAACCAAAGGACAGTTGTGTAGATAATTTAAACCCGTTTCTTGATAAATATGAAATTCTGTGAGTAAGAATCGTTTAGACCAATCAAACTTATCTTATGATAGGAAGTTTCGTTCGAAGGTATTGACCGTGAAGTAGTTTGAAATTTTTATTTTTAGTTAAGTTTTAGATCATGGTCTATATTTTAATTTAATTTTTTGCAATAGAGCGCGTGTTTTTTGTTATTTATATCTCATTGTCGCGTGTCATTTGTATTGTCCGAGAAATATTTTGAAATTTTGTTTTATTTATATTATGACTATGGAACTTATTTGACGGTTCCGAAACATGTCAATGTATTTTATTTTTACTATAACACCTTTCTTAAGAAAAATTAAAATTGTTATTAAAAAGGAAGTTTCCCATTATTCTTCCTAAGGACCACTGTCTTGCCCTCTTAATATTTCAGTATTTACACTTAAAAAACTTACATGTGGGTTCTCAAACATTGCTTCATTTTGTGAGGTAGGAATTCTGGACTTTAAATGGCAGAAATATAGCTAGAAAAATTGTGCATAATTGTATCGAGTGCTTTAAAAGTAAGCCTGGAATTGTAGAACAATTAATGGCTTCGTTATCTAAGGAAAGGGTCTATATCAACATCGACCTCCCATTTCTAAATTCAAGCGTCGATCTATGCGGCACATTCTTCATAAGATATAAACACCAACGTAAAGGAGTTTTTAACAAAATATATGTTTTTGTTTGTTTCGCTACTTGGGCTGTTCACTTGGAAGTATTAACAGATTTAAGTTCTGAAGCAATAATAACTACCTTAAAAAGATTTGTAGCTAGGCGCGGTATTTGCTCGACAATCTTCTCTGATAATGCCCCTAATTTTGTCGGTACAAATTCGGAATTCAAAAAATTGCATAATCTTGTAAAAAATCAATCCGATAAATTGACTGCTTACCTATTAGTTAATTAAATTTCTTGGAAATTCTTGCCTCCTAGATCGCCTAATTTTGGCGGCTTATGGAAGGCAGAAGTCAAATCCTTTAAGCATCATTTAAGGGTGTATTTCAATTTAAACTGCTTGTTTTCAGATTTATTTTTGAATTCACTTTTGCTCTCAAACACATGAAATTCGCAAATTCTCTTATTTAGAAAGTGCACAAGGTGCCGTAAAGGTGAATTCTTTGATAAGTGTACAAAATACTGCAAAAAAAGCAATCAAAAACGGCGATTTGAACCGATTTTTCCGAAGTGGGAGATAAGGGAACGAAAAAAAGGGTCTTCCAGAGAAGTTAATTGCTTATAAATCAAATTCTAATGAATTGAGCGTAAAAAGACTTTACTCGGCACCTCATACGTCCCTTCAAGAATCCCCTCAGCAAGTTTCATGATTCTACTTTTAAAAATGTGTCTGAAATTGTATCGGAAAATTTCGAGCTGCTGAAGGTGGAAAAGCGTTTTTTCGAATACGCCCTTAAAAAGAACGATTGGAGATGCAAAACTAACTTTTGAAGAGTTTCTTACTGTTGTTAATCATTTTGAAGGTATTTTAAATAGCAGGCCTCTAATACCTTTATCTTCGGATCCTAACGATTATGAAAGTTTAACCCCAGGTCATTTTTAATAGGCCGCCCTATAAATAGCATTTGTGAACCAAGTTTAATTGACCTTGCAGATAATAAACTTAGCCAATGGCAAAGAGTTTCAAAAATCAATCAATTAATTTGAAAAAAATGGAGTCGAGATTATCTAAATAATTTACAACAACGCGGTAAATGGTTAGTTGAGAAGAAGAACGTTGAAACCGGTTCAATGGTTTGATTGAAGGAAAGAAATTATTCATGTGTACATGGTCAATAGGTCATATTCAAGATGATATTTATGGCCATGATGGTAAAGTTAGGATAGTACTTGTCAAAACTCCAAAAGGTGTTTTCAAACATGGCATTTCTAACATTTGTATTTTACACATTAATAATCCTGTATTATAATGTAAATAATTATTTTCTTGTACTTTTGTGCATTTATATTTGAAAAATTTATAGTAACCTTGTACCTTGATATTATTTGATAGTTGAATTTAATTTTATATTGTGTATTTGAACTGAAACTTATATTTAGCATTGAAATTTAAATGTTAAGGACATTGTCAAATATACGCTGTTGATATAAATATTTCAGAGGTGGCCGGTATGTTGAGGCCAACTTCGCATAATCATTGTACCTTGTTTCTTGTTTCTTTTTTGTTTTTTTTTTTTTCCTTATCGTCTGCTTGAAAAGAACTTATTTGTTGTTGTTGTATGATTTTCGCTTTTTGTTTGGAACGGTTCTTGGTGAGCTCCGTAAAGATATCTTTTTGTTGTGAGATAAACAAGTTTATTTTTTATTAATTCGTCGAATTACATTTAAAATATAGCCACACAGTCCATTGATTTGAGCTATTCAACAGCATATACACTCGAAGACAAATTAAGGTTTTATAAAAACGGTCCCAAATTTTGCCTAGTTTTTTACTTTATGCCTAGTCTTTTGCAGAGTTCTTAATAAAAAACAATGTTCTTTTCAGAAAATATGAAAAACAGCATTGTACATAACACCCTGTAATCAAAATTAAAAAAATAATTATAATTGTGTGAAAAATGAGCAGGTTTACTAAATAAAGTTTCAATGCGCATGCATGAACTCATTCAATATATACGTTGCATAATGTGTTAGCTAAATGTATATAGCAACTTTCGTAAAAGTCTCAAAAACATAGCTTGAAAATTCTGAAAATTATCGTCGATAGAATAAGATCAAAATTCGTTATTCCCAAAATGAAGCAAAAAGATGAGGGACTGTATCCATATTCCATTGATTAGTGTTTACACAATATTGCATGTACTACTATGTCTGGATACAGCTCTTTATCTTTTTGCTTAATTTAAGAAAAAAAAAAAAAAAAAAAAAAGAGGACTTTAATGTTATTCTATCGACGATAATTTTCAGAATTTTTTCAGAATTAATTTTCAGCCGACTGCACAAAACCCTAAGTCATCGAGCACAAGTAAAAACCCTTTGTTTTCTGGGAGAGTAGTAATAGGGGAATCCAATCATCCATGTCTACCGGAAACAAAGTATTGTATAAACCAAAAACTGATACCACTAGTAGTTTACTCTACTCATAGGCTTAGCATTGTTTTTCATGCACCCAGTTTTCCATGTTTTCATACTTTTGATTGTAGAACAAACACAATGCTAAGTCTACGAGTTAACCACTAGTGGTATCGATTTTTGGCTTATGCACCACTTCATTTCCGGCAGACACGGATCATTAGATTCCTCTATTACTACTCTTCCATAAAATAAAGGATTTTTTCTTGTGTTCGATGGTATAGAGTTTTGTGCGGCCAGCTCTTGGACTATTTTCAAATACAAAAATATTTTAAAGGAGGTAAAGAAGTGTTTTTAAGGTATGTACCTACCTCCGGGACTTTTTTTTTTTTTTTTTTTTTTAAATATGTGATATTTATTAAGTGCATGCGTTTTTAGTTAAAACTGGGAATATACTATGAATTTATATAAATTTTTAATGAAATTATAATTAACTTTTCAAATTTAGATAATTATTCAGCCAAACTTTTAATAAAGTATTTCGTTTATGCAAAACATATTTTTTGAAATCTATTCCATATATTTATTTATTTTTATTTTATTATTATTATTTTTTTTTCAGCCAAAAATGAATACCACTAGTGGCTGACTCGTAGGTTTAGCATTGTGTTTTCCTGCAACCAGTTTTCCATGTTTTCATACTTTTGACTCTTGATTGTGGGACAAACACAATGCTAAACCTACGAGTCAGCCACTAGTGGTATCAATTTTTGTTTATGCACCACTTCGCTTTCGGCAGACATTGATCATTAGATTCCTCTATTACTTCTATTCCAAGATTTAAATTCTTGCAAGATTTAAATTAATGTCTAGAACAACTAATTTTTTTCCTAATTTTAGCTTCAGTCGATTCGATAGTAGGGCGGAGATGACACAGTTTTGTACTACATTTTTGACGATATTTCTGAAAATATAATGTTTAAAATTAAAAGAAATGTATTTTTGAGTTCGACGTAACAAAAACGTTCACAAGATATCCCACACGATATACAAAGAAGAGGTTTTTTTCAAATAATTTAATTAGGCTTACTAACCCCTAATAAATATTTTTGCATATATTTAAAAATCTGTAAATATGTGGGCCAATAGTCTTTATTACTCCTCCCAATTTGAACTCTCCATGTTTCATAGTTTACGAGTAAAAAGGCTCTGATAGACAGACAGACACAAGAGTGATCTTATAATGGTTTTGTTTTTACTTTTTAAATACGAAATCCTACAAAGCCAACGGTTGTCATGTATGTATAATTCTACAGATAAAACGCAGTTAAAATAAAACTAAGTATGATTTATGAAAGACGTTTGTCTTAATAATGGCGTGAGTTGTCACTATATCCTCAATACAATAGTTTTTCTTTATTTCTTATCATTAATCAGAATTAAATTGGAGAGTAAATGGTACTCACCCGATGAATTCTTCTTCATTGAAGTATCCAACAATTAAATCCACCATAGGGGAAGGGAACCGGGCATATTCACATTTTGATCTATACACTGCACTAATTCATCTTGATAAAGACGTATAATATTATTATATGGTAAGTGTAAAACACACACACAAATTATTGTATACACACTTCTTCATTTTCTACTTTAATTTTAACACACGAGAAAAACAAACACAGCAAAAGCGTAGTGCTCACATCAAGCTACAAAACAGAGAACAGAATGAATTTAAATCGATACATACATAAATCATAATACAGAAACAATTATTAATAAAAAAGAGTCATTTTGAAAGTTTTGACAGTTTTTGTAAACCTGTAATTGTTCACTCGTAATCACTGTTTCCAAGGTCACTCTAACGAGCACTTAACTTTATTTATGATGCCATGATAATTGTCATTTGTTGCACAACGGAGGAAATTATTTACGAATTGCGCAATGTTTCTATCAACTCCTCCTTAATTTCTGAAGTTGTGTTGTCACTCAGATGCAAGTTCTTCCTGTGAATTTCAAAAAGAGGTTTTGGCAGGGGTTTTGTGAATAAGTCAGCTATCATTATTTTGGTTGGGCAATATACGAGTTTTATTATGCCATCTTGTTTCAGTTGTTTTATGAGATGATATCTAAGTTCTATGTGCTTTGTTTTACTTGAATGTTTTTCAAGCTCTATCATTTTGATAGCCGACTGATTATCCTCGAAGAGTTCTATAGGATATGTTTGTGAGATATTGAGTTCTTCAAGTAAATTCACCAGCCATTTGACTTGATTAGCTGCATTAGCTGCTGAGATGTACTCAGCTTTGGCAGAAGATAAAGCTATGCAGGATTGTTTTTTAGTTGACCAAAGTATGGGATTTTTACCTAGCAAATATACATTACCACTTGTCGATTTTCTTGATTCTGTGTCTCCACCCCAATCAGCGTCCGCGTAGACTTCTAGCGTTGGTTTTGAATTTCCATCTATAACTAGATTAAAGGTTTTTGTTGTCTTAAGATACCTCATGACCCGCTTTACACAGTTCCAATCTTTCATTCTTGGCTTTTCGTTCCTTCGGCTTAAGATGTTGACAGCTGCACAAATGTCAGGTCTGCTCACTGTGGCAAGATATAAGAGTGCACCTATGGCTTGTCTGTACTGTGTGTTGTTTGGTAAAATATTGTCATCATCTTTAAAGTGAGTGTAATTTGTTTCCATGGGTGTACTACATGGTTTTGCTTCTTGTAAATTGAATTTATTAATTAACTCTTCAATTTTTGAAGTTTGGTTAATTAAGTAGCTTTTGTTTACCTTTCGAATGTTCATGGATAAATAATTGCTTACGTCCCCTAAATTCTTTAATTCATACTCTTTATTTAAGTTCGCGATTATTTCCTCAATGGTTTCGTCTTTCCCTGCAATTAAGAGGTCATCGACGTATGTTATTATATAGGTTGTTTCATTATTCCTTTTCTGTGTAAAAAGACATGTGTCAATTTTACTTTGAATGAAATTCATGTTTTTTAGTGTTTCTGTTATTTTATTATGCCACGCTCTCGCGGCTTGCTTAAGTCCGTAGATTGCCTTATTTAATTTACAAACTTTGGTTTCCTGGTTTGGTTCAACGAATCCTTCCGGCTGCGACATGTATATCTCCTCATCAAGTTCCCCATGTAAGAACGCGGTGTTAATATCTATATGCTTAACATTTAAGTTTTGGTGCAATGCCGCTATTAATAATGCTCTTATCGTAGTATACGATACGACCGGTGCGTAGGTTTCGTCGTAATCCTCTCCGAACTTTTGCGTATATCCTTTAGCTACTAAACGTGCCTTATATTTTTGGATTTTTCCGGTATTGTCACGCTTTAATTTATAAGTCCATTTGCAACCTATTATTCTCTTATTCGGTGTAGGATCTACAATTGACCATGTTTTATTTTTTCTTAAAGAATTCATTTCGCTCTCCATGGCTTCTATCCAATTCTGTTTTACCGGAGAGTTTTCCATTAATTTAACTTCCTTATAATCCTTTGGTTCATTAATTTTGTCGTCTTTGACAATATATATAAGCCTATCAGGAGGTACGCCTTTATTTATTCTATCTGAGCGCCTTAGTTCCACAATTTGTTGTTGAGACGCAGATGGTGTTGTTTTTCCGTTCGAAATTTCTATCTCCACGAGATTTTTACAATTGCGTTTTTCGTCTTCATTTTGTTTTTGTTCAATTTCAGGCTTATCATTTACGTATTTGAATTTATTTTCAAGAAATTTTACCGTTCTCGCGATTTTTATTTCATTTCCTCCTACATATATGCGGTATCCCTTAGATTCATTGTCGTATCCCACAAAAATACCTTCAACAGCTTTATTATCTAATTTTTGTCTTCTGGCTTTATCAATATAAGCGAAGGCTTTGCAGCCAAATACTTTAACGTAACTTAAGTTTGGCTGTCTTTCTGTCCATAATTCATATGGCGTTTTTGCATTAGCTTTTGTAGGCAGTCTATTTTGTAGGTGGTTTGCCGTACAGATTGCTTCCCCCCAGAACTTTAAAGGTAGATTTGATTCATTTAACATTGTCCTAGCCATCTCAACTAACGACCTATTTTTCCGTTCAGCCACCCCATTTTGACTTGCACAATATGGGACTGTATGTTGATGTTTTATCCCATTTGATTTGAGATAATTCTCAATTTCATCTGATGTAAATTCTCCCCCATTATCCGTTCTGATTTCTTTCGGTTTTTCACCAAATTTGTTGCTTATTAGCGCAATGAACTCTTTGAGTTTTTCATAGACTTCACTTTTTCTTTTCAATAGATAGATTATTGTGAATCGCGAGTAGTCATCGATAAAAGTCAAGAAATATGATTTCCCCCCAATCGTGGGTGTCTGAAAAGATCCACAAACATCCGAGTGAATAAGTTGAAGCCTTTTACTTGCTCTATACTGAGCAACTTTCGGATAGGGTTCATCAGTTAATTTCGCCTTAATACACGGTTCGCAATCTATATTATGTTTACAATTGTTTATCTGGATACCTCTTACTAATTCCTTTTGTGTAATTTCTTTAATCGATGTTAGATTTCTGTGTCCTAACCTTCTATGCCATAGTTCTAGACAATTTTTATTGTTGCACGTTTGTGTAATGTTCGCGTGGTTTTTGTTAGCCAACTGGACTTCATAGAGGTTATTTACCTTTTGTGCTTCTAAGCAGATTTCTCCGTTAAGTTTGAAAGAGCATCGGTCATTTTTAAATACAATCTCACATCCGTTTTGGGTTGCTTTGCTGACTGATAGTAAATTCGTTTCGATTTCAGGTACTAGAAGTACATCTTTAAGTGTTATTTTATGAATTTTATTATCCGATGTCAGCGTATTTAAATTTACATCGCCTGAACCGTAAGCGATAAGTTTTTTTCCGTTTGCGATAGTCACGTTTGTTTTTTCCCTCGATTTTATCTCTGTAAACATTGATTCAGAGGATGCAATGTGACTTGAGCTACCGCTATCCACAATGAATGTTTTATTTTCTATCCCTTGTGTTATAAATGCATAATCTTTGTTTTCGCTGTTTCTCCATGTATTGTTTTTTCCTTCATAGCGATTAAACCTGTTATATGATTCCGATGCTTGTTCATTCTTAAAATTGTTTTCACCCCTTTGAAAAACGAGTGATGTAGAATAGTGTTTTTTGTAATTTTTGTTGTGTTGATTTTGTTGTGTTGTGTGTGTTTTGTTTTTATTGTGCCAACATTCTTGTGTGTTATGGCTTCTCATTTTACAAATCGAACAATATATTATTAATAAAAAAGAGTCATTTTGAAAGTTTTGACAGTTTTTGTAAACCTGTAATTGTTCACTCGTAATCACTGTTTCCAAGGTCACTCTAACGAGCACTTAACTTTATTTATGATGCCATGATAATTGTCATTTGTTGCACAACGGAGGAAATTATTTACGAATTGCGCAATGTTTCTATCAATTTATACTCGTATATATACGATTAATACGGCATAAATGCCTACATATAAAAAAAAAAAAAATTATATCATGTTGGAAAAAAGATCTTTATCATTAAAAAAATTATAGCGAATTTTTTTTTTTAATTTTGACCTATTGTTGGAAGGTCAGGGGGTTAAGATTTATAATTTCTGTGTCAGAAAAGTTTTCAAATTAGAAAATTAGTCTTGAAACAGTATTAAAATGTTATCTACAATTTTCCTCTATCTTTTGGACTCTGGTGACATAAAATTTTTTCGGGCTCGGATTTCAAATCGTCAGATTGCTAAGAAAAACTAGAAAGAAATGTATAATTTCAGCATGAAATGAAAATAAATTTTGAAAATTTTAAAAATCTATTACAGCAAATTTTAATCTTTATTTTTCATGAAATAAGTAAATAATAATAATAATAAAAAGCCCATGAATTGTAAATTAAACTACGCAGAGTTTCTTTTTAGCACTTTCAAACAAAGTTGAAAAGTGCTTATGCATTTGGTTTGTCTGGCCGTCTGGCCGCGTTCTAACTCACGTAAATATACTCGGATTGTCATGAAATTTTAGGACATTATTGACGTTTACCCTAGCACGAACCTGATTGAAAACGAAGTTTCTACCATGATTAGTTTATCTACAGGGAGAATTAAAAGTTTCCCATTACATTACGGCCTATGGGGAAAAATCGTTTCAAAGGAATTTTAAAGATGTTATATCCTGTCAAACATATTAAAATTTACATTCTTTTACGAGGTGAATTAAAAAATGCATTCTATAAAATATAAGGTGAAAATGGAGCTATTATTCATTTACAGAGCCACACAAAAGAATTCCATTAGATAACGGTGAAAGGGGGAATTGTGTGTGGCATATTTTAAATATATTAAACTGTTTCATGCATAATAAAATTGATGTAAGTCACTGAGGCTTAGTATAAATTATACGATACTGCCTTCCCTAATATAAAGTACATAGTATTTATAAGGACACACAAAAGATTTCAAATAGTACATTCTTCCCGAAATACTGTATGTGTATCCGATGCTAGCTGATGGATGGATGAAATGCATTTCAATTACGATATGCACGTGTAAGTTTCACTAAATTTATGCATACTATATGCTGTGTATAAATGCTACAGTTAATATACAGGGCTACTCAAAAGAGCTTGTCAACGTTACTGAATATGAACATAAATTACTAAAAGGTGATTCTTAAATAAATTATGCACTTTTTTGTTGAGTGCTTATGCATTCATTTAGCAGTAGATTTACTAAGAAATGTTTGCAGAATATAGATAAAATGATATACAGAGCCACGCAAAGAATTGGGTACATGGAGCCTATGAATGATAATTTATGAGAAAGTGATTTCAGTTGTTTTAAGAGTGTTTTAATTTAAAAGAAATTTTATCTTAACACTGATGTGTAATAAAGGTACCAGGCAAACTACAAGGCTGAACAAAGTATTCAAGTATGTTTCCATCTATTAGTATAAATTGCTGAAAGAGAAACTTCAAGCTACTAGACATTTTTTGCTAAACTAAATTTTCCCATTATATAGTATGTATATTAGCTGACAGGGGAAAAGCTGTTCAATAGTACTGGAATACATATTTGGCTTTATATCCTTATTTACTTAAATAACTAAGTTTTGTTAAAGATTTCATGAAGCGCTGGAAAGTGCTTCATAATCTATGCTCAAAGCATAATTTTTCTTGCTTTTTCTTTTTTCTTTTTTACCTTCTAATTTTGTATTTTCTCTATACCTATACCATACTTTTCGACTCTTTTTTTTTCCATAACCGTAATGAACAGAATTTCCTTTTTATTTATTTTTAGATATATGTATGATCTCATGTGACATTTGACGGGTTTTCCGTTAATTATTTTAATAACAAGCTAAAGTTTCTTTTTTTCAATTATTTTCAATTTTGTATAAGAAATGTAAATAAATGCGTTAACCAGTATTGCAAACCAGCTTCGGACCTGTCGAAACCAGAAAAGGTTTGACGAACTTTGCCACTTCCAAAATTTCTTCGGGTTATTTTCCGGAAAAATAGGTCAAAAACAAGCGAAGTGACTTCGGGAGCTTGCGTGGGTGATATTAAAATAAGAGAAAGCTTAAATGGAATTCAAGACGGCATTAAAATTTCCAGTTTGCTTTCTTTACTTTCTGCCTTTCGGTCGTGATCGTGCGAAGGGTTCAATTTGCCACGGTCATGAGATGGCAAGCAATTTGGATTTCAAATGTTCGAAGAATCCGAAAATTCATACCTTTAAAAAAGATGAATGAACATACGTGATTTATTCACCTCTCAAGGATGTTGCATTGAAAAGGCATTTTGTAAATCTAATTTGAAGAAGATTTTTACTTTATTGCAATGGATTTTTTTTCTTTTTTAGGCAATTTTAGTGAATACTACGTAAAATATTACTAATAAGAAATGCACAAGTAAATTTGTAGATCTGAAATCTGAACCTCAGCTGTACAAATAACATTTGAATTGTAAACTCACTTTATTTAACATTCGAATCTTCCGACTTGCAATTTTAGTTACTTTTGTGCCTTTAGTATCAGTAAAACCTCAAGTAAGAATAAAAGTAGTTTCAGAATATTAATTCTCAGGTATTCCAAAGCAAAGTGTGACTACATTCATTGATATAGCTACAAAATTACACCGTAAAAAGTATTTTAAAAAAACGGACATTTTTTTTTTTTTTTTTGGAAATTTTTTTTTTGGAATTTACGGAAATTTATCCATTATAAAACAGTGAATATACTGGCGTCTCGATTGTCAGTTAAAATCTCCATAAAACTTTTTTTTTTTTTTTTTTTTTTTTTTTTTACAGTGTTGGGTGAAATTTGCGGTAACTGACACCTAAAAGGTTTTTTCTTGTTCAAATCATTATTATAAAGTTTTAAATCCATTTTATACTTACCTTTATTTTTGAAAGATTAGTATGTGGAACTACAGTAACCGTCCTTACCTGTTCAAATTTTACTCAATCTTGATAAAAACATTTCACACCAGAATTGTTATTTAAAACATTTTAATATATTAAATTAACTTATTTCTCTGAATCTATTATTTAACTTTCTTTACAAAAAAAGTTCTGGTTCGAATCATATAAAACAAATGACAATTATGGGTCGATTAGACCCATTCAGGGTAGGAAGGTTAAAAAATAAACTACTTACAAAATTTTCAAAAATTATACATTGTATTATTAAAAACTAATTTATTTCATAAATATAATGAATAACTCTAGTAACTGACACTAACCCCATTTTGAAAAATCAATAACTCTGACACAAAGTGAACCATTGTCTAATACTAACATGCAAAGAAGAAAAAAAATATTTTATGTTTCAGCGAATTTAAAAATACAAAGTGGAACCCGTCGAATTTCGACAAAAGTAAATGTTTATGAAGGAACTATTTCACTGATTTGTAATAAACCTACAAAATTAGCTACAGTAAAAAATGCATCGTTCAATGATCAGTCTAACTCTCAAAAAAATATCATTTAAAGCTAAAATTAAGAAAAAAGATACTATTTCTATAAAACTTAGTTGTCCAAATTATTTAAATAACTTTAATCACACATGTAAAAATATAATAATAAGGCAAAATATAGTAAAGATCAGTTATTAAGATGAAGTTATCAATTGAGGCTCTTATGTTTGGTATAAATGCGTATAAAAAATTTTTCAAATTAATACGATCTTAGAATTTCATATGAAATGAAAACCCGTCATAATTTTCATCTTCGCAAAACTTACATGCGCATATTTCAATTTTTCTCAATTTTATAAGAAAATGGCGTATTTCTGTTGCCACGATTACAAAATTCGTACTAAATGTATAAAAAAATTAATGTGTCAAGAACAAATTGAGATACAGCTTTCAAACAAATTGCATTTAAAAGTACATATTTTTCTCTAACGATGGTGTAAAAAAAGAAAATGTCCGATGTTTAGAAGTATAAAATTTGCAATACCGAAAATTTCAAAACCGAATTGAATGTGAAAGTGTTGCCATTAGCAAAATGATGTATGCGTTAAGCACAGATACGTTTGGCCTTTATGATATAGATTTTAATCTTTATTATACAAACAAATCACTTATGCCTTTATTATGTATGATATACTACAGATACATGCGTCTTTTTATTCATGTTTTAAATAATCATTAATGCAGATATCCATTAACTAACCAGTTTATGAACTAGTAACTCATAAAAAGGATATCGGATCCTGGTAGAACAACTGAAACTTAAAAAATGTTGACTGAAAGATAAATTTAATTTACTATAATATATTTTTTTAACAGTTCAAACACTAGATTTTAAACAGTTCAAAGAATAGATTTCAGCTTTCATTAATATTACCAATAATTAATACTTGTCGGAAACTGGTCAAATGAAATTATTAGAATCAATAAGTGGCATCACCCATTAAGCTAAATTACATAACATAAACTATAAATAATAGTCCTAATGTATCATAAGCGTCTTTTAATTAATTTCTACCTGTATAACTTTAAGAAAATGTTAAAGATGATTCCATTACAAATATATTAAAAAAATAATAACTATCTTAATTATAGAAATAAGATGAATGTCTCAAATTGATACTTTTTGTGTTCTCAAAAGATTCTTCCTCATTGAATATATTTTTTGCCTACTAGTGGGGAATAAAATGACTCCAAAATAGAAATAAGTGTTTGAGTTATTACTGCATTACTTTGCAGAATTTTTCAAGAAAATGCTTATTTGAGCTAGATTTTTGATGAAGTACCAGTTACTAGTTGGGTAATAATAACTAGGAGTTTGACCCTATTTATTTTTGTGACTTTTTTTTTTTTTTAAATGACGTTTAAGAGCCCACTTCAGTCACGAGAAAATAAAAGGAAACGATAATGTAAAGTCTATGAGGGCGTTATTTTCAATCTCGCTTTGAATTTAAATTTTTTGAAGGATTTTTGTTTGAATAGGATAGCTGAGAACGATCTACAACCGGGCTAGTTTTTACTTTAAATTTTCAGCAAGCCTTCTTTCCTTCTGTCGTAATCGTGCAAAAGATTCATTTTGCCACAGACATTTGATGCGGCAAACAATTTGGATTTCTAATGTTAAAAGAAAATAAAGTTAAATAAACTCAGGGGTGTAAGTGAAAGATATACGCTGTATATGCCGTATATCATTTGGATTTTTTAAAGAAGATCCGTATACCCTTTGTTTATCAAACAAAGCACTGGTGTTTACTGTATTCAAGAGTGTTCATGACTCTAGCGTATACCTCTGCCCATAGCGCATTCCTTCTGATTTTTTGACGACTGAAACACTGAATATACTTGCCTTTTATTTGCATTTCAAAGATATTGAACACCAATGGTATATTTTAAATCTAATATCCAGAGATTTTTTGTTTATTGCGATTTTTCTTTGTTTTTCTTATTATTAACCAAATTAAATCCAAACATTTTTTCCCTGGTAGAGATTTCTGTAGCTGAGAGAATATTACTAAGTTCTGAGAAAACGTAGTGGTGATTGGGAGGGGAGAGATTTTTTGTTGTACCAGAAGAAGCTTAAAAGCGAAAATTCATAAAATTCAAAATACCACAGCTCGGTAAGTTTTAATCGCAGCAAAAATAGAATTTTAGTGTTTTACTTGTTAGACCATAAAAAGGTTTTCTAAATGTAACTTAAAATACCCAGTAACAATGCAAAAACTAAATTTCGGAATTATTAAAAATAATCATTTTGATGTAAATTTATGTTAATATGATGAGTATTATTAATAAAGAAGAAAGAGGAGTATACCTTTAAAACTAATGGCTTCGGAATTACTATTGAACAGCATAAAAAATGGCCCCTTGTATATATACGACTCTTTGAAATAATTATGTTATTCCATACATCACAATTCCAAGAATAATTCCATCGCATATTGAAAGCGCTTGATATAAAATTTAAAACCTTCTAAAATTCACCCTAGAAAGTGCAAATCACTTTTTTTTTTTTTTTACTTGAAATGGGAAAACACTGAAAGGCGTTTTTTAAAATTCTCCTACATATTTAGTTCACAAATTGAGTTCGCAGTTTTCATAAGTTGAAATATTATACCAGAATTCAGCAGCACAGACAATCCCACCATCGAGTTCATAGATGAAAATCTAGGATTAGTTAAAACTCGATTCGCTTATTAAAACGCAATCGGTCTGCCAAGTCATATCCTGGTGGGAAATATCTGAAAATCCAATTTTAGCCGATGATTTAAAGGTTTACCGTTATGTTTTCCTCTTCCCAATCCTCGATGTTTTCATACTTTTGGGTGCGGGGAAACATAATGGTAAACCTATGAGTCATCGGCTAAAATCGGGTTTTCAGATGTCTTCCACCAGGATATGACTTGGCAGACCGATTGCGTTTTAATAAGTGAATCGAGATTTAACCAATCCTAGATTTTCATCCGTGAACTCGATGAGGTGATTGTTTGTGCTGCCACCTCCCGATCTACATGTTTAGGAGTGTCTGTCTGCCATTTTTTGGGCTCAATTCGCGAAAATATACTCGTATTGCCATGTAATTGATAGATGTTATTGAGAGTCAGTATGATATGTTCGCTTTTGAAAATAGAGTGTGCAGCATTTATAGTTCATTTATTGGATATGGGGGGTCTCAAAAATACCCTGAGTTGTTTCCAGAAAAGAGTGCTTATGGCTGTGCTTTCTTGATTTGCCAGGGCCTTTCCCTCAGATATTGCATAAGATGAAGAAGGTGTCCAAAAGTCACATAATTCTCGCAGTTTTTTATTTTAAAATGTTATTAAACATTAAACCGTAAAAAATTCGTGGCGTTTAAAAGAAGTTGGAAATTGCACGTGAAGTGTAGCAAATGAGGTGCGTTCGTACGATAACGAAGTTTTAAAAATATTCAGATCTTGCTGATAAAGTAGAGCGTACTTCGTAGTCGAAATCTTTGTATTCCTGTAAATATGCAGGAAGTAATTTTTATTGCACCTCAGCAACGATATCTTATTCATAAAATGTGAAGTAGTTTAATATAATTAAAACACGTCCCAAACAATGTTTCCCCGTATAATATTATGTAGTGGAATACTTTTGGTTGGTTCCTGTAATTTAATATTACATATTCTTTGCGTCACAGATTGTACAGAATGTATATTTTAGTATATACTTCACAGATTTATGTCAATTCTATTATGTTCGAATGAGTGTAGCATCATTAAAATGCATTTGAAACTTTTTTCCCCATTGACCGTAATGTAACGGAATACTTTTGATTGTCCCTGTAATTGATCTATCCATCCGATTTCCATAAATTTGAAATGACTCGACAAAATTATGTAATAATTATGTATTTTAAATTTCAAACGATTCGGTTGGGTAGTTTTTGCGTTGTTATATGCAGACAGACAGACGGACAGACAGACGGACGGACTGAGCGACAACTATAGGTGCTACGTATTTACATAATTACGAACGCATATAAAAAGGGGTTTAAAAATTGCAAATTTGAAAGATGTAAAAGCTTTAAATTTGAGCCTTGTTTTAAAAATTGGCTACCTTTATGTTTCTTAATATAACGCGCACGCAACCAATTAAAGTTATGTTAGATTTAGTTTTAACGTATTTTATTATTAATTAACCCTTTGCACTCGAGAGGTGACTCTCATTCATAACTAGTGTTGTCAGGTTGTACTCGTAAATCGGGACGCCAAATGTTTTAAACGCCACTAATATTTTACAGTTTATTTTGCTCCTCTTTTATCACGTATTATTCGGCCATTAGATAAGGTAAAGAAACTTAGTTTTAAATACTGGTGTCCGGGGCAATTTGGAATACCCATTTACACGGGACACTAGTGGTCAGTCAGAATCACCTGTCGAGTGCATTTTATTTCGCGTTTTGTGACTAACTTATTAAACAAGTTTTCTCTTTTTATGCCAAATAATTAAAAAATCCAATTATCTGCCTGGTTAAAAAAAATAAATAAAAAGGCACATAGAAAGGAAAATTGCAGGTAATTCGCAACAAACTTTTGACTCACGACTTTTGATATACTAAATAGAAAATGGCACAATATTCATCACATACAAATATAGCAATAAATGAAATGTAAATTGAAGACGGTGATCAAAATAAGCTACAGACGTCAAAAGTTATAAAATGTGACCCGCATAAAGTGATGCGCATTTTAAAAATCAACTCATGAAGCTTTGAAACCTCACAGGTATATTAAATAGCCAAATATATCTAGGACTCTATTAAAGGTCAAAGACGCTTCAGGCAAGTGCTTCGGCGAATACGCTGGAGAAAGTAAGCCAAGCATTCTTTGAAAATAGCAAAGAAATCTATTTATAAGTTCGATCTCACATTTTGTAGCGAATAAAGTTGAAAATAGCGAAATACATTTTAGTAGTCTATTAACACAGTTGTTTTTATGAATGTAAAAATTAGAGAAGAACCACAAGAACAAGAATCTCATTTGCAGTTACAGTATTTATTTATTCCTTTTTTTTTTTTTTTTTTTTTTTTGTATTTATATGAAGAAAGTATTGGATTCGTGAAAAATTCCAAGTTTCGGTTTTCGACGGATTTAGTTTTTTTAGAAGGTCTTGAAATCATTTTAACTGTTTTTAGAAAATGCCGTTTGTGAGTCTGTAAGTAAGAATCTGTCGGATTACCCTAGTGCTTGTGTGACCAATAACATGAAGTGGAATTTAAAATGTATTACTAACGGTGTATTCGAAAAAACGCTTTTCCACCTTCAACAGCTCAAAATTTTCCGATACAATTTCAGACACATTTTAAAAAATAAAAACATGAAACTTGCTGAGGGGATTCTTGAAGAGACGTACAAGGTGCCGTGTGATGTTTTTTTACGCTCAATTCATTAGAATTTGATTTGTAAACAATTATCTTCTCAGTATGATCCTTTTTTTCGTTCCCAAATCTCCCGCTTGCGAAAAATCAGTTCAAAATGCCGTTTTTGATTGTTTTTTTGCAATATTTTCTGCATTTATCAAAAAATTGACAATCATGGCACCTTGTGTACTTTCTAAGTAAGACAATTTGCCAGTTTGATGCATTTGAGAGCAAAAATGAAAAAAATGAATTTAAAAATAAATCGGAAAATAAGCAGTATGAATCGAAATACACCCTTAAGTGTCGCGTTTTGGTGAAACATCATTGTTATACTGACATTATCGATTTTTAGGAATAGAAAGTGTTGGATTCGTAAAAAATGTCGACTTCGAATTTTCGTCAGATTTATACATTTTAATAAATTTTAAACAAGAATTAACTTTTTTTCTAAAAAGCCTGTCCGTGAATTTTTGCATCTGTGTGTATGTAAATGAATACAGTGCAAGTATGCACGAGTAAATTTATTTAATATATATATATATATATATAAGGCATGGTATTGTTAAAGATAATATCAATTATTCATATCCATAATCCATCATTTTTATTATATTTTAGTATTTCTAAATTGGCCGCTCAACCAGGGTATGTTGGGTAGCCGGAGAGTAATCAGGATGTTCAATAATTGGCTACTTCAGTCAAATGAAAAGACCCGCTAATACTAATAATGCGGTAGAAATTTATGAAGATATCTCGGTTGCATTTCAATATTTTATAATGTTTTTTTTTTTCCTTTCTTTGGATGGCTGAGATTGAACTGAATCCAGGTCGTTTTTTTAACTTTTTCGATTTTGTTTGCAGATATTTTTATGATGGTGCTTTCGCTTTCCAAACTGAAAATTCTAAAAATTACCATCGATAAACTAAAAATCCGTTGTTCCCAAAAGGAAGCAAAAACGTGAGGATCTGTATCACATATACTAGTACGTGCAATATTGTGTGTTCTATATTGACACGAATCCATAAATATAAGGATACAGCCATTTATGTTTTTGCTTCATTTTGGAAACAATGGGTTTTGAACTTATTCTATCGACGATAATTTTCAGAATTTTCAAGCTATGTTTTTGAAACTTGCACAAAAGTTGCTCTATGCAGTTAGTAAACACAATATGCAAATGAAATTTTGGTAGTGTTCACGCATGCGCTATGAAAAATTATTTATTTAACCTGCTTCTTTTTCATATAGTTTTTATTATTTTTTAAATCTGATTACAGGGTATTATGTATAATGCTGTTTGTCATAATTTCTGAAAAGTACATTTTTTTATATTAAGAATTCTGCAAATTATAAGCAAAAAACTTGTCAAAATATGGAACTGTTTTTAGAAAAACTTTGATTTCTCTATGAGTATACATGCTATCCACATAAAACTGAAAAAAGTTTATTACAATAAGCTACTTAATTATAATCTACAGTTTGAATTCTTTTACTACATTAGTTTTGACATGGTCATCCAAAAGATATTTTTTCCTTCTCTTGTTGGTGGTTCCCTATAGGTTTTCGGGAAAAAATCTTTGCGGAAGTGTATGACCTGTACTATTATGATTATACACTAATAGAGTTTCAGGATAATGTCTCATGCAGTTATCTAGATATTTAACAAAACGTCTGAAATCACAAGTAATCGGTCAGCTTAGCCCATATAGTGTATTAATTCTATAGGAATATTTTTTGTAAATTTGTAAATTCACGTAACAGTTCCTATTTATCGACAAAATCCTATTTCTTTCATTGTAAAGTTCTCTGTTGCCGTCAAAAAATAGTTGACTACTTTAGAAAGGCAGCCAAAACCCAATTGTAATTTTTAAATTCTATAACGACGGTTGAAAGGAACAGCGCTATCGCTTTCACTATTATCGTACTTGCATTATTTCTATCAATCGTAAATGCATTGTTGCACGATAAAACATGAATAAAATTAACTTTAGGATGAAGTTTATTTGAAAATTGACTCTCAATTTAGTGAAATTTTAAATTATTTTTAAGCATGAATTATTTTTCAAATCTATTTCAACCAACTTAAAGAATAAAGGAAAGAAAACAATAAATCATAAGATTGGATTATCCGTAGAATGCAGCATTTTGTCACTAAACTGAAATCTGTCAACCAAAAAGGCAGATATTCAGTTTATGTAGAACATAAAATTCATATCATGTCAAACTGCTTGAAATACGCTTTGAATCAGATTATGATAGGAATTATATATGTATATTGAAGGATCCATTGAATATGATACTTTATAATTAGGAAAATATCACCGTCTGTGGAAATGTCTCAGCCATCCCGATTATTGGAAAGGGAACGAAAAAAATCATGCAAAGTAGTTATCAGTCGAAAGCTTTAAAATCCTATTTCATCTGCAAATTGTCTTTAATTTTCTTTAAAAAAAATAGCAAACAAACGTATATATTTTTTAAAGATTGTCGCCACCATTACCTATCTGAATAATAATGCGAATTTATATATGACGACCTCAAAAGCCAAGGGGTACAAGTGACAAAATGTCGATTTGGAGTAAATTGAGTTTAAAGATAATTGATGTTAAATTGAAACATCAATAACAATTGAGTGGATTGAAATAGGAAATTTCTGCTTGTTGCATTCTGGTCTTTGAACTCTTATTTCAATAAATTGTTAAAAAATAAAGTAAAATTTTCTTTAAATGTATAATTAATCAATATTGTTTGTTTTTTGAAAAAAGTGGTTTATCTTTATAACTCAGCAAATAATAAGAAAATGACCTATATTTCTTTACCTGAAATGAAAAAAGCATATTTTCAGATACCCTGTGCACTTAACTCAATTTTTTCAATTTTGTCACTTATACCCCTTGGCTTCTGGGGTCCTCATATATGTTTCTTTACAAATTAAAAAAAAAAAAAAAAAAGTTTATTTTTGACTTTATAATTTTCAACTTTTCAACTTATTGTTGATCTATTAAAAAATTCATTTTCCAAAACTAGAAAAGTTGTGGATATTAAATTAGGAAATTCTGTGGCAAAATATTTGACAAGATTTCCGTGGCCATGTAAGCTTGAGAACCGCTTTTTCGAGATGCAAAAAGAGGAGTATTGTACTACTCTTCATTTCGAACTTTTGAAATTGCAGTGCTGCCATCTAATGTACAAATTTGAAAATGAAAAGAAAACTCAATCTTTTAAAACAATTTTAAATGTGTAAAGTTTTAAACTTTTTAATAAATAATGCATACTTTTGTAGCTCATTTGAGTATATTTTGTTTTGACAAATTATCCAAGCTTATAACATCTGAACTTTGTCCTTTTAGTTATTTGCAAAATTATATTTTAACTTTAAATTAAAAATATGATTTACTCCAGATTTTAAGTAAGTTTCAGTTCTGAAATCACAGGGTTTCTCATTTTTTCTTATATTTGTGAAAATTCTAGTCAGAATTTTGTGAATTTTAAATTATCGATATCTTCAGGTTCTATTTTTCATACATAAACAGCTAAGTAATATGTTCTTTGGTGAGTTCAACTGTTCATTTACAAGCCAGATTTTATTATTAAATGATTAAATTTGTGAAAAATTTAATTTGAAGGTGAAAAAATTGTGTGAAAGGTCTATTTAAGAGACAAATAATTTTGTGAAGGGTCCTGTTTTGGGATAAAATGTCTTGTGAAGGATCCTGTCTGGGGATAAAAAATTTTGTGAAGGGTCCTGTTTTAATGTAAATTATTTTGTGAAGGCTCCTTTAAAGGACCTAAAATTTTCATAAACATATCTCTGATATTTGATTACAAAAATGCTATCTGTTTAGTACCAACAATACTGATCAAAATAAATATTTCAGAAATTATTTATGAAATTTTCTATTACAGTTATTGGAAATTTTTAGAGAGTAAACACTGAAGAAAAACAACGCAGGCTTCCGGGGTAAAAGAATGAAATTTAAAAATATGCAGAACATAAGTTACAATAATTATTAAATAAAGACTGTGATATTTTTTATTATTTAATATATATTTATATACTTTTCTCGATTCCGTCTAATAGCCCAAGAAATTCGCTAAATTTTCAGTATTTATAGAATTTATTTTAAAATTCTTATTCTGTTTTTATTCTTACTTAAGGGGGTCTCGGACTAAAAATTCTCCTAAAATTGGATTTTTTTTTAAATTTATTTTTGGTTAAAAAAAAAAGTTTTTATCGTTAAATGCCGCAAACCGCATGTTTTTATCCTCATTAGATCCAGAGATATAACACATTTTGCCTTGAGAAACGATGCATCAGCTGCCCTCTAAACGAGAACTTTACCTTCATTTATCTAAGAATGAATTTTTTTACGATTTGTCAACTTTAAAAGGATATATCTAAAGTTCTTTGCAAGATATGTTAATGAAATTTTTAACAGAGCTTTTATGCTATATTTCCGACAAATTGTCTTCATGGTTTTTAATTTTGAGAGATAATTGTGAAAATATGCTAATTAATGCAAAACTCACTCATACAAAAACTCCATTTTCTTTCTTAATTTTTTTTTTTTTTTTTTTTTTTTTTAATGAAATCCTTAATTAATATTTTAAAAAATCCTGAAGACAATTTAAAATTACACATTTTCTGTACACAAAAGTGTAAAAAATTTGTAAATCGAGTAAGTACTGCCAGAGTTATATTAAATATGTTTAAATTTTTAAAATTTAAATTCTTTTTTAAAAATATTTAAAATTGTTCAGATTTTTCTTTTACATTCAGTATTTTTATTATATTAAAATATATTTCAGAAAAAAAAAATTATACCAAAATCTTTATAAATTAAAAAAATAGAGTTTTGGGCCCCAGACCCCCTTAACTTAATTTTTTAGAGAAGTTTCATTCTTGTTGTGTTTTATTAGTCTGGAAAATTATTATTTACATCGTTTCAGTAAACGCATGTGTTGATCTTTTGCAATCGGTTATTTTACTCTGATGAATAACAAAAAGATTATTCTTGAAATTTATTTTAAAAATCAGAAAAACTCAATGAAGTGAAGAGTGAGATACAGTTTTCAAACAAACAGAACTATTCGATGTTGTAAAATTTGACACTGAACAATGCAAGGGCGGATCCAGCCCTCCTTTTAGAGGGGGGTCACGTCTCTTAATAAGCAACTTTTATATTGAAGATTATCCCCACATCCAAAATAGCTAAATTTCTGATACTTTTGGGAAGTTATTTTCATTCGTAACAAAAAAGTTGCATAAATATTCGTAAAAATATAAAAATATACATTTTATTCAGATGCCAAGAAACTGAATATTTTTCCATTTTCAGTAAAATAAATTGCAAATAAGCATGCAAATTTTTAGGACTTAACAGTTACAAAAAGCTGTCATGAGGAAGCAATTGGCTACCATGGCCTGAAATTCAGTTTAAAATTCTACAGTTTACGGAGATTTTGCGAAAGATTCTTTGCCTTTATTGAAAAATGGAAAACGTTAATCAATCACATTTGCTCTGAATAAATGCATTTTGCGTCTACAATTTAAAAAATACACCATGGATAAAAATTACCTCATCGGAAATTACCTACTACTGTGGGTTTAAGTACAGATGTAAAATAGTCAGAAAGATTCTGATTGCTAAGCAAGGGATAGATTTGAAAAAAGTTAATATATATTTCTTTTTTTTTTTAATTTCCTTTAAAAATTTTCTTCGTTCAGGTTCGGGGGGGGGGGGGGCATGACCTCCATGACCTCCCCCTTGGATACGTCACTGGAACGATGTTTAGAAGCTAATAAATTTTCAGTAAAAACGAAATTGACTGCCAAGTCGTTGCTACCATCAATATGATGAGTTCAGATTCTGACAATCGCACAGGCAACTGGGGCCCATGTCCCAAAGAAGAAATTTCTGAATCGTCCGAAATTTTTCATAATTTGTTCTAAATTTCAATTAAAAAAAATAAAATAATTGTGAAAAAAAATGTGATAGTTGAGATATTAGTACCATGAAATGACAAAAATATATCTCAAAAAATGGTAAAAAAAAAAAAAAAAAAAAAAATATTTCAATAAATAATAGAAAAAATATTTCATTTTTATTGCTGGAACCATTTTTCATTTTTCCGGAAAACTTAATTTTTTTAGTTGATACTTTTCGAATAAGTGTGTAATAAGTAAAAACTAGTCAGATGTGGCAATCCCAAAACTTTCTTTTATCTTATACATGTTAATATTTCCTGAAAATAAGAAGCATAACAGTTCCACCGGTTAGTGGTTTTGATTTGCAGGAATACATAGTCAGTAACAACTTATGTCAACTTATAATTGAATCTGAAGTTTGATGAAAATGCCATTAGTTTTTGAAATATAATTACTGCAAAATCTTTTTAAAATGCTGCATAACAGTACCGCCTGTTGGGTGATGTACATAAAAAAACTAACCGGGATCAATTTTTATCAGGTACTAACTGAATCTGAAGTTTAATGAAAATCCATGCATTAGTTCTTCAGATACAGCCATTGCGAAATCTTGAAACATGTAGCATAGCACCACATATAGGGCGATTTACACTAAAAGTTAAACATTAATCAACAAGGACTAACTGAATCTGAAGTTTGCTGAACATTCGTGCATTAGATCTTGAGATAGAACTATCTCGAAAATCATGAATAATACAACATGCTAGTACCACCTGTTGGTCGATTTGCATCAAAAAGTAGTCAGCAGCAAATAATATGAAGGACTAATTGAATCTAAAGTTTTGTGAAAATCCGTTCATTAGTTCTTTAGATAGAGCTATTGTGAACAAGGCAGCACAGCAATGCCATCTGTTGAACGATATACACCAAAATCTAATAAACTCTAGTTTTATCAAGGTCTAACTGTGAAATTCCGTGCATTAGCTCTTGAGATAGAGTGACCACAATTTTTGTTTTCCACATACAAACTAACAGAGTGATGGACAGACTTTCAGACAGACTTTTTGTAAAAACATGTTTTGGGGGGTTTTCTGACCCCTAAGTCCAACACTTTCTTCTTGTAAAGATAGAAGAAAGTAAAAAAAAAAAAAAAAAAAGTATCAGTAAAGCAACGATTCAAATGGGGAACGAAAAATTGAAAGTTTCCTTGGCGCAGAGACTTGCTCATCGGGCTTTGCATGAGCTTTACTGGCGCTCAGGGCTGGCACAACTGCCTGGCAAATAGATGAGCGGCTGATCAGATATTTGGAATTAGGATCTTGTTAGAGGCCCCCACCTTCTCTATATTTGAACTGCTCTTTACCCTGCGTTAAATAATGAAATTTTTGCACTAAATTTGTTTTCAAATATTTTTTTCGTGACAAAAGTGAATATAATCTTCATTTTTTTACTGCCAAAGTTTGTATAATTGTCAGAGTATGTAGAATAGATTAGAGAATCTTGAAAGTAACTATGAACGCAAAAAATACAAACTTTAAATGTTTTAATTGATAAAAGATTTTTTTAAATCTTTGGCATGTAATGGGCCATTAAATGAGTTTTTCATGCATTTTATAACATATACTTATAAATTATTCTATGACGCATACAATTTCTAAAAAGTTTTTATTGGCCCACTAATGCGATCAGCGATGATGGGTCCCGCTAAGTGCTTTTGCAGGATCCCGCGCGACATTACGTCGACACTGCTACTGGGTATGCTTTACTTTTATGATTTGGATATTTGTAATTTAAAGGTTGTAAAACGCAATAAGACATTCGTATCATTTTTCTTGGCTCTCTTATATTTTCTATTGGTTTATATAATGACTGAAGGTAAAAAGGAATTGTTTTCATTGTATTAGTGCACAGGATTCCGAAATGATATTGATAATATTAACCCTTTGCATTCGAGAAATGATTCGCACTGATCATTAGTGTTCCGCGTAAATGGGTGCTCCAAATGCAGTGGTACTGATTTTCTTCGCCTTATCAAATGGCCGGATTATCTGCGATAAAAGATAGCAAAATAAACTGTAAGGCATTAGTGGTGTCCAAAATATTTGGCGGCCCAATTTACAAAGGACGCATGACAACACTAATGGGAGTGAGGGTGAGGGTCACTTCTCGAGCTCTAAGGGCTGAGAAATATTCCGCTTCTTTTATAAAGATGTCCAAGCAAGAATATTAATGTATTTAAACGTTTTATTCGTGACATAAACCAATGAATTTTCAATTTCTTTGAATGGATGGATGATTGATGATGAGATGGATCTTCAATGAATGGATACTTATTTTTTTTCTGAACTCTTAATAGTTTCATTTTAATTTTTGACGATGGAATTTGCATCTTCATTTTATAACCTCTTCGCTCCCTGGGTCCACATATGTGGACCTCCATTTTGTCCTATTTTATTAACAGGAATGTAGTGGAGGGTATACGCCGTATACCTTCTGGATTTCTTAAAGGAACATCGTATACCCTCTGTTTTCAAAAAAAGCTATAGTATGTGCACTCTAGGGTATACGCTCCACCTTGAGCGAATACCGTCTGCTTTTTTTACGACTACACCACTGTTTATTAACAATAATGATACTTAAACATAATTGCAATTTCAATATTAGAATAATATGTTTCGAGGTCAAAGATTCGAGCTAACGCAAATAAAATAAAAATATTACTCTGACGTCAAATGGGAGAAAAAATAGTTCAATAATAATTAATAATATTTCTTTAATACTCAGTAACGAAGAGGAAAATACGAACAAAATAGGAATGGAATATTTAAAGTTTAGTGCTGCTATCTATTGACATAAAAGTAAGTTAAAATTTCTAAAGTAATTTAAAATTGTTAAATTTTCAGTAATGGGCCATACTTTAATAACATTATCAACATTTTGGCAACCCCCCCCCCTTTCACGATATCTTAAGTTATCATTCGTCGATTTTCCCTTTCTAGCGATGATATCATTATCAATGTCTAAAAAATATTTTCATTTTTACATTCTTTTTCTTTCCTTTTATATGAACATATGATTATGCATTTATTAGCAACATGGTTTATACGGATTCAATAAGTCAATAAAATACAAATACATAAAGCAAATTTATATCAAATAACATCTAAAAGTATTAGTTACCATTCAAAAGTACGGAATAGTAGTTTATTGTCACATAGTAATGCATTCAAAATTGATATTGTTTTCTTCCAATCAATTGCCCTCCGTCTGGGAAGGGTAAAATCAAATCTTTCGCAGAACTTAACAGCAGAACAAGTGGATAACATTATTTATTTTTCTTTACTGATAAACGCAAAAAATAATTTCCAACATATTATGTTCCTTATTTTACTAATAGCAAATTAAATGCACACATGGCAGAAGAACAGGAATGTCAAACGTTGTGTTATTGAAAATTTTGAAATGAAATAATTTTATAAACAATTAGAGGCTTTAATAATAGCTTTTCATAAAACCATACAATAATAATATATAAATAAAATTTTAATAATCAATAATATAATCAAAATTTTATAAATCAATAATATATATAAAACAGACTATTTAAATGGAAAGAAAACGTTGCTCAAAAAAGAAAAATAAATTGATAGGACTAAAAATGATAACGATATCAAAAATCAAACCCTCTTATATCTATAGATATCTAACGATAGAAAGTGACAGTCACCCTCGCCTCCTCCCAATAAAGTGATAATGTTATAAATGCACAGTCCCTAATGAATATTTTAATTTATCACTGTACAAAAGGATTTAAAAATCACAAGAGGAATAAAAAGTTCAATGATTTGATCATTTTCACATAGATGCATCGATAGACATAAGACTTTTTAATAGAGAAAAATACTAATGTCACAATAGTTAAATTTATGGCTATAGTATTGTGGGATCAAAGATAACTTTTCGCACATTATCACCTTTTATAAATTTCAAATTTTTTAAGAAATGTTCTTTGAGTTCATTATATCTAATAAGAAACTACTGTGCCAAATTTTATGTTTCTAGATCCTTCAGTAACATAAAAATCGCATTTTTAGAACGTTACGAGGTTATACGCCGTATTCCCTCTGTATTTTTTAAAAGAACACCGTATACCCTTGTATCTCAAAAAAGCTATATTATACACACTCTACAGCAGGGCTGTCCTAGAGGTCTGCACGGGCCAGGCCTGGGCCCGAAGCCCGAGCCCGGCCCGGCCCGCGGGCCGGGCTCGGGCCTTACTTCTGAAGACTCGGGCCGGGCCTAGTCACTAATGCTTTCGGGCCGGGCCGGGCCTAGTCACTAATCTTTTCGGGCCGGGCTGGGCTCGGGCCTTAATTTTTTTGCTGGAGTATCGGGCCGGGCCTAACTTTTTTTTCCCGTACGAAGCCGAGACTGATTCCATTCTTCCTAGTTTTCATGGACCAAAATAATCATTTCCTATTGAATCTTCTTATATGAAAATCCTTTTCTCGACTTTTTATAAATCAGTAATATTTGGCTTTGTCCAAAAATTTCTGCAAAAAAAGCATATCCTTTTCAGCCGTCATTATTCTACAATTAAACATTAGAATTTATTCCTTTTAAAGAATCGTAGATTACTAGCCGTTTTAAAATAGAATTACACACACACACACGAAAAAAAAAAACATGATTATGACGGAATTTTTTTAAAACTGAAAGTTTCTTTTAAAACGTTCATCCATGCAAAATGAATAAAACAATACGGGAGAAAAAAATATATTAAACATTTACATCTGTTAAGAAGGGAATGCATTTTTTTTTTTTTTTTTCGTTCCAAAGCGATTTCGTCTTTGGAAATTTTACCCTATACCGCTTTTTCGATTTTTTGTCTCCATTACAGGGAATATGGATAAATAATACTAGTGATAACTGAAACATTTACATACAACAAACAAAGATTCATTTAAAAACATAAATATCGCAGCCTACGGCACTTCTGCATAAATGAAGATTATAAACGGAAAAAAAAAGACTAATATAATTTTTTTTGGTCAGAACTCTTCCATAAGATTAAAGATCCATGTTCTGTAGAAATTCACTCCAGCCGGGGCGGGTTCGGGCCGAATTTTAAACTTTTTTCCGGACCGGGCCGAACTCGGGCCGAAGTTTTAACTTTCGGGCCGGGCCGGGTCGGGCCATTATTTTTTTCGTTCGGGCCGGGCCGGGCCGGGCTCGGGCCGAAATTTTAACTTTCGGGCCGGGCCCGGGCCTGGAAATTTCGGCCCGTGCAGACCTCTAGGCTGTCAAAAGCGGTGCCATGGCGTCCTTTGAAGATATTCTAGGCGATGAAGGCTTGGCTTTGAAGGTATCCTTGAAACAGGGGAAACTGTTGAACTCTTTTTTTTTTTTACTATTATTATTCGCTCTCCAAGTTAAATTTAAAGAAATGCACTATATTTCGCGGAAAAAGTTTTGTGTTGTTCAAATATATTAATTCTTTTAGTGCTTTTTAAAATCCTTTGAAAAAAAAATTAGCAATCTTTTTCAAATTCATAAAGAATAATTTAGTAAATTAAGTTTCAAAATCTAAAGAAGGACAACGATCCTCTCCCTCCATCCCCTTCCCTCTAACTTAGTGCCGATCAAGCACTGACCGGGGCTCGTGCCCTGGAAACGCAATTTCTGAGAGGCACAAAAATTCTTATAAGCTCATCTAAATTTCCATTAAAAAATCATAACTGTGAAAAATGTGATGTTTGAGATATTAATACGATGAAATGACAAAAAAGTCTCAATGTATGGTTAAAAGTACATTTCAATAAATAATAGAAAAAAAATATTTATTTATATTCCTGAAAACTTTTTTTCAATTTTTTGGAGAAAGGAGGGAAGCTAATAGTATCAGTAAAACAACTAATCTAAAGGGCATGATAAGCTGAAAGTGTCCTGAGCACAAAAACTTGCTAGTCGGTATCTTTCCGGGATCCTTATTCCTCGATGTATTCATTGAATGTTGGATCCACGTGTCCAGTATCTTCGGCAGCTGGTATGGCCACTGCTGTGTAATTTCTCACCGGCATGAACTGCTTCCTGGTGGGCCTCAGCATCATCTTGGTGGACTGCAGGGAATAGCTGGGGCCCTGCCACTCGTGCCAGTATACGCCCTGGTACTCGTGGGGGTTGAGGCCCCTCAGGTACTTCCCGTTCAGGTTGCTCGCATCGCACTGGTTGTACCACCATCCGCCAGCGTGGTCCAGGGCGCAGTGGCCGCTCTGCCATCGGTCGTAGTCGGCGTCGATGGTGGAGAAGGGCATAGCGGCGTGATACGTCATTCCATCCCCTTTAATGACAAATTGAAAAAACACACATCAATAGTCAATGAATAATAGCTGCACAGTAAATATAAATCGTTGCTACATATGAAAAATATATATGCCCATTTTTAGCGAAATCGAATGTATGCCAAATTCCTAATTACTACACCTCAAAGTGCACACATGATGTAGTCATGTGATTTGTCTCTCTAAACAGACAGAAAACGTTCGGGTGATTATTCTAACAAGGTGGAACCCGCCGAATTTCGACGAAAGTAAATGCTTAAGAAAGAGCTGTTTCATTGATTTATAATAACCCTATACAAAATTAGCTACAGTAAAAAATGCATCTTACAATGGTCAGTCTAACTCTCAAATATTACTTAAAGCTTAAGAAGAAAAAAATACTATTTCTATAAAACTCGGTTGTTCAAATTGTTAATATTAAACTTTAATCGGATAGGTAAAAATATGATACAAAAGCAAAATGTACTATAGATCAGTTACTAACAAGGAAGGCCTCCATACGGGCATACTCCGAAAAATCTGAAAAAATTACAGAATGTTCTTCTCATGAGGATATATACGTTTATAAAAAAATTTTCGCCGTATCCTGTCCGTAAAAAAATAATAAACATTTCGTTATTTGGCGATGAAAAGCAATTTCAAAAAATACTTTTTATGTCAAATGTATTTTAAAGGGAAAAAAGTTTCATATTCAACTTCTTTAGATAAATTAAACATCTTTGGTTTTGTCAGTTTTAGTTTGTTTTAAGTATAATTTCGTTATATCGATATTATATGTATTTATATTCAAATTTAACCATCAAAATTTCAGATTTAAATTAATTAAAATTGTTTCAAGTTCAAAGTCCAGTTGAGCATTGTCAATTCGATTTTGTTGCTATGGAAACATTTTCCTTTTTTTTTTTAATACGCCGAGATATGCTTAAATGTATGAAAATAATTTTTCTGAATAAGAATTTTTTATATATGAAAATATTTTTCCCAGAGGTAAATTAAATAACTACAGCTACTTATAATATGTATGTGTAGAACAATACATATATATACCGGGTGTCCTGAAAAGAACTGAACGATTTTAAAAATCAATAACTTGCAAACTTTTACAGATATTTAAAAAATTCTTGCACGAGAGTCATCTAAAAGGTCAAAAGTTTTTTTCCTGCGATTCTGGATTTTAGTTCGAATTACAAACAATAGATGGCACTGAGAGCGCTAGGTGCTGTATTGAGACGGATATTGACGTCACTTGGCACTGAAGCAAAATAAGGAGGTTAAAGCTATGGAGTGGATCTTATTCAAAAATGAACTTTTGCTTTTACCGTCCGATTTTGAATGCAATCCATATAATTTTGATTTTGCTGGCGTCAGCGCAATAATAGAGAAAAATATCATTTTCATGGGTACGACTCCTTTGAAATCGAAATGCGCGAAACAACAACGTTCGAATTACCGACTTTTATTTATTTATTTATTTATTTATTTATTTATTTATTATTATTATTATTATTATTATTATTTTTTTTTTTTTTTTTATTTTTTTTTTTTTTTTTTTTTTTTTTTTTTTACATTCCTAGAATGTAAGTACTTTTGAGAACAGGATATCTTATTTATCTATTTATTTATCTGGGTATCTTTTAAACCTTTTTTATGTCACCTAGTCATGTCCTGTATTGTATTTTAAGAATGTTGGATTAACAGTTAATTTACAGGTACGCCCAAAAGATTGCATCACATCATAGTCTATGGGGGAAAATCACTTGCAGTGTATATTAATGAAATACACTATTTCAAATGTATTGAAACTGATATAAATCACTGAATTTCAGTATAAGATGATTATGATAGAATAGAGTATTTGGTATTTATAGCATTTAAGTTCATTTACATGGGCACACAAAAAGAAACCGGTTACTGTACTGTCTTTAAGTAATAACTGCTGGAAATGCGTTTTCAATTTCGGAATGCGCTTTTAAATTTAGCTGTTTTTTAGATACATTAGTAATTATATAAATGCATATCACCTATACTCGTCTCTGGTTCGTCCATCCGTCTGTCTGTCCGCATATAACAGTGCAAAAATTACTCTGTCGAATCGTTTGAAAATTTAAATATATATTTATTGAAGAATTTTATCCAGTTATTTCAAATTTTATGAATATCGGATGTGTATTTCCAATACAGGGACAGTCAAAAGTATTCCGTTACATTATGGCCGACGGGGAAAAAGTTTCAAGTGCTTTTTGATGGTATTACACTCGTCCGAACATAATGAAATTAACATGCATTTATGAATTAAATTGAAATACAAATGATGTAGAATATGCTGCACAAAGAATAGTTATTATTCATTTACAGGGCCACACTAAATAATTATGTAACATAACGGTATAGAAGGGAACATACTTTGCGGCATATATTAATTTTGTTACACATATAATAAAATTGTTATAAGTTACTTAGGTTTACTACGAATTTCTTACTGTGTAATAGAAAATATGAAATATTTACAGGGACACATAAAAGATTTCGGAAACCATGCTGCATCAAAAATGCTGTACGCTAACGATAATTGCTTGAAGTTTTAAGTTTTGATATGATTTTTTTTAAGTTTCACTACATTTTTGCATGTTATGCTGTGTATATAATTGATGTAAATCATATACAGGGCTACACAAAAGAATTCGCACTCCTTACTAAGTGTGTAAGTAAATATATTGAAGGTGGTTTGTAAATGAGTTATGCATTTTTTACGTTGAACAGCTTTATGTCTATTACGATATGTTTAAAGAATAGAAATGAAATGATATACAGAGGCACTCAAAAATTGGATTAATAGCCGGCTCTGGATGGTAATCTCTGGAAGTGTGATTTCATTAGTTTAAAGCATGTTTCAGTTTTAAATAGATTTCAGCTAGATAAATGGCGTGTATTTAAAGATAGTAGGAAAAGTACAGGGCTATACAAAAGATTTCAAATATGCTTCCGTTTATTTAAATAAATTGCTAAATGTCAAATTTCAACTTTACATGTGTTTTTAACGCTTTCCAACATATTTAAAAATGTTTATGATTTCTTTTTAGTTAGCCGTCTGCCTGTCTGTCTTTCCAAACTCTAACTTGCATTGAAATAATTGAATTGCTCTGTAAGTGATATATGTTAATAAGATTTATTATGCCGTGTTGAGTATTGTAAACAAACTATGCATAATTAGTGATTCATTTACACAGACACTCAGAACTATGCCATTACATTATGTTCTGTGAGGATAATTATATATGTAGCTCCTATATTCGTCATCAGGAATGTTCTTTTATCTGTCCGCACATAATAGCGCAAAAACTACCCAACAGAATGCTTTGAATTATAATATATATACTCGTTGCAGAATTTTCGTTATTCATTTAAAGTTTTATGAAAAGTGAATCAAAGCTTAAAAGGATATTAATAAATGTTTTCTTCATTCTATTAAAACCTATTCTGCGCGACTAATTCAATGATATCCAATGATAGGTGATGATTCTAGGTTGTCATTATGATTATGGCTCATTTAAGGTGGAGGTAGTATTATTTCCCTATTACCATGAATTTAATATACATAATCGTAATAAATTTTGATTTTGGGTGTTTTTACAAAAGAGTGCAACAGCTATTTCACCAAATTTTCAATGTTTATACTATGAATATTCTTTGTTCTAAAGAATAAACCATTTCCGCAATTTTTTTACATACATAAAACTCTACTAAAGAACTTCTTTAAAACAAACTAGCATTTCTTAGAATATAATTTTTTTTTTAAATAGCAAATTTGATTAATTTTTAACAAAAAGAAAAAAAAAACTACTAAATCGTTTCATTTTAAAATCTGATGCACAAATTATTCTTTAAATTAGATGATAGAAAGTAATTAAATCAGAGAAAATACGGCTTTCTTAAATGGAGATGGATATTGACGTCACTTGGTACTGAAGCAAAATAAGGAGTTTAAGGCTGTGGAGTGGGTCTCGTTTGACAATGCAATCTTGCTCTTAGGGCCCGATTTTGAACTTTTGTTTATTTGTTTTTATTGAACAACATACATTTGACCTGTGCACTCGACATGAAGCCCGATTTTGGACTCAGTCGGTATAATTTCAATGAAATGTGTTGTTGTCATGGAAATAATAAATCCTTTTATATAATAGCAGCGATTGGAAACTGGAAATGAATTTAACGCGCAGCATACGAGTTTTGTAGACGATTTTACATTTAAGAAAGCCGTATTTTCTCTGATTTAATTACTTTCTATCATCTAATTTAAAGAATAATTTGTGCATCAGATTTTAAAATGAAACGATTTAGTAGTTTTTTTTTTCTTTTTGTTAAAAATTAATCAAATTTGCTATTTAAAAAAAAATTATATTCTAAGAAATGCTAGTTTGTTTTAAAGAAGTTCTTTAGTAGAGTTTTATGTATGTAAAAAAATTGCGGAAATGGTTTATTCTTTAGAACAAAGAATATTCATAGTATAAACATTGAAAATTTGGTGAAATAGCTGTTGCACTCTTTTGTAAAAACACCCAAATACAAAATTTATTACGATTATGTATATTAAATTCATGGTAATAGGGAAATAATACTACCTCCACCTTAAATGAGCCATAATCATAATGACAACCTAGAATCATCACCTATCATTGGATATCATTGAATTAGTCGCGCAGAATAGGTTTTAATAGAATGAAGAAAACATTTATTAATATCCTTTTAAGCTTTGATTCACTTTTCATAAAACTTTAAATGAATAACGAAAATTCTGCAACGAGTATATATATTATAATTCAAAGCATTCTGTTGGGTAGTTTTTGCGCTATTATGTGCGGACAGATAAAAGAACATTCCTGATGACGAATATAGGAGCTACATATATAATTATCCTCACAGAACATAATGTAATGGCATAGTTCTGAGTGTCTGTGTAAATGAATCACTAATTATGCATAGTTTGTTTACAATACTCAACACGGCATAATAAATCTTATTAACATATATCACTTACAGAGCAATTCAATTATTTCAATGCAAGTTAGAGTTTGGAAAGACAGACAGGCAGACGGCTAACTAAAAAGAAATCATAAACATTTTTAAATATGTTGGAAAGCGTTAAAAACACATGTAAAGTTGAAATTTGACATTTAGCAATTTATTTAAATAAACGGAAGCATATTTGAAATCTTTTGTATAGCCCTGTACTTTTCCTACTATCTTTAAATACACGCCATTTATCTAGCTGAAATCTATTTAAAACTGAAACATGCTTTAAACTAATGAAATCACACTTCCAGAGATTACCATCCAGAGCCGGCTATTAATCCAATTTTTGAGTGCCTCTGTATATCATTTCATTTCTATTCTTTAAACATATCGTAATAGACATAAAGCTGTTCAACGTAAAAAATGCATAACTCATTTACAAACCACCTTCAATATATTTACTTACACACTTAGTAAGGAGTGCGAATTCTTTTGTGTAGCCTGTATATGATTTACATCAATTATATACACAGCATAACATGCAAAAATGTAGTGAAACTTAAAAAAAATCATATCAAAACTTAAAACTTCAAGCAATTATCGTTAGCGTACAGCATTTTTGATGCAGCATGGTTTCCGAAATCTTTTATGTGTCCCTGTAAATATTTCATATTTTCTATTACACAGTAAGAAATTCGTAGTAAACCTAAGTAACTTATAACAATTTTATTATATGTGTAACAAAATTAAAATATGCCGCAAAGTATGTTCCCTTCTATACCGTTATGTTACATAATTATTTAGTGTGGCCCTGTAAATGAATAATAACTATTCTTTGTGCAGCATATTCTACATCATTTGTATTTCAATTTAATTCATAAATGCATGTTAATTTCATTATGTTCGGACGAGTGTAATACCATCAAAAAGCACTTGAAACTTTTTCCCCGTCGGCCATAATGTAACGGAATACTTTTGACTGTCCCTGTATTGGAAATACACATCCGATATTCATAAAATTTGAAATAACTGGATAAAATTCTTCAATAAATATATATTTAAATTTTCAAACGATTCGACAGAGTAATTTTTGCACTGTTATATGCGGACAGACAGACGGATGGACGAACCAGAGACGAGTATAGGTGATATGCATTTATATAATTACTAATGTATCTAAAAAACAGCTAAATTTAAAAGCGCATTCCGAAATTGAAAACGCATTTCCAGCAGTTATTACTTAAAGACAGTACAGTAACCGGTTTCTTTTTGTGTGCCCCTGTAAATGAACTTAAATGCTATAAATACCAAATACTCTATTCTATCATAATCATCTTATACTGAAATTCAGTGATTTATATCAGTTTCAATACATTTGAAATAGTGTATTTCATTAATATACACTGCAAGTGATTTTCCCCCATAGACTATGATGTGATGCAATCTTTTGGGCGTACCTGTAAATTAACTGTTAATCCAACATTCTTAAAATACAATACAGGACATGACTAGGTGACATAAAAAAGGTTTAAAAGATACCCAGATAAATAAATAGATAAATAAGATATCCTGTTCTCAAAAGTATTTACATTCTAGGAATGTAAAAAAAAAATTAAAAAAAAATAATAATAATAATAACAATAATAATAATAATAATAATAATAATAAATAAATAAATAAATAAATAAATAAATAAAAGTCGGTAATTCGAACGTTGTTGTTTCGCGCATTTCGATTTCAAAGGAGTCGTACCCATGAAAATGATATTTTTCTCTATTATTGCGCTGACGCCAGCAAAATCAAAATTATATGGATTGCATTCAAAATCGGACGGTAAAAGCAAAAGTTCATTTTTGAATAAGATCCACTCCATAGCTTTAACCTCCTTATTTTGCTTCAGTGCCAAGTGACGTCAATATCCGTCTCAATACAGCACCTAGCGCTCTCAGCGCCATCTATTGTTTGTAATTCGAACTAAAATCCAGAATCGCAGGAAAAAAACTTTTGACCTTTTAGATGACTCTCGTGCAAGAATTTTTTAAATATCTGTAAAAGTTTGCAAGTTATTGATTTTTAAAATCGTTCAGTCCTTTTCAGGACACCCGGTATATAGAGTATATATTAAACTCTCTTCTTGTTTACTAGAAGACAGCCCGTCAAAATGACGTGTTTGCATTTTTAAAAGGATGATAAAAAGTTACAACAGTGGTCAATCAGCCACTTTAGGCTTAAACAATTTTTAAAAATACAGCGATTAAGCATGGGGGAAAAATCTATAAAAAAAAAGAGAAAATTTTAACAGAAATTTGCATTTAAAACTATAACAAAACTGTCTGGTGGATGGGGGGATTGTAATAAACAAATCGTAAATACATAAATTTTAAAAGAATAAAGTAAGGCAAGAAAATCAATTATAAAAGATTATATTGTGAAACTACAGCCAAAAAATATCTAAAAATTCTGAGAGAAAATAATAAAAATATCTAAAATGTATAACAAAATTTCCTATTTTGACCCCTTTTTTAGCTAATACTTAAAAGAAAACACTCTATAAGATCGAAAACAAATGTCAACAATAAAGAGTAAACAATGAACGTGTTCGGGAGACACACGCTCTGCGCGCGCAAGCTCAGGAGTTTTTACAGAGTACTATTCCGTTGTAAGATACACTCCATGTACCTGTCTCCTGAGCGCGCGCGCTCAGGGCGCATAGATCCCGAACGCGTCCGATCATTCCTGAGTCGTGATGTTTCAAAGGAATCATTCCAAAGATTCAATCACGGAATTTGTCATTCTTGAATGGCAACAGTATTGATTTGCTTACACTGTTTGTTTGGTTTGTTTTTTCCGTAATTGCTGGTTGTTTTATTTAGAACTTAAACAATATGATTAAATAGTTTTTGTAGGTTTTAAAGAAAATAGGTAATGAATAAATCTTTCACATGTATATTTTCAAAAGTTGAACAATTAGAATATTTGTGAACGGCTCGGAATAGTTAAGACTAACGTGGCTTAACGTCGCAGTTGCAATGTTTCCTTTTCTTGTGGATGGGTTGCCCCCGGAATCGTCATACACGGGGGGGGGTTTATATATATAATGTTTAAATTCATTAAATACCATTTACACTCATTCTAAATATCCAAAACTTTTCAGTTGCATTAAAATCGTTTGCCTTTGGCGGGGAAAAGTGCTGCTCGCTAAATTGCGTGACACTTTCGTCTTTTCACGCCAATATTTGAAAGTATTTTATTTTTTACAGGTTTTCTTCTGTAATTCTGCCGCTAATTTTGACTGTTCCTTTATTACACACATGAGTAGTTTAATTAGTATTTTTTTCAAAAAATTCTGAGTATGCCCAGTATGGAGACCTTCCTTAAAAGATGAAGTTATAAATTGAGGCTCTTATTTTTGGTATAAATGCATATGAATAAAAAAAAAAAAAAAAAAAAAAAAATTGACACGATCTTAGAATTTCACGTGAAATCTAAACCCGTCATAATTTTCATCTTCTCAAAATTTACATGCGCATATTTCAATTTTTATCAATTTTAAAAGAAAATGGCGTATTTCTGTTGCCACAATTACAAAATTGGTACTAAAAACTGTAAAAAAATTAATATGTCAAGAATAAATTTAGATACAGCTTTCAAACAAATTGCATTTAAAAGTACATATTTTTCTCTATATGATGGTGTAAAAATTGAAAATGTGCTATGATTAAAAGTATAAAATTTGATGTACCGAAAACTGCAAACCGAATTGCATGTGAAAGTGTTGCCATTCGCAAAAATGACGTATGCGTTACGCACAGATATGTTTGGCTTTTATAATATAGATAAATATTCCGTGTGATCCTAAGTCGTGTGCAAGTTTATGAAAGTGCCAGATCATAGAATGGGAATCTAAATCTCCTGTCAGTGGTAAAGATAAGACCGGATAGGATTTGATTTTTATAACAGTTTTCGGGTTCGGGTGAGATAGGGTTCAAAAAGAAAATTTTATTTATTCACAAATTTTAAAAAAAGGGGGAAAACTTGCTATTTGAGAAACAAGAAAGGGTAGTATAAGCTTACTAAAATGTTTTACTTATCTTAAAAATCAGTTCGAAAGGCAATTGAATTGTTGTTAAGAATATTAAGATTTAAGATTATTAGAACACTAAGAATATTAAGTTATTAAGAATAAAATAAATAAGAATGTAGTATAAGCTTATTAAAGTGTTTTACATCCTCTAAAAAATCAGTTCGAAAGGTGACTGAATTGTTATTAATGAGTTATAAAGAAAAATATTCAATCTCATAAGCCTTTGCACGCCCGTTGTTAGTAACCACACAAGCCACGAGATATCCCTTGTCTATCCTTTGTTTTAAGTCTTTTTCAGAAATATTGTGCAAAATGCGTGTCTTTCTGTCATAAAAGATACTATAAAAGAATAAGGGTTATAGATTTTACGAATTTCTGTCAGTGGTTGAGTATAAATAAAAGTTTTCTAGTAGAAACAGATTTTCAGGGTCATAGAAATCACGAAATGTTATCCATGAGGAAGTTTTTTAAGATTCATACTTCTTTCTATGTAAGAAGAGATTTTCAAAAGAGAAAAATAATCTTGAAGAAATTTTTAAATGTTATCAAACCTTTTCTACTGCCTACTTTCGATCTCGGACTCTGATGACACAAATTTTTTCGGACGATTCGAAATCGGCGGGCTCTGCTTCCGAAAACAGTTCAAATTTATCTGTAATGTATGTGAGTGTGTCATATTACTTTCTTATTGCACAATGTTCTTTTTTTATGCACCATGTGATATTTTCAGGTTGTATAGTACAACTTTGCCATGCTGTTCCTTTTTTTACTAAAATAAACACTAAGTAATTAGATTAAAAAAGAAAAAAAAAAAAATGCTTTCATAATCGTTTGTTGTTACATCGGGAAAATAATGGCTGATTTTCAAGAGTTGATAGAAGATTTTTTTTCTTTTCATTTTTGACATATGCTCTTTTTACACAGGTGTTAACGATATATGAGATCTACTCAAAATAATATTATCTATATGTTTACAAGACCAGGCTTTTTTTTTTAGTCATTTGGCCTGAGATTTCTACTAACCTGTTTTGTATAATTCTTTTTTTAAACGAAAGCACTTTATTTATAGATGTACGTGCACTCGCTATTTTTTAAAATAACTAGCCACCCTTGGCGACCAGTTTGGTCTCCTTTAAATGTATACTAATCATTAAATCATATTGCTTTTATTCATAATTTATTTTAATTGCTCATTTTTTTCCAAATTAAAAGATTCTGGTAAAGAAGTGTTTGCAGATGTCATATACGCACCACATTGGCGTTATTGTAATAAAAAGGCAAATATATACCTCATATAATAACTCGGCAATTGTTATTTATTCTTTAATAAACTGTTTACATTTATTTTCTTTTTTAAAATGATATAAATTGTTTTGTTCTGTAATTATTAATTAAACTTTTTTTTATTTATTATTACTACCTTTTTAAAGTAATAGAAAAGAGTTTAAAATATATAACTGGTATTGAAAACGAAGTTTCCGCCAAATTGGCATCAGGAAAAAAATCGCACCAAACTGAGAGGTATATGATATCTGTGCCGATAAATCAAGCACTTGGTATTTTTGTGCTAATTTGGCGCATCGCCAAATATTGTACCCATGGCATTTTTTTGTATTTCATTAATTTAATTTAAAAAATATATATAATCCTTTCACTCCTTTCATTTAAAATAACCTAACTTTTATTTGAAACTGAAACGTTTAAAATTAATGATTTTTATTTATTTTTTAAGCCAATAGAATAAAAAAACAAAACAAAAATAATAATATTTTGAAGCTTCATAATTGCAGTGAAACAACAAAACGTAAATTAATCTAATTTACCACGACCTACATGCGTTTCATTTGGGCGTTACCATTAAACAATTAACAAATAACCAAGATTTTTGTGCCACATACGTTAGCGTAATATATATATATGTATTTATAAAAGTATATATATATATATATATATATATATATATATATTCCTTTTTAAATTTAAAATTTTAAAAGTTGTTTTATGAAATTTCTTTCCATTAATAGCAATTAGTTAACTTTCATTGTTCAAGGGAAACAATGGGAATTATTATGTAATTATGGATACCATAAAAAAATAACTATTAAACTCAGGGGCGTAAATCCCGGGGGGGGGGTTGGGGGGGGGGTGCAGCACCCCCCCAGAAGAAATTAGTCGGAAAATTACCAGGTCGCTCGGAAAAAGTATCTTTAGTCGGAAAAAAATAGTATTAACCTATAAAAACTTATAAACTGGAAAAACGGAAATATCATTCGTAAAATTTACCGTTTAATCAGAAAAAGCATACCGTTTAATCGGAAAGTCGGAAAAAATAGTATTATGTATTACCCTATAAAAACTTATAAATTAGAAAAATGGAAAAATCAGTCGGAAAAACTCTTGTTCGATTGGAAAAAATGGCATTAACTTATAAAACTTATAAATTGGAAAAACTAAAATATCATTCGAAAAATTTTTCGTTTCCATCGGAAAAAAAGCATGTTTAGTCGGAAAAAACAATATTACGTATTAACCTATAAAAATTTATGAATTGGAAAAACGGAAAAGTCAGTCGGAAAAAATGGTGTTAACCTATAAAAACTTCTAAATTAGAAAAACGAAAATATCATTCGGAAAATTTCCCATTCCATCGGAAAAGGCATGTTTAGTCGGAAAAAACAGTATTACGTATTAACCTCTAAAAGCTTATAAATTGGAAAAACGGAAAAATCAGTCGAAAAATTTCTTGTCCGATCGGAAAAAATGGTATTAACCTATAAAAACTTATAAATTGAAAAAACAAAAATATCATTCGGAAATTTTTCCGTTCCATCACAAAAGGCATGTTTAGTCGGAAAAAATAATATTACGTATTAACCCATAAAAATTTATAAATTGGAAAAACGGAAAAGTCAGTCGGAAAAATTCTTGTTCGATCGGGAAAAATGTATGTTTAGCCGAAAAAAAGGTATTAATCTATAAATATATATGAATTGGAGAAATATTTTAGTAGTTTTTAATTAAATAAGAAAAACAAGTTAGATCGAAGAAAACCTATAAAATTTTATTCTTAGTCGGATTTATTTCCCCTTGTAGTTTCTAATAAGAAAAAACAATTTATAACGAAGAAAACATAAATTTATTCTTAACCGGAACTAATTAATTTAACTAATTGGTAATTTATTAATTAGTTTACTAATTAATATAACTTATCAATATATAGCATTTTATTTATTTATTTATTTAATTTATTTATTTATTTATTTATTTATTTTATTTTATTTTATTTTATTTTTTATTTTTATTTTTATTTATTTTTTTTTTTTTTTGATAAAACTATTCAGAAAAATTTTGATTTGTCAAATATTGTGTACTCGGAAATCTCGATATGACGAAAAAAAATATTTATGTACATATTGTAGCAATGGTAATGTTATTTCTAACTGTGGTATTTTGAGTAAAACCTTAATATTCCGATTTTTTTTTTTTTTTTTTTTTTTTCTGTGCCTTTTGACTTCGAGATATCGAGATCTAATAGCATTTATTTACTGTCGGAAAGTTTTTAGTTTAGTCTCGAAATTTTAAGCTATACTGATTGAAGTGAAGAAACTCCTATTTTTTTTATCTAAACTTTAAATTTAGTTAGAAATATGTATCACGAAATTTAAATGGTATCCGATGAAAATTCAAAACTGAAATACAAATATTTAATATTTTTCCATATCGAAATCTGGATGTTTTCCACTCTATACAAATTTTACCTCTAATTGAAAATAATTATGGTTTTATTTTTCTCCTACTAACTAATATTGTGTTTTATTTTTATTTTAATAAAAAATATATAATTAAAAATGTGAAACTGTTTTTATTTACCTTTTCACGTATTTTGTATTGATTTAAAAAAATGCTTAAGAAATATATATGATATAGGATGAAAATGAAAATACTCAAATACTTTGAATTTTTATCTCGAAATAATATGAATATTTTACAATACACGAATATATTTCTCTCAGAAATAATACGTTCGTTTTTTTTTTTTTTTTTTTTTTTTTTTTCTTTTTCTTTTTCCTGAATCAATTGTATTCATTTTTTAAAAAATATTTTTATTAATACTATTGCATTTTGTTTAGTCCGAAAAATAAGGGGTAACATCAAGTTGTTACGCTGTTTTAAAGTTTGTAGTTAGAAAGAATTAAAACTTATACAGGGTGTTTCGCTACCAGACCGACAAACTTTGAGGGATGATAGTAGACACGAAGACAAACATTATTAAATAGGAAACCATGCGGCGCAAACGTCTTCTGTAGGAGTTAGGGGGCCATTAAAATTTAAGCTCCAAAATTTCAAACGATGATAAAAAACGGAAAAAAGGGTCGATTCGTTTGCGGTTTTCACTAAAATTATTCTTTAAATCACGATTTTTTTTTTTGAAAAAAATTTTAAAAGTTACGTTTAAAAATTGTCTATAGAGGGCGCTTTAGACTTTAGAGTAACGAACAACTACTTTTTACCGTTATTTTTTGCATGTGGTTGAAATTATTCTAAAGTTTAGACTTTAGCTTAAATTTTAAGCCCATAATCGGAAACATTGGGATCGGTTAACTAGCGAAATATTAACTGTGAACAGAGGGGGAAATTTTAAATGCTCATAAATATTGGACAAACTAATCGATTTTGTTGCGGTTTGCGTGTAAGTCATTCCCTTGGTAATTATTTTATTCAATATGACGTACAGCATTGGTGTCCCCATTTTTTGATAGAGGGTGCTTTCGACACATCTCCGAAATTTCAATGGCCATTACTCCAGTATGTTTTACTACCAGACCAAGATACTTCCAGGAAGTGTTAGGGATGCAAAGATGACTCGGAATCATATTATAATGTAACGCCGAAAATGCCTTTTTTACGAGTTAGGGTTAAAAGAAGCAGAGAAAAAAGCAACTTGATAATTCTACAACACGTTCTGTCGGAACTTCTGGTAAAAACACTTGTTTCTCTTTCGTTTCACCACTCTATAGCACGATGGAGCTCCTCCACATTTTACCAATGATGTTCGCAGACACCCCAACATAACATATGGACAGCGGTGGATAGGTAGTGGTTGCCCGGTTCGTTGGCCTGCCAGAACGTTGCACCTACTTCATTATATCAATTACTTTTTTTTACCTACCTTTATTTTATTAGTGTATAATTTTTTTGTATTTTTTTAAATGAACGTTGCTGGGTGGGGCTAGTTGAGCTCAAACCAATTGGTAGCCCCCCCCCCCCACCTGGCTCAATCTGAATCTGAATCTGTATGGACTTCTTCTGCTGGGGTCAAATGAAAAGTTGAATGTATGAGACTCCCGTACCGTCAGTAGAAGACCTCTCTCTCAGCTTGAATTTCTGTAGCTGCCAGAAAGCTGTCCGAGATGCCAGGAATTTTTCAAAGTGAGAGGAATTGCATGCATCGCTGCTGTCAAGCATGCGCGACTACTTCTGGTCGTAATTTCGGACACCTTTTGTAGTAAAACCTTTAACCAAATTGTTTTCTTTCACATTAACGTGTTGCTGTTACACTACCTGTTTCTGTTGCCTTTTTTCTCTGCTTCTTTTAACCACAACTCGCTAAAAAGGCATTTTCAACGTTACATTCCTATGTGATTCCGAGTCGCTTTGCATCCCTAACACTTCCTGTTAGTGTGTTGGTCTGGTAGCTAAACACCTAGGAGTAATGCCATTGAAATTTCGGAGATGTTTCGAAAGCGCCCTCTATCAAAAGATGGGGACACCAATGCTGTACGTCATTTTGAATAAAATAATTACCAAGGGAATGACTTACACGCAAACCGCAATAAAATCGATTTGTTTGTCCAATATTTATGAGCATTTAAAATTTCCACCTCTGTTCACAGTTAATTTTTCGCTAGTTAACCGATCCCAATGTTTCCGATTCTGGGCTTAAAATTTAAGTTAAAGTCTAAACTTTAGAATAATTTCAGCCACATGCACAAAATAACGGTAAAAAGTAGTTGTTCGTTACTCTAAAGTCTAAAGCGCCCTCTATCGACAATTTTTGAACGTAACTTTAAAAAAAAAATTCTAAAAAAATCGTGATTTAAAGAATAATTTTAGTGAAAACCGCAAACGAATCGACCCTTTTTTCCGTTTTTTATCATCGTTTGAAATTTTGGACCTTAAATTTTAATGGGCCCTAACTCCTACAGAAGACGTTTGCGCCCCATGGTTTCCTATTTAATAATGTTTGTTTTCGTGTCTACTATCATCCCTCAAAGTTTGTCGGTCTGGTAGCGAAACACCCTGTATTAAGAAATCCCGTATTTTTGACAAATTTTTGTCTCTAAAATATTCCTTAAACAAACAAATTAAAAAACAGCTAGAGATTTTAACTGACTTCTGAAAAATAGAAAGATAGATCATTTTGTTTCTCTTCAAAGTAAAGCTTGGGCACCTAGACAACTGGGCGCTGAACTTCCTGTCCTATGTGTCAATTACAAAACAAGCAGCACCTGCATTAACTCTTTGTTTAAACCGTTAGTATTCAAGCTCATAGTACGAAATCATTCAATTACAAAATGTTGATGCGAGAATATTTTGGTATTTGGTTAATAATTCAATATTTTTGAATCAGTTATGTCCTCACCTAAATGTAAGAGACAAAAAGTGCAATCTGCGTTACTTAATTCCATTTTCGATAATGATTACAGGAATACACATAATAAACAAAAACATGCTGATAAAATTTCAGCTCATACCGTTTTGCATTGCTGGAGTTCCAAAAAAACCTTTTGAAGTAAGTAAGCTACTTTATTACAGAATATTTTAGATCAGAGGTTCCCAAAGTGTGCTCCGCGGAGCCCTTAGGGCTCCGCCTGAGCTTTCCAGGGGCTCCGCGGCGTTCCAGGAAAATAAACAAAATATGAAAGAAAGAAATAAGCATATTGCAAATAAAATATTTTCAAAAGTAAGTAGGAATTTGTGTGAGTGTATATGTGTGTCAAAAATAAATGTATCTACTAGCAAAAGCCAAGCTTTGTTTGGATTCGCGAAGCATTATTTCATTAGTTATTTATTGGAAAGTAACCATTTTTTTTTAAATATCATTTGGTACTACTTGATTATCCTGTCGACCAAATAGGTACCGCCAAACTAAAAGATTAAATGCTAATGATGATGGTAAAAAAATATCACATTCACATAACATTAAACTCGTATTACGTGTTCATTATGTCATCAAGTTATTTTTATTATGAAGTTTTATGTGTATTCTTAGTAATGTTTCATTAATTTATTTGTGCTTTCGTTATTTAAAATAAAAACTATGTCGATCTGTTTAATTTGGCCAATTGTTTGGCGATTTGTATAATTTGGCGAAATTGATTGACGGGATAATCAAGTAGTACCTTAATTCGACTTTTTATTTGGATTTTTATTAATGTTTTACTAATTTATTTGATTTTTTGTTATTAAAAAAAAAAAAAAATGCGTCAATTTGTGCAATTGTGCTAATAGTTTGGCTATTTGTATTATTTGAGGAAATTGGTCGACGGGATAACCAAATAGTACCCGAATTAAAAATAACTTGATGACACAACAATCACGTGTATTATGTTTAATGTCATGTAATGTGACATTTATGATAATCCATTATTGGCCTTTAATCCTGAAATTTGGAATTATATTTTTGGTCGACGGTATAATCAAGTAGTACCCAAAAAATGTACTGTGTTACAGTGTCTATGGAATGAGGTAATAAAGTACAAAATCCTATAATATCTTGAGGAAAATTAATAATTTGCCCACTGTATTCAAGCTGACCACCTTTATTGCGATAAACAGTAATAACTGGACGAACTCGGGCAATTAATTTCTCCTCGACGAATGTTAAGCCCTTTAATATTTAGGGATGTGGACCAGGATCCATATTATTAGCTAAAGAAAAAATATTTAGTTCCTTATTTACTATACATTTGTGGCAAGTCTTTTGAGATCCGTCAGAGTGAATGCCAAGCCAAGGATGATGAAAAATTTTACAAAAATATAATTTAAAATTTTTTTGTGCATCTTCGAAATTTAAAGCATTATTCCGAGCACATGCATTCTCTATCAGAAGATATTCGTCATGTCGTCCTTTTGGCACAGGTGTCATATACGCACCACATTGGCGCCATTTTTTTTCAGACGCCAATGTCATATATGCACCTGAGTACTTAATTGGCGAGAAAGTGTAGTTATTTTGCCTGGCATGGTCACCCGGCTGTTCTTTATTTATTAATAAATTGTTTATTTAATTTTATTTTCTTTTTTAAATTATATAAATTGTTTTGTTCCACAGGTATTAATTAAACTTTTTAAAATTTGTTATTATTCCCTTTTTAAAATATATGGTACTACTAGGTTATCCCGTAAACCGAAAAATTATCGCCAAACTATAAGATTAAATGCTAATAAGGGATGATCGTGATTGTCACATTCAATGACTTTAAATACGATTCACGTGTTTAAAATGTCATTAAGTGATTTTTATTTCGACATCTTATAAATATTTTTATGAATATTCTACTATTTTTTTGTTGTTATTTAAAATAAAAATTATGTCAACATGTATAATTTGGCTATTAGTTTGGCGATTTGTGTAATTTGGCGAAATTGGTCGACGGGATAACAGAGTAGTACCATATATATATATATGGTAACTGCTATTCGAAAACCAGATTTTTGCCAAATTGGCGTCGGAAAAATCGCGCCGATATGGTGTGTATATGACGTCTATGCCGTCGTTTTTTACGCTGGTATCTAACCTCTTGCCTTAAAGCTATATCATATTCGCATTCTTTTCATCCAGTAAGTATGTGTTTCCTTGGCATTTTTTATAATAGAACTAATACATTCTATAAATTGTTTTTAAACGACAAACTATTTAAAAATAGTACTACATATACCAAAATAATAATCTGTATGTTTCATTTGGTTTAATTTTCAATCTTCGAATTCAAATAACTCTTTATATAATGAATTTAACAATTAATTTTATTTGTTTACAATTTTTTTGTTGCCACTTTACGAAAAAAAATAATAAAACACAATATGATTCTTTTAATCAGCGTAAATGATTTTGTCGGAATAAAGTAAGTACATTTTATTTATTTAATTAATCCTGATTCTATCTACAATTGTTAACTCCATGAATTATTTATTCTTCTGAAAATATGCATGTTTCATTTCTTATTTCTAAAAATGCGTCCGTAATGGAAAAACATGTAAAATAATTCAATTAATAATTAAAATAATAGTAATTAAAATAATATTTTTTTTTTAAAGTTATTCTGTAAAAAATTTATATTGTGCAAATCTACAGATCATAATTTATATTTGTGCTTAATTTCAAATCAAAATATTGAATAGTTTTTTTGTAAAGCGTACGACAAAATGTAATTTGAGTGGACTAGTAGAGGATTCGCTTCGCTCATCCTAATAACCAGGTTGAAAAGACATTAATACACTTAAGGGTAATTTAAACATTTGCATAATTTAATGTATCTATTTTCTGTATAATATTTTAGATTTGAATTGATTTATTTTTTGCTTCTGCATTTAATGTGCTATAAAAAAATCCATTTAACAAGTTCGCTGCCAAAGCTGAAATTCAACAGTATTGAGACTACGGGTATTCTCATAGTTGGCAGCGATCGTGTTAAAATAAGCGACTAAAAAAGTAACCCCGATAATCCGGATCGGCTTTTTTCATTTTTTTTTTCAAATTTGAGAAGCGATTGGCAAAAAAGTTTTTGTTTTATTATTCAGAATACGACGCTGCAACAAGTTAATGTTAAAGAAATTAGCCAATCGCTTCTCAAACTTGAAAAAAAAAGCGAAAAACCCGATCCGGATTATCGGGGTTCTACTGTATTCTGAATTGAATGCACAACGTGAATCGAAACAGAAAAGGAGAACAGTTTTGTTCTTTGGAATTCCGCCTATTCATATGTTTATACTTAATCCATTTTGCTTAGTAACAAGGCTCTAACGTCCTAATGAGGTACGCCTGTCTCACATTGTTTATATTCTTTCACTTCACTCTTTAAAATGAGGTATTTTATACTCCTTTACTTGCTATATTTACTGAAAAATGTGTTAGTTAAGCTTTGATTGTTTCAATGATAGACTTATAGGTGGTTTTAACTTTTCTTTTATATTTTAACATCATAAGTAACATATATTAATTTTTTTAACATCAAATTCGGCGTTCTATTTCAGTTAAAAAATTTAAAACTGCTTTAAATTTTACCGCTGCAATTAAGAAATAAATATTTATTTTCATTTTCATAATTGCTTGGGTTGTAAATTTTATTTCAGAGTTATTTATTTACTAATTGTTAATTCTATTTTTTTTATGAATTTAAATTATTTAATCTGTTTATGTTATTTCTATAGTTAAATTTTCTATACTGTTTTCATTGTACAACAATGTTTGACGATTAAAACGCCCGTTTTTTTGTAAAATCTTGTATCATTTAATAAACTCTTCAATTAGATTCCTTTAATATTTATATACGTTGTGTATATAATTTTTTGCTTTTCGTAACTTTAATCTGTTTACTTTATTTTTATAATTACTTAGTTATTTATATTCTCTATGCTGTTTTATATCATTGTACTTAATTTTATAAGCAATGTATATTGCTGAAAATGCATTTTTTAAACATATTGTATCACTTTACCCCTTTTTAAAATTTTCTTTTAATTAGTCTCTGCCACTTTTTTCAATCAGAAATAAATCTGTAGCAATTTAAAAATATATATATTGGTTCTTTACATTTGTCATCACACGAAGAATTTAAAATTTTCTGAGCTTCACCCCTTGCTTAGACTTTTTTGTAAATGGGCACTCGTCCTGATATAAATTTAATCCCTCCTTATATCTCATTTTATTAATAAATTTTTTTTTCTAGTTGAAGTTCGTTTACCATGTGTATTTTTAACTTCATACTTGTTTTGAGGCAAAAACAATGCCGAAAGCAAGTTCCTTTCAAAACTCCAATTAATAGCCCAATTTTTTAAAATAAAAATTAAAAAAAGTGAACAATGCTGCACCTAATAATGCAGCTTGTAGATTTTGCCCCGCCCACTTTAACACTAAAACAATGACCTGCTTCTAAATGTGTTTTTTTAAATGGTTCAAAAAAGAAAGGCTGAGAGGCGATTTATTTTCGTTGCTTATTTGGAAGTACTAGAAACTTAAAGAAGAACGAAAATATATTCCATAATAGCATGGTTCTATTAGGGGAAGAGGGAGTAGTGGAAGCGTGTTACATAATTACTCATGCGGGACTGGAATTATGCATTTTTTTTCGCGAGTAACCTATTGGAATTACACGGAAGTATCTCTCTACAAATGAAAACTGTGCAATTTACCTTTTTTTATCAGCGTGTGTGGTTTTCTCTATAAATAATAATTGTTTTATGTAAGCCCCAATTCAATGCATAATCCAAACATAGTTATCCTTTTGACTTTAATTCCGAGATCATACTGTAAGTCCCAAAAGAATATATATATTTTAAATAGATACCATTTACCTATAACAGTATTGCTTGAACATCGCTCGGGTAAAAATAAGTTTGTTTTCCTCGGTACTAATAGCTATCAGAAATGACAAATTTTTAACTTTATTTTTTGCTGTATTTGAAGGAAATATCTGGTTATACAAGATAGATTTTTTAATACAAAAAAGAGGGTTTAATCCTTATTTTTTATTTTATTGTATCCTATAATAGTAACATTAAATAAAATTGTTAAATGATTATATGATAGAGAATTTGATTTTTAAATGCTCTAGTATGAATTAAAAATTTCTGTATCAGAAAAGGGCCAAACTGAGAACCTTGGTCAAATGTTGGAAATTACTGGCTTATCCAATTATTTTATCCAGCAGAAATTTCTCTGCTCCATAAGCATAAAAGAAACATTAATTTGTAAACCACAGAGTATCGTTGGGTTCGGGGGCTCCGCCCTAGAAATTCTTCCCAGAAAGGGCTCCGCGAACACAAAAGTTTGGGAACCACTGTTTTAGATATATAAAATGTGTAAATAACTATTGTTTTCATATTTAATAATATATTTATTTATTTATTTATTTATTGAGGGGACAAATAAATTATTTAATAACTTGTAAAAATGTATTGTTATTCGATATATATTAACTTTTTTTTAACAGTTAGTATCGCAATTCCCGAACTATTTGCTAGTTTTGTTTCAAACTGGATATGACAAGCTAGTTATTATTTAAATTTCATGAAGTTATTATTATTTTTAACTAAATTTTTTCTTTCAATATATTTGCTTTCTTTTTTGCCAACCATTTTACATTTCGCAAGTCAATGTATTTCGTATTGTGCATGAAGTTAAAACTGTACTATGGATCTTTTTATAATTTATCAATATTATTTCATTAATACTAAGAAAGTTAATTTATTTTTTGAAGTTCAAATGTCAATATATGGAAAATATTCTATATTTTTAAAACTTTGTTATAGTACCAGATATAATAATTTTGTCTCACTGCATAATAATAATTTGATTATTATTTTGTACATAGATTTTGTGTGTGTGTGTGCATGTGTGTGTGAGTGTGTGTATAGATAAGAAATAAAATTTAATCATTTGAAACTTGAAAATCATTTCGGCCTTGGGAGAAGATAAAATGGCGCAACTTTTGATTTTTTAACCTCTTCAGTCCTGATGTCGCCTGGAGGCGACACTAAAAATCACCCTTTAAATTAATTTAATTTCTGTTAGAATTGCTAAAATTACATTTAGACTTTTTTAATAGATGTGTGCATGTTAGAAGCATCGATATACAACCTAATACATGTTTGGAGGTGTTTCATAAAAAATTAACACTGGTTTTTGTGGTGCCACGTAAAATTTGTCTCAGGACTGAAAAAAGCTAATTGATGATTAAATCGATCTTTAAACCTCTTTTGCAATTTGAAATTTTTTACTGATACATTTTTTTTTTTTTTTTTTTTTTTTTTTTTTTGAGCCTGGTGTGCCTGTGTGTGTATGTGTAGGGGAAGGGGGGTTGTAGAGAAACAAGAATTTTACTTTTGACTTATGCATTTCGTTTTTTTGTTTTGTAGTTTGTGCATGTTTTCATACGGCGACAGCAAAACTGTTGACTCTATTTGATTGCCTTATTTATTTATTTATTTTTAAGAATAATTTGAGTTTAATTTGAAAACACAATGAATTCGCACCTGAAAACTCACATACTTTGCTTTAATAATTTGTTATTTATCTATATAATGCATCTAATATATTTATATGATATATCTAGTATATATTTTATCTAATGGCTGGGCAACGGCGGGCGGATCAGCTAGTAGAGATATCTATACATATATAAAATAGTTTGTCCTGACTGACTGATAATCAACGTTCGGCCCAAAATATTGAATGTAGAACCATGAAAATGGGAGACAAAATACTTCTTATGATGTCCACTAAGATGGAATTTTTGAAATTACCCCCCCCCCCGCCCTAATAGGGACAAGCGGGGGGACGGGGTCAAAAATTTTGGAGCAATTTACCATATCTCAGCAAACATTTCAGGTAGGAGCGTGAAATTCCAGAAAATAAATCTACTAAAAATATTATTAAACACATAATCCAACGATTTTCGAAATCCCCCTCAGGGGGTTAAAAGGGGAGGGGGATCGAAAAATTTTGGACATTTGGCACATCTCAACAGTCTTTTTTAATAATAGCATGAAACGGCAGAAAATAAAGTTATTAAAAACTGATTACATAAGTGTTTCAGCAATATTTATAAATTTCCACTCCCGAGGGGGTTAAAGTGAGGGTGGAAAAATTCCATACTTTTTGGATGGACTCTTTCATATTATAAACCTTTCTCCCCTCCCCCTGACCCCCTCCAATTTCCCTACCGTGGACAATTTTCGATCTTTTTTTAAACTGTAGCGTTTTATCATTTAAGATCGGATTTTTTTACAGGGCCCTCCCATAAATATTATTTATGATATATGAAAAATTCACAGTTAGAGGAAGAGTCTACTTTGGGAGGGGAAATATTTCCTAAATTTGGCCTACATCTCTCTTGTGATATATCGTAGGATACCCACTTAGTCCTCACAAGTCACCGCTTTTCTAAATTTAGCCGACACCTTTCGTGTGATATATCGTTGGAAAGCCCTGTGACTGCTTATTCATATTATGCACTACCCATGTCCCTCTCGGGTGGTACGATTATTCCATCAGAAAGTCGTCTACTAATGAGTAAAATATATTGTTATATAAGACTAAAAATGGCACAATATAAGATTATTTAACTATCTGGATGCACTAAGTCATAATTATCTTGAGAATTATAATATATATATTAATGTATATATATCTATGAATATACAGGGTGGTCATAAATAAACTTTGCCGATAAATTGAGCTCTAGCGGCCAGTCCGTTCAACCGATCGAGGTGAAATTTCAGATACAGCTATTCAGAGGTATGAGCTCGAGATTCTGTGAACGGCAACAAAATAGCGCTCACGGTTACAGTTATAGCTACAGAAACTCGAAATTTTCCAATGGCAACACCCATTTTTTTCATCGCAAAATTCTCAGCGCATGCGAAAACCCTAAACAGCGTTGGAACGGTGTGATTATTGCAATAAACGGACGTGTTATGCTCGCACAAAATCAGCTCTACGAATGGCCCCAAAAAAACACGACCAAAGCACACGAAGAAAATTTGAAAATGACAGAGACAAAATTACCAATCACGGAACGGAACATCGTTTGCCAGATAGTCAGCTTAGAAAATGCATAAAAAGTAGGATGGTAATGTTAGTTCTTCAGTTGGAGCTCGCAAATGCCAACAAAATGACTTCGTTCGTGGTGAGTTGGTAAAACTGTTATCAAAATGAGATGAGTGCTGCGAAAACCTGGCTCGTTTACCGTCGAAACCATCGCCAAATACGTGGCCTATGCATTTCACAAGCTCTTCGTGATTTAGTAATGAAATTCGAAGAAATTGGCTACACCTGTGATAGTCCGCGATCCGGAAGACCAACTGTTCCTGAGGATACTGTTATGGAAGTGCATCACATAGTGAACAGAGGACGCATGCAAACTACAAAAGTGTATTTGATATACCAAAATCAATGGTCTTTAAATTACTGCGCTCTGTAATCCTCATGTTTCCTTAACAATTCCAGCGTGCCCAGATGTTGGAAGTGAGAGACCATCAACAATATACAGACTTTATTAATGAATATCTTATCCTATATGATGGAGATAACGATCGGTCTCTTCGCATATTATGAACGGATGAGGCACATTTCACCTTAACTAATAACGTCAATGGCCTCCCCGATCCCCCGACCTCACTCCTATGGATTTCAGGTTCTGGGGATATCTAAAATCTAGAGTGTACATGTGCAATCGGCAAACTTTGCCGGATTTGAAAGATTCTATCAGACGTGAGATTGCAAACATCCCTCATGCCATGTAACATTCGGCTGTATTGTCCACAGTCGCCACCATGCAATGTGTAATTGTCTGTGATGGCACCCGTGTGGAAAATGTGTAATCAAAATAAAAGTTTTCTTTTCTCCGATCTCTGTTGTAATCAGAGATTTGTGTACAGACTCTGTGTCATATGCAAATTTTACTCCTCGCGCCCCAATCGTGTTTTTTATGGGGGCGGGGAATTCGCAGAACACTTTTTTGTGCGAGCATAACGTGTTCGTTTCTTGCAATACACGTACGGTTCCAACGCTCTTTAGGGTTTTGGCATGCGCTAAGCCTTTTGTGATGAAAAAAAAAATGGGTGTTGCCATTGGAAATTTTCGAGTGTCTGTAACTATAACCGTAACCGTGAGCGCCATTTTGTTGCCGTTCATAGAATCTCAAGCTCATATCTCTGAATAGCTATAGCTATATATGAAATTTCACCTCGATCGGTTGAACGGACTGGCCGCTAGAGCTCCATATATCGGCAAAGTTTTTTTATGACCACCCTGTAAATGTATATATATATATATTGGTCCTCATGTTGGCCATAGTACTCGGAAATTTTCCTTCTTGAAAGTCGGAAATTTATGAGCCTACACCACCCTACGCGACTAGAGTGGTTTACGCCCCTGATTAAACTTTTGAATAGAAAATAACGTTTTGATTTAAAATAATGCATTTTTACTCATAAACATTTGATTTCTTTTCTTTTCTGAAGGGGTCAGACTTAATTGTTTATGGCTGTCACAGAACTATTACAATAGACCCCTTGCTCGTGACGTCACATGCTTCATCTGGCGCCCAAACATAAGGCAAATGTGGTGTTTTCACATTTATAAAAATAGTAATTTGCGCTTCATTTTTTAAGTATTTAGAAAAATAATGCAAGAATAAGAAAAATCAAAAGTAAACAGAAAGACCACAGTTGCTTTAAACGGCAAACGGGGAGTTATGATGGTTTGTTTGGGCTCCAGATTATGGCGTCATGTGCACCAGATAAGAGGAACAGCCGCTGTTGTGACGTCAATGCAAGGGGTCTATATAGATGAAATGGTGGAGATGGAGCAATATTTGGCATTTGGCGATTTATCACTAAGCGGCTGAAATTAAAGTGCCGAAATGGCCGCCTCGCATATAAAAAGTGAAGCGGCCATCCCGGAACTGTTGATGACAGTCAAATGACTTATGTTTTTATTATATATACATTATCAACGTCATCCTCTGTAAACAAACGTTAAAGTAATTTATAACTCTTAATAATTAAACCTAATATTTTATTGCATCTTGATTGTATTTAAAAATCTCAAATGAACTCGAGAAGCACATTATCAGAATGTGGGCTATAGAAAGAATAAACAAATGGAAATTGAAAGTTTAGAATATCGGAAATGTAAGGAGGAGCGATAAATATTTATAAGTCAGAAGCCGAAAGTGCTCCAAAATAACAATGAATCCAGCCTTGTGAACTGGATAAATTGTCAATCATGGAATAGAAGCTTTAACCGTTAAACGTCATTTTTTTTTTCTTTTTAATAAAATGTTCTTCAGCGGTTTTAAATAATTAAAGGTGCATTTGAAAAATTATTTTTTCATTCTCAACAAATCGAAATTGTCTAAGATATTTTCAGACTCATTTTTTAAAGTAAAACTAGTTGGATGTGCCAATCCCAAAACTTTCTTCTATCTCATACATACATTTTAATATTTAAAAAAAAAATAGTTACTTATTTTAATGCTTTAATAATTTTAATTCAATACCTTACCAACTTTGATTTTCATCTTAAATTTCTGCTTCAATCAATTAATCGGAGTAAAAACGAATTTCCGTCTCCGCACGAGCCGATGGACAATAGAATGATAAGCAGATTATTTTTTTTCAAATTCAGGGAGGACCTACTTGCCTTACCAAAAAATAATCATATACAAAATGTTTAGTTCAGTTCTAGAACTAACTTCATACACTTTTATGTGGTGCAATATTGAAAATGGCATAAAATTCGGTATTGCAGCGCCCCCTTCCGGTGGATTTTTTTCAGATTCAGGGCGATCCAACTAGCCATAGCCATACACTCACACAAAAAATTCCGTTCAATTCGATGTATAACTTCATGTACTTTTGGTCGGTACAATATTGAAAATGGCACAAAAATCGCGATTGCAGCGCCCCCTTCCGACGGATTTTTTTTCAAATTCAGGGACGACTAACTAGCCATAGTCATACACATACACAAAAAATTTGGTTCAATTCGATGCATAATTTCATATACTTTTGGTCGGTACAATATTGAAAATGGCACAAAAATCGCGATTGCGGCGCCACCTTCCGGCGGATTTTTTCAAATTCAGGGAGGACCACTAGTCATAGTCATACACATACACAAAAAATTTGGTTCAATTCGATGCATAACTTCATATACTTTTGGTCGGTACAATATAGAAAATGGCACAAAAATGGCGATTGCAGCGCCCCCTTCCGGCGGATTTTTTCAAATTCAGGGAGGACCACTAGCCATAGTCATACACATACACAAAAAATTTGGTTCAATTCGATGCATAACTTCATATACTTTTGGTCGGTACAATATTGAAAATGGCACAAAAATCGCGATTGCAGCGCCCCCTTCCGGCGGAATATTTCAAAACTGAAGGAGGACCTGCTTGCTACAGCCAAAAACATTCACAAAAAATTTGGTTCAATTCTATGCATAACTTCATACACTTTTTGATGGTAGAATGGCGACATACAGGCAGACACGCACACACACAGACACACACACGGACACACGGACAGACAGACATTTTGTAAAAACATGTTTTTTGGAATCTCTGACCCCTAAAACGTGTAAATCCGTCGAAAACCGGAAGTCGAAAAAAAAATTTCGATTACAATACTTTCTTCTATTGAAGATAGAAGAAAGTAGTTCCTATAAATGTTTTAGGTAGCTTTCATTACAAAAAGTAAAAAGCTACCTATTGCAGCGGTCCGGAGGAAAATACTTCCGGAAAATTTTGGTATATTTTCACCGATCATGACCCCCAGACCCCAAAATCACCTTCCGTTCAAATGTTGACATATATATATATATATATATATAACCATATATATATATATATATATCTGATTTTTGTCATGCGATAACTAACGTATTTATGAACCTATTTGAATGAAACTTGGTATGTACATAGTACATACAAATATCTCGACCGAGTTCGTTGGCCAGCATCATCCGCCATCTTGTTTCAAAATGGCGGCCATTTAAAAAATTTAAAAAAAATTTAAATTTAAAATTAAATGCGAAAAAAATTAAAAGTTGAAAAATATTTTTATTTTATGTGTTAGATCATGAAATACCAATTCCAGAACACTTTTTACTTTGTCTATATCTTAAAAAATGACTGAGTTATAGCACTTTGAATTTTTCTTATAGCTGACATTTTGAAACGATCTGATATTTGTCATGTTATAACTAACGTATTTATGAACCGATTTGAATGAAACTTGGTATGTACATAGTACATACAAATATCTCGACCGAGTTCGTTGGCCAGCATCATCCGCCATCTTGTTTCAAAATGGCGGCCATTTAAAAATTTTTAAAAAATTTTTAATTTAAAATTAAATGCGAAAAAATTAAAAGTTGAATACTATTTTTATTTTATGTGTTAGATCTTAAAATACCAATTCCAGAACACTTTTTACTTTGTCTATATCTTAAAAAATAATTGAGTTATAGCACTTTGAATTTTTCTTATGGCTGACATTTTGAAACGATCTGATTTTTGTCATGTTATAACTAACGTATTTATGAACCGATTTGAATGAAACTTGGTATGTACATAGTACATACAAATATCTCGACCGAGTTCGTTGGCCAGTATTATCCGCCATCTTGTTTCAAAATGGCAACCATTTAAAATTTTTAAAAAAATTTAAAATTTAAAATTAAATGCGAAAAAATTAAAAGTTGAAAAATATCTTTATTGTATGTGATAGATCTTAAAACACCAATTCCAGAACACTTTTTACTTTGTCTATATCTTAAAAAATGATTGAGTTATAGCATTTTGAATTTTTCTTATGGCTGACATTTTGAAACGATCTGATTTTTGTCATGTTATAACTAACGTATTTATGAACCGATTTGAAAGAAACTTGGTATGTACATAGTAAATAAAAATATCTCGACCGAGTTCGTTGGCCAGTACCATCCGCCATCTTGTTTTAAAATGGCGGCCATTTAAAAAAATTTAAAATTAAATGCGAAAAAATTAAAAGTTGAAAAATATTTTTATTTTATGTGTTAGATCTTAAAAATGGCGGCCATTTAAATTTGTCAAAAATCTTTTAAATGTATAATGATGTATTAACAAAAAATTAGAAATTGATAAAAATGTTCTTTCTAAACTATTTATCTTAATAATAAATTCCGGAGTACTTTTTGCTTTATCTTTACCTTGAAAAACGCCTGGGATATAGCAGTTTCAATTTCTAATGAGGGGGACATTTTTTAAAAAAAGTCAATTTGCCCGCGACAGCACTCGTATATATTAATCGATTTCGCTGTGAGTGTGCATGTTCACATGAATTAAGATTTCGATGAAGCTCATTGTTTTTTTTTATCCATCATGCTGCTTAAAATGGATATCGTGGAATTTGGCGACCCTATAAATCGCTTAAAATAAAACCAGGTTGAATAAAAGATGACTAATTTCTAAAAATTCCTATTAATATTCAGTATTGACAAAAACTAGTATTCAATCTTATATAATCGCGTTCCACTATTTTGAACTTCGAATATTTGATTTATATAACTTAATTTAAAATAAATAGATAAGTATATGAAAGCTACCTCTTCTTCCCGGCATTGACGGAAGGACTTTTACATCTTCAGTTATAATCGATTGCTTTTCCCAAAGACGATCGTTCCCGGACTGCGATACTTCTAAATTCGGTTCAAAACCCTGATTTTTACATAATTTTAAGATCTTTTGATTTTACAAAAAATCATGAAACTCTTTTCAATTAACGTGTCTATGAATAAGGATATTTCATCAGTTTCGTGATTTAAGAATAAAAATGATTTTGTAAATGTGTCATAAAGTAAAAATTTTGACTTTGATCTATATCTTAAATGCAACAGATTGTTATTTATAGTAATGAGATATACAGTATATCTCAAATTAATCAAATAACTGTCCACAAATTACTATATTATTTTGCGGACAGTACAACAGAGGTCCGCACGCGTGGAAATTTCCAGGACCGGGTCCGATCCGGTCCTAATGAGAGATATCTTAGACCGAATCGTCTCGTATATATTATCGCAGTTCATGGCCCGGCCTCGCCCATGGAAAAAATAATGAAATCGTATCCGAATCAATAAATATATGCCGGATAAATATTTCAGGAGAAATTTAACATTTAATCAGTGATTCATAACATTGCTAATTAAGAGTACAATCAACAAAATGAAAAATGCACTGAGAAAAAAAATATTGTACGGTAATCTAGAATCTAAGTTTTTCCTCTAGAAAAAATAGTTCCATGTCATTCTTATAAATTCTATTTACCTTTATTAGAGAGTTCTAGAGTCTCCCTTTAGAATTCATTAGCATTTGCCTATGTTTACGTGGTCAAACTCATTTAAAAATCTGAAAATCGATGGAAGCCCAAGACCTTTCTTTTTGTAACTATAATACTAGTTTATCAAACCATTCCAGAAATCAAGCGATAATTTCTAGTTGTTGAAAAAAGTCAGTATCGTTTCGTCATCTATAAAACAAGAGATTAGAAATTCTAGAGCATTTCGTCTATTCAGTTTAATTGTTTACGCAATTCGCGCAGTTCGGAAATCTATAACTCTAGTTTACGCGAAAAAAATGACTAACTATTCATTCTAGACAAGGCAGTATATATTTTTTTCAATGTGTCCAATTCGGGAATCAAACGCAAAACCCCTGTAATAGCGCTCTAAGTGCTCTACCATTTAAGATACAAAGACGATGCCCAGCTTAGTATGTCTCACTCACATATGTTAGTGAAATTGCGACTGCAGAACAATATACTCATGTAGACGTTTTCATCTTGTCCAGCAATTCAATATTTTCAAGCGTAATTTCACTGCTGAAAATTAATTGAAAAATTAATTAAAATTATGTATGAGAAATTTAATATTTTAGATTTTCTATGTGTAATAGCACAATTTATTCTTAAAGAAACCCTACTAAAACTGACATATCCAATGATATACCAAGTTACAGTTTTATACAAACGGTTATTTTGTAATGTATTTGTATTAGAGGTCTGCACGGGCCGGGCCTCGGCCCGAAGCCCGAGTCCAACCCGGCCCGCGGGCCGGGTTCGGGCTGATTTCCATTAACGGCATTCGGGCCGGGCCGGGCTCAGGCCTTAATTTTTTCCCTGGAGTATCGGACCGGGCCGAGTCTAACTTATTTTTTCCGTACGAATCCGAGACTAATTTTGTTCTTCCTAGTCTTCACGAACCTAAATAATCAGTTCCTGTTGAATCTTCCCGTATGGAAATCCTTTTCTCGACGTGGAAAAGTCTGTTCATAAATCAGTAAAGTTCGGCTTGGTCCAAATTTTTTTTGCAAAATTGACATATACTTTTAAGTCGTCATTATTCTACAACTAAACATTAGAATTTAATCTTTTTAAAGAATCGTAGATCACTAGGCGTCTTAAAATAGAATTAAACACATAAAAAAAAAAAAAAAAAAAAAAAAAAACATGATTATGACGGAACTTTCGTTCAAACTGAAAACTGCAAATTTCTTTTAAACTGTTCATTCATGCACAATGAATACAACAATACGCGAAAAAAAAATATATATATTAAACATTTACATCTGCTAAGAAGGAAACGTATTTTTTTTCAATGTCTTAGAAGATTTTACTTTTACCATATACCATTTTTTAGATTTTTTTTTAATGTATTAATAATACTAATGATAACTGAAACATTCACATACAACAAACAAAGGTTCATTAAAAACGTAAATATCGCAGACTATGACATTTCTGCATAAATAGAGATTAGGGCATAAACTATAAACATGGAAGATTTTCCTATAAACATGGAAGAAACTCAAAGACTAAGATAAGTTTTTTTTGGTCTAAACCCTTTCTTTAGAGTAAAAATCAATGTTCTGTAGAAATTCACCCGAGCCGGGCCGGATTCGGGCCGAAATTTTAACTCTAGGGCCGGGCCGGGTCGGGCCAATATTTTTTTCGTTCGGGCCGGGCCGGGCTCGGGCCTGGAAATTTCGGCCCGTGCAGACCTCTAATTTGTATTATAATCAGGGATGATTCTGATGTTATCAATCTAGAATTCGGCTTATGCTGCCTATTTACATTTATCCTTATCTCAGTTATGCCCAACGAAAACTGTTCACATTTAATTGGCTTAGTTTGATCCTTTTAAATTTTTATATGGAGCCGAAAATTATGAATCAATAGAAGAGAATAAAACACATTCAGTTGACTTAAAAGGATGCCCCAAAATTGCACATTTACTTCACTTTATTTTTCATTCGTAGCTGAAATTATTACTTAGAATAAGCATTTCACAATATTTAATTAGAAATAGAACGCGTGGGCTTGAAGTTTGAAATTGAACTCTGGATAATAGAACACGAAACTTTAGGAAATGTTTCTAATTAATGTAAAGACGCGTACTTAACATCAGCAAAAGTGTCATGCCGGAAAACCTTAACTGAAAACTTATCAACCGGATATAAAATTCCTTTACTCATTTAAAGATTAGAGATCAGATAGCCCCTTCCTTTTTTTTTCTAGAAGTAATATCAAATATATTTCAGTAAATTCTTATATGCATGCCCAATTTGTTTAAAAACCTCCAGATGGGTGTGTAATTTATAACAGGTGCTGCCAAGAGAGCAATGCCACCGACAATGTTTGAATTATCATATTTAGTAATTAAATTTTGAAAAAAAATATTCTTCTTAATTGACTTAAAGTAAGTATAGACTAAGTAAGATAAGAGAAACTAATGATTTTTCGCCGCTTTGACTTTCATGTGAAAGACACTTTTTTTTTTCTTATGTTCTTTTTTATTTTCATGTTTTATGTTTTTTATAAGTTATGTTAAATGGAAAGTTAACCCCTTGGGGACGAGTGACACGTATACAGGCCGCAAAAAAGGCTTAAGAATCCTTGTTTATTCCCACCAATAAAATTTTACAGTAAAATTTGCCTTATTTAATCGGAGCATTTTCTTGATTTAATATGGCACAAATTTCTGTTTTGGAAAACCGGCGACAATACATTAAAAATTTCGTAAAAGGTTCCCGTCACGAAGGGGTTAAGGCAGCGGAGTCCGTTCTCTGTCTCTGGCAAAAAGTTATAACAATAACATAATCCGAACATCACAAGGTTTCAGCTATACTATTATTTTAACGCAATCAAACTGATTGGTAAAGTTATCATACGAATTGAATATTTTCCAACTGAGCGAAAAATTGCCCAGGCCGGGAATCGAACCCAGATACTTGGCTTACAAGGCCAATGCTTTACCTGTTAAGCTAATTGGGCGGTAGCCGGCTGGGAATTTTCGCTCAGATAATCTTATTGGTCGATTCATATCATAACTTTACCAATCAGTTTGATTGTGTTAAAATAATAGTATATCTACGTTTCACTCGCTATATGGAGTTCCATTACCTGCGGTTTATTCTGCCGAGTTGCCTAAATAACAGACAAGATGTTATGATCAATAAGGTTATCTGAGCGAAAATTCCCAGCCGGCTATCACCCAGTTAGCTTAATAGGTAAAGCATTGGCCTTGTAAGCCAAGTATCTGGGTTCGATTCCCGGCCTGGGCAATTTTTCGCTCAGTTGGAAAACATTCAATTTATATTTCAGATATCTCTATTCTCGACTAACGGAAACAACCATATTCCAAATGATTAAAAAAAAGTGTTCATAGAGAAATTATCGTTTACAGTTAATACATTTTTTTAAATATATATTCTCGTCTGGAAATTGAAAATTTTGTTTACATGCAAAATGGTGTTTTTGCCGATAGATAGAAGGCTATATATCTGAATTTTCCGAAGAGAATTATTCGTATTAATTCGTATTCTTTTCTGTTATTAAAAGCATGGTCTTTCTAATTGCTAAAGCCACTGTAGATAATATTGTCAATGAGACAAAAAAAAAAAAAAAAAAAAAAAAAAAAAAAAAAGACAAGAATGTGTAGGCTTTAAGTGGAAAAATTTCCCAATATATACGCAAGCTTCATTTAGTAATCAGAAATATTTTAAATGATATAAGTGAAATCAAACAGTTTTTTAATCAGTCTTCCATGTTTTATTACCGTTTGAGAAAATTCAACATAGCTGTCAAATATGAAAGTCAGTGTCACGTATGTGTTCGTTTGTTAAAGAAGCGATGGAATAGACTCGTATATGTTACAAAAAAGTTCGATAACTATAAAAATTTCTTACATATACTACAAGTAAAACTAAACAGAAAACAAAAAGTGTAAACATTGCAGAAAACACAGGAAATTTTCATTCTGCTCTCTTTTCCTTTCATAGCATAAAAGGAAGTTATTATGAACAGTTTAATAAGAAACATTGTATCTTGAATATGAATATGCACTAATTTACTTTTTTTCTAATGTTTTGATCATATATATCTCTGTGTGCGTGTGCGTGTATTTGAGTGCGTGTGTCAGTGACGGAGAAAAAATGTGAACCTCTCCTTTATTTTCTTCAAATCCCTGCCCCCTATTATTTACTTCTAGATACAACCCTGTTCTTAGCTGTTAACAAAATCATTTGATTTTTTAAAAAAAGCCAAGAAAGCAAATTGTTCATTTTCTGTCTGCCCGAAATATCATCGCCAAACCTTAAAACAGATTTAAAAAACATTAAAACATCATTCAATGTATCTAAAAAAAGTTTCAGCAAAAAAATTATAACTGTTGCTGGCTATGCATATAACAGTAAATTAAAAATAAAGAAATTGGAGAAAAATGTTAAAATCCACTCCACATATTATCAGACGCTTATTTTACTCCCAATCTTCAAACATAAAAGTACCATCTCTTTACTAGAGATGGGAAATATGGTTATTTTTGGTTAACAGGTTACATCATTCCACAGTAGCGCTGGTAACAGGTTCCAACATCCTGTTATTTTTGTAACAGGATACAATAAACAATTTATAAACAATTGCTAAATATGCTCCCAAACGGACAACACATGGGATATGGGCCCTAAGGGGGTGCCCTCCGTGGGGGGAGGGGGGTCTTTCTAAGGGAACCCAACCCGTATTTACGCAAGGAAATCCAAAGTTCGAAGAAAACCACGGAAAACTCCGAATGATTGGGCTGACGACCGCCTTTGGGTTTTATTCTAACCCAGCGCCTGCCGTCTACCAGTTTTGAGGGCAGAATCTCTCAGCCACTGGTGGGGCAACAACATTTAAGAAAATATCTATAGGCACATATATTTTTGAATATAAAACAATGTATCCTATAGGAAATACAAAAAACAGGAAAATTAGAAAGTACAAGAAAACATATTAAGAAAACTTTTTTTAACATACAGAGGAAAACGAATTTTTCAAAAATCCATTTTCCGTATACCGCGTTTTTTCAATCAGCACTGTTGATGTTTTAAAATCTGAGATGAAATGCATTACTGAATTTTCGTACAGCAAGTCAACGCTTGCTGCCACTACTAGAGCGGCTGCAAAACATAAAACAAATATTAACTGATAGGACAAAGAAACTTATGAGATAGGACCGATCATGGGCGTAATCTGGCGGGGGCGAGGGGGGGCATATGCCCCCCTAGTTTTCCAGGAGCAGGGGCAAGACTTATCTTTTGCCCCTCCAGTTTTTTGTATTATTCTGTGGTTAAGGGCCAATTTTATATTTTGATTTTCTCTTCTTTTTTATTTAACCATTTATGTGCTATATTTTGAGTGCAAACAACAATAAATACTAGATAATTCAAAATATCCAGCAATTACATCTTTATTTTTATATCAGTAACTTCTGACATGTATCTTAACAAATCTTTTAATTCCACGGTTTATGAGCAATAAAAAATATTTCCCCTGCTCTTTTTCCCCCCTCCAGAAATGCTGAATCTATTAACCTTTATTTCATTTTAGAGTTGTTTGTATACATGTGTGGGGTGGACCTGTAAATTGGAATTAAGTAGCCATAGAGTAATTACTTTAAAAGGAAATAGAAAAATATGCTATCATATTCATGTTTTCAATGTTCGTTTGCATTTGTGTCATTTTAAAATTCATAAACGTAAAAACATGTCTATACTAATAAAGTTTCACTCTGTGTGTATGAGATGGCTAAAAAAATGTATCGCATGTATGTCTGAAAATTTAAATGAGGATATTCCAAGGGCTCTCCTGATCAGGGTTGGGAAGTTTTTGACAGTGTGCGGTTTTATCCGGTTTAAACCGTTATGTCAAAAACCTTTTGTCAAAACCCTTGTCAGAAACCTCAAATACTACATTGATCTATAAAATTTCACATTAAATATCTGTCACACATATACAACATTAGATGCAATATTAAAAATTCACTATTACTGTATTGTATATTATCATTTCCAGAAAAAAAAATTCTGTCATAAATTCGAAAATTTGGTCTGCCTCCAAACTTGCTCAACTAAAAATGCTTCTGCTATCAAGCCCTGCTATCTCAGCATCAATTGAGAGAATATTTTCTAACTTTGGCTTCATTTACATTAAACTCTGAAATCATTTGAATGTAAATAAATGTGCTAAATCAGTTATGTGCTGCGAAGTAAAATTGGTCCAGATTATTAACTGTACAAAATTATTTTCTTTTGTTTGAACATTCTAAAAAAACAAAAATGTTTTATTGCAGTTAAGGTAATTTAATTTTTCTGTAATTATTTAATTACAGTAATTAATTTTAAATAAAAATTACTTAAATCATTAAGAGTTATTCAATGTTTTCCTCTTGTTCTTAAAATGTTTTAAAGCACATTACATGTTTTTCACAGTTTAAGCCATTTTTTGACGGTTTAAACCATTTTTTGACAGTTTAAACCATTTTTTGACAGTTTAAACCAGTTTTTGACGCTTGTCATGTCAAAAACCAGTTTCTGACGTCAGAAACCCAACCCTGCTCCTGATGCACCTGAACTTCAGAATTTTGAATTTCTGATAAATAGTTCAGTTATTAGTTAAAAATCAAAAAGAACTCTTATCAAAAACTCGTCTTTTTTCTTCCCTGCGCTCACGAATGCACAGAAACTGATTTCATGGTTCTTATCTTATAAAAAACTAGTAGGATGTGTCAATCCCAAAACTTTCTTCTATCTCATAAGTACATTTTAATATTTAAAATAAAAACGTGGTGACCCCAAAGTTACCCACTATCGAATTTCCTCGAACATTTGACCTAGCCTAATGAGATTCTGAAATCCGAAAAGCCTAAAATGCAAAACTTTATTAATATTCTGAGAAAATGAGCTTAGTAGTGCCTCATGTTGGGTAATTTATACTAAAACCTAATAAGCATCTATTTATGTCAAAACCTAACAGAATCTGAAATTTGATGGAATTTCGTCCATTAGTTCTCGAGATATAGTTATAACAAAAAATTTGCAAAACGTAGCACAGCAACACCATATCTTGGACAATTTATGCCAAAACGTAAAAAAGCATCTAATTATGTTATGGTGTAAAAGAATCTGAAGTTTGATGAAATTCTGTGCATTAGTTCTTGAGATATAGCTAGTTTTAAAAAAAACGTGTAAAATATAGCACAGCAGCACCATCAGTTGAAGGATTTATAACAAAACGTAATCATGGTGTAATTATGTTATATGTCATTTTGTAACAAAATCTGAAGTTTGATGAAATTCTGTTGGTTGTTGAGATATAGCTATCGGAAAAATCGTGCAAAATGCAGCATAGCTGCACCACCTGTTGCAAGGTTAATACCAAAATGTAATCAACGTCTAATTATGTTATATATTCTAGTGTAACAGAATCTAAAATTTGATAAAGTTCTCTGCATTACTTCTTGAGATATAGCTATCGTAAAAATCGTGCAAAATGTAGCATAGCAGCGCCACCTATAGGGCAGTTCACACCAAAACCTTATCAGCGGCTATGTATCTCAAGGTATTGCAGAATCTGAAGTTTGGTGAAATTCTGTGCATTAGTTCTTGAGATATAGCTATCATGAAAATCATGAAAAACGTGGCACAGCAGCGCCACCTGCTATCCAATTTACACCAAAACTTAATCAGCGTCTATTTATATCAAGGGGTCACAGAATCTGAAGTTTGGTGAAATTCTGTGCATTAGTTCTTGAGATATAGCAATCTTGAAAATCATGAAAAACGTAGTATAGCAGCGCCACCTGCAGGCCAATTTTCACCAAAAACCAATAGGCACTAATTCATATCAAGGTCTAACTGAATATAAAATTTTATTAAATTTAGAGCATTAGTTCTTGAGATAGAGCGCCCACAAATTTTTTGTCACATACAGACAGACATACAGACAGACAGACGGACAGACTCACAGACAGACATTTTCTAAAAATAATCAAAACGTATTCAGGACCTTCTAAAACGTATAAATCCGTCGAAAACCGGAAGTCGAAAATTTTCATGAATCCAATACTTTCTTCTTGTAAAGATAGAAGAAAGTAAAAATAGGAAAAGTGCTCGAATAAAAAGCATTCATTTCCAAGGAATGCTCTGGAAATTTTCCAAAAATGTAATAGTCCTTTAAGTTTAAAATACCGAGCTTTATCAATGGGATACGAAAAAAATTTACGAATTTCCGTGTGATTTGTTCAAAGTTTTCCAAAAATTTAAAGCATTCGGTAACGGAGATTTTTTTTTTTTAACTTGGTCATCAGACCAAAAATTCGGACATATAACAGCTTCACGGTTAAATATCGCGAATTTCGATATATGGTCGTGAATAAAAATATCAATTTTGCTAATCGTTCTCATAAAAAAATCAATAATTTCGCCAAATAACTAAAAAAAAAACGCGAATTAAAAAAAAAACACGGGAAAATGCGAATCTTGTTATAAGGTTGCAGAAAAAAACTCGTATTTTGTCAAAGAAAAATAACGAAAATTTCATCAAGATCAGGAAAAAAAGTTATTTTCATCAAAAAATCGTAGAAAAACGAGAAATTTGTTAAAAAATCGCGAAAAAAGCGCAATTTTTTTAGAAGACTACGAAAAAAAGTGGAAATTCGTGAAAGGGTTGCGAAAAGAAAGGTGAATTTCGTCAAATAATCGCATAAATTACACAAATTTGGTCAAATGATCGCGAAAATCCACAAATTTTGTTGAATCTCGCGGAACAATTCAAATTTTGCCAAACTATGGCAAAAAATATGCAAATATTGGCAAAGGGTCGTGGAAAAATGCAAATTTTGAGACAGGATCACGAAAAAAATGCAGTTTTTGTTGAATATCGCGAAACAACGTGAATTTTGTCAATGGATCTGAGAAAAACGCAAATTTTGACAAACGATCAGGAAAAAGTTATTTTCATCAATAAAACGCAAAAAAAAAAAAAAAAAAAAAAAAAAAAAATTAAAGGACTGCGAAAAAAATGGAAATTTGTGAAAGGATTGCGGAAAGAAAGGCGAGTTTCATCAAAGAATCGCAGGAATAACACAAATTTCGCCAAAGGGAATCTAGGAAAAAAAGTGACCGGAAAAAAAGTGACATAAACTATAAAAGTGGAAAAAAGGTGACACGGAAAAAAGTTACCGGAAAAAAAGTGACAAGGAATTGATTTTGAGAATTTATTATTGATTTTGGGGATTCATTGGTTAAGTATGAAAGGGAGATCCGGGAGAAGGCTTATAATTTAGGTAATTTTTTTTTTTTCATGCTGAATAAACTGTTTTGGTACAATTTTTGGAAATACGTTCATACTGAAAAGATTGTTGCCCGATTAGTTTTGGGAAGGGACGATTACTCCCCCCCCCCCCCCATCCGCCCTTAATTAGATAAATGGGTTTTTATGCACAATTATCCAACATATATCAAATTTTGGATATAGGTTCTGACTGATAAGGTGTATATATAATAAATAATGCCTGGAGAGATTTAGGAAGTTAATGGTTAAGCATAGAGGGGGAACGGGGGAATAACCTCTTTTTAATTTAATTAATAGCTTTTTATGCAGAATTATCCGATTTGCTTGAAATTTTGGACGCAGGTTCATTATAATAAGACTATATCTGATTAGTAATGGGGCTCTTTTGCTTATAAATAAAGGGGGAGGGGGCAATTATCTCACCTCAAATTAGATAAATCGTTTTTTATGAAGAATTATCCGATGTATTTAAAATTTTATATGTAGGTTCTTTCTGATAAAGTGAATCCCTGAATAGTTTTAAGGTTTAAATGGCTAATTATAGCAGGGTAATAGAATGTAACCCCCCCCCCCCCTTAAATTAAATAAAAATATTCTTTTCGCAGAATTATCGGATTTGCTTCAAATTTTGGATTATAGGTACATTATGATAAGGCGTATCCCTGATTAGATATGGGGTTCTTTTGCTAATTAAAAAGGCGAGGGCAGTAGATTATTCTCCCCCCCCCCCTTAAATTAGAGAAATTGCTTTTATGCACACTTATCCCATGTATTTCAACTTTTTAATTTAAGTTCTTTCTCATACAGTAAATCCCGGAATAGTTTTAAGGGTTTAATGGTTAAGTGTAGAGGGGAGGGGGGGGGATAACCACCCTTAAATTTAAAAAATGGCTTTTTACGAAAAACTATCCGATTTGCTTCAAACTTTGGATCTAGGTTCATTTTGACAAAGCGAATCTTTGATTAGTTATGGGGTTATTTTGCTAATTAAAAAAGGGGGGGCTATTATTTCCCACCCCCTTAAATTAGATAAATTGTTTTTCATGCACACTTATCCGATGTATTTGAAATTTTAGATATACGTTCTTTCTAATAAAGTGAATCCCTGAATCGTTTTAAGGGTTAAATGGCTAAGTATAGAAGGGGGGGGGGAGAATGGAGTATAACCCCCCTTAAATCAAAGAAATGTTTTTTTAGGCAGAATTATCCGATTTGCTTTAATTTTGTGATATAGATTCATTATGATAAGGTAAATCCCTGATTAGTTGTACGTTATCCCCCATTCCCCCCCTTCTATATTTAGCCATTAAATCCTTAAAACTATTCAGGGATTCACTTTATGAGAAAAAACCTATATCCAAAATTTAAAATATATCAGATAAATGTGCATAAAAAAACAATTTATCTAATTTAAGGGGGGGGGGAGGAATAATCACCCGCCCACTTTTTTTAATTAGCAAAATAACCCCATAACTAATCAGATATATGTCTTAATATAATGAACCCATGTCCAAAATTCGAAGCAAATCGGATAATTCTGTGTAAAAAGCCTTTTATTTAATTTAAGATGGGTTATCCACAAAGGACCCTGGACAAAGGACACCACAAAGGACCCTGGACCTTTGGCAAAGGATCCTGGAAAAACACAACTTTTGTCAAAGAATCGTGAAAAAACACAAACTTACTCAAAGAATTGCTAAAATTACACAAATTTTGTTGAATATTGTAAAATAACATTTTTTTTTTTTTTTTTTTTTTATGAACGCGGAGAAAGTGCAAATTTTGTCAAAAAATTGCGAAAAAACGCGACTTTTGTCAGAAAGTTGCGAAAAAACGCAAATTTTGTAACAGGATTGTGAAAAAAAACGCACTTTTTAATGAATATTGCGAAACAGCGCTTATTTCATCAAAGGATCTTAGAAAAACGAGAATTTTGTCAAAGGATTACGAAAAAAAAACAAAAAATTTGCCAAGAAGATCGAGGAAAAAACTTGAATTTTGTCAAAGGATCCCGGAAAAAACTAGAATTTTGTCAAAGGATCGCTTAATAAAATGCAAATTTTGTCAAAAGAGCGCGGATAAAATACAAATTTCTGACAAAAGTTCGCGCAATAGTGCAAACTTCTGACAAAGGATCACTGTAAAAACATAAATTTTGTTCCAGGTTTGTGAAAAAACACAAAACATCAAACACAGTGCATCAAACATAAAATTTGCTACGAGTTTCAGATTTTTTTTTTTTTTTTTTTTTTTTTTTTTTTACGAACGCATATAACGGTTGTGCATTCAATATTTTAGAATATCTTTTTAAAGACATGAAATGACTAATCTCGGCTTTTTCCTTATTTTTTCGTACATGATTGAGCATTTTCTAAAAAAATATTTAAATATGTGTGTGCATACAATCACTGGAAAGGAAAAGGCGGGGGGAGTGTAATTTTCTAGAAAAGTAATTCGAAAATTTTGCCCCCCTAGTTTTAGAGCCCAAGTTATGCCTATGGGACCGATGGTAGAGAATGAAATTTTTTCCAGACTCAGATTTTTTTACTAGTTTCTTAATAGCAGATATGTATAGTATGCAAGGTCGATTGTACGCTATTATGAAAACAAAAGAGGGTGCTACAAAAAATTAACTACCATTTACTTCATATTAATAAGGTAATATTGTTGCGCAAAATAAAATATTCTAATACTTTGAACTCATCTAAATTTTATCCTACTATTTTTATGCCTTTCAGAAAGCTTTAAACCTAATATATTGTACTGTATTTTATATTTTGTAAATATTAAAATCTTATCTAAACATTCCAGATTCAATTTATAAGAAATTTAATTGCATTTACTTAGTATAAAAATGATTAAATTGAAAATAATTTTTTAATAATTTTTCTCAATTATTTTAATATTTGGAATATGAGTTGTATTAAAATGGTTCCAAAGTTCACTACCTCATACTTTTTTATATGGATCCATACATAAATAAAAAATAAGACTTATTTCCACAAAATTTTCACCCCCCCCCCCCCCTAAAAAAAGTGACATTTCTGAGTGCCGACAGAAGTGAAAACTTGGACAATTACGTTTTTATTTTTTGAATTGTCAGGACATATTTTTTTGTAATCGTCAGGAAACATTTTATTGTGCAGAAAATACTTTTAAATAATGTGTTTTTTTTATTCATTATTATAAAGTACTACTACAAAAATTACATTACAATTTTCACTTAATGCGCAATTGTGCATGAAAAATAATGCATATTGTTTTACATAAAAAAATTGCAATAAAAAAAGACTGAATAATGTTTATATGGCGCAGATGTCATACACACATCACGTTGGCACAATTTTTTTCTGATACCGATTTGGCAAAAAACCTCGAAGAAGTTTGAGAAATTTAAATTTCAACCAATTATGGGTCCGTAACGTGACCCAGAATAACGGGAGAAAATTTTTTATGCTAGATTTGTAATGTATGAAGCATAAGCTTTCGATAGACATATTACATCAAAAAATGAGAACCCCCCCCCCCCCTGCCTCCCCTCCCAAAAAATGGTCCTATAGGGAAAAACCGGAAGATTGAAATAGCAAAAAGAATGGCGAGAAAAAGTTAGCTATGCTAGAATTTTTTTCTCCGCTTTAGCTCTCATAGAAGCAAAGTTATAGCCTTTTATAGATTGAAATGAAGTGAAGAAATGAGCAAAATTAGGTGAGTCACCGAAAGCGGAGGGGGTGTCATGTTAAAAATGGTAGAGAACTGAAAAAGCGAAATTTGAAGGTGGATGTTTGGGGGGTGAACCCCCCCCCCCCCCCCTTCCCAGAAGAGCCCTTTAGAAATCAAATCCACAAATCTCAAATTCAGTCTTTCTGATATTTAATAAAAAAGAGACGAAATCATTTTTTATTTATCCTCTTTCTTCAACAACCGCCGCGAATAAAAACCAAACAGGAAACGAAAATTTAAATCAAAAGTCGTTAACGATAACAAAATTATCCTCAGATAATATGTATTACTCAGCACTTTTCAAGGTTGTCAAATAATTTGTAACAAAACGTTTGAAAATAAACAACAGTTACGAAGCGATAAAATGTTCTTTTGTAATGTAAAAAACTACATTTATTGAAAAACGAGTGGAAAATCTAACAGAAAAGAACTACATAACTGAACTGAATTGAAAAACTGGTGAAAAATCTAACAGCTATTGAATTAGCGAATATTAAGGAATTATTTCTTCTGTGGTTGCATAGGCGTAACCAGCCTTTTGAACGGGTGGGTGCCCAGAATTTTTAGCCTGAATTTGCTGGATACAAACAATATCTTATTTTATATAGTAAAACCTTCTAAAACGGAAGCCTATAAAACAGTTTTAAATTCCGTTTTAGACAGGTTTTTATCTTAGAGTGTATAATTGTGAGATTTTTTTCATAAGGGTTTTTAAGGGTGTTTTAATAAGGGGGGGGGGCGCAAATTTTTTAAATAATTGTGAATGGGTCTGCGCAAGCAGGGGGTGGGGCTGTCCGGGCTGTACTTGCTGGATACAAACAATATCTTATTTTCTATAGTAAAACCTTCTAAAACGGAAGCCATAACACAGTTTTAAATTCCGTTTTAGACAGGTTTTTTATCTTAGAGTGTATAATTGTGAGATTTTTTTAATAAGTGTTTTAGAGGTCTGCACGGGCCGGAAATTCCAGGCCCGGCCCGTAGGAAAAAATTTTCGGCCCGACCCGGCCCGTTGTAAAACTTAAAAGTTCGGCCCGGGCCCGTACAGAAATCAGTGAAAACAGGCCCGGTCCGGCCCTGCCCGTTTTGGCCCGTTACAATTTCTACGATTTCTAAAAAATTCAGATTTTTTTCATATAATTAAGGTTTCTTTAAAGAATACTGAATACATATCTATGGAATGATTTTACAGTATATTTTACAGGAAATACACATTAGCAACATTAGTGATTACTAAGATTCTTAGGCTTTCAACAATCAAATAAAGATTCATCAAAAAATTAATATGGCTTAGAATAAAAGAAAAAAGAAAGAAAGTTAAAAACATCGTATCTTTTGAAGCTGTTTAATAAAAGAAGATTTATAAAAATATTTCTATATCATCTTATTAAAGATTTCAAATCCAAATTCATTCGTTAACTCAAATATACACCTTTCTGATACATTTCTAAATTCATTTTTTTCTCAGAAACGCACTGCAGGTATCTTTGTTCAGAAACTATATAATCAAGTGGCATTAATCGTTTTTTGATACAAGCAATTGAAGAATACTGAAAGGAAAAAAATTATTGTTATTGTCAGCATTTTCAATAGAATTTCCGGAAGCGATAGCATGGGAAGGGAGAAAAACATGCAACCATTTGAGAAATTATTGTATTTGAACAAATTTATGCAAGTATTTTATTCATCAAAAATGAAAAATGCTATTCGATTCCAAATGCCTTCAACAGTCAGGCTTATCACTTTTATGTTTTTACAATTAAAAATTAATCTAAAAAATGTGTCAAACTTTCGCGTTATTGAGAAATTAATTTAAAAACCATCAAACTTTCGCGTTATTGAGAAATTAATTTAAAAACCATCAAGAAGTATATATCCAAAGATTAATCTAACATAAGTTCTTTATCGCTGTTAATAATTTTACAAATCATGTTGTCTGCCCTACAGATTTTGAGAACAATTAAGTCTTGTTCCGGTCCGGCAAGTCTATATGTAGAAAAATGATGCAAGCTTGATCTCGGCCCGGTATGAGTCAGCTAAAAAAATATTAAAACGGGTTACACACAATTTAACTGTCCGATGCCTATCTCACACTGTACAAGTTACATTTTTATATTGATGCTGTCAAACTAGTATGGCTCGTGACGCACATTTATATTTATTCTCGTTAAAACCATTTGCGTTGAAAATAGATCATATTTTATCGTTTCTGCTTAAATCTTCAGAACGGGCCGGTAGGCCCGAAAATTTTTTTATCGGCCCGTATGGCCCGTTCAATTTTTTTGCCGGCCCGTTAGAAAATTTGAAACGATTCCGCCGGCCCGGCCCGGGCCCGTGCAGACCTCTAAAGTGTTTTTAAAGATGTTTTAATAAGAGGGGGGGACGCAATTTTTTTTAAATAATTGTGAATGGGTCTGCGCAAGCAGGGAGGGGGGGCTGTCCGGGCACCCAGCCCGGACATTCAACATTGTTCGGCAAACGTCTCAAAAGAAACGATTAAGGACGTTTTTAATGAATATTATTCTTTTTTAGAGGTACAAAAAATGAAATCTTGATTAAAACAAGTGAAGGAAGATGGTGTCATTAAGAACCATGTGTTATTTATTTAACAGGGACTTTTCAGTAACATATTAATGCAATATTAGGTTCTAGCGTAGTAACACTGTTATTTATCTTAATACGATAAATAATGCCCATCCCTACTCTTTACCCTCAGTGCCATCTATCTATAGAACTGCGTCAAGATAATGAAAGCAAATATCCAATTTCGCGGTACCTATATCTCAAAAATTAATACACGAAATTTAATCAAATATCATTTCTGTTACAATTTCTCAGATACAGATTTTTATTAGACTTGGGTGTATAGTGTTGCTAAGTTGTCGCTTTTATGCTCGTTATAGGTTTGGAATTTTGATTGAAAACATGATACCAAAATTCATCAGAAAAGATACCAAATTTAAAAGATAAAATGCTTCTATCTACTTTTTTAAATGCACTTAATTCAAGAAACCTGTATCTTTAGTATCCTCATGATGGGCATAGATCCTCATTTAATTATGTCTCTGTGGTAGCTAAATTTGTAGTATTAAAGGTGCATTCCAATCCACACTGCTTATTTTTGTTTTATTTTTAAATTCATTTTTGCTCTCAAACGCATTAAACTATCAAATTATCTTTTTTAGAAACTACATAATGTGTGAAACTTATCAACTTTTTGATAAATGCAGAAAATATTGAAAAAAAAAAAAAAAAAAAACTATCAAAGATAACGTTTTCAACCGAGTTTTCCGAAGCGGTAGATCTGGAAACGAAAAAAAAAAGGCTATACTGAGAAAATAATTATTTATGCATCAAATTCTAATTATTTGAACGAAAAACGAAATCACAAGGCCTCTTATACACCACTTCAGAAATCACTTCAGCAAGTTTCATGTTTTTACTTTTAAAAATGAGTCTGAAATTGTCTCAGAAAATTTCGAGCTTCAACAGCTCGAAATTTTGGCAAAATATTTTTTTGAATACACACTTAACATGTATGAGGTAGAAGAAAGTTTTGGGATTAGCACATCCGAATGGTTTCTGTTAATTTACCTTTCTAATTTTTTTCGGAGATGGATTATCAAACATTTAAGACAAAAAATAATGGTATTTGGACCAGCTCATGTCACTCACCTGCCAGAAATGGAATACAACTGAATAATAATACATTTTCACCTGAGACACATCGATTGGCTTTTCTTAACTATAACTAAAAGCTACAGACAGGGCCATCGCTAAGACTTTTTATTGGTGGGGGAGAAGACCTTAAATTGCCAAGTCTAATTTTCATATTTGCCAACTCGTTTTATAATTTTGCCAAGTTACCACGTTTAGACAATGAAATACAATTTTATTTGTAAAAAGTTTAATGATATTCTCAATTAGAGTTGTAACTTTTGCAAGTTCTATCGAAAATAGGAAATGTGTTACAGTTTTCATTAAAATTTTTAATTAAATTTGCCATGAAAGTTTTAAATTTGCCAAGTGTAATAACATTTTCGAATGTTTGGGGGGAGGCTCCCACCTGTCCCCCCCCCCCCCTTAGCGAGGCCCCTGGCTACAGCCCTTAATTCTGCATATAAAAAACAAACTATAAAGCGTAAAACCCTTAACGGTGCATTTGTATGTTTCTTTGAAAAATTAGACGATTTTTCTATTGGCTTTCTTTTTCAAACGTTTTGCAGTCATCGACAAAAGAAAGGGGAATCTTGACGAAAGAAAAGGGCGTAGATGAACATATTAACGCCATCTAACGCTGACCATCGACTTCTGCTGGATTTCGGATAGGAGTAATAAAACATGAAAAAGAATCTTGCCGCATTAAATGTTGCGACAAAAAGAAAAGTAATTTTCGATGCTTAATGTACAAACAGATCACTTTTTTTCACGTCGGAATTTTTCATAAAGTAAGGCGCTCTTTTTCATGCTTTAAGACTTTCATAAAATGTCTAGAGGTCGAATGTCAGCAAAAGACGTCGTTGATATGCTCATCTCTGTCTTTTTTTATTTATTTTATTTATTTATTTATTTATTTATTTATTTATTTATTCTAATCATAGAATTCTTTTGGGAAAAAAAGCCAGTTGAAAGACTTGTCAATTTTTGTCGCATAAAGCATATGAACAGACATTTAAGAATCAAGACTTAGAAGATATTGGGAGGATTAAGTACATTTAAATTTTTACCCTTGGCTCTGTGTTGGCAATGTGATACGTAGCACAGTTTAGCATTCTTCCGGATAACTACACTTACAGCACTTTAGGTAAAAGGCGCACCTAAAATGCATCTATAAGTGGAATAATACTCAAAAATAATTTTTTCAATTGTGTCAATTTTCTTGCGTGTGAATGGTATGATTTTTTTTCTTTAATATCTTCATTTGAACACTGATGGCTTGAACCCCAAGAGCTGCTTCCCATTTCTACCCCCATTGGCCAGAACAAATCCCAAGCTCAAGTAAAATAAATTTCGAGGAAGATACTAGTAAGTGGGGAGGAAAAAAATTGTAATTCTTTAAGCGTTACATAACCTGTCAAATGATGCAATAATGTGTCGCTGAAAGTATTATATCTTTCTGCATGGGTGACTATAAACTTATCTGTCGTAATTGTGGTACCTTTTGAAATTATCTCATACTGCAGTCGCCTAGCAACAAATAGCATTGACCTACTCTTGTAACTTCGACTTCCCCTCCTGACGAGGAAGTGTGACTCGGCTGAAGATTTTTGTAAAGGAGCGCTTGCAAAAACTGGTCCTTTTATCACACTCCCAAAAAACTTGTATATTCCAGCCGTTTCAAGGTTGAAAAAGAAAGTTATTTTCTTGGGCTTTTTTATTTTATTTCCTTTTTTTTACAGAGTATGTGCGAGACTCCACAAATATTCTTCCTAGAAAACCACTTCGGTTATACTTGGGTAACTGACTCCTTTGAAGGTCGCCTATGGGTGAATTTAGAAGAGAAAATTCAAAGTCTCAGGCACTGTTCAACTTCTCTATTAAAGATAAAAATTTGAAAAATCGGTTAGCACTTATTAGGCAATGATGTGAAAGTACAGTAGACATGGAAAGACTAAGAAGACTAAGAAACTGCTAAAGGGATCAGCCAACACCCCCCCCCCTTTCCCCCTGAAATATTTTAAGCCTTCCCTGGAAAAAATTCCAATGTCAGTAAAGGAAGTTCTGTTCCGAAAACCCAAATGAAATTCTCTTCAAAAATCTAATTTAGTTTTGAGGCTTTTTCACAGTTTAGCAGTAATAGTAAATTGTAACTAAAATAAAATGTTTCAACACTCGCTCATCCTATTTGCACATATAAAGCTACATGATGTTTAATGTTGCACTAGTTATACACTCGAATTTTTCATCATCATATTCTTTTCTTTAGCATAAAAAGAAGTTATTACAACAGTTTAATAAGAAACATAGTACCTATAGTGTGAATATGCACTAATTTACCTTTCAGCGTCAGAGAGAGAATATTGCCCCCCCCCTACATTTACTTGAACCCCTCACCTCCTCCTATTATTCACTTTTACCTACGGCCCTGACAATAAAACGCCGATTATGCAGACTGATCAGGACCAAGGCTAATCTGGATAGTTGGACAATAAACTTTTATAAAATTTTTATTTTCTACAAAATTGGTTCAACGTTACACATAGAAGCGCACATAGAAATTATTACATGCATACTTACATATACTTAAAAAATTCATTGTGATAGAAAATTATGAGAAATGCTTTATAGTCTTCTGCTTCATACAGGGCATTCTTTTTTCTATGTGGGGTTCTCGTACGTTAGAAATAAAATTTCTTAGGTTCTAGAAACAATTGATTTTCTGCATTGCTGTCATTGCATTTGTTCACGGTTTTATTATTTCAGGATTAGGAAACGATGAGGGAAAAGTATAGTCCTTGATCGATCCGGTTGATCGACGTCCGGATAATGGGCGCTCTACTGTAATCAGATTATTTTCTTAGGAAGAAGCACTTTGAGGCTAAGAGGAGGCGATGAATTCGAGCCTCAATATGATAAGGGCTCCCAAATAGACTCAAACACCTGTTATTATGGAGAAAAATATTAAGGCTTGTTCTCAACTCAAATTCAACTTTTTGACACATTTTTAAAATTTATTTTTGTTCCCAAATTTACCATATAGGCAAGTACTCTTGTTAAGAAACTATATAATGAAACTTTTTTTACTTTCTTCTATCCTCAACAGAAGAAAGTAGTGTAATCGAATTTTTTTTTCGACTTCCGGTTTTCGCCAGTTTTATACATTTAGGGGTCAGAGATTCCAAAAAACATGTTTTTACAAAAGGTTTGTCTGTCTGTCTGTGTGTCCGTATGTCGCCATTCTACCATCAAAAAAATTATGAAGATATGCATAGAATTAAACCAAATTTTTTGTGGATGTTTTTGGCTGTGCATAGCTGCCAACTTTTACGCATTTGTCCTTCCACAAAAATTTTTTAGTAAATACTGTCTTATTTAATCATCGAAATCTTATGATTTTTCAAATGGAAAATCTCTGTAAAAATTTAGTGGTAGCAAAAATGCGTAAAAGTTGGCAGCTATGACTGTGGAAATCAGGTCCTCCTTCAATTTTGAAATATCCCGCCGGAAAGAGGTGCTGCAATAGCGATTTTCGTGCCATTTTCAATATTGTAACACCCAAAAGTGTATAAAGTATTGCATAGAATTGAACCAAATTTTTTTGGTAAGTCTATGACTATAGCTACTTGGTCCTCTCTGAATTTGAAAAAAAATTGTCGGAAGGGGACACTGCAATAGCGATTTTTGTGAAATTTTCAATATTGTACCACGTAAAAGTGCATTAAGTTATGCATAGAATTGAACCAAATTTTTTGTGTATGTGTTTTTCTATAGCTAGTTGGTCCTCTTTGAATTTGAAAAAAAATCGCCGGAAGGGGGCACTGCAATAGCGATTTTTGTGCCATTTTCAATATTGTACCACCTAAAAGTATATGAAGTTAGAATTGAACGAAAATTCTTGTGCAGGTGTTTGTTGCAAACAATTATTACTAACTCAGTACATATATGACTATATATTAACGTGATTATTAAGATCTGCAGACTTCATAATGACCGAAAATGTTTAGTATAAATGCTGCAGAAGTATTTTGAACGCGCTCTAAAAAAAAGATGCAGAATAAAAATCTTGTATAATTCTTTACAAAAGTCATTATAAAAGGTGAAACGATTCATGTATACATAAGATATTTTTGAATTAGATGGAATTCGTATAATTAAAGAAATGTTTTGTATTATTTAATAATTGCATCTTATTTCATATGGAAATTAGAAATTTTGGTAAAAGGCACAGAAAATCAACTTGGAAATGAAGTTTCAAACAGGACACATACATACATACATATACTATATACAGTGTTGGGTATGAACGCGCTCTCTGAACGAAAACTCACGAGTTTCGCTCACTATTTTATAAACGAGTTTGAACTGAACGGAAACTCAAAAAATAGACGAGTTTGAAAGAAATTTACGTTCAAATTTACGTTCAATTTTTTCATAATTTATTTAAAAATTTTCCAGACTTTAGTACACTTTTTTCCTCTTTCAAATGCCACTTAGAGGCCTACACGAGCCTCAGGACGGGTTAAGTCTGGATATCACTTCTCTAGGTAGTATCCTAGTCTTACTTCTTCTGCAGACTCGGGTTGCGCCGAACCGGACCTGAGCTGTATACAATTTCGCCAAAAATAAATATATACAGTAAACTCTCTGTACAAGGTGGACTGTGTAAGGCGGAAATATATCTAAATCGGAAAGATTTTCAAGTTCCTGCGAATCCGCAGACAGAGTAGAATTTGTCTAAGACGGAATATTGTCTACTACGGAAAATTTTCAATATACTGATCGATTCCGCTATAGCCATAGTTTATTTTAATTTTAAATTACCATGATTTAACAATTAAACTTTTCTTTAAAGAATAGTTCATATACAATGCTAGGGGATGGGGGAAACTATTATAAAAGGTGCTACAAAAATCTGTATATGACGAAATCCTGTCTTAAACGAAACAATTTGTAGATCGGTGCAAAATGGATAGAATAATTCGTGTAAAAAAATCATAACACATTTGTAAAAGACGGCGAATTTCTTAATAAAGAATCTGTCTACAATGAATTTTTCTAAGTGTTTTTTTTTTTTTTTTTTTTTTAAAGATTCACCAGTATAGAAATTTTTATATTTTTAAGCCTCCAATCTGTGGAAATGTGTTAATGTTATTAATATTTCAGATATTTAGATACAGTTAAGGACTCATTTTAAAATCAATTTAATTTACAATGGGATATACAGAAATAAATATGGAAAGACCAATACTTTGGAATAAATGTGCCTATTTACGCAGCCCATGACCCCCTTTTTTAAATGAAAAACATAAGCATGAAAGGGAAACTGTAATAAGTACTTTTTAGAGTTCCGTATTAAAAAATTAAACGGAACCATTATAAGATCTCCCTCTTGTGTCTGTTTTTTGTCTATCGCAATTGCTATAAGGTAAGTTAGCCCCTCCTCTTCTGTAAAATTAATACTAGTTCCAAATTAGCAAAAAGGAGCAATTACTAAAGCACAATACTCAGACCAGCATTGTCTCGAAGGGTATGCACACAGACATCCAGAGAGTGCAATCGCGTGTTTGTGTCATTTTCAATATTGTACCGACCAAAAGTATATGAAGTTATGCATCGAATTGAACCAAACTTTTTGTTTAAGTGTATGACTATGGCTAATTGGTCCTCCCGGAATTTTAAAAGAATCCGTCGGAAGGGGGCGCTGCAATTGCGATTTTTGTACCATTTTCAATATTGTACCGACCAAAAATATATGAAGTTATACATCGAATTGAACCAAATTTTTTGTGTAAGTGTATGACTATGACTAATTGGTCCTCCCTGAATTTAAAAAAAATCCGCCGGAAGGGGGCACTGCAATAGCGAATTTTATGCCATTTTCAATATTGCACCAACGACACTTCTGCACAAATGAAAATTATAAACAGACTAAGGTACCTTTTTTTGGCCAGAACTCTTCCGTAAGGGTAAATATCAATGTCTTGTAGAAATGTACTCGGGGTCGGGCCGAGTTCGGTGCGAAATTTCAGCTTTTTTTTCCGGGCCGGGCCAAGCTCGGGCCTTGTTTCTAGCTATTATATCGGGCCGGGTCGGGCCTTGTTTTTAGCTATTATATCAGGCCGGGTCGAGCCTTGATTTTAGCTATTATATCGGGCCTGTCTCGATTTAGCTATTATATCGGGCCTGTCTCGTTATCTAAATTTTCTCTACGAGCCGGGCTGGGCTCGGGCCGAAATTTGTATTTTAATATCTGGCCGGACATTTTTTTTTCTATGGATCGGGCGTGGAAATTTCCGTCCGTGCATACCTCTATCTTACATATCGAATTATCAAATGATTAGTTCAAAAAATTTTCTAAATTTGGACAATAATATCCAAACATTTAAAAAAAAAGTGAACTTTTTAGTGAACTTCGTTCACTTTTACAAATGAGTTTGATTTGAACGCGTTCGTTTGAAAATTTTTGAATTTGAACGTGAACTTAAATCACTTTTCAGAAATTGAACGTGAGTTTGAGTTAGTTCGTTTATTTTGTGAACGTGCCCAACACTGACTATATATATGTATGTATGTTTGTTAGAAATACATATAATTACTATATAATTACATGTATGTATTCATAAGTATCACTTTAATTTTAAATTCATTTTTAAGATAGTTTCGTTTTTCGTTTTCAGCCAAAACTAGAAAGGCAACTGAAATTCCGTTTTAGTCTTAAAAAGATGTTTCAATCAAACACTAATGATAATCAATCGCAGCTTTCATACATTCACATGTACAAATCGTACGTCACATTTCGAAATAACTTACCAGCATCTCCATCAGTAAGAGGACCTAAAAGTTTTAGCATGTATTTCTCCTTTTCGCTTCCGACTGCAAATCCTCCGTACTTGGTAAAGGCGGAGTTTCCTTCGAAATCGGACAGATCTATCCGGAGCTCGTACAGATCTTGGTGCGTAAACAAATAAAGATTTTCATTACCTGTAAAATAAGTAATAAATACCTAAGTAAAAAATAAGTATGTAAAATAAGCATATAATCTGACCGAACAGCTTTTCCGTAAATCTAATCAGCTTTAAAAAGGCTTTTATAACGGAAAAAATATGCAATATAACTCCGATTTAACGATACCCGATAAAACGATTTATTCAAATTAAGGATAAAATTTAAGGATCCTCTTTTTATTTTTTTCTTATCTCTCACTGTTATATGATCCCCGTTTTAACGATTACTTAACACAGCAGTAATGCACAAACTATTTGCATTCCCGACCCCACATTTCGTATGAAAATTTGTCGTGATCCACCTAGATAAATAGTACACAATTTTTAATCGTCACCGTAGTTAAAGTGATTTTTTTATTAATGTGTGCTTATGTTTTTCTTTTGTTTAAATCAAACACATAATTTTAGGAAGCAACAGTTTTATTTGTGCACATGTGTACAGATATTTTAAATAAATCATTCTTTCAAAGATTTAACATATAAGAATTTCAAACTGCATTGGAAATACCAAACCTTAAATCACTCTCTGAATCCAAATTCAAATCGATATTTTGATTTAATGGGAACTAATTTTGAAAAGCCGGTTTCTCGAAAACGACTGGATCAAAATACAGTCAACTTTGTAAAATCTGTACACTTAGGGACTAATACCCTGTTCACACCACAAACATAAGATATCTTAAGATCGCCGTGTTTGAAGTGGACCCTTCCGGAATTGGATGCCTGTTCACATTGAAAAACTTATCTAACAAGGAAGGTCTCCATACGGGCATACTCAGAAAAATCTGAAAAAATTACAGAATGTTCTTCTCATATAGTTATATATGTTTATAAAAAAAATTTCGGCGGAATCTCCTTATAATGTCCGTAAAAAATAATAAAAAATTCGTTTATTTGGCGGATCCGTTTATTTGGTTTTATCTCCGGTTGGAGAAAAAACGAAATTTTAAAAATGCGCTTTTACGCTTCGAATACTTTTTAAAGAAAAAACTTTCTATGTTCAATTTATTTAAATAAGTTTAGTTTAAGTAATTTTAGTTTTGCATTTTAACTTTACTTTAAGTGTAATTTTGTCATATACGTTTATATGTACTTATAACAAAATGAAATTAATATATTTTATCATTTAAAACACAATTTAAATTGATTAAAATTGTTCCAAATTGAAAAATACACTGTTAAAAATCTGCTGCATTTTGTTGCAACGCACTCCCTTGCTTGTATAGAAAACGGTTACTTGGCCGTGAAATGGAGCTTTCTCATTGGTTGGAATAGAGATATTATATACAAGCGGTGGAGTGCGTTGCAACAAAATGCAGCAGATTTTTAACAGTGTATGACACGGTCAATTCACAGTGCTATGGAGCATTCTCATTGGTCAGAAGAGAGATATTCTATAAAAGTAGTGGAGTGACATTGCAGTAAATGCTGCAGATTTTTAACAGTGAAGTCAATTAAAATCAATTTTCAGATTCGTTAAAATCGTCTGCTTTTGGCGAGGAAATGCACTGCTCGCCAAATCCCGCGTCGCTTTCAGCTTTTCACGCCAATTATTCCAAACTATTTTATTTTTTTACATATCTAATAATGTAATTCTGCCGCTAATTTTCACTGATCCTTTATTACCTACATCGGTTGTTTAATTCGTATTTTTTTCAAAAAATTCTGAGTATGCCCCCAATGGAGACCTTCCTTGTAAGATATCTCAGCGAATGTCACTGTATCTCTGAACTAGACAAATGTAACGTATGCGCATGCGCTTGAAATAAAGACGGCCACAACAGCCAATCAGTAAAAGCGAATCTTTATAGCTAATGAGAGGGAGTGGTTGTTCCTGTATCTAGCCCGAGAGAGTTTGTGGAACTCTCTTTGAGAGTTCCAAGCCTGAGATATCTTAACTATCTATAGTGTGAACAGGGTATTAGGGTTTCACGGATTATATATTTTGGCGGATTACAGATCACCCTTTGTTTACATAGATATTTTTTAAAGTCTGACTACAAATTAAGAACAACCTACACAAAAATTACGATGGAAAAGAAAAAACATAATGCCACACTGGCATGATATATTTAATAACTAATATTTAAGAAAATTTAAATACATGTAATACTGTTTTACTGATTATTCATATTTATTACTTTTTAGTATAGCTACTGAGAAAAGATACATTAATTTAACATGAAAGCTGTACTGCCTTCCTACGCTCATTAATCTAAAATAAGATTGAGATTACTTTTTTCACAACAAAAATTAAATCAGTTCATTTTTTTTTATTTATTTTCATTAAAAAAATAAATAAATAATGTTTGGGGCTCTACCCTTTGAAGCTCTTTTAAGATATTTTTAATACTAGAACCGCCATTAGGGGGTCAAAATGACCCCTGCCAGAATGATAATGGTCAGAATTTTCTTTATAAGATATGTTAAATATATGCAGCACAAAAATAGACTAATTAAAAAAGATAAATAGTTTAAAATTAAAATTCTGGTGCGAAACACTTTTTATAAAACTTTAGTAAAATACCCGGCTATTTTAGTGTTAAACAAATGAAAATAAAATGAAAAACAGAACTAATAATTGTCTTCCACGGGAACGGGGACGCCAGAAAGAAATGCAACCTGCTTGGCTAAAAATGCCATTTTCTGCTAATATTTAATTATTTTAAATCACCTCTGAAGTTATTAACTTTATTATTATTATTATTTTCAAAATCAGGAGAAAAGGAAAATGTAGTTCTTAATTGGATTTAAAGATTCGATGATTCTGCACACAACCTATAAAGAGCGTCCATGGGTGACAATATATTTTAACTAATCATTTCGCATAATCGTTACATACCCCACCAAAATTCTCCTCCTACGTTGCCAAATCCATGCTTGTAATCTTGCCATTCCCTCAAGAAATCTGTTGAACCATCAAGACGTCTCTGAAACACCTGTAGGAAATATAATAAAAATGCTATAAAAAATTATAAATTATGTATAACATTTCAGAAATAAATTTAGATTTAGCACCGAGGAGTTGATGTAAGGCACAAATGTAAATAAGGAATAAATGTGATAACAGAAAAACCCTAATAAAAGCAAGTGGGTAACCGTGGTCGCAGATCGTACAGAGGGTTTCGTTTAATATCTCTTTTAATACACTTTATTCTTAAATTAAAAAATCGAAATTGTTAATTTATAATTATTAAATCTTTGCATAAATGGCTGCATCATTACATTTAAATTTAAAATAATTTTAAAAAAATCTTTAAATCAAATTAAAAATGTCAAAATAAAATTATTTAAATAAAATTTTTAAAAAACAAATATTTTTAACTTCAGCAATCTCAAAAATTTAGAGCAAGTATACGTAAAATATAAAATAAAATATAAAAAAAAGCACCGTTTCAAATATATTTAAAATACACAAATAATTCAAAAAAATTAATTTTAAAAATTGTTTTGACTTTCCAAACATTCAATTAACATTTAAAAAAAGTTAACATTTATTAAAATTTGAAGGAAAAAAAGAAAGAAAACCTTTTAATTCCTAAATAATTGTTCTAATGGTAAGATGAAAAAAAATGGTTTATTATTTCAATAAATGGCCTATAGATGAAGCCTATAGATGAGCAAATATATATATAATATAAAATATTATATATAATATAATATTTTAATATTATAATATATATTATAATATTTATTTTATTTTAATATAATATTTTAATATTTTAACGCCGGTAATTTTTGCGTTGTTACATGCGGACGGACAGACTGAACGACAACTATAGGTGCTGCGTATTTACATAATTACGAACGCACCTAAAAAGGGACACCCATGGAGATGAATCCCAAAGATAATATAAAAGGATAAGTGCAAAGCAGAGCATCTGCGGTATAAAGAAAACATTCACACGTTGAATAAAATTTTAAGGATTTTAAATGCGCAATATATTACATGTTTAGATGTAAAAATGCATGGTATAACCCGAAATATGAATAAATTATAAAAAAAAAAAAAAAAAAATGCTTTACATCTATTTTATATTATAAAATTTTCGCAATATTTCGACTTTTTAAAAATTTGCGTTTGCGAAAAATTCTGATAGTGATGGTAAAAAATAAAAGTCATTTTCCGATTCACCGCTACAAAATACATAGGAATTAATTATTAAAAGAAAACAAATTGCATCTATTTTAAAATATAAGGTTTTTGCTATTTTTTTATTTTTTAATTTTGAAATTGGCAATTTGTGATAACACATGAACTGGTAAATAAAGATAAAAGTCATTTTAGGATTCACTTCTACAAAATACATAAAAATCAATTATAAAAATATTTAAAAAAAAAAAAAGAAAAAAAGAAAACAAAAAAGATGACACAAAACAAATTTTGCAAGCTACTGTTATTAGAGAAAAATAAAAATAAAGTAAAATAAATAAATAAGTTTCATGTGTTGTCAATTGGTAAAGGGCTGAAATAAAAGAAAATGCTTAGTGACGATGTAGTACAAGAGCCGACCGCACAAAACCCTATGTCTTCGAGCACAAAGAAAAATCCCTTTATTTTGGGGAAGAGTAGTAATAGGGAAATCTAATGATCCATGTCTGCCGGAAGTGAAGTGGTGCGTAAGCCAAAAATTGATACCACCTAGTGCTTGAATCGTAGGATTAACATTGTCCTACAATCAAAAGTATGAAAACACGGAGAACTGAGTGCAGGAAAACACAATGCTAAGCCTGCGAGTCAACCACTATGGTATTCATTTTTATCTTATGCACCACTTCGCTTCCCGCAGACATTGATGATTAGATTCCCCTATTACTACTCTTCTGTAAAATAAAGGTTTTTTTTTTCTTGTGCTCGATGACATAGAGCTTTTCGGCTCTTGAACAAATATAATAGACTGCTGCCGGCCCTGTTAAATCATCACCTATTTATAAAATTGTTCATTCAAAAGTTGGCATAAAACTTCTTACCGTCCAACCACCTCCATCTGTATCCATGTCACAGTAGGCAAAAATTGGTTTGGAAGAGTACGCGAGTCGAATTCTATAGATTCCAGATTTATTTTGGACTCTTTGTTGAACTTCGTAGCAATCTTTTGGCAAAGTCTCTTCAGGATCTAAAGTGGACACCATAAACAAAATCATTTGACAAAAAAAAAAAAAAAAAAAAAATTAGATTTAAAAAACGGAATTGATAGCAGGAATTTTCACATAAACAATCACAATGGTGTGGAAAAATGGGATGGGAAATCAGATAGGAAATAAAAAGAATATTGCCCAATTAAACTGATAGCATTGAGTTTACAGACTATGCACACTAATTGTATACTACAGTCTAACTTTTACAAGGAATAATGTCCCTTGAAAAACAAATTAGGGGGGGGAGATTAGTTCCTCCATTCCCCCCTTTCTTACTCATTGAACACCTAAAACCTAATCAGGGATACGAATTATCATAATAAACATAAATCCAAAATTCGAAGCGATTCGGATATTTTTGAATAAAACCCATTTATTTAATTTAAGAGGAGCCCACCCCCCGTTCCCCCTTTATAATAAACCATTAAAACCCCAAAACTATTCAAGGATTCTCCTTATCAGAAAGTACCTATATCAAAAATTTAAAGCTAATCCGATAACTCTATATAAAACCTATTCATCTCATTTAAGGAGGGTTAATTTTCTGTTCCCCGGTTTATACGTAACAAAAGAACCCCAAATCTAATAAGGGAAGTATCTTTGAGTATGAACTTATATCCAATTGCAAATCGGTAAATTCTGTGTAAAAAACTCATTTACCTAAATTAAAATTGGATTATCCGCTATCCTCCTTCCTTTATACTTAACCAATGAACACGTAGAATTAGTTTCACTTTCGAAACCGGTTTCGAAAATGAAACTAACTTTATAAAAATATTTGCATTTAAAATCGAAAATATAAAAAAGGTGAGATGTCCGCATGCACCTCAGTTATCCAACGCAAAGAAAAATATTTAAAAATGTCAAAATGCTAACCAGATATTAGAAAATAACCTCCCCATAGGAATAGCATTAGCTTGCGAGTGCTTTGTCGGCCAGAGACAGGAGGCTTAAATCAATAATTGACTAGTAATATAATGAAATTTTAAATTTCAAGACGGTTTTACTCTGTTTGACAGAACAGGAGCCTTGACCAATCATAAGCAGGAAAACATGCTTTGCCAACATTTATCTGGCAAAAAAATGAGAATAAACATTCAAATGGTTTAACGAAGGAGAATCACATTGAATTCAACGGTTTTACTCTGTTTGGAAGCAATGTAACAGTGTTTTCCTGATGAAGATTTCAGATGAAAGTCGAAACGTTGATTATTGTAGCTTTAATGTTTGTATAGTTTTTAAGCTTTGCATCAATTAGTAAATTTCTTATTTTTATTTTCACGTTTATTTGCTCGTTAAATGATTAAATAATACAAAATTTCTTTTAATTAAATCCATCGGACAATTAAATATAAAAAGATGAAAACTTTAATTTTCACCGTCATAATCCGGAACCTTTCGGTTAATAAAAGCACACTCTACCACAGGACTACCGAGTTTACGAAAAAAATTGGATGAAATTAAGATTGTGTTTAAAAATCGCAAAAATGGCAGATTATCAATTACATTAATTTATTTAGCTAAAATATCCTCAAAATTTTATGATTTTGGGAATGACAGGGGGTATTCAACTCTCTCTCTCTCTCTCTCTCTCTCTCTCTCTCTCTCTCTCTCTCTCTCTCTATATATATATATATATATATATATATATATATATATACAGGGTGTCCGAAAAGTCTGGAAACGGTCGAATAACTCGCGAAATACATAAGAGATTGAAAAACGAAAATATACGTGTTAAATATTTTTAAATAAGCTACTCAGTGATACCAAATTAGACCTTCGCAACCGACTCCCTGGGGGTCAACTTTGAAATCTTAAATTATAACCCCCATTTTTTATTGCAGAATCGGATTCTACTGACAAAAATACGTAACTTTTGTATTTGATGTTTATTTCGAATCCTCGTTTATAACGGTGTAATTGAGCATATTAAATCGATACATATTTTGGTTTTCCCAGCCAGGTTTTGCCTAATTGGCCAGAATTTTGACGTCAAATTCATCGTCTTTTGCAGGAATAGCGTTTCTTGAAAATCATCAGTGGCGATTATTTCCATAATGCTACTCTGTTAAAAATTTGACCCATTTGCTGTAGCGTCACTCCACAGCTTTTATAGAATATCTCTTTTATGACCAATGAGAATGATCCCTAACACAGTAAAGTAACCGTTTTCCATAAAAAGCGGTGGAGTGACGCTGTAGCAAATGAGTTAAATTTTTTACAGTGCATAGAGTTTTTTTTATTTCTTTCTCTACAAAAATTCATTGAAATTTATTAATTTAGTTTTCTATTTGGATTTTTATTTTATCCAGTAAATGGTTTCGAAATAACGAATGGTTTGTACGGCTGATGTGGGCATATGTTTTTTTTTATTATTTGCTGTAGCGTCACTCCTCCGCTTTTATAGAAAACGGTTACTTTACTGTGTTAGGGAGCATTCTCATTGGTCATAAAAGAGATATTCTATAAAAGCTGTGGAGTGACGCTACAGCAAATGGATCAAATTTTTAACAGCGTATAGCATTATCGAAATAATCGCCATGGGTGATTTTCAAGAAACGCTATTCTTTCAAAAGACGAGGAATTTGACGTCAAAAATTCTGGCCAATCAGGCAAAACCTGGTTGGGAAAACCGAAATATGTATCGATTTAATATGCTCAATTACACCGTGATAAACGAGGATTCGAAATAAACATCAAATACAAAAGTTACGTACTTTTGTCCGTAGAATCCAAATCTGTAATAAAAAATGGGGGTTATAATTTAAGATTTGAAAGTTGGACCCCCTCTGACCCCCAGAAGGTCGGTTGCGAAGGTCAAATTTGGTCAAATCACTGAGTAGCTTATTTAAAAATATTTAACACGTATATTTTCCCTTTTTCAATCTCATATGTATTTATCGAGTTATTCGACCGTTTCCAGACTTTTCGGACACCCTGTATATATATATATAAATCATGTTCTGTAATTTAAATAGTTTCCGAGTACGAGCGCTGCAACGCAAAGCAGAAACAAGCCTTTTTTTGCGCCAGAGGCAAACATGGATGTTATCAACCGCAGATGCCCTATGCAAAAATAAATAAATAAATAAATAATAATATAATAATAAAAGTGCTAGCAAGAAATCTACAAACAACGCTTGAGCGTTAACTGCATACACGCGAAGAAATTGGATCGTCAATGTTAAACCTATGAGAGCGTTCTTTTAAAGAATTCTCACTCGCACATGGATAGTTTTAAAGGATTTTTTTTTTCCTTGCTTAGAACAGCTGGACTTGACTTCTAACTGAATTAATATTTATTTTTTTTCGATTTTGGTTTCAGATTATATATATATATTTATACATACATAAAACTGCTTTCACCTTTCATAAATTTGAAAAGAATGTTCCCATATAGCCAAAGAGCCAACAGCCAAAATCCTAAGGTATCATGCATAAAAAACCGAATCTTTATTTTATGGAAGAGCAGAATACAATTAGAGGAACATAATGATCCACATCGTCGGAAATAAAGTAGTGTATAAGCCAAAAATTAATACCACCAGTGGTTGACTCGTAGGTTTGTCCTTGTGTTTGTCCGACAATTAAAAGTATGAAACATAGAGAAATTGGAACAGAAAAATACAATGATGATAAACCTACCAAGTCAACAACCACTAGTAGTATTTTTTGGCATAAGCATCACTTCACTTCAGATATAGATCAGTAGCAAGGTGGCGAGTTGTCAGGGAAAAACACAGTCAAAAACAGATGAAACTATATAGAAAATACTTCCGGTAATCTAAAGGGATTAAAGAAGGCTTATTTTCTTTTTAATAAAATACTGTTATTTAACACTTTTTTTTTTTTTTTTTTTTTTTTTTGCTGTGTTTTTCCCTGATCATTCGCCACCCTAAGTAGATTCCCCTATTTCTACTCTTCCATATATAGTCGTTGTGCCAGGAGTTTTTGTAGTTTCATGTCTGGGGACATACTTCAGACTTCACCCACCTTGGGGACCCGCTTTTGGCATATGGTCAGGACAAGCCCCGAGCTCAAGGCAGGAGGGGGGTCCACTATTCCAGCGGACCACAGCCATGTTCCCGTTGCCGGGAACATCAGCAAGGAGGAAGATCCCTGTTTTTTTAGATCACTTGGAGTTTACAATTGCAATCACAATTGGCAACCCTATTCATTCAGGGCGTGCCGGTTTTTACTTGTAGTATTCCTGGTTATGGATATACATGATATTGTTTGGTATTCACTATTAAATTACAATACATTGAGAAAAATAGTTTTTACAATAATACATAATACTTGATTATAATTACAATGACAAAATGAGAAAAATACAATTATATATACATTAAAACAAATACTGCTTACTGTAGAATACTATGATACTATGAGATATTATATACATTTTATGGTTCTAACATTAAGAACTCACTAGTATTTACATTAAACAAAAATATTACATTTACATTACGCATTACACTAGTATTTACAATAAAATAAACATTACTTTGTATTATATACAGTGAAAAATGAGAAGAGTAGAGTTCGTTTTAGCAGTCTATATGTGCGTAACTGTGTCAATGTTTGGTATGTGACTTTTTAAGATAGTGCATTTTAGGCATTATTACTATTTTCATGTTATATTTAAGCACTCATAGGTACATCCATTTTACGTGAGAAATTTGTATTTTATGAAAGAGTATTTTTCATTTAAAATATTATAGTTTTGATAAAGTTGTCTTATTTTTGTTTGATCATTTATTATTGACATTATATCTTCATATACAGTGTCGTGCTTTCTTTTGAATTTGAATTTCATAAATTTACAGTTTCCAAAGATGTAGTGGAGCGGATCTCCCCTGACGCCACACTGACAGAGATTGTTCTCTTTTTTCCCTATGCTGTGTACGAAGGTGGGGAAGCTACCGCGTCCTGACAGAAAGTACATTGAAACTTTGTCTTTGCATGTTAGAGTGGCTTGAACCTTTGGTACAATGGAGTGGGTAAATCTGCCGCTCCCTGAGTTATCCCAGTTGTACTGCCAATCATCCAGCATATTGTGCTTCAGGCATTTATTAAGATATGACCGAGGAAGTTTTATCCCTCGGTCTATTGGGAGATCGCAGTACTGAGCAGCGTCATTGGCCAGTTTGTCCGCCAGCTCATTGCCTTCTATGCCTATGTGTCCCTTTATCCATGTAATGTAAAATATTTTATGTTTATTCTGAGTTAGTGTTTTTTGCATGTTATAGATATCTGGGTTGTTTGGGAATAATTTTGTTAAAGCTTTTACTGTTGACTGGCTGTCTGATAGGATTTGGAATTTAGAGTATTCTGTTGTTAGTGCCCAGTTTATCGATGTAATGACTGCATGCAATTCTGCTTGAAAAATTGTATTATCTTTTTGGATTTTTACAGATTTTTCATAAATTTTATTTTTTGAGTTGAATGCTACTACTGCATATGCTGTGTTTTCCTCCCCCTTCGAACCGTCTGTGTATATTTTTATGATGTTATTTTGAGGTAGAATTTTATCTGTCGCTATTAGGTTATTAATGTGAATTTCTGGATTAATTTGATATTTAAGGATTTTGTCTACTATGTCAGTGTGTGTTATTGTTTTACCTTTGTGTATGAGAACGTTTGTTTTGTTTAATATGTCGTTTTTTAGATTTTTGTAGCTCAGCGTTAGAAGAATTGGGGGGATGCCTAATAGTGTTTGGAGTGTGTGTGTCGATACATTTTTATATGTTTTTGTTATTGATAACAGACAAGTTCTTTGTATGCTGTTGAGTCGCCTCTTGTCCGCGTATCTTAGGTTGTTTGCCCATACTTCCGAGCCATAGGCTATTATTTTTTCAAGTACTGTGATGTACCATGTTCTTAGGTACTCTCGGCTGACTCCCCATGTGGCAGAGAAGACCCTTTTAATTGATGTTGTTAGTTGGAGGATCCTATCTTTGATGTTTTTGATGTGTAAATCCCATGTTAGTGTGCTTTGAAATATTACTCCTAAAACTTTTAAGTGATTAACGTGTTTGATTTTGTAGTCCCCTAGTTTAAAGCTTGGTAAGCGGTTTTCTAGTGTGTTCATACCCATCATCATAAATGTTGTTTTGTCGTGTGATATTGTGAGTTTTAAGTTATGACATATTTCTGCGAAGAGCTCGATCCTTTTATTCACTTCGTTTTCCAGTTCCCTTCGGCTGTTAGCCTTCATCACCATGTTGAAATCGTCGCAGAATGCACATAGGTTTATTTAGGACTGATAGAATTTATTAAGTATTAGGTTGGCTACAAGGAGCCACAGAAGCGGGCCGAGGCACGACCCCTGCGGGCAACCTTGGTTGGTAGGGCGTTTGATGTTCGTATCTAGGTAGTCTGTAATTATTTCCCTGTCAGAAAGAAAGCTGAGTAAAATGTTTTTAAGATAGTTGGGAATGGGAAGTTGTTTAATGATATCTGCTAACGTGTTCCAGTTGATGTTATCGAAGGCTCCAACTATGTCAAAGGATATTAGTGCGCAATATATGTTTTTGTTTAGGTATTTTATGATTGTGTTTTTTAGTTTCTTTAGTAGTTGTATTGTGTTTTTGCCCTCACGAAAGCCGAATTGTGAATCATGAAAGTAGTGTTGTGTTTCTAGGTAATAATTTAGTCTGTGTTTGATTAGTCTTTCCATTATCTTTCCCAGCATTGGAAGGAGACATATGGGACGATAAGATGATGGTTGTTTTGGATTTTTATTTCGTTTAGCGAAAAATACTACTTGAGCTATTTTCCAGGGTATAGGGAAATAATTTAAGGTTAGGCATTTATTGAAAAGGTCCCTGATTAAATGTTTAAAGTTTTTAAATAAGTTTTTGATTATGAAGGCGTCTATTTTATCATAACCAGGGGCTTTTAAGTTGTTCTGCTCTGTTAGTGCAGTTTTGATTTCCTTAAATGAGAAAAGAGGGGGAGTCGGATATGGGGTGTCCTTTTCCAGTGCTCGGTCCAACAGTGGAGGGTTTATTATGTCTGAGTTTGGAAAATGGTGGTCAATTAGTTCTTTAAAGGTCTCAGTTTTGGTTGTGTAGGGCGTTGAATTTTCCATTGTAGTGTGTATGAAGTGTTTATTGGTGAGTCTTTTGTTTGTTGCTATTTTGAATGCTTGACCAAATTTATCTTTTGTATGCGTGCAGAATTTTTTCCAGGAGTTTAATTTTTCTGTTTTTATTTGTTTTTTGTAAATGGCTCTTTCTCTCTGGAGAAGGGATCTCCATCTAACGTCACCGGTGTTTTTGTAACGCTTTCTGAGGGCAGAAATTTTGTTTCTCTGGGCTTTTAGGGAGTCGCTCCACCAATCAAATGTCGGATATAATTTTAGTTTTTTAGTTTTAAGTGATTTTTTGCATGTTTCGTTTATTTCTGTATTAAATTCTTGCATCCAGTTATCCAGTTCTATTTTGGTTTTTATATTTGTTAGTGTATTACTTAAGTTTGTTGTTTTGTTTTTAAAGATTTCGTTAAATTTTTTAAATGTGGTGTGTCTTGTTTTGAATCTATTGAGGGTGATGTTTTTTGTTTGTAGTGATAAAGAAAAATGGATATACCTATGGTCCGACATTGATTCTGACTTGGTGTCTACATACCATGAATCCACAAAGTCTGATAGGTCCTGGGAGCACAGAGTCACATCAGGGTTTGTACTGCATGGTCGGTTGGGTTGTCCTATAAATGATGGTGGAGCTTCTGTGTCGTTGATAAGTATGAGGTTTTTCGACAGAAGGAGATGGGTGAGCATTGTACCTCTGGCATCTTCGTTCTGGTATCCCAGTAGGGACAGGCGTGCGTTGAGATCTGCCCCTAGTATAAGATGCTGGAGGGGGTTGAAGATGTTCAGCCATTCCATATCATGTGCGAAGTCACTTTTTGGAGCTGAATAGGCCGAACCCACTGTAATTTTTCCAGTTGATGTCGTAATATTTACGAATACTGTGTTGTTATCTGTGTAAGTTTGTACTGCTTCAACGTCGGGTCTTGTGATGACTACCGCCGCTGTATTGTTAATTGACGTAAACGTCTGCCAGGTTGATGATGGAATTGCCCATATTTTATTTTTAGGATGATAGAAGTCCTGCATCAGTATTACTTCTATGTTATTCTTGTTTGCATAGCCCATTACATTTTCTGTCGCTGCTTTGCAGTTTTGCAAGTTTATTTGGAGGAAGTTTAGAGAATTTACTTTTATTTTCTGTATATTATTGGTCGAGGGATTTTCTGCTTCTGTGTTTGGGATACCGTTAGAATTTGCTATTGTCTGGGTTGAGATCTCTGGGTTGCTGTTATTATTTAACGTGCTTGGGATGAAGAATTGTTGATTACTATTGCCTGGATGATTTATGATTTGTAGGTGTTGATGATCTTCATTATTTTGAGTTTGTGTACTATTAGCTTTTATATTGAATTTTGACTATTTCTTTTGATGGAGTTGTTTCTATCGTGTAAGTAAAATAGGTATACTGGGCATTTGCTTGAACTCGCAGCGTGTGGGAAGTTTTCTCTGTTTCCCTGGCAGTTGATGCAGCTATGTTTGGACGGCATGTCTTTGTACTTGCAAGTTTCGGATTTGTGATTGCCCGTGCAATATGCACATGTTGGGTCATACCTGCACCTATCTTTAGTGTGACCGTATGACTGACATTTGCCGCAACGAATTACAGGGCGGTAGTCCTCAATTCTGCAAGTGTTGAAGCCTATAATAATTGAACCTTTTTGCTCTAGTTTACTGGCCATATTGGCTTCTATATTCAGGACAAGTTGATAGTTTCTGGAGCCGCTTCTCTGTATTTTCCTTTGTATAGTGAGGGGGACTTCTATAGTGCACTCTTCTTGTATCTTCGCTGTTATTTCTTCCATTTCTGCTGTTTCTGGGATTCCAAGGACAATAATTTTTTTCATGTTGGTAGATCTGTAGGAGAGCTCCGCTATGTCGTTTAGTGTATGTATATTTTCAAGGAAGTGAAGTACTTTGTCTGTTTCCGCATCTGTGTCTGCTTGTATGATTAAGGTGTTCCTGTCCCTTGACGTGAAGCAGGATATTTTAGGTAGATTGACTGTCTTCTTCGCTTCCCTGTTTAGGAGGTCGCGGATTGTGTTTATTGATGTTCTTGTTGTTATTCTTTTTTTTAGTAGGATCGCTGCACTTGAGATGGTGGGTTTTGGTGCTGGTTGGTGTTCTTTCTTCAGCGCATCCGCATACTGTTGATGTGTTGGTGTTTCGTGTACATGTTCTTGTTGAGGTTCTGTAACTGTTTGGTGATTTAGTCTTGTATTTATTTCTTCTGTGTACCTTTTGATCTGAGTGACTTTATCATTGATTTCTTGCAAGATGGTGTTGTCTATAGCTGGGTTTTCTCTGCATGGGTCCTTGATTTGTGATGGTTTTAGTTTACTTATCTCATCTTTAAGATTTTTAATTTCTATTTCTTTCTGTTCGATGGATTTTTCTAGATTCAGAAGTTCTTCTCTTTTGGCCTTCTGCTGGCTCTGCGTAATCCCCCCCGTCACCTCATCTTCCGTTGATTTGTTAGTTGAGTGATTTTTCTCTACTTCCTCTTGTAGTTTCATGTTGTTGGTTTGCATCTGTTTAATTCTATTTATGGCGTATGTCCAATATTTTTCAGAGTTTTCTACATCTACTTTTCTCCTCTTCCTGGAAAGATTTTTGTAGGTGTTCAACAGTTTTATTATATCCATTTTCTGGGCTGTTTGGAGTTGAAATTTTTGAATTTCTGTTGGATTATAACTGTGGTGTTGTTCACCGGAAACTCTGTTATTTTTCACACATCGAAAACCATTTTTCACATTATGCGTCTCCGATGTATAGCCATATTCTTCTTCTTCTGAGGCCGATAGCAAAATTTGAGATTGTGAGAATTGTGATTTCTCAGATGTGTCGTTATTCGCCACAGTTGAACTGAGTGATATTACTGAATTATTACTTTCTAAATCCTCCATTTTATGCTGTTTGTAAAAATTTTTCTTTAATCAACAATATATAATTTTTCGGTTTTTAATATAATTTTTTTGATGTACCAGGCATTGCCAGTGCCCTTCACATGTCTCGATGAAGGAAAAGGGATATAGAAAGTCTATAGCTAGAACCAGTGGACTTGTCCACTGTAAATGACTAAGATAAAAAGTTAAATTGTTAATTTTACTTAAAAAAAAAAAAAAAAAAAAAAAAAGATACATTAATTTTGAATAGTTTTTGGAATAGAGAGGGGGAAAGTATTAATGAATATGGTCTAAAAGAAGAGATTGATATATAAATGACAGCGTGTTTCTTGTAAAAGTAATGCTGCTGAGATAACGAAAAAACTGTAATTTAGCATTCTGTGCTTATTGTTGTCAATCCCTGCCCATGGCAGGTGAAACTTGATTATAGATACATTTTATATACAGATATATACACAGATATTTATAATAATAATGTGTTTGAGTTTACTCTTCGCCATTTTAATACACGTTAATATTAGAGTGTTGTGCTGGTGTACCAAAAACAGAATATTAATCAATTGACAATATTGTACATAGCACTGTGTACATTAGTAATGTTTTGACTTTAGGAGAAGATCAACGTTTGGAATTGAATAGGTATTTTCTATGGTCTTACCTGTGTGTGGGGGTGCATGCCGCACTTGGAATGATAAGTCTCCCTTTACCTGCAGTGATTTTGCTCACTGGTGGGGGGGAGGCAGGGAATGAAAGTTATCTGGTAAAGTTGAGCTCTTTAAGACAAAAAGTTTAAGGTGCAACATGCCTATTTTTGGGGATAAATTTGGAAAAGTTCAGATTTTTAGCCCTTTATGGGGCCGGGGCGTGGCCCAGGATGGAGGTAGAAAATAATTGATGATAGAATTGAGATGTAGGGGTCATAAGCTTTCTATAGACATGTTACTTAAAAAAATGATGATTGCCCCCCCCCCCGCCCCCCCCCCCAAGAGCGGTCCCCTTGTAGTGACCGGAATGAAAGTGTTGCCAGAAAAATGTCTGTGCGGAGCCAGTTCAGCCAAAAAGTTTCTCCTCGCTGTAGCCCCCATAGAACCGGAGTTATAAGCATTTAAAGTTTGAAGTGAAGCATGTCTGGGGACATGATAAACTATATATTTTTGGATTCACCACAACAACAGGACGTCATTTATCCATGATACTTTCAAAAGGAGGGTAGCTTTTGGGTGCCATATTGGAAAATGCTCGCCATCGTTGAGTTAAGCGGTCGTGTGGTTTCATGTCAGCCGGCATGGTAAATCATACATTTTTGGATTCATCAGATCATCAGCATCGCATTTGTCCATGATACATTCAATACTAGGATAGTTTATGGACGCCATACTGGAAAATGGCCGCCATCGTTAAGGCATGGACTCTTGTGATTCCATGTCAACGGACTTGTTAAACCAAACTTTTTTGGATTCACGACAACATCAGAATGATATTTATCCATGATATTTTCAAAATAAGAGTAGTTAATGAACGCCTTATTAAAAATGGCTGCCACAATTGAGCCAGAAGCTCGTGGGGTGTCTTGTCAGAGGACTTGTTAAATCAAACATATACATTTTCGGATTTACTATAACATCAGAATGACATTTATCCATATTTACAAAACCAAGGTAGCTTATGGGTGCCATATTGGAAAATGGCAAGCGTCGTTGAGTCAGGAGCTCGTATTTTCATGTCAATGGACTTTGTAAACCATACATTTTTGAATTCACCACAGCATGAGACACAAAAGGACATTCGCTATGATATTTTAAAAAACAAATGGGCGCCATATTGGAAAATTCTGCCGATAAGCACAGTGAGAGAAAAGATTTTCTTGATTTTACATGCTGTAAAATTAACAGAACGATTAAAGAGACAACAAGTAAAGACACGCAGGGGTCAAATGCTAAAACAAAGTTTAGTCGAAGACCTCCGCAGTTAAAAGATATTTTTGGTACCAGGGCAGAATTTCTCCATATGATTCGTGAAAGAACCAAAATCAGTTCTTTAGAAAAATCTATTCTACATCCAGATCTGTCTTTGAGCAAGATCCAGAAAGACAAACGTGATATCTCATATTTACAGAACATGGTTATCAAGGAATAGATAGACAGGCTAATGGAATCAACTAGAGTAATTACAAATCCAGAAATTGCCGAAGACATGATCAAAGCTCTTGAGATGACTGAAGAAATTTATCAAACTTTCAAGAGAGAATATCTGTCTGAAGACTCAAAGATAGAAAGATTTTTCAAACGTCCTATAAGCTAAACACATTTTGTGACTTGAAAAAGAAAGAAAATTTGTAGTTAAATAAATCAGAGTTTGTTGCCATGACAAAAGGAGATCTGTTTTCTCAAATGACAATCCTTGCAGAGCGAAGAAATTTGGATGTAAGAACTGTCTTTTCCTACCATCTAGGATTCTTCAATAATTCTTAGCAACACTTGATTGTTCAATACTAAAAACTGAAAAATCAAACTGATGGATGTTATGACAAAACTGCGGCTGCTGAAAGAATGCAAATGATGGTGGTGCTAATAAAAATGACAGAATGTGCTTTTTTCAAAGCTACCTTGGGATCTACAATCATTTGGACAATTAGCAAAGAATCTGTTTTTTGAAATAATACACGATTATATGGAGATTCTTCTAATAAAAGTTCTTTCGAACACATAAGTAAATAAACTCGGAGGTAAATTAAATTCTGACACCGTTTTTAAACTTTTAAAATGACTTATATTAAACGTTAATATTTACATATTAATATTTACAATTCGAACATTCAAAAGGAAACTTTAATTAAAACATCTTAATCGCGTCATCTTAATCAACATTCTTCTAAAGTCAACACCAACTCTCCCCACATTCCATCCAACGATCTCTTCCGTTCATTTCTTTTTTCTTCGGCTTTTCGTCTGAATGGAGTTTTTTCAGAAAATCGTCTGCTTTCTAAAGACCTTTTCTATCAGAGTTGCGATATGAAGAACCTTACAAGACATGATACTTGGCTGTTGGAGAAAGAATCGCTCCCACAACGGCCGTCCTGACTAGGCTTTCGTCCTCGAATGCTCGTCCCTTTGGAGGCAACAGCAGTTGGATTATCTGGAAAGATAAAGAAAAAAAAACACAGCAGCATCCAAAGTCTTAATTGAAAAAAAGAAGTCATTATTCAAATTGTTTATCAAAGCTTAGATTATTTCTTGAAAAAATTCATATATTTTTTTTTCGCGTCTTTTCGTCTTCTCTTTCTTACGTCCTTTCATCTTCTTTTATCTTACGTCTTTTCGTCTTCTTCTTTCATACGTCTTTTCATCTTCTTTTACCTTACGTCTTTTCGTCTTTTCGAGAATAAAGTTAAAATTCTATTAGTTGTCAGTCCAGAGGTTTGTCATAGTTGGTATAGTGTCACAATCGGTGAAATTCTTTTTTTTTTCAAGCTTCGTCCGTCCACGGCTTCATGTACTCTGCACATGTACTGGTGACCATGGGTCCTTCGTTGAATCCAAGTTTCTTTACATCGTAGGTGTCATTATTTTTTACTTTTATGACTTTGTACGGACCTAAATATTTTGGTTTTAACTTCAAACCTGGACCTTGTTGTGTGCGTTTATAGCAACCACATCATTAATCTTAAATTTGTTAGCTTTCTTTCGTCTGAGGTTGTAAGTTTTACGGTTCTCTTCTTGGACTTTTAAAATCTGTTTTTTAGCATTTTTTCTCATATCTTCGCGATTATTTGTAAAATCAGATTGTATTTCAGCATTCAGAAGACTAGTAATTTCAATGTTATTTTTTAGTTTCATTTTAGTACCAAACATCAATTCAAAAGGAGTTGTGCTTATACTTCTCTGAAAAGTCGAATTTATCACCTGTTGGACGTTGCTTACATGTGTATACCATTTTTTAGGATTATCGACAGACAATTTAGACAGAACAGATATTATGACAGAATTTAGACGCTCAACTTGGCCGTTAGACCTGGGTAATCCAGTGGTAATCGGGATATGTTTAATATTCTCATTGATGCAATAATCTTCAAAAGCTTTAGAGGTAAATGCAGGACCTTTATCTGATATAATTCGAACTGGATTTCCAAAGATAGATTTTTGGATTTCTAATTTAGAAATTACTTCGGCAGCATCGGTAGATTTTGTGGGATACAACCAAACAAATTTTGTGAATGCGTCAATGACCGAAAGGATATGTTTGTAATTTTTATTAGTGCTTTCTCATGGACCTAAGTGATCAACATGGTACGTATGTAATGGAGTTTCTTCTTTTTCTATTGGGTGAAGTAAGCCTTCTTGTTTATTACATTTTCTATTAACTAAAATACAGGGAACACAATTTGCTATACATTTCTCAATTTTTTGTTTAACTTTAGGGATGTAAAAATCATTTTCTAAACTTTTCTCTGTTCTTGCAACTGCGTAATGACCTTTTTCGTGAGCGGCCTTGATTATATTCATTTGCATGTCTTCCGGTACAACTAATAAATCATTACCATTAACACATTTATAAAGAACATCATTTTTAACTAGATAATCATCATAAGATTTCACCTTTAGGATTTCTTTTATTGTTTTAATATGGTCATCGGTTTCTTGAGCTTGGATAATTTTTAAAGTTAAGCTATCTTGGATTACCATACAAATAGGATACCTACTTAATGCATCGACATGTCTCATACTGCTACCCTGTCTATGTTCAATAACATAATCAAAATCGGATAACATTATTGCCCATCTAGCTATTTTTGTACTCATTTCTTTTTTATCCATAGTCATTTTAAATGCATTACAATCGGTTACAATTTTAAATGGGATACCTAGCACATATACTCTAAACTTTTTCAGGGCTTCAATTACAGCTAAAACTTCTAATTCGTAACTAGTGTACTTCCGTTCAGCTTCGGTGGTTTTTTTACTTGCGAAATAAACTGGATGAAATTGATTATCTACTGGAGATTGTTGCATTAAAACAGCTCCATAGCCATCAATACTGGCATCACAATGGATTTCGGTCGCACTTTTGGGATTGTAAATTAAAAGTACTGGTGCTGACGACAAAATACGTTTGAGTTCATTAAAAGCTCTTTGTTCTTCTATATCGAATTTAAATTTTGAATCTTTTCTTAGCAGGTCACTTAACGGTTTAGCTATAACCGAATAATTTCTTATAAATTTTCGAAAGTATCCTGTCAATCCTAAATAACTTTGAACATCTTTGGTACACTTTGGTTCGGGAAAATTTATTACTGCTTTAGTCTTCAGTGGAGAGGGATACAATTTACCATTTATGATTCTATACCCCAAGAAATCAATTTCACGCTTCAAAAAATTGCATTTTTTAAGATTTAATTCTAATCCATATTCCGATGCAGTTTCGAGTACAAGTTTTAATTTTTCTAGACCTTCAGCTTCGTTTTTAGCAGGTATTATTAAATCATCCATATAAATGACAACAATGTGATCTTTTAATAGGTTTCGAAATACATTATAAATATACTTTTGAAAAACACTAGGGCTATTGGTTAACCCGAATGGACATTTCAAAAATTCGTATTGTCCTTCATGAGTAACAAACGAGGTGTATTTCCGCGAGTCTTTTTCAACATCTACATGAAAGAAACCGTTTTTCAAATCTATGGTGGTAAATACTTCGGCAGAATGTAATTGGTCTATCACATCATCAATAACTGGCAAGGGGAAATGCTCACGTACTGTCTTTTTGTTAAGACATCTGTAATCAACACAAAGTCTCATTGTGTTATCTTTTTTCTTGACTAACACAACCGGCGAAGAAAAATTAGAAGAACTTTCTCGAATTATTCCCTGAGCTAGCCACTCCTCAATTTGGTTTTCGACTATTTTTTTCTCGCATGGCGGTAATCTTCGAGGAGAAGAACAAACTGGGATTTCGTCAGTTAAATTAATTTTCATTTTAACATCTACTGTTTTAGTTTTAATTGGTACATAATTTTCAATTAAAGAGTATAACTCTGAACGTAATTTTTTGTCAGCAATGTGAGTTAAATCAATTTTAGGCTCATCCAAAACATTTACAATATTAACTAAAAAGTCATTAGACTGAATTTCAGCTTTAAACAGTTTCACTTTATTCTCAGAAATAGTTAATGTACCTTGATGAATAACATCAGTGCCAATAGTTAAATCGAAATTAATGCAACTGTCCTTAACGACAAAAATAGTAACTTTAAATTTTGAACCATCTACTTCGATTTCTGAATTGAAACAACCTTCTGGTTTAATTGAGGCTTTTCCTAGACCGGTCAAAGAGATACTCGTAGGTTTTAATTCTACAAAGTTCTTCAAATTATCATAAATACTTTTCTTTAACAAAGTCTTTTGGCTACCAGTATCTATTAAAGAGATTAAACGCAAAGAATAAAGCTTTATCTCTTTCAGAATTAAATCTTGGGATGTAATAATGTTTACTTGTGACTGAGCATTTTTAACACTTGTATCTTTAGATTTATTACATTGAAATGATTTATGACCATAAACGTTACAAGCAAAACAAAGCGGCCCTTTATCTTTATTTACACAGTTAATACTCTTATGATTATTCCCGCCACAATTAAAACAACGCATATTTGGCTTTACAGGCTTAAATTTGTTCTTAACTTCAACTTCGGATTTAATTTTAGGCTTAGCTCCTTCATATTTATGAAATTTTGCATTTTCATACTCCGATCTTATTTTTTCATAAATCTTTAATTTTTTTTTTAAATTCAGCAATATTGGGACAACCATACAAAAAAGATTTTTTAGAAATGGGGTCATTAATTCCATTTATTACATACTGAATAAGGGCAGAATCTTCAATATTGCCTTTTGAGCATAATTGTTTCATATTTAAAAAATATTCATCTAACGATTCATGTGGTCTAATTTTTCTTTTGGACAGCAATTCGTGTAATTCAGCTGAATTGCACGTTTGACCAAATTCAGATATGAGTAGGGCTTTTAATTTAGACCACGAATTAATATTTGTTTCACTTTCAAGAAATAATTTTGCTTTGCCTGTCATACGGCGTTTAGCCAAAATCAATTTGTGCAAATCACTAACGTTAAATAATGAAACAATATCTTCAAAATCGGCAATCCATTTATTAATATTTTGTACTTGAGTACCTTCAAACATTGTAATCATACTTTCAATATCATTAATAGAAATGCTTGGTTTAATAACATAATCAGGAATTAGAATTTTCTGATTTTCATTACTTTCACAATTAGAACTACCAGAATCATTTCTCATATTATTCTCAAAAACAGTTGAAATATTTTTAGTTTTATCTTGTAAATCATCATTAAATTCATCAACACTTTCGTCATCACTAAGAGTACCTACATCGGCTATCATATTAATTTTTAAAATATTAAAATCACATAAACTAGAAATTATTCTGGCAGCAATTTCATCAAAAGTTCCCGAATTATTTATACACAAAACATTGCAAATGGTAATTAAGTCGTTAACAGAAAAATTATCTTTAATTTCTTTGAATTTAGTTTGATATTCATCGGAATCTACTTCAAACGTAAACCCAGTAAAATTCCGAATTCTACGTCGATTATTTCTGTCACCGATTTCTCCAAAAATTAATTTGTGCAATATCTTAATACTAGCTGATTTTTCAGTTTTCAAAGAAAACTCTAATTCCTTTAAATCAACTAATTTTTCCATTATTGAAAAGAAAAATGAAATAATAAACTCACTTCATAATCAGATGCTCAGCTTCACACATTTAAACAGCATTGTTGTCGCAGTATCCAACAGCTTCATATCATTAAACATATATTCAAAAAAGATTTCCTCATAATAATTTCCAGCAAGGATTCCATCACAATTCTAAATAATAACGGCTTTCAGATTATTTAAAGTATATATATATTTCTTCTCTGTGGGCGTTCGTTTGTCTCGGTTCTGACACCAAAATTTATGGAGATTCTTATAAAAGTTCTTTCGAACACATGAGTAAATAAACTCGGAGGTAAATTAAATTCTGACACCGTTTTTAAACTTTTAAAATGACTTATATTAAACGTTAATATTTACAAAAAAGATATTTACATATTAATATTTACAATTCGAACATTCAAAAGGAAACTTTAATTAAAACATCTTAATCGCGTCATCTTAATCAACATTCTTCTAAAGTCAACACCAACTCTCCCCACATTCCATCCAACGATCTCTTCCGTTCATTTCTTTTTTCTTCGGCTTTTCGTCTGAATGGAGTTTTTTCAGAAAATCGTCTGCTTTCTAAAGACCTTTTCTATCAGAGTTGCGATATGAAGAACCTTACAAGACATGATACTTGGCTGTTGGAGAAAGAATCGCTCCCACAATTATACATCCACTGAAAGGATAGACGTTGTATTTGATACATACAGTCAGTTGTCAATAAAAATAAATGAACGAAAAATATGAACTGTTGGTGAAGTTATAAAAGTTACATACTTCTGGACAAACAGTACGGAAATGGAAGCAGATTTTATCTGATGAGGAGACGAAGAAAGAAGTTATGCATTTCGTTTCTGAAGAATCGGAAAATGAACATTATTTGAAATAGTTGAATTCACAAGTGCTGTACGTGATCTACGGAGAAAAAAATAATAAATTCAAGAAATAACTAGTTGAAGAATCCACTAAACTGACCTACTTCCAAGAAGCGGCTGTACACAACTCATATTTTTCATACACCATGCTTTAGCGTCTGGATTTATAAATATTTTTATTATCTCAACACTGTTTTCTTTAGAAAATGATTTGAGAAATTAGGAAAGTTTAATATTTGTGAAATTTGAATCCAATGATAGGATTAAAAAAAATCTCAATTTGAGTAAGATGCATAAACTTTTATGTAAAGAGATAATAATGCATTCCTTGAAATGCATTCACTGTCAGTGCAATAAGTGTTTTGCAGATAAAGGAAAAATGATGAATCCGAACACAAATTTGGAGATGCACTTAAGGCGTTTAGTACTGAAGCGGATTTATCAAAGAAAACAAAGAAACAGCTTGAGTCGTAATTTTACCATCTCTATTATAGAAAGCAAAAATGCTCATACATCAAGTAATTGCGCTATATTCTATATATTTTTTCTGGTAAACAAAAAGTCTTTGGAGTCGCATTGCCTTTTGTCATGTAGTAATACACTCAGTGTTCTCGCTGACATTTCACCAATGTTAGTAATTTGGCTAATTAAAAATAAAAAACATTCGCCAAATGAAAAAATTATTAGCAAAATAGATTCGCCGTGTTGCACAAAAAAAACTTTAATCCTTTAATGTATTCCGTTTTTTTTTTTTTTTTTCAATATGTTTTAAAATAACCCAAGTTTCTATAACTGTGACAGCGGTTGTTATTAATCTAATTTCAACTATCCGCTACAAATATAAAAAATATATATTGATTATATATAAATGAATATGTATATGTATGTATATGTATGTATGAATATGTATAAAAAACGAAAAAGAAAAAAAAGAGCTAAAATTGAGCACTAGCAATTTGGCGAATCTAGTCGCTTGTTTACTCGCCAAATGGAGAATTTAGTCGCAATTTGGCGCATTGGCGAGCGACAGCGAGAACACTGAATACACTCTACAAGCCAATTACCACGGTCTTGTTCGGAAGAAGTGCCTACAGGTTGATCCTGATCGTCCATCCTTAGATAAATATGGTTGGATTTTTGGAACAGATAGTGAGGGAAAAGGCTGTCTAGACATCTAGTGAAATGGCAGTCCTCTTGCTCCTGAAGCTGCTTTGGAACTGGTGTCATATTTTTGTTCAAGAATCCCCATGTGCGTGTCTATTTAATAACCTAGTGTACATGTATAAGCAGAATACAGAACTGTTCTATGACGATTGAAGTTATTTGGATACAGGAATGTATCCAAATCAATGTATCCAATGTATCCAATCATGATAAAAGTGCAGAAGACTAAGATTTCTGTTATTTATTAACCCGTTCGAGACCAGCATCTTTTGCAAGAATTTAATTCAGTTGGCACCACTTTTTGTCAAACAATTAAATTTAGTTTAGCAAACTAGAGAATGCCTTAATTAGATAAGGAAAATTTTACTTTCTTTAATGGTATCAAAAATAAGCGATGGAAGCACGTTTAGAAGCTGCATATTTGCACCCGTGATCTCGAAAGGGTTAATTTTTAACAGACTAAGTACAGCAGCTTCACCAATACTACTTTTTTCTTGAATTGCTGTGTCTTATCTACATGAAAATAATATGCATTAAAATGCAAAACAAGATTTCGATTATCTTTCATGGCAAATGTCTTTTGATCGGTTTATCCAATTGAAAATGTTAATAATCATATTGAAATAAAATCTTAGCAAATATATAATTTATATCGCGTAATATATTCAATAATATTTGTGCTCGGCATTTTTTTTCATTGAAATTTAATTATGTGGCAATTGGTAATGGCTAAAAATAATCATTTGCATCTATGAGATTTGCATCGCGATAGATGGCGCTAATTTTTTTCAATATGGCGTCTATAAGCTACCACAAATTTAATAGTATCATCATAAAATGAACTTGTTGGACCATCATGAATCCAAAAAGATATATATCACCAAGTCCCCAGAGATGAAACCAAAACCCCTAATTTTAGCTTCTGGCTCAACGACTAAAAATAAAGGTTTTTGCCCGTCTGTTCTGTATGTATGTATGTACGTGCGTAACGCGATAATTCATGATAAAATTATTCGATTCGCTTGAAATTTTGGATATGTATATTCTGATAAGGCTCTTCCCTGATTAGTTTTTGGAGATCGTTCGATATGTATAAGAGGGGGAATGGAGGTTACATCCCCTCCCCTTAATTTATATAAATGGGTTTTTCATGCAGAATTATCAATTTTCGTTCAAAATTTAGATATAGGATCATTCTGATAAGGCACCTCCGTGATTAAAATTAAGTGTTCATTGGATAAGTATACAGAGGGAGAACGGGGGTTTCATACCCCTCTCCTTAACTGATATAAATGGGTTTTTCACGCAAATTTATAAGTTTTCGTTAAAAATTTAGATATAGCATCATTCTGATGAGGCGCCTCCGTGACTAGTATTGGGTGTTCATTGGATAAGTATAAAGAGGGGGAATGGGGGGGGGGGTACTCCCCTTGATTTATATAAAAGAATTTTTCACGCAGAATTTATCATATTTCATTCAAATTTTAGACATAGGATCATTCGAATGAGGCCACCGCCATGATTAGTTTTGGGAATTCATTGGATAAATATAAAGAGGAGAGACGGGGGTAATACCTCACCCTTTATATCGATAAATGGGTTTTTCATGCAGATTTATCAGATTTCATTTAAATTTTAGACATAGTATCATTTTGATGAGGGCACCTAAATGATTTGTTTTGCAAGTTCATTGGATAAGTCTAAGAGGAGGAAAATGGGAGGTAACCTCCCTTAATTAAGGTTAATGGGTTTTTCACGCAGAATTTACCGATTTGCTTCAAATTTTGGATATAGGTTCAATCTGATTAGTCGCTTCCCTGATTGGTTTTGGAAATTTGTTGAATAAGTATAGATGAGGGATCGGTGGGATTACCCCTCTTAATTTAGGTATATGTTTTTTCTCGCAAAATTAATCGATTTGTTTCAATATTTGGATACAGTTTCATAGTGATAAGATGCTTCCTTAATTAGATGTGGGGATCTTTTGTTAAATATAAAGGGGGCACTTGCAATTACCCCCCCCCCTTTAAATTTGAGAAATGGATTTTTCTGCAGAATTATCCGATTTGCTGTTAATTTTAGCTGTAGGTTCTTTCTGATAAAGCAATACTCTGGATAGTTTTAGAAGTTTAATGGTTAAGTATGAAAGAGGAGATAACTCTTCTTAAATTACATATTTGGGTTTTTATTAAGAGTGTTCTTAACTGCTCCGCTCAACAAGCGCAAAACGTTTTGACACATTTACAAATTCATTTTTCAACAGAAAGTTATAAAATTGGAAAGCCTGACTATGGATGCGATTTCGAATCGAACTTGTTTTTCCATTTTATGATAATTAAATTACCTATGCAGTTCTAAGCTATTTCGATCACATGATCACCCGTTTTTCTCCTGCTTTTCGACCGGTTTTTCTGCTTTCGTCGGGAAATCAAAAGTGTCAACTTTGAAGGCTTGTTATGAAAAATCTATTCTGTTAAAAAAAGAAAAAAACCCAGAAAATTGAGTGCAATTAGACAGTTTCTGAATAATAACATCTGCTATTTTCATGATTTCTGAACAAAAATAAATTAAAGCATGTGTGACAAAGTTGCCCTTTTTTATTTAAGAACACCCTTAAGAATTTTTCGATTTGCTTTGAATTTTGGATATAGATTTTTTATATAATAAAGTATATCCCTGATTAGTTTAAGGAATTTAATGATTAAGATAAAAAAGGGAAATGGGGGGAGCTTACTCCCCCCCCCCTTAATTTGTTTTTCGAACAGAATTAACCCTTGAAAATATAAGGCTGCAATGTACAATTAGTATGGGTAGCCTGTGAGTTCAATGCCATCAGTTTAACTGGGCAATATTTTTATTTATTTTTCTTGTTCTTGATATCATAGGATTTTGTGCTGTCGGCTCTATTACTAATCGGTTTAACGCTTAACATTCGCTTGCGAATTTCTTTGTATTTCACACACACACACACACATACATATATATATACATATGAAACAACAAGCATTTTTTTTCATTTGGCACCTTTCTTTTTACTTTTGTTCTGGCGGCCGGTTCACATTCTCCCCCCCCCCCCCCCCTTAGATTCGGCCTTGCTGTGACGGACAGATCGGCAGACAGAGTAGCGAGTCTATAAGAGTTTCATTGGATGAATAAAATCCTAAAAAGGATTTAATCGCATAAAAAAACCAAAATTGATCTTCGGAGTGCATAGCTAAATACATAAAGGTATCTCCCTGTTAAATTTCATAGTTCTATTCTAGGTAGAGGTCTGCACGGGCCCGGGCCGGCGGAATCGTTTCGAATTTTCTCACGGGCCGGGCCGGCAGATTTAGAATAGTTTTTTCAACGGGCCGGGCCGGGCCGACAAACAACATAAACGGGCCGGGCCGGCAAAAAAATTGAACGGGCCAGACGGGCCGGGCCGGGTTGATAAAAAAAATTTTCGGGCCTGCCGGCCCGTTCTGAAGATTTAAGCAGAAACGATAAAATATGAGCTATTTTCAACGAAAATGGTTTCAACGAGAATAAGTATAAATGTGGCCAGCCACTAGTTTGACAGCATCAATATAAAAATGCACAGTGTATCGGCATCGGAGAATTACATTATGTGTAACCTGTTTTAATATTTTTTTAGCTGACTCATGCCGATCCGAGATCACGCTTGCACTATTTTTCTACATATAGACTGGCCGGACCGGTACTAGACTTAATTATTGGCAGAAAACATTATTTGTAAAATTATTAACAGAAACTTATAAACTTATAAAACTTATAAGATTATAAAGAACTTATGTTAGCTTAGTCTTCGGATATATACTTCTTGATGATTTTTAAATTAATTTCTCAATAATGCGAAAGTTTGACACATTTTCTGATTAATTTTAAATTGTAAAAGTATAAAAGTGATAAGCCTAACTATTGAAGGGATTTCGAATCGAATAGCATTTTTCATTTTTGGTAAATAAAATACTTGTATAACCATGTTGAGTTATAATAATTTCTCAAATGATTGCAGGTTTTTCTCCCTTCCATTGCTATTGCTTCCGGAAATGCTATTCAAAACGCTAATTATCACAGTATTTTATTTGTTTGCAGTATTCTTAAATTGCTTGTATCAAAAAATGGATAACGCCATTCGATTATATAGTTTCTGAATAAAGATATCTGCTAATCTTATGCGTTTCTGAGGAAAAAAAAAAAAAAAAAAATGAATTTAGAAATGTATCAGAAAGGAGCTTCTTTGAATTTAAGAATGAATTTAGATTTGAAACCTGTAATAAAATGATATAGAAATATATTTATAAATCTTCTTTTATTAAACAGCTTCAAAATTAACCATGTTTTTAGCTTTCTTTCTTTTTTCTTTTATTCTAAGCCACATTAATTTTTTAATGAATCTTTATTCGAATGTTGAAAGCCTAAGAATCTTAAGTAATCATTAATGTTGTTAATGTGTATTTGCTGTAAAATATACTGTAAAATCATTCCATAGATATGTATGCAGTATTCTTTAAAGGAATCTTAGTTATATGATAAAAATCTGATTTTTTTAGAAATCGTAGAAATTGTAACGAGCCAAAGGGCCGGGCCTAAAATATAAAAATTTAAACGGGCCGGGCCCGGGCCGAACTTTTGAGTTTTACAAGGGGCCGGGCCGGGTCGAAATAACTTTCCTACGGACCGGGCCGGGCCTGGAAATTCCGGCCCGTGCAGACCTCTAATTCTAGGTACATTCTGTTAAAAATCTGCGACTTTTGTTACTTGGTCACTCTATCGCTTTTATAGAAAACGATTACTTGACGATATTATAGAACATTCTCATTAAACTGCTATTAGATTCACTGACATTTCGAGCAACTTTTGAGCCAACATTTGATTTCCCCTAACTTTTCGCAAAATATCGTCGCAATAGTGTTGCAGTGTAAAACTAGTTGGATGTGTCAATCCCAAAATTTTCTTCTATCTCATAAGTACATTTTAATATTAAAAAAAAAAAAAAAAAAAAAAAAAAAAAAAAAAAAAAAAAGTGGTGACCCCCAAAGTTACCCACTATCAAATTTCCTCGAACATTTGACATAGCCTAAAGAGATTCTGGTAACCGAAAAGCCTAAAACGCAAAATTTAATTGATATTCTGAGAAAATGAGCTTAGTAGTGCCTCATGTTGGGTAATTTATACTAAAACCTAATAAGTATCTATTTATGTCAAGACCTAACAGAATTTGAAATTTGATGGAATTTCGTCCATTAGTCCTTGAGATATAGTTATAACAAAAAATTGCAAAACGTAGCACAGCAACACCATATCTTGGACAATTTATTCCAAAACATAAAAAAGCGTCTAATTATGTTATGATGCAGGGCTTCAAATTCAATTTTTCGAAGGAGGGGAGTCTCCCTACCAACATTTATAAATGGAGGGGAGTTTGGCTGTTTGGGAGGGAGAAAAAATGTTTAAAATCCGCCATTATTTTATGTGCTATTTAAAGAATTAACAGAATACAGACATAAAAATTATCACTGAAGCAATTTTTATCAACAATTCAGAATAATTATGTGAAATGTGTAAAAAAAAACTTTTATACTGTTTAGTTTTTACTGGTGGTAAATTCCCTCCCGGTGCTAATTATTTTTGTCACAGGTCTAATTATTATTTTAATAATAATTAATAAAACTTCTAATTAATTTAATAGATTTATATTTATAATTAATGATTAATAATTATAATTAATAATGTTATTTTTCTGTATTTTAAATGTGCAAGATACAAATTTAATCATAAAATAATACTTATTTGAGTGTAGAAGATAAGAAGTATCACTGTTGTTTGCATTTCTTTAAAAAAGGGGCAAGTCAAATTCATCGAAAAAGATTTTCTTCAAAAATGAACACTTTGTTGAGTAAAGGGATACTTTTTGTTTAATATATGGCTGCTTTCAGGAATTGCGCTCACTCAGAAAGATTTGGAGCTGTCAGAAACTGATTTTATAGTAGCAAAGAAAAAAAAAGACATTGAAGCAAGAAAATTAGTTTGTTGAACAGAAAAATGAACACCCCGTTATATTATTTTTGGGGAGAGGAAGAAGGGAGAGGTTCCCTTTGACGTTGCATTTTTTTGCTATCTTTTGATGAAATCTGTCTTTTTTACAATATTTTCACGAAATCTGCCATTTTTTAGGGATTTTTTGACAAAATTTTCGTTTTTTCGTGAATTTTCTAAGAAAAATTGCCGTTTTTTCGCGATCTTTAGATGAAATCTGATGTTTTATCACGATTTTTTTTACGAAAATTGACGTTTTTCGCGATATTTTCGGGAAATTTGTTGTTTATAGTGAATCTTTTGTCGAAATTTGTCGTTTTTTGCGATTTTTGAACGAAATTTGATGTTTTTTCGTGAATTTTCAGAGGAAATTTGCCGTTTTTTCGCGATTTTTTGATGAAATCTGATGTTTTATCGAGATTTTTTTACGAAAGTTGCCGTTTTTCGTGATATTTTGGGGGAATTTGTCATTTATAGTGCATATTTTGTCGAAATTTCTCGTTTTTCGCGATTTTTGGACGAAATTTGACTTTTATTAGCAACCTTTTTGACAAAAACTGCCGTTTTACAGAATTCTGTGACGAAATTAGGCATTCTTTCGTGAATCTTTTGACGAAATTTGCCGGAAATTAGTTGTTTTTTTAGCGATCTTTTAACAATATTTGCCGTTTTTTAGCAAACTTTTACGAAATCATGCGTCTTGTGAAACTTGTAAGAGCTGTTTCTTTTGTGTGTCATCCCGATCTTTTGAGTAATTTACGCGCAATAGCGCGTCCGCGGCATCACCGTTTCATAATTTTTGGAATTGAATGCGTTCTTTTTTTTTGTGGGGAGGGGTGGAGTGGAAATTCCGAACAGAATCACCTCTATTTCGCCGCGGAAAATACAACGAAACTCGTCAAATCATTGCCGGAAAAAAATTACAAAATTTGTCAATCAGTCGCGGAAAAAATCGTGATTTTCAATGATTTTTCGCTGTAAAAAAAAACTCGTAAAATGTGTCGATTACTCGCACGAAAATATCATAAAATTCACAAAACGGTCGTGGGAGTTGATCATAGTTTCAAAATGCAAAATTTTTTGGGCGGGAGCCTCCCGTCCACGTTATTTTTTTGGGCGGGATTTCAAAATTTTGGGCGCGAATCCCGCCATCCCGCCCCGAAATTCAAGCCCTGTGATGTAAAAGAATCTGAAGTTTGATGAAATTCTGTGCATTAGTTCTTGAGATATAGCTAGTTTTAAAAAAAACGTGTAAAATATAGCACAGCAGCACCATCAGTTGAAGGATTTATAACAAAACGTAATCATCGTGTAATTATGTTATATGTCATTTTGTAACAAAATCTGAAGTTTGATGAAATTCTGTGCGTTGGTTGTTGAGCTATAGCTATCGGAAAAATCATGCAAAATGCAGCATAACTGCACCACCTGTTGCAAGGTTAATACCAAAATGTAATCAGCGTCTAATTATGTTATATATTCTAGTGTAACAGAACCTAAAATTTGATGAAGTTCTCTGCATTAGTTCTTGAGATATAGCTATCGCAAAAATCGTGCAAATTGTAGCATAGAAGCGCCACCTATAGGGCAGTTCACACCAAAACCTTATCAGCGGCTATGTATTTCAAGGTATCGCGGAATCTGAAGTTTGGTGAAATTCTGTGCATTAGTTCTTGAGATATAGCTATCATGAAAATTATAAAAAACGTGACATAGCAGCGCCACCTGCTGGCCAATTTTCACCAAAACTTAATCAGCGTCTATGTATATCAAGGGGTCACAGAATCTGAAGTTTGGTGAAATTCTGTGCATTAGTTCTTGTGATATAGCAATCTTGAAAATCATGAAAAACGTAGTATAGCAGCGCCACCTGCAGGCCAATTTTCACCAAAAACCAATAGGCACTAATTCATATCAAGGTCTAACTGAATATAAAATTTTATTAAATTTCGAGCATTAGTTCTTGAGATAGAGCGCCTACACATTTTTTGTCACATACAGACAGACAGACTCACAGACAGACTGACATACAGACGGACATACTCACAGACAGACATTTTCTAAAAATAGTCAAAACGTGTTCAGGACCTTCTAAAACGTATAAATCCATCGAAAACCGGAAGTCGAAAATTTTCATGAATCCAATACTTTTTTCTTGTAAAGATAGAAGAAAGTAAAAAGCAGAGAGTATACGGTATAAACGGAAGGTACATGCTGACGTCATGAGCGTTCATTGATAAAGTATAAACTTTATGCTTTATTTGAAAAACAGAGAGTATACGGAGCTTCTTAAAATATCCGGAAGGTACACGGCGTATATCCCCATATACCCTCCACTACATCCCTGCGTTTCAACACCAGTGTTATAGCAAATAGCAATATCTCTCAAGTTTTTTCCGAAGTTCTAAAAAAGTCTCCGCATAGCCGAGACTTTTCATCCAGCATCGAAAATTTCAACGAATCAAAGATAAGCGATTGATACGAATAGGCAATAAATATTAACGGCTGGTATACTAGTAGTGCTGGTTTTCCTCCTTTTCCACTGACTTTTTTCCAAGGTATGTAACCGTTTTCTTTTCATTCTTTGAACGGGAAAAAGTTGGGGTTGAAATTGGCAGAAAAGTTTGTTGCTCGAAAAGTTTGTGAGTCTGATAGCAGCTTTAGTCAAAACAGAGATATTCTATAAAAACGGTAAAGTGGCTATGCAACAAAAGCAGATTTTTAACAGTGCAGTGGTCTCTTCAGAACACAGTGATTGACAGATGAACTTTTTTTATATAATAAATAAAATGAAATAAAATGAAGATTTCTTATGTTATTCGTATTTATTGGAGACTTCTGTAGTATTTCAGTAGTAGAATAAAAAAAAAAAAGTAAAAAGTAAATGTTCTCCAAACCAGGGCCATCGCTAAGACTTTTTATTGGCGATTCAAGCGCTCTAACACTCCATCTGGTGGAGAAAAGATGTAACTTCTCCATTCAGTATAACGCCGTGTAAGCTCATTGCATTACATGCGTTTTAAATTTGTTCAGAATAATTATTCTTTTGCACAATTTCAGATTTCCTGTGACATTTTTTTTCTGTCTTATATGACGAAGTAAATATTATACGAATTTGAATACCTAAAACTTTTAAAATACATTTATAATAAAGAATTATTTCAATGGGACTTTAACATTAGTTAAAGGGAAATTAAAGGGACAGTTATCCTGTATCGAAGGCTGCGAGCAGCGCCTCTATAGGCCGTTTTAGTTCCCAATTGAGGGGGGAGAGGACCTAAAATTGTCAAGTCAAATTCAAGGGCGGATCTGGAGAGTCGTCAAGGGGGGGGACGATTTTAGAAATTTGGAGACTCGACTTTAATGCGTGGGTCGGGGCTAATTTTTTCACTGCGGATCACGTTGCTATTATTTTTTGCTGCGGGTCGGGTCTGGGTTCGGCTGACTTCAAGTTTTTGCTGTGGGTCGGGTCTGGGTCCGGTTGACTTCTAGTTTTTGCTGTGGGTCGGGTTTGGGTCCGGTCGACTTTTTTCTTTTGCTGCTGGTCGGGTTAACTAATGTTTATGTTGTGGATCACATTAGCAGGATTAGCACGTGTTTTTATTCAGAAAGTATGGCGTAATCCATTTTTTGATAAGCAGTTTAAGAAAATACTGTGAAAATTATCGTTTTGAATAGAATTTCTGGAAGACAGAAAAATCCGCAATCATTTGACGTGCGAAGGGAAAACTGCGTTCGGGGCAAAGCAAAATGTGGCGCCCCCCCCCCCTCTCCGACCCAACTTTTTCTTGTAACAGGCCAAAAATTACGCTGGCAGCATAAATTTGGCGACCCCTAAATTTCCACGCCCGTGCCCACCGCATCCTTCGCCCCCCCCCCCTTTCGCACGGCACTGCACACATCTTGAGAACAATTAAGTCTAGTTCCCGCCCGGTTCGTCTATATGTAGAAAAACAGTGCAAGCCTGATCTCGGGCCGATACGAGCCTACTAAAAAAAATATTAAACCCGGGTTACACACAATATAATTCTCCGATGCTGATCTCTACACTGTAAAAGTTAAATTTTTGTATTGATGTTGCCAAACTAGTTTCGACTGATGACGCACATTTATACCTATTCTCATTAAACCCATATAATTGAAAATAGCTCATATTTTAACGTTCCTGCTTAAATCTTTACAAAGGGCCAGTGAGCCCGCAATTTTTTTATGGGCACGGCCCATATGGCCCTTCAATTTTTTTGCTGGCTCGTCCCGTTTATTTTGTTTATTGGCCCAGCCTGTTGGAAAAATTATTCTAAATTTGTTGGCCCGTTAGAAAATTTGGAGCCATTTCGCCGACTCGGACAGGCCCGGGCACATGCATACGTCTAGGCTGGGTCGGACACGGACCGAAATTTAACTTTCATTCCGAGCCGAACCCCGACCAGGGACATTTTGGTCAGTGCGGACTAGAGATAAATTTGGGCTATTATTCCAGAGCCCGGTCCCGCCTGAGGCAGAAACATTTTGCGGCATCAAGAGCAAAACCCTATAATGAAATTATACAGTAGAAAAAATTGCATAATACTTATAAAAAATGTTCCAAAAGTAGTTTTAATTTTAAGGCTATTTTTTATATTAAAAAAAGGCTGTTAAACGAAAAATTAAATTTAATATTATCAAAAGAACAGTTTGATGTAAAATAAAAATATACTTTACGCATGAAAGGATTCTCATGTTGTCTCTGTTTTAGTAAAAAAATATTATGGACAATGGACATGTTAATGAAGTGTGTTTCATGAATAAATGCATGGAACCTGTAGAAAATACTGTCTATTATCTGTCAAATCGAACCACATTTTTTAATTTTCTGTAAAAAATGCACATTTTTAACTATAACCATTTCATTCTTCATAACAAGCCTTCGTTATAGCATGACCCAAAAAATAACCTCAAATTAAAAATTTTAAAGTTCAAAATTTTTTTAGGCACAGAGGAAACACTACTCGATCGCAAGAATATGGTAAATACATTTACTTACAAAGCAGCAGAGATCCCAAAAGAAATGATAATTACTACAGTTATTTCTATATGAAAAGCGATTACGACTTTTTTACGTTGCATACACTAGAAATTTAAATTATTCGGTAACCGCAAAATAAAATCAAAAGAAAATATTCTTTTGCGTTACATGTCTAAATAATAATAATAATAATAAAAGATTCAATTGCAAAATAATCTCTGCCACAAACAAAAATCGAACTAAACACAAATTTATTATTCCCGCCTTTTTTCCTAGGCGCCAGATCGGCGGTCGTCGGCAATGCTTGAACATAAATCTACAGATGTAGATATGACTAATTGCTTTTTTTTTTTTTTTTGCTTTTTTAATAGCATTCAAATACTAAAATAAAAAAATAAATTGTGTCTCTTTTTCATTTTTATCAAAATAGCAAGACATTGATTTGAAAAGGAATAAGTACTAATTTTTAAAAGGAAAAAAAGTTTTTTACATTTTCCTATTCATCGATAAATAAAATTTTCAGATTTCAGAAAAAATGAGTCCGAATCCGTAGACCAGCATAAAAACAGAGCACGATCTCGTATCGGACACGGGCTAAGTCTGAACCTGTGTCATCTCTAACGCAGACATCTAAGAGGAATGACTCCAGGCCAGACTCGATCTGGAAGAAAAATAAGTCAGACCCAATCCAAATCAGCAGAAAAATAATGATCATGATAGTATCAAAAAAATGACGGCCGAGTTCTGAATGCAGTAAGACCAGACACAGTCCGAGCCTCGCGAACTTAAAAAGGCGCGGCCCGGGGGGGGGCGCTGAATTCGAGTTAGGATCTGACTCATTTCTTACAAGGATGCATGTATTTTTGGGAAACGTTTATTGCCCAAGAAGTGAAGACGATCGACCCCTCAGACCCGCCATTGGGCCCGACCCAAATCTGCAGAAAAATAGTGATCACGATACTGCCCGGTTCTGAAAGAGAGAAGACCTTACCCAGCCCGAGCCTCGCGAAATTAAAAAGTCGCGGCCCGCCCCGGACTCGAGTTAGGCTTCAATTCATTTCCTGCGAGGATGCATGTCTTTTTAGGAGACTTTTATCAGCCCAAGGGGGGGCGGGGATCGCCCTTTCGCCTTGAAAAATGCGCATTTTCCAAGGCGCATTTTCCTTGGGCGGATCTCCTATGGCGGATCTTGGGCGGGTTTCCAATGGCGGATCTAAGGGGGGCGATCGCCCTTTCGCTCCCCCCCCCTAGATCCGCCATTGCTTCTCCTCGTCCTCCCTTATGGTCTGGTTCGATCTTAGACCGAGCGTTTACCTCAAGGAAGAACGAAATCCACGCCAGGCCCGCCCTGAAAAGAAAAGTGTGGCTCGATCCCGCTATACAGGAAAAAGTAAGACTCGATCCGCCCCGGTTCTGAAAGTGTAAAGACCTGACCCAGTTCTGTGACTTAAAAATGGCGCGGCCCGGCGCTTGCCGGTCTCGAGTTTAGGTCCAATCCTTTTCCGTGCGGGCATCTTTTTCAGACCCTTTACTGGGCTCAAGGGGGGGGGGCGATCGCCCCATCGCCCCCCCCCTTAGATCCGCCATTGGTCAAATTTCAATATTTGCCAACTCATTTTACAATTTTTCCAACTTACCACAGTTAGAAAATGTAATATAGCCCTTATCTTTTAAAAGGTTAATAATATTCCCAATTAGTTTTGTAATTTTTGCCAATTCTATCAAAAATTGGAAATACATTATAGTTTTTATTAAAATTTTAAAGAAAATTTGCCAACTAAGTTTGTGAATTTTCCAAGTGTAACAACATTCACGAATGTTTTTTTTTGGGGGGGGGAGGCTCCCCCCCCCTTAGCGAGGCCCCTGCTCCAAACATCTGACTTTTTATAACCTTGAACCGAAAACTATTTCATAAGTATTTCTTCTCTAAATTTATACTCCATACACATGTACACATTCATTTTAAAATTCACTGAATGGCATCGGCTAGTTGTTGGTTTAGATTTTAATGATCTCTTTGTGGTTTTTGGAAGGGCTTTCGGAAAATGAAATTTTAAGTTAGTAAATTTTTTTCTTGATTTGGAACATAATCATTGTTTATTATTTTATTTTATCGATCAATATGAATTAAAATATTGACTGATCGCAAATAATGAACTATTTTAAAATCATTTTATATGTTCGTAATGGTACGTTTCTTCTGAAGTGTATCTATCTATTGTCAGAAGTGGGTGATATGAGCAATAAGTTTATGCCAGTCCACTTTGTTGAATATCGAAAATCCTCGAGCGCCTTTTAAAAAATAATTTGAATATGTTTAATTTGTGAATTACATAAATCTAACGTGATTTTTATGTCCGCTATGGGATCTATTTATTTATAATGTATATAAAGGCTACGACTGCCACAGCATCTGTATAATTGTAAATCTTGTCTGAGGTAACCAATTATTTTTTATTCCGAACGAAATTGTAGGCTTAATTTTTGTTAATTTAATTAGAATCGTTGTTTTGAATTAAAAGGAAAATCGAATTAATCGATCTTTTAAATTTTATAATTAAGTAAAATAAAAATTTTCCATCTCTTATTTAGAATTATTTTTTAATTTGAAAAATGTAATACAGCAAAGAAAAATAAAATATTTTATTAAACTTACCAAGACTATTATTTTACTGTTATGTTCTTTGGATATAGATTAAGGAGTTAAAAGAAAAAAAAGCATTTTATAAATTTTTGATTAAATGCTGTAATTTCAAAATTGAATCATTACCCGATTCAGCTCATTTTCTTATTAGAAAAACTATTAGTGTTAACTCTAGAAAAAAAAGGCTGCCGGGTAGAAATTTTCCAAAAAATAATATTTTTTTTTTTTTTTTTTTTTTTTTTTTTTTTTTTTTTAATAATGCATTTTTTCAAAAAGGGAACACAATTTTTAAAAAAGTGTACATCTTTTTCATAAAGGACACATTAGTACCACCTTGTTCACAAAAACATTTTTTACAGATTTGTTTAGAATCCCGTAATAGATATAGATATTGGTTATTTTCCTAGGATCAATTGAATTGCCATGAGGTGTATAGAAATTGATAAAAAGGGCTGCATAGCACATTGGAAGGGTTTTTCAGCATTAGCAGGCACATTAAAGAAAAAAAAAAGGACAGCCAGGTGCATACAGGACCGTAGCTAAGGAGTTGCTATGAGTGGCTTAGCTCCCCTCCCCCCTAAAACATTTAGAGCCACCCAATGTTAGAAATTAGCGGTCATTAGTTGTCAAATGCAACTGAAAAATTGAGTTTGACGACTGCAAAATTATTCTCAGTCGTCAAATTTGACACCTAGCTTCTTAAACATTCAGTTTTGAAAATAAAAAAAAAAAGGTGTCTAGTGTGAAAATTCAGACCTAAAACGCATCGCAAATTTTGACAAATAGTTGCGAAAAAAATCACTTTCGTCAATTGTTCACATATAAAATCGCTGATTTCGGCAAAGGATTGCAAATAAAAGCAATTTTTTTTTTTTTTTTCAAGAAATAGCAAAAAAGCAATTTTTTTTATATAACGGAAAAAAACGCAAATTTCTACAAAGGATTACGAACAGAAATGCAAATTTCGCCAAAGAATCGCTGGAAAAAAGCTAATTCCGTTAAAGAATCCCAAAAAGAAATTCTAGTTTCATCAAAAAATCCCTGGAAAAATGCAAACTTTGTCATAGTATAGCGAAAAAAAAAAAAAAAAAAATTTACAAAGAATTGCAAAAATAAATCTTTCGTCACAGAATTTTAAAGAAAATGCGAATTTTATCAAAGAATTACAGAAAAAATGAGAATCTTGTCATAGGATCGCGATAAAATCCGTTATCAAAGATTCACGAAAATAACGCAAATTTCTTCAAGGAATCACAAAAGACCGTAATTTTCGCCAAATTATTGTGAAAAAAAAAAAAAAAAAAAAAACAATTAACGAAGAAGGGGGGGGGGGGCTATTCTCAGCCCTTCCCCCTCTGATGTAACCTTTCAAAAAATCTGTGAATTTCAGAATTTTTTTTTTTTCAGAATCACCCCTTGATTCAAATGTAGATGCATGTTATTATTATTATTATTAGTTTATTAAATTCAACTGTAATTATTAATACCAAAGAAGTTGCCAAGTTTTATTTATTTATTACAGTTTAGGTGCATTTTTCTATTATTGTCTAAATATAGCAATAATTAGAAAAGCTTCACACCAGTTTTACAGTTGCTTATATTATTAAAATCTTAGAAATTAATTCCGATAATTTTAAATAAAAATAAGTATTTGTGCTTTTCTAAAAAGTAGTGTGAAGAAGATTATGGTCCGAATTTTCTGATAAGGTAATCATTTTCAAAAATTTCAAAAAATTGGTCATAAAATATATTGCAAATTTCGAGAATTGGTCGCCAAAAAAAAAAATCAATTTAGTCAATCGTTATAAGAAAAATTGCCAATTTTTTCAGGGGATCGTGGAAAAATGGTAAATTTGGTCAACAAATCGCAAAAAATGATAAATTTTGTTAAAAGATTGCATAAAAACACGGCCAATTTCGTCAACAGATCACGGAAAAACATTGCAGAGCTTGTCAAAAGGTATAAAAAACCATCGTCAAAAAATTTAAAAAAAGGCAAGTTTCATCAAAAAAATCTTGAATAAACCGGCAAGTTTCTCCAAAAGATCACAAAAACAGCAAGTTTTGTCAACAGATCATGTAAAAACATGGCAAAACTTGTCAGAAGATCGAAAAAACGGCAAGTTTCGTCAAAAGATCGCGAAAAACAGCAAGTATCGCCAAAAGATTGCAAACAAACACGGGCAATTTCGTCAACAGATCGCGAAAAAACATGACAAAACTTGTCAAAAGATCGAAAAAAACCCAGCAAATTTCGTCAAAAGATTGCAAAAAAAACGGCAAGTTTCTTCAAAAGATCACGAAAAAACCGGCAAGTTTCACCAAAAAATATTTAAAAAATGGCAAGTTTCATCAAAAGATCGCAAAAAAAAGGGCAAGTTTCGTTGAAAAATCGTGAAAAAATGGCAAGTTTCGTCAAAAGATAGCAAAAAACGCAAATTTTGTAAAAGGGGCGCGAAGAAAAAACGTTACTGGGAGTGGATTTTTCTTCCCATCTCTGTTGTAACCTTTCAGAAAATTTGACACAAATTTCAAAAAAAAAAAAAAAGTTTATTCCTAAATTATATACAGTGTTACAGTAATATTAATATGAATTTTAGAAACTGCAACTAAAATTCTTAATTTGACGCCTAAGAATTTTACAGTAGTCGTCATTTGAGGCCTGCCTTTTATCTCCCAATTTCTATCACTGGAGCCACCCTGTATAAGATTCCAAGGTCACTAAATGAATTTATGTTCTGAAAATCCAAATGAACTTCTATTCAAAAATCTAATTTAGTTTCGAGGACCTTTCACAGTTGCAAAAATACTAAATTATTACTAAAATAAGTGTTTCAACACTTGCTCATCCTATTTCCACATATGAAGCTAACGTGTTGTTTAATATTTCTCTAGTTATTTTTGTGATCCTGTTATTTTCTTAGCATAAAATGAAGTTATTACAGCAGTTAATGAGAAACCATAGTAACTACAGTGTGAATATGCACTAATTTATTTTTCTGCATGAGAGAAAATATGAGCCCCCCTCCCCCTTATATTTTTTTAGCCCCTCCTATTATTCATTTCTAGCTGTGTATATAAGAGTACCCTGGGTACATAAGAAAAATAAAAAAGACTACTGGGTGCTGTTTTCTGCCAAAATGACTTAGAATGTTACAGTCAATACTATTTATTTTTATAGTGTATACTAAAGTGGTCCTTATTGTTGAAGTTTTAAAGTTTATTGCTCTCGTTCTCTAAATAGTTTCCTTTTCATCCAAAAACCATTCTTGTAAAATTTAATCACAAAATATGGGTAAATTTCCTGATTTGAGGTCATTTGAATGTTTTCTTCTCCTTTTACTAGAAAAAAAAAAAAAATTAATCCCAATATTAATAAAATTATTTTAATGTTATGTATTTATGTATATCTATTATTTACGTTACAAAATCCATTAAAGTATCTGTAAATGTAATTATCAAGCTCATTATTTAAAGTTAATATTGCTGATATTGATGTATAAAGATAGAAAATGTCAGTTGCCAGTACCCCCCCCCCCCCCATAACAAATTTAACATTTTTTAAAATTTATTTTCTATTTTGGAACAGATGTAGTATTCGCCCGGATTCTGCCATCGTGTTTCTTTGTTAGTCACTTATGATCACTTTATACTTAATAATTTTTAAACAATTCAGATTAAACATAAACAAAAAATTTTTAAACTGAAAATCAGCACCCCCCCCCCCCCAAAAAAAAAGGAAAAAGAGAGGAGGAATTCATAATTAACAAACGATAAATACATAATTTTCAAAACAGTTAACTAAAGCAAATATTCATTTAAAAAATATCTATTCAGAAATTACAGTCAAAAATATTTCAGAGATTATACATTTAAAAAACAACAACAAAAATAAATGAATAAATCCAAATACAGAAACTCAAAATCGGCAAAAAAAAAAAAATGGCCGCCATCTTTGGGTGAATACTACATAAGAGCTTCTATTTTTTTTTTTTTTTTTGGTAGTAAATGGGATAATAAATTTCTTAAATATTTTTTACTGAGACTTTTAAACTTTTATCAAATTGGCTTATGTTATACAGGGTGTCTATAAAAGAACTCCAGGGTTTTAAAAATTCATATCTCACTAACTATAAAAGATAGCAAAATTTAGTCGATTTCTCTGAAAAGAGTAGCTCAAAAAGTTTTACTCATACGAATTGGGAATGTTTGCATCAACTGTTGGCGGCGCTGCAGGGCGTTGACCTTGAAATGATGGTGACTCCGCAACAAAAGGCTCAGTGTGTTATTTGACTCATAGAAACGATAGAAATTTCTTCTGGGGGCATATCAAGAATCTTGTGTATGCAGAGAAAATTCGTGATGTTCAACATCTCTGGGAACGAATAGTCAATTGTGTGGCAACCGTCCCCCAGACATGCTCGCCAGGACATGGGAAAAGGTAGAATACCGTTTAGACGTCTGCCGTGCCACTAACGGGGCTCATATAGAACTTTACTAAGTGTTAAAAAAAACTTGAAAATGTAAGCTTTTCAGTCATGTGTAAAACATGTATGTATGTTTTTTATTTCGTTAAAATATTTTGCCTCAAAACCCCGGAGTTCTTTTATAGACACCCTGTATTATTTTAGTCTTCTTTAACTGAAACCAGCCACAAATAAGTTCTTTATTCTATGTTCTTATTTAATTGTAATTGAAAATATTTTTTGTAGAATTCATTTGTTTATTCATAAGTATTTTTTTTAATTTGACTAATCAATTGTTAAAAATTAAGGTTTTTGCTTAAAAAATTGAATAGAATGATGGAAACAAGACTTAGGAATAATATGTATCTTGTTGACAATGTAATTACTGAAATGACTAGGCAACAAATTATACTTTCAACAGGCATGTCATCATAATTGTTCCTTTATCATCAAGTCATTATGGACTGACTTGAAAGCTAGTGCATAGTGCAAAGAGCTTCTAAGGTTGCAAAAGTAGAAATAAAATTTTTGGGTGAAGTCCAGAATTCCTATGCAGGATCTCCAACAATAAAAATAAATAATAATAATAATAATAGAGGAATTATTTAAAAAATGACTTGAAGATAAATAAAGGATGCAAAACCTGAAAGCATGCATTTTCCTTAAAACTAGATAATGGTTTTCATATCGCTCATACCGATGCTTAAGCATAAAGTGAAAATAACTGAAAATAGAAATTTCTTGTTAGTGCAACGAGAAGATGACAGTGTTGACATAAATCTGTTGTGGAAAACATTATTTGCTGATTTAATATATATACATTTAGTAGAAAAGATTGGAATGTTCATAGGAGATATAGGTGTAAATTAATGGTCGCCACTCGCCACGTGGCGATTAAAGTTGTAAAAGTGGCGATTAAAAATCGGCAATCGATTTCCACTCGGCGATTAAAAAATCTTATTAGTTTTCTTTGTGAAATACAGCTTTTTTTTCGTGGATATATGCATCTATACTTTGTTTGCATCTAATTAGTAAATTGGTTAATTCTTTCTTTCTATCAGATGCAAGCAGATTTAGTAGCTTTGTTGTATTTTCTATATTTTGGTTTGTTACCATGAACTCCTTATTTGCATTATGTTTTCAAGAAATATTTTTTTTCCTACAAAATATAGTCATCAATTTTAATTCCACATGCATTTCAAATAAATTATACCATTTTTATCTCTGGATGCAAGATTTTAAGGACATTGCTGTATCTTATATATTTCACCCTTGCCTTATGCTCACTAATTTTACCAGTAATAGTTGGCTGGTACATTTTTTTTTTTTTTTTGAAATTTATGATTAAAGTTTATGTGGCTGTTAAGAAAGATTGAAACATTATAGCCAATTACTTTAAAAATATAGGACAAAATTAGTAGTGGTGTACCGAGTAGTACTTTGTCCGAGTACCGAGTACTCGGCCACTGACTACTCGGCCGAGTACCGAATGCCGAGTAGTTGTATAATAAGAAAATAAAACACTGATGTACGCATAATGTGAGCTTAGGTGTACATATATATAAATATACCTGTGTACACATATCTATAATATCAGGGCTTGAAATTCAATTTTTCCGTGGAGGGGAGTCTCCCTCCCAACATTTATAAATGGAGGGGAGTTTAGCTCTTTGGGAAGGAGAAAAACATCCTTAAAACCCACGATTATTTTATGTGTTATTTAAAGAATTACAAGAATACAACCATGACAAAATATTGAAGCAATTTTTATCAACTACTCAGAATAATTATGCAAAACGCGTTAAAAAAAAAGTCAAATTTTTATACCGTCTAGTTTTTACAGGTAGTAAATTTACACCGGTGCTAATTATTTTTGTTACAAGTCCAGTAAACATTGTTTTTGGTTCGGCTCGATTTTAGATTGAGTGTAGATTCCTGTAAGTTGAGTTCGGGTCAAACCCAACTTTACAAAAGTCAGTTTAGTATTATTTCCAATTAAAAACTATACATATAATAATAAACATATGTTTGTGTGTGTGCTGTTTTCTAAGAAGGCGGCTGCATTTTTCTCGACCCTCTAAAGGAATTCAAGATTTTTTTGAGATTCTTTGTCGAAATTTGCGTTTTTTTAGTCACCCTTTGACTAAATTCGCATTTATTCCGCAATCCTCCGACGAAATTCACATTTTTTTAGAAAAATCTATCATCAATCCAAAAATTCGGACCAAAAAAACGAATTTTCACAAATGGTCGCCGAAAAAAATCAATTTTGTAAATCGCTCGCATAATAATTGCGAATTTCGCCAGAAGACCGCGGGAAAAACGCGAATTTTATCAAAAGAGCGCTGGAAAAACAAAACTTTGTCAGAAGACTGAATAAAATGCAAATTTCGTCAGAAGATCCCGAAAAAAATATACTAATTTCGTCAAAGAATAGCAAAAAACCGAAATTTTATCAATGTATGAAGAGGGGGAAAAAAAACGTGAATTCTGTTCGGGGAACACAGAAAAAACACAAAAATGTTTACAGAATCGTGGGAAAATGCTAACATCCTGAAATAAACGCTAATTTCGTCAAAAAATCGCGAAAATACTGCAATTTTCACCAAAAAATTGTGAAATTTTATGAATTTCGTCATAAAATCACGAATAGACCGCAACCTTCGTCAAAAATCGCGAAAATTTGAAAAAATCGTTAAAAATTTGTAAATTTCTATAAAAAATCGTGAAAAATCCGCAAATTTTGTCAACATATAGTGTCTAAACTGAATCCCCCCCCCATACACACACACTCAAATTTTCAGAAAACTTGCTTTGATTTTTTAGATTTTTTTTCCCACTCAGAATCGCCTCTGAAGTGACTCTTTGAGGAATTTGGAATTTTCCCCGCGATCCTTTGACGAAATTGGCCATTTTCTACGAACGATTGACGAAATTGATTTTTTCAGGAACCAACTGTCGAAATTCGCGAAATCTGTATGTTCGAATTTCCGGCCTGATAACTAATTTTTCATATTTTTTGGAATTCAATGCGTTAACTGTTTTAATTTGGAACAGAATCACTTTTCTTCGCCGCGGAAAATAGTACGAAACTTGTCAATCGATCTCAAGTAAAAAATTGGGAAATTTGTCGATCGCTCGCAGAAAAAATCGTGAATTTCAACGATCTTTCACGGTAAAAAAAAACTAGCAAAATGTGTCAATTAGTCGCACGAAAATATCACAAAATTCGCAAAATGGTCGTGGGAGTTGATCGTAGTTTCAAAATGCGAAATTTCTTGGAAAATGGTGAAATTTTTTGGACGGGAGTCTCCCGCCCGCATTATTCTTTTGGGCGGGATTTTATAATTTTGGGCGCGAATCCCGCCATCCCGCCCTGAAATTCAAGCCCTGAATATACATATATAGTATAAATAAATTAACTCATTAAATTTGAAATTTAATTGTGCACCTTTTAAAGACAATTTTTGACAGTTCAAAACTAATAAAAAAGGAGAATTGATACATGACAACTACAGTTATTAACTAATATAAAATTTAAACATTCTTTAACCCTCCAATTTATTCCAACCATTGAAATCTGTCTATCAAAAATTAAAATGTTTATTGGTTACTGTAACAATTCATTGAATAATGCAAACATTTCATATTTATTTTGTAACTGTCTGTACCTTATTTTCTTTTGATTAAAAGAAATGTATTGGCTTTGCAGTTTTTTTCATTTTTCATGTGTACAGATTATATTATGTTATTTTAAATTTATTTTTTTTAAATATCTCAGTAAAAAACTAACCTTTTTCAATGAAAATTATAAATGTGTAAATTAAGATTGCCTTAAAAAGCAAGCTCTAAAATTGATGAGTTTAGATGATCTAAAACTTGAAAATCCACCAAAGAAACAAAAAAGAAGTATGAGAATGCTAATGTCGACGAACCAACAGAGAAAATGCTAGCAAAAAGTTCATCTATTTTCTGGCAATGTTTTGAGGAAATTATGAATGAACAAAAAGATTGTGGCACTAGTACTAATTTAAAATCACTGCATGAAGAATTGGTACAGAAAGAGATACAGGCTTTCTTAACAGAAGACATGTAAAACTGACACTCCATTTGCATGGTGAAAGGAAAAAAAAAAAAAAAAAACTTTTCCGATTATGCGCAACTTTGCAAAAAACTCTTATATGCATCTTCAACAACTGTTTATTCTAAACGCAATAGAGGCCGGCCAAACTTATAGTAGTAAAAGAAATGCCCTGTCTACTGATAATGTAGAACGTTTGGTGTTTTTGCACGATAATTTGAAATATAATAAATTTAATTATGAATTTTTTATTGCATTTATTGTATTTTCAGTTTCTTTATCCAAAATAAGTCTTTTCTGTTTTTCTATATATAAAAAAGTATTTTTATTTGTATAAACGTGAAATTTTTTTAGGGATTTTGTTCTTAACTTTTTTTATATTTTGCAGACATATTGTTAAATACAGAGTAAATAGTTTCATGAATTACTACATATATTTTACATTGATATTTGAATAACTTTTTACAGATCAGTTATAAATTCATATACTTAAAAAATGAAATTCTTGCAACTACTCTGTATTGGCCGAGTACTCGGCCAAAATTTGGCCGAATACCGAGTACTCGGCAAATTGGCCGAGTAGGCCGAATACCGAGTATTTACCAAGTACTCGGTACGGCTCTAAAAATTAGTACTTGCCACTAGGCGAGTAATACTGCAAATTTAGAATCTGACTTCACTGCCAGAGTTTCCCCAAGAGGGTTTCAAGGGGGTGCTCTGCCCCTCCTGCCCTTTAGTTTAAAAACTAGTGCCCTTCTTGCCCCACATTTGAAAAAACGCAGCCCTCCAGTGATGATCTGAAGAACAGATTCATACACGTCCCGTGAGACGGATAATTTCGTCAAAAAATAGCTTTAAAAAAAGGGCAAGTTTTGTTAAAAATCATGAAATAATGACTAATTTCCAGCAAGATTCACAAAAAATGGCTAATTTCATCACAAAATTTCACAAAACAGCAGATTTCCTCAAAAGATCATGGAAAAACGACAAATTTCTTCAAAAAATAGCGATAAAACGGGAAAATTTTGTCAAATGAGTTTCAAAAAACTGCAAATATCGTCCAAAAATCGCTATAAAATGGAAAATTCTGTGAAAAGTTCCGCTTTTCACAATATTTTTACGAGATTTGTCGTTTTTTTTTGTGATATTTTAGCAAAATATGCCGTTTTTTGTGTTCTTTTAACAGAAACTACAATTTGCAATCTTTTAATAAAATTAGCCATTTTTTTTTCGCCATTTTTTCATGAAATTTCACGTTTTTTGCGATTTTTTTTTTTAAGCAAAATATGCCGTTATTTGCGATCTTTTAACAAAATTGCCCTTTCTTCGTGATCTTTTAACAATATTTGCCTTTTTTCGCGATCTTTCAATAAAATTTACCTTTTTTTTTCTTTTTTTCAATTTTTTGATGAAATTTCTGTTTTTTCACGAGCTAGATTCTAGATTCAACTCTATAAAAGTGCCTTTAATAATGAAAAAGTGTCCTTTTCAGAGCAGTAGCGCCCTGCCTTTTTTTAAACCTGGAGGAAACTCTGTCACTGCTACCAAGCAGACTTTCTCCATCCCAACAACACATTGGCACTCTGATTACCTTAATAAGACATGCAGAGTTTTGAAATCTCAGCCAAAGCAAAGAATATTTATATTCATCTGTACACTTGCCAATCTTTATGATATTAGATCCCACTTATTTTTAAGTAAAAATAAAATATCCAAGAAAGACATGAAATTATTTTTAAATTTAAAATATTTAAAATTTAAATTACAATTTGTTTTATGCAATGCATTAATATATATTTAAATATAGTTTATCCCTTATAATTTTTATAAGCAGTATTAATTACTAATTCTCAAGGGTGGGGAAATACATCATTTTGCTCGCCAGTGGCGAGTGGATTTTCTCATAAGGCGAGTGCATTTTTAGTTTTTGAAAAACTGTAGGCAATAGGCACATTATTAGAAACACTTTTTTAATCTAGATATTTTAACTTTCCAAATTATTACAGTGTAAGTATGGTACTAAGTTCTATCTAATATTAATCTTACCTTTGTTACATATATTTCTTAATATTATACAAAAAAGAATTATGAAAATGCATTGTAGTAATAGTAATTTTGTCTATAATCGCGTGCGATTTTGTCATAACTATTTTCAACTGCGTGTGTTGCATCTTGCGGGCTGGCGAAATAAATCCTTGGCTGGTAAGAATTTGGAAAATTTCTCCACCCCTGCTAATTCTTATTTTTCCATTCAGAGGAATGACAGTTTTATTTTTAACCAAATATTTGTAACTTTGTTACTCACAAGCCGCTAAATAAATTTTAAAAAATCATTTTGACCTATATTTAAAAAGTGGCTACTAACTTTTAAAAAGTGGCCACCAATGAAACTGGGTCTACTGGCCACTGGCTACTAATCGAATTTCCCAGTTTTCATCTATAATAGGAGAAGCAATTTCTGTACTTTTCTTCTATAGATGGTCAAATGAAGAAGATAGATGTGAAACTGAAGAATGCAATCCTAAAATAAAACTCTTTGAGGATGTAGCATCAGGTTTTGGTTCATCCAAAGCAAAGAGAGGATAGAGGAGTTATTGATATTATACCTCCAAGATTAGCAACAGCTGTAGATCGGACAAAAATATCTGACAGAAAAGTAATATTTGTAGTTGTTGAAAATAGAATAACTTTATGATACAGTCGGCTCTTGTTAATTTGAAATCGGGTAAATTGAATTTTTGCTTAATTTGAACTAATGATGAAGTCCCAAAATTTTCATTTATTCAAACTGATTTTTTCATCACTAAATTTAATTTGAACTAACAAGATTTCAATTTTTCTTTTTCCTTACTTTCTCCTGGACTTCAGATCCATGAAACAACTTTCTTTCTTTCATTTTTGTCCAAATTGTTCTGAACAAGTGTACATAAAGTCCCATACGTTTGATATCTTCTTTTTTTGTGTCCCGTGTGTCCATCAATGACACCTCCACCCCATCTTCGTTTGTGCTTGTTCCTATAATCCCTTAAATTAGTTTATGCATTTATAGATTTTAATTTCATATTAAGTCATATTCTTATGTTAACAGCCGAAATATGGACTAGCAATTATAATTTCTGGGAAAGGTGTTTCTCAGGTGCTCTCAGTTACTGAACTTCCATTGGCAATGAGCCCATGCAATTTTTAAAGCTTTGATTGAATGGAATATTGCAGATAAAATTATTGGGTTCAGCTTTGACACTATAAACCATATATCTGTTTCATAAAAAAGGCACAAGGAAACCTGAAAAGAGAATGATTATTTTCTCATTTTCACAAAGAGAAATTTGAAAATTTTGTTACTGAAGAATCTTTGAAGTTCTTCAAAAAATGAATTTACCTTTAGGGTTCTATCAAGTCGACTCTGAATATTGGAACATTAATCCTGATTATAGAATTGCATTAACCTGTTTGATCTCTGGGACTCTTGTTCTTTTACTTATAAAAAGTAAAATGTCTCTTTTTACATCACTTCTTATTAGCTGAAAGATTTTATATTAAAAGCAAACAAGCAAATGCCTGCATCTAAGCTGAATCCCTCCTAAATTAAATATTATTTTCATCTAAGATTGCAAAATGTTCAAAAGACAGTTTGACCAAGAAAGTGATAAATTGTCATAAGTATTTAACTTAAGGATCATAGTGCTATGTTGTTAAATGCATTAAATAAACTGCATTTTTTTAAAGATTAAAATATTTTATACCAAATATTGAATATTTTTAGTAATTTATCTTTGATCAATTCGCATGTTTGAAACTTTTTCTTTAGAGCAATAGATAGGTTCATTAATGGAATGCATATTGATTTTAATCATAGACATAAAGAAATGACCAGGGGTGGGGAAATTTTCAAAAATCTTATCAGCCAACGATTTATTTCACCAGCCCGCAAGATGCAACACGCACACAGTTGAAAATAGTTACGACAAAACTATTATTACTATAATGCATTTTTATAATTCTTTTTCTATAATATTAAGAAATATATAGAACAGAGATGAGCTTAATATTAGATAGAACTTATCATATTTGCACTGTTATAAGTTTGGAAAGTTAAAATATCTAGATTAAAAATGTATCTCAGATAATGCTTTGATTGCTTGCAGTTTTTCAAAAACTAAAAATGCACTCACCTTGTGAGAAAATTTACTCGCCACTGGCAAGCAAAATGACGTATTTCTCCACCCCAGGAAATGACCTACACCTGCTGTGTGTGTATCTAATGCTTATTGCTGAAATAACGTGTTAAAAGTAAAAGTTATTTATATCCAATAATCTGAAACACGTAAATTATAAAGAAAAAAGAAAAAATGTTAGATGTCTCCTACAAAAACCAATTGGTTTAAACTATGGTTAAAACCAATTGGTTTAAACCATGCCAACCCTGGTAAAAATGCAGTTTTTGTCAAAAGATCACAAGAAAATGTAATTTTTGTCAAAAGGTCATGTGAAAAAACAAGATTTTCGTCCAAAGACTGCATGAAAAATCAAGATTTTTTTTACAAATCACAGGAAAACGAAATTTTCGTCAAAAATCTTGGGAAAGTGAGATTTTTCTCTAATAATCACAGGAAAAATGTAGTTTTCCTCAAAAGATCGCAGGAAGAATCTTGATTTCGTCAAAATATCGCAAGAAAAAGGTAATTTTCGTCAAAAGATTGCATGAATGCAATTTTTACCAACATCTTGAGATACATCAGATTTTCATCAAAAGAATCACAAGAAAAATGCAATTTCCGTCAAAGGATCGTTTGAAAAATACACAATTTGAATTGGGATTAATTCCTCCTCCATGCCTTCCCTTGTGCTTTAACCTTTCAGAAAAGATGCTGTGAATTTCATATACTTTTTTTTTTATTGAAAACATTTAAAATTTAAGTTTTTTTTTTTTCCCTTCTAATACTTACAAGGAAGGTCTCCATTGGGGGCATACTCAGAATTTTTTGAAAAAAATACGAATTAAACTACTCATGTAGGTAATAAAGGATCAGTGAAAATTAGCGGCGGAATTACATTATTAGATATGTAAAAAAATAAAATAGTTTGGAATAATTGGCGTGAAAAGCTGAAAGCGACGCGGGATTTGGCGAGCAGTGATTTTCCTCGCCAAAAGCAGACGATTTTAACGAATCTGAAAATTGATTTTAATTGACTTCACTGTTAAAAATCTGCAGCATTTACTGCAACGTCACTCCACTACTTTTATAGAATATCTCTCTTCTGACTAATGAGAATGCTCCATAGCACTGTGAATTGACCGTGTCATACACTATTAAAAATCTGCTGCATTTTGTTGCAACGCACTCCACCGCTTGTATATAATATCTCTATTGCAACCAATGAGAAAGCTCCATTTCACGGCCAAGTAACCGTTTTCTATACAAGTAAGGGACTGCGTTGCAACAAAATCTAGCAGATTTTTAACAGTGTATTTTTCAATTTGGAACAATTTTAATCAATTTAAATTGTGTTTTAAATGATAAAATATATTAATTTCATTTTGTTGTAAGTACATATAAACATATATGACAAAATTACACTTAAAGTAAAGTAAAAATGCAAAACTAAAATTACTTAAACTAAACTTATTTAAATAAATTGAACATAGAAAGTTTTTTTTTAAAAAAGTATTCGAAGCGTAAAAGCGTATTTTTCAAAATTTCGTTTTGTCGCCAACCGGAGATAAATCGTCAAATAAATGAAATTTTATTATTTTTTTACGGACGTTATAAGGAGGTTCCGTCGAAAATTTTTTCATAAACATATATATCTATATGAGAAGAACATTCTGTAATTTTTTCAGATTTTTCTGAGTATGCCCGTATGGAGACCTTCCTTGTTAGTCAAATAAAATAGGTTTTGACTATTATTGTTTTTAAATAAGTAGGTGTCATTTCATATATGATTTGTATTGAACATACTTACTAAGAGATCTCACTCTTAGCACATAATTTCTATTAGTTTCATGAATACTTAGAATAAATTCATTTACTGGTTGTAGTATTTGAAATTCGCATATTTAGCTAGGCATATTACACTCACCATTTGATGAAGTTAGTCAGTCAGCTTTCAGTGACATTAATGTAAACCTATCAAATTATCAAACAATAACAGAAATGCCATTTGATTGTAATGCTGTTACAGCATCAGTTATGTAAATGATACTGATATATTTTGCATCGATAAATTTCAGGATTTTTCACTTTGTGTCTATTAATTTTCAGGGTTTTTCATGCTGAGTCACAATCACCCCTGTCAAAGGATCGCTTTAAAATGCTAATTTTGTCAAAGCATTGTGAATATAATGCAAATTTCTTCAAAAGATCTCAAATAAAATTCAAATTTCATCAAAGGATCACAAATAAAAAGCATATTTCATCAAAGAATCGTAAATAAAATGCAACTTAAAGAAAAAGAATCACAAATAAAACATAAATTTCATAAAAGAATTGCAAATAAAATGAAATTTTGTCGAAGGTCATGAAAATAATTCAAATTTCCTCAAAGGATTGCCGAAAAAAAGGTGAATTCCATCAAAGGATCTTGGGGGAAAAAAAAAAAAAATTACACATTTTGTCAAAAGATTGCAGCAAAAATGTAAGCTAATTCTAAGGGTCATGAAAGAAATTCGAATTTCTTCAAAGGGTTGCAAAATTTGTCTAAGAATTGCATAAATATCCAAATTTTATCCATGGTTGAAAAAAAAAAAAAAAAATAGCAGTCTCAAAGAAAAAACATACACATATATCTATGTTTATTATTATAGGCAGCATTTAATCTAAAATAATATACTAAATTAATTTTTGAAACATTGAATTTAAGGAAACTGTAGAAACTGTGTTCACATGTTCGTCTATATTGTTTGACTCAGCTGATCACTAGCAAAAGTAAATCTCCTGGCTGTTTTAAAGGAATGAGCACTTAAGAAGTACAATATGATTTTAATGAAAAGCTATGGATGACCATTGAAATATTTGATAAATAGTTAAAAGTTCATGGCAAACAAATGAGAAATAAGGTCGAAAAAATGCTCTGATTATTGACAATACTCCATCTCATCCACATAATAATTGAGAAAAACTTCAAAAATTAGAAGATTTTTTTTTTTTTTTTAACTTTGGATTTCACATTGGACTTGTGAGTAATGAAAAAAAAATTAAAGATGCATTAGAAGAAATTGATTTTTTTAAATAATTCATAGATATTTACAAAAAAAACAATTCTAATGAAGGCTTCATTAATCTTTAAAAGGATGTTGGGGAACTTTAGAAAAATTGGAGATTCCGTCACTGACAGTACAATTTATAATTGTTTTTAAAAATCCAACTTTTCTGAACTTGAGGATTCTGTGGATTCTAAAAATGACGATAGTAGGTTAAGAAGAGAAATGAAGAACTTTTGACTTTTTGAAGGTGGATAACAATGCCATTGTTGCGTAATATCCTACTGATAGTAACATTTTAAACAGCATTTTCAGCAATGCTGGTGAAATAGACAATGATCGTGAAAGTAAAAACTTAAAAAAAGAAAAAAAAACTCATGATAAATTCCTTTGACATGAGGGTTCATTCTCTTTAAGGACTTTCAAGCATCTTTTACCAAAATATTTGTAAAGTGATATTTATCTTATTTAATGAAAAAATTCTATCTTCAGATGTAGCGACCAATTCTTTAAATTTCTGGTACTAAAATAATTAAAATCTTCTGAATTGATGCTCATGAACTCTTTGTTACAAGGAGACGACATCAAATGGAAGAAAATGTTCTCTCATTAAAATCTGCATTCCTTGTTGAAATATAAAAATTTTAGAAGTAGTAAAGTTTTGAAATCAAAAAAAAAAAATTGCAGATTTCTTCAACTAAAATAAATGTAAGTCTTCCTTGCGTGTTTTACTATTTTTTCAAATAAATGTTCATTTTCTGTTTCAAAACTGTTAAATAAATAATAATATTTAGTGTTAAAAATTTCAAAACCTTAATTAAACAACTAAAACAATTTTCTTCCAAAATTTACGCATTGATAATTTTTTCATTGTTCTCTATTCAACAAATTTTTTTACTGAATGATGGATTTCATTATATAGAGACTCTACTGTTTTTCATTATTAAAGTTGTGAATCGAAATTTTGGTTCAGCTTGTAATAAATACTTTATTTTTTTGAACAAATAAATAGATTGTGATGGTGTTCCCTTTCCCATACAGGAAATGTTTCTTGAGTGTATTATCTCTACTGTAAATTTACTTAAAAGAAATTAAGAACACCCTGTAGAGAAGAGTAGCTCACCTTGGGACACAATGCACCTCAGGACAACTTTATTTTTTGCTCTAAATTTTAAACTGACTCTTTGCTCTTGCAGATGCAAAGCAAATAGATAGCAGAAAGATCTAGCATGGCGATTTTTCTTAGATCTAAAAAAGTGCTTGGTGTTGCCTGTGAAAAAGGGAACTTTAAAAAAATTTTTTAAAGCAACCTTGAATAATTCACAGCACTTTTTTCAAGACCAGATTGAGTCAATTTTTACAAAGCAGGCAAATTTTTTCATGCAAAAAAAAAAGGAAAGGATATATTTTTTTTATTAAGGTGCAATAAGGGTGCTAATTTTTGAATGAGGGGCAAGATGTGTGCTGTTTTGTAAACCAAAGGTCAGTGAAAGTGAAACTGTGGGAGAAACTCTGGACATAAATGCATTCAAAGAAATAAAAAAAAAAATTGATTTCTATTCATCGTTACGGAACATACAAAGTTCTATTTTGGGATGCTATGTTCCATTAAAAAAAAGTCTATATATATATATAATTATTTATTATATTTGCTAAACAAATGTTACTGCATTAAAATGAACTCCCCACAATTAATTCTAATTTCTCTAATTCCTCAATTTATTTATCTAATTTAACATTTAAGATATATATATATAAATTTAGACTGTGCCGGAAAAATAATCTGCACATATACTTGGCATTTAAAAAATAAATTTTAGCATATTGATTAAATTGTCGTAAAAAATAAAATTTAATTTATGACTGACTAATGAAAATTGTTATTAATAATTTATTATTAGAAAAAAAATACAGAACATTTTTTTTTTTTTAATGAGTTTAAATTCCTTCTCTTCTGCAATGCTACTATAAATTTTCCTTTTTTTTTTTTTTTTTTAAACCAGTACTTTTAGTGAGGATTTGGGAAAAAAAGCATTAAAATATCTTATAAAGAAAAGAAGCATGGGAATAGTTTGTGGGTTATCATAAAGCGTTTTTATTTTTCTGATCTACACTAGATGGCGCATGCACTGATAAGCTTTGTTTACCGAAATATCACGTTTTATGCAAGCTGTTCCAGTACAATTTTCTGTAAGTTTGATCATCTTATGAAAACTAATTACTTTTTGTTCTATCTTAATTATTATTGTTATGAGTGCAGTGATGATTCTGTTATTTTGATTACATGCCTATTCATTTTTATGAAAAGCTTTATACCGTTTCTGTGGTTAACATTTGATCAGGGTTAGTATCACATTAGAATCAACGTAGGTGGATTCAGAAAATTTAGCCGCAAGTTGAAAAAGTGTATAATAACTCAAAATTATGCTGTAGTGTTGGAAAAAAGAAAAAAAAAATCTTTAGCTTTCAAAATATTCTGGTGGATAAAATAAATATTACTCTTAATACTCATATTACAGTTTTCTTTATCAAAGGTTCTTATTAATGTTGTGTCTAAATGATTTATCATATTTCTTAATAATTCTTTTATTTTTATTCCAGTATGTAGAAATTGTTTTTCATGTTTGATAACTTCGATTCTTTTTGAAGAAGTAATTTAAAATTTTTGTTTTTCTCTAGATTTAAGAAATTTGGCACAATCTACGGTAAGTAAACTTTTCTTAAAGTAAAATTTTGCATTTAAACTTAAATGACAGTTTGTCATTTACAATTGACTTTTTCTTTTTTATTCGAAATAATGAATGGAATATTTTATTTTTTATTTACAGATTTATTTTAATGTGTTTAAATGTAAATAACATTATTGTTTAATAAATATAATTCTCTTTCTGTTAATTACAAACACTTTCTATGAAATATTTTAGATTGTGAATAATAAATTGTTATGTAATTTCTTTCAATTTGTGCCAATTTTGGCTACCCCTACACCCTTTTAGGCCTTTCTGATATGTAATTAAAAAAAAATTTAATTGATAATAAAAGCATTCTTATGCAACATCTATATTACCCACATATATTTGTTTGCTGTATCAAGAGAATTTTGCAAATTTCTTTGGGAATTTATAAAAACATCAAACAAAAAGATACTTAGGTTGATTTTCGGAAATTTCAGTTAAAAAAACAAACGATTTGATTCATAAAAGGGAAAAAAACAAAACAACATTTAGTGTGTTTAATTGGTTTTATAATTATTCATGGATTATTTAATATACTTAAATATTCACCAAAGAGTTATTTTTCTTGAAATCATTTTTTAATTTCGTTTTCATTTATATTAGCCTGTAGTGCCTTATTTATGTATTTTGCCTCTTTGCAAATTATTCTAGAATGTGATTTTATTAGAGAATCATCCCATTTTATGCCTGATCTCCCATCATGAAATGAAGTTTCTATCTCACCATACTTCAACAATTTTCGGGACAGAATCTTAAAATTATTCCATTTTTATAGGATAGTATTGTGACAATCTCAAAAATCCATTTTTTTCAATTGATTTTTAACTTCAATTCCTAGTATCTAGTCACCCTTATTGTTCAAAGGTTTTCTTTGAACCTTAGATTTTCTTGTATGAATATGGATTAGTGTCTCAGAAAGACCCTTATGGCATCCTTATTAGGGAATCCTCCCTAAAGGGCAAAATTAGCACTAGCCACCGGCCACAGGGCCAGTAAGTGAGAGAAAGTGGCCAGTGAGAAACTGTCTATCAGCAGCTACCTTGTGGCCACTTTTTTACAATGAGAAAATACATCTACTTGCATTTCATCAATGATTCTACTTTTTTAAGTCCAATATATTTATATTAACATATTTATTTGAGTTATTCTGTCTTTGATTAATACTGATACAAATTTTAACTGTTTAGTATTTTTAAATAAAAAAGTGGCCACTAGTTTAAACAAAGTGTTTTTTGAAAAACTATTGGCCAGTGACCGCTAATGAAATTTCCCAATTTTGCCCTGTAATTTTCCCCCTCCCCCTTCCTTCAAGACCCATATCCCTTGGGTAGATAACTGTCTGTCATAAAAAGCACAACTTTTGTACTTAGACTTACTACTTGAGGTTCAGCATTATTACAAGAATATGGTGCCAGTTCTAAGAATTTGTGATGTACGGTAGAATGAGGTACAGTAGATTCTCTCAAAATCTGCACAGCTTGGGACCAGAGGTTTTGCAGATTTCTGGTCATTGCTTTGTTTACATTTTTTAAATAGTAATTTGAATGTAATTAAGAATGAAATTGAAACTATTATGAAGGCTTACAATATAATAAAATATTAAAATAAGTAATAAACTAAAATAATAAAAAATTAGATAATTTTTTACATGATTAAAATATTAAAAGCAAATTTCAAGTTAATGATCAGTAATGTATCTATACTAATAAAATAACAAATCGCTCTGTCTGCGTGTGTGTGTGTGTGTGTGTGTGTGTGTGTGTGTGTGTGTGTGTGTGTGTGTGTGTGTGTCTGCGATGGCTAGCAAAATCTATGGGACGTACGAAGCTCAAAATTTTTATGAGAATAGCCCAATATCTCTCCTGATGCACCTGAGCTTCAGAATTTCGAAATTCTATTTATTAACTGAGTAATTAATTAAATTCCAAAGATCACTCTCATAAAAAATCGCCTTTTTTCTTCTTTTTTTCCCCTTCATTTAGTTATGGTTGGTTGGTTGCATAAAATTTTGGCATAAATAATTAAAAAAGCTGGAACAGACCTTTAAAATTAATAGACTGGCAAACTGTCAGTTTAAATGATGATTTTTTATCACAGCGGTTGTAAACCATGGATGAAAAAGATAGGTGGTGGTGAAGTAAACCGAAAAAAGGGTTGCAATATTAAACCATTTATTGCTCAAATTTTAATGTCCCAAGTAAAAGCATGTGGAAGGGATTTTGTATTAATAAGACGAATTGAAAGAAATGAATTACAGCTGAAGCGTATTTTACGAAGAAATAGTAATTCTTTAAAATGGTCTTTTTACTATTATATTATTTATTTTTAAAAAATGTTTGCTTTTAAAATAATTGAAATTGATAAATTCGAAATAATTAAATGTCAAAATAAAATTGAATAAAATATTGAAAACATTTGATTTGAACTAAAAATTGTATCACTAAAAGTTTTCTTTTTTTTTTCAGAACTTTTTAATACTTTATAACGTAGATGAAAAAATGTTTTTAATTTAACAACATATTAATAACTATGTCAATGTATAAAATATATTTATGAAAACATTCTTTTAAAATCCTGCGCGAAAACTTAAATAACAAATATCAGTCTAAAATCTAGATTTCAGAGTGCAGACGATTTTAAACATTAACGAAAGAATGTTAACTTTTCAAGCAAAATCTTAAATGATGCTTCTATATTGATATTTCAAAGTGACGGCTAGGTTACATTTATGTTATATTTAAGTTACGGTAGAGTAATGTTAAGTCGCAGTTAGGTTACAAACAGATTATGGTTATGGTACAAAAGTTTACGGTTAGGAATTTGTCCACAGAGTCAACATTACGCATGCTTTGATTAAAAATATACACTTTTGTTAAATGGCTCTGAAATTATAATACTATATACCAATCTTTTATCATCGCGTATCGATTTCATTCACGGTATAGTCGGATTTAAGAGTGATATAATTAGTTTGAAATTCAAAATATTTCACTTGGGATTTCTATGCGAAAAAAATAATTAGTTACGTGATTTAACAGTGATTTTTACGTGTAAATATCAACACTTTAACACGAAACTAATGCAATCGTTGGATACATGTTCCCTCCCGTGTTTCTCATTGCTCATTTTAAGTATTTTTAGAGCTTAATATTAGTTATTGTTTTTAAAACCGATTTTTCACAAAGTCAGCTGCGACGTATTTCAGACAATGCATTTCTGCATGCTTCCAGTTAATGATAAAATCATACAAATTTCAAGTTCGTTTAATATTGTTAATACGGACCCGGGCAACGCCGGGCGGGTCAGCTAGTGATAAAATATTTATTATAAAAATAAGATGCATTTTTCATATGAAATTTGCTTTATAAAGATTACTAATTCACATCAAAATCATAAAATAAGGAAGTTTTATTTCAGGTTCAGCCAAACTTAATAACCAAAAAAAATTTGGTTAATATATAAATATATTTGGTAAAAAGATTGTGATTACCACTGATATCAGCAATATCTTAATTTTTTCCAAAATAATTTATTCTTCCTCTTCCTTCATGAAAACACATAAATTGAGTAATATTAATCAAAATTACAAATTAAAATATATATGGAATTGATATAAAAATAAAAATATCAAATTTTGTCCCTACATCTGAACTGAATGTTTCATTGTTTACATCTGTAAATTATGTGCAGATTTGAGGGAGTCTACTGTACTCCAAAACTTTGCTATCTTGTAATTCTGGCATTATATTTTGAATGGGATTAATTTTACCTCCTGTCTTAGAGCCTCTCTCGGCCATTTTTTAAGAGCACATAATTCTGTCTTTTGTAAGTATCTGAACAAATTCATCTTTTAGCATTTTCATGAAACTAGAATCCTCTTCTTGTATTGAAGGCTTTTAGCATTTCTTCTTTTGAATGGCAATGATTAAATAAATAACTAACTTCATTTTGATACAAGCCACTAAAATAAATTCATACGTCCATGATCCATCTCAAGAGCAGTATCTTTATTTGAAAGTTGTAAAAGCATGAAAGTGGAATAAACTTTGTTATGATGCACTAGACCACTCATAAACGCACATATTGTTTTACTAAAACAATTATTACAAATAATATAATACATCGCTGAGATTTTAACATTCAAAAAATAGTTTTTACAGATGAGCAGTTAGTACAACGTAGATAAAAAAACTTGTTCCAGTAAATCTCGCGGAGCTTGAGTGGAGTGGAGAGGTTCCTGAGTAACGTGATAAAAATTATAAAACGGTTGCAAAAGATAGTTATGGTCAAGGCGCTACAGTACTCCCCCCCCAGTGTCTTCAGACACGGAATCTGCTTGGCAAACGGACTTTTCTACCGGACTTGGTTATTTTCTCTGGTTCATTCTTTTGTTGGTCTATCGTGTTTGGCTGTTGAAGAGTTTCTTTGGCTGTTGAAGGTTTTCTTTGGCTATTGACGGGTTCCTTTGGCGGAACTTCTTCAGGCACACTGAGCAAAAATGCTGGTTTTAGTCGGTCAAGACAAACTGTTGTCTTTTTACCTTTAACGTCAAGTGTAAACCATTTGTCTGTACGGGAAAGGACTTTAAATGGTCCGTCGTAAGTAGGTTGGAGTGGTTTTCTGATTGCGTCATGTCTGATAAAAACGTGGGAACAATTTTTCAACTCCTGATAGATGAATGGTGTATGACGTCCATGGTTTGCAGGAGGTACCGGTTGCAATTTTCTCATTGCCTCTCTCAGGTTATCCACGAAAGGTTTAGGATCAGGGTCCGAAGTTGGTCGCAGCCCTAAGAATTCACCTGGAAGTCTCAAGGTAGTTCCATAAACCAATTCTGAAACTGTTGCACCAATGTCTTCTTTCAGGGAAGAACGAAGGCCGAGCAGAACAAGTGGCAATGTATCAACCCATCGTTCTGTCATGTGGCATTTGATGGCAGTTTTCAATGGCCTATGCAAACGTTCTACAATGCCATTAGCCTTCGGGTTAAATGAAGTCGTTCGAAGCTTCGTTATTCCGAAATGTCGAGCTAGAGCCTTTAATAATTCTGATTCAAACTGACGACCTTGATCGGTTGTTATGTATGTAGGCACTCCGAAACGAGAAATCCAGGCAGAAAGAAATGTCCGTGCAACCGTTTCTGCTGTGATATCAGCTATGGGAATGACTTCGGGCCAGCGCGTGAATCGGTCTATGATCGTCAAGGCGTAGCAGTATCCTTGAGATGGTGGCAAAGGTCCAATTATGTCCATGTGGACATGTTCAAATCTTTCATTTGGGGTCTTAAAGGATCCCAGAGGACTGGAGACATGACGTTGCACTTTAGATCTTTGGCATGCAATACAAGCACGGGACCAGTTTCTACAATCTTTGTTCACTTCCGGCCACACAAATCTACTGGTAATGAGTCTTGTTGTAGCCTTTATTCCTGGATGGGACAGATTATGAAGAGATTTAAATACTTCAAAACGTAGGCTTTTTGGAACGTAAGGCCTGATGGTAGTTGTTGAATAGTCGCAATAAATCTCTCCGTCTGGTAGAACAACTTTACGCAGTCTCAAAGAAGTGCTTTCATTTAATAAGTCTTGTAATTCAGGATCATTCGCCTGTGCATTGGCCAGATTTGTATAATCAATTGGCGAAGGCATTTCTATGGCTGCAATTCGAGAGAGAGTGTCTGCTATGATATTATCTGAACCTTTTACATAACGCAAATCTGTTGTGAATTGTGATATATAATCTAGTTGTCTGTTTTGTCGCGGGGATGCTTTATCTGATTTCTGATGAAAAGCGAAAGTTAAAGGTTTGTGATCGGTATAGATGCAAAATGTTCTACCTTCAAGCATGTATTGGAAGTGTCGAATAGCCGAATAGGCTGCTAATAATTCTCTATCGTACGCGCTATAACGTTTTTCAGTGGGAGACAGTTTCCGGGAGAAAAAACCCAAAGGTTGCAATTGGTTATTTGTAATTTGATTGAGTGCAGCCCCGATAGCAAAATCTGAAGCATCAGTACACAAAACCAAACCCGACGTTTCTGAAGGGTGAGCAAGTAAAGCTGCATTTGCAAGTTGTTGTTTACAGTCATCGAAAGCTTGTTTATCTTCCACAGTCAACTCGATATGGTTGTTATCTTTTTTGTTTCCTTTAAGATACTCATTTAAGATGGCCTGTTTGTCCGCAGCATGTGGCAAGAATCGACGGTAAAAATTGATTAAGCCTAAAAACATGCGTAAATCCCTTACAGTTTTCGGTTCCTTAAAATCTAATACCGCTTGAACCTTTTCTGGCAAGGGTTTGGTCCCATCTTTTGAAATCAAATGTCCTAAAAATGAAAGTTCAGAGACCCCGAACACACATTTAGATGTATTTAGTTGTATCCCGTAGTCGCTGAGTCTTTGGAATAATTGCTGTAAATGCTCTGCATGCTGCTCTTCATTATCAGAGAAAACTAAAATGTCATCCAAATATGCAAAGCAAAATGCCAAATCCCTTAAAACTTCATTGATAAATCGCTGAAAAGTTTGGGCAGCGTTGCAGAGACCAAAATTTAAAAAGGGGAATTCGAACAGGCCGAAGGGTGTTATTATTGCAGTTTTCGGGATATCCTCTTCATTTACCGGAATCGCATGGTAAGCCCGAAATATATCTAATTTTGAAAAAATAGTTTTGCCATGAAGAGCAGAGGAGAAATCTTGTAAGTGAGGAATGGGATAACGATCTGGAATTGTTTTTGCGTTTAAGCGCCTATAATCGCCAACAGGACATATACCACCTGTGGATTTAGTCACAACATGAAGGGGTGAAGACCAGGGGCTCTTGGATGGTCGACAAATACCCTTCTCAATCATAAATTCAAATTCCTTTTTAACGGCATCGAGGGTTTTTGGATTTAATCTTCTAGGGCGACTATGGACTGGCGGCCCAACTGTCTCAATATGATGCACAGTGGAATGTTTGGCCTTCCCAAATTTGGGATCTGGGGTTATAATATCTGGATAAGATCTTAACAAGGCGTGATAACGGGAATTTTCTATAATGACTTTAACTGCCCCTTGTTGCACATTATCCAAACTGCCCGAGGTGCCTATATTTGTCATTCCATCGATAAGTCTTTTATTCCTAATATCGACAAGTAGATTAAAATGTCTCAAAAAGTCTGCTCCAATAATGGGTGTCGAGACCTCAGCAACTATAAAATTCCATTTAAAAACCCGGCGTAAACCTAAATTCAATTGTAATAATTTTGTACCGAAGGTTTTTATTTTTGACTGATTTGCGGCGTATAATTCAAAGGAGTCAGGAGAGCGTTGGTAACCGTGTTGGTTTCTTTTTATTGGTATGCACGAAACATCACTACCGGTATCAATTAAATATTTCAGATTTGTAGCACTGTCATAAACGCAAAGGCGGTTATTAGTTTTAGCTACCGAAACATCGCTACCACCCACGGCACTAGTTTGAGTGGTAGCGTCTACTCGTTTCCCGACTGGGTGAACGAGCAAGGCTGCCTACACTGCCTAGCAAAACGACCAAACCGATTATGGTAATAGCAATAATTTTGATTGTTTTCATAAGCCGGATTTCGGCTTACATTCCTAGATTGGCCTCGGAATGTGAATCTTCGGCCCCTTGAATTATATTGACTTTTTTCTTCGGAAAGTTTCTCGACAAGCAATGTCAACTTCTCAATTTGTTTTTGCATGTCTAAAATAGATGGCTGGCCTATTGCCGCAATTGGTTCTGATTTTGCAACAGAATATACCTGCGTGTTATCTGCTGTAGTTTCGTATATCTTGTCGGCTAAAACCGCAAGTTCAGGTAAATTTTCGTTCGATACCAATAAGATGGTTTGAATATTTGGTGGTAATCTCTGTAACCATAAGCTCTGCAAAAAGTTATCGTTGAGTTGGCCTGCAGCCAAATCGCGCATTTGGCGGAGTAATGTAGACGGTTTACTGTCTCCCAACTGCAATTCACTCAGAAGTTTTTTTAAGCGTTTTCCATCAGAGTCCGCGAACTCTGCAATAAGCCTGCGCTTTAATGTGTCATATTTACCCTGCTGTGGGGGACTGTATATAAGGTCACTAACATAATTTAAACTTTCAGAGTCGATTGATGAAATTAGACTAGCATATTTGGTGTCATCGTTTGTAATTCCAGATAACTGAAACGCGGCTTCTACTTGTGAAAACCATAATTGAATATTTTGTTTCCAAAACGGCGGCACGCGAAGTGCAATTCTATTAATTTCATTGCCTTGCATATCCAGCTATCTATAAATTTATGCTATCTATGCTCAGTTATAATATCAATGTGTTTTATGTGCAATAACCTTAATAATAATATGAATTAAGCATGATAAAAAGTTTTAAAAAAAAATCTCTCTCGAATTTACAGAAAACAGAACTGACCTGATATCCAATCTCTCCTCAATCAAAAGCGAACTCTTTGATGTACTATCACTTAATTAATTTTGCACTGGTTGTTTGAAAGTTGCGTGCTTGTGCGGGTCACCACTGATGCACTAGACCACTCATAAACGCACATATTGTTTTACTAAAACAATTATTACAAATAATATAATACATCGCTGAGATTTTAACATTCAAAAAATAGTTTTTACAGATGAGCAGTTAGTACAACGTAGATAAAAAAACTTGTTCCAGTAAATCTCGCGGAGCTTGAGTGGAGTGGAGAGGTTCCTGAGTAACGTGATAAAAATTATAAAACGGTTGCAAAAGTTAGTTATGGTCAAGGCGCTACAGTTATATAAAATATTTTTTGTGGTATGGAGATTGATTTACCTGTTAATGAGGTTCAAAGTCAAGATTAAGTAGAAATTTCGATAAGTGAAAATTTTCTTAAATCAAAAATATGACTGTATAGAGAAATTCCTTCACTTCTACTATTCATTCATGCTTTTCTTTTTTACATTTAAAATGTAATGCTTATTCTACTATGGGACACTTCGAGCAATAGCCCTTTATGAAGTTTTTTCTTTGGTGGGCTGTCTGTGTTGTTAGTTGTTAACAATTTTTTAAAAGGTTTGTTAATAATTATTTAAAAAAGTTTTTTACAGTTGAAACAACTTATTTATAACACAAAATTTTACAATTTGCTGAATTCAGGGTTCCTATGCAATGCAAAACTGAATTGAAAGGGAAAATGACAAGTGCTCAAAAAAATCATGATTTTCAAGGTTTTTTTTTTTTTTTTTTTTTTTTTTTTTTTTTATGAAAATTAAGTTCAGACTCATTGCTTGCAAGTAGAATTTTTGTTGTTTTCAAAATAAAGATAGTTTAACTTGGCAAATTTGTCAAGATATGAATATTTGAATTAAAAAAAGAAGGAAAATTGTTGTTTTCAAAATAAAGATAATTTAACTTGGCAAATTTGTCAAGATATGAATATTTGAATTAAAAAAAAGAAGGAAAATTATGAAGGAAGCAAAATAGAAAATCTGTAGTCGAAGTTAAAATGTTAAAAGACAAAATATTGAAACTTGCACAACAAACTGCTTCTGAAAAAACACATGTAAATTACATGATAGCAGAACTTGAATGTTTGACTGAAAAATTTGAATGTTTATATAAATTCAGTTATATGCGAATAAAATGTTAATCTGAGTTGTATTTAATTTTTTTATATCTGTGTTTAATTGTATCATTTGTCATTTTAAATATCGAATCATCAGGGTTGTCGGCTTTTAGCCGGGCCAAAAAAAGCCGGCCGGCTTTTTTTGGTTTTATCCACTTAAAAAAAGCCGGCTTTTATTTTTAAAGTGTTAATTTGTATCAAATCCATATTAAACGTGGACTGATTTATTTTTAATACATTTTTAATTATTTACTACTAAAAAAGTGATAAATTTCTATTAATTTTTTCAAATAAATATGTCTTTATAACCGCCAGAAGTCAACTGTGAAGGCATTATGTCTGAAAAATATAAATCTTGGAAAGAAGAAAATATACTCAAAAAACGTTTTTTAAACTTCTATATTCCATTAGTTCTTATATTACACATTCTTAAGAACTTTATTTAATTCAATTATGACAAAATTAAACACATCAACGCATTCATGGAAACGTTCTTACAGGTCAATATGTAAAGATTAAGTCATAAAATGAACAATGTTGAAAGAGAAATTAGGAAGAATTCAGTATTTGAGGAGGGTTTAAATACATAACATAAAATTAAAACAACAACAAAAAATGTTCTAATAAAATTTGTTGAATTAAAATTTTGAATAGCTCTTTGTTATTTATTAGTGCATATATGCCCACTTGCATGAATTAATATATTCATGCATATGCTAATTGAGAATAAATTGTGAATATATTATGAAATAATGCATAACTCGAAATACTATTTTCAATAGTGAGAAATGGTGTTTTTTATATGTATGATTTTAAATGTTTATAGGGAATAAAACATGACATTTTAATAACTCTTAAAATTCGTTGTAATAAAACAAGTAACCATACTCCTCTTTAATTTTATAAAGCAGTAAAAGTAAAAAAACAAGGGTAGGATTAATGGTCAATGTAAATCAGAAAAAGCACTTGGTATGGCCATTTTATAATTTAGCTGACATATTTGCAATTCTGATTATAAACCACTGGCAACTCCATCAATGTGTTATTCTAGTATTAATATCTTCATTATTGAAAAATTGGGTTATAACATAACCCAATTTCTCATAATGAATCGTAATTAAAATCCCAATTTTTCATTTTAATAAATAAATTTATTAAAGTCAAAGTGAATTAAACATCATTAAAATTATTTAAAAGACACTTAAAAATGTATAGATTTTAATTAAACGGCTTCACTGTGTAAAAGCCAGTTATGGCCAAAAAAGGCCAATTTTGGCCAAAAAAAGCCGACTAAAATCAATAAAAGCCAACCGGCCTGGCTTTTTTCAATTTTAGCCGGCTTTTTTGCAACTCTGCGAATCATATAGTTTTTAGTTTGTTTCTTAGGTTATTTTCATTTTCAGAGTTAAGTTTACACTTTATTATTATTAATGTGATTTAAATCAGTCTATTTTCTTTTTTTTTTTTCTTTTTTTTTTTTTTTTTTTTTTTTTTTGTATAAATTTATTAAGATCAAGAATTGTAATTATCATTAAGGTCTAGAAATGTAATTTGTATTTTTAAAAATGTTGTGAATTGCAGGAAATTTGGTCTGAAAAAGTTGTGAATTTTGTTATTCAAATAGAGCATATACCTATAGAACTTATAGTAAGCACAAAAATGGAGATCAGCAGTATGAATACAGTAAAACCTCCCTAAAGCGACCATACTCTATTCCAATAAAAAAAATTGCTCGCTCCGGGAGGTTGTCTCTTAATGGAGGTCATGTTTAAATTTTAAATCTATATTTTTATTGTTTTAAAAAAGTGACAATTGTTACTAAAATTTATTTTTCACATTAGGAAAAAATATGCATCAAAGCAAAAGTTAAAGCTTAAGTTAAATTACTGCAAAGTTTAAAAAATGAATAGATTGATGTTTGCTTTGATTTTACTATTTTACCTTTTATAACTTTTATTTGAAAGTCTTTTTAATGTTCAGCAAATAAATGCAATTTTTTTGGCGAGGAATAAATAATGATAATTTTATGATTTTATCTATTTCTTTGAGAATTTCCTGGTTGAATAGAGCAGGGGATTTAATTATTTGTAATTCTTACAGACAAGTTAAATTCATTGTCTAAAAAGTTACAAAGAGGTTTAAATACTTAAAAGTTACAGGGATGGGAATTTTCCGCTTTTTGGCGGATTTCCGCTTTTTTGTTATTTTGATAGGTTTCAGATTTTTCACCCTAAAAATTCCGCTTTTTTCCGCGGATTTCAGAAATATGTAACAGGGATGCCGCGGACGCGCTATAGCGCGTAAAATACACAAAAATTGGCGACGGGACGCTAAAAAATGGAGCTTACGCGCCCCGCGGGACGCGTAATTTTCGTCAAAGAATCGCAAAAAAGGCAAATTTCGTTAAAAAATCGCGAAATAACGAATAATTTTCGGCAAATTTAGTCAAAAAATTTGCGAAAAAATGGCTAATTTTGTTACAAAATCCCAAAAAAAGTCGGATTTCCTCGAAAAAAAATTACAAGTTTTGTCCAAAAATCGTGATAAAACGGAAAATTTTGTCGAAACATTCGCGAAAAACAGTAAATTTGATCAAGAAACGGTAATTTTCTTTAAAAGATAGCGGAAAAACTGAACATTTCGTCAAAAGATCGCGAAAAAAACGGCACATTTCGTCAACGAATCGCAAAAAATAAACTTTCACTAAAAAAATCGTGAAATAACAAATAATTTCCCGCAAATTTCGTCAAAAGATTCGGGAAAAAATGGCTAATTTTGTTACTAAATCCCGAAAATAAGACAATTTCTCAAAAAATCGCGAAAAAACGACAAACGTTTTGACAAACGATTCGCGAAAAACTACAATTTTCATCAAAAAATCGTGATAAAACGGTAACTTTCGTCAAAATATCGCAAAAAACCGGTACATTTCGTCAAAATATCGCGAAAAAACGGCACATTTCGTCAAAAGATCGCGAAAAAACGGCAAATTTTGTCGAAAAATCGTTTTAAAGTACAATTTTCGTCAAATGGGCAAGAAAAGAAAGTTAATACCTGGTGGATAGAATTTTTCTGTTCCAAAAACTAACTTTCCTGCTTCCAAATTATTCTTTTTGCTGCTCCAAAAACAGATTTTCCTGTTTCACAATCTTTTTTTGATTGTTCCAAATCTTTCTCAGTGAATGTAACTTCTGATAACAGTTATTCATTAAAGAAAAAGTACCCCCTTACTCGTGGTGCAATTTTTCATTCGCGCGCGTGTGAATACAATATGGTCCAATTTTTCGTTCACGCATATTTTCAGTCTTTTTGCTTTTTTGCAGTTCCCATCCCTGAAGTTACCGGAATAATTAATAATAAAAAAATCATTTACAAGTTTAATGAATTATGTGCTCTCCAGAATTATTTTTCTAATAAAACCTTCTTCAAATAAGCAAGAAAATACATTATTTGTTTCATTTTCTTCAAAAAAAATTTGTTGCTCATAGAGGGAGTTCGATTGGGATTGTCTCTGAATAGAGGTGAAATTAGTATTGAACCTATGGGAATGAATTTTATTCCATGAAAAAATGGTCCTTCAAGGAGAAGGTCACACAAAGGAGGTTTCACTGTAATCTTGAATTTTTTGAAATGTTTTATGTTAAATATATATGAGGTTTTGTTTCTGAAATATTAACTGCAATAAACTGTATGCATAAACAGTTGTATTGTTTGTTAAAATTTCCATACCTTGATATGAACTTGGATTAAAACAACCTATCGATGGTAGCTCTGCTTTTTCATCCATGAACATCTGTAATGCAGACTGAAAATACACTTTTGTAAGAAGAGATTCTTTTTCATATTTCAGCACTGACCTAAAAAAGATTTAATTATTCCTACTTACTATTATCTTTAATTAATGTTAAACAAAATATATTTCTAAAATTCATATATGACTTTTATTATTCCATTCCTGCATTAAAATATTGAATGGCTATAAAGAATAATTTCCATAGCAATTAAGCTTCTAATTAGATGATACTAAAGAGCATAGTTTGCATTTTACTAATATAGTAGTATTATTAATTACATAATTAACTATACTAATCCTTTAATTAATAGTATAATTACTAATTATTGAAATAATAAAAATTAGCGATGAAACAAATTGTGATTTGGCCGTATACTGAATATTCTGCAGCCAAATACTTTGTTTTTCCAATAAAGAAAATAACTTTTGATTTTATATATATATATATATACAGTAGACTCTCTGAAATCTGCACATCATCACAAATAAAAACAGTGAAAGTTTCAGTTAATTTTTAAATTTTATATCATTCTGTGTGTATTTTAATATGTAAGTCTCAATAATAAGACTAAGCTCATGATATTTCATATAGGAAGTGAAATTTTATTTCTCAGGGGGTGAGGGAGAGTAGAATATTGTTGACATTACGGGTAATTATAATTTTTTTAACAAACATATTATGTATTAATCAGGGTTGTTTGGTTTAAACCAATTTTTTTTTTATTTTTTTCACCTAATGTTTTATTTTACTATTTCCCTAATGTTTTATTTAATGTTTTATTTTTAATGTATTATTTTATTCCGTAATGTTTTATTGTTATCCTATGTTATATTAGCAATGTTTAAAATAACAAACATTGAAAAATGCAAAATCCAAGTTATCCAGAAGCAACAAGCAAAGCTGTAGAAAAATGATGAATTGTTAAATTTTTAAAATAACAAACATTTTTAATCAATCCAACTTTTCGTATAAGCTATAAATCTATGTCACTACATACTTACTACTAATTTGACTATAATTAGTTGGTTTGAGAAAAACTAGTTATTTTTTCTTTCTCTCCCCCCCCCCCTTTTTTTTTAAGGCTTATGTAAATCCATTAATTGTTATATAGATATATAGCCAGAAGTGCAGATTTGAGCTAAAAATGTACTTGTACTATTTAAATAGCTTGACTAGTTGAGATTTACTAAGGATTTCATCATTCCTCAAAGCCTCAAATATAACATATTCTTAAGTAATTTTCTCTACTGATTTCTTATTATTATGTATGCTAATGAATAATTGGCAATGAGTTTTTTTGCTCTGTGTTTATTAGGTTCAATAAGCTTTTGTTTTTCTCGCATTCCTAAATTGGAATTAGGGATTTTGCATTATGATTTTATTCTGTTACCAGCTGGGTTGTCACAGTTCTAAACAATTGGTTTTTTAGAACAAATATAATATAATATTTTCTCATTTTTGTAATTTAAGTGTTGCAAATTATTGGATGTAAGTCATTTCTATTTTTAAGTCTTATCTCAGCAGTCACCATGAAACATTGTGAGTCTAGTCTAGGTCATCTTAATAAATATGCATGTCGAATGCAATTTTTATGCATTGATGAGCATATGTGAAGCTAATAAAACACTTAAATTGTGTAAATTTAGCAAAGATAAATTAGATTAAAAATAGCAATATTTAGAAAAAAAATGTTTTCCTTTGAGAAACACAGAATGTACAGTTAATAGCATAAAATGAACTTTAAGATTTCAGTCACGTTCTAAAAGAAAATTTTTTTTATTGTGAGGTTGGGGGGGGGGGGGGGGGGGAGAGTTATCTTTTAAGAATAAAAAAGAAACTTGGATATGAAGTTGAATAAGAAGACATTGAAAACTCAGGTGCTAGTAAAATACCTGTTTGCATTTAACTAAATTATGCAATAAAATATATTTAAATCTTCTATTGCATAACCAAACTCATTACTTAAATCAGGCAAGAAAATTGGAGAGGAGGGACAAGACAAGGTTTGCTTGAGACTTGAGACATAACAGAAAGTCTCATAAAATGCCTAAAAAAATGTAGTTTAATTTTTAGTTTAGACATTTGAAAATACTAAGCATTATAATATAGCGTGTAGTCTGATGTAGTGTTCTCGCTGACAATTGATCAACATTAGTAATTTGACTAATTAAAAATAGAAAATATTCCCATAACTGCAACAACATTATTTTTAATTTAATTTCAACTATCCGCTACAAATGTATTAAAAATATATATGTATGCATATGTATGAAAAAGAAAATAGAAAAGAAAGAAAAAGAAAAAATTGAGCGCTAGCAATTTGGCAAATCTAAACGCTTATTTACTTGTCAAATGAAAAATTTAGTCTCAATTTGGCACAATGGCGAGCGACAGCGAGAACCCTGGTCTGATGGCTGTTTAAATGCTTTAATGAATGACAATGTTTATAAAATTATTTTGTATTTTAAGATCAATGTTTTCAATAGTCTAAAAAGCTGTTAAATAGGCATTTTTGTTTATTTTACTATTGCCTTTTTTTTTCTTTTTCTTTTAACCTGGTAATTTTAGAGGAGAAGTGTCAAATAGCAACAGTACACAATACTTCAAGTGTCTAAAGATTCTACTGCTAAATTCAAATCATTTCAAAAATTCTTTATAAAAAGCTTTACTTTCAATAAAAGATAATTCATAGTCTTCTGACAGAACGATAAGACATCTCATATAAAAAATATTTCAAAGAAATTATTTTGAATAGCCATGTGAAAGTAATATATATGAAGTATATGTGAAAATATATCATATATTTATTTATAATGCTAGTAATCAAAAGATTGTTTATTAAGATTTTCAATGTTTCATTATGTAGAACATTTTATTTATGAAGTATAAAACATAATTTTTCTAAAAATGTTTAAAATTTGAAAAAATTTCAATTTTCTACATAACTGATTGTATATTAAATAATTCATTGATTAGAATTACTTTTAAATCAAGGTATTATGTATTCAAAAATGTTCATTTTTATTGATAAATATGCACGTATATGTAATAGGAAAACATATTTAAAAATACCCGGTTTAAACCAAAAAAAAAAACCATGGTTTTTGTTTAAAAAAAAAAAATACCAACCCCGGTATTAATCAAACTTTTTGGTTATTAAGATTCTGAAGTAAAACTTATTTTGATGTGATTTTGATGTGAATCAATAGGTTGCATTTATATGACGAAAGTCTCGTTTGAATAATTCAAGATAAATGCAGGCCTAAAAGTGTTCCTATATTTCCTATTTTTTCCTCTATTTTTTTAGCTCTCCATGATTATTTTTTATTTAGGCTATGACGTTCTGCAATCCAAATGTGAATTTTCTTCGAATATATATAAATATATATATTGCCAATCACTCATATAAAGAATCATGAATTTCATCAATAACCTATAATCTATGTAAAGAATCGCCAATTTTATCAATCCTGTGGAGAAAAACAAAAAATGTCAATTTCTTTGATTTGTCACACTTGCAGCATTGGTAACTTTCTCAATCAAGTGCGAAAAATTATTTTTGTCTATGTATCTCCCAAGAAAAATTATGTATTACGTCTGTCCATCATTGAAAAAAAAAAATGCAAATTTTGTTAATAAATCACAGATAAAAATCATCTATTAAGTATGGTTAAAAAATAAATAAATTCTTCAGCTAGTCATGACAAAAAACCCCCACCAATTTCTTTAATAAGATGAATTAAAAAATCTTTGTTTCATCAATCACTCATAATATATCATGAAATGTGCAGATCTGCCAATGATATAAATGGCATTTACTCACAGCAAACTGTCGTATATTTCATCAATCAGTAGCAGCAAATTTTTTTTTTTTTAAATTTTTTTTCCCCAATCAGTCAAAGCAAAATATTGCAGATTTTGACAATTGGTTGTTGAAATGGATCATGAAGTTTCTTGATCATTCATTTGTAACAATTGTAAATTCCAATAATCACTGGCTGAGGGGGGGGGGGGGGGGGGAGGGAAGGTAAATTTTGTCAATTGCTGCCCCCCCCCCCCCCCAAAAAAAAAAGGCTAAGTGTGATTGCAGATTGCATAAACAGTTTCGTTTAATATCTCCTTCAAAACACAAAAATTGTCGATAAAATTAAATAAAAAATTATTAAAGTAGATGATTAATTTGCTGTAATATGAAGAAATAAAAACAGATAAGTGCATTTTTCATGTGATTTATTTAATCCATTAATTTATGTTACATACATAATAATTTTTATATCAATTTAAACTTGTGTGCAATAATTAAAAGAAAGAAACAATAGGAGAATGAATTGATAATATTTTTAAAAAATATTTTAATTAAAATAATAGTATTTTTTAAAAGTTTGTGATTTGTTGTGTGACAAGGTATTTAGCTGAAAGTACACAAAATTTGAACTCTCTGACTTATATAGTTTTTGTGACAGACAAACAGAAGACGGAGACAAATAGGGTTTTATCGGATGAATGAAACCCTAAAAACTAATTCCTTTAGTTGTCACAGCAAAGAAATTGTAAATTTCTCCAATCAATTACGCCAAAAATTATTTAAAGCACATTGTGAAATTTGTAAATCATTTTTGATAAAATTCTTTTTGGCAGTCACTCTCAATAAAGAAAATTGTGGACATCATAAAAAAATAATGAATTGGTCAGTTTGCTACTTGAAAAGTTTGACTATTGCCAATTTCATCAATCAATTGCAAAGAAGCCAAAAAAAAAAAAAAAAAAAAAAAAAAAGAATTTTGTTGATGTATTTTGTTAGAACAATTATTGGTCATTGAAATGAAAAATGCAGATTTTGCAATTTCTCTTACTGTCATTGAAAAAAAAAAAAAAAAAAAAAAAAAAAAAAAAATCGTACATGTTAGTGTATTAAAACAAGTGTAGATGTATTTACATATACATAAAAATTCCTGTATTTCCTATAATGTTTTTGAAGAAAGTCACTTCTAGGCCTGTAAATGCCTCTCATATGCATATTTAATTATACATTATTAATTATTCAATTGATTTTCGCTTTTAATAATGTAATCATTTGAAAATTTATCTTCTTATTATTATAGTTTATACTTTATTCAATTATTTTAATATTTTATTGTATTGCAAGCATTCATTATTTTTCTTGTATTATTACATTCAAATTACTGTTTAAAAAATGTAAACAAAGCAATGGTCAAAAATGTGCAAAATTTTAAAATCTGAACAACCTCTTGTCCCAAGCTGTGTGGAATTAAGCGAGTCATATATATGCAAGTCAGATTAAAAACAGGTTTGTAACTAACACCTGTTGTCAGTGGTCAAAAGAAAAAAATTCTTATTGTACCATATATTTGCATGTGTAAGTTGAGTGTGCAACTTTTCACTGAAAAATCTCCAAAAGTTGGAAATTCACATATATGCCGATGTTATAGCGGTATCACATGGACGTCTTTCGCCGAACCTTTTCCCCTACACAACATTACAGCCAGCAAAATGTTCGGTGACCTTGATATAGGGAGCATCTGTTCGGTATTTTCGTTTACCAAGCATTTCCCGCATTGCATGGAAAATGTTGGCTATTCATTCAGCGCTGATCAATGGGAGCGGAGCGAGAAACTGAATAACCCCGAGAGAAGTTTGAAAAACCTGTTTACCGAACACGCTGCAAAGGGAACGATCCTGTTTTGTAAAATGTTTGCCGAAAAATCTTTCTCCGTGTGATACAGCTCTTAAACAAACGAGATGAAAAATTCAGTGAGCACAAACTTAGCATTTTCCTTGTGTTGCTAATTAATAGAAAACAATGCATTCTCCAAATTTATTGATATGCTCTAGAGATCTTCAGTAGATCCCTAGTAGTCTAGCTTCTATTATTAAACACTTGGCCATTTTTTTTTTCCCCCAAATTAAATCATTTAAAGATGGTCACTGTTCAAAGTGAACTGAATGGATGTCATCTAAGAATGCAGCTGTGACAAATGGCGGTAATTGTTAAAAAAGTTCAGATCAATGCTATCTCTGAATTTGTGAAAGAAGCTTGTCTTGAATTACCACATGAAAAGATAGCTTGATCTTTTAAAAATTGTTGCATCAGTATTGTGGTGTATGGAAATGAGGATAATGCCATTTTCCAAGAAGCAGCGATAATGATACCCTAGATACTATTATAACTATTTACTAGAAACTAGATACTACTATTATAAAATAATGGAATATTAAAATACTTTTGAAATTAATTGGTATTTTTTGTTTTTACATTTAGTATCGTTTTGTTTTAGAATATCAAATTTGAAAAAAAAAATTATACTTGTGTATAAGCTGACCCCCCCCCCCCCCCCCCACTTTCGAGACAAAAAAAAAAGTAACTTGGCTTATACACTGAAAAATACAGCATTTATTTGAGGAAACACCACACTATTCAATAAATTTTTTTAAATATGCTGCAAGAGTTAACAAGCAAAGGATTGCTGTTGAATGTGAAAGAATATTCTTAGTGTATTGAGAGCGTATATCTTTATTTTTTGTATCGATAACATATACTCTTTTCAAAATAGTTTGAATTTATATTGTAGCTGAACATTATTAAGGAAAAAATGCATCTGTAAATAAAAAAGTCGCAAATAAAATAAAATCATTCTGATTGTGATTAAAATCAAGCTGATTTAAATTAAAAATGAGGTCCATTGAAAATAAATAGCAACAAAATTATAAATAAATAGTTTTTATTGTTATTTTTTCCAGTGATTGATCAGATGGAAGAAGTCATTCGAAAATCTAAAAATTAATCTTTAAAATATCATTTTTGGGCTTCATTAATGATAATCCTTATGAAAATACAGTTAACTCCTCAAATCCGTAATCCTAAAATTTGCACTTAATTCATATACAGTAGACTCCCTTAAATCTGCACAGCTTGGGACCAGAGGTTTTGCGGATTTTAGAATTTTGTGGATTTCTGGTCATTGCTTTGTTTACATTTTTTAAAAAATAATTTGAATGTAATTAATAATGAAATCAAAAGTATAATGAGTGCTTACAATATGCTAAAATATTAAAATAAGTGATAAACTAAAATAATAAAAATTTAGATAGTTTTTAAAATGATAAAAATACTAAAAGCAAAGGTCAAATTAATAATCAATAATGTACAATTAAATATTCATTATAAAGATGAAATGTGTTTTTCCTAAATTATTCAATGAAACTTGCCTCATAAAGGCAATTCACATCAAGAACATAAAATAATGAAGCTTTATTTCAGGTTTAGCCAGACTTAATAACTAAAAAAGCTTGATTAATATATAAATATATTTGGTAAGACTATGATTTCCAATGATATCAGCAATATCTTTATTTTTTCAGAAATAAATTATTCTTTCTTCATGAAAAAACCCGAATTCAATAACCTTAACAAAAATTACAAATTAAAAAATATGTGGAATTGGTATAAAACTGAAAAAAATCCAATTTTGCACCTACATCTGAACTGGATGTTTCATTGTTTACATCCGTAAAATATGTGCAGATTTTAGGAGTGCGGATTTGAGGGAGTCTACTGTATGTAAACAATGAAACATTCAGTTCAGATGTTGGGACAAAATATGATTTTTTTTATTTTTGTATCATTCCATGTATATTTTAATTTATAATTTTCGTTACTATTACTGAATTATTTTGTTTTCGTGAAGGAAGAATAAATTTATTTTAGAAAAAATTCAAGATATTGGTGATATCACAGATAATCACAATCTTTTTACCAAATATATTTATTTATTAATTAAACATTACATTTTTGGTTATTAAATCTAGCTAAACCCTAAACCTGAAATAAAACTTATTTATTTTATTATATTGATGCAAATTATTAATGTATCATCTTTATGAGGCAACATAGGAAAAATTCATCTCATCTTTATCTATACTAATAAAATAACAAATCGCTCTGTCTGTGTGTGTGTCTGCGATGGCTAGAAAAATCTACGACACGTACGAGGCTCAAAATTTTTATGAGAATAGCCCAATACCTTTCCTGATGCACTTGAAGCTCAGAATTTTAATATTTTGATTAATTTCAGATATATTAATTACGAAGTGGAATTCACTTTCATCAAAAAGTCATTTTTTTTTATGTTTGGGGAAAGAAATCGTTTGCACATGCACACAAACTCTTTTACGCTCCTAAACTAAAGAAGCATTTTTCGGCGTTTATTTCTGTTTTTGTATCATTTTGTTTAAATCCAAATCAACCAAACTGCTTGACGCAGTTAAACTTAACAGACATATTTCGAAAGATCGTACTTTTAGGTTTCAAATGCTATTATTAATTCGAAATAATGTTGCAGTTAACCCTTTAAAAAGAAATATTCAAAAAGAGTCGTTTTTCCTGAAACCGAATTCGAAACATTCGGACAGATAGAAACATTTTTTACAAAATAAAATGTGTGAAAAATTTGATAATAAACAACAGATCATTTTCATTGGGGTTTTGCCTTAGCAAAGCGCAATCCAATAGGTACCGGCAAACAAAAAACATATTCTTAAAGCTTAAAAACATTCTTATAATCTATGATGCAATCAGTTTTTAAAATATAAGATTTAACCCTTTCAAATACACCGGCAAAGATAGCATATTTTTTCTACGCTAAAAGTATCTAAACGTACATATTTCAGCACAATCTTTTAAAAGCATCTCAACAGACCAAATTTACACCCTCTTAAAAATTTTTGAAACGTTCGAATAAGTAAAAATATTTTTTACAAAATAAAAAGTTCAAAAAATTTGACGAAATCAATAAAAACCAGATCGTTTTATTGCAGTTTTGTCTTTGTATGGCGCATTTCTATACGTCCTGACAAACCAAAAAGATTTTCTTAAAACTAAAACATTTTTATAATCTATGGTGCAATTTGTTTAAAACAAAATATGAGATTTAACCCGTTCAAATACACCGCAAACACGAATCACATCCCGGGTCATGGAGAATACATTTTTCTACGCTAAAAGTAATTAAATGTCTGTATTTTAGCACAATATTTTTAGTCTTTTAATAAACCAGATTTACATTACTTATAAAAATTTTGGAACTTTCGTATAGATAGAATTTTTTTTTTTACAAAATAAAATATGTGAAATTTTTTACGAATTCAGTAAAAACCTGAGTGTTCCATCGCAGTTTCGTTCGCTTTCAGTACGCATAGTTTCCAAAAAATCGAATTACATAGAAAATAAAATACCAAACAGCATGTGCTTTCAATTCAATATCTTTTCGCGGTTTTTCCATTTAAAAATATAATTTTGACAAAATGGACATAAAGATATAAAATCATAGGAATTTGAGTTTAACTTGAGCCATTTAGAAAATAAATAACACATTTGAAAACTGAATAACATCACGGGCCCAAGCAACGTCGGGCAGGTCAGCTAGTAATAAATATTTAATTATACATTATTGATTATTAACTGGACTTTTGTTTTTAATATTTTAATCATTTTAAAAATTGTCTAAATTTTTATTATTTTAGTTTGCTACTTATTTTAATATTCTATTATACTGTAAGCATTTATTATAGTTTCAATTCCATTTTTAATTACATTCAAATTACTATTTTAAAAAATGTAAACAAATCAATAAACAGAAATCTCCAAATTTTTAAAATCCATAAAACCTATGGTCCCAAGCTGTATGGATTTAAGGGAGTCTATTGTATTAATTGAAATAATCATGATGCAAGTGAATTATTTTAACTTATCGTAGTTGTCTTCAATTGATCAAAAACTAAATGTTTACATTTTCTAATAAAAAAATTTCATAAAATAGTATCTCTTTACAGCAGACAGCTGACAACAGTGTGGCAACAGTTGCACTAGCATAATATATATATTTTAAGTGCCTCATATAAATTTATTTCTGCCTGAAATAGTACAATATTTCAAAAATTTGATGAATCAGGCGGGAATTAGCCTACATAAAAACTTTTCCCATAATTAAGCAATTTAACTTATTCCAGATATTTCCATACAGACAGATTAAATTATAAGATGAACAATGTTGAAAGAGCAATTAGAAAGGATTTAACATTTGAGGATATTTAAATACATGTAAGTGTATAAAATAAAGGGAACATCTTAAAGAATAAAATATCTCCAAAATAAAATTTGTTGAATTAAAATTTTGAAAGATTGTTGCTATTTAAAATAATGCTTGTTTAATGCATATGTTACTCATAATGTTTTTAATGGTAGGAATGGTGTTTTTATCAAATAACTGCATGTGTGATGATTTTAAATGTTTTTGAGAATTAAAATATGACTTGTAAACTTGACTTGACTCTTAGAATTAGTTAATTAATAGAACATCTAACTGCACAATCATTTCCTTTAATTAGCAGTAATAAAGAAAAAAAAAAGGGAGGTGTTAAAGGTGGATCCAAACCATATAAAGCAATTGGTATGACCTTTTTTTTAATTTAGCTGAAATTTTGGCGATTTTGACTACAGTTACTATCAGCTGCATCTATGTGTTAGTCCAATATTGTTTCCATTATCGGAAATTTCGTTTTTTTTCCCTGCATTTTATTCAATAATTTAAAAAAAACTAATCTAAGTCTAAAAATCTTTAAAACTAATTTAAAAATACTTAAATGTGTAGTTTATGGTTAAAATTATTCACTGTATATAGCTACTTATGGGCAAAAAAAAAAGTTAACTAAAACAAAACCAATAAAAGCGCCTCGCATGGCTTTTTAAAATTTTAGCTAGCTTTTTTGCAGTTCTGTCACATTGCACACACAAAAAAATGGTCTTTTAAAATTTTTGAAGCATAGATTATTACCTGGTAATATTTGTTAAATCTGTGATATTTGTTTTTACTGTACCAATGCTAGATTGTAACGTGTCTGCCATTCTTCGTAAGCTATATAAGGTTGATTGTACAATTTGTAAATTGGCTAGAATGTCTGTACTTGACTGAATTGTCATTGCTGGATCTGGAAGTGAATCTTGTCTTGGTGCTGCTAAGTTGCTGCCCATTAATCTTACTTGTTCTTCCAACCAAACTTTTGCGAGAAGCTGATTTTGCTGTATTTTATCAATATCTTCTCTTATTACTTCTTGAAGTGTTATGACCTGCTCAATAAAAAAGGCAATATTAATGTTCATTTCATTGTGGAATATCCCAATTTGTTTGATGAGAGTAACAATTAAATTATTTTATGTGGATTAGGATAACAAATTGGGATGCAATGAAAATTTTTCATCATAGTGTGTGTTAAAAGTTTGTTGCTATTTAATTTATCCAAAATTTTCAATTTTAGTCTAATTTTGCAAACTTTGTCAAGTAACAAATTTTTTTCATAAACTACTTAAAATTCTCACTTATTTCTTATGTTAGTAAAATCAGTGAAAAAAAGAATTTGTACTTATTAAAGGAACTTCTTTTAAAATTTGATGACTTAACCCCTTGAAGGGCACCGGTATATAACATATATCACTTAATTTTTATTCGCTAATGCCACATTGGCACCAGAATTTAGATATTAAGTTTTGCTTGAAAAAATTATACTCGAAAAAATCTTTTACTTACTTTCATTTGAATTTGTTTATAAATACCGGTTGTCATTCAATCATTTTGATATTCTAGCAACATAAGTAGGTACTCTGCCCCTCAAGGGGTTAAATATCTCATGTAGCTTCTTTTATGCTGCAAAAATAGACGACAGTTTTGTGCCTCTTGAGAAATGGCCAGAAACAGAATCTTTTAAAGAAGCTGAAGAAATTATTAAACATTTGCCTTGTGTTAATGAATAACTGTGTTAAGTGAGACACAAAATTTCTGATTTTTTTAATTAAAAAAAAAATTGATTTAAATCTAATTTTTTTTTTATTTTTTTTATTTTTTTAAGCTATTGCATAGCTTTTATCGCGGACTTTGAGCACAGCGACCGAAACTAGAAATTCCATAACGAGGAAAAAACCTAACACTCCTGCTAATGTCGTTTCAGTTCGGCAAACTTCGGCACGGAATCCTTCGGTAGACTTCGGCAAACATTGACTAGATATTTTTTTTTTTACACGGAACTTCGATAAGTACTATTTATAAAATTTGAAACGTGTTCGGTGTATATTTTGGGGGAGGTTATTACCTTCCCTTCTTTGGGGGGGGGGGGGGGAAGAGAACTCGTGTGATACATCGCTCTAAAGCCCTGTGACTATTCATGTGAATGCACCACCTCCCCCCTCCAGCAAATCTTTCAAAATTTTGCCTGATGTGAATTTGTGCCTGATGTGTCGTGTGCTACATTGTTAGAAAAAATCGACCATTTATAAACTCCCCCCCCCCCCAGGGGGGACTTTTCTAAATTTCGTAAACACCCGTCATGTGACATATCTTTGGAAAGGCCTTAAACAGCTTATTCATATTTTGCACGTCTGGTGTGCCATCCCCCCTCTTCCCCCCCAGGGGGCATTTTCTAAATTTGTATAATATACACTTATCGTGTGGCATATCATTTAAAAGAACTGTAACTGCTCATTCCAATTATGCATGTTTGGGGCGCCGCACCAAACTTTGTCTCCCTAAATGGTAACTTCTTAGATTTTTATCCACAACCCTCATGTTGCATATCTTTAGAAAGTTCTGAAACTGCCTTTTCCTATTATGCATGTCCTGTGTGTCCCCCCAGGGGGGGGGGGCACATTTTTAATTTCTGTACAACACCAGTCATGTGACATATCAATTGAGAGGTCTGCAACTGCTTATTCATATTATGTATGCTTGTGTGTCCCCCCCCCCCCCACGCTGCCATCCCAAGGGGAGACATTTTTATTTCTTTACAATACCAGTCGTGTGACACATCATTTGAAAGGTCTGCAACTGCTTATTCATATTATGGATGTCTTGTGGTTCACCCCCCCCCCCCCACTCTTCCCCCAGGGATGCTCATTTTTAATTTCTTTACAACACCAGTCGTGTGACACATCATTTGAAAAATCTGTAACTGCTTATTCATATTATGGTTATCTTGTGTGTTACCCCCCCCCCCCCCCTCTGCCCCCCAGTTGGCACATTTTTAATTTTTTCACAACACCAGTCGTGTGACACATCAATTGAGAGGTCTGCTACTGCTTATTCATATTATGGATGTCTTGTATGTCACCCCCCCCCCACTCTGCCCCCAGGGGGGGGCTCATTTTTAATTTCTTTACAACACCAGTCGTGTGATACATCATTTGAAAGGTTTACAACTGCTTATTCATATTATGGTTACCTTGTGTGTTACCCCCCCCCCCCCCCCAGTTGGCACATTTTTAATATCTTTACAACACCAGTCGTGCGACACATCAATTGAAAGGTCTGCAACTGCTTATTCATATATTATGGATGTCTGGTGTGTCACCCCCCCCCCCAGTCTGCCTCCCAGGGGGGGGGAAGCACATTTTAAATTTCTTTATAACACCAGACGTGTGACACATCATTTAAAAGGTCTGCAACTGCTTATTCATATTATGGATGCCTTGTGTGTCTCTCCCCCAGATGAACACATTTTTAATTTCTTTACAACACCAGTCGTGTGACACATGATTTGAAATGTCTGCAACTGCTTATTCATATTATGCATGTTTTGTGTGTCACCCCCCGAGGGGGCATATTTAAGCTATTGCATAGCTTTTATCGTGGCAACCGAATCTAGAAATTCCATAACAAGAAAAAAAAACTTAACACTCCGGTTAACGTGTTTCAGTTCGGCACTTTGGTAGATTTCTTATTTATTCAATAAAAGAAAAAAAAATTTCTTATCGGTCATCATGCTCAAATTGTGTAACTTGAATTAATATCAAAGACAAAAAAAAAAAAAAAAAAAAAACTGCATAGATAAAAAATAAATAAATAATTATAATTGCATAAGTTGATAAAATATGCTATGCAATAGCTTTACCACGGCAGTCCCCGAGTGCCACACGTATTTTTTTTTTTTTTTAATCTCACATAGTATTATTGTCTTTATGACTTTTCTTTTAATTTTTAAAATATAGATTATACATACACATACATGCATGTTATAATTATTATCAATATATATTATTAATACAGTGAAACCTCCAAATAAGGGACACCTATGGGGTCGGAACTTTTGTCCCTTAAATAGAGGAGTCCCTTATTCGGAGTTTTTTATATTATTTTTAATTAATCGTTTAGAAGTATATAAAAATAACAAAGCATTAAAGGTGAAATTTAAATGTACCCAAAGTAGGGATGTACCGGATACTGATTTTATCGGATATCCGGTATCCGATTTGTCTGCTGGATTCGGATATCCGGTACTAAATACATTTTTAGTTATGGTGGATGTTTATTTCTTTATCCAATGCCATCTCAAATAATAAATTGCAAACATGTTTCACACACAATTCTAACATTTTAAATGTATTGGAAATATATTTTACAGAAACTATATATCTTTGACAATCAGGGCTTGAAATTCAGGTTTTCCCAGGAGGAGAGAGTTTCCCTCATAACATTTGTAAATACAGGGTAGTTAAACTATATAAGAGGGAGAAAAATGTTTTTTTTTAATCCTATATTTTTTTACTTGCCACTTAAATATTTACAATTTATACCAACATGACAAATTTCCATTGAAATGATTTAAATCAACAACTCAAGATAATTATCCAAATTGTTTATTTTAATTGAAACAAAGGAAAAGAATCAAGCTTTATATATATCATATCTGTTTTTCAATTTTTACTCAGTGTTATGGACAATTAATAACTGAGTTGCTAAATGAATTTTTTAATTTAGATTTTGTTCGATTTTGTGTGGTTTAGAATCTTTTCTGGTTACACTTTTGACAAACAGAACAGAGCAACTTTTCTAATACATTAAATTATTGGAAATACTTGTTTTTGATTTTTTTTTCTTAATTTTGTAAAATCTGATGTGCATTCATTTTTAATTTGCTTGCGAGAATAATGCATGTAGGTGATTCTATCGTCAATATCCTTCTGTGATTGTACATCACTTAGTGGAAGTATCGTCAATACCATAATCCCTAGCATTTTAGCTAATTGAATTATGTTCAAGTATGCATTGGAATTTTAAACCCATACGGAATTCCGAAAATGACATAGTAGATTTCTTCTATTACATAAGAAATGGTTTATTTAAAAAAGTCATGTCCTAATTTCTGTGAACTACGCACATCAACTGTTTAAATGGTTTCCTTGAAGTTCATCTTATTTTTTTTATCATTTGGAAAACGGTTGTTGTTATCGCTCGAGAATGGACCTTGTGGTGTCCGCTATTTATTTTGTTTATGATTCCTCCAGGGATATTAATGTTTAATCCATGACATACGTAATATATGACTCTTATTACATAAATCATGTTTTGATCATAAAAATGATGCTTTTAATGATTTTCAATAACTCATTGGGAAACATTTAAACATCTTGCTTTGGGCAATGGATGTCCATATTTTATTTATTTATTTTACGTACTTCTTGAAATTTAGAAGAATTTTTATTTGAATAGGAAATCAAAATTTCATTGTTAATAAAGAAGAGAGTAGAAAAGTTACAAAATGTGCAGGTGCAAATTATAAGATATGGAAAAAAAAACAAATACAAACAGAAACATCGTAAGAAAGATAGTCTTTTAAATATAAAAAGAGGTATGATTATTGAGCCCACTGATGAGGAAATGTGCGATGATTTTGAAAAATGAAACATCTAATGTTAAACCATTGATTGTAAAAAAACATGTTTTCTTTTTTTCCAATGAGCAACGCAAGATTTAATCTCACTTTGTATAGTGCTAATTCCAGAAGTTCAGACTCAAGTGACCATTACTGTCCTTTTAGTTATTTCTTGCTTCGGCACAGGAAAAAAATCGCAAAATATGTAAATCGGTCATAGAAAAAATATCGCTCATTTTGTCCATCATGACAAAAGTAAATTTTTAAAAATTGTTGACCTGTCTGAAAAAATTTTAACTTAGAGGGAACTTGAACAGTGAAAAATATAGCGGAATTCGTCAATCAATCACAGTAAAATATCGTGAAATTTGTTAATCTGTCACAAGGAAATATGAAATTCGTCAGCCAATAACAAAGTCAAAACACAAATTTTTCAGCTGAACACAGGAAAATAATTGTTAATTTTATCAGAAGTCACAAAAACAAAAAGGGAAATTTGCCAATCAGTCACAGAGTAAGTAGCTAAATTTGCCAATCTGTTGAGAGAAATAAATTGTGAAATTTGCCAGTTGGTCTCCAGGGGGAAAAAAACAAAAAAAAAAAAAAAAAAAAAAATTTGTATGACGAGCAAACAAGAAAAATTTATGATAAAAATTTGTCATACGCTGAAAAACAATTTTGTATAATTGTTGTAAGAGCAAACTGTGAGATTTGTCAAGCGATAGTGGAAAATATCACGAAAATAGTCAGTCAGTCCTGAGACTTGATCGCCACTTCACAAAGAAAAAAAAAATTCAAAAAGTAATTTTTTTCTTTAGAGACAGGAATGTCTTACCCACAAGATTTTTTCCTGAAATTCAAACATTTAAATACTCAGCCTATTTGTCAATGAATGCTGATAATTGCTAATAATTTGTACAATGAAATGCTGATAATTTTTAGAACAAATTTTACATGTTTAATATGTCTATAATTGTAAAGTATTTTCATAAAGAAATACATAGCACTTTTTTATAATGCAAACATAAAATGTCTACTAATATACCAATGGTTGAAGAGTTATCTCCAAACATAGGTTTAATTTTTTTCATGTTTTAATTATTTAATACTGTTTACCTTAAGTTACATTTAATTTTATTTTAAGTTAAATCAGTTTAAAATTTATAAGGAAAAAAAAAAAACTTTATAATGAAGTCCCGAAAATAACTAGTTGGATGCACCAATCTCAAAACTCTCTTCTGTTTCGTAGATCTCAATGTTTCAAAAAATATTACAAAATATTAATACTACTTCAATATTACACCAACTTTTATTTTAATCTAGAACTTTTGCTACAGTCGATTGATTAAGAATGAGTTAATTTTGATCATGATATTTATTAAAATGTAATTTTGTTATTCTGTTATACATCATCTGTTTGCGAATAGCCAGTTTTAGCAAGATACGAAGATCCTATTGCTGCACGAACCGTTAATTCACAGTATAAAATGATTATGAAAAAAAAAATTACAATAAAAAGAATATTGCCCTCTAAAACTGATGGCATTGAGCTCACAGGCTACGCATACTAACTGTATATTACAGTCTCATATTTTCAAGGGTTAATGCTGTTCGAAAAACAAATTAAGAGGGGAGATAGCACCCGCCCATTTCTCCTTTTTATACTTAATCATTGGATTCCCTAAACTAATCAGAGATATGCTTTATCATATAAAAAAACCTATATCCAAATTCATAGCAAATGGAATAATTCTTCACAAAAACCCATTTATATAATTTAAGAGGAGTTATCCCCCTTTACACTTAACCATTAAAATTCCAAAACTATTCTGAGATTCGCCTCATCAGAAAGAATGTACATCCAAAATTTAAAGCAAATCGGATAATTCTGCATAAAAACTCATTTAACAAATTTAAGAGGGGTTAGGGTAATTGCCTGTATCCCTTTTATGCTTAACAAGAACTTTACAGCTAATTAAAGAAGCATGTTATCCCTATGAACCTGTATTCAAAAATTAAAGCAAATCTGATAATTTAGCAAGAAAAATCATTTACCTAAATTAAGAGGGGTAGTCCCACCAATCCCCCATTTATACATGAACTCTGAAAAAAAATCAAGGAAGTGCCTTATCACAATGAATCTATATCGAAATTTTGAAGCAAATCTGTAAATTCTGCATGAAAAACCCATTAAACTAGATTAAGGCGGGGGGAGTCACCACCCATTTCTCCCCTCTTAGACTTATCCAATGAACTCTCAAAACTGATCATGGAGGTGTCCTCATCAGAATGATCCTATGTCTAAAATTTGAATGAAATATGAGAATTTTGCATGAAAACCCCATTTATCTAAATTAAAGGCGGGGGATTAGCCCCCGTCTCCCCTTTTTATACTTATCCAATGAACTCCCAAAACTAATCGTGGCGGTGCCCTCATCAGAATAATCCTATGTCTAAAATTTGAATGAAATCTGATAAATCTGTATGAAAAACCCATTTATCGAAATTAAGATTGGGGAATTAGCTCCCAGTTCTGTCTCTTTATACTTATCCAATGAACTCCCAAAACTAATCATGGTGGTGCCCTCATCAGAAAAATCCTATGTCTAAAATTTGAATGAAATCTGATAAATCTTCATAAAAGACCCATTTATCGAAATAAGGGACGAGGAATTAGCCCCCTGTTTCATCTCTTTATACTTATCAAATGAGTGCCTAATACTAATCACAGAGGCGCCTCATCAGAATGATCTTATGCTTAAATTTTGAATGAAAATTGATAATTCTGGATGTAAAACCCATTGATATAAATTAAGGGGAAGAGTATTAGCCCCCGTTCCCCTACTTATACTTGTCGAATGAATTCCCAAAATTAATCAGGGAAACACCTTATCAGAATATACCTATACTTAAAATTTCAAGTAAATCGGATATTTACGCATTAACATACATACATACAGAACGGGCGAGCACATAAGTTCACAGGTTTTGATAGCCTCTGAGCTAAAAATCATTATTACAATACCATCTTCCGGCGAAATATTTTCGAATTGAAAGAAGACCTGACAGCCTTTCCCAGAAATGTATTCAAAGAAATTTGGTTCATTTCTATGCATAACTTCATACAGTGTTTGTTATTAGAATAATGAAAATGGCGCAAAAATTGTGATTACAGCACCGCCTTACAGCGAAATGTTTCCATAATGAATGTGGACATGCTGGCTACAGCCAAAAACAGAATATTTGGTTCATTCTATGTATAACTTCATACACATTTTGATGGTATGATCGTATGATGGCGGCAGTGGGACAAACAGAGGTTTTGAATAAACATGTTTTTGGGATATTGGATCCCTAAAACATGTAAATTCGTCATAAAAAATTGATAACATTACTTTCTTCTATCAAGGATGGAAGAAAGTAAAAATAGGTCTGTTTAGTTGTTTAACTTAAAAACCAATTAACCTATTGTTTAAATTAAAAGAAAGAAAGAAAATTAATAAAATCATAGTTTAATAAACATCTTCAAATTTTATAAAGACTAAAGACAGAAAACCAACATTTAGAAATGCATAAATAATGCATGTAAAGGTAGAAAACACCCATTTTGAATCTATCATTCGCTCCTGTAATTTGGTCTGTAATTTCTCTGTCGCTTTGCTCAACTTAGCTTTTTCTAGCATGCTGAGTTTTGTCCTGATGAAGAATCTCGATAGTAGATTCAAAACGGCTATTTGCTACCTTTTCATGCATTATTTGTGCATTTCTAAATGTTGGTTTTCTATCTTTATACATTTTTGCAAAAAGCCCCTATTTGCTATTTTGACTTCAAATTTTGTTTTACAATCTGAAAGTGAAGATACAATTTTCTAAAAGATATGAGGGAGATTGGCGCCGGTTGGGTTTGATCTGAGAACCTCTGATCAGGAAGCAAGTGCTTTAACCGTTGAGCAAAAGGCCAAGCCAGTTACTCTCAGGTAGTAACTCGCTTTATACTGATCGAGATCGTTACAGAGTATGCCCCCAGTGAGAAAGACGTATTACTGACGTCTGACGAGCGATATGCACTCGTGAATGAATGCTGTCGTACGCATATTGTGATGCGAGGACAGGCTTTGCGTTGGGAGAGATTGTTTTTTGGTGCTGCCATCTGTTGATGATGAGGTGAGTTGATTGTTGTGCGCTGGAAGTTGATGATGAGAGAGAGTTGCGTGCGTGTCCAGGGTCACCAATGAGGGAGATTGGCGCCGGTTGGGTTTGATCTGAGAACCTCTGATCAGGAAGCGAGTGCTTTAACCGTTGAGCAAAAGGCCAAGCCAGTTACTCTCAGGTAGTAACTCGCTTTATACTGATCGAGATCGTTACAGATATAAACGTAAATTCTTGAATTTATTACAGCGTTTAAATGTAAATCGTAGGAAAGCTGGCAATTCTTTAAATTTTTGAGAATTACCTTTTACTCATTGATAGGGAACTTATTATAACATTTCATCTTTTGTATTGCAAACAAAAGCTTTTAGGCATTTCTTTGGGATCAAACGATTACTGTTATTCATCTTTTGCTTTGCTGCATTCTACCGGATATCCGATACAGATGTGGGATATCCGGTGATTGTGATTCGGATATCCGATGATATTTCGGATACTAAAAAATCAGCCAGATATCCGTTGCATCGCTACTATTTACAATTATATACAATTACAACTCGGATATAGGTGATCCGGTTCAACATTGAATTAAATACAGTAAAGGTTGGCTGTGTACTATTCAAATTACACCTCCCACCTCACACTCAATGCACATTAGATTCACTTTATCAGAGATCAACTTCGAATCTCCCAACGCATGGATACTTAGCCTACGATAATTGGCCCAGAACACTACGCGCCAGGACCTCGGTCCTACACTACTCTCTAGGTACGACTCCAGATACGAACTGAACTAATCTGAGATAAGACTTGCTCTTCTCAAATCACGGTGTTTCCCCAATGTCAACCCCCTTTGGAGCTTATTCATTGGACACATCCCACATTCCTTTCTTGATTAGTGACATGTTGCTTGTCTTCTCATCATCTATATACCTCATTGATGGATGAACACGCCTCTCAGCAATCTCCTCTTTCTCACTCACCACCTGTAGATGATTACCTGTCAATTCTCCCTTCAACAAAGAAAGAATGTTACCTTGAAAATTCTAGTACACAGCCAGTACAATACACAAGAGATTAAGATAGAGAAATAACGGAAATTTCAATCTTTAGCAGAAGTGGTCTCAGAACCTGACACAGTGTTTGTTGGTAGAATAATGAAAATGGCGCAAAAATTGTGATTACAGCACCGCCTTACAGCGAAATGTTTCCATAATAAATATGGACGTGCTGGCTACAGCCAAACAAATGCCAAAAACAGAATATTTGGTTCATTCTATGTATAACTTCATACACATTTTGATGGTATGATCGTATGATGGCAACATTGCGACAAACAGAGGTTTTGAATAAACATGTTTTTGGGATATTGGATCCCTAAAACATGTAAATTCGTCGTAAAAAATTGATAACATTACTTTTTTCTATCAATGATGGAAGAAAATAAAAATAGGTCTGTTTAGTTGTTTAACTTAAAAACCAATTAACCCATTGTTTAAATTAAAAGAAATAAAGAAAATTAATGAAATCATAGTTTAATAAACAACTTCAAATTTTATAAAGACTAAAGACAGAAGACCAACATTTAGAAATGCATAAATAATGCATGTAAAGGTAGCAAACTGCCATTTTGAATCTATCATTCGCTCCTGTAATTTGGCCTGCGTTTCTCTGTCGCTTTGCTCAACTTAGCTTTTTCTAGCATGCTGAGTTTTGTCCTGATGAAGAATCTCGATAGTAGATTCAAAATGACTGTTTGCTACAGGGGTCGATATAGAAAAAGAAAGTTGCATAGCAGTAACTGCTATACAAAATCAGTTTTGAATAGCAGTTAGACACTCTTGTATAGCAAGTGAAAAATAGCTAACATAATTTTTAAATCTTGAATTTACAATTTGAAATTTACAATTTTTTTAAAGCAATATTTAACCAAAAGCATAAATGAAAGTAAATAAAATTACACAAAGAATAAAAAATAAATGATAACTCACCTACCGAATGGGTAGGTGAGTTATCATTTATTTTTTATAATGTAAATAATTTATATTGGGTAGTACCCAATATAAATTACTTAGGAAATCAGAAGCTGGCGCTTGAATGACTTATAGGTCAATTTACCTTCGCCACAGGTCAATTAAATATATGTATCAACTTACCACAGTACCAATTCTTAAAAAATATATTTGTTGTGAGGGTCAATATTTTTACTTTACGTGTACATATACTTTAAGTGTACATGAGATGACAAAGGGTGTGGGAAATATGCATCGCAATGATTGCGATTTAATGCATTTCTTGGGTCGCATTTTAGGTAAATTTTAATCGCAAATTGCGATGAGATACCGCTTAAATCGAACCCTGATTTGCTACCTTTTCGTGCATTATTTGTGCATTTCTAAATGTTGGTTTTCTATCTTTATACATTTTTGAAAAAAAAAAAAAACTTTATTTGCTTTTTTGACTTCAAATTTTGTTTTTCAATCTGAAAGTAAAGATACAATTTTCTAAAAGATAAAAACGCAAAAGTGTTCCTTTACCATCTTTATAAATTTTAGTTCTTCATTACCAGCAGTATTTAAAAAAAAAAAAAAAAAAAAAAAAGTGTTCAACTGCTTTTGGAATTTTAAGGCAACAAATTTTCAACTGCTCTGCTCAGCAAGCAGAAATGTCTTAACACATTTAAAAATAGAATGCTTCACTATGGAAGCAATTTGGAATTGAACTGTGTTTTAAATTTTTTGACAAATAAACTACTTATAAATGATTTTGATCACGTAAGAAAGTGAAAGACTTTTTGGCTTTTTCTTGAAATGTTATTCTTTTGCTTGGAAATTCGGTTCTAAATGCCTACTTTGAAAATATTTTCTGAAAAATCTATTGCATTTACAAAAAACTGGTTGATTACATGTTTTCTTTACAACACTTACTAGTTGCCTATTTCAGATTTCAGAACAGCCTAAAAGCATCTGTAAATTCCTTTATTGTACATTGTACAATTTACTTTCATCCTCCACTTTCAAAATCCTCCTCACAACTTTCAGCATTACTTACAATGCAGTTAAACACACTGATGTTGAATGAAAATTGTGGTTAAATAAATGGTCGTTAATTGTGTTGTATGCCTTTGTATCAACATGACTGTCTGTTTGATAGTTCGCAAAAATCCGTATTTTGATTTTCATCACAGACTACTTCATTATCTGAAATGCAACAATCAGTCCCTTTAATCTCATTTTCAAGTGTCCCTTATTCAGAGGTAAATACATTACACGTTCTATACCAAGAGATTGGGACCAGAAGTTTTGTCCCTTAAATAGAGGTGTCCCTTATTTGGAGGTTTCACTGTATTACACAATTTACATAAATGATTCAAAAGTAAAATTTTAGCCTATGGAAAAGTACAAATCACATGTCAAAAATCAATTCAATCTTCAGTATTTTAGTTAAAAAAAAAAAAAAAAAAAAAACTGCTACACATAAAAATTTTAAACAAATTTGAAAGTTAATTGTAAACTAAGTTTTTAAATTTTGTTTTTAGTTTTGTTAAATGGCTGATATACAGAAAAACGAGCGATGAATCTATTTATCTTTATTAATCTGTTTCTAATTTTCAAATGTATTAAACATAAGGCAGAAAACATTCATTCCACTGAAGTAGATGAAGTTATTGCAGTGACAAGCTACTTGATTTGAATTCTAAAAGTTTTTGAGTATCAGGCTTTTCAAATTGTAGCAAATACCTTACCTTCCACCATTCTAAAAAGGCTGAGATCTAGGGATGGGACGAATAGTTATTTGGCCGAATAGCTGAATACCGAATATTCGGCCAACTTATAGGCCGAATACCGAATATTCGGCAGCCGAATATCAACTTTTTTTTTCCAATAAAGAAAATAAATTTTGATTATATATAATTTAAAAAATAGGAGCTCATTAATAATTATTACTCTTAAATGTGCTTTTAAATGTATTTTTAAATTTGAAATATTTATTTTAACACAATTAAATTATGAAATTGCATTATATTCTTTTATCTTAATGTACATCAAGTTGATTTTCAGTAAGTTAGGATGGTAAGATATTTTCATTAAAATATGAAGAATGTACTTCACTTTTAGTATCAAAGGATACTTTTACCCTTTCTTGCATCCAAAATTAATAATATTCTTAATCTCTCTCTGTCAGAACTTACAAGGAGATATTTTCTGAAATAATCTTTAATGAAGTAAATTTGATCACTTAGAGTTTGTGTCCCTAATTATTAGCGAATTCGTAAGAATGAGCCTTCTCTGAAATCAGTTGCCAAGCTTTAAATTACAAATTACGTTAAAGCAAAAGGTTATGCTTAAAGTAGATTGCATATGGTAACAAAATCTTTGACATTTAAATTGGTGCATACAATATTCAACTTCAATATTCCACTTATTCAACAAGCATTAAAAGGATAAACAGAAATTGATAACAACATGAATGAAGGAGAATGTAAATTAAAATATACATAATAATGTTACATATTTAAGTCAGTAATTATCCAAATAATTATTTAAAATTGAAAACTATAGAATAAAAAAAATATTTTGTTCAGTATTTAGAATTTATGTTTAAATACTTATAAAACGATCTTCATAAAGCTAGTTGTGTCATCTAATGCATATCTAGTTTGCCACCAGTTCTGTTTTCAGATGTACCGTTGTAGTATTTGGAATAGTGATATTTGATATCTAATTTTGAAAATGAATCATTGTTAATACAACTAGTGAATGAATTTTTTCATTTCTTACTTTACGGAACTAAGTTACAAATTTATTAAGAGCCTTTTTTATATGTGCATGGAATTTGCAGACATTAATAACTATTCACATTACCCATATTTCCCTACAATTAAATCTCCAACTTGGGCAGCATTTTCTAAAATATCACTCACTTTTATAGGAAATACAGAAAGGCTGTGTATTTTTTAGCAATCAAATAACTGTATATTTTGTAAGTAAGAATGAGAATGACTTCATGAATGAAGTAGCCAATCTGGATTAGAGAAAAAAAAATTGTAAGAAATGAAACTCTTTAAATCCTAAATTTATTTGGCAAGATATCTTTCACTATTCGGCGAGATTTTACCAATATTCAGCCAGGTATCTTTAAATATTCGGCTACTGGTATTCGGCCGAAGTATTCGGTCAACAAGCCTTCAATATTCGGCCAACCGAATATTCGGCAAAAGGGCCGAATACCGAATAGTGGCCGAATATTCGTCCCATCCCTACTGAGATCTAGTATGTTAGATTCAAAAGAAAAATCATTGAATAGTTCAGATTTTGATCAAACTTTAATATAATAGGCATCACCAAAGTGGAGCACACAGTCATACAGTTTTATTTATCGCAACTTGCAGAAGTTTTTCAAAATACTAATAAGTTAATATTCCAATATTTAATATATTTTTGTTTAGATTTCCTTACTTTTGCAAGATTATTTTAAAAGCATTTTCTTTTAAACTTTACACTGTATTTTACTTTTTGACAAAGATTGAGCTCTATCTTTCTAAAAACTGTTTATCTGTATTATACAAAGCTAAATTACATTAAAGTAATATGTTTGTTCTACATCTTAAATTTATTGAAAAATAATTGTACAGAAAAATGGATTTAAATTGATGATTTTTTTAAAAAAATTAATTGGTTTAAATCATAAAATCAAGCTGACTTTTCTTTTTTTTTTTTTTTTTTTCTCTTTTCAAATTTTCTCGTGCTTTTAGAATTGTATCCATTATTTAATTTAAGGATTTAAGGTACATGAGAATGTATAGATAAATAATGTCATTTTAACCTCTTCAGACCTGAGCATAAAATAACTTTACAAATGTATATTTATTGCTCTTGCATAATCGAAATGACACCATAGATGACAGAAAAAGTCATTTTTATAAAATCAGTACTTTAGGGGACTGGTTATTTAGGTTTACAAATATGGATATAAAAGTACTAATCCTCTTAAAACATCAGTTTAACTATCAGTAATATAAATTTATGCAATAACAAAATTAAGGCCTTAAATAAGTAAATGATCAGCAAATCCTCAAAATTTTTTATTGTAAAGCATTTAAGTTAAATAATCATGAATATTTCTTACTTTCATGTCCGCAATGTCTTGAAGGTATTTTCAGAACTTGGATGAAAATAACATTTATTTTACGAGGTAATATTCATCAATGCTGATATTTATTGTCTTTCTTTTAAAGCAAAAGGCATTCAGCTGTATAGAAGTAAAGTAAAAATGAAAAAAATTCGAGCAGTTTAGTTTTTATGAGGAAAAGAATGGAGGTACACATTTGTGTACCTCAGGTCTGAAGAGGTTAAATATATTTCAAAAGAACCAGGTATAAAGAAATTTCTAAGCAGAGATAAAATGACCAAAATAGGATCTGCAAAGAAGGAAGATTTTCATTCATGTAATCTAAATTGTATCCAAATGCTTTAAATCTTGATGCATGCCTAAACATGGTACTTGAACTTCATCCTGATAGCTTGCATTGTAACAGGGTTGTTTGGTTTAAACCAAGTTGGTTTAAACTGTGGTTTAAACCATAGTTTAAACCAATGGTTTAAAAAAAAAAAAAAAATGCTGGTTTTTTCTTTTACTTGTTTTTTTTTTTTTATGTTTCATTTAACACATTGAAAAATGCAAAATTCAAGTTATGTAGAAGCTACAAGCAAAGTCGTAGAAAAATGATGAATTAATAAATTTCTGTAATGACAAATATTTTTAATCAACCCAACTTTTCTATAAGCTATAATCATGGTTGATTAACCAATTTTTTAAAAGTTAGCTGGTTAGAAAAAAATTAGTTTTTCTCCTTTTTTTTAAAGGCTTAAATATATATATATATGTATAACCATTAATTGTAAAACATTTATAGCCAGAAAGGCAGACTCGAGCTAAAAATGCACTTTTATTATTTAAATTGCTTGATTAGTTAAGATTTATTAAGGATTTTACCATTCCTCAAAGCCTTTAATATGACATTCTTAAGTAATTTTCTCCATTGATTTCTTCTTTTTATGTATGCTAATAAATAATTGACAGTTTTTTTCTCTATGTTTATTGGGTTAAACCTTTGTTTTTCTTGCATTTTTACATTGGGAATGGGAATTTTGCATGATTATTTTATTCTGTTACTAACTGGGTTGGCATAGTTTAAACTATTTGATTTTTTAGAACAAATCTAGTATAATATTTTCTCATTTTTGTAATTTAAGTGTGCCAAATTATTGCATATAAGTAATTTCTATTTTCTAATCTTATCTCAGCAGTCACTATGGGACATAGTCAGTCTAGTATAGGCCATGTTAGTATACATGAAGAATGCAAATTTTATGCAATGATGAACATATCTGAAGCTATAAAGAAAACAAATTATGTAAAGTTGAAAAAGACAAAGTGGATTTTAAAAATATGTAATATTTAGAAGAAGAAAAAAAAGTTTTCTTTTGAGAAACACGGATTTACAGTTAATAACATAAAATGACCTTTAAGATTTCAGCCAAACTCTAAAAGAAAATTTTCTTGATTGGGGGGAATAAGATATATTTAAATCTTCTATTGCATAAGCAAACTCATTATTTAGATCAGCTGAGAAAGTTGAGGAGAAAGGGACAAGGCAAGGTTTGCTTGAGACATAATAGAAAGAAGAAAATTCCATAAAAATACCTAAAAAAATGTAATTTTTTGTTTTGACATTTAAAAGTACTAAGCATTAAAATATAGTGTGTAGTAGGGTGGAGCGAAAAAAATTTTTTTTTGAAAATCAAAAACGGGTAGGTGCCAAAAGTTGCCTTTATACTAGTACATCAACTGCGTGAAATTTTACCGCTGAAAAAAAATGGCTTGAGTCTGCGCTTTTGCTCCAAAAATCGAAATTTTGGGTAAAATTTGTCATTTTTTGACATTTTTTCAAAAAAATTTAAAAAATTCTACAGAGCTGGTTAGTATTTAAAAGTGTTGCTTAGACCTTTATATTTATCTGCTTAACATATTTAAACTATAAAACAATATGTTTATTCCCTATAGCTGGAGCAAAACAGACAACTTTTAGTAAGAAAACAGCATTACCACTCTAACGAATTGTTGTTTTTAATACAGCTCTAGTTTTCAAAACTTCCTTGGACATGCGTCGTGGAGGTGGCTATATTTCCTATACCATCCGGCCCAACTATTCGATCATCTTAGTACAGTGTTTTATTTATATATTGATTTGTGATTTTCTTTATAAAAATTTGGCATGTTTTCGCTTCCACCTTGTTTATCAGTTCTTTGCATCCACTTGCTGCTGTAACTATCTTCATGTATATTTTTACAGTTTATAGAAAAAAAATGACAAGCAGAGTAATGCACGGGAATATTATTAAAGGGATCTATTCGGCCATCTATTATATTTATCAAACTTACATTCAGTTGATGAATAATGATTGGAAGTTCTGTTACCACAACATTTTTTCAGTCAATTGTATTTTTCTTTACGTAATGATTTGCTTCAAAGATGATTTCAGATATTTCAACTATAAGTATGCCATCATTTATTCTACTTTTGCGTTTTTTATATGTTGAGAAGCGAGCTGTTTAATGTGATGGTGATCGTCAGCGAGAATTGCAATGAAAATTTGTTCTCCATGTGTAAAGCAACTGCTGTTGTAAATAACTTTTTTTTGCATTAGTTTTATGCCGTTTTCTAAGTGTTTTCGTATCCAGTTAATTTCCTATTAACTTTTAGATCCCCTTTTAATGAGTGGACAACATTTGATGGTGAAATGTCCTGGGCATAAACTTATAATGCATTGTGCTTTATGAGAACATGGACGGATATCGACTATAAGTGCTCATTTAAATTTAGGAGAATTTTATTTGTCACTGTGAACCATTTTGCATGGGGTAAGCTTAGAATTGTCTATATGATATTGAATCATTCGCTACTTCAACTCCAGTGAATTCCTCTGCGTCAATTATTAGAGAAGTCGATATAAAACGTTCTAAGCTACATGGATTCACTGGATCAATAAGGAAAATCTTTGTCTACGTAATATTCACTTCCTATTGCAATTTTTTTTTTTTATAAAATAGAGAAATTATTTTCTCAAATTGAAAAAAAGATACTCAGAACAGACTAGAAATTTCTGTCGGAGATTGCAAAGCTAATTCATAAGGAAAGCTATTTCTCAAAGAATGGGGAATAGAAATTTAGAAAACATCTCACAGAAAAGACAGCTCATAAAGTTAATAAAATTTTCCGCTTTATATAAGCACAGATTGACAATCAGCGTCTATCTGTTCACTCACCAAATCTATAATCCAAGTATATACCGCGGGATGTTTTATACCAAATGTACTACACACCTAAATAACAGATATAAAATCTTATTAGAAATTACTAGACTACGGAACAACACAGGAAACGACATAAAGCATACTAAAACTTCTTTAGAAATATTGTTGTTTTACACGCAAATTTTGTTTGCAATCCTCTGTGACGATCATCATAATATTAAACAGCTAACTTCTCAGCATATATTCAATGTAATAAGTTCAATAACTGATGGCATGCTAGAAACTGAATTCATACAATCAATTTTTAGGCAAATCATTGCATATAAAATGTAATTGATTCAAAGAATGCTGTGATGACAGAACTTCCAATCATAATGTACTAATCGCATGAAATTTTAATGAAGATAATAGACTGCTGACTAGGTTCAATTAAGGATCCAATACATTACTCAGCTTCTCTTCTGTTATATATGGTATAAAAATATAAGTGCAGCAGGTCACACCAGCATGATTCAAATCATCCAAAGTCTATGAATACAAAGAAGAGATAAATTACTTTGATATATAGAAAACTTATACTCGTCTTCGGGAAAAAAATAACAATTCAATACATAAATAAAACACTGGACCTAGATGACTGGGTGGTTGAGACGGGTGGGATAATGCAACCACCTCTATGAGTTATATACACAGTAGTTTTGAAAGCAGCTAGGTAAGAAATGCATTCAAAAGAACATTTCGTTGTATGCTCCAATAGAGAGGTTAACGCTGATTTTTCACTAAAAGTTGTCAGAATTGCTCCAATTATACAGACTACAGATATTGTTTTATAGTTTAAATATGTTAAGAAGATAAATATAAAGGTCTAAGCAACACTTTTAAATACTAACCAGCTCTGTAGGAATTTTTGAATTTTTTTGAAAAAATGTCAAAAAATGACAAATTTTACCCAAAATTTCGATTTTTGGAGCAAAAGCGCAGACTCAAGCCATTTTTTTTCAGCGGTAAAATTTCACGCAGTTGATGTACTAGTATAAAGGCAACTTTTGGCACCTACCCGTTTTTGATTTTCAAAAAAAAAATTTTTTCGCTCCACCCTAGTGTGTAGTCTGATGGCTATTTAAATGCTTTACTGGAAGATAGTATTTATAAAACTGCTTTATATTTTAAGATCAATGTTTTCAATAATCTAAAAAGCTATTAAATAGGTATTTTTGTTTATTTTATGAATTTTGTTTGTCGCCTTTTTTTTTCCTTTTAACCTGGTAGTTTTAGAGAGAAATGTCAAATAGCAATACACATTACTTCTTAAAGTGCATAGACTCCACTCAGGGCCGTAGCTAAGGGGGCGCTAGGGGCGGCTCAGCCCCCCCTAAAATATTTTGAGCCCCCCCTGGAAAAAGTTCCAAGGTCAATAAATGTTCCGAAAATTCAAATGAAATTCTGTTCAAAAAACTAATTTAGTTTTGAGACCCTTTCACAGTTTTGCAGAGTTACTAAATTGTATCTAAAATACGTGTTTCAACACTCCTGCATCCTATTGGTAACATATGAAGCTAACAGGATTTAATTTTGCACCAGTTATACATTCAAATTTTCATCATCATATACTTTTGTTAGCATAAAATGAAGTTATTACAACAGTTTAATGAGAAACATAATACCTACAATGTGAATATGCACTAATTTATCTTTCTGCATTAGAGAGAGAACAAAGAAAATATGAGCCCCCCCTATATTCCCCTGAGCCCCTCCTATCATACACTTCTAGCTACGGCCCTGACTCCACTGCTAAATTCAAATTATTCCGAAAATTCTTTATAAAAAGCTTTATTTTCAATAAAAGATAATTCATGTAGTCTTCTAACAGGAAAATCCGACATCTCATATAACAAGTATTTCAAAGAAAATATTTTGAATAGTTTTGTGAAAATAATATACACTGGTGTCCAAAATTTAAGCATAATTGGTAATTAAGTAATTATTTTTAAGTAATGAAAGAAATATGAATCGGAATGTGCTGAAACTCCATGTGTGTAAACAAAATAGTACGTGTCACATATTTTCGCGAAGAGTTTTCCCCGAAATCGAACAGGGGACCGTCAACAAATTGAAAAAGAACGAAGATCTTTTGGATAACCCTGTCAAAACTAATGTAGCAAAAGCGTTCAAACTGCACATTATGATTAATTGGCTTATTGTAATGTACTGTGTTAATTTTTACAAGGATAGCATGTATACTCGTAGAGAAATTAAGGTTTTTATGAAAACAGTCCTAAGTTTTTTGCTTATAATTTGCAGAATTCTTAATATAAAATAGTGTTCTTTTTTGAAAAAATGACAAACATCATTGCAAACAATACCCTTTCATCAGAATTAAAAAATAATAAAAATTGTATGAAAAATGAGCAGGTTTACTAAATAATTTTTTACTGCGCATGCGTGAACGCTATTAAAATTTCATTTGCATATTATGTTAGTTAAATGTATAGAGCAACTTTTGTGAAAGTCTCAAAAACATAGCTTAAAAATTCTGAAAATTATCGTTGATAGAATGAGATCAAAATCCTTTATTCCCTAAATGAAGCAAAAAGATGAGGGGCTGTATCCATATTCCATTGTTTAGTGCCTACAGAATATTGCACGTACAATTATATTTAGGTAAAACCCCTGATCTTTTTGCTTCCTTTAGGAATAACGGATTTTGAGTTGATTCTATAGGCTCCCATTTTCAGAAGTTTCAAGCTATGTTTTTGAAACTTTCACGGAAGTTGCTCTATACATTTAGCTAACACAATATACAAATGACATTTTGATATCATTGACGCATGCGCAATGAAAAATTATTTACTAAACATACTCATTTTTCATACAATTTTTATTATTTTCAAATTCTGATGTCAGGGTATTGTGTACAACGATGTTTGTCATATTTTCAGAAAAGAACATTATTTTATAATAAGAACTCTGCAAATTATAAGCAAAAAACTTAGGACTGTTTTTATAAAAACCTTAATTTCTCTACGAGTATACATGCTATCCTTGTAAAAATTAACACAGTACATTACAATAAGCCAATTAATCATAATGTGCACTTTGAAAGCTTTTGCTACATTAGTTTTGACAGGGTTATCCAAAAGATCTTCGTTCTTTTTCAATTTGTTGACGGTCCCCTGTTCGATTTCGGGGAAAACTCTTCGCGAAAATATGTGACGCGTACTATTTTGTTTACACACCTGGAGTTTCAGCACATTCCGATTCATATTTCTTTCATTACTTAAAAATAATTACTTAATTACCAATTATGCTTAAATTTTGGACACCAACAGTGTATATGAAATTTTATTTATGAAACTGCATCATATATTTATTTATAGTGCTAATAATTAAAAGATTGTATATTAAGATTTTTAAGGTATCAGTGTGTCATTATGTAGAACATTTTATTTTTGAAATAAAAGACATAGCTTTTTTAAAAAATGTTTAATATTTAAATGAATTTTTTTACATAATTAATTGTATATTAAATAATTACATTGTTTAGAATTACTTTTAAATCAAGTTGTTACTTATATATTAAAAAATATTTATTTTTATTGATAAATATGCATGTATATGTAATAGAAAATCATATTTTAAAAAAATTCGGTTTAAACCAAAAAAAAAAAAAAAAAACCATGGTTTTTGTTTTTGTTTTTAAATCGGTTTTTTACCAACCCTGCATTGTAATAAATTTTAAGATTAATCATCCCATTTATTATCCTGCTTCAATGTTCAATGTAAGTGTTATGTGTGAGTTTTCATTTTTCAACACAAAAATGTTGGAAAATTAGCAAAAAAGAGTGAAAAAAAAAAAAAAAAAATAAGTTTCCTGTCAGATTTTGCGAGTTTTATTTTAACATTCAGCACCAGTTATTTCTGCTTCAGTCTAGGGATGGGACGAATAGTGATTTGGCCGAATAGCCGAATACCGAATATTCGGCCAAATTTTAGACCGAATACCGAATATTCGGCCGGCCGAATAGTAAAAATTTTTTTCCAATAAAGAAAATAAATTTTGATTATATATAATTTAAAAAATAGGAGCTCATTAATAATTATTACTCTTAAATGTGCTTTTAAATGTATTTTTAAATTTGAAAAACTTATTTTAACACAAAAAAATTATGAAATTGCATTATATCCTTTATTCTAATGTACATCAAATTGTTTTTTAGTAAGTCAAGATGGAAAAATATTTCCATTAAAATATGAAGCATGTACTTCACTTTTACTATCAATTGATATTTCTCGTATCCAAAATCAATAATATTCTTAATCTCTCTCTCTCTCTCTCTCAGAACTCACAAGGACATATTTTCTGAAATAACCTTTAATGAAGTAAATTTGATCATTTAGAGTTCGTGTTCCTAGTGATAAGCAAATTTGTAAGAATGAGACTGTTCTGAAATGAGATGCCAAGCTTTAAATTACAAATTACATTAAAGCAAAAGATTATGCTTAAAGTAGAATGCATATGTTAACAAAATCTTTGACATTTGAATCAACGCATACAATATTCAACTTCAATATTCCACTTATTCAACAAGCATTAAAAGGATAAATGGAAATTGATAACAACATGAAGGAAGGAAGATTAAATTAAAAATTTATACATAATAATATTACATATTTAAGTCAGTAATTATGCAAATAATTATTTAAAAGTGAAAACTATAAAATGAAAAAATTATTTTGTTGAGCATTTAGAATTTATATTAAAATATTTATAAAACCATCTTCATAAAGCAAGTTGTGTCATCTAATGTATATCGAGTTTGACACCAGTTCTGCTTTCTGATATACCGTTGTAGTTGGAATGGTGATATATTATATTTAATTTTGAAAATGAATCTTCATTAACACACCTAGTGAATAAATTTTTTCATTTCTTACTTTATAGAAAATAAGTTATGAATTTCATTAGAGCCTTTTTTATATGTGCATGGAATTCGCAGGCATTAAAAAATATTTGAGCGTTTTAGAATAAGGCAGTATTTTTATATTTTGAATTGTAATATATCATTCTCTAATGATAACATTTCCCTTACAATTAAATCTCCAACTTGGGCAGCATTTTCTAGAATATCACTAACTTTTATAGGAAATACAGAAAGGCTGTATATTTTTTAGTATCTGAATAACTCTATATTTTGTAAGTAAGAGTGAGAATGACTTCATAAATGAAGTAGCCAATTTGGATTAGAGGGGAAAAAACTGCAAGAATGAAATTCTTTAAATCTGAAATTTATTTGGCAAGATATCTTTCACTATTCGGCGAGATTTTAGCAATATTCGGCAAGATATCTCTAAATATTCGGCTACAGGTATTCGACCGAAGTATTCGGTCAACAAGCTTTCAATATTCGGCAAAAGGGCCGAATAGGCCGAATACCGAATAGTGGCCGAATATTCGTCCCATCCCTACTTCAGTCAAACAATTCATTTCTACATTTAGTCTGGTTTGGAGCAGATTACAAAATCATTTATTAATTGATAAAGCTGTAAAGCTAATAAAAGTGTAATGCCATTTGCAATCAAAATTCACAAATATGACCAGGGTCGGACTGGGTCATTGTAAAGGGCGCAGACCTTGAATTTTTGGAGGGCGCAACTTTTTTTAACGAAACTCATTATTTTATCATCGTATAGGAAGCCAATAGTATTCATTAATAACAAACAGACTGTAAGAATATATAATAAAGCTTCACTAATCTGAATTAATTTAAGAGTTTAATATTTTTGGAAAACTTACTGCTCGAAAATAGTGGTATTTGACGTGGCATACTTTTTTATCAATTTATATCATTTGTTGTAAACTAAATTAAAGTTTCAAACAAATCAAGCAAGAATGTAAAATTTTTACAGAAAATACTATTCGAAATTAATATTTGACGCGGCATTCTTTATATAAATTTATATCATGTATTATGACGCATACTCTGCTTAACGTTAAAAAACAAAACTGATAACTGAAAAAAATCTCGAAACGCGTTCGCTTTTTGCGGCAGCGCATAACAATACATGCAACGTGCAAATTCTTACCAAAAAAAAAAAAGAAAAGAAAAGAAAGAGAGAAAGAAAGAAAGAAAAAGTGCATTTCCCAGGGTGGAAATAGTGCGAAGGAACCGGATGGATATAATATGAATAAGTATCCACAGTTCTATCTAAAGCTAAAGATATGTCTCATGAGGGGAGTATTCAAAAATTAGAAAATTGCTCCTTCCCGGACGAACCTACCTTGCCCTGAATTTGCCACGTTATAAATTATTTAATGTTAACCGTTTAAATGCCAATGTTCCCAAATGGGAACATTGCATTATTTGTAATACAAAACATATATTTTCGAACATAATAACGATGTCCCTATTTTTTCAATAATATATAAGGTTGATTTCAACTTTTGGAGAAAAAAAAAACTTATGTGTTTAAGCATTTATCACTGGTATAAGGAATATGCAAATTCATTAATTTGCAGAAAAATGTATTATTTGTTTTTATCTTCTCTCTATTACTTACATTTTATCACTAGGAATCTAAATGTTTGTGGAAGTCGAGAAAACACCCAAGAGCAATAGACAATAGCATTTAATAATTCGTTTATTATTAGTATGTATTCGTTTATTATTTTCAGCAAAATAATTTGTTATATTTGCATAAGTTGTCAATCAATAATCATATTCCAAATTGCGAACAGTGAAATGAGAATAGCCAAAAAACACTGCAGAATTTTTTTTTTTTTTTTTTTTTTTTTTTTTTTTTTAATTTGTATGCATAAATTAAAACATTTGAAGCCATAATAAAAGAAAAACAAAATTATAATTATATTGTGATATTAATCCGGCGTGTGAACGGTTAAAAAATAATACAGTAAAACCTCTAAATAACGGACACCTCGGGAACGCAAAAATTGTCCTCTATTCGGAGGTGTCCGCTATTGGGGAAACCTCAGAGATTCAATAATCTCTAAGAAATACTTAATGTTTTATTAATTGGCTTTTATATGTCCTAAAACTTCTATTACATGATTACTCAGAAATTAAAATTATTTTTTAAGCAATGAAACTGAAATAAAATTGTGTACTCCTTCATCCACTGTGTAGTACACTCTTGTGAAAAAAAAACTTACAAAAGTTTATGTTTGCTTGTGATTACATGTATTTTGTTTTTTAATGTGACGTTATTGGACATTATAGAGTTCCGGGGCGGAAAGAGGAGGGGGGTTGCACTTTTTAAGCATTAAAAACATAAAATCGCAAAATCATCCAGGGGAACATTTCGAATACTCTGGGAGATGTCCCTCGTGGGAAACTTGCTGAATTCAACATTGGACGTGGGGGAGAGGGACTTTCCCCAGACCATCCTCTACATTTATCTATGATCGCAAAATTTGTGATACATTTCCTCAATAAATTTAAACGCTTTTAACCTTTTTTTTAAAAAAAAATTTTCCTCGATAAAAGATACTTTTTCATTCTTTACCGTCGAAAATGGTGTCCGCTATTCGGAATGTCCGTTATTCCGATGTTAAACATAGACAAATTTAAGTTTTGGGAGTGGGGATTAGAAAATTGTCCGTTAAATAGAGGTGCCGCTATTCGGGAGTGTCCGTTATGGAGGTTTTACTGTATTTATCTGAGCGCTCAGTGAAAAAACGCAATAAACAACTTATCTGAAAAAAAAAGAGAGAGAGAAAATTGGCCCTCTTTTCTCCTCTCCTTCCACCAAAAAAACCACGCACTGTAAATTTATAAATTTGCTGTTAGGCAATTTTAATTATTTGTCAGAAACATTGCGGCACATTTGACAATCTCTCATGGGACACTGATGTGCCGCGGGACACGGGTTGAGAAACAGGGATATGAATGGTAATATAAAAATAAATAAAAACATAATCCTAATTTTTCAAAGTTAAAACGTTTCCACTTGTGAAAATGACTTCATATCCTAAAGAAAGTCGTGTCTTTTTCTTTCGTAAAGCTAATTTTTTTTTCTAAAATTATGATATAGTTTTCAATTAATGTACACTACACTTGCGCTAAAATTAAAAGTTGTTAAATAAAGTAAATATTGAAATTGAATGTATGAAACTATGCTATTGGTTTTTTCACCCTTTCGAGACGGCGTCTCTTACATAAATTTTATTTGGCTGAAAAGACAAATATTATGTTTATTTATTAATGGTGCCAAAAACATATTTCACAGTTATCTTTTAACGATGCACATGTATCACCCGTTCCGAAAGGGTTAAACATAGATATATCAATTTAGATCCTCAACAACATGTAATACTTAAATAAAAGTTTGTCTTTATCAGATTAATAAAAATCGCTCCAATTTTAACTTTTCGTACATGTACAGCCTTAAAAAAAGAAAAAAAAAAGGAATAACGGATGAAATACCCATTTTTAAAAAACATCAAAGTGACAGTACTATATCAGTGGCGTAGCTAGAACGGGTGACACCCAGGGCAGATGTAAAGGGTGTCACCCCCCCCCCCAATTCGTCAATCATAACTCTACGTTATTACAAAAAATTCCCTTACGATTTCTTATTTACTTATCCTCCTGTATAAAAAGAAAACCACAGGAGCGACTCCTCACTTAATCCATAGTCCGCATAAGTCAGTGTCGTGTCTGTATGTAGAAAATTCTTTTTTTTAAAGTTTGCATTTGCTAACTACTCGTTGGATGGGTTGGTTTTTTTCCCAGGGGCAAATGTTATTTATACACACCATTCTGTATAACATTTCAAATTCTCTAAGAAAAGAAAATTAATTCTGTTGCATCGTGCTCTAGAAATTTCATTTTACATCAGACTTCTTTTCCAAAATGTATAAGAATATATATATTTATTTGCAAATAAAGATTGTGTATCACCCCTTACAGGGTGACACACAGGGCGAACCGCCCCCCGCTTGCTACGCCACTGTAAAAGAATATGCCAAGTTTATGCCAAAGCATAAATTTTCTAAATGAATATATAATTGAATCGTACTACTTTTGTTATTAAGATCCTCTTTTTTTTTTACCCATACAAAACCGCAACGATAAATGAGATATCATATGAAAGGTTTTCCACATAGTATACTTATATTTCGCTTCAACGCGTTGTTTAATTGAAAATGAAATTGGTTAAAATAACAGCAAATAATCTCAAAGATTGCAATGCGAAAGCTTCGTATGATCTACTGACAAATAATAAAACATTGGGAACTGTGATTTTTACAGAAAATACAGGTGATAACAGCTTAATTGCTTTATAAATTACGATTGATCCGAAAATATATGAATTTAGTTCGATCAAATGAAAGATTACATTTCTGATTAGAAGGGGAAAGCATGTAAATTACAAAAAACAATCGTCGAAAAAACTAAGTAAATTATATATCGAACAAAATAACTTTAAAACCTTTGGAATAGATTTTTATACATAAAAACTATTTGGACAGAATCAAATATTCTGCTGTAGACAGTATTCAGCGATTCCACCGTATACAGAGTTTATACTAAAAATCATAGCGGGGAACTTGAAAATCATTTTTATGTTAGATTTATTTCTGTCTTATGCAAAATAGAAAATACCGATTAAAAAAAAAAAAACTTATAAACAGGATAGAATAGAACATTGGAAGGGATATGAAGTGAACTTTCAAAGGTCGCCATAGTACCATGGGTGAAGTGTGGTGTTGAGGAGCCCTACCTTACCATATGTAGTGCCGTGTGAAAGGAGAGGGGGCGATTGCCGCAGGCGCGGTAATTTAGTCGGGCGTCAAATTTATACTTACAACGTCATTTTTTGGCCTGCCACAAGAAAAAGTTGGAGGACGGCGCCAAATTGAACCGGGCGCAGCTCTTCGCACGCTCATGACCATACATGGGTGATTCTACGATAAGAGGCAATTTCCACGGCAATCCGTTTAAAGCAAATTTTTTATTCTAAATGATGCTATTTTTTGCAATGAATCGCATCATCTTAATATACTTCATTAAATAACATCACGATTGAATGCCTAATTAAAACACATTTTTCTGAAATTTCTTACAAAGTCTAAAAAAGTCTCTCCCCTGGCATGTTCCCTTGCCGGTTTCAATTTAACTTTCAAACAATACATATATTTTTTCCATCAGATGCTTAACTAAAGTATGTTTAATTGGAATTTAAGTAATTATACTTACGTATTATAAAATGAAAAATAAAATAATTTTGTTAATTTCAAATAATTTTTAAAATTAATTTTTGTCCCGCTTTTTTTGTGTATCTACCCTGTCAAATTTCGTTCCGTTGAAACAAATATAAATCGAAGGATAGCTATATCGGAAGTAGCGCTTAAGGACATCTATTGGCTTGAAGTTAGCAATACTAAACGCGGAAGCCATTTAAGCGTCACCATTTTTAGTTGTTGCGATTTGACCGTGCAGTGTAGTGGTTTCGCACGGTGATTGTGTATCTCCCCTGGTAAGTCATCTTGTGTATCTACCCTGTCAAATTTCATTCCGTTGAAACAAATATAAATTGAAGGATGGCTATATCGGAAGTAGCATCTATTGGCTTGAAGTTAGCAATACTAAACGCGGAAGCCATTTAAGCGTCGCCATCTTTAGTTGTTGCGATTTGACCGTGCGGTGTAGTGGTTTCGCACGGTGATCGTGTATCTCCCCTGGTAAGTCATAAAACTTATAATATTCATTTAATTCAATTGCATTTACTGCCCTAATTAAACAATGCCGTAATAATTAAAGTGAAATACACAATTAACCCAAAAACTAATTCAGTCAGTTAAAAAATTTGAATTTACATGAAAATGTCTCTCCTCTGCCATATTTCCCCTGGCAAGATAACTGCCAGGGGAGAGAGTCACTGACCAGAAAAAGTTATAAAATATGTATAAAGTGACTTGCCCTTGTGGGCACGCCTCAACTCCTACTGGTAACTTAGAAAAATATCTCATTAAATGAAATTTAAACTTCTGAAAAACAGCTTTCAAAGTAGTGAGAAGAGGGGCTGGTCGGGGTTTTAATCTTATGTCGGTACGACGATGTTTAATTCGACACCCCTGGTGGGTTAGTGACATTTAAAATTTCAATAGTTAAACTTTAATAATGTTAGCCTAGTAATACAGAAAATGATCAATATGAAATGTTGATAATGCATTGTTATAACCTTCAAAATAACTTGACATTTCATTAAATCAAGTAAGTATATTTTCTTAATGCTAAATCAGTCACTAAATTCATTATCAATCTGTAAAAATTCATGCAAAGTGATTTTCTAAATGATGAAACATTGATTTAAAACACTTATTAAATAGACAACAATAGTATAACGTAACTTGAAAAACAACTTGAAATAAACTGACTATTTGTCAGTAAAAAAAATAATGAAATAAACAATAAACATATTTTATACTCATCTTTCAGAGATGGGTTCTGTGTCCTTTCCCTTGCCTTTAAATTCCAGTATAACTTTCATAAACGAATGCTAGGAAAAAACTTTGAAGACTTCTAATAGCCATTTCGGTAAAGAATAATTTTCACTTCATATTCCAAAGCTATGCACCGATACCGCAGAACGAAGCAGAACGAATAGACTTTTAAAACCACCGGTATTTATTTTTCCAGCCGGTCTTAAAAGCATTGCCAGATACAGTACTTAAATTCAAACGAAAAACCAAAGGACTCAAGAACCGATCTCTGATTGGCTGAAAAAAAAAATACGCCAATAAACTTCACAATTTGTGAAGTTCACCGGCACTTACGAAAACTTACTCTCCGCGCAGGGAGATTGCGTTGCGTTTTGCGTCAGCGTAACTGACGATTACCTGAAGCGACTCCATGCGACAACCAACCATGCATGCGCTCAAATTGGCGCTAGAAAAACGTAAACATCTACGATGCAGCTGGAATTTAATAGCTTAAATGAAAATAGATAAACGTAAGTGCAAAGAAATAAATAGGTTACTTTTAAAATAAGATAAACTTACGTTTTAAAAAAAGGGGGGGGGGGGAGAGAAAACTTAAATATGAATTTTTTTTTTTTTTTTTTTTTTTTTTAACACTGATTATTCTTACTGCATCAATATTTGTCGAAATTTCAGAAACTGATCTTTGCTCAATGCTTTAGTAAGCAAGTCGGCTAAATTTTCTTTTGAAGACACATGTTTAATATCAAAGACACCGTTTTGATAAAGGTCTCTCACAAACTTGTACTTTAAATCAATATGACGAGTTCAGATATTGTCCGTCGTTGTCTTTGTAAAAGAGATGGCTGCTGTATTATCGCACAACATGATAGGTCGCTGTATTGAGCCTGGTTGGAATAGTTGAGGAAAGAATTTCGATACTTCGTGGATAGTATCAGATAGGAACTTTATTTCTTTTGCAGCTTCGCTAGCTGATATAAACTCGGCCTCCATTGGAGAGAGAGCCGTGCAGGTCTGCTTGGCGACACGCCATTGTATGGGATTGTTGTTTAAAAGGATTATGTGACTTGACCAGGATTTACGATCATCTAGATCGTTTGCCCAAGATGCATCGACGTAGGTTACAATTTGTAAAGGTGGTTCCGATGATTGGAGCTTCAGTCCCAGGTTAGCTGTGTTGGCCAGGTAGAGCAGTATTCGATACAACGTCCGATAGTGCTGGTGTGATGGCTTTTCTGTATATTGCGAGATTGAAGATACGTACCATGCTATATCGGGTCTACATCTGTGGCTTATGTATTGCAAGCAACCCAGTAAACTTCGGAATGGAAGGTTTTCGGGCAGTTCTTCACCCTCTTTAGCTGAAACTGGGATAAAGCCAGGAGAAGCTGGTAATGTTATCCTAGAAAGACATTGAACATTAAACTGTTGCATACACTTTTCAATATATTGAGAGCAGGTTATATTTTTAAACTTATTATCTTCTTTGTTGAACTGTATTCCTAGTAATGTGTGAATGGCTCCCAAATTTTTAACTTCGTAAATATTTTCTATTACACCAATAACTTCCCGTAAAGCATCCTCATCTTTTGCAAAAATGGGGAAGTCGTCAACATAGACCAAAACTATTGCAATATTCTTATATACGTAGACGCAATTTACCCCAGGTACTTCAGAAAAATTATTTGCGATAAGTTTTGTATGGAGGTCGTGGAACCAACACCTTCCTGCCTGGTGCAGGCCATAAATTGCTTTATTAAGTTTAAGAATGTAAGTTTCCTGACCTGGTATTACGTATCCACATGGTTGTCGAATATATGTTTCCTTATCGATGTTTCCATACAAGTAGGCACACTTTACGTCAAGTAGGCAGTTTTTCCATTTGAATATCATTGAGAATAAAACAATAAAAAGACGTATCAAAGAAAAGTTGACTACTGGAGAAAAAGTTTCATTGTAGTCTAACCCCTCTCGTTGGTTGTTTCCAAGCGCAACCAATCTGGCTTTGTAAGTTTGAACTTCTCCAGATGCATCTCGTTTTACCGTGTAAACCCATCTCGTACCGATGACTTTCTTAGTGGGGTCGAATGGTACTGGAGTCCAGACTTTCCTTGCTAACATAGTTGAGATTTCTTTATTCATGGCATCTTTCCACTGTTCCGCTTGTGGGAGAGTCGCAGCATGTTTTGCAGACTTTGGAATGACAATTTCTGTTAAGTTAGCTTCATGAATTTTAGAAAAGGTAATGGGTCCTTGATAATCATTATTTGTTGAAAAATTAGCTACGTCAGAGTCATATGAAAGATTGTTTTGCTTACAGTATTCATCAAGGTCTTTAGTACTTCGTAAACGTTCACCAGTGGGTGCAATTATATAAATGTCATGCCTACCTGCTGACGCCCCCCTTCTTCTTGTAGTGATGATTCTTGTGAAAATGAGTTTACTATCCTCCTCTTCGTTGCCATCACCAGTAGTGTCATATTCAATCTTTTTAACAAAATCATACTCATCTTCTGAACTTTCTTTATCTGAAGAGTTGTCGTTTGATTTACCGGCACTTAGTTCCTTGTTTTCATCATCTGGCTTCTTTTCTTTTGTTATTTCTGCTAATGTTGGAATGCTAGAAGTAGAAGGTTCTTCGGGATGTACGTCAGGCAAAACATGACTAGAGGATGAACCTACAGTAAACGGTTCTTCAAAATCGTGAATACTGTTATGAGACACTTGTGGTTGTTGCTTTGGATTTCCTAATTGAGCTTCATCAAATGTGACGTGTTTTGATTCAATAATTCGGTTTTCACGAGGAAACCAGACTCTATAACCGGCTGTGCCGAGTCCATATCCAATAAACACACCACGTTTAGCCCTGGGCTGTAACTTGTTACGTTGTTGCTTTGGCTGGTGGACATATGCTACACAGCCATAACGACGAAAATGGCGAACTGATGGCTTTTGTCCATACCACCTTGAGAACGGGATTGCATTAATTCCTGTATGTAGGATTCTATTACGAATATAGTTCACTGCCATTACGGCTTCAACCCAGAGTTTGGGAGGGAGGTTAGCTGCTTGACTAAAGGTGCGAACCCCTTCAAAAAGTACTCGATTATAACGCTCAGCAACCCCATTTTGCTGTGGGCTGTATGCCGAAGTTGTTTCGTGCTTAATTCCTAATTTGGTGACTAAATCATTTATTTGCTTATTGCAGAATTCGAGGCCGTTGTCGGTGCGAATGACCTTTACTCTTCTTTCGGATTGTCTTTCAATAAACTTTATAAAATTATTTACTTTCGAAGGAACCTCATCTTTCGTTCGCAGGGGATAACAAAAAGCTCGGCGACTGTAGTCGTCAATGAAGGTCAGAAGATACCTATGTCCGTTTCTAGAGCCTACTGGCGCAGGACCCCAGATGTCAGAATGAATGAGGTCTAAAATTGCTTTAGAACGAATATGTGAAAGCCTTGGATGAGTAGCTCTTGTGCTCTTACTTAATATACATGGCTCACATTTTTGTTCGGAACCTTGAAGTTTATCGCAACCCTCAATAAGTTTATTATTGACCATCTGCTTAATGACTTTAATATTACTATGGCCGAGTCTCTCGTGCCACAGCATGATATGTTATTTCTATCTGCTGCATAAGCTTGATTAAAGTTAAGTCGGTTATGAATAGGTAATCTGCTACTATTATACGTTTGCGTTTCAATTTTGTCAGAAACTTCATTACATCCCGAGTTAACTATTTTGGAATTAGGTTCAACTTTTGGTTTATCTTCCTGGGCTGAATTAGATTTTGAACTTAAACTTGATTTAGATTTCAATTCTGGCCTGGAAGAAGTTTTAACTTTACTCGCAAATGAGATATGATTTTGACTGGGTGGAGTTGGAATATTAGAAACTTTACTTTCTGATTTAGCTTGGGTTGAAGAATTTGACCGAAATTTTACTTTAGTTTCTTTCTCCGCTTCCCCACTATCTGATTTAACTTGGGATAACTTTTCATGTTGGAGTTCTGTTCCTTTGGATTTTGTTTTTAGAGCTTTAAGAACATAAAAGTTATTTTTACGTTGAGCGGTGTATAAATATTTCCACTTACTGTCATAAATTTTGAAACCGTTATCGAGTTTAGCATGTAAACCAGCCTTGTCCATTTTACTCATACTTATGAGGTTTCGGTGTATATTTGCAGGGATGAGATTCTTCCGCGGATCCGCGGTTTTCAGCTTTTTTGTTATTTTTAAATTCCAAATTTTCTGATTTATCAAAAAAATACAGGACGCGTAATTTCGTCAAAAAATCTCGAAAAAACGGCAAATTTCCTTAAAAGATCGCCAAAAAAGACTAATTTCCGGCCAATTTTGTCAAAAGATTCGCGAAAGAATGGTTAATTTCGTCACAGAATACCGAAAAAACGGCAGATTTTGACAAAAATCGCGATAAAACGACAATTTTCGTCCAAAAATCGCGATAAAACGGTGAATTTCGCCAAATGTTTGCGAAAAATCACAACTTTTGTCAAAAAATCTGGATAAATCGGTAGATATCGTCAAACGATCGCAATAAACTGGTTTATTTCGTCAAACGATCGCGAAAAAACGTAGATTTCGTCAAACGATCGCGAAAAAATGACAGATTTCGTCAAAACATTCGCAAAAAATGGCAAATTTTTGAAAAAAAAAAAAAAAAAAAAAAACTTTAAATTTTGCCAAAAGATTCCAACAAATGACAGATTTCATGCAAAGAGTGTGTTAAAACTAAAAATTTCATCAAAGGAACTCTGAAAAAAACTAACCCAAAAATTTTCAAAATAACCGGTTTTTGCATTTTAGTCTTTTCCAAATGAACAAGTTCAAGTTTTGCATCTAAAAATGACTTATCAGTGAGGACCCACTTTTGTAAAAAAGAGACCCAGAATTTAGTTCTGGGTCCTGGAGATCCAGGATTTTTAAAGTCCAGCGACATCACTAGATAATCTTTAATGTGTAATATCCAAGAAAAAAGCAGGAGAAAGAAATTTACCTTGTGCAAGAGCAAAGCTAAACAACAAAGAAAATTTCTATTTTCTTTTCCCTAATACTTAACCAAAAGTGTCTTACTGTTAGAAAATTTCAATAAAAAAAATATTCATGCAAATAACAGGGTTTTATTAATGTACTGTATCTTTATAAACTAAATTTTCATTAGAGTAAGTATAAATAATTTCTGCAATTCACGTTAATAATTTTCTTTTAATTTAATTTACCAAAAGCTAAATTGTACGTTATATATTAATACAATTATATTTGTTGCGATTGACATTCCTGTCATTGCTCAAAAGTCGTTCGCGCAGTTTTCAGCTTTTTTGCTTTTTGGTCAATCTCATCCCTGATATTTGGCACATACATGACGTCAGTAAGTTCAAGAGTATGAATTTTATCTTTATCTTTAATTTGAAAAGAAACTCTTCCTACACCTCTCACTAGATGGGGAGTGGTTCCCATACGGACAATAGCTCCGGGAGGGGGTAACTTAAGAGAAACAAAAAAGTTTTTATTTTGGCAAACATGTGCCGTACTTGCAGAGTCAAGTGTCCATTCCCAACATGGGGGTAACAGTTCTGAAGAATAACAATCATTTGTTTCTAATTCAGTAAAAAATGTGTTATTAGGCTTGTCACTTTTAGATTTTAAACTTAAATTTTTATTTCTACAAAATTCTGATTTATGACCTCGTTTACCACAGCCCTTATATGAAAAAGTAAATAAACGGGAAAAAATCATAATTTAAAGGTTTTTGATCAAACTCAAACTTTTCTTTTTGGTTGAATCGTCTGTTTTTGAACATCTTATCGTGGAATCACCCACATACAAAATTCGTGACAGACGCAACGTTTTGATTGTTACATTTAATATACAATATTAAAACAGTTCTGTTTTCATATTAAAATAAAATTTTTAACAAAAAGAAGTTTGAATTACCTTTTTCTGATGGGAATATTCTTTCTAAAATTGTTTAGATATATATTTAATAACAAAAATACTTTTAATAAAAACACTTATGGTTTTTAAATTAAAAACAAAACACTAAACTTTATGGACACACAAAGCTTACGCCTTTGAAATGAATGATTTTACTGCAAACTAAATAATAATAATAATAATAAATCAAATCGAAGCAAAAGCGACGATCTTTGGTGCCAGACAGTCTGCATGTTTCTGCTTGCATTCGATGCCGTTATTGGTAACATTTAAAACAAACTTTAGATTTTAAAAGATTTGGATTGGATGTTACCCTGAACAAAGAAACAGTCAAGAATAAACAACATAATTATTTTTCTTTGCAAAAAGATTAATTTTTTTTTTTTTTTTTTTTTTTTAAATGTTTAAAAAATTATCGTTTTTAAAAAAAGATATATAAAGAATATTTTTAACCATGTTATAGTTATTCTAGTATTGTCATATTTTTATTTTTTGTTTTATTTTATTTATTTATTGTCTTTTTTAAACTATTAACTTCACGTAGATAAGGGCGCAGATTTACTTGATTGAGGGCGCACCGGCCCACGGGCCGGCGGGCCAGTCCGAGCCTGAATATGACCGACACTGACTTCTATGACAATCTAATTTAACATCTAATACTATCACAATATACAGTCAACTCTGTGAAATTCGCCAATGTGTAATCTGCTATTGCCTAACTGTTATCAAAATTATGTGTTGAAATGTAAACAATGAAAATTGACATTAATAATTAAACACACAAAGTTAAATTTGGTATACATTTTTTTCAGTTAAAAATTTTCCAGAGAATAACTACCGTAATTTCTGGAAGAAACGCCGCAGCGTTTACAAATTTTAAACTGAAATTTCAAGCGATGCGGCGTTTCTACCGATGCGGCGTTTACGAGCATTTTTTTTTTTCAAACAAGCGTGATATTTTTCTGAATTTTTCCGAAAATTAAAAAAAAAAAAAAATCGATCATAATTCCAAAATTTCGGACATAAAATGTATCGCGAATTCCGACAAATGGTTGCAAAAACAAATTAATTTCGATTTCATCAAAATATCGCGAAAAAATGTCAATTTTCATTAAAAGACTGCAAAAAGTTGTGCAAATTTCGCATTAGATTACAAATAAACGGAAATTGCATTTTCGAATGAATTTCCTGAATTTCCCCCTCTCCTTCTTTTATAACTTTCAGAAAATTTGTTCTGAATCCGATTTTTTCCCCCCGTTCCAAAGATTCAGTGATGAATCATGATGAAATGAATGAATCCATGAATCTTTGATGAAATGTGCTTTTTTTCAAAGATTTTTTTAAATTGATTTCATGCTTTTTTTTTACAAATTTCTCCTTTTTTCTGCGTTTTTCGACAGAATTTACGTTTTTTTAACCAATTTTTTTTTCAAGTATTGTTTCAATTATCAAGATTCATGATTCATTCAAAGATTCACGATTCATTCCTGAAAATTTTGTGAAACGATCGTGGAAAAATCCCGTGTAAGCGCCCCTCTCTAATTATTTTATGATTTTTCGTCACGTTTGGGGGGTGGCGGATCAACGGTATTTTACGGTACTGTTAGAAAAAAAAATCACCGTATCCGCTGCGCCGCACTAAGCATATTTTTACTTTTAAACTCGTATGCGTTGCGGTGCTTATTCCCGAAAATACGGTATTTAAATAATATTAATTTTGTATTTATTTATTAATTTCTGATTAATAATTTCATTTTTATGATTTCTTAATACAGCTTATTAATGTGTTTCTGTTTAACATGTTAACTGCGATTACCGCGGAAATTTCACCTGCGGCGTTTACGACCATTTTCTAAATTTTTTTGAGTGATTTTCTGCTATGCAGCGTTTCTTCCAGAAATTACGGTATTTAAATATAAATTCGATATAAATATTTAAATTTCCTTGAGTAAAAAAAAAAAATTATCTCTGAGCAAAAAATAACAAGTGTTCATAGACTAGAAAAAAAAAAAAAAACTGAAACTACTATTATGTAGTGTTGTTGTCTATGTTTTAAATGTTCTTTAGTCTTAGTTATTAAATATATCATCACACCGATATAGCATTAAGTTTTCTTTTCTATTGTAATTTTTGTGCAGTTATTCCTAATTTATTGTCAGACTTTAAAACATAAAATGAAACGAATGAATGATCTATAATCCACCAAAATGTATTGTCTGCCAAATTCTCACTCCGAAATGTGCTGATTTCTCAGAATATATATATCTCAGGCTATATATGTAGCAAATTTTGCTAAAATTTTCAAATATATTATAAATTCATTTCTTAAAAACTGTTTTTTGATTTGAAGTGAAAGAAAAGAACTATAAATTTAGCAGTGGCGTAGCTAGCGGGGGGCGGTCCGCCCCGGGTGTTACCCTCTAAGGGGTGTCACCCAATCGTTATTTGCAAATATATATATATATATTAGGGATGCACCGAATAGTGATTTTGGCCGAATACCGAATGCCGAATATTCGGCCGACAGGTGAACCGAATTGTAATTGTTGGGCCGAATACCGAATATTCGGCTTTCCAAATACTTTTTATTTTTCAAAATTTAAAGGTATTAAAATGTTACTTTTAAAAACAGTTTTACATAATATTTAATAAAAGAAACTTACATTTTGATAAACAAGAGCTTTGTATAAGAGCATTTAGTATTGAAAAAAATCTGCCTTGAGTTATTTAAGAAGCGCAATTATGAAACTTTAATAAAATTTTCTACGAATCAAAACAAACATTTTAAAATCAAATAATGAACAAATGGTCGAAGAAAAACTTTACAGTCTGATAATTGTCCTTTTAAAATAACTCAAGGCAGATTTTTTTCAATATAAGGTACAAATACTTTCAACTTAATTCTGAATAAAGGTATGTTGGGTTCATAGTTCTTTTCTTGTGAATGGTGGCATTTTCCATCCTTCCCATCATATCATATTTTACAGAAATCAAAAATGTGAGTTGTGAGTGAAAATAGGGCTGCAAAAAAGCCTGCTTTTTCTAAAAAAGGCCTGGCCGGCCAGCTTTTATTGAAAAAGATCGGTCTTTTGTGGAAAAAGCCAGTTTTATTGGCTTTTTTCCAACGCATATATTTATTACTATTTATTTTAACAACTTCTTTTGTTAATTACCTTACAAATGGCCTTTTAATGTGAATTAAAACTAAAATTTTATAAAATTCATTTAAAATCATGTTTTAGATGTCCACTTTTATAGCCAGTTAATAATATATCACAAAAATCTCATAAATAGCCAATATGATAACAGACATCTATGGAATATCTGTTATATCCAGTGGCACATCTTATGCTTAGTTAAGTTATTTTCATGTTATTATGGTTAGTTAAGAATTATAGCCAAATAAATAATATACAAAATGATATACTATTTATAAAATACTTCACTTGAACAATGGCTCCTAGCATATGAATGAGTATAGTATTATGAATAAAAATAGTCACTTGTTATGTAAGAAGTTTACAAAGCAGCATTCTACTTTAAAAATAAGAAAAAATAAATAATTTTGACATAGCTTTTATATTTACTTCTCTTTCTAAGTCCAGTAAATTCTCTGTAAGCCAGACTGAGCACGGTGGAAATTTGTCAAGCTCGAAAAGGTTTTTCAAGTCCTTGTGAATCCATACAGTGTAAAATTTGTCTAAGGCAGAATATCATTTACTGTGAACAATTTTCTCAGTTCTGATTGATTCTGACTTATACAGGGTTTACTGTACATCCCCTTGTCTTCATTTGTTTTTTCTTATAAGGAAAAAGCAGCTGACATTATGTGGGTTGAATTACTGCGGGGTTGCAATAGCAAGAAACATCTGTCTGTTCTTTATATCTCCTGCCGTACACATGAACTCGAGCAATCTGATTGGTCTCTGTTTAACAGGTCCATGATATGGCCTATATTGCCATAAATGTTCCTGCAATGATCACTATGATAAAAATGCAGTGGTGTGGAAAATTTGTTGATGGAAATGTTTGTAAACATGCTCTTTCCTTCTGTATATATTCACAGTACTCCTAGGGTTATCCTGTCGACCAAAAAAACTATCGCCAAATTATAAGATTGCATGCCAATAATGGATGATTGTGAATGCCACATTCAATGACATTAAACACAATAGACATGTTTAAAACGTCATTAAGTGATCTTTAATTCCACTTTTTATTTGTATTTTTATTTGTGTTTTATTAATTTATTTGTTTTTTCGTTATTTAAAATAAAAATTATGTCAACATGTATAACTTGGCTATTAGCTTGGCGATTTTTATAATTTGGCGAAAATGGTCGACGGGATAACCTACTAGTACCATATTGACTAAATATTTTGTTCTTGTTCCTTCACAAATCTTCCCACATATTAAAAGGAAAGGAATTGATTTGGATCAATTAGTAAACTTACCCATCCACAAATTTCTCGTATTAGGAGAGGTTTAATGTTTAATCTAATAGGTTACTGGATTAGCAAGATTCCAGGAACTAACGCATTTAAGCTTAAAGGAATATAGATATGGGAGAGGATATTTAAAATAAAATTTCAACAAATGGTTTTGTTTGGAATAAGATCAGTGTAGTACTGATATTTAAAATGTAAGTCAAATGACTGGTATTATATTTGGTAAAAATCATTTGAACTACTTCAAAAAAATTTTTATTGTTCAAATTTTCTAATAAACATTCTTTCTATCTGTTGATCACAAGAACATTTCTACTGTCAATTCACTTATATTTTAATTGACAATTTATTACAGTTCATTTTTATGACAACAGTAATTAAATAGTTATTAATTAATAATACTTTTAATTTTAAGAGTAGTTTTTATAGAAAAGAAAAAAGTTTTAGTAAAAGCCGGCTTTTTTAAAAAAAAAGCCGGCCTTTTGCAAGCGGTTTAAACCAGAAAAAGCCGGTCGGTTTAAACCGGCCCGGCTAATAGCCAGCAGCTTTGGTTGAAAATATGTTATCTTATTTATTGTCTATACCAGGCCTGTCCAGTAGAGATGAGTTCGGGCTCGTTTTTCGGGGCCCGGGCCCGCCCGAGCCCGACGATTTTAAGACCGAGCCCGCCTGAAGCCCGAAAACTTTTTTGTCACCAGAGCCCGAGCCCTATACCAAAAATATACAAAATAAAACTCTATTGTATTTAAAAATTGTTTCAAATGTAATATCTCATTTTTAAAAACTTCTTACATAGATATGATTTTTAAATGAAAATTTAAATTCATTCTTATCAAAATTCGTATAAAATAAAAATATACTTCATATGTAAAAGTATTCTCATATTCTTTCCTCCTTTAACAAGCAAATTTGATGGAAACGTTTTTGTTTAATGAATAAATGCATGAAATTTGCAGAAATTACTATTTGTAAGCTAGCGAATCGAACAACGTTTTTCAATTTTCTGTAAAAAGTGTACATATTTCATTATAATGGATTATTTTCTCATAACAATCTTCCATGATTGACAGATACCTGAAAATCAACGTAAATTAAAAAAAGTGACATTGTTTTTTTAAAGGTCATATGTTTTTATAGAAAAAGAGGAAACACTGATCGATTGCTTTCTGTTGGAATAACATGGTAATAAAATTTACTTACGGAGAACAGTGACTTCGGGAAGGAACAACATCCTCAGCAATAGCAGAATTCATATTTATGATGACAAATGTATATAATAATCACTAAAGTTATTTTCATAAAAAAAAGACTATGTTTCATGCACAATCGAGTACGAGTATTAAATAAATTTGAAAACCTCCAGCTAATTCTTGTCTACCAAAAACCGAAGAAAATAATATCTTTGTGTTATGTAACTAAATAATAAATAAATAAACGATCCCATTAAAAATTATGTTCTACAAACGAAAAGCCAACAAAGATTAAATTTATTGTTATGTTTGTTATGGGCGCCATATAAATAGATCGTTGGAGGAAGTTCCGCAGATATAAATCTGTAATTATCACAAATTTTCTTTTGAAACTGCAATGAAAAACTAAAATAAATAAACAAGCCTTCAGTTCTCCCGTCATTTTGATAAAAAAGTAATAAAATGACTTGAAAAGGAATTAGTAAGCAATTTTAAGTGGAAAAAGTTATTTCAATCCTTTCTACAGATGAGTAAATAAAATTTTTTGGCTTTAGAAAAAATGAGCCCGGGCCCGCCCGAGCCCGAAGTCTAAAATAAAAATAGAGCCCGAGCCCGTGTCGGGCCCGGGCTCGGGCTCGGGCTTTCGGGCTCGGGCTGAGCCCGTCTCATCTCTACTGTCCAGTCCAACCTTTTACAAAGCAGGGGCTCATCTCAACTTTTGGCAAGCAATTAAGGGTGCCATTATTAAAATGGCTCAAAACATGAAAAAAAATCGTATTTTTAATATTAATAGCATTTTATACATGCGAATGAGACTTAATGTCCCTATAAATCTAAAACGCCATGTTTAAAAAAAATAATCGAAAATTGTAATAAATTTTGAACAATACATTTTTTGGCGAGGGATTATCTCAAACAATTTTGAATTGATAGAAGCCAGAAAATAAAATATCATCTATTATTAAAATAAAATGACAATTAGAGATACTGTTAGTTTTTTTTTGGGGGGGGGGGGGGGGACGCGTACTCTGCAAATCCACACTTTTTTTCGGAAGGTCTAAATTTGCCATTGAGTGGGCATGAAAAAGCCTGAAAAATTATCATTAATTAATGATTGTTAATAAGTTATTACAAAGATTATTTGTGAATTGACCAAAATCGATTATACTAAACAGAAACAATGCTAAAGTAGTTGGATGTGCCAATCCCAAAACTTTCTTCTATCTCATAAGTACATTTTAATATTTAAAAAAAATAGTAACTCATTTTAATGCTTTAATAATTTAAATTCAATACCATACCAACTTTGATTTTCATCTTAAATTTCTACTTCAATCAATTAATCGGAGTAAAAACGAATTTCCGTCTCTGCACGAGCCGATAAACAATAGAATGATAGGCAGATTTTTTTTTTTTTTCAAATTCAGGGAGGACCTACTTGCCTTAATAAAAAATAATCATATACAAAAAATTTATTTCAGTTCTAGAACTAACTTCATACTTTTATGTAGTGCAATATTGAAAATGGCATAAAATTCGTTATTGCAGCGCCCCCTTCCGAAGGATTTTTTTCAAATTCAGAGAGGACCAACTGGCCATAGTCATACACATACACAAAAAATTTGGTTCAATTCGATGCATAACTTCATATACTTTTGGTCGGTACAATATTGAAAATGGCACAAACATCGTGATTGCAGTGCTCCCTTCCGGCAGAATATTTTCAACTTCAGGGAGGACCAACTAGCCATTACACTTACACAAAAAATTTGGTTAAATTCTATGCATAAATTCATATACTTTTGGTCGGTACAATATTGAAAATGGCACAAAATTCGCGATTGCAGCGCCCCTTTCTGGCAGAATATTTCAAAACTGAAGGAGGACCTGCTTGCCACAGCCAAAAACATTCACAAAAAATTTGGCTCAGTTGTATGCATAACTTCATACTCTTTTTGATGGTAGAATGGCGACATACACACACACACACACACACACACACACACACACACGGACAAACAGACATTTTGTAAAAACAAGTTTTTTGGAATCCCTGACCCCTAAAACGTGTAAATCCGTCGAAAACCGGAAGTCGAAAAAAAATCTCGATTACAATACTTTCTTCTATTGAAGATAGAAGAAAGTAAAAAAAAAATGAATACAAATGTGAATAAATTAATTTTATCTTTAATCGATAATCACTGTCTTCATACAGAAGTAATCGAAAATCTATTGATGTGATGCAGATATTCAAAAACATGGTTCGAATATCTTTGTGAAATACATCAATCTGAACTCTTACACTTTTTATACCACTGTATGCGCGGACAAAAACTTAACACAAATAGCTGCTGTAGTATCTCAGGCAGTGGTGTTTTTGTCATATATGTGCTCCTATATATCAGCATTAGATGGAGAATCTCCAATTTCCAAATGATTTACTTTAATTTAATTTTCACTGTCCGGCATATATTTTCTTATAAAAGTAGAGTTGAAATCCTGTGTTTACAATTGCAAATAAGTTAAAAAAAAAAAAAAAAAAAAAAAACATTGATAGACTGAAAAAGATGTTTTGTTCGTTATAGCATGAATCTTAAGATTTTAGATGTTCGCTATAAAAGGATAAATTAGTATTAAACATCTTAGGAAAGCAATATCACCAAAATGTTCGCTTGTTATATCCGTGAGTTTGTTATATACTGGATTCGCTACAATGGGGTTCGATTGTATTTTACTTCTCAATGTATTAAACAAATTATTGTCAACATTTATCAATTCCTCTCGGCATAATTTTCGCAAAAATATTTATAAAGCATAGCTACAAATTAGTAAAGAAATGCAACAACACATGTATAATTTAAAGGAAAAAAAAGAACTAATGTGCTGTTGCATTTTTCATAATACGTTGCATGCGTTATAATTGTTAATACGTGAAATACACTTGTAGAGATTTTTAAAACATCTCTCATGAAAATATCAATGATTTTAAATAAAGTATCCTTTAAAAGGGAACTGTATTTAAAAGTTAAAAAAAAAAGTCTTGTAACGGGAAATGTTCAGAAGGGTGCGAAAAAAACATGCAAAGGGCGCAATGGCGCCCGCGGGCGCCGCATTGGATAGCCCTAGTCTTATACTAATAAAAGAACAAAACGCTCTGTCTGTGTGTGTGTGTGTCTGCGATGGCTAGCAAAATCTACAGCACATACAAAGCTCAAAATTTTTTTGAGAGTAGCTCAATACCTCTCCTGATGCACCTGAGGCTCAGAATTTTAATTTTTTGATTAGTTTCATACATATTAATTATGAAGCGGAACTCACTCTCATCAAAAACTCATTTTTTAAATGTTATGGGAAAGAAAACGTTTGCACATGCGCAGAAACTCAATTACGCATCTAATCGGAGGAAGAACCTTTTTCCCCCATTTATTTCTCTTTTTGGATCATTTTGTTTAAATCCGAATCAACCAAACTGCTCAACGTAGTTAAACTTAAGAGACATATTTCGAAAGATCATATTTTTAGGTCACAAATGCAATAATCAATTCGAAAAAATGTTGCAGTTAACCCTTTGAAAACAAATATTCAAAAATGGTCGTTTTTTTTTTTTTTTTTTTCAAAAATATTTTTCTCCCTTTTGTCAATGCCCCTCCAAAGCGTAATTTTTAAGATATAAACAAACCAAAAAGAAGATCTTAAAGTTGAAACTTTCTTCTGGCTGATGGTGTAGTTGGTTTTAAAATATTTGCATTTTAACCCTTTCAAATACACTGGCAAAAGAAGGTCAGTTTGCGACTCGTAGAGAGGGTATTTTTTCCATGCTAAAATTATCTTAACGTGCATATTTCAACTCAATCTTTTAAAATCTTCTCAATGGACCAAATTTATACTCCCTACAAAAAATTCGACAAGTTCGGGCGGGTAGAAATATTTTTTACAAAATAAAATATGCGAAAAATTTGATGAAATCAATAAAAAACAGATCGTTTTCATTGCGGTTTTGACTAAGCAAAATGCAATCCTATAGGTACCGGTAAACAAAAAACATATTCTTTAATCTTAAAAACATTTTTATAATCTATGATGTAATTGGTTTTTAAAATATAAGATTTAACCCTTTCAAATACACCGGCAAAAGGAGGCACTTTGCGACTCACAAATATAGAATATTTTTTCTACGCTAAAAGTATCTAAGCGTACATATTTCAGCCCAAACTTTTAAAAGCATCTAAATAGATCAAATTTACACCTTCTTAAAAATTTTTAAAATGCTCGGACGAGTAGAAATAATTTTTATAAAATAAAAAGTGCGAAAAATTTGAGGAAATCAATAAAAACCAGATCGTTTCATTGCGGTTTCACCTTTGCAGAGCGCAATTCTATATACGTACTGACAAACCGAAAATATTTTCTTAAAGCTAAAACATTCTCATAATTTATGTTGCAATTTGTTTAAAAAAAATATGAGATTTAACCCGTTCAAATACACCAACAAACACAAATTACATCCCGGCTAAAAGTAACTAGATGCCTATTTTTTAGCACAATCTTTTTAGAGCCTTTCAATAAACCAGATTTAGATTAGTTAAAAAAATTTTGGAACTTTTGTATGGATAGAATTCTTTTTTTACAAAATAAAATGTGTGAAAATTTTTATGAATTCAGTAAAAACCTGAATGTTCCGTCACGGTTTCGTTTGCTCTCGGTTCGCATAGTTTCCAAAAAATTAAATTACATAGAAAACAAAATACCAAACAGCATGTGCTTTCAATTCAATATCTTTTCACGATTTTTCCGTTTTAAAAATATAAATTTTGACAAAATGGACTTAAAGATATAAAATCATAGAAATTTGAGTTTAATTTAAGGATCATTTAGAAAGCAAATAACACATTTGAAAACTGAATAACATCACGGGCCCGGGCAACGATGGGCAGGACAGCTAGTTAATGTAATAAACGAACATACAAGTTTTGATCTAGAGTGAGATGAAATACAATATACTTATGACTCAATAATCTGATTATGATTATGGTTTCATGAACAAAAATTGTCTGACTTAGCTATTACTAATCACAAAAGGTTTTTTTTTTCTTTTAAAGGACTTTCATTTGGTAAAAAGCAAGAAACGGATATTACTTACTAAACAAAATTTAGAAACTTGTATCAGCACATAACTTATTCATAAGGAGAATCCTAATAAATCACCATTTTAATCCTTATCATGGTTAATTTTCTTAAGTTATACTTTACAAACAGCAAATAAATAATGTAAAAACATACTATTTTATTGTAAAAATGATTTTGTTTCTAATTATTTTAAATATAAATTAAAAAATTGACAGTTAAAAGTAGAAATAGTGAAAAGTTTTATTAAGTTTTGGATTCGGCCGAATACTTTGATATTCGACAGGCGGAATAGTTTCATATTCGGCCTAACCGAATATTCGGTAAGATGGCTGAATAGGCCAAATACCCAACAGATACCGAATATTCGGTGCATCCCTAATATATATATATACAGTAGAGCCCCGATTATCCGCGACGATTTTTTTTTTTTTTTTTTTTTTTACAATTTAACTAAATGAATCATTAGTATAATAAATGCTCAATGATCAAGAAATATATGTTTTAATTAAAATGATTTTTGAACTTATTTTTTCAAAAATTAAAACTTTGAATTTCATTCAAACATTAAAAAAATAAATATTAAAACATATAAATATAAAAATTTGCATTATTTTTTTCAAATGCTTCATCACCTGGATTATATCTCATGAGTTACCGCATTGGAGGCAAAATACATACCATATAGCTTTCACTCTGAGGTAGCTTAGAACAAAATTTGAAACAAACCGCAATTCTCTCAACACGCCTCCACTGCTCCGCATTACCCTAATTAAAAAGTGAACTTTCCCACTTTTCGTTCCTCCGTAGGGGCGCTAGTTTTTCTCTCGGCTTGCCAGCGGCCTCAGTTGTCAGTAAGCATGCTTAGTGATTAGACGTGTTTTATGTTCAGTGCTTAAGTTTAAATTTTTGTTAGCTCCTGAAATTACGGCTGAAATACGGCTTTATAAATAATGGCTGAAAAGCGAAAAAAGGTTGTGTTAACGATTGCACAAAAACTTGAAATGATTTCCAAAATAGAAAATGGCGCTTCAAGAAAGCAGATGTGTTTGGATTACGGAATCGGGGAAACAACTGTGCGAGACGTTTTAAAACAAAAAGACAAACTGTTGGCCTTTGCATCAGTGTCTGAAAGTACTTCTGGGATGAAAAAACAAAAAACAATAAAGAAATCCACCTATCATGAACTTGACTCGGCATTAGCGGAATGGTTAGCTCAGGTGCGAAGTGAAGGCATCCCTGTGTCTGGTCCTACCATTGCAGCTAAAGCAAAAATCTTTTTTGATTTGTTAGGCATGGAAGGAAATTTTGATGCGTCATCAGGTTGGTTACATCGTTTTAAAACACGTCTTGGAATTAGAGAGATTGGTCTACGCGGAGAGAAGCTGAGTGGTGATCAACAAGCAGCTGATGATTTTCAACGAGATTTTGAAGAGTTTATATTATCTGAGGATTTATCATATGAACAAATATATAACGCTGATGAATCAGGACTTTTTTGGAAGTGTCTTCCCACTCGTACTTTAGCATTTGAAAGTGAACATCACGCATCAGGTCACAAAAGTAGCAAGGAAAGGATTACAATAATGCCATGCAGCAATGCTGCGGAAAGTCACAAACTTAAGCTTCTTGTAATCGGTAAATCTAAGAAACCGAGGTCTTTCAAGGGTTCAAGAGCAGAAAATTTACCAGTTGATTATTTCAACCAAAATAAGGGTTGGATGAACTAGCAGATTTTTCAAAAATGGTTTGAAGAAATTTTTGTGCCTCAAGTACGTAAACATCTTGACTCAAAAAAATTGCCAAATAAGGCTGTTTTGTTAATTGACAATGCGCCTTCACACCCAATTGCTAATGTCCTTAAATCTTCTGACGGGCAAATCTTCGCAAAGTTTTTGCCTCCAAATGTTACTGCACTCATTCAACTTATGGACCAGGGAGTCATTGCAACCATGAAGAGAATATACAGGACAAAATTGTTACTATCAAAAATCGAGGAAGGCTGCGATCTCAAAGAATATTGGAAGATCTATACAATATTGGATAGCATATATGATATTGCATCTGCATGGGATTACATAAAATCCTCAACCCTTGTTAAATCATGGAGAAAAATCCTTCCGAGTATCGAAACAAATATCAACGAAAACATTTGTGAAGAAGAGAATGAAGTAATGCAGACCACTACACTTGTTGACCTAGTGGCATCCGTTCCGGGAGGTGAGAACGTCGACAAAGAAAACAACGCAAATGAGCCCGGGTTTGAGCGACTGACTGACATAGAGATAACGAAGAAAGTAATGGGAGTGAACGAGAACGAAGAAGAACAGAGTGAAAGTGAAGAAAACGATGCACCTGTGCAGATGACACATGAAACTGCTTTGGAGCACGTAGTCGGGATGCTTCAATATTTAGAGGAACAAGACGATGAGGCACAGCTGGCAGAAAAACTCATGTTACGGAAAATACAATTCAGAATAAAGAAAAGGTGTTTCCAAAGCAAGAAGCAAACACAAGTGACTGATTATTTTAGAAAGAAGTAACTCAACAATTTTTGTACGGTATGTTGCATATAATTTTTTTTTGTTTACTTTTCTTTATTTTAGTGATTTAGACGTAGAGTGAATGTTTTTGCAGTACTGTACACATTGCAGTATGTACAATAAAACACAGTTTTATGTTGAAAATTTTATATTTCGTGTTTGCACTCTATTTTTCGGTTTATCCGTGATTTTTGTTATCCGCGCTGCCCTTGCCACCCAATTGCGCGGATAATCGAGGTTGTACTGTATATATATATAATCTTACATGATTTTGGAAAGGAATTTTGGAATAAAATGAAATTTTTAGTGCACGATGCAATAGAAATGATTTTTTTCTACATATAGACATCGCGTTGACTTATGCAGACTATGAGTTGAGTAATGAATCGCTCTGGTGGTTCCTTTTATATGCAGGAGAACAAAAGTTAAATAAGGAATGGCATGGTCATTTGTTATAATCACTTAGAATTGTGATTGAAAAAATATGAGGGATCGGAAGGGGGGTGACACCGTTTACATCGCCCCGGGTGTCACCCATCCTAGCTACGCCACTGAAATTTAGCATCTTTAATAGGGTAAGAATTGTAAGGAATGTACCGTATTTTCGGGTGTATAGTCTGTGGCTTATGCAAAAAAAAAGCCTTCCAAAAAGCCGTTGCAGCTTATACACGGTGCGGGTTTTACAAAGATTTTTTTTAAAATTGGAAATCATGATATTTTTTCTACAACTTTTAAACCTCAAAAAATTTGAAAAAAAAAAAAATCAAAATTTGTAAATTTTTTTCGCTATGCCGCGAAATTCGGAACATTCTCCCATGTTTGTAAAAGTTTTTTAACTGCTTAAATACAGTTATTTCTGGGTTTGGAAGAACTGTCGCAACTATCGCCAAGTATTGCACCGATAGATCTATAATAGCTCATACTCTCGTATAAGTCGTGAAATTTTAGACAAAAAAAGAACTTCAAAGTGTGTGTGTGTGGGGGGGGGGGGGGGGGTCGACTTATTCGCGAGACCTAAAATAAAAATCTATAAATCAAATATCAGAAAATAATTTGCTAGTGAATCGGTGCTGCAGCATCCCATTGTGTTTGTTGAGTACAAAATCCAAAATCCGGAACCCTTCCAACCTCGACGATTCTGAATTTAAGATTATTTAAGATTTAGTTTATTTTTCAAAAAAATTAATCTACCCTACCCAGTTGCAAAGAACAAAAAGAAGTGCGTGATTTATGTCATTTCTAAACGATTCAGAGTAGTAGTTTTTTTCCAAAACAATTCCAAAGAATCGTTCCTTTACAGAGTCGTTTCATTTCAGAACGAGTTCAAGGAATCAAACTTTTCTGGAGTCGTTTCATTTCAGATAGAATCCGCGGAATCATTTTTTTTTGCAGTTGTTACCCTACCCTGTTTCAAAGAACAAAAAAAAAGTGTGTGATATATGCAGTGTTCTCGCTGTCGCTCGCCAATGCGCCAAATTGCGACTAAATTCTTTATTTGGCGAGTAAACAAACAATTGAATTCGCCAAATTGCTAGTGCTCAATTTTTGCTTTTCTTTTTCGTTTTTCATACATATGTATATATATATTTAATCTATACATATTTTTTATATTTGTAGCGGATAGTTGAAATTAGATTCATAACAATCGCTGTCACAATTATAAAAACTTCGGTTATTTTAGAACATATTGGAAAAAAGTGGGTACATTAAAGGATTAAAGACAATTTGTTTTGTGCTACACGGCGAATCTATTTGGCTAATACATTTTTCATTTGGCGAATATTTTTTATTTTTAATTAGCCAAATTACTAATGTTGGTCAAATGTCAGCGAGAACACTGGATATATGTCATTTCGGAACGATTCAGAGCAGTCTGTCTTTTTCGAAACGATTCCAAGGAATCGTTCCTTTACAGATTTGTTTCATTTCGAAATGAGTTCAAGGAATCGACTTTTCCGGATTCATTTCATTTCAGATAGAGTATGAGGAATCGTTCCTTTTCGGAGTTGGTGCATTTCAAACCGATTCCGAGGATTCGATCTTTTTGGGAATGACTTAAGATACGTATACATTTTATGTCCAAAATTTTATATTTATCACTGATTTTTTTTTTTTTTTTTTTTTTTAATTTTCGAAAAAATTCAGAAAAAATATCACATTTGTTAGAAAAAAAAAAAAGGAGCGTAAACGCCACATCGCTTAAAATTTTACCTTAAAGCATGTAAACGTTGCGGCATTTCTTCCGAAAATTACGGTACTGATAATAATTTTTTAGCCGAATTACTGTAGGTATTATGCATCAAGAAAAAATTTGGTAAATTTCAGGGTTGGCAAGGTTTTGGACACAATGGTTTAAACCACAGTAAAATCCATGGTTTAAACCGTACTGTCCAAAACCCTGCTGTCCAAAACTATATTTTATAGTAAAATTGTATTTTTTAGAACAATGCTTAAAGTTTGTGCAATTGGCAAAATGATTACAATACAAAAATATTAACAACATAATTACCCTATGTAACAATGTAATTGCATAAAAACGATACTAAATTTAATTATATGTAATAATTTTAATGTTATTCACTTAAATAATAGTAGTTAATTGAAGTACTAATAGTTTTATGAAGAATGCATTCCGATTCTGTTATTGAAATTCCCAAGAGTTATTACTGAAAAGACTTATATTTGTCTTGAGTTGACCGCACTTCTGCTTTTCTTTTTAATTTACCCTTTAACAGTTCTTTTAAGAGCTTATTATTTCAGCTTCCAGTAGTAAACATTCACAACAGCTTGTAGTTTCGCTTCTATGTTTACATTTATTTTACTGCGAGAATGAAATCTGAAAGTTGCCAATAAAGCGATCACCGCCAAAAAACAGCATCTTTTCGCCAAAGATGTTGGATTCGAAACCATGCCGAGATAACAATGGGATGTGTCGTCTACGTATATTAGAAAGTCAATGGTAATGCCACATAGTAGACATTATATTTTATTGGTCAGTCAATTTTTGAGGCTGTGTTATCTATACATGATCTAATACTGATTCATCAGCATTCTGCCCTGAAAGGAAAAAAAAAAAAAAAAAAAGGTGGTACTTTTTAACACATTACAGTGAATTATTTTGTTTAGTGCTTTTGTATTTGCACATTCATGATAACAATACATATTTAAAAGAATAACTTCTAAATTTTAAATTAAATATTTGTTTTCTTTTATTATCCAATAATCTAGAAAAGATAATTTACAATGAAACATTATTTAAAAGAAATTTCTTTGTAGCCGTTTTCTTTCGCAAAAATGGAAATAAAAGCATCCCCTCTCAACTACATATGTAGTATTATAAAGAATTGCTTATTATTATTGCACAAACTTAACAGTAACAGAACTTTTTATGCTGCAGAGATATTAGAAAAGTTTGAACCTTTTTTCATTTACCAAAGAATTAAATAGAATGTTAGTAAAATATATTGTGAGATATTTATTCATATATTTAATAAGTGTGCAGTGGTGAAATGTGGATTTTTTTTTTTTAAGGTTTTGGACACTTTAGTACAGTTTTGTACACTTTAGTACAGTTTTGTACACTTTAGTACAGTTTTGGACACTTTAGTATAGTTTTGGACAGTAAAACCCGCGTGTCCTGTCCAAAACCCCAACCCTGGTAAATTTCTGTTAAAAATTATGACTAATGGCTTCTAACTTCGTTTCCTGATCGAAATATATGTTCAAAAATGGTGTATAGCCCGCAGACTATACACCGATGCATCTCCGCGGGTTATACACAAACTTTTTTTACTGCACTGCTCGATTTAGGGGTGCGAGCTGTACACCCAAAAATACAGTAGTTGTAATTCACTTACCAGATTAATCACCTTACCAGAAAACTACTCCAGTTGTGTAATACAGGGATGAGATTCTTCAGATTTTAGTCTGAATTTCAGACTTTTTTTCAATTTTTAAAGAAATTTCGCCATTTAAATTTTTAGGAAAATTTTATATTTTTTCCTTAGTTTTTTGAATTTTGATTTTGTACTTTCATATAATAGTCCATTTTATCTGAATTCCTTTTGATGTTCTGAATTTTTAATATGTTTTCCGTAGTATTACTAATTTATCTTTTAAATAACCCTTTAAAAACTTTCATTTTTTATTATTTTTCTTTAAATCTTCATTCTTAGTGGTTGGCTTGCTACACTTTTAACAACCAATTATGATCAATTTAATTCCTTAAAAACTTATTTTTGCTTAAAAAAAAAAAAAAAAAAGAAAAAAGAAAAAAAGAAAAAAGAAGAATAGAAACACTATTCTATCATACACTAAATGTAGTTGGAATTATTTTGATTTGCTGTTTGTGTTTGAAGAAAAGTATCTACTATTTTTTAAATTAGAATTTAAAAATATAGTGATTTTATTAATGTTCTGTATCTTGGTAAAATAGATTTTTCACTGCAGTAAGTAAATAATTTCTGCCTAATTCTTTCTAACAGTTTTCTTTTTAATTTGCTTAAAGCTAAATTGTATACAATATATAAATTTTAATAGCAATTATAATATTTATTCCGCTTGAAATTCATAAGTATTATTGCTCAAATGTCGTTCGTGCAGATTTCAGATTTTTTACTTTTTTGTCAATCTCATCCCTGGTAATAATGAGGAAAAAATCTAAGTAACAATCAAAAGGAAACATTGAAACAAGTTTTTGCATAAATTATTTGCAAAAACTTGGTTAACTTGCAAAAACTAGAATTTCATTGGGTAAATTATCAACATCACATGTATTTATTCAGCTTTGTACCCAGATTTTGAATGTAGAACCGATAAAGCAGGAGGCTGCAGCACAGAAAAGTCATCTCATCGTAGGGTTTGAAAAAACCCGGGTTTTTTTGAAAAAGCCCAACCCACTGGGCCCAGTAGTCTAAAGCCCGGGTTTTTTTGGGGTTTTTCTGAAAAAAACCCGGGTTTTTTCAGGTTTTATTAAAATTTTTTAGAGAACTCTTCAAACTTCTAATTTTCATATGCATAATACCTAAATTTTTCATTTATCAGTTAAACAAAGATATAATTTTGCATTAAGTTTGGATAAACAATAAAAACTAATATATAAAAAGAAAAAAAAGGAAAGCATATTAAAAAAATTTTTGTATCTCATAGAATAGATTACTGTAAGAATGATATATTATGCCAAGTACAAATGATAAGTCTTTATATAAATCTTACATAAGTTAAACAGACTAATAATTTATACCATTTCTTTCATTTACTTCAATCAGAAATCAGTTTAAAATATTATATTTATTTTTGTGTTTAAACAAAAAAAAAAAATGGATTTTTTTTTTCTAAATAGAAAAAAATTAGCTTTAGTGTTTGTGATAGTTACACATACTTATAGAAAATTAAGTTACAATTACTTGTTTTAAAAATTGTCATTAGGAGAATTAATACTTTTTTCCCTTGGAAGGTTAGAGGGGGTGTTAAACTTTATAAGTGGTGTACTGATATTAAGAAATATATTGCCTTATGTTATGTAAAGTTGAAATTTTGAAAAAACCCATTTGGGTTTTTTCAGAAAAGCCTTGTTGGTTGGGGAAAATCACAATAATTCTGCCTTAAACATGCTAAATTTATATAGTTTCTTTCATTCATTTCAATTAAAAAATCAGTCTTTAAGGGGATTTATAATATTTTTGAAAATTTTAGCAAAATCTACTATATATATAGCAACAGTATTAAACGTTAAATTAGATTGTCTTAGAAGTCAGTATCAATGGCATTTGTAAATTCAGAGCACAAATGGAAATACACTTTTACTAGCTTTGTTGCTTAATAAACTCCTAAATGATTATGTAATTTGTACCAAACTAGATCAAATGTTTTTGTTATATAATCAGTCATTGTGTTGTGTTGAAAATTACTGTATAACACTTTCAATAAACATTGAAGCAGGATAACAAATGGAAAGATTAATCTTAAAAGCTATAATAATGCAAGCAATCAGGATAGTGTTCAAGTTTCAAATGCCACTTTAGGTATACATTAAGATTTAAAGTACTTGGATGCATTTTAAAATATAGGCATAAAAATCTTCCTTCTTTACAAGTTAATTTCTGCTTTTTTGGTCATTTTATCAATACTCAGAAATTCCTTTAAATCGTTCATTTGAAATATATTTAAATTAACATTTATCTTTGCATTATCATACCTTAGATTAAATAATAATATAATTGTGAAAAAACAGAAAATTTTGAAAAAGCCCACAAATGGGTTTTTGATGGGTTTTTTCAAGTGGGACCGTCCGAAAAAACCCGGGCGAGTTTTTTCGGGCTGGGTCCACTTAGGCGAACCCTGTCTCATCGTGTTCACGATTGAAATTCCCAAATTATATGAAACTCGATTCTTATATTAAAACACATTTGGTCTGCCAAGTCATATCTTGATGGAAAATACCTGGAAACCCAATTTTCAGCAGTTGACTCATGTTTACCATTGTTTTTTCCTGCTCCCAGTCCTCCATGTTTTCATACCTTTGGGTGCTGAGAAACACAATTTGGTGAAACCAAGTTAATTGCTAAAATCGAGTTTCCATGTTCACTGATCGAATCCCAGCAATAGAATTTTTTTTCTGCAGTTTGTAACCAGAGTTTTTACTGGCTTTTGACCAACAATAGTGATTTGGCAAATAAAAAATAAAAAACAGTAGCCAAATGAAAGAAAATGTTAGGCAAAATAGATTCAGTAAGAAACACTGAAAAATCTATTTTCAATTCCTTATTGCATCTGTTTTTTTTATAATGTGTTCTAAAATAACATAATTTTTTATCATTGCTTAGAAAATAGAAATTCTACTATATGCTACAGAAATTATTAAAAATGAGTACATTCTAAATGTGTAAATGTTTCAAACATTCTTTTAGCGTTAAATTGCTATTATGAGATTTCAACTATAACAGATAGAAAAATTGATGATTGGGCAATGATACTTCGCGTGCAACAAATAAATAGTACAGTAAATAGCAAATTCAACGCCGCATTTCAGTAAAACTTTTCTCGGTTTGGTGATTCGTGCGAGTAATTTTGTTTCTGATTTTACCAATACATACTTTGTGGTAAACTGACAACAGAAAAATACTTATTGTAAAATCCTTTTTGTATCTTTGGCTGTTGCTAAAACGAATTTACGTTGAATCAGTATCTCTATATATAATAATATAAATCGTACAGTGTGATTGAAGATGAAAAGCGACATCAATCATACCGTAATGTGAGTAAAAATCTCAACTGTAACACACACACAAGAGCAGAGAATGAGCACTCGCAATTTGGACTTTGTAACAAATGAATCATTTTGTAGCAATTTGGCGCAATGGTGAGAAACAGCAAGAACCCTGTCTGCAATACAAGTAGAAACTTTAAAAACAGCCTGTAGAACTTAAGGAAAAATGCTCTCTCCAATCCCTTACATTACATCACATGTACTCAAACCTCCCAAGAACTTGTGATTAAAATAAAAGGAAAGTATTTTTAAAAATAAGTTAACTTTGTCCTCAGAATTTTTAACACTGTCATACATTGTCAGAAAGGGGGGGGGGGGGGAAATTCAATCCCAACACTTTTTTCTGTGGTCCCTAGACAATTTTTTTTTTTTAATCTTTTGACAAAATGTGCTTTTTTTGACAAAATTTGCCTTTTTGTACAATCTTTTGGTGAAATTTGTTGTTTCTTCTTGATCTTTTGACAAAATCTGCCTTTTTTTCACTATCCTTTGACAAAATTTGCATTATTTATTTTCATGTTCCCTTGACAAAATTTGAATGTTTTCTTCGTTACTCCCATTTTTCTTGTGATCTATGATGAAATTCACGCATTTTCTTCAAACAATTGATGGAATTGATTTTTTTTGGTGACCATTTGTTGAAATTCGCTGCACATGTTATCTCCAAATTTTCAGATTCATGATTAATTTTTCCTTTTTAGAAATGACCTTAATTTTTCAGAAAGTTTGGAACATAATCGTGCCTGATTTATAATTTAACAGGAATCAGACCATCGTCAATCACATGTGGCACAGATAATATTACAATGACACATGGAAAATAATTTCTAGCAAACTTTTTTTGTAAATTTTAGGAATTAAAAAATAGTCAGCAGACTTTAACTAAAAACTCTAAATATTAACTAAATTTGAAAGCAGATACTGAATTTTAAAAGGAATTCTCTGCCAATTTAAGACAGTACTCTAACCGATTTTTTTTGTGTATACGTGTAAATTAATAAAACAATGCTATGGATGCTCTGTTTTAATGTGATCATAGTGAAATTCAGTGATTTATATCAGTTTCAATACATTTGAAATAGCATATTGTCATTAAAATACTCTCCAATTTTTTTCGACATGCTATAATGTAATGGGATTATTTTGATGTCCCTGTAAATGAACCATTAATCACATATACTTCAAGTGCAATACCAAACATGCTTTGGTGACCTAAATAAGTTTTTTCAATTGCAATGAAAATTCGAGTATATTTATGGCAGTTAGAGTATGGAAGACAAACCGAATGCATAAGCACTTTTCAATGTTGGAAAGTGCTAAAAAGACTACATTGAATATTAGAAATGCATTTAAATGATATAATGAATAATTAATAGAAAAAATTTTTACCTATTTTTAAGTCTTATCAAACATTGCAGTGTTTGTAGTCATTTACATTTATAGTTTTTACTTTTTATTCTGAATCTTTTAATTTTGATGCCTTTTAAGAGTCAGGATTTTTCTTTTAGTAGTAGTAAAAGTTTGATTTTCTAAAAAACTATAAGCTATTTATCTTCCAGAGTTAATGCCTCTTCAAAAGCAACTCTATCTTTTATATGTGTTCAGAATATGTCTAATAGTTCTCTACAAGCTACATAAAACATTTCCTTCTAATGGATACATAATCCATTAAAAATTTCTTAATAAATTGTTCATATCAGTCTTTTATGATTAAAGTGCACAATATCTTGATTAATTGTTTTTTTACATCTGGAATATAGTGCAGATTAGAGGTATGACTGTATTTACGTAAAAAAAAAACCAATGTCATAAATAAATAGATAAAATAAAAGCATTCTTATTTATGCCCTGAAACGCCCTGATTCATGAACTGGTTAAACATAATAATGATCCAATGATTTAATTGAAATATGCATTTAACATATTTTTGCATTTTTATTTATAATTTTTTTTCTTTTTATTTCAGGTTGATACTTCATTTTCTATACATTTTATGGTGATCTATATTTTATTTTTAAGAAGCATTGAAGCGAGCATATCTGAAAAATATGACATAAAATTTTTAAAGTGATTCTATGGCTGATCAAGGTGATAAACAGAGAGCTAGACATCAAAAAAGAACAAGCAAAAAGCGTGTTGCCACACGTTCTCGAAGCAGGAATAACGTTACACACGAAATAGAACTTAGTGATTCAGATACTATTGCTAGTGATATTGTTAATCAAGGAAATAATAATCTTGAAGTTTCATCGGATTCTAAATCTGTTAGTGCTGAAAGCTGTAAGTCAGAAGATTCAAGTGCTTCAGTAGACAATCTTAAGCGAAAACTTCCAGAGAATACTGAAAAACAGTCTGTTAAAAAGACTAAAGAAACACCAGGTAAAGGTAAAAAGACTCGTAGTAAAGCCAGATCATCAAAAGGAAAATCAAAAATGAGTTCCAGCTCATCACAGTCTTTCAATGAATCTGCTGATAATAGCATGTCTGATCTTGGATCAGATATTAATATTTTGAGTACTGGGGCATCTGAGTTTTCTTCTTCTGCTGATGCTACCTTTGACACTGCTAATAATGAAAAAGATGGTGAAGTCAATGATTCAATGTTCTCTTCTGAACCAAATGTGATAATTTACTCAGGTTCAGCTTATTCAGTAGATTCTAAAGAATCACAGGATAAAAGTTTAAACAATTCATCTTCAGGCTCTAATTCTCTTGTTTGTCCAGAGTCCGAACCTTCAGATATTCTTTTACCGGTAAATTCAGAAGAAAGTAATGAAATTCGTGAAATTTTAAGGAAGCAGATAATAAGTATAAGAAATACGATTGGAGATAATTTATTTCCTTCTAGGTCTAAAAAGCATAATTCCCAGCAAAGAAAGAAAATTATGAACAGTGATAAAAAAATAGATTCTAGTTCAGATGAAAGTAATTCAGATTATAAGGTGAAAATCTTAAATTTAGGCTCAAGTTCAGATGAAAGTATTCCCGAAGTTAAATTGAAAACTGTCAATTTAGGTTTAGATGGCAAATCGGGTCCAAGTGGTTCTCATCCTATGATCTTAATGGATGATTTTGATTATGAATCCGAAATGATGGCAGGGGCAAGTGGCAGTCAAGATTCAGAACTACCAAGAGACTCTGAAGATTCTTCGCAGATTGTTAAACTTAATTCATCATTTTTGTCTAAACGAACCCGGCATCATGCATCTTCTACTAGCAAAAATAGTGATGCCTCTGCAAAAACATCTGGAAGTAGTGAAGAATTTCTTTCTGGATCATTAGTTGCTGCTTTAGATGCTGCTGATGCAGTTGCAAGTTTTGCTTCATCTTCACCAAGTAGCAGCACTGCTTCTGGTGGTGCTGCAAGTGGTGATGCAGGCAACAAAGACTCTGACTTGGGTCGATTACAATCTTTGCTTGAAGCTAGAGGAATTCCTCTTCATGTATTTGGTGCTCTAGGTCATCGTATGCAGCATTTAATCCATAAAACTATGGGAAGATCCTCAAACAGTCGTGTTCAGCAACTTCTACAAGGACTTCAAGCAACTGGTGATGAAGGTAGACAGCTGCAGGCATTAGTTGAAATGTGCCAATTATTAGTGATGGGTAATGAAGACACACTTGTTGGTTTTCCTGTCAAGCAAGTTGTCCCGGTTTTAATTAACCTTTTGTCTATGGAGCACAATTTTGAAATGATGAATAATGCTTGTCGAGCTTTAACATATTTAATGGAGGCTTTGCCTCGATCTTCTTCTGTTGTTGTTGATGCTGTACCTGTATTTTTAAATAAAATACAAGTTATCCAATGTATGGATGTTGCAGAACAATCTCTTACAGCATTAGAAATGTTATCCAAATGGCATAATAAGCCTATATTGCATGCCAAAGGAGTTTCTATATGTTTGACTTATTTAGACTTCTTCTCTATAAATTCTCAAAGGTCTGCTCTTTCAATTATTGCTAACTGTTTTCAGAATCTCTTGCCAAATGAATTTTCTTTAGTTCACGAGTCTCTACCCATTTTAAGCAGCTGGCTTTCTCGTCAAGATGAAAAATCTGTCGAGAGCATTTGTCTTGCTTTCTCTCGCCTCGTTGAGAGCTTCCAGTATGATACTAAATATCTAAAAGAAATTGCTAGTCAGAACCTTTTGTCAAATATTTTAGAATTGTTGTTATTATCACCAACCATCCTGAGCACTCATACATTTACTACAATCATGAGAATGTTGGCTTTAATATGTGCCTCATGTCCTGAGCTTGCAATACTTCTGCTCAATTTAAATATTGCAGAAACATTATGTTATTTATTAATAGGAAACTCTGATAATTATAATATTAAATTAACTCCTAGGAGCCACCAGGAATTGCTTGAAATATCTTTTTTAATATGCGAACTTATGCCTTGCTTACCCACCAATGGTATATTCAGCATTGATTCTGTTGTCATCAAGCATAAAAACAGGAAAAAAGATTTTATAATATGGAAGTGGAAAGATGATTCTGGAACTTGGCAGTCCTATTCTGTTTCTGATAGTAAACTTATTGAAACTGCCTATCAGTCAGGTGTGGATACTTTCAGACATACTGAAGAAACTAGTTCTGGAGAAACTGTTACAACAATTTTAGATTTAAACAGTTTGCAACAAATTAGTGGTGATACAAATACAAAACGTCCACTTAAACGTTGCTTAAGTAGTTTTTCAGATGCATTACTTCAAAATTCTGGTGCTAGCAGCTCTGATAAATCTTGTGTAAAAGTTGATCATTTTAAAGAAAATTCTGACTTGGTAAATAATTGTATCAAAGCTTTATTCCCAGTACTGTATGAAATTTATTGTAGTTCTGCTGGTCCTTCAGTAAGATATAACTGTCTTAGAGCTATGCTTCGAATGATATACTTTGCTCCACCTTCAGTTCTTGAATTAGTTTTAAAAAGTCAGATGTTGTCCAGAAATATTGCAGCTATGTTAGCCTCTGCTGATTTGAAAGTCCTTGTCTCTACACTACAGATGGCTCACATATTAATAGAAAAATTACCTGAAGTGTTCGGTGTTCATTTCATCAGAGAAGGTGTCATGCATGAAATAAGGACTTTGGCAAAAATCGACATAAGTTCCAGAATTTCTGAAGCTCCTATAGACAGTCTTTCTTTTGGTAGTAATATTTTGCGTTCTTCTGCCTCTTCTGTGTTGTCATCTAGTAAGTCTTTCGAACTGATAACTTCTTTACAGTCCTCGTCACAAGATTTCTCTCTACAGTCTTCCTCTTCTAGCAAGTGTACCAAGAGAGAGATTGTGGACAGAGAAACTGGCCTAACCATAAAAATTGCTGAAACAAGCAAGAAACAAAGTACAAAGGATAAAGATGTTCCTAAAAAAGAGTCTCCTTCTGGTCAGTGTTCTGCATCATGCTCACTCGTGTCAGACAAGTATGAGAAAGTAAATTCTTGGATAAGGGAAATGGCTAAGAAGTTTGAAGATTTCTTTGGAGTCGAAACATTTGAAGCGTCACATCCCACTGTCAATGTATTGAATCAACTTACCTCTGCCGTGGCTGAATTAGCACAAAACTCTGATAATGGTTATAAAGCATTATGTGAAATTTGCAATATAATGACTGAGAAAGATGTTTCATCCTTTGAACTCATTCATAGTGGTTTGATAAAAAATCTTTTTTCATTCCTCACTTTACCTCCTAAAAGTTCACTGCAAGAATTGATTGTTTTGGAAGACCGATTGCGAACATTTTTAAATGTGTTCATTGGTGCTCCCCTACAGAATACACATTTTGATGTGACTACATTAAATCCATCATCTCTAATCATCATTATTGATAAATTAAACTCTTGTATTAGTCATTTAGAACAGTTTCCTGTAAAAGTTCATGATATTTCTACACGTAGCCTCAGCCGCAGAGGTACTAGTGCTTTAAGATTTTTCAATACTCATCATCTTAAATGTGTATTCCAAAGACATCCAGAATGTGTTAATTTACGTCAGTGGAGAGGAGGACCAGTTATGATTGATCCACTCGCATCAATACATAATATCGACCAATATTTAGTTGGTCAGGGCTATGCTACATTGCGAAGCGAAGATGATGATGATGATGAAGAGGTGGAAGAAGACGAGGAAGATGAAGAGGAGGATGATGATGATGATAGTGATCAAAGTGATAATTCCGATGAAAATATGATTGATATAGGAGCAGCTTTGAGATTGAATCCGAATCAAGAAAGTCAGAAACTTCAGTTTTTAATTGGACAAAATGTCTTGCCTTCAAATATGACCATTTACCAGGCTGTGAAGCAATATTCAAACAATAATGAAGGTCATACTTCAGAAAGCCACGAAGCTGAGTCAGAAGATCCATTAGGGCTATCTAATATTTGGACAAAGACACATACTATATTCTACCGTCCTCTACCACCTGGCACACCTGAAACAAATACTTCCAGTAATGAAGTTGTTCTTACACGCAGTAAAACAGAAAAAAAGAAGAAACAGACATCAGAGCATACACCTCCAAAGAAAGGAAGCAAAAAAGAAGAGCAGAAGACTGAAAAAATCAAAGATGATACTTTCTGGAATGATGGTATAGTTCCTGAAATTAATCCATTATTATGTTTTGTTACAAGTATCCCTGAATCTAGGACTATTGAAGATCCCTCATTGGAAGTGATTTATTTACTCAGAGTGATTCATATGCTGAATAACCAGTGGGGAATGCTATACCAAATGAATTCATGGGAACGTGCTGTTTCCCTGTCATTATTTATCAACCAAAAATTAACTCTAAAAGCCAACAGACAACTTCAAGATTTAATTTCAGTTATGACTGGAAATGTTCCTGCTTGGTTGTCTTTTATTGCTCAGGAATTTCCATTTTTGTTTCCATTTCAAACAAGGTACCTGATATTTTATGTTTCAACGTTTGATAAAGATAGAGCTTTACAAAGAGTCATTGATGTTATGCCAGAAGTTAAAACCAATGATAGAATTACTCCTAAATTTGATAAGCGAAAGAAAACTATCACTAGAGACAGTCTGTTAAAACAAGCAGAATCTGTGCTGCAAGATGTTGGCAATTCGAAAGTCATGTTGGAGATTCAGTACAAGAATGAAGTGGGTACAGGTCTTGGACCAACACTGGAGTTTTATGCTCTAATATCTAAAGAAATGCAAAGAGCTGATTTAGACATGTGGAGAGGTGATAAGACAGTTGCTCAGAATGGAAAAGGAGTGCCAACTAATTATGTTTATAATCCAGTTGGTTTGTTTCCTCTTCCTTTGCCTAGGAATGCCAAACAAAGTACACTGACCAAAGTTTGTAATAAATTCAAATTACTTGGAACTCTCTTAGCAAAATCTGTTATGGACTCACGGTTAGTAGATATCCCCTTAAGTTTAACATTCTATAAGTGGATATTAAATCAAGAAAATAATTTGGCCCTTTCTGACATAAAATACATAGACGAAAGCTTTGCTGAAACTGTTTTTAAACTGGAAAAATTAACAGCAAAGAAAAATGAGCTAGAAAGGGAATTGTCACATGATGCTTCTGCATTAAAAAGTGCCTTGGAGAATTTGACATTCGATGGCTGTCCACTAGAAGATTTGAATTTAGATTTTACTTTGCCCGGATTTCCGAACATTGAGATGAAAAAGGGTGGCAAAGACACAATTGTAAATATACATAACTTAGAGCAATATTTGAAATTGGTGAAGCATTGGATGATGAAAGAAGGTGTCACGAGACAAATGAAATCATTCCGTGAAGGTTTCGAAAGTGTGTTTTCCATGAAAAACTTACAAATATTCTATCCCGATGAATTGGAGTTATTATTCTGTGGCAGTGAACATACGAAATGGGACATTCAAACTCTGATGGACTGTTGTCGTTCAGATCATGGATATACACATGACAGTTGTGCAATCAGATTCCTATTTAGCATTCTCAGTAGCTACGACAGAGAGCAACAACGTCAGTTTCTCCAGTTTATTACTGGATCGCCAAGACTACCAGTCGGTGGTTTAAAATCTCTCTCCCCACCCCTCACTATTGTAAAGAAAACTTCAGATGATTGCAAAGATACTGATAATCATCTTCCATCTGTGATGACCTGTGTAAATTATTTGAAATTGCCTGATTACTCAACTATTGAAATAATGCGTGAAAAATTGAACATTGCAGTTAGTGAAGGACAACATTCTTTCCATTTATCTTAGATTAATTAATGCATATCTTTTTTTCACATGGGCATTTTGGATTGTAATGGAATGAGAATATCAGCAGTGGCTAATTCACAGAGCTTTTTCAGTATTTTAACTGGTACAAATCATTTGTTTCCTATCTACCTCTCATAAATATCTGCTGATGAGTTAGGAAGCTGAATGATTGATGAAAGCTATGTCAATTTTTGTAATCTATAACCACTGTAGACATCTGTAAAAAAGAAAAAGATGTATTTATGTATATTGCTGGGAATAGTGCATCCCATGTGTGTAAATTTATCTAGAACTCAATTGAACTCTGTTACACTTAAGGGCCAATGTTATCGCATCAAGTGTACTTATTCTGTTTCTCCTGAGACAGAATTGTTTCATATTTGAAATTATAAGAAACAACTGAAATTCTAAATTTTAAATTTAAAAATAAATTCCTTTATTTTTTGATCTGATTTTTTAAATGTGTTTCTTTTTACTTTTTTGGCCAGTGGGTTTGTATTTATTAAAAATAAAAATTGAATCAAAACATTTCTATGCAGGTATATATGTATATATATATATCGAGAAAAGAAACACACACATTTTATCATTCTATTTCTGTACGTCTTTAGCATTTTAATGTAGAAAGATGTTTGCATTTATTATTGATAAAGATTCCATTGTGATTTGATGATGTAAAATAACAGATTAAAGATAATTTTTCTTGTATTGCAGCTTTTTCTTAAGTTGCATATGTATCTTGTTTTTGTTAACTTCAAAATAAACTGCCAAATATTTAAAATATTTTTGGTATGCATTTCTGTTACTTTTATCACTACGAATGGCATTATTAAGGAATAATCTTTTTCTAAGTAGCCTCTCTCCCACTAAATAATGTTTATGCTTTGCTAAGCCATGCATTCTGATATTTTCATGTTTCTTCTGTCTTCCGAGAAGAAAAATAAAAGATGACATGTGCAAGTATTAAAAAGGTTCAAGTACGTTCAAGCAGGGTTGTTTGGTTTAAACCACGCTGGTTTAAACCGTGGTTTAAACCATGGTTTAAACCAAGTGGTTTTTTTAAAAAAACCATGCTGGTTTTTTTTAATTTGGTTTTTTTCCCTTTTCCCTAATGTTTTCATTTATTTTACACATTGTTAAAATGTGCAAAATTAAAGTTATGGAGTAGCTACAAGCAAAGCTTAAGACAAATTTTTATAGTGAAAAACATCTTTAATCAATCTAATTTTTCTTACTAGCTATAAATTGACATGGCAAAATATTTTTCTACAGTGAACTGTGGAGGATAAAAAAAGGTAGTTAGTTTTAATTATTTTTTAAACCTTTTATTTTTAAAAAAATGTAAAAGTGGCATATGCCAGCCAAAAATGCAATTTTACTGCTTAGATAGCTTGATTATGATTTACTAAGGATTGTATCATGTATCAAAGCATCAATAATGACATAATCACAAGTCATTCTTTCCATTGGTTACTCTTGTTCTGTATCCTAATGAATGATTGGCTATGAATTTTCTCTGTTCCATAGCTATTGGTTTTAGTTAGCTTTGGTTTTTCTTAGATTGGATTTGCAGTTTTTACATTATTTTTTTCTGATTCTAGTTACTTTGTATTGTATTTTATTTTAAGAAAGCTACTTATATATATTGAAATAAAAGAATGTCTAAAACTAGAAGAAAGAAAAATATAATCTGGTTTTCATTTGAGGGAATAAGAAATGCATCAAAAACATGTTTAAGAGCCAAATATAAAAATTGCATGCAATGTAAATGCTGTCAAATTAGCTCTTCCTTATAATACTAGGTGTGATTCATTTTCAGATGCTTTAGATGTTTACCTTAAAAATTGCCCCACTTTACTTAAAATTTGTGTAGAAAATAGGAATGTATTGATAAAAATATTCAAAAGCTTGTATCTGTCTAATTTTTACTTTAAAAGAAATGTTGAAGATAGGTTTAAACTGTTAAATTCTATTGCAGTTGCCCTGGATAATATCTAAAGTAATAAGTTCCATTTCTAATGTAGTTTATAATTGGACAGGTCTTCAAAAAATATTAAGAGAAAAAAATGTAAATAAAGAAGTCTCATAGTTTTTTAGTCCAGGTATAAAATAGCCCTAACACCCATGCCCTTTTAGGTATACATGCTTGAACCACAATACAGTCAAAGTGAACTATGTGAACAAGAAAAAAAGGATACATTAAATTTTAGAAAACAAAAATATCCATGTAACTCGATGCTTGCACAGATAATAAAATTTAATGCTAAATCTTCACCTTTTGATGAACAAAGAAATGGAAAAAATAAAGTTTATACTTAAAAAAAAAAAAGTAATTTTTCTAAGCCTATGTCTCAATTTGTGTAAGCATTACATTCGTTGATGTATCAAGTAAGTCAATACACATGTATTTTTCAGCATTAATAAAATGCATATTGATATTTTTTAAGTAAATATATGTTGTAAGAGATTAATAATCATTTGTTGATGTTAATACTGTAAATAATTTCTAAATTATGCACAAGAAAATGGTTTCTATTTCAGCTTATTTCTGTTAATTTAGTAAAATATGTTCGTTTGCCCTTTACTATGTTCTTCATTATCAACCTGCATATAATTATTTCTTAAATTATTATCTAAAAGGTTTATATAAGTATACTAATAAATTAATAGTTTTTTTTTTCACACAATGAATATTTCCCTACAGAAACCTAAACTTATAAGATAATTTAATTATAAATTTTTATGCTTTAGTTATTTAATTATCAAAAAAATAAATACTAATGTGAATGTTTAACATTAATTAACTATTAATTACAAAAAATCCTCATGACTTTCTAAAACTCACATTATTTTTCTTGCAAATGCTATTTAAACAATGATTTGAAAAAAACCTGGTTTAAACCAAAAAAACCCGGTTTTTTGGTTTTTTTCAAAAAAACCGGTTTTTATACCAACCCTGCGTTCAAGTATTACGTAAGCATATTTTTAGTCATTTTGTACCCCCTCCCCTCCCCCCTTGTAAGAAAATATAAGCAAATGCTAGACCCCCTCCCCCTTTGCTTACGTAAGATTTTATGACAGTTAATGCATCAATACTTCTTGACTTATAAAAAGTTATTAATCAATTACATTATTAATCCTACAAATTTATATAGGCATATAGGGATTGTGATATCAAAATATATAAAATGGCTTTAATATATTGTTGCTTATTGCATTAAATAAACCACAGAATACAAAATGGTTTAAATATATTATTTATCACATTGAACAATAAAACAAGATATACAAGAAGTCTTAACTTACTTAGGCATCATAACTGAAATTTTTGACATGAATCATACAAATGTTGGAGTTCATATTTTAATCTGATGTCCAGGATCATTGAACCCATGTTTCAACATTGTCTATTATAAAGTTTTCAAAGACTAAATTCACCATGCAACTAAAAGCAATACTCTCTCACTAAAAATTCAGTATGTAAATTCACCAACAATAAATATGTGCTGTGTATCCGAGACAAGAAAAACCCCAAGTAGGTTTTCTGCTTTCTAAAGTTCCAAAACCTGTAGAGAAGGAAGTTCGACAATAGGAGCAGAAAGACAAAAGTTTCCAGAAATTCTGCAAAAATTCCCGGAATTCCATACCGATTGAAAGGAAGAAAAGAAAATACCGGACTTACCTAAAATAAAGTCAATCAACCAGTTACCTTGTTAGTTGGCAACAGAACCCAGCCACATAAGTTCCTGTGTTTTAGGTAGATTTCGTAAGAAATACTACCTATTGTGATCGCTCCCACGTTGGAATTTCTGAAAAATTTTTGCAGATCTACACCGATCACGACCCCTAGACCCCAAAACTACCATTAGTAAAAAAGTTTATCTATCTATCTATCGGTGTATATCACTTTCTTCTAGACACGATAACTTCCATAATTATGCTCAGATCTTCTTCAAACTTTTACATAAAGTCAAGGGGCATAAAATCTCGGTTAAGTTCGTTAATGGGCAAAATCGGACCAAGGGGGTGGAAGTTAGGAGGGGTTTTGTGAAAACAGAAAAAACGCGATAACTTCTAAATTAAAATAGATATCTAATCAGTTTAAAGTTTATATTACTTCTAAAGAATGGGTTAAAAGTTTATGTATGACAGATTTTTGATAAAGTTAAAAATGGGCTCAAGGGGCGAAAAAAACAGGGTTTTTGGGAGAAAAAAAAAATCATAACTTCGTCAATTTATTAGATATCAAATCCAACTAAATTTTTTATAAATGTTCTCAAAATTATCTAAAACTTTTGTGTTTACAAGTTTTTGATAGGAACAACTTTTACTGATGAAAAAAAATTAAAAACGAAAAGAAAAAGGGGGGTGGAAAATGAAAAAAATCCATAACTTACTCAATTCTTAAGCAATCAAATCTAATTAAATTTATTTTACATCTTCTCAATAATATCTACGACTTTTATATTAACAAGTTTTTCAAAGGACCAATTGTTATAGCAAAAATAAATTAAACAAAAATAGGAGTTGGAGAAAAAAACTCAAATAAAAACGGCTTATATTCTGAATCATTTTTAAATTCACTTTTGATTTTAAACGCATCAAAATGGCAGATCCTCCTATTTAGGAACTGTATAACGTGACTTATTAGCCAGTTTTTTGATAAAATCAGAATATTTTTCAAAAAAGACTGCCAAAAACGGTATTTTGAACAGAATTTCCCAAACTGATGGTGATTGAAAAAATTGAGGAAGCATAACAAATTGCATTTTTTCTGACTCATTTTTAAATCCATTTTTGTTCTCAAACGCATCCAATTTACAGGTCTTCTTATATAGGAACTATAAAATCTGACGGATTTGCCAGTTTTTTTATAAAGGCAGAATATATTTAAAAAAAGGCTGCCAAAATGGGCACTTCGCACAAAATTTCCCAAAGCTATCATGATTAAAGAATTAAGGATGTATTCAAATAACAAATTGGTTATTTTATGACTCATTTTTAAATTCAATTTTGCTCTCAAACGCATTCAATTGACAGTTTTTTGTTATTTAGGAACTATATAATGTGAAAATTCGTCGATTTTTTGATAAAGGCTAAATATAGTTTTTTAAAAAGCTGTCAAAGTAGGCATTTCGCACAAAATTTCCCAAAAAGATCATGATTTAAGAATTGAAAATGTATTAAAATAACAAATTGGTTATTTTATAACTGATTTTTAAATTCAATTTTGCTTTCAAACGCATTCCATTGACAGTTATTTGTGATTTAGGAACTGTGTAATATGCCGTATTGGTTAGTTTTTTGATAAAGGTTAAATATATATATTTTTTAAGGGTGTATTTCGATTCAAACTGCTTGTTTTCTAACTTATTTTTGAATGCACTTTTGCTCTCAAACACATGAAACTCGCAGATTCTCTTATTTAGAAAGTGCACAAGGTGCCGTAAAGGTCAATTCTTTGATAAGTGTACAAAATATTGCAAAAAAAGCAATCAAAAACGGCAATTTGAACCGATTTTTCCGAAGTGGGAGATAAGGGAACGAAAAAAAGGGTCTTCCAGAGAAGTTAATTGCTTATAAATCAAATTCTAATGAATTGAGCGTAAAAAGACTTTACTCGGCACCTTATACGTTCCTTCAAGAATCCCCTCAGCAAGTTTCATGATTCTATTTTTAAAAATGTGTCTGAAATTGTATCGGAAAATTTCGAGCTGCTGAAGGTGGAAAAGCGTTTTTTCGAATACACACTTAAAAGCTGTCAAAGTGAGCATTTCAGACAAAATTTCCCAAAGCGATCATGATTTAAGAATTGAGGATGTATTCAAATAACAAATTGGTTATTTTATGACTCATTTTTAAATTGGATTTTGCTCTCAAAAGCATTCAATTGACAGTTTTTTGTTATTTAGGAACTATATAATTTGCGTATTGGCCGATTTTTTAATAATAAAGTCAGAATATAATTTCAAAATATGTTGTCAAAATGGGCATTTGAGCCGAATTTCGCTTAAGATTTTGATAAAAACCAGTTCTTACATAAAAATAAATTTCAAAAAATTTCAAAAGCGGCCAAAGAAAATTGTTAAACTGGATTTATCTCTAATCATATTTTATTTTTTGTTGCTGAAATGAGCATGCTTCGAAATCTACCTCCGCCTATAGGCCAAGCCGACAGGGATTTTTCTAATCTTGCAATGTACTTGACTTGGCACACAACTTAACAGACAACAATGAAGACAAAGGGCGAGTAGGTGATGCGGGTCACGCGACAGCCGATGGATAAGCAAAGGATAAAATCGAAAATAAACAGCGAATTTCGAACGGACTGTAGAACGCTCTTTCCCCATCATACTTTGTTTGCTTGTTGAATTTGAACTGCAGTTGCTTCGTTGTTTAATGCTTACGTAAGAATTGTCGTGACCCCCCCCCCCTCCCCCTTTAGTGCTTACATAATAATTGAACGGTTCCAAAGGTATGTGTAAAGGGTAACTTTAGGTAAAAGATGGGAACCATCTTGGTGACATGCATTAGAAAAAAAAATTTGTTTTTTCTTTCTCTAACCTTAAGTACTCCAAGCTTAAAAAATCTGTCATCTCCCATCTGAGCCTGATACTGAAAATACAGTGGGTGATACATTTGCGCGAGTTTTTTCATGCTCTGATAACAAATACATATAATTAACATTTCACAAAAAGAAAAAAAAAATCCCAGAAGCAATCTGTATTATTGTGAAATACAAAAACAGTAAGTCTTTATTACGTCCATTAATAACTGTACCACAATAGTGATATATTCTACAACGAAAATGTAAGAACTTATATTTTAAATAATTATTTTGCTTTCATAATGCAACATTTAAAATATATTAAAAATCGACATGTTTCAACTCATTTTCATTGAGTCATCTTAAGAATGTAAATAGAAAATTACAAACACAAAGAACATGAAAAACTGGATTAAATAATTACTGAATTTAAATTAAACATAACACCCTCTATATTTTCAACCCTATCCATGTACTTGCTTGGAATACATAAAGATACTAGATAGTGTATTATTACAAACACGTAAACTTTTTAAGTAAATTTCACAGGGTTCTCTTTTATGAATCCTTCTATCGTAAAAAAAAAAAAAAAAAAAAAAAAAACTAGCTTTAAAAGGAATGACCCCTAGAATGATGCTGATGTGTAAGATTTCCGGAAATAACGAATCCGGGCGGACCACTCCTTCCATGAGTCGAATAGACCAATCAGGAAAGGGCTCCGTCTATGAATCGCCGTATGGGTTACCATCGCAAACAGTCGCCAACTTGGCGATATATCGCCAATTTTGGCGACCAAAATTAGTCGTTAAAAGTGGCGCCAACTTGGCGATAACTGTAATATTTCGCCAAATTTTTAATTTCTTTACAACACCAGTCGTGTGACACATGATTTGAAAGGTCTGCAACTGCTTATTCATATTATGGATGTCTTGTGTTACCCCCCCCCCCCATGCGTCTGAAGCGATTACGCAGGGGGGGCGGAGCCCCCCTAGTAACTTTAAATAAAAATTAGGTCTGTAAATTAATCTACTCTTGTTAAGAAGTATGTTAATGTTCTCTTTTTCATTCATTCTGGATAAAGCAGTTTTCTCTCTATTATATTTGTTATATGTTCTTTACATCTGGTATTAAATTTCCGCTGGTCATAGCTATATTATAATTTTTGATTCCCTATTCTCTAATAAATGGAGTCATATAAACTGCCGAGAGGTCGTCTAAACTAAGAGGATCGATTTTGGTATTTAAAAGCATCTGCAACTTTGCAGATAATTACAGCTACTTTATAATTACGGTTTGCCGGATAATTACATAGTAGGCACATGGACGGGGCAGTGTCAAAACTATAGAGGGCGCTATATTTAATTTGAATTCAACAATTCTTTAATCCAGTTTTTCACGTTCATTATGTTTGTAATTTTCTATTTACATTCTGATGATGACTCAATGAAATTGAATTGAAACATGTCAATTTTTAATATATTTTAAATGTTTTATTAAAGGGACATCTTATAAGCAAAATAATTATTTATAAGTTCTTGCCTTTTCATTATAGAATATATTCTTATTATGATATAGCAATGCTGTGTTTCAGATTTGCTGAGCAGTATCTTATTGCATTACTATTACAGTGAAACCTCCTAATAAGGGACACCTCTATTTAAGGGACAAAACTTCCGGTCCCAGTCCCTTGGTATAGGACGTGTAATGTATTTACCTCTAAATAAGGGACACTTCAAAATGAGATTAAAGATACTAGTTTTTGAATTTCAGATAATGAAGTAGTCTGTGTTGAAAATGAAAGTACATATTTTTGTGAACTTATCAAACAGATAGACAGGCATGTTGATACAGTAGCAGATGACACTATTAACGACCATTTATTTACCCACAATTCTGATTCAACATTAGTGCTTTTATCCGCATTGAAAGTAATAATGAAAATTGTGAGGATGATTCTGAAAGCGGAGAATAAAAAAAATTGTGAAATAAAGAAGTTTACATATGCTTTAAGGCTGTTCTCAAATCCAAAAAAGGCAACTTTTAAGACATATATTTTAACTTTTATCCGGAAATGCCTGAAACTAGCAAGTGTGTTCAAAAAATATATAATCAACCATTTTTTTTTTTTTTTTTTTTTTTTTTTTTGCAAATGCAATTGATCTTTCTGAAAATACCAATGTGGATTTTTGAAACGAATTTCCACGCAAAAGAAAAATAGCTACTCAAGAAAGGGTAAAGAACAGCTTTGTCACGAGATCAAAATCACTTATTACTAACAGGTAATTTATTTTTCAGAAAAATTAAAAAACAGTTCAATTGCAAATCGCTTCCATAGACAAGCATTCCAATTTTATACCTTTCAATTAAAAAATGAATTTGTAAATACGCCAAAACGTTTTCTGCCTGCTAAGTAGAGCACTTGAGTGATTTGTTGCCTTAAAATACAGAAAACAGTTGAATACTTTTTTTCTTCTTTGGTAAATACTGCTGATAATGAACAAATAAATTTATAAATGTGGTAAATGAACATTTGAAAGGTTTATAGTGAAAGGTAGAAATTTGCAAAACAATTCCTTTTGATTGTTACTTCAAATAAAATTCTTTTAAATATTTTTATACTTTTTTGCTGAATGTACACAATTTGCATAAAAAATACAAATCAATAACTCTACAAATCATTTAATGATTTAGTAATTAATTGAAAATTTTAATTAATTATTTCTCTTTTCTTCCTTTTGTCTGATTAACATAATTTATACACTTCGGTTCATTTAAGGGGCATCATTTTTAATGCTTTGTTATTTTTATATTCTTCAGAACGATTAATTAAAAATAATGTGGAAACTCCGAATAAGGGACACCTCTATTTCAGGGACAAAAGTTCCGGTCTTATAGGTGTCCCTTATTTGGAGGTTTTATTGTATTACTATTGTTGACTTAGAAAACATTGAGAACTAAGGAGTTTTTGAAAGGTCATGTGTTTGGATGATTATTAATGCCATTTGTTCAGAAAAATTGCAAATGTATCAATCCTCCCCTACTTTCTTCTATTGAAATTAGAAGAAAGTAAAAAATCTTTTTTATATAGTTTTTTTTTAAATTTAAATTACATTTAATGTGCTTTATTACTTAAAAGATGCTAAAGTAGTAAAAATATGTTAAACTACATTAATGTTACCCGATATGTCTTTTAATCCGAGAATTAGGGAAAGTTCGTTTCCTCACCCGAGCATGTTGGGTGATGCCAATTATTACTGTTGGTTTTAAGATGAAAGGAGAAAGGGGACGGACTGGGAGGTGAAGGATTGATATTAAATTTGCTTTTCTTTCAGTAAATCTAACCATTACTGGGTATGTTATATGATAAAACGTCAATACAAACTCTATTTTCTTTATTATATAGCATAACCAGTATATGATTAAGTTTGTTTAAAGAATTTCAAGATAGGTAATAATCTACCACCGCAAAAAAAATCTTGACACTTGCGATTTTAGACGTTTTGTTAAATATCTAGAAATACATGTAAGGAATTTTTCTGAAACTCCAGGTATGTAAACAAAGTAGTACAAGTCATACATTTTCGCGAAGATTTTTGTCCAAAATCCAATAGGAGACCGTCAACAAATCGAAAAAGAACGAACATCTTTTTAATCACCCTGTCAAAACTAATGTAGCAAAAACGTTCAAACTTTGGATTTTGATTAAGTGGCTTATGGTAATAAACTGTGTTAATTTATATGGGGATAGCATGTATACTCGTATAAAAATTAAGGTTTTTATAAAAACGGTCCCAGATTTTGCGAAGTTTTTTGCTTATAATTTGCAGAGTTCTTAATATAAAACATTGTTCTTTTCAGAAAATATGAGAAACAACATTGTACATAATACCCTGTAATCAAAATTTAAAAATATTAATAATTGTATGAAAAATGAGCAGGTTTACTAAATAAATTTTCACTATGCATGCGTCAACTCTATAAAAATTTCATTTGCATATTGTGTTAGCTAAGTGAAATGAGCAACTTCTGTTAAAATTTCACAATCATAGCTTGAAAATTACCGTCGAAAGAATAAGATCAAAATCCGATATTCCCAAAATGAAGGAAAAACATGAGGGGTTGTATTATCTATATTCCATTGATTAGTGTCTACACAATATTGCACGTACTACTACTATATTTGGATACAGCTCCTCATCTTTTTGCTTCATTTTGGGAATAACGGATTTTCAGCTAATTTTTTCTACGATAATTTTCAAGCTATGGTTGTGAAATTTTAACAGAAGTTGCTCAATTCATTTAACACAATATGTAAATGAAATTTTTTATAGAGTTGACGCATGCATAGTGAAAATTTATTTAGTAAACTTGCTTATTTTTCATACAATTATTAATCTTTAAATTTTGATTATAGGGTATTATTTTCTGAAAAGAACATTGTTTTATATTAAGAACTCTGCAAATTATAAGCAAAAAACTTTGCAAAATTTGGGACCGTTTTTATAAAAACTTTAATTTCTCTACGAGTATACATGCTATCCACATATAAATGAACACAGTTTATTACCATAAGCCACTTAATCAAAATCTGAAGTTTGAACGTTTTTGCTACATTAGTTTTGACAGGGTGATTCAGAAGATATTCGTTCTTTTTCAATTTGTTGACGGTTCCCTATTGGATTTTGGACAAAAGTCTTCGCGAAAATATATGACTTATACTATTTTGTTTACATACCTGGAGTTTCAGAATAATTCCTTATATGTATTTCTAGATATTTAACAAAACGTCTAAAATTGATAAAATATCAGAATTATCACACCTTATTTAGTTTATTATAAATAATAAAAATTACAAAATTCTCGCCTAAATGTTGTGGAAAATAATATAAATTTTACTTTACACGTAATTTCTTCTTTTTTTGTTAATTTCTCAGTGGCATCCCTGAAACACGAAAAAGTAAAATATCCATAATATCCATTACTCATCGTAAATTGCATTACTGTCTATCGATGTGTTTAATTTTACAAGTTTTTTTAAAAATTGTAATTTAATGTAACGTCGTAGCATAAAGTGATGTGCTTACCTTCCTTGTCTCTCCTTTGACATCGTCTATCCTTTGCATTAGTCTCGACTCTGATCGATCCATGGAAGCGATTACTTCTTGCCTCTGGCTCTCCAATCTGTTCACGACGCGTATCACTTCTTGGATTCTTGAACTGTGTCTCTGAGCTTCGGTTTCCAAAGTTGTGAGCTGGACTTGCATCTGCTGAATTGCTGACATCAGATTGGAATCTGCAAAAATCAGACATTGCTAGGAAAATTTTATTTTTCCCATTTATTATCTTTTAAGGGGGCACACAAGTAAAAAATTCTGATTTTTGTGGGTGGAGGGGGGTCGTTTTATTGGCTAATCGGGTCTGAACCGCGAGTTCAGCCTTAACTCTCCGTTGAATGTAAATTCTAATTCACCGTCAACTCAACCTGCCGAATTCTGAGAAGAAACCGAAACAAAAGTTGAGTTACTCAACCTTGATATGGGACAGAGGTTGTTCAACCGCGCATGCTCAGTCCAAGCAAAGATGGCGGCTATTTTGAATTGAACATTGGTGGATTTTTTTCACAGAGATCTGTTTTTAATTCACTAGCTAAACGAAATTTTAATTATAAAAGAATGAGTTGCTTTAAATTTTTGAGGGTTTTTTATTTCTATTAACGAAAATTATATTGATTTGTGATGAGTCTCTCAGGGTTCGTACAGACTCCTTAGACTACTTAGAAATGAAAACGTTCCCAAGTAGTACTTAGATAAATAAAATGCTCCTTAGAAACTCCTTAAATTGTATTGCGGTTTTGCACGCGAGCAATATTGCTCTCCCAAAAAAATCGTGATTGTAAAACGCACGGTAAACCCTTTATGCACGTCATTCATCAGAAGCACTGCAGTGATTGATTGGGATCATACTAATAGCCACCAAAGTGATTTACTTTTCACGGCCATAAGGGAAAGAAAAGTGAAAAGAATAATCCAGACGCACCTCTAAGCTTCTAATTTCAAGAAGTGATTACACTGTTTAATTCCTTCACAGCTAGATATACAACTTTGATTTCTTCTTCATAATACTATTAATCATCCTCAATTTTGCTGATAACGCTGGATTCAGGGGTGATTCTCGTCCGAAATTTTGAAATTGGGTTATCAGTTCCGCATAGTTGCCAACTTGTACAGTTTTGCGCGTGGAAAAAACAATCATGGAGAAATGCAAATCTCGTGAAAGGATCAGCGAAAAAGCACACATTTTGTCAATATTTCGTGGAAAAACGACGATTTCGTCAATGTTTTTGTCAACAAACTTTGTCAAAAGATCGCTGAAAAACGCGGATTTCCTGTGCAGATCGTGGTTAAAAAGCCAATTTCCCCAAATATCGCAGATAAAATGCTAATTTCCTGTGAAGAGTGCGGGAAAACGTCGATTTCGTCTAAAGATTGTAGATATAACGGTTATCGTTAAAAGATCGCGGGAAAAAATGCCGTTTTCGAAAAAAGATTGCTTACAAATATTTTGTCAAAAGATCATTGAAAAAAAACGGCAATTTCATCAAAAGATCACGGGAAAAATGCCGATTTCATCAAAAGATCACAGGGATGAAACGCCGTTTTTGAGAAAAAATCGTGTAAAAATGCTAATTTTGTCTAAAAATCGTCGAAAAAAACATAGATTTCATTAAAAAAAAAAAAAAAAAAAAAAAACACGGAAAAATGATAATTTTGTTATAAGACCGCAGAAAAACTGCCATTTCCACAACAAATCGCCGATTTTGCTAAAATATCGCTGATTTCATCTGAAGATCACAGGAAAGTGCCGATTTCGTCTGAAGATTGCGGATAACCCGCCCCCCCTCTCGCGGGGGGTAACTGGCGGAATCCCTGCGGAATTAGGGCTGTGCAAGTGCATGCCACATAAATAATAACAAAAGTGGCAAGTCCTTAAAATTTTTTGAACTCCTTGGATTTGTTCTTCTCAACTTTGTATGAACCCTGGTCTCTAGGCTTTGAAGGTTTGAGTTTGCCTAACAATTTTGATATCAGGTAGCGCCATCTGTTGAATATGAATAGAAAGAAAGTTTTGATATGAAAAATTTTGATTACATAATTTAAATTAAAAAAACATAATAATAAAGCAAAGCAGTATTTTTCTTACATTTCAGTTTCAGCTTTTTTACTTAATTAAAGCATGCAATCGTAAAAGCAAGAATTTTATGACCGCAAAATAATAAGCCGTTGAACTATAATACACTATAATAATTAATTTTCTTACTTGTTTTAAATAATTACTTTTGTTTAGAAAAAGCATTTTTCTGAAGATTTATCTTGAAATTTTTCGCATTTAAAAATTTGCACATCAATTACATTACTTAAATTAATTAATACATTAGATTTACGTTAGAAAAAATATATGAAAAAAAAGATGCATTTTCAATATTTTAATTTTCGTTGAAAAATAAATAAACTAGCTCGTTAGTTTCTTTTATTCTGATTACTATTGCTAGCCTGGTTAGAAAATCGTTTATTAAATTTAATTATTAAAGACAAAATATAATTTTTTTAAATCAAGTAACTTTTATGAAAAAATCATACTGTAACGCAAAATCTTGTAAAAATAAAAATCTTATACTGAATTGGTATTTCTAATCTTTGAATCTAATTTTGTGAACAAACAAAACTACCAAATCACAACGTAATTCGAAATTTATCGATCTAAAAATTAAACACAAGTATGTATTTCAAATCTTGGTTTTGCTTCGCAATTAAAAATTGATGGTACGCGAGGATCGAACTCATGAACGCGATAAGTATGTCATGTGATACCTTTGGCCAATCAGATACATCATGACCATCACATTTCAACCTGAAGTTCACTAACCCAAAGTTGACTAATCTCGGCTAGTCATGGGCGATACTGGAAATTTTGAGAATCGATTAAAATCGACATCGTATAAAACAACATCGATCATAATAAGAATCGATTTCTCAGTTATAGAATCGATATTTCGATATTCACATTCATACAGAGAAGATCCAAATTACTAATTCCAAAACTTAGACAATCAGCAGCACCGTAATTACCGCCTCCCACCCCCCATCCCCATTTAAGGAGGCATAGAATTAAGCTATTGCAGATTTTAGAGTCGGTTGATAAGAATTTTAAATTTTAAAATGATTGTCACTTATGGTTGTCACTTACACAAAAACTTTGACAAATTTGAGAGACATAACTCAATAACAACACTGAGTAACTTGGCATTAAACCGAGGATAAAGAGTGCCAAGAGCGTGTAACTAGGATGGGGAACAAGGAGTATAGACAAAAAAACTTTTTTTTTTCTAATGCCTACCAAATATTACACGAGATAGTTTAGAAGAACAAAAAATATGCCCCATACCCAGGGAGGCAGGTAAACCTCACTCTTGACGGGGCGACCATACCCCAAATGTATCTTTTGTCGAAGTTTCAAAATGAGGCTTTACAATGAAATAGAACGAGAAGTTTCGCTCTTTGGAACTGTAAAAAGTGCCAAGAGCATGTAACTAGGTGAAGAGAGGGGTAATAAAAGAAAAAAAACGAGGAGATAAAAGCTTTATAACGATATATTACATGAAATGGTGTGGAAGAAACAAAAAATATGCTCTCCACCCAGGGGTCAAGGTAAATCCCAAACGGACAGAAGGGCGACCCCGGCCCATATGTATCTTTTGTTGAGGTTTCAAAATATGGATTTATAACAAAATAGAACGAGGATTAAAATTTTTTAAAATCTCAGTCATAATTTGAACGATCCTGTAAGTTAAGATTGGTGAGGAAGGGGGGGGGGGGATTAAGACGGGCGAACATGAAAAAAAATAATAATAATACAAAATAGTGGCATGCAGAGAGTGCCGACAGAAGTGAAACCTTTAACAATTATGTGTGTATTTTTTGAATCGTTAGGATAAATAATTTTGAATCGTCAGGATATACTTTTAAATGAATAAAAAAAAGGTTCTATAATATTAAAGAACATATCAATATCTAGAAAAAAACCGCGCGATACCATATGTTCAGCTATTAACTCACTATAACTACTTTCTTCATTTTACAATGCGATAAATACACCAACCAAAATTAGACCATACTATCGATACCTTAATCCTTATCCATATAAATCATTTCGTGTTAATGCCTCTTACAATATCTGTAGATTACTTTTTGAATTATTCAAATCGGACATTCCATTCAAAAGATATTACGAATGTAAAGATGACAATCTAAAGAAATAATAGCGCTGCTGAGCACTCGGTGGCCAATAAGCTTAGGGATTACGTGTGCAATCAAAAGATTGTGGGTTCGAACCCCAGTTTCGCAGATATGTATCAATGTTTTTTTTTGTTTGTTTGTTTGTTTGTTTTCGAAGAAGTTTGAAAAATTGAAATTTTAACCCATTATGGGTCTGTAACGTGACCTACAATGATGGGAGAAAATTTCTTATGCTAGATTTGTAATGTATGAAGCATAAGCTTTTAATAGACATAATGTATCAAGAAATGAGAACCCCCCCCCCCTGAACGGCGAGAAATGGTTAGCTATACTAGAATTTTTCTCCCCACAGTAACTCCTATAGAAGCAAAGTTATAGCCTTTTAAAGATTGAAATGAAATGAAGAAATAAGCAAAATTATGTGAGTGATTGACAGGGGGGAGGGGTCCACAGCTTTGGGTATGCCATGTAGATTAAACTTTTAAGTTAAAAATGGTAGAGAATTAAATGAACGAAATTTTAAGGTGTATATTGGGGGAGGGTGCAAGCCCCTCCCCCTCAACATTTTTTTGTTTCTTTTGAAGAAACAAAAAAAAAAAAAAAAAAATGCCCAGATAAACCCCAAACAGGCGGAAGGGCGATCCCTTATTTATCTTTTGTCAAGGATTTAAAATGTGGATCTAAAATAAAATAGACCGAGAATTGGACATTTTAAAAACTGTATGCATATTTCGAACAGCTCTGTAAGTTAAAACTGACGCGGAAGGGGAGGGGGATTAGAAGAGACGAGCGTGAAAAATAAAACATAATAAACTTATACTTCAAATAACTGGACTTCTAAACAAAAATATAACGATTTAACCTATTGTCGAATTAATGGGGTGGTCCGCAGGGGATACACCTCCCACCAGAAGTTATGAGATTGTATGCTTTTTTATGCATAAATTGCGATTACCCCTCTCTTACAGAACTGTAAATCATGATGCCTTCTTCCGGAGTCGCAGAAAAATACCTGCATTCAACATTGATTTACCCTAGAAAAAAAAAAAAAAGAATAATAATCCATTGTTTTACGTAATTTTACATCAATACTACCATTAAAACAATAAAAGTGGAAAAATCAATCCGATCTGAAACGTGGATCAAGGATTTAAAGTAAATAAAAAAAATTACAATTCTATTGGTATCTAAGAATTTTCCAAAATGCGCTTTCCAAAGATCGAAATCGAATCTAATGATCGAAATCGAATCTAATGATCGAAATCGAATCAAAGATCGACATCGAATCTAAAGATCGAAATCGAATCTAAAGATCGACATCGAATCTAAAGACCGATCTTACGGGCAGAATCGATTTTACATTTTTACTTTCTTTTGTAACTTTACAAGAAGAGAGTATTAGATTCGTGAAAAATTTCGACTTCCCGCTTTCGATGTATTTATATATTTTAGAAGGTCTTTAACACGATTTCATGATTTTTAAGAAATATCTGTCTGTGTGTGTGTCTGTCACTCTGTGAGTCTGTGTATGAACAAATTTTCTGACCGTTCTATCTCAAGAACAAATGTACGGAATTCCACAAAACTTTAGATTTAGTTTGACCTTGATATAAACTGAATCTAATTAATTTTTGGTGTATGTAGCCTAACAGGTGGCGCTGTTATGCTGCACTTTTTGCGATTTGCGCAACAGCTATATCTGAATAACGAATGCACGGATTTTCATCAAATTTCAGATCCAGTTAGTCCTTGACATGAATTGATGTTTTTTGCATTTTGATGTATATCGCTTCTCAGATGGCGCTGTTATGCTGAATTTTTCACAATTTTCACTCAGCGCCATGTGAAAAGGGGGGGGGGGGCGAAAGGAGGCGGTCGTCCCGAGCGCGGAAATTTAGGGGGGGGGGCAGATTTTTACAACTAACATCACTTCTAGCCTATCACAAGAAAAAGTTAATGGGGGGAGGGCTAAATTGAAACTTTGAACCGGGCGCAGCTCTGTTTTCGCACGCCCCTGGTTCCATTTTAGCTTTATCTCAAGAACTAACGGACGGACTTTCATAAAAATTTAGATTCAATTAGTCCTTCATATTATTTGATGTTAATTACATTTTGGTGGAAATCGCTTAAGAGATGGCGCTGCTATACTGCATTATTCATGATTAACGCAACAGCGCTATCTCAAGAACGAATTTTCATCAAAAGTCAGATGCAGTAAATCCCTGACATAGATTAGTGTTGTTTAATTCTTGGTGTAAATTGCCCTACAGGTGGCGCTGATATGCTGCATTTTTTATGATTTTGCAATAGCTGTATCTCGCGCTTTCATGGATTTCCATCAAAGTTCAGATTCAGCTGGTACTTGATAAAAATTTATCCTGATAAATTTTTGGTGTACATCACTCAACAAAAAAACGCTATTTTGCGGGGGGGAGGGTTCTGAGGTTTCTTTAATTCTTCTATCTTAGAAACTGAAAAATTGGAATTGGCACATTGGACTATTTTATCTTCGACTTTTGAAGGAAAATGAAAATTATATTACCTTCAGAGAAATCGATTAAAAATTTTAAAGTATCGATTAAATCGAGTTGGCCGTAGTATCGATTAAATCGATTTAAAAAATCGAAATCGCCCATCACTAGTGGGAAGCATACACTAAATGGCTATTGATGACCGTCCACTTGCGATTTTAGTCATTTTGTTAAATATCTAGAAAAATACACGAGGAATTATCCCGAAACTCTTAGTGTATAAATATAATAGTACAAGTCATACATTTCTGTGAAGATTTTTTTCACGAAATTCCATAGGGTACCGTCAACAAATTAAAAAAGAATGAATATCTTTTGGATAACCCTGTCAAAAGTGATGTAGCAAAAGCGCTCAAACGTTAGAATATGATTAAGTAGCTTATAGTGTTAACTATATAAACTGTGTTCAGTTTTATGTCGACAGCATGTATACTCGTAGAAAAATTAAGGTTTTTATAAAAACAGTCCCAAATTTTTCCAAGATTTTTGCTTATAATTTGCAGAGTTCTTAATATAAAATAATATCCTTTTCTGAAAATATGACAAATAATATTGCACACAACATCCTGTAATCAGAATTAAAAAATAATAAAAATTGTATGAAAAATGAGTGGGTTTACTAAATTTTTCACTGCGCATGCGTCAACGATATCAAAATTTTATTTGCATATTATGTTCGCTAAATGTATAGAGCAACTTTTGCGAAAGTCTCAAAATCATAGCTTGAAAATTCTGAAAATAATCGTCAGTAGAATAAGCACAATCCGTTGTTCCCAAAATGAAGCAAAAAAATGAGGGATTTTAATCCAAATGTATAGTTCGTCCCATATTGTGTATTCTATATAGTCTAAGATCCGGCTGCAGAATCAGTGTACTCATCGAGTTTTTGCTGAAAACCAAATTTTTACACATATTTATGATTAGGCGAATTTATATCTACCAGGTTGCCTATCAAAATGTGGCCGCTAGTATTTTTAATTAAATTATTAATAATTCATAAACCGTAAGAAATTTCACTGACTTGTTTTTTCAATAAAATGTCGTCTACTTTACGGCAACATCCATAAAGACTCTGAAAAATCATGGTTGCCGTTGCGCACCTGGCCGCACCTCTTCGCAGCCAGGTATACACAGGTATGATTTTGTTACATTTATACACCCACAACGTACATTCATAATTTATGTATCAAATTAAAGCTAATTTTTTTCTGTTTATTATTATATACGGTTGCCTAATTAAATCTGGCCGCAAATAAGGGTTGCTGGCTGTTAAATATAGTAAATATTAAAAGTAGAGTGAAAGAGAGCTAGCGCGTAACAGACGAGGATAGTAATTGCCAGCTGTCGGACGGTTTAAAGCCATTGCGCATGCGTCAGATGCTAGTTTTCTCAACGGATCAGTTGCGACTTTTATTCTAACAAGGAAGGTCTCCATACGGGCATACTCAGAAAAATCTGAAAAAAATACAGAATGTTCTTCTCATATAGTTATATACGTTCATAAAAAAAATTTCGGCGGAACCTCCTTATAACGTCCGTAAAAAAATAATAAAATTTTCGTTTATTTGGCGATTTATCTCCGGTTGGCAAAAAAACGAAATTTTGAAAATATGCTTTTACGCTTCGAATTAGCGTTGCAAAGGTTAGAAAAAAGCCGGTTTAAACCCAGGAATAAACCGGGATTTTAGGAATAAACCTGGAAAAAACCCGGGATTTTTAGGAATAATTCGGTTTTTTGGGAATAAACCTAGTCTATTGGAAATAAACCCGGGAAAAAACCGACTTTTTGCAACTCTACTTCGAATACTTTTTAAAGAAAAAACTTTCTATGTTCAATTTATTTAAATAAGTTTAGTTTAAGTAATTTTAGTTTTGCATTTTTACTTTACTTTAAGTGTAATTTTGTCATATACGTTTATGAAACTAATATATTTTATCATTTAAAACACAATTTAAATTGATTAAAATTGTTCCAAATTGAAAAATACACTGTTAAAAATCTGCTGCATTTTGTTGCAACGCACTCCCTTGCTTGTATAGAAAACGGTTACTTGGCCATGAAATGGAGCTTTCTCATTGGTTGGAATAGAGATATTATATACAAGCGATGGAGTGCGTTGCAACAAAATGCAGCAGATTTTTAACAGTGTATGAAACAGACGATTCTGCAGCGTCACTCCACCGCTTTTATAGAAAACGGTCAATTCACCGTGCTATAGAGCATTCTCATTGGTCAGAAGAGAGACATTCTATAAAAGTAGTGGAGACACATTGCAGTAAATGCTGCAAATTTTTAACAGTGAAGTCAATTAAAATCAATTTTCAGATTCGTTAAATTCGTCTGCTTTTGGCGAGATTATTCCAAAATATTTTATTTTTTTTACATATTTACTATATTTAACAGCCAGCAACCCTTATTCGCCGCCAGATTTAATTAGGCAACCGTATATAATAATAAACAGAAAAAAATTAGCTTTAATTTGATATATAAATTTTGAATGTACGTTATGGGTGTATAAATGTAACAAAATCATACCTGTGTATACCTGGCTGCGAAGAGGTGCGGCCAGATGGGCAACGGCAACCATGATTTTTCAGAATCTTTATAGATGTTGCCGTAAAGTAGACGACATTTTATTGAAAAAATAAGTCAGTGAAATTTCTTACGGATTATGAATTATTAATAATTTAATTAAAAATACTAGCGGCCACATTTTGATAGGCAACCTGGTAGATATAAATTCTCCTAATCATAAATATGTGTAAAAATTTGGTTTTCAGCAAACACTCGATGAGTACACTGATTCTGCAGCCGGATCTCGTACTAATATTGACACTAATCAATGAATATATGGTGCAACCCTTCTTGTTTTTGCTTCATTTTGGGAATAACGGATTTTCAACTTATTCTATTGACGATTATTTTCAGGATTGTCAAGCTATGATTTTGAGACTTTCACAAAAGTTGCTCTATACATTTAGCTAACATAATATGCAAATTCAAATAAAATTTTGATATCATTGACGCATGCGCAGTGAAAAATTATTTAGTAAACCTATTCATTTTTCAAACAATTATTATTTTTTTTTATTCTCATTACAGGATATTATGTGCAATGTTGTTTGTCATACTTTCAGAAAAGAATATTATTTTATATTGAGAACTCTGACAATTATAAGCAAAAATCTTGGAAAAATTTGGGACTGTTTTTATAAAAACCTTAATTTTTCTACGAGTATACATGCAATCGGCATAAAAATGAACACAGTTTATTACAATAAGACAACCATAATTTACAGTTTGAACACTTTTGCTTCATTATTTTTGACAGGGTTATCCAAAATATATTCATTCTTTTTTAATTTGTTGATGGTCCCCTATGGAGTTTCGTGAAACAATCTTCACGGAAATGTATGACTTGTACTATTATATTTATATACTAAGATTTTCAGGATAATTCCTCGTGTATTATTCTAGATATTTAGCAAAATGTCTAAAATCGCAAGTGGACGGTCATCTATGGCCATATAGTGTATTAGCAAACCATAGTTGAATTCACATATGGACAAAATTAGAGCTTTGCTATTGGCTACTGCAATCCGACGTATTCAAATCTCCGCACCCTTCCTTAGTAGCAGTGAAAAGCATGTTATGCATAAGGAAATTATAACTTTTTATTGACTAATCGTTATTTTTTGAAAATGTAATCAATTTAAATTGTACAAATTAAATTTTATGGAAGGTATTAATACAAGATGTGTTTTGCGAAAGAGTGCTACATCTTATTGAAGGTCTTTTAAGTGAAGGGAGCATAAGCAAAGGAAGACGATAGTTAGCTGCTTGTGCCATATCAACTGATAAAATTTAAATTTACAGTAAAGTCGATAACAATATCTGAAAAAAAAGAAGATTTGTCGGCAAAAGTAGTGATTTTTTTTTTCTTTTTTCCAGGCTAATATGTGTTTTATGGCTACGAAAGAAGGGGCGGAGATTTAAATAATCAGACAACACTTTGACCAATAGCAGAGCTCTATTTTCCTCTATACATGAATTCAAATATGGTTTGCTTATATGCTTCAAGGGATGGATTGATAGGACACTCCAACCTCCTCAGTGTTGAATTCAGAGAGTGGACCGGGGGACCCCCCCCCCGAGCAATGAAATGTCCTTCCCCCTCGGAAAATTTGAGATTTTGTATTTTTAATGGTCAAAAATTGCAACCCCCCCCCCCCCCCGGAACCACACAAGTCCTTTCTAGAGAGAAGTGTCTGAATTCAACACTGAACTTCTTCCAAAATTTGTGGAAAACATACAGTGAGCAAAAAAAGTTTTTGCACACCAGGTAAATTTGTTGTAGCATATGTATAAATAAATAAATATAGTTTAAAAAAACCAAAAAACACGCTTTTTAAGTATATCAAACTAAAAAGTGAAAAATAATTCGTACTATAAGCTGAAAACGAAAATAGATGAAAAATACTATTTTACTATAAAATCATTGTTATTATAGATATCAATTAATCCTTACTAATATTATAAATCGGAAAGTGAGTTTGTCTGTTTGTTTGTTTGTTTGCTTGTTCCGCTTTCACGCCGTAACTACTGAACCGATTGCTTTGAAATTTTGCAGAAGTCCGTTTTGAAAAAGTTAGAAGTCCGCATTAAATAATAGGGTAATTTTTATTTATTTTATTCAAATATTTTCCTTAATAATTCAAAATTTAATTATTTTTCATACAAAATCAATAGGCATTTTTCAGATAAAATTTAACCATTTTCCTTTCCTGTTGCCAAGAAAATAAAAAATTGGAATAATAATTTTTCAGCGGCAATGAATTTTTAACCCTTTCAAGGGCGGTGGCTAGAGGGTCTAGCCACCTAATTTTAATTCCACAATTGACAAATGGCACCAATAATATTATAATAAAATGTTACTTTTCTAATGAAAGTTCGAAATATCGAAATTTTATTTTCTAAGAAATTCGTTTGAATATTCTGGTGTCAGTATATTATTTAATCATTTTACGAACAGAATTCTTTTGCTCCTGAAAGGGTTTAATAGAAAACTTCCACGCGAAAAACTATAATAAAATAATTTAAAAGAAAATAAATATGACGTCATGTTTGAAATAAAAATAAAAGGTGTATTTTTTATAATACATTTAACAAGGATATTTGTTTAGTTAATGGGAATTTTTGTGTAAAATATGGTGACATAAATTAAAAGTAAAAAGAATGAAAAAGAATTATATTTTTAATAAAATGGTTCACTGATGAAAATGTGACGTCATAGTTGAAATAAAACAGGTACTTTATAGCAGTCGTTAAAAATACAAGGGGTATGAATATCAGTAGCTAATGGAGCGAGAAAAATAATGACGTCATATTTAAAATGAATCAGAAATATTTTTTACTTATACTAATTAATAAGTTATAAGTTACATACAAATGAATATTTTTATTCAAAACTCATAATTATCAATGGAAGAAATTTTTTGTGGGGAAATGGTGAAAAATAAAATCATTGATTAATATATTTTTGGCTCGATTTTTTAACACTTTCGAACAAAGTTGAAAAGTTATTATGCTTTCGGTTTGTCTTTCTGTCTGGTCGCTTTCTAACTTTCGTAAATAGACTCCGATTTCCATAAAATTTTTGGACGTTCTTAACGTTTACCTAGCACGAATACCTATTGAAAATAAAGTTTCTACCATGATTAGTTTATTTACATCGATAGTCAAAAAATTTCCTTACATTACGGCATTATGGGGAAAAATAGTTTTAATTAAATTTAACGATGTTACAGCCTGTAGAACATATTCAAATTTATATGCATTTACAAAGTGCACTAAAATATGCATTTTGTAAAGTATGTAGTGAAAAGGGCACTTACTATTCATTTACAGGGTCAGACAGAAGAATTCCATTGCATAGGAATAAAGGGAGGAACAATTTCCGACATATTTTAATTATGGTAAACGATTTCATGTATAATCAAATTGATATATGTTGCTGAGGCTTAATGTAAGTTATTTCATGCATAATACGAAGTGCATAGCATTTACAGGGACACACAAAAGATTTCAAATATTATATATTCTATCCGAAGTACTGTATATCATGGATGATGACTGTTGCATGGATGAAATGTATTTTGAATTATGATATGTGCTTTTAAGTTTCGCAAATGTATGCATATTAAATGGAGAGTATAAATGGTAATAGTATAAATAGTTAAATTTAGATATACAGAGTTACACAAAAGATCTCGGAAAGGTTATTGAATATGAGCGTAATTTACTTAAAGGTGGTTTTTAAATAAAATATGCATTTTTATTTTGAACTGCATTTAGTAAACTAAGAAATGTTTGTAGTATATATATAAAATGATAAACAGGGTCCCGCAAAGAACTGGATACAAGGTTGTCTTCGGATGATAATTTCTGAAAATGTAATTTAGGTAGTAATAATAAATATTTTTGTTTGAAATAAATTTTAGAAAGATACTTTCGTGTATTAAAGGCACCTGGAAAACTACAGGGCTGAACAAAAGAATTCAAGAATGTTTCTATCTATTAGTATTAATCGGTGAAAGGAAAATTTTGACCAGCAAACAAATTAGCAAATAGGGATTATCAAAAGTTTTTTTACCATAAATTCGCGATAAAAAGTTAATTACACATGCTTTTCATCATCGAAATTTTTTGCTTGATTGATCAATTATTTCTTCTTTAAATGTTATGTGAACGAAGTCACGGGTAACTGCTAGTAATCAATAAATAAAATTATCGTGGAAAAAAAGCGTGGGGGGGCTCCATCTACCATGCTCCATCTATCAGTTCTCAAGAAGCACCCCACGCTTTTTTTCCACGATAATTTTATTTATTGCTTATTAATTGATATCTATAATAACAATGATTTTATAGTAAAATAGTATTTTTCATCTATTTTCGTTTTCAGCTTATAGTACGAATTATTTTTCACTTTTTAGTTTGATATACTTAAAAAGCGTGTTTTTTGGTTTTTTTAAACTATATTTATTTTTCACTTTTTAGTTTGATTACTTTAAAAGCGTGGTTTTTAGTTTTTTTAAACTATTTTTATTTCATCTATTTTTGTTTTCAGCTTATAGTACGAATTATTTTTCACTTTTAGTTTAATATACGTAATAAGCGTGTTTTTTAGTTTTTTTAAACTATACTAGGGGGGCGCCGCCCCCCTGCTCGCTATGCTCGCCAACCCCCCGCGTAATCGCTTCGCGATTCCAAATTATTGGCTACCCCTGCTTGCTGCGCTCGCCAATACCCCATGGTATGAATAAGCAGTTGCAGACCTTTCAACTGATGTGTCACACGACTGGTGTTGTAAAGAAATTAAAAATGTGCCCCCCTGGGGGGCAGAGTGGGAGGCGACACAAAAGACATCCATAATATGAATAAGCAGCTGCAGACCTCTCAAATGATATGTCACACGATTGGTGTTGCAAAAAATTGAAAATGGCCCCCCTGGGGGGCAGAGTGGGAGGCGACACAAAAGACATCCATAATATGAATAAGCAGCTGCAGACCTCTCAAATGATATGTCACACGATTGGTGTTGCAAAAAATTGAAAATGTGCCCCCCTGGGGGGCAGAGTGGGGGTGACACACAAGACATCCATAAAATGAATAAACAGTTGCAGACCTTTCAAATGATGTGTCACACAACTGGTGTTGTAAAGAAATTAAAAATGTGACCTCCCCCCTGGTGAGAGCAGAGTGTGGGGGTGACACACAAGACATCCATCATATGAATAAGCAGTTGCAGACCTTTCAAATCTTGTGTAACACGACTGGTGTTGTAAAGAAATTAAAAATGTGTCCCCGCTGGGGAGCAGAGTGGGGGATAACACACAAGACATCCATTATATGAATAAGCAGTTGCAAACCTCTCAAATGATGTATCAAACGACTGGTGTTGTAAAGAAATTAAAAATTTGGCGAAATATTACAGTTATCGCCAAGTTGGCGTCACTTTTGACAACTAATTTTGATCGCCAAATTTGGCGATATATCGCCAAGTTGGCGACAAACTTAGCGATTGTTGGCGATGGTAACCTTTCCTCTCTTTATGGTAACCCATACGGCGATGCATAGACGGAGCCATTTCCTGATTGGTCTATTCGGCTCATGGAAGGAGTGGACAACCCGGATTCGTTAGTTCCGGAAATCTTCCACATCAGCATCATTCCAGGAGTCATTCCTTTTAAGGCTAGTTTTTTTTTACTATAGAAGGATTTATTTAAACTATATTTATTTAAACTATATTTATTTTAAAATTTACAGCGAAAGGACATCGATCCAAATCACTTTTTTTGGTCGACTCTGGTTAATTTAACCATGCATCTCGAATCCTATTAAGAATGTATAAAAAAAATTCTTCACATTATGAAAGACAACGTTTTTTGCCAGATATAGCCAAATTTGGAGACATTCTTTCATTTGTCACCAAATACGTATTGTGGCTTTCGTAATCTTAATAGTCAATTTTTCGGCCAAATGTCGCCAATATTTTGTGAAATATTGCCAACTTATTGGTTGCTGCCATTTTCTCATGACCCTGACCCGTATTAAACAAAATGACCCACTAATCAAATTTGATCAAACATGTGACTTAGCTCAAAGGTCTCCAGGTAATCAAAAACAGTAGAATATAAAGTTGAATCAAAATCGTTTAAGCCGTTTCTTAGATAAAATTAGCTTGACAGCATTCATTAATAAAGCGAAATGGCCCACTAATATAATTTTGTTTAACTTGCGACTCTGCCCAATAGTCTTCTCGTGACAAAAGACGTTTCGTTACAAAATTTAGGTAAAATTGATTGAATCGTTGTTATATATAATTAGAATAACCCTAACCCATTATGACCCAAAATGACCCATTAATCGAATTTTCGCGAGCATGTGTCCTGGTCCAATGGTTTTCTCTTGCCCGAGAATATCATAATACAAAATATAGTCAAAATGGTGAGAGACATTTTCTACGTAAAATTAGCATGACCCATCAATGACCCACAAATGACCCTTATAATCAAAATCTCTCGAACATGTGAGCCATTAGTTTCCTCGTGTCTAAAAATTGTTACATACAAAATTTCGTTAAAAACGATCCAGCCGTTCTTTAAATATAAATAGCTTGACCCAGACCCTTTATGACCCATTAATCGAAATTTCTCGAAAGTGTGACCTAGCCCAATAATTTTCTTGTGCCAAAAAAAAAAAAAATGTTATATACAAAATTTCGTTAAAATCGATCCACCTGTTCTTTAGATGTAGCTTGACATGATCCATTATGGCCCATCATGACCCACAAATGATCATTATAGTCGAAATCTCTCAAACATGTGATTTAGCGAATTAGTTTCCTCGTGTCAAAAAACTGTTCATACAAAATTTCGTTATAATCGATCACACTGTTCTTTAAATATAAATAGCTTGACCCAGACCCTTAATGACCCAATATGACCCATTAAAATTTTTTCTCGAACATGTAACCTAGCCCAATATTTTTCTCGTGCCCGAAAACCATAGAATGCAATTTTTAGTCAAAACTGCGTGAGAAAATCTTTAGATAAAAATAGCATGACCCATAATGACCCCAAAAATGACCCACTAACCGAATTTTCTTGAACATGTTACCTAACCCAATGGTCTTCTTGTAATCCAAAACGATAAAATATAAAATTTGGTCAAAATCGTTAGAGCCGTTTTTTAGATAAAAATGGCTTGACCCATAAGGACCCAAAAATGACCCACTAATCGAAATTTTTCGAATATGTGACCCAGCCCGATAGTTTTCTCGTGCCAAAAAACTGTTACATATAAAATTTCGTTATAATCGATCACGCCGTTCTTTAAATATAAATAGCTTGACCCAGACCCTTAATGACCCAATATGACCCATTAAAATTTTTTCTCGAACATGTAACCTAGCCCAATGATTTTCTCGTGCCTGAAAACCATAGAATGCAATTTTTAGTCAAAATTGCTTGAGAAAATCTTTAGATAATAAGGAAAATCTTTAGATAATAAGGAGAGTTACAAACCCACAAACTCACATACAGGTGAAAGTAATAAAAGCGTGTTAAAAAGCAACTAAGAATTAAAAATACCAACACTTTTACAAAAACAAATAAACATCTTTGATATCTGACTTAATAATTATATTTAAAATATGAAAACATAAAAAAGTCGCATTTCTACTGCCAAAAAAATATTTGCACACTAGCAATAAAAATAGAACTAGAGGAATTATTTATACGTGAAAAACAGTGCTAATATTTAGTATGCATGCCCTTTGCTTCAATTACAGCTTGATAGTCCGGGCATTGATTCTATTAATTTGTAACAGTTTCATTGCTGATTTGTAGCCATTCTTCCCTAAGAGCTTGCTTAAATTCTGATTTGTTAGAAATTTTCTTTTACCTTATTTTCACATCCAAAATATGCCATAAATTTTCAATCGGATTGAGGTCTGGTGATTGTGGTGGCGTTTTCAATTGATTTTTTATTACATTATAAAGCAACCACAACCTCGTAATATATGCAGTGTGTTTCGGATCGTTATCCTGTTCGAAAACATATGAATTAGGAACGCCTAATTTCAGAGCACTATTAGATAAATGATCTCGCAATCCTTACTAATATTATAAAATCAGAAAGTGAGTTTGTTTGTTTGTTTGTTCCGCTTTCACGCCGTAACTACTGAACCGATTGCTTTGAAATTTTACAGACGTAAAGTTAGAAGTCCGGATTAAATAATAGGGTACTTTTTATCCCGGAAAAAATTGATATTCCCGACGGAAAACAAAAATATAGTTTGCTTGATAGATGGATTGGAGATGGCGCTGTGTGTCGTTTAAAACAAGATAAAATATTGCAAACGAATATAAACATGTAAATTTAGAAACTAAATGCTACGATAATGAATCCCCGAAAATGAGGAATTCCCGAGGGATGACGTACAATTTGTTTTATTGTCTAAACTGTTTTTTACATCTACTTATATATTGCAAACGAATATGAACATGTAAATTTAGAAGCTAAATGATACGATAATGAATCCTCGAAAATGAAGAATTCCCGAGGGATGACGTACTATTTGTTTTATCGTCTAAAATGTTTTTTTTTACATCTACTTATCCTGAAATAACTATAAGTCAACGAATTACTAATTGGTATAAGTATTAGTTACGTTATTTAGTTCTTGAGGTATGCGATAGATGGCGCTGGGTGTTTTTAAAACGTGGTAACGATGTGCAGTAGCTGTATAATAGTTAGGTTAGGTTAGTTTAGTGCTTTTTTTCTAGGTAGATATCTAAAGTAGTTATTGTTTTTTCGATAGGTAATTACGTCGCTTTGTTCGTCGTTTAGATTGTTATAGTTTAGTTTGGGATTTTAGTTTAGTTTAGGTTTACAGTTTACTCATATTTTCACAATGCCTCGCAAACGTAAATCTAATTTGTCGAGCACCTCATCTAAAGCTCGGGCAATGAAAATTGCCCGATCTCAAGAATCGTCTCTCCATGCTGAATTAAGAAGGCGCGAACAAGCAGAGTGTCAGGCTGCTTCGAGAGCTGATCAGCTACCATCTCAGCGCCAGCAAAGACTTGAGGAGCAAGCCGCTCGCCAAGCTTCTTTGAGGGCTTCTGAGAATGATATTCGTACTCAAGTCCGTTTATCGCAACAGGCTCAACGCGTCAGCATGGTCAGCTCTATGTAGCGTGTTCCCGGGTTTCCAGTGCCCAAATTCTGCATGTTTTTGCTCCACAAGGGAAAGCATATAATATAGTGTACCATTCAGTTTTGGTTTAACAACTAATAGAGCTCATCAGTATGACGTCACAGACAACTCAACCCCGCATTTCCATGGTAACTGGGTCAATACTATTACACATTCGAATCGTAGGAAACCAGACTTAGAACATTAATCAAGATTTTGTTTTCATACTTTGTTTCGTTGAATTGGCCAAGCCTCGAATTCTGCGGCCTGTGGTCTTCATACATCTACCCTTTTTCGAACAGTAAGAACTATTATTTGAACTTTGTATCGCCTTGACTCATCACATTTGTAATACGCATTTTTCTCTCTGACTCTTTTCTTTTTGTGAAATATGCAACCAGAGAGACATGTTCTTTTTCTCTCTCCCTTAAAATTGTCACTCTTTAATATTTTAATCAAGAAATTATTACGCGTTTTTATTTTTATTAAACACATACTTAAACAATGAAATCCATCATCAATGAGTGCAGTGTAATTATTAAAACAAATTACTAATAACATGAACTAAGTTTTTTTGCAGCCGCTAGCCAAAAGTTGTGGTTGAAATGGACATATCGTGGATTGTACTTATCGGGATTCTGGGATGACTATAAATGAGGTAAGTGATCAATTTCCTTATCTCTTTATTAGATCATGCTGTTTTAACTAAATAAATAAAAATAGAGGATCCTCCGCACCAGTATTTGAAATATAATATATAACAAAGAGTTTAGAGTTTGTTAGAGATGTACGATATACCTTCAAAAAAAAAAAGTCTTTCAATATGAAATCAGATACTGTTAAAAGGCTGATTGTTGAATTGCTGAAGTTTTAAAAGCGATCCGCATGTGTTTGGGTTTTAGTTTACTACTACTAATACTACTAAAACTACGCTATATATATAACTAAAACTACGCTATATATATAACTAAAACTACGCTATATACGCTAATAGCGTAAATACGCTTAAGATAAAGCGTATTACGCTTTATCTTAAGCGTTTTATTTTTTATAAATCACGAAATAGCATTTTATCCCAGTTTCTGTTATACACAGGTTATCTTGAAAACACTATTCAATAATTAAGTATTATATATGTCATGCAATGCATGTATGCTTCGAATGAGTTTGAAAATGTGCTGAAGGAATTAGGGGGCGACTAGAATAAGAACGCTCTTAAAATTTTTCAAATTTGTTGTTTACTTCGGTTTTATTTACTATTTATCGGGATGCATTTTAGTAAATAATTTTCAGTATGTTGTTTCAAAAGATGGTATTTTAACCATGGAATTATATTTTTTTAAACGAAATTTTTCCCAGTCCTATGCGATTCCATTTTTAGCAGCCAGTGGCGTAGCTAAGGGAGGGGGGGGGGGGGCAAGGGGGGCGTCCGCCCCGGGCGTCGAGGCGTAGGGGCGCCAAATTGAGAGAAATTGTTATATATCTTTATTGGGGTGGGGGCGCAAAATTTCTTGCTGGCCCCGGGCGCCAAAAAACATAGCTACGCTACTGTTAGCAGGTTTGATTGTATAATAAATGCATCATCTACTATGATAGAAATCTGTTAAAAGCGGATTTTTTTGCCGTTTTTTGTGATTCATTCTTAGAAACTTTTACTATATCTCAGCCCCCTCCAAAATGACAAGTCTAAATACGCCACTGCCCATTCTATATATTTGGAAATAAAATTGAAAGGGTCCGGTGATTAATGGCTATACAGTGTATATGGAAATATACACTGTAAAGCCATTAATCACCGGACGCTTTCAATTTTTGACATTTTGTCGCGTATTTAAAAATATACTTGTCGGATTCCTTTAGAACTTCAGAATTATAAAGATTATCTTTGACTCCGTATTTACAACATTTATTTGATTAGGAGGACAATTAGAAGTCCGATAAAAAATCAAAGAAAAATAATAATATTTGGGGTCATCCTATACATTAAAATGCACGAAATGATCTATCACTGCAGAATACAAATGTGGGGAGACTCTACAACATACCCACAGATTTTCGTAAGAATAACGAATATATTTATGGTAATACCGCTATTTTTTTGTAAAGTAAAAAAAAAAAAAAAAAAAAAAAAAAAAAAAAAAAAAAAAAAATCGCCATGTTTTTAGCTTATATCATACAGGGTTTTCAACCAAATTTAACTCCAGTTTCAGAAAATTGGCAAAATGTACTAGAAACTCTACAGTGCAATAGGAATAAAATATATTATATACTATTTTGTTAAATATGAATAATTGTAACAAATTTTTTTTCTGCGCATGCGCATAACCGATCTTTTTACAAAATTTAATTGCCAGCTCTAATAAAGCAACTCACTAAAAAGAAAAAAAAAAGGGGTCAAATATCGTTAAAATTCATATTGTCTATAATATGAGCATAATTTTACCGGGTGGCCCAAAAATGACTGATGGATTTTAAAATTCAATAACTTGCAAACGGTGACAGCTATTTAAAAAATTTTTGCAGGAGGGTTATGTATAATGTCAGGAGTTTTTTTTACCGTAATTTTTGATTTTAGTTCGAATTTCAAACAATAGATGGCGCTGACGGCGATTGAAGGCCAGGTGATCAGTGCTGAGTGAGGTCAGTTTCGGCGTCAACCTGGGCTTATATTGCCGTCAGCGCCGTCTATTGTTTCAAATTCGAACTAAAATAAAAAATTACGGTAAAAAACTCCTGACATTATACATAACCCTCCTGCAAAAATTTTTTAAATACAGTGTCTCATATAAGTGATAGGACACTTGTGCTTTACAAAAGGAAACTAATCAAATAAATAAAAAAAAACATGTACACATTTTTTTGTGGGTGTGTTTCATACTTAAATTTAGTAAAGATTATTATATAACATACATTTTGTCAAAATATTAAAATATTAATTTAATAAAAATACAAATGTTTAGAACAGAGCAAAAAAATAGCTCACATAAGTGATGGGATACCATTATATATGCAACAAAAATCGTCTGAAATAAGCAATAAAAATATTTTTTGGGGTTTTATTTTTACTTAAAAGCAATTGGCAATAATTTATAAAATCGCCTGCAGTATTTCTCTCCAGTTTGTTTTGGAATTTTTGTGTTTTTTAGCTCTGTGTAGCCATGAATGCTAAACGAAAAGAAACTTCGCCTGAAATTCAAAAATTAGTTATTAATTTGCATATTGAACGTGGAAAATCTATTAGAAAAACTGCAGAAACAGTTAACTTGAGTCATTCAACAGTTTTCAATATCATTAAACGATATAAAAAGAAACATATGATTCAGGATAAAAGAAGACCTGGCCGACCATCAAAGCTATCCAATGGAATAAAGCGAATTATCGTTCGAAATATTAAAAAAAATCCAAGAAATAGTGCTTCAAAATTTGCTGCTGATTTACAAGCATTATATGGAATAATTGTTAATCCTGAGACTATTAGAAGGGTAATTCGATCTGCTGGATATAATGGTAGAGTAGCCAGGAAAAAATTCTTCGTAAGTGAAGAGAATAGAAAACTCAGACTAGCTTTTGCAAAATCCAACATAAATAAGAATTCTGATTACTGGAATAAAGTTACATTTGCTGATGAGAGTAAATTTAATATATTTGGTTCTGAAGGTAGAATCTTGGTGTGGAGAAAACCCAGGGAAGAATTTCGCAAACAGAACTTGGTACAGTCGTCCCCACTTAATCGGGTAACGGATAATCGAATACCCCGCTTATTCGAATTAAATCCTCCGGAACCGAATTTAATCCCATTGGGCTAATGTTATTTCCCCCCGCTTAACCGAATACTTTTCAACAAATGTCCTCTCTTAATCGAATATTGAGTGAGACAATTTGAAAAATAAGTGTGAAAAACACGTTTCCATTGGAACTTCCTCCACACTTTTTGTCATTTTCGATTCTTACACAAAAAACAAATTTCCAGAACTACCAGCATGGATTTCGCCTTGCTAGAATACAAGAGATTGGTCAAGTGAGTTCCTTTCCTTATTATTCTTTTTTTCGAATAAATTTTAAAAATTGTGAAATAAATTGGACAGTAATTTCGATCAATTTTCAATTGTATTTACTTTCGATTGTCAAAGGACATTTTTTTTCCTTTTTTTTCATTTTTTACAGGTATTTTTAATGGAGACACTTTCATTTTTTAAACCAGTTCCGAAACTGAAATCATCCTCATTGAAAAAAATCAACAATAAAAATCGAAAAAGTTAAAAACGACGACGCCCTTTGAACAGGTTGATCTTAGCTATCCATACCAAATTAAGATCATTTAAAAATATTGAAATGCAGTAAAGATATGCTTATACATTTCTTCTATAGGATTAACATTAGCAAGCAAAACCTTTCGCGTGACTAAAGTAGCCTCTTAATAATAATGTGTTGTCAGTTAGAGGCTCAAGATGGTGATTATGATACCATTTGAAAAATAATTCGTACATTTTTTTACTCTAAAATTTCACATAAACCACTTTCATCTGTTTTTTTAAACCTGTATAAATTACGTAAATTAAATTCTAATAACAAAATTTGAACCCATTTCACACAATCTGAATAAAATTTTATGTAAACCAAATGCATGTGTTTAGGGACATTGAACTAATGCGTATTTACTTGAATTATTTTGTTTTTAATTCAGTTTGCTTTCTTCTAATAAAGTTTTTAACGATTTTCTTACTCTGGTAATTAAATATACTGTATTTAATATTTTTTTCATTTTATTACACCTAAAATATTACATTTATATGCCTCCACGTTTAATCAAATACCCCGCTTAATCGAATATTTTTTCTGGAATCGCCCATATTCGTTTATGCGGGGACGACTGTACTAACAGTCAGGGGCGTTCCGACCCAGTGTGCAAAGTGTGCGGCACACACAGGCGCCGAAGCAGTAAAGGCGCCTAAAGATTTCTGGTGAGAAGAAAATGTTAAAAAAAAATTATATATTAATATAAAAAATATTATATTTTCTTAGCATCTGAGCTATCGTTTATAGATTTACCTTATAGAAATTATTTATAAATATTAATTCCTTTCTTTAAAATTTTATTTTATTCTACTTATGAGTCCTCTAATAAATCATTTAGACAAGACCTGTCTAACCTTTATAAAACAGAGGTGCACCTCATATAGTTATAAATAATGAAAGGCGCCGTAATTCACATAGCTGAAAATATGCAACACTATTATCTCACTGCGGTGGAAAAGCTAATATACAGTTTTATTACCGTAGGAGCTAAATTTCACTTGTTTTTTTATTATTATTTATAAGAAACAATTGTCACTTTACTTCAGAATTTATCATAAATAAGAAGAAAATTACTATTCGGAAATACTGGTAAAAGTTTCTCCTACAATATCAGCACATGAATAGAGGTAGACGAATAGAGGTAGATGTTAGAATAGAGGTAGATGTTAGAAACGTCTTATATGATGCGCGTATATCTCACGCTGATAGCTATAAGTCCCCTATGATTCAGAAACTATTTTAAAATAATTTAATTCAGAATAAATTTAAAATTAGATTTTCAGAGGGCAATCTATCTTCAAAAGTTTTGTAGATGAAGAAGCTATAGAAACTTTAATCACTGAATAACAAATTAATGGCATTAAATAATTAAAACTTATTTAAGGTCATCGATAACTATTACAAGAAAACTATTCAAATATTTTTATTTTTTAAAAATGTATCCCTTAAAAAGGATTTTTAATCTTAATAGCTAATAAGAGGATACATTCCAATGGGTGTCAAGAAAACCTAAGGGCGCAATCGTGGCGTCCCAGGGGGACGCTTTGGAGAATACTGAATAAAGAAAAAATGTAAAACCAGAACTTGGGGACTATGCACAGGGCCGTAGCTAAGGGGGTGCTATTAGAGTTCCTTCAACCTTCGGTACAACAAGGTTACAAACAAGGTCCAGGTACCCTAGGTTCTATGGGCGCCTCAGCTTACCCTAAAACATTTTGAGCCTCCCTGGAAAAGATTCCAAGGTCACTAAAATAATTTCTATTCCAAAAATTCAAATGAAATTCTGTTTAAAAATCTAACTTATATTTCCCTGCACTCCCTGCGTACACTCGTGTCTATTCAAATACTGCATAAATTAGTGTAATGATTGTAAGATTTGTGCATTTCATTTCAGAACATAAAATCGAATTTTTGAAATATGAGCACTTATTAGCATTACACATAACCGTAGACGTTACAGAGACTAAAATGGCAAAACAACAACAACAAAAGTTCAATTTAGACATAGATAAATTAGAAACTACAATGATGGCTGTTAATATGAATGGAAAAATATAAATTTATGAAAAAAGTGTTTTAAAATCCCGTGCACTTTATGTCCTACTAACCAACCGCCTTGGATCACCTAGGCCAATTACAATAATCTTAAATATTCTAAAGTAAAATATTGAATGTCAATGGCGGATCTATGGGGGGGGGGGCGATCGCCCCCCCCCTTGGGCCCATAAAGGTTCAAACCAACATGAGAGATCTTCATGGAATAGGACTTGGGCTGAAGCCCAAGGTCGGCGCTGCGCGGCACGACCCGGGCCGTACCAATTCATGAATTAGGCAATGGCGGATCTAAGGTGTGTGTGTGTGTTAGGGGGGGGGGGGGGGGGCTAGATGGCGAAAGGGCAATCGCCCACCCTAATGTCGGGTTAGGTCAGGTCTTCTGAGTCGGGCCGTGTCCAGATCTTTATTTTCTGTCGATTTGGGTCGGGCCAGACTTGTTTTTCTTCTTGGTCGAATCCGGCCTGGAGTCATTCTTTTTAAATGTCTGTATTAGAGATGAGACAGTGCTCGGATTCGGACTCATTTTTTCTGAAACCTATAAATTTTACTTATCAATGAATAGAAAATATTAAATAAGCTTTTTCCCCGCTTAAACATTACTTATTACTTTTCAAATAACTATATTGACATTTTGATTAAAATGAAGGAAAAGCAGAAATTGTTTTTTTTTTTTTTTTCTATTTTAGCAAACGATGCTATTTTAAAAGCAAATTATTAGTAACTTCTGCAGACCTATTTTGTCATTTCCGACGATGGTCTGGCGCCAACGAAAAGGCGGGAATAATGAATTTAGTTTGATTTTTGTTTGTAGAATTGGTTATTTTGCAATAGAGTTGTTTATTTTATCATTATTTAGACATTTAATGCTAAGAGGATATTTTCTTTTAATTTTAGTTAGCGGTTGGCGAATAATTTAGATTTCTATTGTACACAGCGTACACAGGTCGTAATCGCTTTTCATATGGAAATAATTTTAATAATTGTTGCTTTTTTTTGTGAATTCTGCTGATACTGAAGCTGTACTCTGAAATTTACGATGTCACTTTTGGTCGTAAGTAAAATTATTTTCCATATTATTCTGATAGAAAGCAATTGAGCAGTGTTTCCTCTATTCCTATAATAGCATTGGAATTTAAATTTATAAATTTAATATTTTTGTCTGGGTCACACCTATCCCAAAAGATTGTTATGAGGAATGAAATGGTTATAGTTAAAAATGTGCATTTTTCGTAGAAAATTGGTAAATGTTGTCCGATTCGACAAATAATCGACAATAATTTCTTCAAGCTCCATGCATTTATTTATGAAACACAGTTCACTAACATGTCCATAATGTTTTCTTATTAAAAGAGACAAAATATGACAATTTTTTTATGTATTAAGTACATTTTTATTTTATACCAAACTTTTCTTTTGATAATATTAAATTTAAATTTTCGTTTAAGAGTAACATTTCTATGGAAAATGTGGTTTAAAAATTATAATTTTTCCCCTAACATTAAAAAAATATATATATTATACATTTTTTCTTCCGATGTATACTTTCGTTATCGGGCTCGGGCTCTGATAAAGCAAAATGTTTCGGGTTTGGGCGGGCTCGGATTTAAAATCGAGCTCGGGTGGGACCTAATTCTGAAAAAAGAGCCCGAACTCATGTCTTATCTGTATTGATCAAAATTTCCAGGTCGGGGCTCGGCCCTGAGTAAAAGCTAAATGTCTGTTCCGTGTCCAACCCAGCCTGTATGATAAGCATTATTGGGCCGACGCGATTCGTGCAATTCTTCACCCCGAGCCCAATTTGGACTGACATCTTACTTATTTGTTATTCGTAAAAAATATATTTATGTTGTAGATTTGTTTTGCGAAATCTTACGAAATACATTTTTAAAAATTTACTTTTTTTTTTTTTACCAGCAGCAAAATATAGTAATCAACCGGTCTAAAACTTAGCAAGTAGCAAAAAAAGTAGAAGTTAACCTGACCAACTGTAAAAAGTAGCAGTCAAACGGACCCAAATACGAACCACAGAAAAAGCATTGGTTACAGCGTGGTGCGAAAGGGTAGGGGGCGAAGGGGGCGGTCGCCTCATGTTCAGAAGTTTAAAGGACGTCAAATTTATACTACCAACATCATTTTTGGCCTGTCACAAGAAAAGTCATTTGGGGGAGGGGGGGGGGGCAAACTGAAACTTTGCCCAGGCGCAGTTTTCTCTTCGCACGCCCCTGATTAGCTAACACGACCAGCAGCAAAAAATAGAAATCAACCGGAACCAAACCCGACCCGCTTGAAAAATAGAAGTCAACCGGAACCAAACCCGACCCGCTCAAAAATTTGCAGTCAACCGGAGCCAAACTCGACCCGCTTGAAAAATAGAAATCAACCGGACCCCAAACCCGACCCTTTGAAAATATAGAAGTTCACCGGACCCAAACCCGACCCGCAGTGAAAATATTAGTCCCGACCCGCGCATGAGTTTCGAGTCTCCGAATTTTTGAAATCGCCCCCCTCCCCTTGAGGACTCTCCAGATCCGCCCTTGTTGAATGTTATTTTTTCCAAACGAATGTAGAGATGGGGTGTGGGGAGGGCAATGTCTTCAGCAACATGTTGATTTGACTTTATAATTTTGAATAAAAATATTTTCGAACGAACATTATATTGCTAGCAGTGTATAATCTTGAATTTGTATGATTTTTCCTTTTTAAATGAAAATCCATCCAATCGAAGCTCGAGTTGATTTCCCATTCCTTCAATAGAGTATATCGGCGGTACTATTCATGTTTCTGTCTGATTTTTCAAGCTAACTGTCAATTTGTATTTATTTTCTGACATTTAGATATAAAACTTTCAATTTTGACCAAAAAAAAAAAAAAAAAAAAAAAAAAAAAATATTCTTGATAAAATAAATAATGGAAATCCGCACAACTCCTCATACATTTTTTTTTTTAGGTAGATTTCGTAAGAAATACTACCTATTGCAATCGCACCAGTTTATATACCTATCTATCTATCTATATATATATCTCACTTTTTTATGGACACGATAACTTCTATAATTCTTCACCAATCTCCACCAAACTGGTACATAAAATCAAAGGGGTTAAAATCTTGGCTAAGTTCGTTAATGGGCAAAATCGGACCAAGGGGGTCGGAATAGAGGGCGTTTTTGTGAAAACCGAAAAAACGCCATAACTTCTTAATTAAAGTAGATATCGAATCGGTTTAAAGTTTATATTACTTCTTAAAAATGGGCCGAAAGTATATGCAGAACAGATTTTTGATAATTTTAGAAGTGGGCTCAAGAGGCGAAAAAAACAGGGATTTTGAGAGAAAAAAATTCATAACTTCGTCAATTTTCAAGATATCAAATTCAACTAAATTTTTTGTAAATGTTCTTAAAATTATCTAAAACTTTTGTATTTACAAGTTTTTGATCGGACCAACTTTTAGCGATGAAAAAAATTAAAAACGAAAAGAAAAAGGGCGCTGAAAAAAGAGAAAAATCCATAACTCCGTCAATTTTTAAGATATCAAATCTGATTAAATTTATTTTACATCTTCTCAAAAATATCTACAACTTTTATATTGACAAGTTTTTCATAGGACCAATTCGTATAGCAAAAAGAAATTAAACAAAAATAGGAGTTGGCGAAAAAAACCTCAAATCCAAACTGCTTATATTTTGACTCATTTTTAAATTCATTTTTGATTTTAAACGCATCCAAATGGTAGATCCTCTTATTTAGAAACTGTATAAAGTGACGCATTGGTCAATTTTCTGATAAAGACAGAATATATTTCAAAAAAGGCTACCAAAAAGGGTATTTTGAACAGAATTTACGAAAGTCATCGGGACTGAAAATTGAAGGAAGTATTCAAATAAGAAATTGTGTTTTTTTCTGACTCGTTTTTAAATCCATTTTTGTTCTCTAACGCATCCAGTTTACAGATCCTCTTATTTAGGAACTATATAATGTGATGCATTGGTCAGGTTTTTGATAAAGACGGAATATATTTCAAAAAAGGCTACCAAAAAGGGTATTTTGAACAGAATTTCCGAAAGTCATCGGGACTGAAAATTTAAGGAAATATTCAAATAAGAAATTGCGTTTTTTTCCGACTCGTTTTTAAATCCATTTTTGTTCTCAAACGCATCCAGTTTACAGATCCTCTTATTTAGGAACTATATAATGTGATGCATTGATCGGTTTTTTGATAAAGACAGAATATATTTTGAAAAAGGCTACCAAAAAGGGTATTTTAAACAGAATTTCCCGAAGTCTTCGTGTTTTTACATAGCAAATTGCGTTTTTTATGACTCGTTTTAAAATATATTTTCGCTCTCAAACGCATCCAATTTACAGATCCTCTTATTTAGGAACTATATACTGTGACGCATTGACCAGTTTTTTTGATAAAGATAGAATATATTTTTTTAAATGCTGTCAAAGTGAGTATTTCGCACAAAATTTTCCGAAGCAATCATGATTAAAAAATTAAGGATGCATTCAAACAACAAATCGGTTATTTTATGACTCATTTTTAAATTCAATTTTTTTCTCAAATGCATTCAACTGACGGTTTTTTGTTAGTTAGGAACTGTATAATGTATTGTTTTGGTCGATTTTTTAATAAATTCAGAATCTATTTCAAAATATGTTGTCAAAATGGGCATTTGAGCTGGATTTTTCTCAAGATGATTCTGATAAAACCAGTTTTTGCAAAAAAATGAAATTAAAAAATTTTCATAAACGGCCAAATGAAGTTATTAAACTGGGTTTATCTCTAATCATATTATTTTATTTTATTTTATTTTTTTTTTTTTATTTTTTTTTTATTTATTTTTTTTTTTTTGTTGAAATGAGCACTTTTCGAAATCTACCTCCGCCTATAGGCCCAGCCGACAAGGATTTTTTTTATTAACGCGAAATGATATTCAAATCACATATTTCTTAATTGGGAAACGATATCTTGAGATAATTTGCACCGAGAGAAAAAAAATATGTTTGGCGAAGCCTTGAAATGACTTCAAAAATTTTTTTGAACAATAAATATTAATATTTTCACTCCTGAAAATTATTAGAACCTGAAAAATACCGTGATTGTATCAACAGTTGTTGTTGTTGTTGTTGTTTTTTACATTTGGAACTTCAGAGAAATGAAAAACATGAGAACTGATGCGAATCGCTACCAAATAAAAAGGTTTTTGAAATAGTAATTAAAAATACCATTGAAATCGGTTTTTTTTATTTATTATTATTTATTTGTAATTTTACCAATTTGCTGGAATCCCAAAAGGCAGAAAAAATCAAACGTTACGCTTTTGGTCAGTGAGAAGGACTGCTTGGGGAAGGACACAAGCATGATCTCGTTGAGGAATAAAAGATCGCCATTTTGCGATGATCATTAAGGGTTTTTAATTAATATTTCGGGTGATTAAAAAAAAACTGAGTGTCAGGTGTACGGTGCATCTACCATCATCAATCCTTATCCAAATTTTTAGATCTTTATGTGCTTTAGATTTTCTTAGCCATCGTCAAAACATGCAAAGTAAAAACAAACATCTTTCTTTTAGATGCAATATATTGTTATTGCATTAAATTACTTTCTCCGGGATAATGAAATTTTACCGTAACGTAAGATTTTGATAGAGAGTACTTTCATTTACACAGGTTTTACTCTGTTACGAATTTTATTTACATAGCTGCCATCCTTCTGTATTTTTCAAGTAATTTAAGCATGTTTGGAAACAGAAATTTATTTATTTAATAAAATAAAGTACGAACTGTAAAGAATCAAGACATATTTTATTAAATAAATTTTCTGGTTCAAAAAACTCCGAAAGAATAACCACTATACATTTATAAATAGTCATAGTTTTCTTTTTTTTTTGGGGAGGGATAAAGTTTTTTTTACAGGCGATTGGATTGGGGGGGGGGGGGCGTGTAGGGCGCCAAATGCAGTTCTGCACACTGGCGCCGAATACTGCTGGCACGCCCCTGCTAACAGTAAAACATGGTGGAGGAGAAGTTCTGGTATGGGGGTGTATGTCGTCCGCTGGAGTTGGTAATCTTGTTTTTATTGACAGTATAATGGATCAGTACAAGTATATTGATATTTTAAAGCAAAATTTGAAATCTTCAGCACGAAAACTGAACCTTCATAACGATTTTAAATTCTACCGGGACAATGACCCCAAGCACACTGCTCTGAACGTTAGACTGGCTGCTATATAACTGTCCTGAAATAATAAAAACAACACCACAATCTCCAGACTTAAATCCCATAGAGAATATTTGGCAAGAATTGGAATCAAGAATTCGCAAACACACCATTTCTTCAAAACAACAATTAAAATCGGTGCTTCAAGAAGAATGGGGGTAAAATCACTCCAGAAATCTCAAAAAAATTAGTCGAATCCATCCCAAAAAGATTAAATCATGTTTTAAAAGTAAAAGGAAATCCAACAAAATATTAAAACCTTTTAAAAAGTAAAATTTTTGGCTAAATATTTGATGGAAAAGTAAGTGTCCCATCACTTTTTTCTCCGTTCTGAACAATTGTATTTTTACTAAATTAATATTTTAATATTTTGACAAAATGTATGTTATGTAATAATTGTTACTAACTTTAAATATGAAACACACCCAAAAAATATTTGCACATGTTTGTTTATTTATTTTATTGCAGTTTCTTTTTATAAAGCACATGTTTGTTTATTTATTTTATTGCAGTTTCTTTTTATAAAGCACATGTTTGTTTATTTATTTTATTGCAGTTACTTTTTATAAAGCACAAGTGTCCCATCACTTTTGTGAGACACTGTAGCTGCCACCGTTTGCAAGTTATTGAATTTTAAAATCCATTAGTCATTTTTTGAGATACCCGGTAGTTGCTCTCTAAAAGCAGCTGAATGACGAGGGATTTTCCACAAATTGTCATTTTTTATTAACTGACTTTTAAAGAAAAGTTAGTATTTAATAAATATCAATAAGTAGATTTGGAACAAATGCTTCGATTTTGATACTTCTTTTTATCATGGAATAGAATAGTTCTGGTAAGAACCAGAAGAAGAAGAATCCAAGAAGAACTAAAACATGAAAAAAAAAAAATCGAGAATTTAAAAAATAAATTAATTAAAATTGACATTTTTGTAGAAAATCCATTATCATTCAGCTATTTTTAGAGAGAAACTAAAAGTGTGCTAATTCCTATTGTCGATATCTTTCTGAATTTTCATGATATTTGACTAGAATTTTTTTTTATGAATTGATCCATAGAATTGACTACTAAATTATGTAAAAAAAAAAAAAAAAAAAAAAAAAAAAAAAAAAAAAATCGGTATTATCGTTTGCGCATGCACAGATAAAAATTACTTCGTACAATTGATCATATTTCATAAAATATTTATATTCTAAATACATTGTATTGTTTCTTCTACACTTTTCTAATTTTTCTAAATCTGGTGTTAAATTTGAAAACAATGCATGATATATATATATATATATATACATACAGGGTGTCCCAAAAGGTCGTTTACAAACTTAACATGCTGGTCTATCATATCATGATGAACAATATTAAATAGGAAACTAAGGGTCCCAAACGTCTTCCAAAGGAGATATGCGCCATTAAAGTTTAGGGTCCAAAAATTCAAATGATTATAAAAAATAGAAAAATTGGTCGATTCGTTTGCGGTTTTCACTAAAACTATTCTTTATGTCAGTATTTTCTTGAAAATAAGTTATAAAGATAAATTTCAAAAAATGTCGATAGAGGCCGCTTTAGACTTTGGAGTAACGATAAACTAGTTTTTACTATTATTTTTTGCATCTCATTGAACTTTTTTAGAAGCTTAGACAAACTTAAATTTTGAGCTCAAAATCTAAATCGTTGGAAGTGGTTAAGTAGCGCAAACTGAATTGTGGGGGGAGGTTCAAATTTCAAATGACTATAAAAAACGGAAAAATTGGTCAATTGATTTGCGATTTTCACTAAAATTATTCTTTATGTCAGTATTATCTTGAAAATAATTTATAAAGATAAAATTAAAAAAATGCCGATAGAGGGCGCTTTAGACTTTGGAGTAACGTACAACTATTTTTTTCGTTATTTTTTGCATCTCATAAATTTTTTTTTAGAAGCTTAGACATAAACTTAAATTTTGAGATGAAAATCTGAATCGTTGGGAGTGGTAAAGTAGCGCAAACTGAACTGTGTTCAATGGGGGTGGAGAGGTTCAAATTTCAAATGATTATAAAAAACGGAAAAATTGGTCGGTTTGCGCTAAAATTATTCTTTATGTCAATATTTCCTTGAAAATAAATTTTAAAGATAAATTTTAAAAAATCCGTTAGAGGGCGCCTTAAACCTTAGAATAACCAACAATTATTTTTAACTTTTTTTTTTATTTAATCTAATTAAATGCTAGCAAAAGTTTAGACTTAAATTTTGTGCTCAAAATCTAAATTGATAGGAGGGGTTAAGAAGCGCAAACTGAACTGTGTTCAGGAGTTGAAATGTTACCTTCCCCACCCCTCGAACGCAGTTCAATTTTTGGCCGCTTAATTACTTACAACGATGCAGATTTTGAGCACAAAATTAAGTTTGAACTTTTACAAGCATTTTATTAGATACAAAAAATAACGGTTAAAAATAGTTGTTGGTTACTATAAAGTTTAAAGCGCCCCCTGACGGAATTTTTTTAAAGCTATCTGTAAAATTTATTTTCTAGAAAATATTGATATAAAGAATAGTTTTAGCGAAAACCGACCAATTTTTCCGTTTTTTATAATCATTTGAAATTTGAACCTCCCCACCCCCATTGAACACAGTTCATTTTGCGCTACTTAACCACTCCCAACGATTCAGATTTTTATCTCAAAATTTAAGTTTATGTCTAAGCTTCTAAAAAAAATTTATGAGATGCAAGGAATAGCGGAAAAAAATAGTTGTACGTTACTCCAAAGTCTAAAGCGCCCTCTATCGGCATTTTTTGAATATTATGTTTATAAGTTATTTTCAAGATAATACTGACATAAAGAATAATTTTAGTGAAAATCGCAAATCAATTGACCAATTTTTCCGTTTTTTATAATCATTTGAAATTTGAACCTCCCCCCCGCAATTCTGTTTGAGCTACTTAACCACTTCCAACGATTTAGATTTTGAGCTCAAAATTTAAGTTTATATCTAAGCTTTTAAAAAAATTTAATGAGATGCAAAAAATAATGGTAAAAACTAGTTTATCGTTACTCCAAGGTCTAAAGCGCCCTCTATCGAAATTTTTTGAAATTTATCTTTATAATTTATTTTCAAGAAAATACTGACATAAAGAATAGTTTTAGTGAAAACCGCAAACGAATCGAACAATTTTTCTGTTTTTTATAATCATTTGAATTTTTGGATCCCAAACTCTGATGGCGCATATCTCCTTTGGAAGACGTTTGGGACCCTTAGTTTTCTATTTAATATTGTTCATCATGATATGACAGACCAGCATGTTAAGTTTGTAAACGACCTTTTGGGACACCCTGTATATATATATATATATATATATATATTACTTTTAATAAAAAATAGCTATATTTTTAAATATACGTGCTATATTCAATTGAATGTACGTGCTTATTCATACAGAAATCAGCAAGCATGTTGTACTGTATCGACAAATTTGTATTTTGCAGTAATAGATCTTTTCGTGCATATTAATTTACATGGGGATCCTAAATATTTTATTTTTCTTTGATTTTTTGTTAGTCCTGTAATTGCCCTTCATATCCAAATTGACGTTGATAAATATGACGAGATCAAACATGTTATTTATGAATAATCCTGAAATTCCAGAAAAATCCGAGAGTAAAATTTTTAGATATTCGACAAAATGTCTAAAATTGAAAATGTCCGGTCATTATTGGCTATATAATGTATATGCCTGCAGGTATGCACGTATATTAGAATTTCCTCACCCTTTTAAACACGTTGGTTGCTTTTGAAGATGTCTCTTATGTATGTTTGTAAACCAATGAAAGCAATATCGTTGAATCTGTGCTTTTAACTGAGCTTCCCGATTAGGCCACTATCACAAGATATACAAAGCTTGACTTAGATTGAAGGAAGAGGGGAGGGAACTGGGACAAATAATATTTTTGGGGGCTTCTATTTTTTGAACTTCTTCATGAAGTATGCTGAAGTGACAAAGTAAATTTCATACTTATTGCATGCATACTATAAATTTCGTACTATGTATTACTCACATCTATATACAAAGTAGTACAAGAGTTATAACTTTAAGAAACTATAGAATACACTTCTATTTTTTGTTTGGCTATAAAAAGTAACGGCTAAATCGCTCACCCGAAAAGTGACAAAATTTCATTTTGAATTTTAATCCACTAGTTAATTACGCTGTATTGCTACACAAAAAGTTTTATAAGAGTAGTTATACAGAAAATCCCTTTTATTATGCTATTTGTCCATTCGTGGCCACAGAAGAGGGTGGGTTGTGTGGGGAGGTAAATTTATCCAATTCTCTAAACTAAATCCCATGTCTTTTCTCTTAAGTGTTTTACACTTTCATGCACTTTTTTACTGAGTTAAGTACTGTAATTTCATGCCACATAAAAATCATGGAATTTTTTTTCTTTTGCCTCTCCTGTAAAATCTACTTTTGTCTCGATGTGTCACTTTTCTTGCGGGTGAGCGAAATGTCAACGGTTTGAATGTAAATACAATTCTTTTAGGTATTATTGGATATTTGTGTTGCTACTTATCTACTTCATATGATTTTTTTGTATTCTATAAGCATGCATTTGGATAAATCTATCATATAGAAAGGTAAGTGGTGGATGCATTTAATAATAATATCAACAAATTTCAATACTATTTATGCTCTTCTTGCATTTATCATGCTGTCCTAGTGTTTTGTTATTAAATTTTCTATTACGCAAATTCTTTTAAACGGAAAGCAAAAGATAAGAGATTTGTGAGATCACAGTAATATTTTAGTTACATTTATGGATTGAAAAAACCTTTATTCAATTAGGAAGGCCCCCTCAAATCGGGGAGCCCGGGAAAGCCGCCCCTAATGCCTCTGTATTAGTATCAGACTTTGAAAATTATGTATATATTATATATCATTTGTATTTTATATATGTATGTATTTTCGAAGAAATCGGCTAATGGTTTCTTTTTCAACCATTCTGTGACGGTAACTGATAATGATCATTTTCACGTACATTTTACTGTCCCTAAGGAGTAAATATTAGAACATTTCCTGATAGTTTCGTATATGTGTATACAGGGTGTATCTAAACTCTTGGGCAAAACTTTAAGGGATGATAGTACAAATCAAGACAAACAATATTAAATAGGAAATTAAGAGTCCCAAACGTTTTCCGAAGGAAATAGGCGCCATTAAAGTTTAGGGTCCAAAATTTCAAATAAATATAAAAAACGGAAAAATTGATCGATTGATTTGCGGTTTTCACTTAAACTATTCTTTACGTCAGTATTTTCTTGAAAATAAATTATAAAGATAAATTTCAAAAAATACCGATAGAGCGGGCTTTAGACTTTGGAGTAACGAACAACTATTTTTTACATCTCATATAAAGTTTTCGGAAGCTTAGACTTAAATTTTGTGCTCAAAATCTGAATAGTTGGGAGTGGTTAAGTAGCGCAAACGGAACTGTGTTCAAAGGTTCAAATTTCAAAGGATTATAAAAAACGAAAAAATTGTTCGATTCATTTGCAGTTTTCGCTAAAACTATTCTTTGAATCTGTATCTTCTTGAGAATAAATTTTAAAGATAAATTTAAAAAAAATGCCGGTAGAGGGCACTTTAGATTTAGCAGTATCGAACAACTATTTTTAACCGTTATTTTTTTAACCTCATTAAATGCTTGCAAAAGCTTATACTTAAATTTTGTATTCAAAATCTGAATAGTTTAAAGTGGTTAAGTAGCAACTGAACTGTGTTCAAAGGGGGGGGGGGGGCTTCAAATTAAAAATGATTTTAAAAAACGGAAAAATTGGTCGGTTCGTCTGTCGTTTTCGCTAAAACTACTCTTTAAATCAGTATTTTCTTAAAAACAATTTTTAAAGATAAATTTTAAAAAATGTCGATAGAAGGCGCCTTAGACTTTGGAGTAACGTACAACTATTTTTAAGCGCTATTTTTTAAATCTCATTCAGGGTCGGGTTTCTGACGTCAGAAACTGGTTTTTGACATGACAAGCGTCAAAAACTGGTTTAAACCGTCAAAAACATGTAATGCGCTTTAAAACATTTTAAGAACAAGAGGGAAACATTGAATAAGTCTTAATGATTTAACTATTTTTTTATTTTAAATTAATTACTGAAATTTAATAATCACAAAAAAATTAAATTACTTTAATTGCAATAAAACATTTTTGCTTTTTAGAATGCACAAACAGAAGAAAATGATTTTGTACAGTTAATAATCTGTATCAATTATACCCCGCAGCATTCTATAGAACATAACCAATTTAGCACATTTATTTACACCCAAACGATTTCTGAGTTTAGAGTGTATGAAGCCAATTTTAGAAAATACTCTCTCAATTGATGCTGAGTAGCAGAGCTTGATAGCAGAAGCATTGCTAGTTGAGCAAGTTTTGGAGGCAGGCTAAATTTTCGAATTTGTAACAGATTTTTTTTTTTTTTTTTTTTTTTCCCGGCAATAATATACAATACAGTAATAGTGAATTTTTAATATTACATCTAATGTTGTATATGTATAACATATATTTAAGGTGAAATTTTACAGATCAGTGTATTTATTTGTGCAAGAAGTCCATTTAAACTAAGACTGAAAACTTTTCTGAGCATTAGAAATAACCAAATGAAAATGGGTTAGAAGATTTTTATGCCGTGGCATTATGGATAAAAACTGGCCTCTTACAATAAAAGAAAGTGCTTAAAAGCAGGCACGTAGCCAGGGAGGGGGCTAAGGGGTCTGAAGCCCCTCCCGAAAGTTTAAAAATAAAAGTTAAATTTAATGGTAGTAAAAACTGCCAATTTCTTTTGTTTGTCTTTTATTCTTCCATTACATTAGAATTATGTATATTTTTAGCTGTACACTGTAAAGAAAAAAATCTGTAAAGGTACTAAATATTTTCTAGGAAACTGGGATTCCAAGATCTTTTCATGTAACGGTAACAGGAAAAATCCATGTAACTGATTCTAAAACTAGAATTTTTGCTGTTACCGTTACAGGAAAAGTTCTAGGAATCCCAGTTTCCTACACTGAAAAAAAAAAAAAAAAAAAAAAAAAAAAAAAAATCTGTAAAAGTACTAAACATTTTCTAGGAAACTGGGATTCCAAGAACTTTTCATGTAACGATAACAGGAAAAAATCATGTAACGGATTCTGAAACTTGAAATTTTTCTGTTACCATTACAGGAAAAGTTCTTGGAACCCCAGTTTCCTAGAAAATGTTTAGTACCTTTACAGATTTTTTTTTTTTTTTTACAGTGTAGAAAAAATTTAGTACCTCTACAGAATTTTTTTTACAGTGTGAAAATGGAAATTTATTCAGCTAAAGTTATAAACGGAATTTTCACATTATACACAGTAAAATTCGATAAGTGTAATGCATGTATCGCGTCGTTAATTTGACTAAGAAAAAAAAGTTTAATGCGCGTATAGCGCATAATTTAACTTTGGGAGTCAAATTTAAAACATTTACTTTCGTGTTATGATCTTTCTTAATTTCCTCTATACTCATTATATCACGAAATAATAAATATTTAGAGTCATCAGCGTTGAAATGTTTCTTAGAAACAGGAGCCAAAAACTGTAATAGACCCCTGTAATGTAAAATTCTGTGAAGAATAATGATTCTTTTTTTTTTTTTTTTTTTTTTTTTTTTTTAATTTAACGATAAAAGCTTTTTATTAAAAACAAGAAATTTTGAAAAGAAATCGTTCGAAGAAAGAAGATACGGTATCAACAAACTTTCAATGGTGCCATAGCGGCTGGTGTTTTTCGGCTTTTCACTGAATAAATTTGAGTTAAATTGTTTGCAAATTAATCTTTAATACACTGTAAAAAAAATCTGTAAAGTTACTAAACTTTTTCTAGGAAATTGGGATTCCTAGAACTTTTCCTGTAACGGTAACAGCAAAAATTCAAGTTTCAGAATCGATTACATGAAATTTTCATGTTACCGTAACATGAAAAGTTCTTGTAATCCTAGTTTCCTAGAAAAAGTTTAGTAACTTTACAGTATGATACAGTATGTATTACTGTACAGATTTTTTTTTTTTTTTTTTTTTTTTTTTTTTTTTTTTTTACAGTGTAGAAAGAGAATGTGCACACAGTAGTCTGTTTATGTGAGAAAGTTTCTTTGTCTTTTGTGAATTATGAACTGCATGCTTGGATAGAAATGGACTCCTGAGTAGGGCATTTTTGGCGGTTTTTTACGGTGCCTTATAAAGAGTTTTCTAGGAGGAACATAAAAAAAATCTTATTTTCTGAGGAGCAAAAATACTACTAAGAGGTAATCATAATATCAGAGAACAAATCAGGTACTCTAATGTTAGAGAACAAATAAAAAACATGGTAGGCTAAGAACTCTTACTTTAAGATTTATAGGAAAGCAAGGAGATGAGGAAACGAAACGTTATAAACGCCCATAGAAATACTACTTCTTAACTTCAACCCAGACATTCAGAATGAAAACATTCAAATATGCTGAGATATAGTTCTTGAAGAACTGATTACCAAAATAAATAAAGCGATCTGTTTGAGTTTGGATACTGATGAAACTATAGACATTTCAAGCACAGAATAGTTTACCCTTTGCGTAAGATATGTGGATTAGTATTTATAAAATGCACAAAACCCAATAATTCAGGAAATTATTTTATGTTCATTTAAGTAAGTGATTTGTCCGCCGAAAATATAACAGAAGAAATAGTACAACGTTGAAAAGGAACTACGTAATAATATGTCTCAATGACAGAGAAACTAATATGGTTGGACATGTTAGTGGGATCCAACCTACAATTCGTCTGAAGTGTCCCAAAATCAGATACCTCCAATTTGCAAGCCATTGTTTATAGCATACATTGTCCAAAAACACATGATCCAACACAAAAACACACTGCCATCCAAATCTCTCTTGGAACAGTTAACTGTTCCAAGACAATTTGTTTAGAAATCAACATAAGGCAAATTTGATCCTTCAGGCCCCTGTCCTCGCTCGAGGAAACGCTCGCGAGCTAATGCTATTCCTATGGGGAAGCATTTTTCTAATAACTCTTTCGCATTTTGACATTTTTGAATAATTTTTTTTGCATTGGATAGCTGAGATGCATGCCGAATGCGCACCTTTTTTACTTTTTGATTTTGGTTGCTGATATTTTTTACAAAGTTAGTTTCACTTTCAAAACCGGTTTCGAAATTGAAAGTGCTTTTTAAAAAATATATCTGCAACCAAAATTGAAAAAGCAAAAAAGGTGCGCATTCGGCATGCACCTCAGCTATCCAATGCAAAAAAAAAATATTCAAAAATGTTAAAATGCGAAAAAGTTATTAGAAAAATGCTTCCCCATAGGAATAGCATTAGCTCGCGAGCGTTTCCTCGAGCGAGGACAGGGGCCTTCAGCAACCAATTTCATCATATGCCACAGAAAACAAAAGAAAATGATTTGTCAATTTTTTAAACACAAGATTTATAGAAAGTCATGAAAATATGGTAACTTTTGTCAAGCTGTTTGAATGAATTTGCATTAGTTTAGAAAATATTCCGGAAAACACGTGAAATATTTCTTTACCAGCTATAGCCCTTTGTTGGTAGTCATGGAATGCAAAAGAGTGCTTTTTTCACAAGCTAATTTGTTTGTGCCAAGTTTTCAATTTGATAAAGCCATTGTCAGCTCATATTCATGATAAATATCGTGACACAATTTCGGGTGTAACTCATGCTAAAAATGTCGAAATTATTTTAGAAAATATAGAGAAAATGAAATGCGAAAATCTTTTTGCTGCTTTTGAGAGACATTTAATTCTACATCAAAACTTGGAAAAACGTCTTTCAAATTGAAATAAAAATACCAAGATCAAAATTTAGACAGAATGTACATACAAAACACCAAATTACATCCACTGAAGAGATTATAGGTCGCAGTCTGCATTTCCATTTTCCGCGACACATTCTGCATTTCCAATCTGCAGTCTTTTCAAAATTTGAATGACAGATTAATTTCAAATGAAAACATTTTAACAATTTTCAAATACTTTTCTCAGGATGTGCGCTTCCGGAATAAGCAAATTAGAGAATCTCTCTCCATTTTCGAACATAAGGTGTTAATTTCGTTAGTGAAAGTTGAATATGAAGTATGGTACGAGAGAATTTGTAATGTTGATAGAAATACTGAGGTCCTAAAAGTTTTAGAATACTACAATGCGATTATAATACAATGAGAAACTTGCCGACAAGCTTGACTATCATTTCGGTAAAAAATACCTAGGGCTGAAAGGTCTTTTTCAACAATGAGAAAATAAAATTTTTGCCTGGAAGCACACTGTAAAAAAAAAATCTGTAGAGGTACTATACTTTATCTAGGAAACTGGGATTTCAAGAACTTTTCCTGTAACGGTAACAACAAAAACTCAAGTTTTACAATTGGTTACATGGATTTTTTCTGTTATCGTTACATGAAAAGTTCTTGGAATCCCAGTTTTCTAGAAAATGTTTAGTACCTTTACAGATTTTTTTTTACAGTGCACTATGGCTGATGAGAGACTACTGCTGGTGTTGTTTATGACGGCTAGTTACCTACACGAGAAATATAGGCCCGAAAAGATGTGGGGTACCGTCCATGGGAGTCGTGAAAAAAGAACCTACCCCGTAACTATGCAATTAAATCCCAGGTTCAAAGAAAATCATGGCAAACTCCGTACGATTAGGCTGACGGGTGAGATTCAAATTGTGTTGGAGCCCAACACCTACCAACAACTGATGAGAGAATGAGCAGCCTTGCAATGATATCCATTCGTTTGGACATTACAGTAAATCCTGATAAAGTAATCAGCCTCCTGGCTGCGAAGAAGTCACACAGACTGCTTCCGTAGTGCTTGTAAATTTATTGTACCAAGAGTACCGCATTTATGATTTTTGTAATCAAAGAGAGTGAAGTATAAATATATTTTTTACGATTACCTGTAATTTGTAAGAAATATTTTTTCTTTGAAAAACCTAATATTAATTTTATCTACAAATTAATCATTTTAAGACCACGCACCAGTAATGCAAGACACGTGTACGCTAATATTAATCCTGCGTTTTAAATCCATTAAAATTACTTGCTTGCATTTCGATACATATATTTTTTAAATTTCTTATAAAGATACATGAGGTTCGTCGCAAAAATTGTCAGTTCTTGCCTTTTTTATTTTCTTTGCATTTTTTTCCCTCGAAAACACTTTCGGTTTTCGAACTGATACTGAAAGAAATCTTAAAAATTAAAAGTTGTAATAGAAATCGAAAAAAATATCACAATTTTTGGAATGGACAAATATATTATGCAGAGTATGTCATAGGTTAAGCCTTCTTTATTTTATTTTTTTTATTTATTTACACTTTAAATTATGCTCATTACTGTTCTGTCAGACGAATAAAAAATTCCAAGCTTGAGCCCCTCCCGAAAGGAAATCCTGGCTACGGCCCTGCTTAAAAGTTCTTGATAGTAAAATTGTTATTACTTAGGAATATAAAGTAGAATCATACAATTAGTCAAAATCTTTTCAAGACTGAAATCAGTCCTGAGAGTGAAGGTCTTGCACTCATGAGTGTAGTATTTGAGGTTTCTGACGAGGTTTTAGACAAGAGGTTTTGACATGACGCTTTAAACCGGATAAAGCCGCACACTGTCAAAAACTTGCCAACCCTGATCTCATTAAATGCTTGCAAGAGCTTAGGCTTAAATTTTGAGCCTAAAATCTGAATCGTTGGGAGTAATTAAGTAGCGCAAAATTGAACTGTGTGCGAGGGGGGGGGGGGGTGTTAAATTTCAACTCCTGAACACAGTTCAATTTGTGCTTCACCCCTCCCAACGATTCAGAATTTGAGCTCAAATTTTAAGTCTAAGCTTTTGCAAGCATTTAATTAGATACTTTATAAAATTACGGTTTAAAATAGTTGTTGGTTACTCTTAAGTTTAAAGTGCCATCTAAAGAAATATCTTGAAATTTATTTTTAAAAATTATTTTCAAGAAAATACAGACATAAAGAATAGTTTTAGCGAAAACAGCAAACGAATCGACTAATTTTTCCGTTTTTTATAATCATTTGAAATTTGAACCATTCCCCCCCCCCCCCTTGAACACAGTTCAGTTTCAGCTACTTAACCATTTTCAACGATTCAGATTTTGAGCTCAAAATTTAAGTTTATGGCTAAGCTTCTAAAAAAAGTAATGAGATGCAAAAAATAACCGTAAAAAATAGTTGTTCGTTACTTCAAAGTCTAAAGCGCCCTCTATCAGCATTTTTCAAAATTTATCTTTGAAATTTATTTTCAAGAAAATACTGATTTAAAGAGTAGTTTTAGCGAAAACCACAAACGAATCGACCAATTTTTCCGTTTTTTATAACCATTTGAAATTTGATCATCTGAACACTGTTTAGTTCGCGCTACTTAACTACGCCCAACTATTCAGATTTTCTTCCGAGCTTACGAAAACTTTTAATGAGATGCAAAAAATAGTTGTTCGTTACTCCAAAGTCTAAAGCTCCCTCTATCGAAATTTTTTTGAAATTTACCTTTATAATTTATTTTCATGAAAATACTGACATAAAGAATAGTTTTAGTGAAAACCGAAAACCATTTTTCCCGTTTTTTATGTTTATTTGAAATTTTGGACCCTAAACTTTAATGGCGCATGTCTCCTTCAGAAGACGTTTGGGATCTTAGTTTTCTATTTAATATTGTTTCTCTTGACATAGGCGTGCTTAACCAGCCTTTTGAACGAGGAGGGGGGGGAAGGGGGCAGATTTTTTTAACCCGGACCTGTTGGGTACAAACAATATCTTATATAATAAAACCTGTTAAAACGGAATCTCATGAGACTGCTCGAATTTCCGTTTTAAACAAGCTTTTATCTTAAAAGGTATAATTGTGTTTTTTTTTTTTTTTTTTTTTTTTTTTTTTTTTAAAGCGACCAAACACAATTATGTTTTTGTGAGGGGTATTAGAAGAGGTTCTAAACTAAATCTAATGGTAAAAAAAAGATAAATTTTCTTACAGCAGTGACTGTGTGTGGACACAGGTGTGAAACTTTTAGTCACCCTAACGTCTAATAAAAATTAAAAAAGGATTTTTATTATGTTGGAAACTTCTGTAGGCGCAAAAGAAAGCTGTATGAGATCAAAATATCGTATTAATCAAAGTCTTGTAGATGAAATTTAGTCGGATGATAAATCTCATCCGGTGAAATACACATACATGTATGTGAGTTAGAGGTGAGTTCGGGCTCGTTTTCCGGGACCCGGGCCCGACCTAGGCCTATACCAAAAATATACAAAACAAAATTATATGGTATTTATGGTATTAAAAATTTATTATTATGTTAATTACTTATTTATGTTAATCATTTATGTTTATTATTATTGTATTATAAATTTATTATTATGGTATTAAAAATTTCTTATACAGATAAAATTGTTAAATAAAAATTTAAATTCAATCTTATCAAAATCCGTATCAAATAAATATATACTTGACTCTTAAAATTAATCTCAATTTTTTCCCTAATTTAAAAAGTAAATTTCATGTACATGTTTGTGACTTAATGAATAAATGCATGAAATTTGCAGAAACTACTATTTGTAATCTGGCGAATCGAACAACGTTCTTCAATTTTCTGTAAAAAATTTACAACTTTAATTACAATCGATTTCTTTCTCATAACAATGCTCCTTAATTGATAGGTTCCAGAAAATCAATGAAAAAAAAAAAAAAAAAAAAAAAAAAAAAAAAAAAAAAAAAAGGCGTTATTTTAAAGGTCTGATGCTTTTATCGGAAAAGAAGAAACACTGAACAATTGCTTTATACCACAATAAGATGGTAATTATGTTTACTTACGGAGGAAAATTTACTTCGAAAATGTATACCGTCCTCAGCATGAAACAGTGTTCATGTTGACAAACAGATAGAACAATCACTAATTTTCATATGAAAAACGACAATAATTCGTGCACAATAAAAGATTAAATGATTTGCAAATCTCAGGCTAACTTTCGTCTATTAATAACAGAAGAAGTATTCTTTTCGCGTTATGCAACTAAATAATAGATAAATAAAAAAACGACACTATTAAAAATAAATAAATAAATAAATAAAGCCAACTAAAAGGAAATTCATAGCTGGTGTTTATTTTGAATGGCGCCATTCAGAGGTTGTCGTCGGAAATTATGTAGACCTAAATCTGTAATTATCTCAAATTTTCATTTGAAACAGCAATCAAATACTAAAATAAATAAACAATACTTCTGTTCCCCGTCATTTTGATCAAAATGATTTGAAAAGGAATAAGTATGTAATTTTAAATGAAAAAAAGTTTTTTTCAATCTTTTCTACACATGAATAAATAAAATCTTTCGGTTTCAGAAAAAAAATGAGACCGAACCCGTCAGAGCCTGAAGATTAGAATAAAAATAGCACCCGTGTCGGGCCTAGGCTCGGGTTTTCGGGCACGGGCTGAGCCCGTCTCTTCTCTAGTGTGGATTCGCGTATGTGCATAAACCAGCAGCATAATTATGACCATAATAATAAATGTCACAATAAATAAAAAGTTAAAAAGTAAAATTTAGTCAAATTTTATGATAAAACCACATTATAAACTCAGATATCAGTGCCACAATAAAGATATTATTGTTGGTGTTTCGTAACCAAGTACCAAGTCGGATTAGGCGTACCACTGATGGATTCAGTCATAAGTAAACAAAGTAAGTACAAAAATTTAAGTACAAAAGTCACTTAAACTCGATAACTTTATCAAAAAATGGAATACGCAATTCGATTCCAAATCGCTTCAATGCACACGTCTATTGAAATCGAATCTTGTGCCTTTACGTTTAAAAAAAAAAAAAAAAAAAAAGTCGTAAAATGTGTCAGAAAGTTTCGCGTTTGTTAAGCACAGATTTCAGAACTGCTTTAAGAGAGTATAATAAACTATTCTTACTTTCTTTGGTTACTGTGGCTTCTGGAGATTTGACATCATGCTGGACAGTTATTTTTTCTTTAAAAATATCCTGAATTGTCTTGCATTTTTTGCAGGTTTTTCTAAAGCTCGTTTTCTTTTTTCTGGCCGTCCCATATTTTTTAAATACGCTTGGTAAAGTGCGAAGTATATTAACAAATTGAATATAATTTTTTGGCCCATTTCGGAATGATATAAGCCAAGAAAATGAAAAGTGAATAAAACAGATTTTTCTCTTCTCGGAAAACCTTATAATGTGACTGGCAGGCTTTAATATTTATTATTATTATTATTATTATTATTATTATTTAAAAGATAAAAATTATTAAGTATGGCTTCCATATCTAGATGCAAATATTTTTGTTTTTCTCAAATATCTTCAGCGGGGGGGGGGGGGGGGGGGGGTTATCTATTGTTAGTGTGAACATATAATGTAATGGCGCCTTGTAAACGTTGGATTAACGGCAGGCCAGTAGTGTCTGGCGCCTGCTTACCGAACATTTGAAAATCTAAAATACTCTACTTTATAAAATATTGATAAATGAGTACAAATGTAATGTGAAAATATTAATTATCAGTTGCTGCATCATGATACTTGAGAAATTGTTGTTGTGTTCTACAGAAGTGATATATGAACAGAATGTATGAAAAATAAAAACAGTTAATTGTTTTCAGAGGTGCCAACCTGACATTAATTTTCCGTAATACGTGCGTTAATTTGACCCTGGTTTAATGAATTTCGTACCAGCATTTTTTTCAAAGAAATGAAATTAAATAGGTTCCACTTAGGAAACTACAATTAAACAAATAGGAATTCATAAAATAAATTTTCTGGTTCGAAATGAGGTTAACCTGGATCAAACTAATCCATGTATTACGCAAGATTAGTTAAAAGTTGGCAGCTATGTGTTTTTAATTACATTGTTTTCAATTATTCTTTTTTATGAATGCTGATTATTTTACTTAGGTTTTAAAATCCTTCATGTGCCTGCTTGAACGAGAGGGGGGGGGGTGCCCCCCCCTGGTTGCTCAAGTTCCTCAAGTTCCCCCCCTGGCTGCTCCTTTTGCCCAAGAGTTTAGGTACACCCTGTATACAAGAAAAAATATTCAGTACAGTTTTGACAAAATAATTTTGATATTTAACTTTAATCTTTTAATGATTGTATGTCGAAAGTTCCCTCTGTGGACGAACTTTCATCTAAAACATAACGTTCATATCACTGATTTTTACGGAATTGATTTTATATTATTTATAATTTTGTTTTTGAAAAATAAAAGGATTAATGTATAAACTTTGTCGCAGCCAAAATAGTCTTCCTCCGTTGACATTGAAAATAAAAAATTTTAAAATGACCTAGATGACATTTGTGCATGTCAAACCATCATTATGTAGTTTGGGAGAAAGAAAGCCTTTTTATGATTTATGTATAAGTTTTTGTTCTAGTGTGAAATTATTGATTTTTCCCCAATTTAATAACTTCATTTTGAGTTTGGCTTAGTTCTTTGTCTATGCATTATACTGGGTGTCCACTCTCAACGGTGGCCAATGGCTAATTTCTAAACCGTTGCTCATAGACAAATAGTTCCAAAAGCAAAAGTCCTTCAAAAAAGGTAAATAATTGCTTTTTAATCAATTTAGGTTAAATAAAATAGTAAAAAAATACGAAAATTAAATTTTTATATGGTCTCCCGGACTCATAAGTGATATTTAGTAAAAAATTTCCATCACTCTAACAAGCAATACAAAAAAGTTTCCATTCATCTAACATTAAAATTGACCGAGTTATGAAACTTTTAATTTCATGACTTAAACCATATTTTCCAAATTCAAAATTTGTATAAAATTATGACTCACTTCCAAATATCCGATCGAGATTCAATTCACTACTTATTTATTATATCAGATGACAATGTAATATTAATACAATTCTAAGTGCGTACCACTATTTATTTATTTTATAAGCCTATATCAAATTCTATTAGTTTAAATAATCTAATTGAATTTTAAATATGTATTATTTTGTAACGAATTGTGACTATTGCTTTTCATAATGTAATTGAACAAAATTTCTGTTATTTTATTTTGTTCTTACTTATATTTTTAGTACAAGTTGTATATTTTACTTTAATTTGTAAACATCAACATAAATTTAAAGATAACATTGTAAAAATTATTTACAATTATATATCTAATACGAATTTCAAAAAGCTTTGATATCACATTTATTAAATAGAAAAGCCCCATATAAGCAAATTGAAAATAAAATTAGTTACAAATTAAAAATTTTATTTTTCTCTTTTCCATGCACTTGGTATACACATTTTTAAGAATATTGTCTAATTTATCGGTCATTCATGAAAGATTTTGAGCAGCATACAGCGGGTTTCAAATACAAAATGAAAACTGAATAGTGATAAAATTTTGATGTGCATTATTTTTCAGAAAATAACACATTCTAAATTTAAAAGTTTTAAACAGTATTTTTTAGCCAATTTAATCTTTTCCGTGTGGCCGACCGTTAACTAATTAATTATAAAAAATAAATATTACAAAGTGCACCAAAAATTATTCTGTTATATCTTTATTTAAATTTTTGAAGTGTAAATGTTCCTTTCCATGGACTGTGTGTCAAAATCTCAGAATTAAAAAAAGAAATACCTTATGAAGAATAAAATAGGTAACTTGACCACTAATAAAGTATATTTATGAATCATAAGCGAAAATATCCATGCAATTTTTAAGTTTCTTTAGATACTTTTAAATGAATTTTTTTTCCATTGTACTATGTACTTTTATTGAGAATGACGCATAAACATCTATCTATTCATATATTTCAGTTTAATTATCTTAATTGCTCAGGTTGATCTTATGCCGATATAGCAACAGTTTTCCAGCCTACTAGAAATGTGTAGAGGCAAATTTCCCAACTATAATTTAAATGGTAAAACACAGGTAATAAATCTTGTTTGTTAATTAGCAAGTATTTTTTAGCTGTGATTGGATAAGTTTTTTCTCGCCTCTTTTATCTGATTTCTTTTGAAATTCCCCCCCTTTTTTAGATGAATCTTTTTTATTCAATTTCAGTTGATTTTTAACAGGAGAATCAGTCAGTAAAGATGACTTCCTATTTTTCTTTCCAAACCGTGTTTGCCTCCTGAATGCTGTCTTCACAAAAGGCCTAACTTCTTCTAGTGTAGGTAGAGTTAGAAACGTCTTCTTTAAAAGCAACAGGGAAAGTTTGAGTCGAATTTAAAGAACAGCTTCTTTGGAAGTGCTAGCTTGCGTTGGTGTAAAAAATTAAATGCTCTTTTTTCTGGGGGGGGGGAGGGGGGATGAGCAATTGATTATTGAGGAAAGTTTGAAAATTTTTCAAGATTGTTGGGCTTTCAAGATTTGGTGTGGCAAGAACTGGTCTGTCAGAAGAGTAGGATGGTATAAAATCAGAATCTGTAAATATTTCATGATTCAATGGGAGAATTTTCCAATGTTCAAAAAACGCCATAATATCGACTGGTGTTAACACAAGTCGAGTAGCTCTAAGCACTGTTAATTTGCTTTTTGAGGGGCCGATAACTCCGATCTCTAGCTTATGACTATAAAGGTATACTTAACATAAAATGGATTAATTGACTGAACCCATTTAAAAAATAATAATTTATAGTTTTACTAAAATGACTAAATGATCATACGGGCTCGTAGTATGTATAGTTATTTGGCCAGTTTTACTATACGTTAAATACATTTTTTTATGCATTAAGACTAGTTGATTTCGAAAGGGGGCACGCTTTCCACCGAAAAACATGCCCCGTCACAATATTTGAACTTTTATGCTAGCTGAACGAATAGTGATGCAAATTACTTGTGAAACAAACGCATAGTTACATGAATAAAAAAAAAAAACCTTTTTTATGCATGCAACGCCAGAACAATAAATTGAACTCTTTTTCTTTTTCAGAAAAAATTGTACAATTTGTTTGAAAGCTGAATCTCAATTTATTCTTGACATATAATTTTTTTTTTTATAGATTTTAGTACGAATTTTGTAATTGTGGCAACAGAAATACGCCATTTTCTTTTAAAATTGATAAAAATTGAAATGTGCGCATGTAAATTTTGAGAAGATGAAAATTATCACGGGTTTAGATTTCACGTGAAATTCTAAGATCGTGTCAATTTGATTTTTTTTTCATACGCATTTATACCAAAAATAAGAGCCTTAATTGATAACTTCATCTTAATAACTGATCTTTATTATATTTTGCTTTATTATTATATTTTTACCTATGTGATTAAAGTTTAATTTTAATAATTTGGACAACTCAGTTTTATAGAAATACTATTTTTTCTTCTTAATTTTAGCTTTAAATAATATTTGTTTAAGAGTTAGACTGACCATTGTAAGATGCATTTTTTACTGTAGCTAATTTCTTAGGTTTATTATACATCAATGAAACAGTTCCTTTTTAAGCATTTACTTTCGTCGAAATTCGACGGGTTCCACATTGTTATAATAAATAACTAAAATTTTAACCAGCATTAAAAAGAAGAAAAAAAAACTTTTCTGACTAAGTGACAGCAGCTACTAAACTGTAACTTTTGTAGATGATATATATCATGTTGCACTTCAGTTAATTCATTTGCTGGTATCATCTAGCGGCTCATTTAAAAAATAAAACTAGTTGAAAAACCTGCTTCTATGGAAGATGTTCCCCGGTCTCCTCTACTAAAAGGGTTTCTTTTGGTGAGAAAACAGTTGCAATTCTCATGCATCTGAAACTAATTGTTAATAAGATTTTTGCCCAAACTAAGTTAAAAAAATTGCTAATAGTGATAAAAATTATACTTAAAGTACCTTTATTTAGATTTACATATTCTTTTCATACAATCGGTGGCATTTTCAAGATCCCCATTGATACAAATATTTTCGCAAAAATTTTAAAAACAAGAAATTGGTAAATAATGTCATGGGACTACATGTAGAATGAAAAACAAGGGCAAACATAAATTAAAATAAAAATGGATATTAGTGAGTGTGAATTAACTTATACTATTGTTGTAAATCTGCTTAGCATTTTAGGTAACTCAAAAGAGGCTGAATCATTGCAAAATTCCATGGGCATGGCTACCATGGAGCAATTGGAACAAACTGCTCCAGGCGCGTGAATCTTAACGGCACAAAATTTGGAAGAGCGAAAGAAAAAAAAAATGCACACTTTTTATTTTATTTTATCAGATATTATAGGTTAATCTTGCTACAATCAGGATATTCTATGACATTTTATCGGGAATGCTGAAATCTGCCCCCAGTATATCTGCCCCCGTCCGCCATTTTGACCTTTACATTAGAAGGGGGTAGATATCCAGCGCTGCAGCATTTCACTTTCTACGAGGGCCTGATATCTGCCCCCAGTATATCTTCCCCCGTCCGCCATTTTGAGCTCTGCATTAAAAGGGGGAAGATACGGGGCCGTCGCGAAAAAAGTTTCTTCTCTTACGGGCCTGATTCATGAAAAGATGACGTCACGCAAGAGATCTGAGTTGCAAATAGAACATATAGAATGGTTGTATGTGTGCATCAAAAACAATGCTATAAATTTCCGTTTTAAGATTTTTTTTCAACAATTTGAGGCTTATTTTAGATCTGTTTGAATTATACATTTACTATTAAACAGCCAAAGTTCAGTAAATAAGACTTTTTTGTTTTAAATTTGATTTAAAAACTAAACTTATCCTTTGATTTGAAATGCGTATGATTCATGGTTTTTATCGAAGATTTTAACTTGAAATATACATTTATTTCAGACAAAATCATACATTAAAATTGCACAACTTTAGCAATAAAATAAACAAATAAATAAATAAATAAAAGAAATTATACAGAACTGAGATTCGTGATCTTTTTCATAGCGTTTAACTTGTAATACAAATTTATGGCAGGAGAAATCTTACATTAAAAGTACGCAATTTTAGCAGCAAGTAATTTAAGTTTCTTTTAAAAATAAAAATGCCTTAATTTTAAATTGAAAATATCAGGATTATTATTGCATAAACTCATAAATAAAAATATTATTTTTTCAAACAATTAAAATAAAGATTCTTTTTGTCAATTAAAATTTCAAATTTTATAATGCATAATTAACTTAAAATACGCATTCTTTTAATATATATTAAAACTAAAAGAGTATTTTTCACTAGAAACATGTACTTTCATATAATTTACAATAAATATGGCATATAATATTCTCTCATAAAAAATAATCTCACTTTTGTTAATACAGATAATTTTATTATTATTATTATAAGTGAATTTCGTAGTATCATTTTAAACTTTTGTCCAGTTATTTAATAAGATATTTGTAATCCCTAACAAAAAAAAAAAAAAAAAAAAAAAAAAAAAAAATAGATGGCTATTTCCATGAGTACTTGTAGTGTAAGTCACAGGCTACGATTTTTGGCTACCAGTATTATAGAACGAAAAAAAAAATGTGATTAACTTTATTGGCTCATTCTCATTAATTGAATAAGGCCAAGCAGACTTCGTAAATACGGTGGCTAACAAGTATAGCAATTAATAAGTTATGTGACTTACACTACAGAACCCATGGAATTAGCCAGATATAAAAGTCGGTTTCCACATTTGCATTTATTTATGAATGCAGACCGAAATATATATATATATATTTTTCAATAATGAATTGCATAATATTTTTTGGGTCTGGAAATTTTAGGAAAGTACTTTCATAATTATAATTCATTAGTTTTTTAAAAGCATTTGCAATTATTTTCTGGGGGTATTAATGACTTCTATCACCCAACATAAAGTATTACATTTCAGACGGTCACATTTCATTCGGGCAACTAATTCTAATTTTTTTCTCTTTGGCTAATAAATTAATGCACTCACAACATTTTAATTTATGTGAAATTTCATATTTAATGTAACTAAATATAAAAGCCAATACAGACATGGTGTCATTTTTATCTCAATATCTTCACTGCTGTTAAACACACCGTAAAAGAAATCCAATATGTTTAATTCTTCAATTTCAACAACAGCTGCTTAAAATAATAATAATAATTGAAATTGTTCATTTTGCTTCTAGTATAAGATAATTAAACTTAAAAATTTTAACTTTTTTCCTGCTTTTATAACTTTTATGTAGTAAATGAATATTTCCATTCATTTAAAAGATTTAAACGATAACGATAAATTTTCTATACTCATCTGATGATGTTGTCCAAAGCTCTTTTCTAACTATCGATCTGATTATATATATATATATATATATATATATATATATATATATATATATATATGTATATATGTATTTAAAGATAGTCATTAAATAATTTTTATTTCGACTATCTCTATGCATAAGAACTTAGTACTATTTCTGTTTTAAATTGCTTTTGATTTATGCAAACTGAGTTGTAAACAGAAATTCTAGACCCAAAATAGGATATAAAAGGGCTTTCTTATTACTCTTATCTATTAGATGATTCTAAATGTTTACTTCCCGACTTCAAAATAAAACTTTACAATTCACATCACATGTAAGACCACGTGGGAATGGCATAGAATTATTTAATTCATTTTAAATAATGTGGTAAAAGGAAATACTCATTGACTTAGGTTAATCCTTTATCCACTAATTAATCCTTTTAAAATGCTCATTAAAAAATATATTCGTATAACAAAATATGTAATAGACTCAAATTATCTAAAAATATACACACAATATTAATGGTGATTGCTTCAGCCCTAGCATAAGCAAAATTTGAATGAGGGTGAAGTGGTCAGCGAGATGAAAAAGTCAGATCTCGTGTATGACTCATTTCTCCTGCTTGGGATTTCGAATCAGGCCCGTTAGAGAAGAAACTTGTTTCTCGACGGCCCCGGAAGATATCCAGTGCTGCAGAATTTCACTTTCTACGAGAGCCTGATATCTACCCCCAGTATATCTTCCCCCGTCCGCCATTTTGACCTCTGCGTTAGATGGGGGTAGATATCCAGTGCAGCAGCATTTAACTTTCTACGAGGGCCTGATATCTGCCCCCGTCTGCCATTTTGAGCTCTGCATTAGAAGGGGGAAGATATCCAGTGCTGCAGAATTTCCCTTTCTACGAGAGCCTGATATCTACCCCCAGTATATCTGCCCCCGTACATCATTTTGATATCACAGTAGAGGGGACATACATGGAGTGCTAGAATATTTTTTAGGTTCATCGAGAACCTAAGAATCCTGGCTATATATCCTTTCTGCGTATAGTTTTTATTGTTTCCGCTAATAATCATACGGTTTATTTATCTAGAAATTTGTAGACGACACTTAAAATGTAACTCTAAAATTATATAATATATATGAGGACGTAAACTTCAAAACGCACTTTATCGACATTTTTAAAAATGAATTTTCTGTATGAACCTATTCTATTAATAAATCTGCGTAAAATAAAAAAAATCTGTAATTTCAGAGCAGGGCGCGAATCATGTGCCAACCAGCGAATCATGTCAGGGGTGGACTCCGAAATTTTTTTTGGGGGGGCTAACATCTTTTAGCAATTATTAATGCAGTAATTAAGCAAACTAAATACTTTAAAAACTGATAAAATGGATCTGTCTATAAAGGAACCCGATTAAAGCGAAACCTCTTTAAAATGGAGTTTTCCTAAATGGAAAATATTCGTGATCACCGGAAAATAATTAAGAGCGGTGTACCTCCGAACCCTGTATTTCCCAAATTATGAATTCATGAAAATTTCATCTTCTGAAGCATTTTTTGTGAATTTTTGAATCTACATAAGAAGATGTACACAATTAATTAAGAGGCTACTTCAGTCAAGCGAAAAGGCTCGTTCGATAATGCTAATCCTGTGGAAGAAATTAAAAAATATATATCTCGTTTGAATTTACAAGTTTTTAAATGATTTTTTTCATTGAATATTAGAGATTTTTTCGATTTTATTTACAGATAATTTTAGTGAAAACACTTTTATTTTTGGAACCGGTTTCGAAAGTGAAAGCATATTGATGAGAAAAAAAACATATAATCAAAATCGAAAAAGTAAGAAACGGCCTGCATACAGATCATCTAAGAAAAAATATTAAAAATATTGAAATTCAATCGAGATATCTTTATAAATCTTTTCCATTGGATTAGCATAAGCTAGCGGGTCTTTTCTCATGACTGAAGTTCCTCTTAATAAAATTTAAAAGAGTTTTGACAGTTAAAATTAATTAATTAAATTTGTGTTTGTAGAAATTTTATGCAATATTTATAACTGCACTCAAATTTTTTATTTTAAATACTTTTTTAGATTTTTATTGAATTACAAAATGATTACAAAATGTACAAACATAATGGTCTTACTCTAGAATTATAAAATGATACTTAATTGAAAATTTCCCCCCTCAATCTTTCAACGCTAAGAAAGTTGAGAAATGCAAATGAAAAAGAAATCGTCCTTTTAAAAATATTTTTGTCTGTTCAACCAATTATGCTCTTGAGATAAGATGAAGTAAAGTAGTATTTAGAACGCATTCTAAAATGTATTACTACTAATCGAGTATTACATGCATTTTAAAACAAATTATTTTAAAAGTGCTTTAAAGTGACGTCGAGACATAAAGGGATAAGAAAGCCTACTTAAAACTGAACTTTTCTCCATTCCATAAGATTAAGTCTTAGGTTGTTGTTATGATTAATGTAAAATATAGATAGCATTCTTCAATTCATTAAAAAATAATAATAACTTGATTTATTTATTAATAAAGAAAACTGATGGATAGCACATGCGCATTATTTTCTTGGATACTCATTGCTGTTTTGACATTATTGAACATATTTTGGAAAATGCCATAAGTAAAATTATTCTTGATTCCGTTTAAAATCCATATGATGAGTAAAATGTATTAATTAGAGTTAAAACAATTTTCAAACAGCCGATAACTCCACAGAAGCAAACAAAATAAAATTATGCATTGGACATTGATTTAAATTGTATTTTTCCATTCAGAGATAATTTAAAGAGAACGCAACTTTGATTACACAGTATTTCAGTGAAGAGCAAATATTAGCTTTCTAAACAACATTTAAAGTTTCCTTAGAATAGATATAAATATAAATCGAATATAATTATATATTCCTAAAATTATTAATTTCATAATGCAAAAACTTATTATTATATTTAAAAAACACTTTAATATATTAATTCCACAGGTTTGATTTTTTTGTAACTGATTGTATGTGTAATTTATTTTTATCAATTGTTTTCCGACGAATTTTTAGATTATTTTAAAGTGATGGCTGTTTTAAACACGATTCAATTCAGTGATGATGTTGTTTCTCGTTAAAACTAACTTTGCCTGACCTTATTTCATTAATAATATGAATTATAAAATTAGTCATTTAACAATTCGCTATAATTAAATTTAAAATTCTGCATGTGATTATATCATTTCAAGTATAAATCAATTATTATAAACATATATCCATTCATCCTGTATAAGATCATTGCTTTTAAATTATCACGAAGTGACCGACGAAACAAGTGGCAGCTACTTAGTGCATCTGGATACCATTTCCCCCATCTGGTAGGTAAACAGAAAAAAGTGACATAAACTATAAAATCGGAGAAAAGTGACACGGAAAAAAGTTTACGGAAAAAAAGTTACAGGAAAAAAAGTGATAAGGAATTGATTTTGGGGATTCATTGATAAGACGGAGGCTCTTAATTTAGGTAAATGGGTTTTTCATACTGAATTAACGGTTTTGGTCCAATTTTTGGATATACGCCCATATTGAAAAGACGCTTTCTTTATTAATCATTTAATAAATTTTTGAAGGATTTTAGAAGGATTGAATTATTTAGAAGGATTAATTAAATTTGAATTTACAGGGATTTTGTGCAATATTTATAACCCACTCAAATCTTTTATTTTAAATTGTTTTCTTCGTATTTTGTAGAATTATAAAATGTACAAATATGGTGTTCTTACAATATAAATGTAGAAATACAGTCGGCTCTCGTTAATTCGAACTTACTGGGACCATAAGAAATGTTCGAATTATGGTAAGTATGACAGAAAAACATAATTAAAAGAGTTCTTTTACAAAGGAATTATAGTATTTTCTAAATTCATTTCAGCTGTTCAAGTTAGAATGTGACTTAATATTAAATTAAAATACATAAATACATAAACCAATTAAGGAATTAGGAACAATCGCAATGGAAAAAGAGGTGGATGTGTCATTTACAGACATACGGACAGGACCGACTAACAAGTTTCTATGCCCTGGGCACTTTCAAATTTTCGTGCCCCCGTAGATTAGTTAATTTACTGATAGTAGTTTTTTCACACATTATACACTTAACTGAAAAAAAGTTTCCTCGAAAATTGAAAAACAGTTCCATAAATAAAAATTAAGAAAGAAATTCTACTATTTATTGAAACGTGCTTTTAAACATAAATTGATGTATACTTTTGTCATTTTACCGAATTAATATCACTTTTCGTTCCGCAATTATGATTTTTATAATATAAATTTAGATGAAATAGGAAATGTTTTGTGTTCCACAGAAATTTCGTTCCCAGGGCATAGAACTCGAGTGCCCGTGCGATAGTCAGGGTCTGCATACGGATAATTAGAAAGCGGATATCAAATGGATGGGATTATGTGTATGGGTGATTCTACGATAAGAGGTTCAAAAACATGGATAATTCGGCCAAAAAGAAAAGTTTGAGTTTGATCAAAAACCTTTAAATTATGATTTTTGTCCCGTTTATTTACTTTTTCATATAAGGGCAAGTCACTTTATACATATTTTATAACTTTTTCTGGTCAGTGACTCGCTCCCCTGGCAGTTATCGTGCCAGGGGAAATACGGCAGGGGAGAGACATTTTCTTGTAAATTCAAACTTTTTAACTGATTGAATTAGTTTTTCGGTTAATTGTGTATTTCACTTTAAGTATTACCGTATTGTTTAATTAGGGCAGTAAATGCAATTGAATTAAATGAATATTATAAGTTTTATGACTTACCAGGGGAGATACACGATCCTGTGCGAAACCACTACAAAACAGGTCGCGTCGCAACAACTAAAAATGGCGACGCTTAAATGGCTTGCGCGTTTAGTATTGCTAACTTCAAGCCGATAGATGTCCTTAAGCACTACTTCCAATATAGCCATCGTTGAATTTATATTTGTTTCAGCGGAACAAAATTTGACAGGGGAGAGACACAAAAAAAGCGGGACAAAAGTTAATTTTAAAAATTATTTGAAATTAACAAAAATATTTTATTTTTTATTTTATAATACGTAAGTATAATTATTTAAATTCCAATTAAACATACTTTAGCTAAGCATCTGGCGGAAAAAATATATGTATTGTTTGAAATTGAAACCGGCAAGGGGACATGCCAGGGGAGGGGACTTTTTAGACTTTGTAAGAAATTTCAGAAAAATGCGTTTAAATTAGGCATTCAATCGTAATGTTATTTAATAAAGTATATTAAGATGATGCGATTCATTGCAAAAAATAGCAACATATAGAATAAAAAATCTGTTTTAAACAGATTGCCGTACAAATTACCTCTTATCGTAGAATCACCCGTATACTAATTCAGAACAATTTTTACTAAAATGAAAGAAATCAAGTTATTTCAAGGATCTGGAGTTTAAAAAAAAAAGAAAAATGAAAAATTGGAGTTCCCGTTAGTTTGAATTAAACGATATCAAGAGAAAATGAGTTCAAATTAGCTGAAATTTTTAACGTTATATTCTGCCATTGAAAATTTCGGAATTTAACGTTTAGTTCGAATTAAGTGAAGATTCGATTTATCCGATTTTGAATTAACGAGAGCCGACTGTATTTCCGAATTGAAAAATCCCCATCCCCCTCCCTCAGCGCCAATAAAGCTGAAAAAATACAAAGGGAAAAGAAATTATACTTTTAAAAATATATTTGTTTTGTGTAACTAATAATGCTTTTGGAACAAAATAAAGTAATGTATCTGTAACTCATTCTAAACAGTATTACAACTAATTGACGTATTAAAAGAATTTTATAATGAATAATTTTAATGGACTTATAAGTACCGTCCGTAGATAAAGGGTTAATCGAAGATTATAAAAACCATTAATAAATTAGTGAACCAATTTTATAAGATAGTTTGTGATTTTTTGTGTGAATGGTTATTTTCGAGATTGTCAAAACTACACACTCTCTGAAAAGTATACCAACTTCGACTTTCAGAAATTCTCAAAAGAAATATTTAACACTAGAACCGCGGGAAATTTTACCCAAGTTTTATAAAAATAATTCACATCAGAATTTGTATTTAAGTCTATTTAACTTACTTAGTTTAAATAATTTTTGTGCAGCTTGCATGTAAATTATTTTAAGAAGATTTATCTGGTTCGAATCGACATCTTTTCACAGAATACGGGTCAAAATGACCCGTCTCCGCGGTTCTAGTGTTAAAAACAAATCATGGGGAAAATGTTATTTTGTACAGAGGAAATGGTATTTCAAAACAATATTTCCCTGTAAAAAGGCAGGGCCCGTTTAAGCTCTGATGCTATGGGAAGCACAGTGTCATTTCGGGGGCCCTCTTTCATTTGTAAAGAATTTACATTCGAGATACCTGGAAATTCACCACTGCTATAAATATTATTCAAAAGAATGGCTCACTTGATTTCATATGTATTTCATTAATCAATATCCCCCCCCCTTTTTTTTTCTTTTTACATTAAAATTGAATACAATCAAGCAAAATATGCTAAAAGAGATTAGCATGGGGCTAATATAAAAAATATAATTGGATGGAAACATTGAATTAAAAATGTATGCACAACATAAAGTGTCAATATTTTGATATACTTCTTTCAATAACGGCAATAGCTATTTTTTTTTTTTTTTTTATTTTTTTTTTTTTTTGTACATATAAGCTAATTTAACAATTCTAAAATTCAATTTGTAAAATAAAAATTTATCTAAAATAATGTACAAAAACTGATCTTTTACATGAAAAATTAATTTGTTATTTGCATTTACGAAGCACTTAAATAATACAAATTATATATATATGCATATATGCATAATTAATAATTTGAAAATAAATTAGGTAAAATTTTAGAATTAAGTTAATTCCATGCAAAATTCAGGGCCCCCTGTGTTCTCAATTTTGGGCCCCTTCAAAACTTTCTAAGGGAAGCATGTACTTCTCGTACCTATTCGGTAATCAGTAAATCGGAACTCCCTAGGAGACCCCAATTAGCGCGGGCCGTGCCCTAACTGTCGCATCGTTTGTCCGATAATTGAGTCGGTCTAGCTGCCAGTATCAGATAGACCTGTTGTAGTCCACAGGCTCTTTGGCCTGAAGGCATGGGTATGGCAATCCGTGGTCAAAGAAGGGCTCTTTCTGAATTTCTTAGGAAAACAGGAAGTGCCTGGCTGTTTGTAAAAAGAATGATGAATGAAGTGACAGATTTAGATTAGTACTCACATCAGTACAAAACAAGAAGAGATAATATTTGTCTTGTTCCATGTTCTATGCAAGGATTCTTTTAGTAATGGTTCTTATGCAGGGATTCTTTTACCAATGGTTCTATGTCTTGGGTGAAAATATTATCACAACAATTCTGGGAAACATTTTTCCAGTTAACTTGTGAATAATAATTAAAAAAATGTGTGCAAGTTCAGATTTGTAATATTATGTAATCTCTATAGTTGTTTGATACGGTGCGGGCCCCATCTTGTTCCCACTGCCCTTGCCCTTGGGCAGTTTCCCACTGTGCCCCCCCCCCTCTAACCGGCCCTGTGGCCATTTAAAACTAAAAAACTAAAAAATAAAAATGAAGTACAAAAAATGAAAAAATTAAGCGTTTTTTATGTGTTTGAACTTTATAAAAAAAGGGTCGGAGCATTTTTTTCTTTCGTTCATATCTTAAAAAATGGCTGAGGGGTGGCAATTTGAATTTCTAATGTGCACGGCCGGTAACAGGTTTCACGGGCTCCTGGGCAGACTAAACATACGGCCCCCCTCCTACAATTAAACATATGGAAATTTGCCGCTTATTTGAATCACTGTACTATTGAATAAGTCTTTTTTTTAATTAAGAAAACAACGTTTGTCATTTGTTTAATCAGCACCGTCTTCTTTAATCGAATCAAATTCTGCTTTACAAACAGTGTTAATATAAAAGGTAAACTTTTTACAAGCTTAACAATCCTAATACTTTTTATACATTTGCAAACGAAAATTTCGGCTAATTTTAGTCAAATTTAAGGAATTAAGAAATATGTCCCTATAAACATAATGCATCTTAGATTTTGATTATAATCAATTGCTAGTTGGCGAGCAATCTCTCTTATGTCCTTAAAATTGTTTTTAAGCACAAATTTTGGCTGCAATCATAGTTAAATAATTTTTTCGGTTATTAATGTCAAAGCTCATATTTAAAATGAAAATGTTGCTAAAATGTATAAAAATTGTAATATTTTTAGGATGATTAGTACTAATGTTAAAAAATATTCAGGGTGCAAAATAAAGTTATACATTTATAATTTTAATAATTCTTGAGCGAGTGGATTCCAATTTCATATCCAAAGCTAAAATTTGCTCAAGACTCAAAATTTAAAGTAAAACCATGTTTTAGCTTGGAATATTTACGATTCTTTCACGAAATCTAGAAATATTTCCCTCAAACTAATAAAATTTTAAGGAAACATTTTCCAATTACATTACTATTTTTATTTTCCTCGATAAAAATGAATGCGTGGAAGATTCTTTTTTTTTCCTATAACTAATTTGCAAAGACATACAACTTATAAACTTAACAACAATAAATAACAACATATAAATACACTGGTGCTTAACAACATATAAATAGTAGGTGTCTCGCCTAGCTTTAGTCGGGATCAAAATATTAGCTTTAAAAACACATGAAATAAAACCGTTCATTAATTGGAACAACTTTATATTTTTAAACGGAAATCTAGTATAAAAAGCTTGCAGAAGAATTCTTCTGTTTTTCTTTTTTATCGACTACCAATAAATACATTTAAATTATTTTAAAAGATATTTATTATTGTCTAAACAATTTAAAAATTTTATGAAATACAAATGTGGTGATTTCAAACTCCGTGTTTAATTTTCATGCAAAAAGGCTGATATTTAGTGTTAAAAGTGCTGCACATCAAGAGCAATACTGACATGCGTAATTTACGATTTAAGCAAATAATTAGAAAAAGCCCCTACCGCCTCAAAATATAGCCGTAAGGTATATTTGAAAGTTAATTACTAATTTTTAAAAAAAGGAAATCAAGATTAGAAATAAACGCATTTTCATCTAGCCGCTTTTGATGAGTTTTTAATTCAATTTTCAGTAAGCGCCTTTTTAATCAGAATTATGTCACTGTGACTTCTTTTCTTCTCTAACCTCCTCTCCCTTTATGATTCTTTTTTTGTTAGACTTGGTCCCATGAACAACTTGTCAATATAAAAGTTGTAGATAATATTAAGAAGATTTATAATAAATTTAATTGCATTTAATATCTTGTAAACCGACGAAGATATGATTTTTTTGTTTTATTTTAATCCTTTTAAGGACGTCTTTTGCAGTCTGGAAACGGTTAATTTGAAGGTTCAAACTGACTAACGGTAGCAGTAAATTTTTACTGCAATTTTGATCGCATAATATGCATGACGAAATCTACAAAAGTACTCAAAATCTTGCATGTATATAAGAGGGCGTGAGGTTCAAACTTTGCCTTTTCCAGAAAGTAAAATTTTTGCGATTTAAATAAATGTCATAAAAACTATTAGTTTTCATTGTAAACACCAAGATTTTACAATGCCAAAACACACGTTAAAATTTTCTTTCTTTCTTTTTTTCATTTTTTTCCTAAAATTATAGTTTTTTTTTCTTTTACGCAGATTTATTAATAGAATAGGTTCATACAGAAAATTCATTTTTAAAAATGTCGATAAAGTGCGTTTTGAAGTTTACGTCCTCATATATATTATATAATTTTAGAGTTACATTTTAAGTGCGTCTACAAATTTCTAGATAAATAAACCGTATGATTATTAGCGGAAACAATAAAAACTATACGCAGAAAGGATATATAGCCAGGATTCTTAGGTTCTCGATGAACCTAAAAAATATTCTAGCACTCCATGTATGTCCCCTCTACTGTGATATCAAAATGATGTACGGGGGCAGATATACTGGGGGTAGATATCAGGCTCTCGTAGAAATTGAAATTCTGCAGCACTGGATATCTTCCCCCTTCTAATGCAGAGCTCAAAATGGCGGACGGGGGCAGATATACTGGGGGCAGATATCAGGCCCTCGTAGAAAGTGAAATGCTGCAGCACTGGATATCTACCCCCATCTAATGCAGAGGTCAAAATGGCGGACGGGGGAAGATATACTGGGGGTAGATATCAGGCTCTCGTAGAAAGTGAAATTCTGCAGCACTGGATATCTTCGCCCTTCTAATGCAGAGCTCAAAATGGCGGACGGGGGAAGATATACTGGGGGCAGAAATCAGGCCCTCGTAGAAAGTGAAATGCTGCACCGCTGGATATCTACCCCCTTCTAATGTAGAGGTCAAAATGGCGGACGGGGGCAGATTTCATGGGGGAAGATTTCATACATCCCCATTTTATCTTCTGTTTTCCTCAACTACTTTGATCTAAAACATGCTTTTATGCGGAGTTAAAAACAATTACTTACGTTCGCGAAGTTTTAATTTTAAATCATACCATACTGCAGCCCCAAGTAACTCCTCTAACATACCGTTTCAGCTTTTCTGATTTTTTTTTTTTTTCTGTTACTTTTTAGTAGAGGACAGTTGAAGATTCTCAAATCTTAAAGTAATTAAAATTTACTTGCAGGGCTTTTAATACAAAGTTTTATTTTCGATCACCTTATTACCTAACCACTATTTCCAAATAAAAATCTTCCTGGTGCATCTTGAAAACATTTTAGAAGTTTATCCTGATGATTACTGTGCGGAAATAATCGTAGTCAAAGAAATCACTCCTGAGAAACGTGTATTTAACTAAGATGTAACAGCAGTGCCTTAGGCTGCTGTTAAGCCTAAAACTTAAGCACTGCTAAAGTGCTTAAGTTTTAGGCTTAAGTACTTTAAAGTGCTTAAGTTTTAACTTTTAAACTTAAGCACTGCTTAAGTGCTTATCTTTAGCTCGCTTAAGCACTGCTTATCGATAAGCAGTGCTTATCGATACTCAATATTTTTTACGATTTGAAAAAAAAAGTGTTTTGACAAGTTGAAGAAAATTATTGTGCATTTTACAAAGAAAAAACCAAGAAAATGAAAATTTTGAATGATTTTTTTATTCACCAATACAGATTACAAAACAATAAAAGCCTAATCTAGACACATTTCACATCAATTCACTGTGTTCAAATTTCGAGGAGGGTAAAGGGGAAGCGGAAAGTAAAATTATGTGCATATTTGAGATTCTGAAAATATTGTAAATCTCAAATGTAGAATTCATAAGCATTTTCCCCTGAAAAAATCAAATTTAGCGTAATTTAGATCCTGACTATCGCATATGCAAATTTACATCATTTTTTTTCGAAAATACGTTTCCGCATTAAATTTTATTTAACAGCAGAATTTTAGGAGTAAATATAGTAATGTGAATTTTTTTAGGCTGTAACCAGGCTCTGCTCCCCCTCACCGCCCCCTTACTCTCCCCCCACCAACAACCACCAACCTCATCCAATAATGCATATTAGTAATCGACGAGTTTTCTAATTATAAAGGGAAGAAAAAACATCTGGATATATTTCATTCTCTTTCCTTCACATAACTTTCCTAATAATTTACAGAAATAAGTGTGCGTTCAAAAAAAGCATATATGAGTATAACAACGAATAAAAACTTAGATCCAAATTTTATAGAGGGTCAAATATTTCCATTCATAAAACTTTTTTTAATAACGAATTTTTTTTATTCCACCCCTGCTGGCAGGCAAATCTCATAAAAAAGACCCAATCTCGAACCAAACCAACATTGACCCGGGGCACCTCTGCCTACAGCACTGCCTACTAGCAGGTGTGCTGCACACGCACAGCAAAATCTTAAAAAAATCTTGAATTTTTTATTTATATATTTTACTACCAGGGGGCGAACTCTATTTTGAACAAAACTGTTTCTGAACAACATTCCGTTAAACAACCTACTTGTGGATATGTTAGTCAAGGAGATGACGGACTTACACAAAAATTTAATATATGTGCTGAAATTGCTATTAGAAAATAGTGGTAAGAACACGTTTGAAGTTTTTATATTGTTCGGGAGACTGGCTTTTAAAATTAGAGTTTAAAAGGAATCATGTAATTAATAAAATAACATTAATATTTAAAGTTTTAATTGAGCGATCTTGAAGAGGTTTACATATCTGAAATCAGCGAAACCATCATTCTACACTTGGATGCATAGCAATTAAATGTATAAATTCAAAATTTAAACATTTCTAAAGATCGCTTATAAACGCTACTACTACCCACTTCCGACAGTTGTCTGCCTTTGAAACATCTGTTCTGGCTATGAAAGGTTTCTCAAAAGTCTGCGTTTCTCTGAACGCAAACAAAGAGATTTTATAAATGGATTTTTAATGGATTTTTCAACTTTAGATAGGAGTTTAGGAATAATGTTTTAAATTTCTGAAAATTATTGTTTTCTTTTCATTTGGCTGTGCAATTTTAGGCAGCTAGAATTTAAGATGCAGCCCTTTTGAAAAGGGATCAGTACATTTCTCACCTAATTAACGCTGTAATTCTATTACACCGCCCCCTTTCTCTTTCCCCCTTCTCTTTGAGATTTCGAAGAAATTTTCTACGGTTGCATAAAAAAAAGCTTTGCTTTTGTTGAATTATGATTTTTTTTCATTCTTTTAATTTGATGTTTTTAATCAATTTCTCCACTAATTATTAAAATTTAAATTCAGAAATTCAGGTGCATCAGAAGAGGCCTTCGACTATCCTCACAAAAATTCTGAGCCTCGTACGTGGCTGAGATTTTACTAGCCTTTGCGAACAGGCAGACAAACACATATGCACACAGAATGTAACTTTCTTTTATTCGTATACATTATTTGTATTTAATACGTTGTTAAAACATTTTGACTTCCAGATAAAAGTAAGGTTTTTAAGGTTTTGAATTAAGAATAATATATAAATGTTAAACTTAAAAACAAAATTGCGCGAAACTTTTTTCCAGTGACAAAAGGACGCACAAATTTTACTTGCTACAAATAGAGTTGCAAAAAGTCGGTTTATTTCCAATAGACCAGGTTTATTCCCAGGTTTATTCCCAAAAAACCGAATTATTCCAAAAACTCCCGGGTTTTTTCCAGGTTTATTCCTAAAAACCCGGTTTATTCCCGGGTTTAAACCGGGTTTTTTCTAACCTTTGCAACGCTAGCTACAAAGCTCCGATTATGTCGTTACGCCGCTGAATATTCTCACGGCGTAAAAATATCTCTATTGATTGGTAAATAAATTATTCTACTACTTTTAAAATCAATCTGTAAAATTAAATTCAATCACCCTTGAAAGTGAAAGGGACACGGCTTCTCGCCTTCTAGTTAAAAAAAAAAAAAAAGTAATAAAAAACTAAAAAAATGTTACCCTGTCTTCATTATTTGGATTTGGCTAACCATATTGTCGAACACGAGCATTTTGGACAAAAGCTCATTAATAATTTTCATTAATTATGTTAGTAAATGTGTCACTATTAATGAGATCTATGTAATCTTGTAAATGAAGATGTACTACATCACACATTCATTAAAGTCAATTTTTTATACTCAAATAATAATTAAAATTTTATGTTTGACATTTAGAAACTTTGTTGAAATTTGCTAAAATTTTCTGTCAAATATCTAGAAAAAATCATAAAAATCAAGAAATACTCCGGTAAGATAAATTGTTAAATTTGAAACCGAAACTTTTATAAAAAGTATAGTCACGAACTTATTACATTTAATACATCTGCTTTTGAAAACATGATTAGTTCCAATTGCGCACAAGTCGAAATCATTCAATACTTAGGAGGTGAAATGGTGTCCGAAGTAATTAAATAAATTAGAAAATATGTAGGTACCATTGTTTACAAAAATTCGTAATATAGCCAGAAATTTTATAATCAAGTAAAATCTAATTTGAACTTCGTAACCTAACAATTTGTAATTCTTAAAAATATAGGTTCAGGAAATTCCATTTTTTAGAGACCGGGAGGCGGTAGCACAGACAATCACCTCATCGAGTTCGCGGATGAAATTATAGAATTAGTTAAACTTCAATTCGCATATTAAAACGCAATCGGTCTGCCAAGTCATACCTTGGAAGAAAACGTCTGAAAGCCCGGTTTTAGCGGTTGAGTCATAGGTTTACTATTGTGTTTTCCTGCTCCTAGTCCTCCATGTTTTTATATCTTTGGTAGCAGGAAAGCACAATGGTAAACTTACGAGTCAATTGCTAAAACCTTTTTTTTTTTTTTTTCAAATGTTTTCTACCTAGATATGGCTTGGCAGACCGACTAATTTTAATACATGAATCAAGTTTTAACAATTGTGGAATTTCAGGATTCATGCCACTTTCGCCGAATTCTCCTTCCTCTCTGAACCCTCTTACCTCATGCTGTTTCTTGATGGTTCCTACTAATGAATGGCGCGTGACTTCCTTTAAAAGACGAAAAGTTTTAAGCCGAAAAAAGGGGACTGTTAAAAATTAAATGCATTTACGACTGTCGTTATTTTTCAATGGCTATTTTATTTATTGCACACATCTATTATTTGCTTCCTGAGATTTAGATAATTTGAAACCATTAATACTTATTTTGGATTTGATTTATAAAAGATGATTATATAATAATTTATTAATTAAAAAAAAAAACCAGAGTATATATATAATTAGCTAGGATAATTGTTGTGTTGCGCATAGGAAATTCCATTATAAGTTTGCAATATTATTATCTAATAATTTCATATAATGATACAATGTCATAAAATATAAAGATATAATATAATGATTTATGACTAACATTAAATGTATATTGGTTTTGATTATATTCCTTTTAATTCATTTTTTCATGCGTTTAAATGATGCATATTGTATTATATACATATATATATTTGTGTGTGTATGTCAGCGGGGGGGGGGGGGGGGAGGGGGCAATCTGGAAAATATTCTTTCGCTGAACATCTATTTTAACCTAGTTAAAAAACAATTTCGATTAATACTTTTTAAATAAAGATTTTCTTTCAACTAAATTAATATAAAAAAGTAATTCTGCATAAAAACCCATTCATCTAATTGAGGACAGATGGGAGGGGCGGGGTAATCGTCCCTTCCTAAAACTAATAAAGCCAGGCAAGCGTCTTTTCAGTATCAACGTATATCCAAAACAGTTAATTCAGCATAAAAAAACTCATTTATCTAAATTATGAGCCCCCCCCCCCCGATCCCGCTCTGATACTTAACCAATGAATCCCCAAAATCAACAATAAATCCCCAAAATCAATTTCTTGTCACTTTTTTTCCGGTAACTTTTTTCCTTGTCACTTTTTTCCTGCCACTTTTTTCCGTGTCACTTTTTTCCGCTTTTCTAGTTTATGTCACTTTTTTTCCGATAACTTTTTTTTCGGTCACTTTTTTTCCTAGATTCAAGGAAATCACACGGCACCTCATACATGTATTCAAAAATCCTTTTTAAAAATGTGTCTGAAATTGTATCAGAAAATTTCGAGCTCTTGAAGGTGGAAAAGCGTTTTTTCGAATACACCCTTAATTATGCAAATTTTACAGTAAAATTTTACTGGTGAGGATAAACAAAGATCCTTACGAGTATTACTCGCGCTCAGAGTGTTCCGTACAATAAATATACGTATTATTATTTTAAAAAATAGTTTTTGAAAGAATAATAAGTGAAATAAAAAGAATATTGCCCAGTTAAACTGATGGCATTGAGCTCACAGGCTACGCATACTAATAGTATATTTAAGTCTTATATTTTCAAGGGTTAATTCCGTTCGAAAAACAAATTAAGGGGAGGGGGAAGCTCCCTCCATTTACCAGTTTTATACTTAATCATTGAACCCCTTAAACTAATGAGGGATATGATTTATCATATAAAAATTTTGAACAAAACTGATAATTCTGCAGGAAAAACCCATTTATATCAATTAAGGGGAAGGGCATGAGCTCTCCGTTCCCCCTCTCTATCCAATGGACACTTAATACTAATCACGAAAGTGCCTCATCAGAGTGATCCTACATCTAAATTTTGAACGATAACTGATAATTCTGCATGAAAAACCCATTTATATAAATTAAGGGGACGGGTATTAGCCCCCGTTCCCCCTGTCATACATTTCGAAGGAATTCCAAAAACTAATAAGGGAAGCGCCTTATCAGAATATACATATATCCAAAATTTTAAGTGAATCAGATATTTTTATCATGAGTTATCGCGTTACGCACATACAGAACGGACGGGCACATAAGCTCCCAAACTTTGATAGCCTGTGAGCTAAAAAACTATAAAATGTAGGGTGTGGTATAGCTGTATATACACTGTATGTCCAATGATGATCGGTCAGTTGGGATTTTAAACGTTTTGTTAAATATTTAACGAAATACTTGAGGAATTATCCTGAAACTTCACGTTTGCAAACAGAACGGTATAGGTTATATATTTTAGAGGTCAAGGAATTGGAATATATATATATATATAAGACCATTAATAGTAAACAATATTAACCATTTGAAATTAACTATTGAATTTAATATCTTGTATCACACTGAATATGAAAGGAACAAAGAATAATATGAATACAAATGGAATTTGTAGAACCAAAGCAGAATCATCAGGTCCCAAATACTTTGGAATTACAAATGGAGTGTGTGGTTTCATCTTCGTATTTGCCATGAGAAAGCAAAACAATACGAATTTGGGACTACCAACCAGGCCCGTAGCTAAGGGGGCGCTATGGGCGGCTCACCCCCCCCTAAAATATTTTGAGCCCCCCCCCCCCCCCCTTGGAAACAATTCGAAGGTCACTAAATAAATTTCTGTTCCGAAAATTCAAATGAAATTTCGTTCAAAATTTAATTTATTTTTGAGACTCTTTCACAGTTTTGTAGAAATACTAAACTGTACCTAAAATAAGTGTTTAAACAATTCCTCATCTTATTTGTACACATAAAACCAACATGATGTTCAATTTTGCTCCAAGTTATACACTCAAAATTTTCACCATCCTGTATTTTTCTTAGCATAAAATGAAATTATTATTACAGTTTAATAAGAAACATAGTACAGTGAAACCTCTAAATAAGGGACACTCCGAATAAGGGACACCTCTATTTAAGGGACAAAACTTCCGGTCCCAGTCCCTTGGTATAGGACATGTAATGTACTTACCTCTGAATAAGGGAAACTCGATTTAAGGGACAGTTGAAAATGAGATGATCAAAGGGACTGGTTTTTGCATTTCAGTTAATGAAATATGTCTGTGATGAAAATGAAAATACAGATTTTTGTGAATTTATCAAACAGACAGACAGTCATGTGGATACAGCGGCATACGACACAATTGACGATTATTTATTTACCCACAATTCTGATTTGACATCAGTGCGTTTTTCCCCATTGAAAGTAATGTTGGAAATTTTCAGGATGGTTCTGAAAGTGGAGAATAAAAGTAAAGTACGAAACATAGAACTTAATAGATGCCATTCGGCTGTTCTCAAATCCAAAAGGGCAACTTTTATGACATAAGTTTTCATTTATTTTTATTCGGAAATGCACGAAACTAGCAGGCGTTGTTGTTTAGAAATATGTAATCGAACTGTTTTTTTTTTCATTTTTTGAGGGCATATGCAATAGACTTTACAGAAAATATTGTCAAAGTGGGCGTTTTGAACCGAATTTCTACACGAAAGAAGAATAACTACTCAGGAAGGGTGATAAACGTATTTGTCACATGAGCAAAATCGCTTATAACTCAATAGGTAATTTATTTACCAAAAAAGTGAAAACTCAGTTCGATTACAAATCGCTTCCACAGTCAGGCAGTCCAGTTTTATACCTTTCCGTTAAAAAATGAATTTGTAAATATGTCAAAACGTTTCCCACTAGCTGAGCACAGCAGTTGAATACTTTTTTTGTAAATGCTCCTGATAATGAAGAACTAAAATTTATGAGTAGGGGGAACTGGGGTACATTGATACAGTTTTTTTCTAAGATTTTTTTTGGTGTCAAGAAAGTAGAAAATTCAAGTTTTTTTTCCATGAGGTGACAGCAAAACTTGTGTAGTATGTTATAAAAATGTACAATCATTGTTTTATGTAGTATTTTTGCATGTAATTTTAAAAAAATCGAAAAAAGTCATTTGTATCAATGTGCCCCATCCCCGGGGCAGATTGATACGTTTAAGCAAAATGACGACAAAATAATACCAATGCATATTTTTCATAAAAAATGAGTTAGAAAACCATTTTATATTTATTTATAAAAATTCAAATCACCCACAATTTATTTTTAAGCAATATTAAAGCAATCAAAATTAAATATATTATGACTTGATGTTCTGTCTGTTTCTTGTCTGATTGTTGGCTGTGGTAACTTTGTCATATCTAGCACTTCAACCCCAGCATTATCTTCTTTCTTATGAAAGATGAAAAAATTAGCAGTTTTTCTGTTTATAAATAGGTTCATAAACAGAAAATAAAGGATAATTATATTAAAAATTCTGTTTATAATAAAAGTATCATTTTCTGTTCTGTAGTTTGTTTCTCTTACTTAACATTTCTCATGTCGAAAATACTTTTTTCTCTGGAGAATCTATATAAATTCGAGATTTGCCAGAATGCTGTCCTTTTCTTTTATTAGTTCTATTAGCACTAGATGCTGGGTAAGTTCCTACGTCTTCTGTTTTCAAAAATACTATAAAATGCTCTAATATAAAGAAATTAGAGCTATTTCACTTCAATAAAAACTAATATTAGAAATTTTTCGTGAAAAAAAGGTTGGATTAAGGAGTGTATGGTAAAAAAAATAATAAAAGATAATGAAAATATGAACTATTAAAGGATTTAGGCTGTATCAATGTGCCCCGTCATAAACTGTATCAATGTGCCCCATACAGCGATTTTGAATAAAATGAGTCTCAAATCCAACACTTCACAATATATCTAACAATAAATAATGAGGAACTGATAAAGAGTAGCAGTACTTACCAGGGAGAGTATTCATTTTGGTTGAAAATACTGGAACAGTTGTATAATAGCATTTCAATTGTACAACTCATATTTACTTTTGAACAACAAAAACAATAAATCACCCGTCCCATTTCATCAAACTGCTGAATCATTCCAAGATTTTCTGTATGTAGTTGAATACACTAGCATCACCTTTTGGAGCTGTTGTGAAACTTCCTGTAATGACCCTGTGAGCGGTAGAGGGGGTGTATCAATGTGCCCCATGTATCAATGTACCCCAGTTCCCCCTATAGTAAATGAACACTTGAAAGATTTGTAGTGAAAAATTGAAATTTGCAAAACAATTATTTTTGATTACTTCGAGATAATTTTTTTAAATGCTTTAATCCTTTAGCATCTACAGAATTTGTATATAAAATAAAAATCAATAATTCTACAAATGATTTAGTAATCAATTAAAAATTTTAATTTTTTAATTCCCTAAATTCCTTTTATCTCACTAATGTAATTCATACACTTTGGATACATTTAAACTTCACCTTTAATGATTTGTTATTTTTATATCCTTCTGAACGATTAATCAAAAATAACAATCAAAACTCTGAATAAAGATCATTAGATTAACAAACAAAAAACAGTTTTTCGACGCTAGTTTGGAATTTCTTGTTAATCGCGCCAACCGGAACAGAATATTGAATTTTCCTTCTAAATGCTGCTTGATCGCATAATTTCTTGATTTCTCTATCAAAATCTGCAGACTCGCTACGCAAGTAAATAAAATTATGAATAAAAGTAAAATATTGCAAAGCTTAGCATAAATTTAAGGGAGACAAAACTGGTCATCAGAGACGGCTAGTAATTTAAATGAATAAGAATTTAATAAATAAATAAAATATTTCACTTCGCGTGTCAAATTAGATGATAAATAGGGTGTAATAGGATGAAATAAAAACAAATAAGCACGTTTTTCACTTGATTTATTTAATCCATTAATTTATGTTACATACATAATAATTTTATTTGACCTTGCTTACAATAATTAGAAGAAATGAAATTTCAATTTTGAAATTTACGCTACTGAAAATTTTTAAGTTTCTAAATATTGCACATATTCAATATTTACAACATCGTATAGGGAAAAAATGTACTTTTGAATGCAGTTTGTTTAAAAAAATTATCTCAATTTATTTTTGAGATATTAATTATTTCCTAGATTTTTATTTCAATTTTGTAATTGTGGTAACAGAAGTATTCCATTTCTTTTGAAAGTAAAAGAAATAGAGTAATTGGAAGAAGAAAAACAACAAAATATGAACTGATGATATTAAAAATAATATTTTAATTAAAATAATACTCTTTTTCAGAATTTTATGATTTGTTGCGTGACAAGAGGTATTCAGCCATAAGTATACAAAATTTGAACTCTCTGACTTATATAATGTCTGTGTATACGGACTATGTGATAGACAGACAGAGAACAGAGACGAATAGGGATTTGTCAGATGGACGAAACCCTAAAAAGTAGTAAAATTGGCCACATGACGAAAAGGATTTAAAAATGGAATGGAATATTTCATTTTTTCATAAATGTGTTACATCTTAAGTTATAAGTGATTGATTAAGTTATAAATGATCATGCACACTTACTTCTCTTGGTCATTATTGTGCAAAAATTTGTTTCAAATCGCCAAATTTCACAGATTTCATGATATTTCTTTATTTTTTATCAAAGATTGGAAACCACTACACGATTTCGAGTGTCAATGCCTGAAGATATTTTCAGTTTAAGATTGCAAATCAATTGAGCAATTGTGCCAGAAAGTTCCCCTGTTTGATGGTGAGTGGGGGGATGCTATAGATCAGAGGTTCCCAAAGTGTGCTCCGCGGAGCCCTTGGGGCTCCGCCTGAACTTTCCAGGGGCTCCGCGGCGTTCGAGGAAAATAAACAAAACATGAAAGAAAATAGCATATCGTAATTAAAAGATTTTCAAAAGTACTATGTAGAAATTTGTGTGTGTGTCAAAAATAATCGTATCTATAACTGAGTTGAAAAAATACATTGGTACAATTCAAAGTAAACTTAAAATTGGCATTATAAATATATTTACTTTCTATATAATATGTTTGGTTTGAATTGCTTTATTTTATGCTTCTGCTCTAAATGTGTTTTAACAATTCGATTTAAAAGAAGCTACAAGAAATGGTATTCTGAATTGAATGCACAATGTGAATCGAAACAGAAAAGGCCTGCCAGTGCTGTTAACTCTGCTTACCAAACAAAAGGGACAACAGTTTAGTTCTTTGGAGCTCCGCCAATTTATACGTTTATTTTTAATTCTTATTACGTACCTAACTCTTACTAAAATATTTTTAAAAGACCATAGCATTAAATAAATTTAAAAAAAAAAACAGAAATTACTCAAGATCATCTCGAAGCTCTGATAAATTCATTTAAGTATTAATTTCCAGCTGCTTAAAATAAGATGCTGGACGATTTTAAATGGATACTAAATCCATTCAGTGTAAAAACAAAACCACACAACTTAAGCTCTGAGGAATACGAATCTCTCATCGATTTATCATCGCAAAGCGATCTAGAAATCTCCTTCCAAAGCAAGCGTATCTATATTTTGGTGTCATTTGACAGATGAATACAAAATCTTGTCAGACAGGCAAAATTAATTTTACTCCCATTTCCAAAGACATACATCTTTGTGAAGCTGGATTCTTCACTTACACAAGTATAAAAACAAAATACAGAAACCGGTTGAATGCAAAACCAGACATTCACTTGCTATTGTAGAAAATTGCACCAGACATCAAAAAACTGTCCAAAATAATTCATGCACATTTCTCACACTTAACTTTTTCATATTACTGTTCCTCAAACTTATCCAGAATAATAATAAGAAAAACTACAGGCATTTAATATTTGTATATGTTGCATATTGTTTTATTTTTATTTTTGGAATTTTAATTTCCTTAAATGTTAGTTTTATTAATTTTTATTTATTTAAGTCTTCTATCCTAGTTTTCAAAATTGTATTTAATTTTGAAAACAATATCTGTCGCTTAAAACGTCTTTTTTAAAAAAGATCCTGTATCATTTAAAATCCCCCACTAGATTCATTTGTGAGTATATATATATATATTTATTTTTATATGTTTCATTATTTATCTGTTTATGTTACTTGTATTAATTTTTAGTTATTTATTTTTTTATACTGTTTTTTATAATAAAATGATGTTTGTCGCTGAAAACATATTTTTATTGTATCTTCTATCATTTAAAGACCTTTATTAGATCCATATTACATTTATGTACATTGTGTATATGTATTTCTTTTTTATATGTATATAAATTTATAAATTCTTTAATCTGTTTATGTTATTTCATATTTAAATTTTCTAAAATGTTTTTCTCTGTACAACATTTGTCGATTAAAACGCCCCTTTTATGTAATATTTTGTATTATTTAACAAACCCCTCATTAGATTTATTTAATATTTATGCACGTTGTGTATATAATTCTTTTCCTTTCGTAACTTTAATTGTTTTTATCTGTTTAATATATTTTTATAATTTCTTAGTTATTTAAATTTTCTATGCTGTTTTTCATAATTGTACTTAATTTTAAAAACAATGTATATTACTGAAACTGGATTTTTTTTGCCCCACCAGTGGCCGAGAGGGTCTGACCTCTCAACTGGTAGACGGCAGGTGCTGGGTTCGAACCCAATCGCGGCCGTCGGCCTAACCGTTCGGAGTTTTCGTGGTTTTCTTCGAACCTTGCGTAAATACGGGTTAGGTTCCCTTAGAAAGACCCCCACGAAGGGCATCCCTCCCCATAGGGCCTATATCCCATAGCGTAGATAATCGGCCGACACAAAATACAACAAATACAACAACTGGATTTTTTTTTTTTTTTTAGCATCTTGTATATTTTTACAACTTTTCTTTAAAATTTTCTTTTAATTGGTCTATGCCACATTTCCAATCACAAATAAGTCTGTAGCCATTTAAAAATATATATTGGTTCTTTACATTTGTCATCCAATTAACAATTTAAAAATTTGCTCAGCTCCAACTATTACGTTGACTTTTTGTCAATGAGTATCCGCCCTGACATAAATTTAATCCCATCCATGTATCCTATTTTATTAGAAAAGTTTTTCTACTATTTGCAGTTCGTTTAACCCCTTGAAGAGAGGGAGGGGGGCATTTTATTTCACCTAATTTAAATAAGATTTTCACCAGAAACTTTTAACGAAATTTTATATTTTTAACTTTGGCGGCCAATTGTTAAAAAATCCTCCCCCCTTTTTTTTTACTTTAAAACAAAACTTTACGATTTTTTCGGTGATAATTCAATATTACAGAGACATTATTGCTTGCCCCCCCCCCCCCCCCCAAGGGTTTAACATGTGTAATTTTTAACTGCATGTCTGTTTCTAAGAAAAAACAATGACGAAAGGAAGTTTCTTTCAAAACTAATTAATAACCAAATACTTTAAATAAAATGTCCAAAATAGTGAACAATGCTGCACCAAACAATACGACTTATAGATTTTGCGCCGCCCACTTAAACATTAGAACAATGATTTCATTCTAAATGTTTTTTTTTTTTAATTTACTCGAAAAAAAAAGTGAGAGACGATTCATTTTCGTTGCGTATTTAGAAGTATTAGAAACTTAAGGACGAACGAAAAAAAATATACCATAATCGCTTGATTCTATTACGGGTAGGCGGGACTAGCGAAAACGTGTAACATAATTACTCATGGGTGACTAAAACTAGGCATTTCTTTAATTTTTTCCCCTTTATTTCTTTTTTGCGAGTAGCCTATAGGAATTACATAGTTCTACTTCTCTACTAGAGAAAACGGTACAACTTACCTTTTTTTTTTCTATGTCTGTATGGTTTTCGCCATAAATAAGAATAGTTTTATGTAAGCCACAATACAATGTATAATCCAAACATGGTTACCATTTTGATCTTTAATTCCGAGTTCATACAGGAAATTCATGCTGAATTCAAAATTTCTATAACAGCAAAAAGCCAAACTGAGAACTTTGGTCCAATGTTAGAAATTACTGGTTCGGATTTTTATTCAACATAGGCTTGCTCCATATTTGCTCCATAAGCACAAAAAAAAAAAAAAAAAAAAAATTGTAAATTACAGAGTATAGGTTGGTCAGGGGCTCCGCCTTAAAAATTTTTCCTTAAAAGGGCTCCGCGAGCCCAAAAGTTTGGGAACCGCTGCTTTAGATTATGCTGTAGATACATAACTTTATAAAAATTTTACTAATTTTGAACTCCTCCTTTTCATATCATAAGTTAGCAATCCTCGAACACTGCCTCACGTCAAACACCTGATAAAATAGTTAATAATATTAAAATATTATTGTTATTTTCTTCCCTTTTTATTTATTTATTTATTTATTTATTTATTTATTTATTTATTTATTTATTTTTTTGTGCTTGCAATAATAGACATATATGGTAATTCAAATATTAGTTGCGTTCAATTTTTATGAAGAGATGGAGTCAATTAAATATCAGTATTATAAATGAAATAAATTTATTTCAGATAACATTTGAAAGAGATAGCTATTATTTGAAAGTATTAAATTATAACTTATTGTTACACAATGTATTCAACAGTAATATTTTCTTCTCGCTCTTGTCCCTTACCCGGAAAGAGTAAGAACAGAACATTTTATCAGTAAAACAGTACACAACATTCTTTAACTTTCTTTACTGATAAACGAAAATATCAATTCAAACTTTAATTGATAATTCAATATTAAGGATGTACTTAAATCAAAAAGGACAAATTTGTGACATAAGTTTTAACTTATTTTAGTTTGGAAATGCGTGAAATTAGCAAGTGTTGTTGTTCAGAAACTACTTAATCAAACTCAAATTCTGTTTTTTTTTTTTTTTTTTTTTTTTTTTTTTTTTTTTTTTTTTAATGCCATAGATTTTTAAACCATTAAATTAGACGTTTTGAACCGCATTTCCCGACGGCAGCCGATAAAACAGTCCAACGAAGGAAGAAAAAATCGTGATCATGTGATCAAAATCGTTTATAACTTGATAGGTAATTTAATTATCATAAAATGGAAAACTGAGATCGATTCCAAGTCCCTTCCATAGATAGGTCTTCCAATTTTATATCTTTTCGTTAAAAAGTGAATTTGTAAATTTGTCAAAACGCTTTGCGCTTGTCAACATTAAACGGCCAATTCAATCAAACTAGGCTCACAACCCGCGTTTAGACAACGCAAACTCTGAAAACACTATAATGTTTCTTGTTTTAAAAATGTTACCTGGTTATAGAAAATTAAATGACATTATCACGAACGAGGACTACCTTCTGTAATAAGTGTTCTATATTGTTTTCGCTTGAATTCAGTATTTTTGGTTAATATGGCCTCATCCACCACTGTGGCGACAGCTGATGGCTGTTTTTGAGATTGACAAATCAGTTAAATTACACATTTGAAAATCAGCTTGAATAAAATGGTTAGGTAAATAATGTCGGTGCCTCTCGGACATAGCGATACTATGGACAATATTCTTCCTTTGGGTTCGAGATCTGAAAAAATCCGTCTCGCTGTAAATAACATTCAAAATCACGGTACTGAAAAGCATTGTATTTTGAAATTTTAAGCTTATATTTCTTATTTTGATCGCGTTTTAAATACATTGAAGAACGTGTATAACTTATGCATGACTTATTTTCTTTATTTTATTACACTATCACACATATTCAGTATGCTATTAAAATGTAAATTGTTTATTTTAATTATTAAATATATATATGAATTTTTAAATATGTATTTATCGAGTAGTAATTGGTATAAAATAAACCAAACGCATTTTATGCATGGATTTACCACTATTTATGCTGCATCTAGTGAAGAAATTTATAAACAAAATTGCTATAGCCGCACTACATGGCTACTAGTCATGTGATTCGCAATGTGACATCCCATTAATATCGTCCACAAGAAAATCGTGATGTATAATGTAATTTTCACTATTAAATGGCAGGGCTCGTACGGATCCTGGAATTTTATGATCAGAAAATTCTACTACACCAGTATTTTCTTATTAAAAATTTCTGATTAAACTAAGCGAAATTTCAATGTTTGAACAAAATTTATTTTTTCATAAAAAAAAAAAAAAAAAAAAAAAAAAACTGGTATATCACCTGGAAAATAACATAAATATATATAATTCATATGCATAGTTTTGTTCTTAAAAACTTTAATGGACCTCTTCTGATCGACTTTAACATTAAAAATTTTTTATATATAGTTCTCCGATTTAAAAATTGTAAGTATGCGTGATAAAGACATTAATTTAGCAAAGACGATTGTTAATAATTTTGTTTTAATTATCTGAAAACTATACTAATTTCTATATTGCATTATAATGCAAATATTGCATTTTAGACGAAGCATATAAAATACAAGCATTAAAATTAAAAACATTAGTACTTATATAAAATAACACATATTTAAACAATATTATTGTTATTTAGTAAAATCTAGATCCTAAAAAAAGACTTTTTTTTTTTTTTTTTTTTTTTTTTTTTTTTTTTTTTTGTAAAAGCACAAAGAAAATTGGTTTTACCCAAATAAGTAAACAGTACAGAAAATTTAAACATTTTATAATTGTTAAACTTGATGAAAATAATATAAAAATATAAGAAACAGAAAAAGTAGCACATGTACTTTGTTACTCTTGAAGGTGTAATCTCTTCTTCGTATTTAATTATTGTTATTATTACCATTTAATTTTGAATAAGTAAATTAATTATGCTAGAAAACTAAGAATTTCGAAAATAATTTGTACAAATAAGTAGTTTGACATAGATTTCATTCAATACAACATTTTTTAAGGTTGAACTAATCATTGATTATAAGGTTAATGTATTTCTTTGTAGGAAAAGGGCACTGAAAGTGAATTAAGAAATAACTGCAGTAAACTTTTCACAAACTGAGGAACAATTAAGTTTTAAATTCCTGATATGATAAAGAAGTAAAATGCATTTTTCTTTACATATAAACAGAGGTAACTTAATAATTAATATTTAATTTTACAAGGATTACATGTATTGGATTCAAGTGCTATATTTTAAGAGATTTCCTTTAGCTAAATGTCTTTAAAAATTACTTAAAAATACCTATTTTTCATTTACTAATAAATCCTTGTAATTGGTGCGGTTGGATTGGATTTTATTTTGTTTACCAGCTGATTTTTAAACTCTATTTGTTGGCTTTCTTTTGAGGTTGTTTCATTGTTGTGAGAAATTTTTCCGATTTTAAGTTCTAATAAAACCCTGAACAGGTTTTGTCGAATCTTCCCTCTTAATGACCAGGGATCAAGAACTGAGCGTTGGCAATATGCAACTCCAGTATGACCCCTTGTATTTTCCCCTCCTAATCGTTTTCGGGTTTAAAGTAACAAACTATTTAGGCATTTTTCTAACGGAAGCTCTTAATTGATAGGACGACAGAATGATTGACATTCGGCGAAAGTGGAATCCAGGGAATTTCAGTCGTGAACTTGGTGAGTTGATTGTCTGTACTGATGCTGGAGATCTGCAGTGACCGGAATTTCCAGACCCGGGCCCGGCCCCTACAGAAATTACTGAAAACAGGCCCTGCCCGTTATGGCCCGACACAATTTTTACTTTTTCTAAAAAAAAAATCAGATTTTCATTTTATAATTAAGGTTCCTTTAAAGAATATTGCATACATCTATGGAATGATTTTACATTACATTTTACAGGAAATACACATTACCAACATTAATGATTACTTGGATTTTTAGACTTTTAACATTCAAATAAAGAGTCATTAAAAAATTAATATGGTTTAGAATAAATGAAAAAAAAAAAAAAGAAAAAAAAAAGAAAAAAAAAAGAAATTTAAAAACATCGTACCTCTTGAAACTGTGTAATAAAAGTAGTGAAAAAACACCGATAACATTGGCAATAATTAATAATCAGAATAATACATTTTGTAAAAATCACCATTAAACGAAAAAACAAAGCAGGGTGCATTTCGAGCTATTCTGTATTACGGACTCGTGTTGGTTCAACTGATGAAGACCCGAATGTTATTGTTGTGGCTCGAAACGCGTCCTGCTTTATTTTTTTCGTTAAAAGGTTATAAAGTAGATTTATGAAAATATTTCTATATCAATTTATCAAAGATTCCAAATCCAAATTCATTTTCATATCCTAAACAGATACTTTCTGAAACATTTTTGAATTCATTATTTTTTCTTTGGAAATGTATAAGATTAGCAAGTATTTCTATTCTGAAACTATGAACTCGAATGGCGTTATCCATTTTTTGATACAAGCAATTTAAAAAAATACTGTCAAAATTAGAGTTTTAAATAGAATTCCCGGAAGCGACAGCATGGAAAAGGAGTAAAACCTGCAACCATTTGGCAAGAATTTCTTATATCTCAACAAGATTATGCAAGTATCTTATTTACTAAAAATGAAAGCGGCTATTCGATTCCAAATCCCTTCAATAGTCAGGCTTGTCAATTTTATACTTTTACAGTTAAAGGTAGAACATGCGTGAAACTTTTGCGTTGTTGAGAAATGAATTTAAGAAACACCCAGGAGTATATATCCAAAGATTACGTTAACATAACTTCTTTAGCGCTATTAATAATTTTACAATTCATGTTAGCCCTACACATCATGAAAGCAATTAAGTCTAGTTCCGGCTCAGCTCCTCTATATGTAGAAAAAGAATGCAAGTCTGATCTTGCACTGTAAAAAAAAATTGGGAGAATTACAAAAAATTTTCTAGTAGAATTGTATTCCAAGAACTTTTTATGTAACGGCAACAATAAAAATTCATGTAACAGATACAGATTTGCATTTTGAATCAAACAAATTTTAAGGTTACTAAGAATTTTTTTGGGAAATCGTATTCCAAGAACTTTTTAAGTGACGATAACGAGCATTATAGATAAAATGTTAGTAAAGTTACCAAAATTTTAGTAAATTCTTTTGTAAAGTTACAGATGGTTTTAGTTTTGCTTACAAGTTTTGTAGATTGACATCATTTTCTTGTACAGTGCACACATAAAATTTTAGTAAGCATAAGAGATTTCGGTTAATTTAGATTACTAAGGTTACAGATTTTTTTTACAGTGTGGCTCAGCACGAGTCTGCTAAAAAAATATTAAGCCCAAGTTACACACAATGTAACTGTGTCGATTCCGATCTCTACACTATACAAGTTACACTTCTGTATTCAAGTTGTCAAACTAGTGTCATCAACTAGTTGTCAAATTAGCACATTTATACTAATTCTCGTTAAAGACATATTCATTGAAAATAATTCATATTTTATCGTCTCTGGTGAAATGGGTGATGAAAAAATACCGGGCCGCAGGCCCGAAATTTCTTTTATTATCGGCCGGGCCTGCCCGTTTATTTTTTTTTTTTTTTGTCGGCCTGCCTCGGTCCGTTAGAAAATTTGGAAGCATTCCGCCGGCCCGGCCAGGCCCGGGCCTGTGCGGACCTCTAGCTGCTGCCTCTCGATTTGATATACATTTTTTATTCCCAGACACGATGTATATTTAAATATAAGTGACGAGCGTCGAAAAATCGTTTATATGCTCGATATAATCACCACAGCTGATATATTTTACTCAATTAATGAAAATTTTGTTTTTTCAAAAGTTGTCAACAATTGTGTTCTTGCAACGATTGGTTATATAAATTGTTGCAGTTACAATTTTTGCGATTTGAATTTTCAAGTGGGAATATGCGTTTAAGCACGGTTTTATTTAAAAAAAAAAATTCTTTGGTAGTGCGCATTTGTTTGGAGTCTTTACTATTTTTATTTTCACAGAAAAAAGATCATTTGGACGTATTGAAATTGCTGTATTTTTATTTAAAAAAAATGTTTTTTTTTTTTTTTTTTTTTTTATTTATTTATTTATTTTTTTTTTTTTAGAGCATGTTTTTAATTTTTCTAATAAGTACGTTTAAAATTGTGCATGATTTTTTTTCAACAGGATTGTATTTTTAATATACAGATTTCATTTTGTGCAATAATGATAAAATAAATCTTGTAGTTGCTTTTGGAAATGTATCCCGCGGCCTCATGTACAATGCTTAATTTGGCCCGCGATGGTAAATAAGTTTGGCATGCCTGATTTAGAGGATTATTAATTTAGGATAAGAAATAGGGATCTAAAATTACAAATCTTCTAAAAATACCAATTTAACCCTCTCCGGCACACTGTGCCCGGTCTGGGATACCTAATATTAATTACTAACTTGCAAATGGCACCAATAATATTTTTGTAAAATTTTGCTTTTACAATAAAACTTTAAATTAAGGATTTCAAAATATCTGAAGAAATCGTTTATGAATTCCGGTGTCAGTCGATAATTTCTCAAATTACTAACAGGTTTTGCCCGTGCCGGAAAGGGTTAAGTACCACTAGCCTAAATTCACACAATTTTAAGTTCTTAAAAAAAGTTTATGATATACAAATCCCCAAAATATTTTATTGTTTTGTAAGCAGTCTCATATATATATATATATATATATATATATATATATATATATATATATATATATATATATATATATATATATATATATTAAACAGATTTTAAAAGTAATGGTTGGAAATTGATGCTGATAGTTCTTGTTCTGTTTTTATCATTCATTTATAGCTTGCTTTGCTAGCATTGGCATAGCTTGCGTTGATCAATCAATTTAGAAATCCTAGAAAGATTATTATTTTTTTCTCTTTTGCTTTTTCTTAAAAGAAAGAAAGAGAGCAAAATTTATTTTTAAACATAAATTTACTATTTCGCACTTTTTATCCAGATTTTTCTTTTTTTTTAAATGATACATTTTCCATAGTCGAGTTCGACGCCCACACTTAGTTAATGTATTGTAAAGAAATTGTTTTTGGAAAAGTCATGAATTGCAATAACGAAATTACGTGTGATTTTCAAAATAAACATTGGATGCTTAAAAAAGAGTATATTAAATGACTATTTTTATAGGGATGAGTGAAGCGAATCCTCCTCTAGGTTACACAAATTACATTTTGTCGTACACTTTGTGAGAGAGAGTCCCTTTGTAATAAAGGCACTCTGGTGTCTTGAGTGAGATCGTGACGTCAATGTTCTAACATGTGTGGCGCAAAAACGAAATCTATCTTTTATGTCTCTCTAATTTTCCGAAGTGTGTGCGGCGCCCTTGATCTACAGTTAATTGCGGTTTTTTGAGTTTTTATGCAAATTTCTAGCTTCAGTTTGCAAAGTATAAAAGCTGTAAGTTGTGAGTTGGAGGGTGTGTGGTGTGGTGAATTGAGAGAGCCTCCAGCGACGAATAGTAGAGCTGATGTGTGAAAGTAGAGAGCCTCAGTACCGGAGTTCGGTAAGAGTTAGTTCAGAATAACTTCGCACTGTGGTTATTTAAAATGCAGTCACGGACTGTTTATTTACAGGTTAGTAAAAGTAGTCTGCGACCTAGAGAGAAGAGCCGAGTTGGTGATTTGAGCCGAACTTAGTTGTAATGTGAGTAATAAGCTAAAGTTTATTCTCATAGTAGTGTGTTTAATTGTCCAAAATACCGAACTTTGTTCCACCTCCTGTTCCCCAACTACAGTAAATAAAAGTTTTGCGTTTTAATTCGACTCAGAATGTGTCTTCATTTGACCGACACGTCACAACTTTACAGGGAAAAAAAACTGTTCAGTATTTTGACTGTATTTTATTTGATTCAATTAAACATAAAAAATATATAAATGAATTATGATCTGTAAATTTGTACAGTATTTTTTTCTCTTGTTACAGAATAACTTAAAAAAAAATTATTATTTTAATTAATTTATTTTACATGTTTTTCCATTACAGATGCATTATTTTGCAAAAAAAAAAAAAAAAAAAAAAAAAAAAAAAAAAATGAAACACGTATATTTTCAGAAGAAAAATTAATTCATGGAGTTAGTAATTATAAATAGAATCATGATTTAAAATCTAATTATCAAATTGATCTAATTATCTAATGATCAAATTAAAAAAAAATGTATTTTTATTTCTTCGCCAAAATATCTCAAAAACTGTTTTTTTTTTTTTTTTTTTTTTTTTTTTTTTTTTTTTTTTTTAATTTATATAGGGAAAGAAATATTTTTGGTCTTGATAGAAGTAAAATATGATCTGTAGATTCTGACAATATTATTTTCTTATCGAATGATTTAAAAAAGTTTTTTATTACTTATTTTGTTGAATATATTTTTCATTATACGGATTCATTTTTGTAAACGACAAGGAAACCTGCAACCTGCCCATTTCTGACGGAAAAAAAACATTGATACAGTAAAAATGAATAAAGTCATGAATGATTAAGTACGTGAAATATTATAACAGCTTCAAAATTTCTCATTTTTAAAATTATTATTATTATTTTTTTTAATTGGGAAAGGAACCTATATATTTGCATTTTGCGAAGGCGAAATATTTTAAATATTAAAAATAACTACAGAATTTATACTTCAAACCGTAAAAGAATATTAATTTTTCGGTACTTCTAGGTTATACCGTCGACCAATTTCGCCAAATTATACAAATCGCCAAACTAATAGCCAAATTATACATGTTGACATAATTTTTATTTTAAACAACGAAAAAACAAATAATTAGTAGATTATTAATAAAAATATTAATAAAAAGTCGAAATAAAAATTACTTAACGACATTTTAAACACGTGAATCGCATTTAATGACATTGAGTGTGACATTCACGATCATCCATTATTGGCATTTAATCTTATAGTTTGGCGATAATTTTTTGGTCGACGGGATAACTTAGAAGTACCAAATTTTCTTATATTAAAATAAAAAATGTATGTCATTTGAGAGAAAAAAAAGCTTTTTAGAATACTTTATTAAGATTAAGATTGGTTTTTAGTGGCGCATAATTCAGTGCTTATTCCTTTTAATCGTATAAGTTTCTCGATTTATTTTATGAACTTTTTAAAGTACCTTTTCTATGAAAAATTTGGCAGATTTTTAATGAATTAAAATTTGTGAAAATTCAATTATTTACATTCCATTATAAAAGCATTTTTCAGTGTTACGAATTCAAATTCACAGTTCATTTTTATTATATGAAATCATTTAAGTAGACGATACTTACGCATTTTAAAAGAATTAAGCTGTTTATTTTTTATTATTGTTTTTTTTTTTTTTTTGATAAAGTGACAACAAAAGAATTGTAAATACGTAAAATTAATTGTTAAATTCATTATATAAAGTGTTATTCTGATATGTTATTCTAAGATTGCTCTCAAAGATTATTTGATATGAATTACAAATATTGGAAACATGCGTTCAAACATACATTGTATTTCAAACCATTTAAAAAAACATCAGCGCTATTGGGAAATGTAAAAACATCTTTAAAAGAGCTTTTAAATTAAAAATGAAAAATATATTCTAAAATTTTGTTTCGAAAATATTTTTATTTATATCACTCTTATATCATAAATAAAAAAAATTCGTGGAAATTCTTAGTTATTTGACTGAATTTATATTTTTAAAATTAAAAGCCAAAATATAAAATAATGTTTTTGATTAATAAAGATGCAAAAATAATATAAAAAAGTATTGTTACTTGAAATATTTATCTTATGAAATAAGGCATCGCGAATTCAAACAAAGCACAGCTTTTGCTAGTACTTATTACATCTAATCTACACTGTAAAAAAGAATCTGCAAAGGTACTAAACCTTTTCTAGGAAACTGGGATTCAAAGAACTTTTCCTGTAACGGTAACAGCAAAAATTCAAGTTTCAGAATCGATTACATGAATTTTTCCTGTTATCGTTACATCAAAAGTTCTTGGAATCCCAGTTTCCTAGAAAATGTTTAGTATCTTCACAGATTTTTTTTTTTACAGTGTAGATTCTTATATTCACTAGTGTTGTTAAAAGAAACATTATCTTTTCCGAACTCGGACATTTATGCTATATATATATATATATATATATATATATATATATATATATATATATATATATATATATATATATATATATATATATATATGCATGCACGCACACACACACACACACATATATATTATTTTTTCTAATTTTAAGATGTTATCGATTTTTTTTCTGCAAAGAGTGAATGAAACTACAACTATTTACTTGAATTCACTCATATTTTAAAAAAAAATCTGCTTTGTTTACAAGATAAATAAACTTGTTTGATTTAGAAAAATACAAATGCTTTTTATTAGTTTATTTAAATAGTCAATTTCTAAAGAAATATATAATAAGACTTTCTGTAATTATTAACTATTCATCAAATGAAATATCGACCGTAAATAAATAAAACAATTATTAAACTATAAAACTGTATATGCTGCAATCCATATAGTGGAAGAATAAAATATTTAGGAGGAAAAATTTACAAATAGAATGTGAAAACATGACAAAAATAAACGTTTTTAAAGGCAATATTCCACAATATAAATAAGACGCACTTGATTTCTGTTTGAGCAAACCATTCCATAATATAATTTATTTTATTCAAATTGCCGGATCAATTGTGATACCAAATTACAAATGTATGTGCGAATTTATTTATATTTATAATTAAAAAGCTAAATTGAAACCGAAATATTTAGAAGTATGGAAGCAAAATATTTTAAGCGTAACTAGAGATAATAACTAAGAGCTATGCTTTGTTATAAAAGAAGTAATTGTATTTTATAGGTACCTATTAAATTTATTTTTCTTTATATCGTGTTTATCTCGAGGTGATGATGTCATTGTTTGCAGTTAAAATACTATTGTTAATTTTTTTCTCATTCGTATAACGGTCGGAGCCTATAGAACAAATTTTATACTTCTTACCATACTGATAAGAACAATTAAATTTGTCCTATATGCTCGGAGCCCTGCTCGTATATTTTGCTGTCTTCGATTTTATTTAACTGTAAGTTTAGCGGAACAAATGAGATGATATTCAGACTGGACTAATATTCTTTGCAAATATTTTTATCCTTATTTTTTTTTAAAAGAATTTTTTTTAGTGTCTCATTATTTTAAATTCCTTGAGAAAAAAGGCTTACGTTTCATCAAAATCACCAGAGAGAGAGAGAAAAAAGGAAAGTGTTAGTTCATTAAACGTAAACATCCAGAGAGGGACAGCTCTCCTATTTTACCCTCTAGAGCCCCTCTTAGCGGGCGCCCGTGTAAATATTGGGTAATTTTGGCCAAATTTAGAATAGCTAAAAACTGGAATTGAAACATACCTCTGTGTTGTCCTCGTCTAGGATTGGTTGAGTTTTGTTGTTTCGTAACTGCGAGACACACAAATAAGAAAACCGCGCAAATCAGTATAGGCCTCATCTTTCTTTTTCCTCACCTGATCTTAGAAAACTCCTTAAACGTCCCCGGTTTTGAAAAGGCTCCGTGTTGTCCGCAGGCAATGTGTTAGTCGTCAACAGACATCGCTGCTGGAGTAAATTGTTTGGACTTTAATATTTCCATCTTTAGACAGGAATGTGTTCAATGTCAAGGCAATGTTCTAAGTTTCACGACAACAATCTTTTATCCTTTTTAATTTTTTTTTTTACTTTTTTGTGATGGAAAAAGAAGGGGGGTGGGGGATGAGTAGAGTGAGAGGTGAAGACAACTTTTTTATTGAATAGAACAAATTTGACTGCAAAGAAGCTACATTCTAACACATTTCTTAATCCATATTTTTGATCAAAAACGTACGAAATGGGTAGGTGTTGTTATTCGGAAATTATGTAATCGAAAGACGTCTTCTCCTTTTTTGGGTACGCAAAAAGTCAGAAAATACTGTCAAAGTTGGCATTTACCACCGAATTTTTGGACACGACACCATACATTTAAATTCACATTTGCACGTGAAAGGAGAAAACACAGTCGTCACGGCATCATAATCTATATCTATCTCTCTCTCTATATATATAACCTATAATTGTAAAACAACATACATCAATAAAACGTGAAACATTACCTCTCTAAGGGGGTTGAATGGGAGGTCAAAAATTTTAGAACATCTGACCATATCACGGCAATTACTTTAGGAGCGTAAAATTCCAGAAAATAAATCTATCTAAAAATAATTAAACACATATTTCAGAGGTTTTAGAAATCCGCTCCGCCCAACCGAAAGGTGTCGATCGAAACTTTTAGAATATTTGGCATTTCACAGAGGTCATTATAGGTAGGATCATGAAATTCAAGGTAGCAAAGCTATTTTAAAACAATTAAACATGTATTTAAGTGATTTTTCGAAATGCCCCCTATTCTACCCCCTAAATGGATTAAAGGGAAGATCGAAACTTTTGAGTCATTTCGTCATATCTCAGAAGCCTTTTTAGGTAGGAGCGGACATTATAGAAGATATATATACTAAATATAGTTAAACATGTATTCTAGGGATATTTGAAATCCCCCATAAGGTGATTAAAGGGAGCGTAGAAAATTTTAGAATATTTGGTCATATTTCAGCAACCGTTTTAGTAGAAATGAGAGCTGGGTAACAAACATATTAAAAAATAATTTAAACATATATTTAAGCGATTTTAGAAATTCCCCAATTCCACCTAAGAAGATTAAAGGTAGGATCGGAAGGTTTTAGGTCATTTCGCCTTATCCTAGCGGAAGTTTTAGATTGAGGCGTGAATATCTGGATAATTAATTTACTAAAACTAAAACATATTTAAATATGTATTATATTGATTTTAGAAATTCCCACCCAAGTGGGTTCAAAAAGGTAGTCGCAAGTTTTAGATCATTTCGCCATATCAGTTGGAAATTCACGCTAACAAACTTGCTAAAAAAGCAGTTAAGCACAGATACTTCTGTGATTTCAGAGCTATTTTAGCTAGTGAGTGGCCGACATCGATTTTGAATTGGATCATAGATACAGTGTCAGAAAAAACGCTAGTCTTTTTTTTTTTTTTTTTTTTTAAACGATTTTCAATATTTATATATTTTATATTCCGTCTACAAAACAAAATAAAATTCAAGATTTTATATTGGAATTTAATAGATTTGTTGAATTACTATAGAACTGAAGTTTAAAAAAAATCCATTTTTCTTAAAGTAACATGAAATGCAATAAACGGGAAAAACGGACTATTCAAAGCTCATATGTTGCTTCGATTTCACTTACAATGAAAGTGTTGAAGCCTAATTAGGCTTAAAACATGCAGTTAAGGCTAAAATTTAGAATTAATACAAAATAGAACTGTAAAATAAATATGTTTTGCTAACACAAAGTGTGCAGCAACGTAATACAAACTGGGATTATTTCACAGGGTCTAAAAACGGAAAGATTAAAAATTGCATTATCATGTATATTTAGTGAATTTTGTCTTCTGCTAAATACAACCACTTCTTCTCTATATTTAAACTTTTTCTAAATTTAAATACATATTCCAATACGTTTACAATTTTTTACGCAGGATCTTTTTAACTAAAACATTCTCACTTTGACGGACACTTTTCTTTGTGTTCTGGGAAAACAATGATTATTTCTACAGGCACATACATCCTCACTTTAAAAAAAATGCACATGTATAATAGTAATCAGATTTCATAATTATCATAGTCATTTTTTTTATTTGTAACATATTAACCCTGAAGTGTCTGATCTCAGTTTCTCCTGTTTCTAATTACCCTACATCCCCTATAGCTTATACAATTGCTAATTTGAATAAATAGCTCATCTCAACTGGCAGAACGAAAAAATAATGAATTGTTAATGATTTTATATAAAAGTATTTGTCATTAATAAACAGTTCAGATTCCTTCAAAATGCAAAAAAATTGATTAAAAACTTCTTAAATATATCAAAGTATCCAGTGTTCTCGCTGACATTTGACCAACGATAGTAATTTGGCTAATTAAAAATAAAAAATATTCGCCAAATGAAAAAAGTATTAGCAAAATAGATTCGCCTTGTAGCACAAAAAAGATTATCTTTAATCCTTTAATGCACCCCGCTTTTTTCCAATATGTCCTAAAATAAGCTAAGTTTTTTTAACTGCGAAAACGATTGTAATTAATCTAATTTCAACTAGCCGCTACAAATATATTAAAAATATGTAGATATGCATATGTATGAAAAACGAAAAAGAAAAGAACGAAAAAGCAAAAATTGTGCACTAGCAATTTGGCGAATCTAATCGCTTGTTTACCTGCCAAATGGAGAATTTAGTCGCAATTTGGCTCAATGGAGAGCGACAACGAGAACCCTGATAGTATATTTTTTATTTTAGAGATTACACGGAAAAAAATGAGATACTCAAAAATGAGTAAATGGATGTACTCATATCGAAATGAGTATGTTTGGATCAAGAATGATCACATTGCTTTCTCAATTTTGAAACATAATATGTTATCAAATCCAAAGAAACGATAATTTTGCATCCTATATTGGTTTATTTCGTTTATGGCGGCATAAAAGATCATTATTAATGTAAATATTAAATTTTGCACAGTATTTTAAAATTATTTAAAAAGGCTTGCAAATAATGCTTTTGCCATTTAAAGAAAAAAAAAAAAACAAACAAACATTGGATCTGGGTATTTTGTTAATATTTTAGCTATTTTTTCATAAATAATCAATCAAACGATTATTGTTAATAATTTTGAGCAAAAAATAAATGCCAGTATATTTTTACTTTAATTTGTAAGTTCAGGGGGAGTTCATAGCGATTTATGTTTGAACACAACAATGGAATCAAAAATGAGTACATGTGTTTTTCAGTTTTGAGTACATTTAGATCGGAGCTATTTTGAGTATAAAATTGAGTACTTTTTTATTCAATTTTGAGAATTCACTTTCTTCAGTGTAGCTTACAGTATTGTTCGTTACAATGAATTAAGAAATAAAAAAAAGTTTTTATAAGCTAATTTATTTTTTATTTATTTTATACAAACAAAAATAAATAAAACTTATTATACACACATTTATATAACATTTAGAATACAGTTACGCTATTTATACACACATAAATTACAAAACTTAGGAAACCTTATGAAAATTACAACAAAATTAATGCTATAGAGGTTGAATATATTAGTTTTTATCCATTTTTACATACATATATATATAAATATTCAAAATTTTTACTAATTATTTTCTTCCTTAAAATGTTTCAAATGCTATTTTTATTTACATAAATAAACACTTCGTTAACATTGTGGTTTCACTACACACAACAATTATTTCTACAATGAAATAAAAATGAATGTGCTAGATTACAATGAAAAATAACTCATTCCTATAAAAGATTTTGGCTTGAAAATAATCATTATAAAACCACTTCTTAAAAATAAACCATTATTTTCAGTTTTAATTGGCTTAAATTTCATTGTTCGATTCAGTAATGTTAGATTTTTGAACTGTATTATTTAATAATCAATTTTTTGAGCGGAAAAGCAAAAGTGCCATTTGATTGGAAATCCTGTCTTTTACAACCCCTTTATCAATCAAACAAGTTTACGAAACCGTTATGAAAATGCTTCAAAATTTTATTGTTGTACTAGCGGACCCGACAGACGTTGTCCTGTCACCGAACGACGTTGTCCTTCCTGGCACCGACACCAGAAAATCAAATAAATGTACTTAAATATAGTAATACGCACGATAAACACTACGCTCTTAATTTAATTTCTTATTATAATTATGTAAGGAAATTATTCTTCACTCTTCAGTATTTTTTGAAGTCGGCTCAATTTTTGATAGAAAAGTTTTTCTCTTTTTTGTTAAAAGTTCACGATTTTCTGAAGTCAGTTAATCAAAATTATAATACAGGCTATATTACTGTAAAGCATACACGTTTGACAGGAGCGGGGTTCGAACACGCGATCTCTTTCTTCGAGAAGCAGAGCTTATATCTGGCGCCTTAGACCGCTCGGGCATTCCGTCCGCACTCTATTCATGGAACTTATTCAACACTTTTAATTAGAGAAAAATCACTAACTATTAGTTTTTGCCTAGTTACTAAAAAAGTACTGAATCAATTTCGATGAAATGTGAATCTAAACCATTCTCGAATCTACTGGAACGCACACACAAAATTTCATCAAAATCGGTCCATTCGTTTAGGAGGAGTTCAATTACATACACACGCACAGAAGATTTTTATATATAAAGATTTATTAAAGTTAAATTTTTGCATTATTAAATCTTGAATTTGATATTTTACTTACTTTTTATTAACTTTTGCTGAGTAAGACAAAAAAAGTACCATTCGATTGGAAATTATGTCTTCTGAGATCCCTTTGTGAATGAATGAAGCAAGTTTACGAGATCGTCTCCACATTAAAATAGAACGCTGCTTCAAAATATAATCGTTTTATTTAATGATGTTTGATTGTTGCATTGTATAATTAATAATCCAACTGTCGCAGATAAAAGCAAAAATTAGTTCCCTATTATTATTATTATTTAAATGCATGTTTAAAAAGATATAATTTTAGATAGAATGACAGATTTTGCTTTCCTCTATGATAATTGTGTGATTAAATACTAAATTTTCTTTTCAGACTGTACATGAGAAATCTTTGTTGGTTTAAAGCTTATTATCAATCAGATCTGGAACTTCTCAATAATGAAACTACGGATACAGAATTATTTCGCCCCTTTCAAATTTCTCATCTGAGAATTAAAAACTACATATTTTATATAACCTTTTTTATATGTTATTCCTTTGTTGTTTAATTGGCAAAACTAGAGGATTTTGCCCCCTACAAGCTATACACGCCAACCTCTGTTCAGACCCCACAAACTCTAAAATCTTGCTGATTTTCTTTGTTTTAATAAGATTAGCTGATTACGGAAGATTAAACGATATTATCACCATCAGTGGCGATTTTTTGTAATCATGTTGCCATTTATTTCCATTTGATTGGGGGATTTTCCAGTGCCCAGGACCGCATCCACTATTGTCGAAATTGGTAACTGCTGTTTTCGTGGTCGATTAAGAAAGGTGAATTACATATCTGAAAAGTAGCTTGTATAACATGACTAAATAAATAATAATCTAAAAAAAAAAAATCTCTGATTTACGAATGTTAAAACGTTTATAAGAAAAGTTTTCTTTTAGATGCTATAAACTCAATACAAATTTCAAATAGTACATTTTAAATATGTTATTTTAGATATGACGTGATATTTTTCTCATGATATGTTTATCGCTCAGAAGAATGTTATAAGAAATATTTTTGGGAGTTTATTAATTTTGAAGGTTATTTACTAATTTCTTTTCTAGAATAATAATGATATATTTTTACTTTTCAAAAATGAAAACAGATGTATATTAAAATGAATGTTATAGATACTTAAATTTTAAAGAGTTCTAATTTTAACCATTTAGCCATGACTGCTATGTTTGATAAGTTAATAGTTAAAATAAATTTTAGTATTGCAATTTGAGTTTTTATCTAATGTACGTAAACATGTTTTTTTTTCTTTAATATATAGTAATATATTTTTAAAAATATATTTTGGGCATTGAACAAAATGTTTTACATTTCAGTAGCTTTATAATAGTAATTATTATTGTTGCTGTTTTTAAAATTAAAGTTAAAAAGTATAATACCAGTTGATGAAAGAATTTCATTTAAAAAAATGATTTAATCTCGGCAAACTATCGTTGTCTTTGAATCCGGCTCGACCGTACTTTTGTTTTTTAAATAGGAACCGGGAGAATTATTTTTTTCTGAAATTTCTTTTGTAGACTTATTTGTTATATTCTTTTCTTAGCCATACTAATTTTTTGTTGTAGAGGTGTTGAAATTAGTATTATTTAAATGAAGATTAAAAATAAAAATTACAACAGGAAATAAAAATTAGGCAATCGTATTCACATAGAATGAGTTTTCATTTTTAATCTAGCACTGAAAACACAATGACATGTGTTGTGAGTTTCTTCATAATAAATCGCCTTGAATATCAAGTCGATTGCGTCACAGTCTTCAGAATGTGAATACTAGGGAATATATACTATAATGGAACACGCACTTTTTCACGATGGCACTTGGTGGCACCTGTTGAAAACATCTGTTGTCAGAAATGCTGCATTTTTTTCTATCTTCTAGAGAGGTTGAATTTCAATTTCATAATAAATAATAATGTTACAGTATAAATAACTTTATACATAATAAGCACCCTTTTTCATCTTGTCATAATGTGCAATAATCATTTCAAATGATTGTAAATAAAAAATAGGTAGCGTGCATGCACTGATAATTGATCAAATAACGCTATATTTTATATTTTTAGAACTCCTGTTAAGAGCTTTGCTCATCAAAAAGTTATGTTCAACAGTTAATTTCTCCGGTATTATTTTTTTTTCAAATTGTAATAAAACTTCGTGTTTTCTGTTTACATATGCACACTGTAAAAAAAAATTCAAGAGGTTACTAAAAATTTCTTAGTAAATTTGTATTCCACAGAATTTTTTAGTAACCATTACAAACTTTTTTTTTGCAAGTGAAACAAGCATTTCTTTTGTAAACTGAACAAAAGAATTTTTTGTATAACTAACTTAAAAATTTTTAGTATGAGCCACAAAGCAAATTTTAGTAATAGCTCCAAAATTACTTTTAATAACCATTACGTGCAACCGAAGCGGAGGAGCTTCCTTCGAGTTGCATCCAAAATTCTGAAGCGGAAGATTTTCGGCAAAACCGCAACATATGGCAGCATTAAACATTCCTTACTGCTCCGATCGGATTTTCTTAGTTCCTTTATTAACGAGACACTACAGACATTCGGGGTGCATTTGGCTGTGGCAAGTTTCGAACCCGGGACCTTTTAGCCTGAAGTCCGTTACTATAACCACTATGCTATCAGGGCCACACCAACTGAGTTTTAGTAAGAGCTATTAAAAATATAAAACTATTAACTCTATTCGTTGCTAACATTTTTCTAGTGATTCTTACAGATTTTCTAGTAACCGACTAAGATTACTAAAAATTTTTTAGTAATTACAAGAATCACTAAAGTTTTTTTAGTAGATCGACCTTTTGTTTTTTACAGTGCAGTACTGATAACTGTGACTTGTTTTGAAACATAAAAAGTCAATATTGCCTAGTGACTGATCATCCACTGTTTATAGATGATGAATTATGACCTAGTAAATATAATATGCCTTGCATACTTAGACTTAAGTGCCTCATAAGTCAAAACTAACATTGCTTTACCAATAATAATCCTATGGGTTTGGAATACATTCGTATTTTCCAAATGTCACATCATACCTTTTTTAACCTCTTTTTTCTGCAGTTAGGGGGCGGTTAAAAAATACAAATACTTTCCTTAATACAGAAAAAAAATAAGTTAAAAATAGCATACTTTTGATCAGAAGTTTGGAAAATACAAAATCATTCCAAGAACATGGGATTATCAAGGGAGAGGGAATTTCAGATTTGACTTATCAGGAATTTTAATTACCTCGAATCAAGCAGCAATAAAGTACGTATAAAAGTTCATTAACGCTCTATTGAGTTGAACATAATGTAATTTGATCAATTACCGGTGCATTCACCGTAATTTCCTTTTTTGAATCATTTATTGCATTGTATATAGTTTGAAATATATCAAATGGCAATTAAATATTTTTTAGAACATATTAAAAATGCACAAATACATCCATCTGAGTATGGCTCAACACATTATAATTATTGTTCATGTTGAAGCACAGTCATACAAATATCTTCAAACAAGTTTAGATACACCGCTCTCACACAAATGACCTTTCTTTCCGTAACTTACAGTTCTAATTCAAAATAAATGACAGTACAGATTATTCAAAATGTGAGATTTCATGAAGTATGAAACATCAGCAGTATGAACACCTTATTGGCATTAATACGAAGCAAAAAATATAAATATTTCAACAGTCCATAATTCTGTGGCAGAGCAAATAAAGTACAATATATTCTAGATTTGACTAAAACTTCAGCATTTCTGACATTGCACGAATGCTTCCGATACAATATTTTGAAACTGAATCTTTGTTGCCTATTAATAATTTTCAAAGTGCATGATGAAAAGTTTGAAATGAGTGATGAACAAGATGATAAAACAAAGCGATACTGGTACACAGAGTTTATCAACACAAGATACATATCGAAGTTTGGTCACTGTAAAAAAATAAAGTGAAGATTACTAGAAGCTACACTTAAATTTGATATCCTACGTTCTTCGATGGAGTATTAACAATCACTAAATATGGCGGATTGGATGTCTATCGCACCTTCCATCACTAAACAACTTCCGTTAACTTTATGGAGGATTTTCTAATTTCGCACGGACTGACCCAACCACCGAAGGCTTTCTCTAACTCTCTGCTTGCTGCTATTGTTACCCTGTCCCGGTGCATGGCTCCAATAATCTGTAAACCCAAAGGAAGTCCGTTGTCTCCAAGTCCCATAGGACACTGCGTTACTGGAAGTCCCAGTATGTTGAAGATGACACTGTATCCAACATTGAAAGGGCGGAACAGCATCTCCATGTGGTACGGTGCGGAATAGGGGTAAGTGGGATATAAAAATATGCCATCATCACCCAGCAACTCATTGAATTCTTCTAGTAGCTCGTCTCGCATGTGGAAGAACGGTTCCGCCAGCTTTGCATCGTAATTCCTGATGTAGCGATCCAAAATTGCTAAGCAGATTACTGGGAAAGTGTGTTTGGATTTACCAGCCATAGACTTCAGGACTTCTTTGCTGAGGTTGAGTCGCTTCTGGTATCCTACGATTTCGTTGCAGAGTTGCTGGTCATTGAGTGCCTCGATGACGCACACCCACGTTTCCACGGCATCTTGCAGTCGCTCTTTGAAGATCTTCTGAGGCTTATGCTCACATATTGCTTCGAAATGGGCTACAGCCTGGAAAATAAATGTTAATGTTTGAGTATATTGAATATTTTTTAGGAGTTACTTTAATTTATGAACCTGATAAACCTGAATAATGTATGAAAAAAGTTGTAACAAAAATTTTAAATGTTTTCCAATGATTTTATCTGATAAACTTTACAATTGAAGATTACAGTATTTGATCTTACAAATTCAGTTAACCTTAAAGTATTAATTTTTTTAAAAAGTAAAACACTTAGTTGTTGTATTGTAGCATTTATTGAACATATGAATTCTTTTAGGGAATTTTTAAGAATAAATATTTTAAAATAAACATTATGAAAAACTTTTCTAAAGTGGGTCTAGGGTCAATATTTAAGGAAATGACCTATTGTTTCAATCTTTATGAATCAGTCTGTAGATTTGTATCTATTAATTACATGCATGCAAAATTTAATTCAGTAAAGAATTACACATGCCTCAGTCGAAAGGTCCCCTTCAAGAATACCCGCAAATAAAAAGAACACGTGATTTCTTGTTTTTTTGGGTAGGTTGCAGATACGCAGCGCTGTGACAGAATCGATTAAAAAAAATTCAAATCGCAATTAGTTGTTAAAGAAAGTTGGAAGATTAGCTAATCTTAGCTTCTCATGAAACAGACATTGCCGTAATCAGTAAAATTGTGAATTTTACTGTTGTTTCATTTTATTTATTTATTTGTATATTATTTTTATTTCTATGCGATAAGAAAGAAAGAGCAAAGGAACACAATATACAATACGTACTTTTCTCAAGGTCTTTTTCATTTCTCTAGAGACCGGCGTTCTGAAAGGATAGCCTCCGTCATCTTCCATGTAAAATACTCGGAGCTTTTTGACGTTGATCTATTAAAATAAAGTAGAAAAGAATTTCATAAATTTAATTTATGCAAAACTGAATCAAATAAACATTCATATAGTTATTAGTATTTGAATATATAGTATTTGAATTGCGTTTTTGTCTCCAAAATTCTTTATGTTTGAACATGCTTAAATAAAAAATTAATTATTTAATTAACAAAGTGAAAAATACAAAGAAACAAACACAATGGTCTTTTTTTTAAATTATTAGTGTGTAGTTCACCCCGTTTAATTTAATTGTTTATTATGTAAATAACAACCAAGTTATTGGATATTATCCTTTGCATTCTAAAAGCACACTAGCTCTTTGAATTAGAATCAGAAAATTATATCAGTTTTAATTTTATCAGAAGATAATAATGTGTCTTTCCGTTTTCAGTGCCGACAAACGTTGAAAATTAATAAAATTCAAAATATCATATCACTCGGTACATTTTGCTCATACAAAACGATCGTTTTTGATTTTTTGAGCACATTTTTATAAATGAGCGATTCTCTCTAAACAGGCCAAAGTAAGAGTTGTGAGGGAGTGATGAATTTTAACAAAATACCCATATATTTTTTTACCATTATCTAAACTGACATTAAGCTTAGTGGGCTTTAACTATATCTAACTATTTATAAGTCAGTAATAATTTATATTTTTAAATATTTAACTGTATTCAGTAGAGGCTGATGAAAAAGTGATATCAAACCTCTTCACTTTCTCATCATCCTCTACTGCCCAGGGGTGTAGTCGTAAAAATAACAGATACCCTCTAAGCAGAGGGTATACAAGAAAGAGGGTATACCCTAGGCAGAGGATCAAGGCAGAGGGTATACCCCAGAGTGTGTATACTATAGCTTTATTGAGAAACAGAGGGGATACGGTGTTCTTTTAAAAAAACCAGAGGGTATACGGTGTTCTTTTAAAAAAACCAGAGGGTATGCGGCGTATACCCCCTGTGTACACTCCACTACATCCCTGCTATTGCCTATTCGGAGAGAATCACCCAAACATAATCAGCAGGACATATACATGTTTAAGGCGCAACACTAGGCACATAAAAGACCCGGATGATAATGTAAAGTCTATGGGAGCGTTCTTTTCAAATATTTAATCCAAATTTTAATATTTTTACCTGATTGTTTTGCACAAGATAGCTGAGGACGATCCACAACCGGCCTAGTTTTTACTTTTTCAGTTTTGGTTTCGGATTTAAAAAAATTACTTTAACTTTCAAAACCGGTTTAAAGTGGTTCCGAAATTGAAACTATCGTAATATAAAAAATATATAAGCATAATCGGAAAAGTAAAAACTATACAGGTTGTAGATCGTCCTCAGCTATCCTATGCAAAAAAAAAAAAAAAAAAAAAAATCATGTAAAAATATAAAAATTTGAGTGAGATATTTGAAAATAACGCTCTCATAGACTTTACGTTATCATTAGGATCTTTTTCTGTGTCTAGTGTGGGGCCTTAAATATAATGATTAGAAAGTAACTATTTTCACGTAAATGACTTTTAAGACGATAATGAATACAACATTTCAAAAAAATTTTAATGTGAAGTAGGCATTTAAAATTAACGTCTTAGTAATTAGCTATTGGTCAGCGATGAGAGAGAGAATCCATATATAGGTGTCAATGAATGAATAATGAATGTCATTTAGTTTTGGTCGGTGAAACTTTCTTATTAATTTGAGAAAATATCTACTGTCACTCGTTAAACTGTTTTTAAACCCATAAAAGTTACTTTTTGGCGCAATTCTAAATTAATTTTTATTCGGAAACGTGTGTGAAATTGTCAAGTGTGTAATTCCTACGGTGAAAATGTCACAATTATTTGATTTCTTCGTTTTGAAAAAAAAAAAAAAAGATGTAGAAATATACTTTTGGATTTTCAACATTTCATGACTACAATACAGCTTGAAATTACAAAAAAAGAAACAAAAAGAAGCCCTTTTATTATGAATAAAAAATTACTCTTCTTGCAATGCGATATAGCTTTTTCAATTTATATATTCTTATTACCATAACAATTGCTCTGTAAAAATAAATATATGTAATGAGGAAATCGAAAATGCATTAAATGAATAATAATATACTTTGATTCAATCCAAAAGTATTTTTTAGGTAAAGTATTCTTTCACTAAAATTTCAGTATGTACAATATTAAGAGGCTACTTCAGTCAAGCGGAAATAAAAGTTCGCTAATGCTAATCCTATGGAAGAAATTTCTAAAGATATCTCGGTTACATTTCAATATTTTTAAACGATTTTTTTCGCATTGGATAACTGAGATAAATCGGTACAATTGCCATTTTCTCCTTTTTCGATTTCGGGAGGAAGGGGGGGGGGGGTGCAGATAATTTTAATGAAGACGCTTTCATTATTGAACTGGTTTCGAAAGTACCAGTTCGCTAATGCTAATCCTGGAGCTCATAAAATCAGCTCATAAAAAAAAAAAAAATCTGCAATCAAAATTGAAAAAAATAAAAATCGACCTTTGTACAAATCGATCTCAGCTATTCAATGCAGGGAAAAAAATCATTTAAAAATATTGGAATGCAATTTCAATATTTTTATAAATTTCTTCCAAAGGATTAGCATTAGTAAACTGTTCTTTTCATTCGACTAAAATAGCCTCTTAACTTAAAACTGCTACTAAATTTCTCTTTTCTTTGGAAGAAACGTGCTTTATTTGGCAACAGAACAATTTTGTTTAAATCAAAGTTCGGCTTGCCTGATAAGCATAAGGCCACATACAACCTTTGCCCAGGATCACTGAAAGTGACGAGGCACAGTAACTTCTGTCTCATAATTTTATGAAAGAACTATAAATCATTTTATAAAATGCTTTCATGCTAGCATAAGGTTGCCCGTTTGGAATTTTCTTAAAATTCAAAAATTTTGACTTCACATCAGAGATTCAAAAAGAAAAGTTTTTACTTTAAGCAATCACGAAATGTCACTAAATAAAGAAAAGCACATTAGGGAATTTCTGGCATAAATGCGAAATTAAAAAAAAAAAAAAAGAAAAAGGCCGAACTAGCACCATTGATGCAGCAGACATTTTAATATGAGAAAAGAAGTAACCAAGTCCTTGTTTTTCTATTCTTGTTGGGTGAAATATTGCTTTTTAAACTGAAAATGCTATGTTACTATTGCTCAGTTAAATCTTATTTTATATAGTGAATGAAAAGTAGATAATAATTAAGTAATCAAGCGACAATGATATTTATAGTTTTGGTTGAAAATATTTTTGATGATTTTTGGATTAGCATTTCTTTGCCACAATCATGTCAAGTTTATTTACCACCGAGGGCCAAAATAAATTTTATACATAAAGTGGAATCTCAGTTATCTCATATTTTCTTTAAAAAAAAAAAATAATAATCTGTTAGGATAGAAAGGGTGATTAAATCACAGAAGAAAAATTTTAGAATGAATTTCAGCCTAGAATTTCCTTTTAGCACGGGTGCTGTCAAAAAAGAACAAAAGTAGGGCATCGTTTCCCCGTGGTTTTAAAATTAAATTTATTAATTTTTTCTCATTTAAAAAAAATCGTAAAATTTATTTTCCATAGGGGACTTTTTTACAATTTTTATTTTATTTTATTTTCAAAATAGACTTCATCTACTGTGGTTGTGAACCCCTCATATAATTGTCAGGAAATGCATCAATTTAATGATCCTGAAAATTACCGTGAAAAAATAAAATAAAATAAAAAATATAAATAAATAAATAAAATACATTTTTAAAATAGTGTAAAGTGTGCAAATGTATTAAATGTGAAAGTAGTAGAATTTTTAATACATTTTATTGTATGTTATTCTATGATATGTATAATTTAAAAATAAACTTTATTAGTCCAGTATTGAAAAATACACTGAGATCATCCACTAACTGAATTTGCCAGGGCTTGGATAGGGCAACTTCATTTTCAGGGACGTTGAGTCCGCCCTGGAAATGATAAATGAAACATCTGCACTAAGAATTCGAATTATTCGATCATAAAATGCATATCTGAATACGAAAATAAGATGTTTGAGCCTAAATAAAACGATACAAGAATGAACAATAAATGTATACTAGCTGCACCATAGGCCAAAATTATGTTTTGTCAACAATAAACTGTTTTTGACCGAGTTCAATAGTAACTGTTTTAGACACTGAAGAATACATATATAAATCAAAATTAAATGTAAAGCTTTCACGTTTGCTAAGAATTAAACAAAAAATTACAGCGGCCGGATATGGGAAAGGACTTTCACTTGATATAATTAGAAATCAATGGTTTGCAAAGTAGAACCAGTTTGACCGGACAGTTTAGGCTACTCACCCCGACCTTGAAGCCTATGTATGAGCAGAATATTATAATCAAAATGCAAATATTTTAACTTCAGAAAGTTATTTAAATCTACAAGATTAACTAACAAAGCACTGTAGCCTCTTGAATTACACAGATAGTGATGCAGCAAGAATCTTGATCTGAAAGGTCTTTTTACTTAGGAACGATGATTATCCTTAAAAAGTGCGAGAAATGATTTAATTGTTTATTATATATATAGTCATCGAACAGTATATGAAATTAAATTTATTAAAATTTAATAGCCATTGTATATAACTGTTATTATTATCGTTTTTTAGTTTCATTAATAAAACAAAACAAAACATAACTTAAAATAACAGAAAACAACAAATCAATGTCACTGTTTAAATGATTTTCCTTTACTCTTCGGTGCATGTAAAGGCATTAAAAACTCCCAATCTTTCTAGGACAAAATTTGGATTGCCACACAAAATAAATTCAGTAAAAAAAAAAAAAAAAAAAAAAAACCCAAAAAGCAACAGATTAAAAAAAAAAATGAAATAAATTAAACATAACATTTACCAATCAATGAATCCATCCACGATACAACAAGTTCAAAACGATACTTAGACATCATATGCCCTTGTTGTCAAAAATATTATAAATATAACACTATTAGTTCAATCATAAAGTTAGAATATACACACATATAGTGGTGGTCAAAATTATAAGAATAAGGCAAAAAATCGCCAAATCTTGACTACATTTGGCTGGAAACATATGCAAATTTAATGGCTGGAAAACAATGAAAAATGAAGAATATTTTTATAAGTTTTCATGGAAATATGTGGAAAATTCATATTTATAAAATATATTAAAAATTTATACAGCCTCTGATATGGACAAAATTATAAGAACAACTACATTTATGTGTTTTAAAAACTAAAATTTGCATATTTATTGCTCTGCACACGGAACTTCAAGACGATATAAATGCGTAGTATGCGTTTGGGATCGTGATAGTCTGTTTTTCAGTTATGCTGTTGGGTACGAAGCTTTCGGAGTTTGAAAAAGGGAAAGTGGATGTATTTAAAAGTTCGGGTTTTTCTGTAAGCCAAATTGCAACAAAGCTTAATAGATCAAGAACGGTTATTTACAATTATCTTAAGAATCCCGGTAAATATGGACGGCAAAGACATACAGGTAGGCCATATTCTGTTTCTATACCGGAGAAAAGAATGATAATAAGGCAAGCTTTTTCCAAAAAAGAAACGTCAACAGAAATAAATCGTGAATTGAACTTAGAATACAGTGCTCGAACTGTTCGACATGTTTTACAAAAAGAAAAAAAATGTTCTCTATGGTGAACATATGTCACGACCGTCTCTTACAAAAGTTCATAAGAGACTGAGGATAGAGTTTGCCAAAAAATACATTACTATGGGGAAAAAGTGAAATGATTTGTCTTTTCCGATGAGAAAAAGTTTAATTTGGATGGACCAGATGGTTTTCGCCAGTTCTGGTATGATCTCCGTAGAGAAAAAGAAATTTTCTCAAAGCGTTCTTTTGGAGGTGGCTCAGTAATGGTCTGGAAAGCTTTCGCAGCTGGTGGAACTACTCCATAGTTGTGCAGGGTAATATGAAATCTGAGAGTTATATTGATGTATTGAGCAATAATCTTTTACCGGAAGCACCGTTAATAACTAGTGGAGACTATTTTTTCGTGCAGGACAATGCCTCAAAACATGTTTCTCAAACGTCAAAATCGTGGTTTGATGCTAATTTTATGAAACTTACTTGATTGGCCGGCTTCAGATCTGAGCCAGAAGCCCAGATCTGAATCCAATGGGAAATCTGTGGGGTATTCTGGCACACGAAATATACAAAAAGGTACACAATATGAAAACAAGCAAGAGCTCATGTCCTCCATCGAAAACGCCTGGTCAAAAATTTCTAAGAATTTTCTTAAGGAACTGTCTAATTCCATGACGTCAAGGCTTTTAAAAGTAATTGAGAAGAAGGGGAAAACAATTAATTATCAGTGTGTTTTAGGCAAAAAACATTCACTGTTCTTATAATTTTGTCCAATTTTTACAATGATATTTTTTCTTAATTATCGCAAAACAGGGTTGGTATAAAAACCGGTTTTTTTGAAAAAAACCAAAAAACCGGGTTTTTTTGGTTTAAACCAGGTTTTTTTGGTTTAAACCGGGTTTTTTTCAAATCATTGTTTAAATAGCATTTGCAAGAAAAATAACTTGAGTTTTAGAAAGTCATGAGGATTTTTTGTAATTAATAGTTAATTAATGTTAAACATTCACATTAGTATTTATTTTTTTGATAATTAAATAACTAAAACATAAAAATTTATAATTAAATTATCTTATAAGTTTAGGTTTCTATAGGGAAATATTCATTGTGTGAAAAAAAAATAAACTATTAATTTATTAGTATACTTATATAAACCTTTTAGATAATAATTTAAGAAATAATTATATGCAGGTTGATAATGAAGAACATAGTAAAGGGCAAACGAACATATTTTACTAAATTAACAGAAATAAGCTGAAATAGAAAACATTTTCTTGTGCATAATTTAGAAATTATTTACAGTATTAACATAAACAAATGATTATTAATCTCTTACTACATATATTTACTTAAAAAATATCAATATGCATTTTATTAATGCTAAAAAATACATGTGTATTGACTTACTTGATACATCAATGAATGTAATGGTTACACAAATTGAGATATAGGTTTGAAAAATTACTTTTTTTTTTTTTTTAATATAAACTTTATTTTTTCCGTTTCTTTGTTTTTCAAAAAATGAAGATTTAGCATTAAATTTTATTATCTGTGCAAGCATCGAGTTACATGGATATTTTTGTTTTGTAAAATTTAATGTATCCTTTTTTTCTTGTTCACATAGTTCACTTTGACTGTATTGTGGTTCAAGCATGTAAACCTAAAAGGGCATGGGTGTTAGGGCTATTTTATAGCTGGACTGAAAAACTATGAGACTTCTTTATTTACATTTTTTTTCTCTTAATATTTTTTGAAGACCTGTCCAATTATAAACTGCATTAGTAATGGAACTTATTACTTTAGATATTATACAGGGCAACTGCAAAAGAATTTAACAGTTTAAAAATATCTACAACATTTCTTTTAAAATAAAAATTAGACAGATACAAGCTTTTGAATATTTTTATCAATAACATTCCTATTTTCTACACAAATTGTAAGTAAAGTGGGGCAATTTTTAAGGTAAAAATCTAAAGCATCTGAAAATGAATCACACCTAGTATTATTAGGAAGAGCTAATTTGACAGCATTTACATTGCATGTAATTTTTACATTTGGCTCTTAAACATGTTTTTGATGTATTTCTTATTCCCTCAAATGAAAACCAGATCATATTTCCCTTTCTTCTAGTTTTAGACATTCTTTTATTTCAATATATATAAGTAGTTTTCTTAAAATAAAATACAATACAAAGTAACTAGAAACAGAAAAAAAAAAATAATGTAAAAACTGCAAATCCAATCTAAGAAAAACCAAAGCTTACTAAAACCAATAGCTATGGAACACAGAAAATTCATAGCCAATCATTCATTAGCATACAGAACAAGAGTAACCAATGGAAAGAATGACTTATGACTATGTCATTATTGATGCTTTGATACATGATACAATCCTTAGTAAATCATAATCAAGCTATCTAAGCAGTAAAATTGCATTTTTGGCTGGCATATGCCATTTTTACATTTTTTTTTTTTTTTTTTTTTTTTAAATAAAAGGTTTAAAAAATAATTAAAACTAACTACCTTTTTTTTTATCCTCCACAGTTCACTGTAGAAAAATATTTTGCCATGTCAATTTATAGCTAGTAAGAAAAATTAGATTGATTAAAGATGTTTGTCACTTTAAAAATTTAATTTGTCTTAAGCTTTGCTTGTAGTTACTCCATAACTTTGAGTTTGATTATTTTAATAATGTGTAAAATAAATGAAAACATGAGGGAAAAGGGAAAAAAACCAAATTAAAAAAAACCAGCATGGTTTTTTTAAAAAAACCACTTGGTTTAAACCATGGTTTAAACCACGGTTTAAACCAGCGTGGTTTAAACCAAACAACCCTGTCGCAAAACATTCATATTTTGCATTTTTCAATGTTTTGAACTTTACAATGATAGCTAGCATAAAGAAGTATTTTATGTATAAATTTCACTTTATTTAGTTCATAAATAAATTTTTTCTGTGAAATTTTCAATTGTTCTTATAATACTAACCACCACTGTACATAAACACACACACACACATATATATGGAATTCAAAACTTATAGTTCAAATTTTGTGGAGAAGAAAAGAATACGTCATGAAACCGATTTCGCAAAATGTACGCATGAGTAATGAGTATGTAGAGAGCGTTGTGTGTACCCAACCTTCCATTGCATTCAAATCCTTGTTTTGACTTTCCTAAAGCTAGTATTATTTCTTCTCCTATTTCAAATTCTTATTTGGACTTTGAGGAATACGCCTTTTAAAACTTCAAAAATCTCGCAAATCTTTCAAAGATAAAAATTTTGTAAATAAAAACCATCAAATGCAGAAGCTCGCAAAATTTTTTTCGGGTTTTTTGTGGAACTGTGGGAGAATTTTTCAACTTGAATCAAACTGTTCAAATTTTGAACTAAAATATTATATGCAATGTGCGCAATCATGATAATGAATCCTATGCATGAAAATTTTCTTTACAAAAAAGAACTCTGAATACTAACATAAAAAGAATTCTGAAAAACATAAAAGTTTCGATTATTGATTTGTTTAATAAAAAATGAACATCTTTTTTTACACTTAAAATTAATTTATCTGGTCTTCATAAAAGCCCACCTGATGATAACATCATTTAGTTTAATAAGCCCCCCACTTTCATTTTCAAATTTAAAAAGCATTAAGCTATTAAGTGCAACATCATTCGTAGTATTTGAAATACTTTTTGAAAAAAGTTATAACTGACAGAAGATTCTTACAATAGATGCAACACCATAATAGTCAAGAGCCGACAGCACAAAATCCTATGTTATCAAGCACAACAAGAAAACCTTTATTTTATAGAAGAGTAGTAATAGAGGAATCTTATCCATGTCTGCCTGAAGTGAAGTGGTGCATAAGCCAAAAATTAATGTCACTAGTGGTTGACTCATAGGTTTAGTATAGCATTTTCATGCTCCCAATCCTCCAAAAAACGAACTCGGGTTAATACGAATCTGACTAATACGAGGAGACGGTTAAGACGAGCCATTTGCAAATTAAGAAAAATTCGGCATTTAAACTACATTAAGATTTCCTCACATATACGAGTTATCAATACGAGCAGAACACAGTTGGCTTCAGTATGAATTTCGGAGAAAAATAGCGTAGAATTAATCAAGGAATCTCGTCACGTGGCTGTAAGATCCAGAGCACGCAATACTGTTAACTGAATTTCCAGTCCCCCCTCCCCTCCCCCCCAAAAAAATAAATAAAATAAATAAATAAATAAATAAATAAATAGATAAAAAATAATGCTTAAAAAGACGTTTTTTGTCCTAATCAAGCTGGCGTCATTTGATTCCTTTCTGAACAGTGAAACCCACCTTCTACATTTACGATTTCTGCTTTACGATTGTATTAGTCTGCTTTGTCCATGTCCTACTGCATGTTATTAACAGGGGAGCTTGGTGGCCAAGCAACCCATGATAGGTCGCCAAGGCATCTCTTCGCTCATAGAAATAATTGTTTAATATGTTTTCATTAGCATGGAGCTTTATGATATTAAATTAATTTTAGCATTTAAATAATTAGAACAATTAACAATAGTTAATAACTTAATAATGTGTGTGCTTTTTATACTATCTTCCCGAGTATTACGAGCAACGGTTAATTATTTTTAAGATAAAAATGTCAAAATACTCACGGGTTCGTCTAGTTTCAAGTCTTCTTTGCAGTCTTTAGTCATCACTTTCATCATCGGCAAGAGATCGATTGCGTATCGGCACATGGGTCCTGTTCCGATCATTTGACGGACAGCTTCCTTCACCACCGGATACTGGTTGCCGTTTGGAACAATGCCTATATAAAAATTATTGCAATTATTTGTAAAACAAAATGATGGATGAGAACTTTCCTAAAACCATCCTCGTCATAAAATAAATTTGTAACTTTTTAAAGCACAAATTTGTGGATATTCTTTGTACGTTATGTGTGAGTAAAACCGCAGTGACGGTTGTATGAGTAGTACGCCGGCAACAAGCGGCCGTTTTCAGTTTTCATTAATGATCCAGGAATGACCGGTTGACAAGATAAATTATATGTAGATATCACACCTGGCGCCAAATAGTGTTGCTGCATGAAAAAATGTCATGCAGAAGTGATCGTCTAAAAAATCGAAAATTAGATTCTCTCACTGTGTTTCCGGTAAGAATTGAAGACACATTCTTTTAAAATAAGGCTATTCTAGTTGTAAAGATTTGAATTAAAACTTTGTGAACTATATTTTAGAGTTAATAAATTTAGAATATTACGAATCGAATAAACCGACTAAATAATAATGATGGTAATAATAAATCTTGTAAAATTATGGGTCTTGTGTAAAATCACGTTATTGTTATTATTATTTAATGATATGAAGTATTATTTTGTATTCTTTAATCACTTTGAAATAAATGCAGAAAAATCTTTAAAAAAAACCCAACTAAAATAAAGAAAGGTTTAGAATTTTTTAATACGGATACAAATTTTAAGTTTGTATATAGAGTGGTTTTCTCAAAACGCATTTGAAAGGAAAATGTTTCTCTCAAGTTGGGTGGTCAAATATATCACTACCAATATAGTACAAAATTTTTGGGCATTTGTAATAAACAAAATGTTTTCACCTTTATAAACCATTTAATTATACGACTTCGTGGAAATTTGCTTTTTTCTATTTTCAGGGTTTAATGAAATAAGTTATGAAGTAGCGGTACAATTTTGGAGACTGTTATCGCCAAGAACAATTGAGAAAATAATAATCTAGAAAACTACAGCAGTGCAATCATCTTCAATAATTTGACTTATATTTTAATATTAAAAAAGAAAAAAGAAAATAAATAAATAAAAAGCAGAAAAAAATAGGTAATACTTTTGTAATAAGTTAAAATTAAACAAAAGAAATTATTTAATTCATAAGTTAATTATTTTAGCAAAGAAAAAAAAAAAAACCCAAAACCAATAAGAAACGATCCAGCATTTACTTTATGCGCAAAACACCTGCAAGCATAATACAGTACAAGTTAAAGAAAAACCTCAGACAATTCAAAGTTGTTTATAAATAAAGCTGTTTTTTAGACAATAAGACGATTTTTTCGGAAAATTATACTTATGTAAGCATTAAGAACTTTTTTAAAAAAATATGTAAAATAAAACACACAAAAGTTACGCATTTTTCGGGTTGAAAAGAAAAAGAGAGAGAGACAGAATAATTTTTGTCTTTATTATTTTTCTTTTAAAAAATAATTCCTATTCCTATTATTATTAATTTTAGATCTTCGTTCCTAAAAGTTAATAAGTATAATATCTAATTAGGATGAAGGGCAATTCTATTGACTTTTCATTAATAATGTACGCAAAAATAATGCAATGACATTACTATTAAGTCATACTACTTTATAAAATTATGTAAGGAAATCATTATTAAACTAAAGTTATACATGGTAAAAGTAAAAGAGTACAATGGAAGGTTTATAAATACCTTTTAATGAACAGATCAATATTTTCATACACAAAATCAATGACATTGAACAGATCAGTACTGATAAATAAACTATTTATAAACTCTTTTAACTTTTAACAAGTATAACTTTAGTTTATTCATATTACTTTGCTGTTCCAAATATTCATGTAGAAATATTCTTCGAAACTCGTAAATTATTAAATGGAACATCGAAATACTTTGCAATTGCTTCCCTTCTTTTATTAATATTTGACACAACAAAGTAATGAAACTTAGTAGTAATAATAATGGCATTACATTAATCAACGTATACATTATTCATGTCAGTCAGTATTCAATTAAATTCTATATCTTAACTTAAAAACAATTTAAAAAACTTAATTTTTTGTTTTGCTTTGTTATTTTTACTTTTTTATTTTTATTTACATATATTTTTTTTTCATATAGATATTTTAAGAGAATAATTCATAATCTGTCAAAAAAATTTAATTACATAAATCGCACACGAAATATTTATATAAAAATGGAATGTAAGAAATTCATAATCTTGTATTGTTACTATTTTTTATCTCTTTCTTCCAGACACACCATGTTAACTATTTTTGAATTTAATCACAATGATTGGTAGCGATATAACATGATTTTAATATTTTCCCAACTGACTAAAAATGTGTTCAGATTGGGATTCAAAGTCTAGACTTTGGTCAGGGCCTGACTAATGCAGAGATAAATGGGGATAGTTGCCTGTGTTTCCCCATCTGAGGGAGCCTCTCGTGAGGGTAATCAAGATTTTCTTGAAGAAAGTGCCAAATAGTTAAAACAGTTGAAAAGTAACCTAAATTCTTTTTGAATAAAAAAAAATTTCCAAAGATTTAGGAAAGGACTGTGGTTCCCCGTTTCCTCTCTCTGCTTCTCGTGTCCTATGTACTTCTCCACACAGAAAAATAATGAACAGAAAACCAATGATTAAAATTTTATAACGACTTACAAATTCATTACTTTTAAGGGAAATTCATTATTGATGTTTTCCTCTTAATGGGAGAAGTTAAAACCATTTAATATGAACAATTGAGGCATTTCTCTTTTAAACATCTTATGACATTAATAGATAAATGAAGAAGTACGCAAGCATACTTCTATCAACTATCAACCAACCCATCATTTGGTTTATCCAATCCATCCATTCTGCTACCTTTCTACTAGTATTTTTTTAAGGTTGGGACCATCTTTCTTGTTATGTACACTGTATAAAGATGTAAAATGTATTTGGTATAAAACTTATAAAGCGTAATTGCCGAATCATTTCTATGCATACGTAGAAGTGCCCCCCCCCCCCCCCCCCAGAATGATGCTTGCCCTGGAGCCCTAGACAGTCTAAGACGGGCTTCTCCTTTGTTTTAAATTGTCCACGTTGGACCTATTGAGATATTATTGCTGACAACCGGCCTACACATTTCCCACAGACAATCATTACTTATTGAGCTACCTGAACGGGTCATCGGCCGCATCATTTCACCCAGACAACAGCTATATGGTTCAAATGTGTTAGCGGGTTTTCGGTCGTGGTATCTCAATAGGCAGAGCATTGGCAATTTAAACCAATGGTTTTAGGTACGAATCCCAGTCTGGACACATTCTTATTCAGGTAAAATATATTAAAATCATATGACTACATTTTAATTTAAAAATTAATATCTCAAGACTTTGAAAATAAAACTCACTTGTTTAAAACTTACAGTAAAGAATTTTTCAAGGGTAGAAGTGGTATTTAAAGAAAACAGCAATAATATAGTTGATTTCGTGTCATTTAAAATAGAATAATTTACGTCATATATATTGAAAACTACTTAAATTTATCCCAATTTTCACATTGTTCATTAAATTACCTCAATAACGTAACTAAATTGAATATTATCATTGATTTGATTTTCATGCTAATTTTTGAAATCTGTCTTATTGACAATTGGTGTATTCACAAACTAAATGTGAAAATCCTCTCATGCATTTTCGGCTACAACTACAGTAATAAAAGTTATAATAATAGATTAATAATGCTGCCACCTTATTATAATTAGTCAGCTATGATCTCAAACCAAACTTACTTGAAAGTCAAAAGGAAAAAATAAATAAATCCTTTTGCTCGATATGTCTTATAATTACCTTCCTTGTTTCTTTTTTCTAGCCATCACACGTCTTATAGCTTAAATCTGGAGATAAATCTATGAAGATAAATTCAGGCAACAAAACACTACAACATTCATCCAGATTTAATATATAACTTTTATATATAGAATCTCGAGATGAATTAATAGACATAAAAACTGAAACTTGTTTAAGAAAATACAACTTTGAGAAAAACTCGAATAAATTTTAAGCTGTTTAAAAATGTCTATTTAAAGATGTACGTTATTTAAATAACATTAGATCAATTCCTCGAGATTCCTGTGAGGCATCAGTGCGGCATTGATCCAAATAAATAAACAAGCAAATAAATAATTATAAAAATAAAAAAAATAATCGAAATTTTAATTATTTTAAACATTTTAACACAATAACAGCAAGATCAGCTAGTATTACTACATATACTGCATTATATAGTAAGCATAATAAAAGTATAAATTAAAGATGATATATAATAGACTAGTGTTTCAAAATGAGTATAAATATTCCTCGAATATTAAAAACTTTTATTAATTAAACGAGCAAAAAGAAGCCTCTCTTTAACACCTCTTTAACACTTTTGGGCGAATTTTCAAAAATCCTTTTTAGCTGATGCCTACACAATGTCAGGAACATGTCTTCCAAATCTTATTGTCCACGAGGCTCGATGTGATCTTCAGACATTTACCATCTTTTGTGTCTTCAGATTTATTTAAACATACTGTTATTGCATTTCCATATCTTTGGAACTGTGCATACACAACATTATTACATTTAGGAAAGAGAGGGGAAGGGGGTCTAACACTTGATATTGTTAGATATCTCTAAAGAGGAAGGAGGGTTTGCTTTTTGATATCGTTATCATTTTTTGTCCAAGCAATTTTCTTTTTTGAGTAACTTTTTCTTTACATTTAAAAAATCTGTTATCTTTTACTTATTATTACTTTTGTATGTTTTTATGGAAACGCAACGCTATTATTAGTCAGTAAAGATTTGAAAAATAATTTCATTCCAAAATTTGCAATGCCCCAACGTTTGACATATCTCTTCTTCTGACATACATATATCTAATTTGCTGTTAGCGACACCAGGAATATAACATTGAAAATGACACTTGGGTTTAACCGGCAAAGAAAGAGAAATAATGTTGTCCACTATTTTGCTGATAACTCTTACTTTTACTCTTCCCCAGCAATTGCAAGAAGACAATGTTACAGTTGAATGCATCATATAACAATAAGATGCAATTGATTACTTTTGAATAGTAACTAGCATTTTTAGATGTTATTCAATATAATTTTTTTCATGTATTTATATGTTATTGACTTCTTGAAACCGTAAAATATGCTATTAATAAATGTATAATAATATATGTACATTACTGCAAACCTTTAAAAAGAAAGAAAAAGAATGTAAAAGTAAAAATAATTTTTTGACATTAATAACGATATCATCGGGCGGGGTTGGGGAAGTTGGACGAATGATAACGTACGATATCGCAAAAGGGGGGAGGGGGGTAAATGGTCAAAAGTTTTCAAAATGTTGATAAAGTACAGCCCCTTTTGGTACTTTTCATATTGCCATGTTAGAATTATTTGAAGTTGCTTAGTTATTGATAATTTATGAGATACTTCATCAAGACCGGACACTTTTTAAGCAATGTGAATTTCTTTCTGACATTTTTACTATACAAAATTCTAAAGCAAATCAAAGAATTAATTAAATGTCTAAATTTTTTTAGTCACTATCAAATTACAGTAGATTATATTTAATAAAATACAAGAATACTAATGATTTAGATTTGCTGCGTTTGGAAAAGACAATTTTTAATAAAAGAAAGAACATTCATGATTAAATAAAGTTATGATTTGAGTTTAGTATTTGTTGTGGTGTCGCATAACACTGGCAGCAATCTGGATTTTTTAAACATTATAGTTTACACACACAATGAGTATTACAAGACAAATTAACGAATCTCCCTTCCCTTCATTGCAAAATATACTGAATTGGACAGTCCATTTATTGTCATTAGAGGCCGCTGTTGTGAAACTCCCCATAGTGAAATACCATGTTAACCTATGGAAACCTTTGAAGCGCGATGACTCTTAGCCTAATATAATTATTAAAATATCGTTTTTACCACCAAAAAGTAGACGTCAGATGTCAATGGTGTGCATTTTAAAAAATTGTCTACGTAAATTTTAAGCACCTTTAAGAAGATGATAAAATTTAATCAAATGGAAATTTCAAAGTTTACATGGATTTTTTACATACTTAAAATTTACGGAAACAAAAAAAAAAAAAAAAAAAAAAAACCTCATATCATCAGCATCTGACGTCTACTTTCTGATGATGAAAACGGTATTTTAATATCTACATTAGGTAATAAGCCATCGCACTTCAAAGTTTTCCCATAAATTAATATGGGATTGCGCGATCATGGAGTTTCGCTGCAGCGGAGCCTTGATCAATGTAACATGTAATGAATCAGAATGCAAATTCAAAATGATTTAAAGAAAACACAATTATCAATCGAATAGATGTCTTCTTTTTTCTTTGCGACACTTTCTCATTTAATACGTTGAGTTCCATGTCAATCACCTGTGACTAACACTGAACTTTTCGTCTTTGGCCTAGTCAGTCACCGGTGACTGACAGTCTAAAATGTGATATAAAACTAATATATTTATACTGTTTTAAAACATTACTGAACATTCATTAAAAATTTATATAATATCATATTTTACACTGTCAATAACTGGTAATTGACGAGGCCTAAACGGAAAACTCAGTGTCAGACACCGTGGCACTCAACGCGTTAAGATGCATGAGGCGTTCTATTTTAACTGTTTTTTTTTCTTCTGGCTGACAGTGCCAGAAAATTGTTATTATTATCTGAATATTATTATTAAAATATTTAAAAAGAAAATGATAATAATTACTGTTAAACTTCTAAAAAACTATCTAGGATGACTGTCTATATGTTAATGTTTCTGTTAAATTAAAAGATCTGTTGATATTGCTTATTATTAATTGTATTTTAAACAATTTATTCACAAATATATCTTGTAACAGTGAACTTCACTTAAAGAAAAAACACTTTTTCTGACATTTTCAGGTGTTTGCCTGATAATTGTTTCGTGAAAGTTTCCACGTTTGGAAAAGTACGATCTTACCTCTGGAAGGCTTGTGACCAAATATGCCACTGAAGAGGGCGGGTATGCGAATACTTCCACCGAGGTCGGTTCCGATTCCGATCACCGAAGCAGCTGCGGTTATCAGAGAAGACTCGCCCCCTGTCGAAAGAAAAAAAATGAAGTTTCCTTAAAACCGGAATAAAATATATTTTACAAAAAGGTGTAATATTATGGTTACACAGAAAAGAATCAACAAGGTTATCAGTAATTTAGATTTAACCAATAGCCCTAAATAAGGCCAGTAGTTGAATCAAAACTCAGAAGGCATCGTATAAACATTTGTTTTGCAAAATTTTTTGGGGTTTTTTTCAGGAAATCTTTTGTTTTGGACCTTTTTGGGGTTTATTCACAAAAGGATGGGGAAATCGACAATCAATCGGGAGATAAGGAGCTCAACTCTGTTTGATGGAAAGCTTCTTCTTTTGCACAACATCAGTCTCTTTCCTTTTAAAGTCATTAAAGATCACCGCTTGACTACAAGTAAAGATGATTTTACTGGTAATAGTTAAAAGGATGGTCTATTGTCTCAAAGCTAAGTGAGCTCATTTAAATGGCGACAAAACTGTGTTTTAACCTATCGCTCTCACGTATCCCTCGCATTCACAAAGACATGAACAGCTGTTTCTTCATTATAAAGGCAATCGCTACATGTTGGGTCACTCTTTACACCAATAGCAGAAAGGCGCCTCTTCAAAGGGCTTATCAAAAGGTTTATGGGGAAGTTTACTTGCCCGAGCTAATTATTATTTTTTTTCGATAAAATCAATGTTTTAATAAAGTTGATAACATCTGTCCATCTTGTCTTTAGTTCGTATTTGACTGTTAAGACGAACGCTTTGTGTTGTGTCTTCTACATGCCACATACGTGCAGGTAAAGTACGTGATACGTGAATTCCCGGCGCTGGGTCATTTCCAAATAATTACAGGATAGGGTGCCAGGAAATTCTCCAATTTCTGTTACAATAATAATTGTGGGAAGCATTTTACTTCCGAAATTTCGGACTATCTTCCCCACCCCCTTGCCCCAGTAGAGATAAATTAAAGTGTTTTATTCATTTATAAAACATACATCAATGATACATGTATTACGACCTAATACTTGTTCTTGTCGAATCGGGAGACTTTTCATTGAATTATTGAAAAGAAAAATGTATGCAAAGAATTCTATCGTGTTCGTGAAAGGATAAAATAGAATGGATCGTTATTTCAAAATTTGCCGATGACTTTACAATCAAATAATGAAAAGTCCGATAATATAAATATTAAGGATAGACTATCGTACTACGAAAATATAAAATTCATATAAGCAGTTTGTTTGAGAAATAATTAAACCTTGATCAAGGTAAGTATGAAAGAATAACAAAAAATGATACAATAATGTGAGAGATAAAAGAGCAGCGAGACAAGTTAGAGGTAAGTTTAAAATGCTTTCTCTCTAAATTCAATTTAAAAAGAAAGAAATATTATGTGTCAAGCATAAATTATGAAACACTATCCAACGCATTCAGAAAATATTGCAACAAAATTTCACAGTTTAATAATGTAAAACGTAATACCCATGTAAACAATAATGGAAAGCGTGTAATACATTTGAAAACTCAATTTCAGAAATAACCATCTACAATTGAAAACATATTCAAATTCTTTTCTGAAACTCTGTATATGATCTATAGATTTGTATATATGCTACAAACACGTACATAGTATTCTAAAATTTAGTTCTATTTGGAAACGCATAACACAGTTGAAAACACTTCTTCAGTAATTTACGCAAGCTTTTCAAAATGGCTCAAAGGTTTTGTTTTGGCTAAAATTTTCGAAATTTAAAAATTCATAGGTTGAACTAGTGTCACGATTCTTCAGCCAGGTCTTTGATTTTCTATTTAGACATTACAAAAGAATTGCTACACAAATTTTCAGGGTGCCTCCTCAAATACGTACCCTAAAACATGTTACAGCTCTCAAACTATTATTTTTTCTGTATAAAGACAATTGGTGTCATATCCAATTTTGTTCTCCATAAACTGCCATTATCTCTTTACAGCAAATCCTAAATATCTTAACTTTGGAATAGTTTTTGCTTCACACCTCCACCCGGAAAAAACATACTTTAATGTGTGACACTTTGTGCAATCGATCAAAAACAACCAAACAAAAATAACAACAAAATTAAAAAAAAACAGAACCCCATATTATTTCATTACCAAATTATCGCATACAGATGCGAGATGTAATATTCAACAAGGGATTGTGTTTACTTTCTAAATAGGAATGCATTATTAAAAAAAGTAGAGGTCGATCGTATCTTAAATATTGAACAAACATTCACTTTCCAAGTGACAAAAACTTTATTACACTTTTTACTTGCGTTTCTTGGATCAAAACAGCCCGATAAAAGGTTTAGTTTATATAACTTTTCTTCAATTTTTAAAGTGTTACAAGATGTCAAAGTTTGCGTATGCTAATATTAAATGTGTGTTATAAACTTTAATATCTTTCTAAAAAGTCACCCGATTGAAATGTTTCCCTTTTAGTGATATACAATGAACAGATCCAAACACATTACAGGAAATTTTTTCCAATTAAAAATGTATTTTTACGATAAAAAATATTTAAAAATTCATGTTTTAAAATTATGGCTTTCATTGAATTTTATATAACAGGAATGAGTTTTGTCCAGAACATGAATATGAATTTTTACGACTCAAACTTTTCATTAGTTTTTCAGAAATAGAGAAATTTTACTTTTTGATGGTTTAAATGTCTTATCAAAGGTTCTACAAAAAATAAAAAAGAAAAACTTTGAAAACTACCGGAAAATTTTTGTATAAAGCGAAATAATTTTTTTATTTAAAATTATATGCAGTTTTTTTATTTGCAACTAACGGCTTAACTTAGTTAGTATTTTTACTAAATTCCTTCCTTGTTTTTCGTAATTTTTGGCTTTTCGCAGATTGTTTTAAAGTACTATGAAGATTAAGAAATAGTACATAAACTGAAAAATACAAACGATATAGAAAAAAAAAAAAAAAAAAAAAAATCGAATGAAACTTCTTGCATCTCTCTGGGATAATTTGGTAATAAAATAGTATAAAAGTTCCACTTGTTGTAATTTCTTTTGTACTTTTTGAGTAACTTTACATGAAAAATTAAAGTTATTTTACAACCTTCTCTATTCAAGGTAAGCCACGGAAAAGATTTGGTTTCTATATTCTTTATTAAATTAAACTGACGAATGCCTTTTGAGCTCCTAATGGACTGTGTAAGAAGTGTTCTTGTAAATTAGTAATATGCAGAAGCAGAAAAGATCTAAACTGTTGCAGTAAAATATAACTAAATTTTTGCATTTTTGTAATGCAACTTACTAATTTAAAATTTTGACTACATTGAAAATTCTATCTTATAATTTTTTGGCGTTTTATTGAGCGAGTTAGTTTTTTGAAAAATTTTTATGCAATAAAACTTTGATGATGTTATTGAACTTTTTAAAGTAAGGTTCAATTTTAACACTTTGCGATTGTATTAAATTTATACATAGGTGCCATGCTAGTCAGAATTAATTTTCGTTGAAGGAACAGTAACAATGATGTAATATTCATAATCATAATATTTTTAATCAGTCTTGAATCTAAGAGTTGTCCTGGGTGGTACATCCCCCTAAAGCATTAAGATGCCTCCCGTTTTTTTTTTTTTTTTTTAGATTTTGTGTTTTTGATGATTAAAACAGCGCAACGTCCCTCCAAGAACATTATAATGTCCCCCTCCCAGCCCAGAACCACAGAATTCCTTTCGGAGAAAAGCTTCTAAATTCAACACTGGGTTTAATTTTATTCAACAATGATATTTATAGTTTTCCATGGTGTAGTATCTTTCAAAGCAATCTCCAATAGATAGCTCTATATTTTTCCGTTTGAACATACAGAACCATTTTTACTCTTTACTTTTTATATCTTACTTTTTTTTAATACTTTAAATTTCACGGTATACAGTCGAACCCCGTTATAATGAACTTCAAGGGACCTAAGTTTTTGTTCGCTATATCCGTACAGTTCAAAAATGTTAGACTTTACAAAATAAGTATATTATTACCTAATACCTATATGTTCAATAAAAAAATCAAAAAAAAAAAAAAAAAAAAAAAGTTACTAAACAGCTACGATAGGAAAAATAGAAAACTGACGGGTGGGCGGGATCACACCTGCAGAATAGCTACCGTAAAAGAGAAAGAATGCAGTTCTTGCTACTCTTTAATAAGAGGATTTATCATTAACTTGTACCATGTTTCACTAGACAGCATGCATTTTCTTATAAAATTAGAGTTGAAATCCTGTTTTCACAACAGCGGAAAAGCAAAAAGAGAGAAAAAAAAAATCATGGTCGACTGGAAAAAGTGTTCGTTATAACCGATTGTGAAGATTTCGGAGGTTCGGTATAAAAGGATAAAATAGCATTTAATTCAATAGGTAAACGGCGGGACCAGAATTTCCGTTCGTTATAACCGGGAGTTCGTTATGGGTTCGCTATAACGGGGTTCAACTGTATTTCTTTCAGAAACTTTCTTTTTGCCGTTTTAAAGTATATCTTAAAATATTTTGAGAAGCGAGAATGCCTAGTTACACTTAAACACAATTTGTAAAATAGTGTTTCGATTTCTATGTATCTGCGAAGCTTGCTGACGAATAAGATGAGTATGGCTTGATGACTAAGAGCAGACACATACGACTGGAACGGTAAAAAAGCTTTGGTGGCTGAGAAGAGATATACGACCGTAAAGGATTAATGTATAGATGAACCCTTACGACAGAATAAATAGCATGCAATTTTAAAGACATTTATACGAATTAAAAACAAGTTTTTCCCCTTCCATTAATTAAAACTATTATTAAATCCATCTTCCGGATTTTTTAATGTGATGTACAAAGAGAAAATAAAAAGAATAGATAAATAAAAAGGAAAATAAAAAGGTTGAAAAACTTGTTTGATACCCACACAAAGGAAAAGCATTTTTTTTTTAAATAACACCATAAAAGTAAGAGATGCACAATGACAAAGTTTTTTCGGAAGGTCTCGCAAATCTCTTTATTTTATGATGTTATTAAGAAGTTTTTACATACAGCATAAAGTCCATGAATTTACCCATGATTAAAACGATGGCTTAAAAATCTTTCATTTTCATGTCAAAATTAAAAAAAAAAAAAAGAAAGAAAAAAGAAAAAAAACTTTATTTCTTTAAATTTTTTCTTTTATTAATTTCTTATGCTTTTTCCTTCTTTCTTCAAACAGATAATTAATAATAAAAAAATTTCAAAAATTTTCAACCAATGAATATGATAAAAAAATGAGTTACCGAAAGGAAAATTGACAGTTCGAAAATAATTCTAAGATACGTGCTACATCAAAAAACTTATCAGATCAAGTCTAGTTTTTCATTTTATGTCCTTGAACTCTCAGTTCTTAAATGCAATCAAGCTATGAATCATATGATATGAAATAAGAAAAGAAGGGGATTTTCTATTTTCATGCTGCAGAGGAGAAAAAAATCTCCAAGAACAATATTTCACTTTATTTAAAATTACTTGTTAAATTCAGCAATAAATCATTAATATTACGCTGGCTATATTTTTGCTCAGTTTATGAAATCTTATTTCTCTGTTTGAGATACCTTTGTTTTAAATAATTTGAGAAGTACGTTGTGTAGAAAAATTATAACTTGAGACGCATGATGTACTTTTTGAGCCATGCATTAAAAATAAAATGAGAGAAATTAAAAATATTTAAATGAATTATTGCCATAAATAAAATATTTTTGGATCAAAAACAGTTGTAAACTATCCATGACTATTTGGAAATGCTAACAAAACAATTATCTTCTTCTAAATATTTTAATAATTACAATTTTAAGCAAAAAATTTTGAAGATTGTAATTTTTATATTCAGGGCCGTAGCTAGAAGTGATCTATAGGGGGGGGGGGGGGGGGTCAAGAGATTGTAGGGGGGCCAGTGTTCTCGCTGACATTTGACTAACGTTAGTAATTTGGCTAATTAAAAATAAAAAACATTCGCCAAATGAAAAAAGTATTAGCAAAATAGATTCGCCATGTAACACACACACACACAAAAAAATCCTTTAATGTACCTCCTTTTTTTTTTCAATATGTTCTAAAATAACCTAAGTTTTAATAACTGCGACAATAAATGTTATTAATCTAATTTCAACTGTCTGCGACAAATATATTAAAAATATGAATGAAAAACTAAAAAGGAAAGAAAGGAAAAGCAAAAATTGAGCACTAGCAATTTGGCGAATCTAATCGCTTGTTTACTCGCCAAATAAAGAATTTAGTCGCAATTTGGCGCATTGGCGAGCGACAGCGAGAACACTGGGAGGGGGGGGGGGGGGCTCATATTTTTTTTCTCTCTCTCTTCCTGAGGCAGAAAGATAAATTAGTGCATATTAACATTGTGGGTACTATGTTTCTTGTTATACTGTAGTAGAAACTTCATTTTATGCTAAGGAAAGTACATGATGATGAAAATTTTGAGTGTATAACTGGTGCAAAATTAAACATCATATTAGCTTCATATGTTCAAATAGGATGAGGGAGTGTTGAATTACTTATTTCAGATGCAATTTAGTAATCCTGCAAAACTGTGAAAGGGTCTCAAAGCTAAATTAGATTTTTGAACAGAAATTCATTTAAATTTTCGAAGCAGAAATTCATTTAGTGACCTTGGAATCTTTTCCAAAGGGGGGGCTCAAAATAATTTAGGGGGGAGGGGGCTGAGCAGCCCATAACGCCCCCTTAGCTACAGCCCTGTTTATATTGAAAAAACAATGTTACTATTTTTTTAAATCATGACTTTAGACAACATATTCTAAAGAAAATATCATGTAAACTTAATCTAAAAAATCTAAATTTTAATTTGAAATTTAATACTGATGTTAAAACTTTTTCAACTAGTGATAAGTGTAAATGTTCGGTTAAATTACTTCTTATATCTACCAAGAAATAAATATCTTACATTTAATAGGTATAACCGTAGTACGTAAAACTAGTCTTTGGGGGCCACCGTAATACTTATCCATCATGGATATGCATAATGTAGAATACGTAAACTATTTATAAAATGCATCGCAATTCCAAAACAAAATTTAAACGCATATTTAAATATTTTTAATACATAGCAATACTCTATTAATGAATTGCTGACGAACCAATTTCGACAAATTATATAAAATGCCAAACTACTCAAGTAGTACCTAATTGCGTAAAAGAAACCTCCTTATATCTTCAAAAATAATTATCATATTAACTAAAAGTTTACTGCATCAGATTTAGCGACTCATATTCAGTTAAAATATATATTTGAATTGAAATTTGGATAAAATACAGATTCATGAAAAATCGAAGAATCGAGGAAAATAGGATTAGAAACATCTTAGCGACTAATTATCCGATCGACTTCGTTCTTTATACAAAAGTTATATTATTTTATTGTCTTATACAATCATTCCTTAAAATAAAAAAAATCGAAAGTTCTATGTACTTTTCATCAGAACGAATATTTTGGGAGTCTGAAAAAAAAAATAATTCCAAATAACTGAGGTTACTGATATTTCATAGAATTCTTTCCATTATTACATACTAATTACACACCAAATTTCAAGTCTTTATCTCAATTTGTTTGGGAGATAGAGCGTTTACAGACACACAGACAGGCAAGCGTACAAACAGATGAACGGCAATTTTTTTTTCTAAAATATGTTTTTTGGAATCTCTAATGTCTGAAACCTGTAAATCTGTCAAATTTCGACCCGTCATTTTTTCACTTTTCAAAATGATTGCAAGACTTATCCTATACTACATATGATGGGTAAGTAAAATTAGAGATGAATTTATTTTAAAGGATTTTTAGCTAACAACTAAAGAGCGGAAAATGCGAAAATTACTTGGCTAAAACCTAAAGAATTTTTGTAGAAAATAACATTTGTAGTGATGCCACAGGGTACTGTGGTTACCAAAATTTCTAGTAATAAATATATTACAAAGGTTAATTTCTGGATGTGTGTTTTTATAGCGCTATACGTTTTTTACTTTTAAGTGTGTTATGTAATTTTTATATGAAATAATTTTCAGTTTACTTGAGGTATATTTAAAAATCGGTGGACAGTGTACATGGCTTTACAAAAGAATTTGGTTATCAGGAGTTTTTGAAGGGTTTTTTTTTCTTTTTATGTGGTATGTCTTTTTAAACCAAATTAAATTAAACATTCCTACAAGCAACAAACAAAAAGAGGGATTTTATCCAAATGTAGTAGTACGTCCAATATTGTGTATTCTACAGGGTGTCCCCTCTCAACGGTGGCCAATGGCTAATTTCTAAACCGTTGGTCATAGACATATACAGGGGTTGGACAAAAATATGGAAACACCTTTAAAAAAACACGTTTCCTTGCCTAGTATTGTGTACGGTACCCGTTGTTATTCAAAACAGCTTGCAGTCTTCTCGGAATGGATAAATACAGTTTCTGTATGTTTGCCAAGGGAATATTGTACCATTATTCCTGCAAAACGGTGGCAAGTTCAGATAACGATGTTGGCGGTGGATAGCGAGAACGCACTTTCCGCTCCAATGTAGACCACAAAGGTTCGATAATATCAAGTCTGATGACTTTGGTGACCTGGGGAGATGTGAAAATTCATCCTCGTGCTCAGAAAACCAGTCCTGGACAATGTGAGCTGTGTGAACGGGGACGTTGTCGTCTTGGAAGATACCATCATCATTGGGGAACAAAGCTTGTACCAATGGATGGACTTGATCGGCCAAAATGTTCACATAAGTTTGAGCAATAATACGTCCTTACAGAGTTATCATGGGGCCAGAAGATAACCACGATATGGCTGCCCAAACCATCACCGAACCCCCGCCATGTTTCACTCTTGGCAACAAGCAGAATGTATTATAGGCTTGAGATGGCGATCTCCAGACGTAAACTCGGCCAGGAGTGGGGAACAATGTAAAAGAAGACTCATCAGACCATATTACCCTCTTCTACTGCTCTATAGTCCAAGTTTTATGACTTAAACACCACTTTTTCCTGTTACAGGCATTAGCATTACTGATGGATGGCTTTTCAATTGCAACACGGCCAGCAATTCCCTATTTATGAAGCTCCCTTCTAATTGTTTTGGTACTCACAAGATTTGGTAACACGACATTCATTTCAGCAGTAACTTTTGCAGCTGTGGACTGCTTATTTTTCGCGATAATCCTCCTTAATGATCGTCTGTCACGATCACTCAGCACACACTTTCGTCAGCGCTGTGATTTAGCGAATGATGATTTTTCCGCATTTCAAATACGCGGAATAAATCTTCGACACAGTACATCTTGAAACACTAAAAACCTCGGCTACCTTGCTTACAGAAGCACCCACCATAAGCGCGCCAACAATTTGTCCACGTTCGAAGTCTGTTAACTCTGACATAATGCAATGAGAATCTCACATAACAGTGCTCCAACAACGACTGAACGGTGCAGCGCTTTTACGAAGTTGTATAGGTGGCGTCAGTAGGCGAAAACGCCAGTGCCATCAACATAGTTCATTATAATCAATCTTTCTTTTCAAACATGCATTTTAAAAGGTGTTTCCATATTTTTGTCCAACCCCTGTAGTTCCAATTGCAAAAATGTTTTAAAAAAGACAAAGAATTGTTTTTTAAGCGATTTTGGTCAAAAAAATGTTTTACTAAAAAATTACGAAAATTAAAATTTTATACGGTCCCCCGGTCCTATAAGTGATATTTAGTAAAATGTTTTCAACACTCTAGCAAGTAATACAGAAAAGGTCCTATTCATGTAACATTAAAATTGACCAAGTTATGAAACTTTAAATTTCATGACTTAAACCACTTTTCTATAACTGAAAACGGATGAGTTCGACTGAGCATTAAGGGAACGTACACTAAGTGCTTAAAGTATTATAAAGGGAGTCGATTTCCAACGCTGTTCAAAGGCTACTTCCTAAACTATTGTCACAGACATATAGTTCCAATTACAAAATGTTTTAAATGAGCGATTTAACTGAAGGCGCTGTCACCGTATAAGTTTTACGGTAGTGTTAATTATAATTAATTAACTTCTAGATTGGTTATTAAAATAACTGAAGACATGAATTTCAAAATTCTCTTTATTGAAAAAATCAAATTTTGGGAAATAGCGAAAAAACTTTAAATGCATCTATTGATTTTCATTATAAATTTTGAGATTGCATTGTTACAGTAGTGGAGGTTTGTATAGACTGATAGAGAAATCAAAAAGCAATAAGTCGAGTTTTGAAATTCATATCCTCAATTGTATTTTTACGTATGTTTTATTTTGTAAGCAAATGAAGATGATTCTTTTCGTGATTTTATTTTAAAAAGGTATGTTATTTTGATAAGCTTTTATTTTATTCATGGTTTTCGTATATAAATTTTCCTAGTTCAAAACTTATATTCAAATTTTAACTCCCTTCCAAATATCTGATTAAGGTTCAATACCCATACTTATTTAAACCCGATGACAATGTAATATTAATACGATTTTAGGTGCGTTCCATTTATTTATTTTATAGAACTACATCAAATTCTATTAGGTTGAGTAATCTAATAGAGCTTTAAATATGTATTATTTTGTAACGATTTGTGACTGTTGCTTTTCATAGTTTAATTTAACCTTCCAGCGAGCGCGCTATATTTTTTTGCATGAGCAGGCGCGTGTCGTATTTTTTACGACAAAAAGTTTTCCCATATTTGCGCTGTTATAAATCCAAGACATTTCGCAATTATAATATAAGTTAAATTAAAAAACAGTTTTTGCATATCAATGGATCAAATTAAACTTTTATTATAGTTGGAAATATAAAACAATACACTTTTTTAAGATAAAAGGAAATATTGACAAAATTTTAACATGAGAAACAACGAGATAAACAATAATACCACATAAAAAGGATGTGAAAATCAAAAAAGGATATAGATTATAAGAGAAATAATTATATTTTATAAGTTTTTAGTCACTAGCATCACTCTCCAGACATTCAAGGCATCGAATTTTTGTAAGAGAAAGTTGCTTGCAGGTATATCTGTTGCATATATAGCATTTCATTGATGCTGATGATCTTCTTCTTTCTTTTACACACACACCGCAAGTTCCGCGTTTCTGTACTTGTTGTTCTTGCGTTCCCTCTTCTTCAGTACTTGCTTCAGAAGGTAAGGCATAATTAAGACTTAGAAATGTTGTAATATCACATGGTAAAGAACGAATTTTGGCTCGAGCTGTAAGGTGTTCTTTCATAAGTCCCAGTGCTAAGTTTTTCAAGAAAATTCTTCGAATTGGAGGATTTTTTGCAGGTTTTGATAGCATATATAAAATTTGTGCATTTATTCCGGCAATATTCATAAGGCTGTAAAAGACTGCACATGGCCATCTCCTTGTAATCCGCGAAACAGAGTATGTAGCGCACATTTTGTCGACAGTATCTACTTTACCTTTTGTAGAGTTGTAATCCAAGATAATTTCCGGTTTACCTGTATCTTTGTCAATATTTGATGTGTCATGCATTGTAGACAGGAGTATGACAGCTTTGTTCTTTCGAGGGACATAAGAAATAAGAGCTTTATCTTTTTGAAAACCGAATATTGTCGATTTAACCACCCTTTCCTTGCATGGCAAGGAAAAGGTGGTTAAACTTTACGAATATGACGTGATTGACTTTATGATATGACGTGATATATGATTTACGACGTGTCGTAAACTTTACGAATATAGCACAGCTCTGCATAAAACCTACTGCGAAGCTGAAATTTAACCTCGGAAATGGATCACACCCATTTCATCGCAAAGGGAGGGGACCCATAAAGGAATAGGAATGACCTTGAAGCACTTTCGATACAGTTTGTGAAAGCAGTGTAATATTCCGTTTGTCGTAAAATTTGCGCAGGCACGCCCGCTGAAAGGTTAACAAAATTTCTGTTATTTTTTTACTTATATTTTTAGCACAAATTGCACATTTTAATTTAACATGTAAATGTCAAAAAAAAAAAAAAAATTCAGAAACAACATTGTAAAAAAAAATTTTACTCTCAATGTTTAAAGTTAAATTTTCTATCTGATGTTTATTTTTATTTCCAGTAAATTTGTGACTGACCCCTATTTTGCAGCAAAAAATATGCTTCTACTTTGACCAGCTATAACTCGGTCAATTTTGATCGCAGAGGAATGGGACTTTTTTGTCTTACTTGTTAGAGTAGTGGTAAAAAATTTCTAAATATCACTTATAGGACCGGGGGACCGTATAAAAATTTAATTTTCGTAATTTTTTAGTAAAACATTTTTTTGACCTAAATCGCTTAAAAAATAATTCTTTACCTTTTTTAAAGCATTTTTGCAATTGGAACTATATGTCTATGACCAACGGTTTAGAAATTAGGCATTGGCCACCGTTGAGAGGACACCCTGTATAGTGACACTAATCAATGAATATATGGATACAACCCCTCTTGTTTTTGCTTCATTTTGGGAATAATAGATTTTCAACTTATTCTATTGACGATTATTTTCAGAATTTTCAAGCTATGATTTCACGACTTTCACAAAAGCTGCTCTATAATTTAACTAACATAATATACAAATGAAATTTTGATATCGTTGACGCATGCGCAGTGAAAAATTATTTAGTAAACCTACTCATTTTTCATACAATTTTTATTATTTTTTATTTTTAATTACAAGGTAATATGACAAATAATATTGTGTGCAATATTATTTGTCATATTTTCAGAAAAGAATGTTACTTTATATTAAGAACTATGCAAATTATAAGCAAAAAACATGGCAAAATTTGGGGCCATTTTTATAAAAACTTTCTTTTCTTTACGAGTATACATGCTATTCGCATAAAAATGAACACAGTTTATTACAATAATGCACCTAGTCATAATCTGTAGTTTGAACGCTTTTGTTACATTAGTTTTGACAGAGTTATCCAAAAGATATTTATTCTTTTTAATTTATTGACGGTTCCCTATGGAGTTTCGGGAAAAAATCTTCACGGAAATGTATGAATTGTACTATTATATTTATACACTAAGAGTTTCGGGATAATTCCTCATGTATTTTTCTAGATATTCAACAAAATGTCTAAAATCGCAAATGGACGCTCATCAATGGCCATGTAGTGTATATACAAATGGATCCTATAAAAAGCTGCACAAAGTAATTCGAATCAAGTCCTTGCCGGTTATGAACAGTCATAGCATAAATTTGTTTTCTAAATTATTTATTAAAGTATTTTAGTTATCTTATTAAACAGTGCATCTTTATTAAAGTATTCTAGAAGTGTTTTAAAATGTTTGATTATCCATTCCTCACGCATGATTTTCTTTCTTGTTGCTTATATAGATAAATATCGAATACAACATACATTTTTCTAAAAATTTCAGAAAAAATAATTAAACACTCAGACAACTGAAAGCTATAATGTAATATCCTAAATTACTGTTTAAATCCACATAAAATGTTATATAGTATACTTAAAAAGGTGAATTTATAGTGTTACATATTACACAAAATTTTAAAGCAGACTGTTGTGCTTCATGCATGTATGCTCGAAGTACCGGGCTACATAACTAAAACTGTAGGTCATAATCACTGCCAAAATAATAACTAACTGGCGATTAGAGCTCCCTCGCTCAGCCCACCCGCTATACGAGCACATTTTCGCTTCCTGCAAAACAGGAAAGCAATGTTCTGCAGGGGCTTAAAATGTGATGCATTGGCTCATCAAGAGAGCTTTCCTGCAGTTCCCTTCGACATCATCTCGAAGTTAACGACCAACCGTGTTCTACACTGCTAAAGGCCCCGCATAAATGACTCAGTGAATGTAAATATTTACGACCATCGAAGGAGAAGAATAAAAGTAACAGATGGCCCGTTAGAAAAATGCTGCCTTCCAGACATAAACCTTCTGCTAATTTTTTTCTTTTCTTTTCTTTTTTTTTTAAATGGCTAGCTAAATCTGTCTATGTCTATAATTTTGCAAAAAAAAAAAAAAAAAAAAAAAAAAAGAAAAGAAAAAAAAGAAAAAAAGGGGGCTATTTGTTTCTGCTTATTATTTTCACTTATGTAACTGATAATTTTCATTAATATTTAAAAAACAGAAGTGTGATCCCTACAGACGGACAAACTAATTTAAAAGGGGAAAAAAAAAACAAAGGGCGGGTGTACTTCGGTCAGGTGAAACACTCATTTGCTAATGGTAATTCAATGAGGATTTTTCTTTTTAAATATAGCTCGCTTACAATTGAATTTTTTTAATGATTTTCTTTTTATGCATTGGACAGCTGTGGTAGCTCTGTACAAATAAAAAAATTGCTTTTTATTTTTTCGATTTTGTTTGCAGGGTTTTTTTTTTTTTTTATGTGAACGCTTTCACTTTCGAAACCGGTTCCGAAAGAGAAAGCGTCCCAATTAAAAATATCTGTAAATAAAATTTTTTAAAATGCAAAACGGCCTTTTTACAGACCTTCCTCAGTTTTTCAATGTAAAGAAAAAAATCACTAAAAGATATTCAAATGTAAGCGAGATACAAAACTCTCATTGAATTACCATTAGCAAATGAATGTTTTTGCCTGACTGAAGTAGCCTCTTAAGAGCTTTTTAAAAGGTTGTTTCAAGCTCTCCGATCGCTAACATTAAATGCCAAAACGAGGTGCATTTTAAAAAATTGTATTTTTAAATTTTTAGAGTTTTAAAACTTTTGTAATGAACTTTGAAATTTCCATTTGTTAAAATTTTGTCATCTGCTTAAAAATATTTAAAATTCAAGAAGACAGTTTTTAAAAACATACTCGAAGGCACTTGACTTTATTCAGTTTTCAGTCTTTCTTTAACTCTATTAACATATATTTACTTTTCTTTATTAAAATGATATGCGAGGAATGGTCTTCAGTTATGAAATGGTATGCTACTTTTATGCGAATACAAAAGATAAATCTTCTTTTTATTAAAATAATTTTATTTTATTTTATGTGTCTGTATGGTGGAGGGGGGGGGGGGCGGCACTTGAAAATTGAAGTACACAATTTTGTCAAACTGTTTCTTAATTTTATAATTATTTTTAATCATGACGAGACTTAATCTTGCCATCCTAAATACACTAAAAATACTGATATTAAAACATCACCATAAACCATAAAAAAAAAAAATGTTGCATAATGAATTCTTTCTTTTTTAATACAGTTTTATGATCACATATGTTTAAACCTTGATTTGAACCTTGTTGACACAGTTTTACCCTGTTGACACATTTGCATCACGTGTCAATTGAGGAATCTATTCATTTATTATTTTTTAATTGAGGGATTCATACAAAAATTCTGAATAGCAACTTTTGCTTTCTTTAGTGATAGACGTTTCCTGATTAACATAAAGCAAAAATTCTTTCGAAATTCCTTATTAAAGAAAGATTTACTCATACTTTGGAATTTCTTAATAATAATAATAATGGTAATAATAATTACTGATTCACTATAGATTCAAATGAGTTAATTTTTATTCTAGCTTCATACAAAATATAAAATTCCAGAAAATACAGAATGATATTTAGTAAAAAATTACTATTACATTGACAAGACAATTAAGACAAAATTACTCCCATTTATCTAACTCTAAAATTAACCGAATTATATAACGTTGAATTTCATGTGTGGCGACCATCTTGCGCGGTCAGTAAAACGAGTTTCTCGCAGGAAGCGACTGAGGTACCCTTTTGCTCGGCGGATAAGACGCTCGCTTACTGACCGTGGGATCTCCGGTTCGAACCCTGCCTGGGCACCGTCACTTGCATTGGTGACCTCGGACAAACGAACACACTTCTCCACCTTCGCTCTAGTTCAACAGATGGCAGCACTGAAAACACCTCCAGCATCCAAAGCCTGCGAAACGCTCGCAGCACGAAAGCCTCTGTAACGCTCAGAGCACACGACCAAAGCCTGTGTAACGCTCACAGCAGCAAAAGCCTGCCACGCCGCGCATCATCGAGTGGTCACACGTGCAATCGGCGGCAGCACAACAACGACAACGCATCTGGCACGCGCCAGCGCAACACGAGTGCATATCGCTCGTCCAACGTCAACGCGACGTTCTTCTCACTGGGGGTGGAGTACTGTGGCGACCATCTTGCGTGGTCAGTAAAACGAGTTTCTCGCAGGAAGCGACTGAGGTACCCTTTTGCTCGGCGGATAAGACGCTCGCTTACTGACCGTGGGATCTCCGGTTCGAACCCTGCCTGGGCACCGTCACTTGCATTGGTGACCTCGGACAAACGAACACACTTCTCCATCTTCGCTCTAGTTCAACAGATGGCAGCACTGAAAACACCTCCAGCATCCAAAGCCTGCGAAACGCTCGCAGCACGAAAGCCTCTGTAACGCTCAGAGCACACGACCAAAGCCTGTGTAACGCTCACAGCAGCAAAAGCCTGCCACGCCGCGCATCATCGAGTGGTCACACGTGCAATCGGCGGCAGCACAACAACGACAACGCATCTGGCACGCGCCAGCGCAACACGAGTGCATATCGCTCGTCCAACGTCAACGCGACGTTCTTCTCACTGGGGGTGGAGTACTGTGGCGACCATCTTGCGCGGTCAGTAAAACGAGTTTCTCGCAGGAAGCGACTGAGGTACCCTTTTGCTCGGCGGATAAGACGCTCGCTTACTGACCGTGGGATCTCCGGTTCGAACCCTGCCTGGGCACTGTCACCTGCACATGATTTAAACCAATTTTCCACTTCTACACACAAATGAGTTTCGAGGGAACGTACATAAAATGCCTTAAAGTATTAGAAGAATTTATTTCTCGTGTACATTTTTGAATTGCAGCTGTAGGTAAGTTTTGATTAGATAATTTTATAGCATTTTAAAATATGTACCATTTTGTGAAGAACTTGCGAATACTACTTTTTACCATTTCATTTAGCAAAAATTATGTTATTTTTTAAAACTTATATTTTTAGTGCAAATTTTATAGTTTTTTCTTTTTTTAATATGTCAGAATGCAAATAAATTTCAAATTGATACTGTAATGTTAATGTTACTCTCAACTATTATTATTATTTTTTTTATACTTGGCGATTATTTATATTTGTAGTAAATTTGTGAATGAATTTCGCTGCAAAAAGTTGTTTCAACTTTGAATAGCTATTATTCGGTCAGTATTAAGGATCCTGTCCCTGCAAGCGAAGACACTCGTGAACTAAAGCTATTCCTATAGGGAGATTATTTTCTAATAACTCATTCGTAATCGACATTTTTAAATAATTTATTTTGCATTGGATAGCTGAGGTCCTTCTTTACATGGTTCTTTTTTCACTTTTTCTATTTTCGTTGCAGATATTTGTTAGAATGACACTTTAATTTTTGAAACTGGTTTTGAAAGTGAAAGTAAAAAATATCTGCAACCAAAATAGAAAAAGTAAAGAAAAATCAAATAAATAAATAAACAAAATTTCGAAATACAAATGGCTTATTAAAAAATAACTTCATTATAGGAATAGCAATAGCTTGTGAGTGTCTTCGCTTGCAGGCATAGGAACCTAAAACTTTTTTCTCTTACTTCTTAGTGTAATAGGATATTTTTACTAATGAACGAAGGATCGCATACAAATTTTAATTCTATAATAGCCATATCACACGGGAGGCTTTCGCTCAACTTTTCCCCCAACAGAACATTTCAATGAGCAAAACTTGATTGACCTTGATGAAGATGAGAATTTTGGCGGTTATTTTAACTCATCGAGCATTTTCCATGTCGCCCGGGAAATGTTGAACGTTCAGTCAGCGCTGATCATTTGAACCAATAGGAGCGAAGCGAGAGTTCGAAGAACCTGTTTACGGAGTACGCAGTGGCTGGAAGAACATGTTGGGTCAAATGATTTCTGAAATGTTTGTTGTTTATCATTCTACGTGTGATACCGCTATCATTTAAAGAAATGTTTTTTTTTTTTTAACACAAATCACTGTTTGAAGTATTTCTTTATCTCATTTAAAACATTTTTGCAATTGAAACTATATATATGTAAGTCAAACTGTTTAGGAATCAGTCATTGGACATCGTTGAAAGTGAATAACCTCTACAAAGTGTAATATTCTATCTTCTGTAGCCTTAGTACGGTCAGTGTTAGTAACATAAAACTATTGGACGTACCAATTCCTAAAACTTTCTTTTAGCTCATGCATCTTAATATTTCAAAAATGAGTTACAAATGTTAATACTTCAAAATTATTAGTTCAATATTACACCAGCTTTCACTTTCATAAAAAATTTCTGCTTCAATCAACCTTTCGGATTAAAAATGATTTAATTTAGATCATGGTATTTATTAAATAAATCGTTTTTCCTTATTCTGGTGTGATCAGCTACTTGTAAAATAGCCGGCTTAATACTGCGCGAGTTCTGTCGCTGTATGAGTCGCCGATGGACAATAAAATTACGAAAAATCGAAAAAATATACAAAATCGCTATTACAGTGCCCCTTTCTCGTGAAATATTTCCAAAAAAGAAAGTTCTGCAGGTCATACCCCCCCCCCCCCCAAAAAAAAAAATCTTTCAATTTTTTGCATACATTGGTTCAATTATTATACATTTTTTGATGATGCAATAAAGAAAATGGCACAAAATCCCATCCAGCGGAATATTTTCGAATTCAAGGAGAAACTGGTGACCAAAGCCAAAAAAAAAAAAAAGTTTAATTCTATGCATAATCTACTTATAATAAAATGCGACTGGAGAAAAGTGTAGGAACGATCCCGAGCCGAACCATTCTGATCTGTAAAACCATAGCTAAACGCCATGTTAGACTTAATTGAAAACCGATGCTAATGACAGCTAAATGATAATTTATTCCACTTAAAATGATGTTCAGAATATTCGCATGTAAAACATGTATATCATACCCACTTATAATACATAAGATAACAGCAGAAGTGTAAACTGATAAGGTTTTTATCGTCTAAGAGTACGATTGTATTTTATCGACTCTCAGCGCTGTCTCAATTTCATCACACTATTGTAGTGCTGCCATCTATGAACTATTTTAGAAACATTTTGGGGGATGTTATAAAAGATTAAGCATTCGCTCTGGGAACAATGGGAAACAAAGGACTCACAAACGTGTTTTTAAAACATTGTGCTACTCAGCGGTTGCGGATTTTAATTTTAGTTTTATTAATTTTTTAAGATGCCAGCATTTATCCGCCTAATTTTTTAAATTTTGTTTTCTATTATAAATAAAATAAGCTTTTTTCCCATCAAATTTTTATGGATATATAAGATATTATCATGACTGCATTAGTAAAACTGAAAATTATTTTTTCACATGCTCTTAAATCAAAATTTTGTCTGCTTTGATGTAATTAATATATGTAGTGCATGATATTATATATTCCTTACACTTAAATGACATTTGATAAAATATATAAATTTCGTGTACAATGCAAGCAAATTTCGAATGGATATAATCTAAGCTTTTAAAAATACTTGTACATTTAATTTAAATTTTAGAAAATAATTAATAATAATAATAATTTTGGTTTTCACAATTTACGGATTGAATTTTTAAAATTGTATAGCTGATGTTTTTAAAAATTGATTTTGATTTAAATCAATGCCTCCTGCGTCTGCTATTTTCTATAAGAAATTACAATTTTTTTAAAAGCTGTTTTGTTTATATTGTTGGGTCCTTTTTTTTTTGACTACTACAGATCATAAATTAATTAATAAAAAAAATTCATTCAATAAAATTGTTTTTTCATATAAACATTACTATATAAACAATCATTTCTACACTCGATTTCTTAATTAGTTCAAATATTTCATCTACTTTACTAATGAGTTAGTTGAGATCCGGACTAGACTACCTTCTATATGAATTTTGTTGTAATTTAAGATAATCAAAACAAAAGGAGATTTCATAAGGATAAATACTATTAGATAACACAAGTTAAGTTAAGAAATTACAGAAATAAGAAAGATTACCAAGATAAAATTTAAAACTAATAAAAAAAAATGCATATTCATTAAGTTTCTATACATATTAATGATTTCCAGTAGGTAATAATGATAACACAACAAAATTCTCAATCTGTCTAGATCTCAGATGTAGCATATAAGGATCTGTAGCAGTGAACCCAATATTTTGCCAATGTTGTTTTATGGGATATCAAACTCGAATAGATAACTTTAAAGCTCAAGACCTTTGTTAAAATTTCAAAAAATAGAAGAAAGACCCTGGAATCTCCCATCTATTTGTGGGGAGCAAAGAAAGAAAAATTTTTTTTTACAAGCAATAAGATTTCTACAACAAAAAATACAAGCATCCCATAATACAACAATGACATTGAGACCAGAGAAGGTATAGTGTTAGTACTTCTATCTTAATTTCTACATATTTTTATTCATAAGATAAAGTAATTTATTTTAAATCAGGTGAACTTCTCAACAGTTTTGCTTTAAAAATTCTACTATTGTTAAATACCTTTACTCAACATTAAGATAAAAGAATGTTAATTGATCAATGCATATATGACTTCTAGTCTGCTAAATTACTTTAAATTCTGAGTATAACGGGTAAAGGTTGAAATTATTTTTACTTTTAAATATTCGGAGAAACTATTTTAATTTCATGGCATTACAAAATTTAGTATAGTTATTTTGACACTATTGAAATTAAAATTCAAATAAACTTATATCAAGGTAGGATAAAAAAATAAAAAAAAAATTATACTAGAGTATATCTTTGTTTAATATACATTTTTTTTTTTTTTATAAAGGATATATCAAATTAAAATCATCACTCTTGAATTCTTCTAAATATACTCTCTTTTATTTAATTCAACATAAAAAAAAAAAACATCAGAATTCACTAACATGAGTTTTGTTGCAAACATAGAGAAATATTAATTCATAACAAGAATATTCACTAGGTTAAAAATAGATTAAAAACAAATACAAAATACATTTCTTACCTACAGCTATTTCTACCATTCACCCATTTAGGGTATTTTCATATGTATATTTAACGTGGATCACAAATTTTCCTTGCACCAGAGCACTTTTTTATACTAATTTATGACGTTTCTGTTGCCCAAATTAGACTTGGAGTAATCTTTGAAAAACAGTCTCCACTCTAACATCCCTTCGTCTGAAACAGTACGCTGAGCTACGGTAACTTCATGAGGGCTTTGCGACATAATCGCCTATCATCCATCAGCGACACGAATCGTTAGGCTGAGATTTTCGGCTCTTGGGTATCCACATTTTACACTGAGAAATATTTGAGACAACAAAAACAATCTTGGACGTTCACTGCCACATGCTAACAGTCATTTGCCGCCAAGGGCCATTTATTCCGCTGCTCTCGGTAAAGGCTTCCGTTAAGCACGTATCTCAATAAGCCTTAAGAGTGCGGGAGCTCGGGAAATCAATTGTACTTATGGTCTACTCAACTGCAACATGTAGGATATTTCAACTTAAAACGAGGGGCTCCGATCCCTTTTTTCTAGACCAATAGTTCGGAAGGGACATATTTCTTCAGCAAACTCTCAGTTATAGCTGGCAGGCAACACTTCTGCGACTTCCACTTAGCGTATCTTTGGGAGTAGTGTCGAAAAATCGTAGAATTCTTTTTTTGGCCTCCCCTCTCCCAGATCAAAAACAGGGGAGGGGGGGGGGACAGAACTTTTGCATCTCTTCCACCAGATGCTCTCTGTACGACTCCTATCACCAGGACTGACCTTTTTTTCAAAAAACCAATTGCACGTAAGCCTCTAACATACGGGGGTACTTTTCTGGGAACACGGACGCATCCCCCACTTTCCCCAACCAAAAGGGTGACTTCCCGTTGGTCAGTGCGCAAATACCAAATCCAATGTCCATATAAGGACATGTTTCTATATCTCAATCACGTGACTTACATGAGGTTTTTCACAGGCAGGTGTTTTTCAGCTCCCGTTCCCATGAAATCTACAGCAGGGATTCCAAGTATTGCACACAAAAGGAGTAACAGGCACGGGGATATTTTTATGGTCGAAAATGTATCTCGCTCTCTCTCTGAAATGACACTATACAATTTTTTATGGGTCATAAAAAAAAGGAGTGTACTTTTAGCAATATTACCCAGGGCTTAAGAAACTGTGTGTGTGGCCAATTATTATAGGGACGCTATTTATTGTCTGACAACTCATAGCTTGGGAAACACACACATCTTTAATCTTAACAAAAGGGCTTTTAGCAATTACTGCACTTCTCTGCCGAGCAGGGATTTTATGCAAGTCTTAAGGGGAGGGGGTGTGCTTTTCTTTCTAACATTCACCAACGCTTGCGAAGGCGTGGGAAAGGAAAAAGGAATCACAGGAGTATTAAGGCCTGTGCGTATCTAGAAAAAAAAGGAAAGAGGTGTTTTGAATTTTGAATAATTAAAATTTTAAAGAGAAGCAGTAATAAAAAAAAAAAAACTGTAACAATATTAACTGCGTCTAGATGGCACCAAATCCATATTTAAAAACAAAACACGAAGCTTCGTAATCGATGATTAAAAGCATCGAACTAAGAGTCTATCATATATCCATGACTAAAACCGAGTCATACTTTTAATAAAGAATGTATTTTAAAATTTAAAATATTTCAATATTTAATTTTAATGTTGTGTGAAATCTTCAAAAATTGAGTTTTATTTTACTAATTATTATTATTATTGTAATAGATACAAATGTTAATTTCAAAACAAATAGAAATTTGTTTTGAAATTAACATTTGTTCAAAAATTAAATATCATGTAAAAAAAAATCTTCATCATTTGTATTTGTTGAAATTTATTGCTATTTTTAAAATGTGCTTTTCTGCAACAATAAAATCTTCATTCCTCTTCAATAATAAAATCTTCATTCTGTTTGTTTGTATGAAGTATTATGAAAATGAAATGCAAGTGAAAATTCCGTCATTTTTGACGTGGGTTATATACTAGTTTTATATAGTTTTCGATGGTACAATAATGAAAATGGCACAGAAATCACTATTAAGTGTCGCCTTCTGGTAGAATTTTTTTCAAATTCAGAGAGGGCTTGCTTGCCATAGCCACAAATATACATAAAATATTTGGTTCAATTCTATGTTTAACTCAACACACTTTTCGATGGCACAACGATGAAAGTGGCATTAAAAACCATTGTTACAGTGTCCCCTTCCGGCACAATATTTCTAAATTGAAGGAGGACCTGATTGCCATATCAAAAACATATATAAAAAAATTAGCTATATTTCCTGAATAACTTCATACGCTTTTCGATGGTACAATGGCGACAAACGGATACACGAACAGACGAAAAAACGGACACATGTACACACGGGCAGATAAATATTTTATACAAACACATATTCTCTGAGATCTCTGATCCCTAAAATGTGTGAATCCGTCGAAACCCGGAAGTTGAAAAAAAATTTATTGCAATATTTTCTTGTATTGAAGACAGAAGAAAGTAAAAGTCGTGGGATATCGGAGTTCTGAAGTCCTCTTTTAGAATTTGTGGAAAGCAGAATTCTTATCTTTCTCCCACGGTTGTTTTTAAAAGAATAAGAATTGTGATTTTTATACATTTTTGTTACACTGCGTATATAATAACAAATTTTCTATTTTAAATAGATTTCAAAGGACACGAAAATCATGAATCGTTGTCATGGGATGGGGGAATATTTAGGATTAATAATTATTTCTGTATAAGGAGAGATTTTTAAATGAGAGAGTTATTACAATAACAATTAATAGAGAAAATTATCACAATTTTTAAATTTTATTTACAACTTTCTTCAGCGCACTTTATGTTTTGGATTCGTACAGCCCTTGAAATCAAATTGCCGGGTTTGAGCTTCGAAACATTACGTCAAACTTCACCTCAATTATCCTTTTTTAGTGCATCGCCATTTCTGTTATTCTTGTTAGCATTTATTACTAATTTTCAATTAATTAAAAGTAAAAAAACCAAAAACGGAATAATTAATGCATAATGAATGATTTGTTTTTTTCCTGATTACTATTACACATTTTCAAGTTAAATTTATATAAATATCTTACGTATTTTATTGCTATCATCTTTAAATTTTCTAAAAATTATTTATTGTACGAGGACAAGTTGTGTGTATTTAAATAGTAACGATTATTTTTGGAGAACAAATTGATACTAACAAAAAGAAACTAAAAAGAATTCATAGAATCGCAGTTATTTTTAGACAACAAAAAAATGAAAAATATCTAGAGAAGGATTTTGATCCTGAGATTAACTTTCAATGCTGTAACTGGAATTCTGCTATTATTATCCCGTCAATCATCTGATTGGAAATCTGTTATCCTATTAGTCATGTAACTAGCTAAATTCAATTTCTAGTATCATATGATTATGCAAACGAAAATGCAAAAATTAATACAAATATTCACCGCTTTAATCTGAGGTATTATTTCACAGAGTATATATTTAGAAATCAGTACCAGGCTCAGCATATCCAAATGGTTCTTTGATTCTCTCCTCATGGTAACATAAAAAACAGTGCTCATTTCTCGGAAAAGCATTATGAGCACGTTTACATAAATAATGATGTAATGTTTAAAACAATTACAAAAATGTAAATGAATGCAAATTTACAGCAAATAAACTAAGACGATTTATCGAATTAGCAAAAAGGAAATGTGCGGTATTGCATAATTTTATAACGATTTAAAATACTATTGCATTTAAAGAAAAATAAATTAAAATTTTTATTGCATGTATTTTTTGGCTATTCTCAAATCCAAATCCATTGCTTTGCAACTCAACTACGACAGAATTTCCCCCATATTTGATTAAAACTTTATGTTATTCTCCTTCAAATTCGAAGAATTTCATTTTTCACTTTCCTATGCAAATCAACATCTTTCAAAATATAATTTGAGATTTCATGTCTAAGAACGATTTTCTGGAAGGAAAATCATTTGACAGGTGAACAAACATGAGTACACACAGATAGGCTACATAATCACCACACACCAATTCGCAGTCTACTATACAAAGGGAAAAAAATCACATTTATGGAGAAAAGAAATACCCTATTTCAGGTATTTTTTATTTAAGAATAATTATAATTACAATTATAATTATCATGTTTTAAGTTTAAAAAAAGCGTTTTGTAAAAATTTTCTCGATAAAATTTATTTTATTATTCACAAAAAGAGTGTTTTAAAATGAAAATATTACTGAACTCCAAACGTCTCCTTTATGTTTGGAGTTCAGTATTTTGGATGATTGTGATCCTTACCCAAAACACAGGTTACTGACCCGTGGACTTAGAAGTATTACCCATGGCATATAAAGCATGGAATCACTACTCTCTATTTTACTACTACCAACCAAATGAATTATGCTTTTCTATTACAATTAAAAAGACTTGTTATTATTTTTTTAATGAACGATTATTAATATTGATGTGATACACAGACACAGCGGAAGTTACAAAATAAGCTCTCAATAATTATTTATAATTTTTTTTTCAATTTGTACAGGAAAGAAATTTGCTATCATTGCTTGTTTATGCAAAATTCTATGCCTGGCGAGCAGCTTAATGTTAATGGTCGCGGACAATTCAATTTGAGATGCATATAAATACATTCGGTCTTTTTTTTTTATGTGTTCACTTCAAACCAGTGGATTAAATAGTATCTGCAAGAAAACTAGATTTTAAAACCTGATATATAACACTAAACTGCTAAATGAAAGAAAATCTCGGTGAAATGTATTTGCCATTAATATGCATATTCCAGATATTTTTATGTACACAATCTACTATTGCGAAAATTTCAAGAAATTTTATAAAGCTTAAAAGTGTGAAAAACTACCTCAGTTTTGGCACACTACGAGCTATCTCAGCGTGTCCAACTTCGTACTTTATCAAAATATTCAGAAATATGAGATGGAAACTCTCTAATTAAATGAATATTGAATGGAATAATGCATCCAAGTCCAAGATATCAAACCGAAAGCTGCGCAACTGATTAAATGAAGTGGGATACCAGTTTTATAAAGCCTAGTCAAGACTCAAGTTGACACTATGGCCAAGAAGCCAGATTATGAAAGGCCAAAAAATTACTGAAATGGTCTGTTGATAAATGCAAAAAAAGGGGTTTTTTAGAGAGGAATCAAAAATTTGTACTAGTATAGATGTTGATAAAGGAAAATTAATTTGGAGGTTGGAAAATAAAAGGAAAGTGGAAACTGTTCCAATTCCCTGATACAATCCTGATGTTTGGCTGCAGGCCTTTTAAGAGGACTGGAAGCTTGTTTCTTATGAATAGGAATGAGAATTCAGAGAAGCATGTTTCAAGTTTGGAAGATTTTCCGATTCTTACTTTAGAAAACCAATGTTTTTTTTTTTTTTTTTTTTTTTTTTTTTTTTTTTTTTTTTTTTAAAATCAGTTTTATAGGATTTTCCAAACAGTTTAGGCTTAATCATAAAAATTTTAAATGTAAAAAATGTAATGCTTTTCACATATATTAAAAATGCTTATATTAATTTAATATATTTTTTTAGTATTTTTTAAAGAATGGAGTCTGAAAAAGCTTTATACACTTTTGCAAATCAAAAACTTTTCTTTTTAAACAACAACAAAACGTACGCTCAGAATAAAATATTATTGTATGAAGATATGTAGTAGATCTTTTTTTGATATAATGTCCATAAAATATTTTGTTTTGTTATAATTTTTGGTAGACTGCTGAGTATATTAACAAAACTTACAACCTATCGCGATATAATAGCTGTATGGGTAAAAAAGTGGTGTCTCAATATTCACAATTAAACAGGATTTAATTTAATATTTAAAAATAACATCATATTTTGATAAATTTTGACGTAAACTGTCCCCTTAAAAGTTTGGACATAATTGCTTTACATCCTTTAAATGATATTTGAAAAGTTTAATTTAGAAATTCCCTGCAAATTAACTTTCTCGTCAAAATGACGAATTAGGAGGGAAACTAATTTGCATTAAGCATGATGTATGTCTTATATATATAATAAAGAAATAACCTATCAGTACGAAAGATTTGTTTTATTCTAAAACGTTAATTTTTTTTCGAAATTTTAGGAAATTAAGTTGTTTCGGAATTTTTTTCTAACTTTGCGTATTTCCAAAAAGGACATGCACGTTTGAATTAATGCTTATTTATAAAATAATAAATTTTAAAAACTATAGCAATTTTGACATGAATGTAATTAAAAACCCTTGTTAAACTAACATTTTAATTTTTCCCTTAACTCAATACCAAAATTTATTTTGTCTGATATTTTTTGTTATCATTTTTAGTTTTTCTCCTATACGTATACGGATGCATTTTCCGCAATCAATAGTCTTGAATGAATGGCGAAAATTTCAACATATCATTCGTAAGCGTAGCGTATGTCTTTGTCGTTCTTTATTCTTATTACATATTTCGCAAACACACGATGATAATTTTATAAGCAATGTATCGCATTGCACCTTTATTAGGGTTGATTGCGAAAAAAAGTTTCAAATTAAAAACTGTGAATGCTTAAAATAAATTCATTGCCGGAACTTTTACTCTCATAAAACTTTTACAGATATATAAAATTCGTTGTGTAAAATTCTTTAAAATTAATTTAATACTATTAGAATTAAAAGGATATGAAGTACTATTTCATCTAATCTATTATAAATTTTATTCTAAAGTTCAATTTACATGTTGTACTTTATGAATTATGAGAGTTTATAGATTTTCAAAGCAAAATGGAAATGCCCCAAAATTATTTTGCTTCATAAATCATTCCGTATTCATGTCGAATCAGTGTTGAATTCAGACACTTTTGTCCTGGGAAAACTTTTGTGGTTCCGTCGGAGGGGGGGGGGGGGGTGCATTATAGAGTTCCGGAGAAAAATTGCAATTTTTTACCATTAAAAACACAAAATCTCAAATTTCCGGGGGGGAGGGGCATTTCATTTCTTAGGGGGAGGATATTCCTTCCGAGTCACTGCTTGAATTAAACACAGTGTCGAATATTTTATAGGCTGTGTTTCATTTGCGTCGGAACTCAGCTCCACTTCTTTGTTTCAAGTCGCTATTTAAATATTGATTAAAAATCAACAGAAGTCACAAAAAATTATATCGCAAAGCAAACTGATAATACCTTCTATTCGCTGACATCTGTCTAAGATTTTTGGGAGTTATAGGAGGATACTGCGCTCCGTAGCCCAGCGGGACAGCTTTTCTGAAAAACTGAAGCGTAAATTACATTTTTCTTTTCTTCCATTTCAAATCCTTTGTGTTCTTTCCTACAACGGAGCTTATGTATGCGACTTATGCTGGTATTCACTATTTACTCCAATCTCGAAAACTTGGGTCGACGCTAAAATTGTGTTCATCATTAATCTGGTTGGACTTCCGCCGCTATCAGGTCCAATCAGGTAAGTCAGAAAAATTATTTGAGCTTTCAACACAGGTTTTTCTAGGCTGGGGTAGATGGTGAATACGAGCATTAATGTGCCGCTCAAGTTAAGAAAGAATGAGGAGTTTAGCGCAGGATCGAGTTAAATTGCACTTTCTTACACAGACATGTGATATATTCAACGGAATCTATATTTATTTTTAAATATTTAAAACGCCGTTTCATTCCAAAAGTTCATAAAACCTTTTCCGCATAACACAAAAAATTGTATCGCAAAGCAAACTGACAATACCTTCTATTCGCTAACATCTGTCTAAGCTTTCTGGGAGGTATAGGAGGAAAATAACAAGAGCAAATCACAAAGAATTTACCTAAATAGCTTTGTAAAAAGTCGAAATGAAATTGTATAAAAGTTTATTTCGGGCTTTTACCAACTCACTTTGGTAAATACTAAGTACCTTATTTTGGATTCTTACAGTAACATGTATAATTAAATTTCTTAATTTAGATAGCGAATATTTTTAAAGACTCACTATGAAATTTGATTGCACTCGTTAATATTATGCAACATAAAAAATTCTATCATCGAAATGTATACAGTAGCAAAATGCCCTTCTAACATTCTTTTTCCGGAAATTATGGAGATACGAAAGAAAATTATACTTTTGGAGCATTAGCAAGTGCAAATACTCAGATTATTCGGGAGACATTTTGATGTTGTGGGAGAACGAGACATGCGCTTCTCCCCACCCTCGAAATTTATCACTAAACGGAATGAGCCTAAAGGCTCAACCCCCCAAAAAACGGATCCAATATTGACAAAATATTCCTTACGCCCCTTTTAATGTGAAAATTACAGTTGGTTTATGGAAAAAAATTAAACAATTATAAAATAAATTAATTTAACATAAATGTTTAACTTTTTATATCAAGTAGAGAATTTTTAAAAAATCTGTTGTGATAAGAATGTGTAAGGATGATATTTTTAAATGCTCAGGTTTACACCTTTTGCCGATTTTTCGACATCAAAAGCTTCAAACCGAATCAGAACCGAAGATTAAAAAAAAAGAAATAATAATAAATTAATGTTATTTCTGATGGAAGGCTAAATTTTCATTGAGCCGGAAACTAAAAATAAAATAAAAAATATATTTTTTAAAACTTTACTGGAATAAAAGACATTAAAGTTCGAAAAACTGCTTTAAATTGTTCTCACCACCAGTGCTTTTTTTTTCTCTGCCGATCTTTACTTTATCTCACAGCATGGGTAGTAAGTAGACTATCATTTGTTCTGCTTTTGGTAAGTTTTGCCAGATGGGTTCACTCATTCTTAACGAGTATGTTTTTTTTTTCTTTGTTTCTTTATTTTTCCGCTATCCCATTTTCATTCTTAAGGAACTTGATAAAAAACGTTTTTAGAAAGGTTTCCATCTCTTTAGCAGGAACAATTGCATGGAATTACTGTCACATGACAATTTATGCTAAAATCAGGATTCAGTTATAGGCGGGTTCTGTTTTGACATATTTTAATAATGTATTTTTTATTATATTTTAGTGGTGACTTACGACACAAATTCTTTTTAAATTTGTAAAACTTCGTATTTTCGCATATTTTAGTAGGTAAACATATAAAATTTTGGCGGTATCATTAAGCGTTTTTTTTTTTTTTTTTTTTTTAATAAAAATGCTGTTGCACAGTAGAGAAAAAATCCGAGAGTAAATCAAAACTGCAGTTGTAAAAAAAAAAAAAAAAAAAAAAAAAAAGATACAGAGTGAAACTGTTGCTACCAAATGCACACTTTTTTTTATGTCTAATAGAAAAAGTAAATATGCAATGCACATATATTTTTGTTTGAACATAGAAAATTTGGACACAAACTCTAAGTTTTATTGTTTCCACCTAATTAATCATACTTCTTTTAACCTACTTTTTGGAACTGGTAGAACCTCTTCCGTTTATGACAGTTTATATTCGACAAATTCCCAAGCGATTGTGAATCTTAAGAAAGGAAGAAATTCCCTGGCTGTGTACTGTTCTCCCCAGCAAGAAGACACTTTACGCCATTCATTTTACTTGCAGAGATGTATGGCATCTACATAGCGTAAGACAAGCCACATGGCGTATTTCACATATGCACATTCATAGCGATCCCGGTGTCCAAACCGCTTTCTGTTTAATTTTGTTTTTCGTAGAGGACTTTACTGCCCATGAATACGTGGATACTAAATTAAAAACGCGCTAAAAGAGAGATACAATAAGACAGTTTTTTTAAATTAAGGCATACGTTTTAATTTTAGTCAGAAATTAATTATCTACATGCTATTACCTGCAATCTGTAAGAAATGCACGACAAGTGCATGTCATCGATAAACAATGCAATTTTGTTTCGCAAAATATTCTGAACAGGACATTTTTTTAATGGTTTAAAATTATATCTTTCTCTTTAAATTTTATTTTTTAAACAACTATACTGCACTAACGTATGATTTTGGAAAATTAAATTCGTGATGAATATTGAAATATTTGAGTTTGTATTAAAAGTAGTTTACCTCATCATATCAGGAGTTAAGCAATTATTTTGTTATTTTTAATGTCATTTATTAGTTGTTTACTTTTGGTAGCAATTTCGCTATCTATTGAGTAATATTTTAACTAATACCGTGAGAGTATTTTAATTAAGGTATAAATCTTAATGTTTCTTTTATGTGTTTAGCTTGTATTCAGGAATTACCGTAATTTCCGGCGTATAATCCGCGGATCAAACAATTCTTTTTGGACCCAGAAATTTTATTTAGTGATTGAAGACAAATACTTACGACAATATAGCAAGTTACATTTCCTTTTTTAAAATTTCTGGGTCGAAAAATGATTGTTTGATCTGCGGATTATACGCCGGAAATTACGGTAATTGTTTACATGCAATTACATGTCATCTATAAGCAATGGGGCCTTGCATATCATAACATTCTGAATATATTTTTTAATGGTTTAAAGTTAGATCTCTCCCATTAAACCAGGTTCGGAATGGCACAGTTTGGCCCACCTCGCTAGATTTTTGTATTGGCCCACCAACTCTACAACCCCATTGTTAAAATGTTTGAATACTGACTATCAATACGATCTTTTGCTCTAATTCTATGAAGATATTCAAATTCGAGACATATTGGCATCTTTGTAAACATTTATCATATTGGCATCTTTGTAAACATTTATTTTTAATGGGTAATAATTTTATCGTGAAAAAAAATCTTGTAGGAGAGGATGTGGTTAACTTGCTTAATTTTTATTTCTGTTTTGAATGTGTAAACTTTAAACAATTAAAAGGTATATATGTAATAAATAAAAACGTCGGTCAGTGACATCATTAGATTAGAAGATGGCTACTTTTTGAAGGGCTCCTTACATGAATAGGGCATCGCTGACCCTAAACTCTGCACACTGACACCACATAAAACATCACACCATGCCTCACCCGGAATTTGGATCCAGGCCCCTTTGCACAAAAGGCTAACATGCTAATCATTTTGACGTCCAAAAAAAAAAGCCTTAGCAATAGATTTTTCTTTGCACTGTAATAATATATCCTAACTACTATTTCAACTTCTACTGTAATTGAAACAGAATTGTAATTGCGCGAATATTTATTTTTAGTTTTTCATAACGTTATATTAAAGGCCTTTGTGGCATATACTGTATGTGCTTAACTTATAATTAAAAGTAGTTAATGTACGATTATGTTTATTTATTTTTAAATTAAAGAGCATCACACAATCTGACATACATCAGCATTGTAAATTTTATGCTGGAAAGCGTTAGCATTGACCAGAATGTGCTAGAACTATTAAAATTGACGCATACACATTTATTTGAAATTATCAACATATATACACATTGTAAATTTATTAATGTTTGTTTAAAATATCAATATAGTACCTGAAAATTAAAAGTTTGTTTTATACTTACACTATTAACTAATTAGGATGCCAGATATGTGGACAATTCTTTTGAATTCAAAGCAATTTCATCTATTGTCTTAACATAATCATAGTCAAAAGATCGTTGGACATTGAATAGAATAAAATCATCTAACAGTTATTCTAGAGATGAACATAAGCGTTTTTTAATAATTTGAAATGTTGAGAACACTCATTCACAAGATACTTGGAATGAATGATAAAATCAATAGGTAGTTATAAATTATGCACAAGGTTGGATAAATATGAGCATAAGCATTCAATTCATATTTACACGATAATTATAATGCACAAGCTAAGCATTTTTCGCATATAAAAACGCAATCGGTCTGCCAAGTCATATGTTGGTGGAAAACATCTGGAAAATCTATTTTAGTGGTTAATCTGTAGGTTTAAGACTGTGTCTTCCTGCACCCAGAGGTATGAAAACATGGAGGACTGGGAGCAAGAAAATAAAATGGTAAACCTATGAATCAACCGCTAAAATAGGGTTTTCCACCAAGATTGGACTTGGCAGATCGATTGCGTTTTTATATGCGAATCGATTTTCAACTAATTCTGGAATTTCAGTCGTGAACTCGGTGAGGTGATTGTGTTGCCGCCTCCTGATCTATTATTATTTTGGCCCGTTACATCCTTTTGGTCCATCCCGTGATCGCGTTGTAGAGGGTTGATCCAATCCGCCCCTCATTAAACCTTTCAATTTAAATTACCCTTTTAACCCTTTCCGGCACAGTGGTCCCACTCCGGGTACACTTAATTTTAATTCCAAACTTGTAAACGGTACCAAGAACATTTAGGCGTTTTTAGTTTATAAAAAAAAGTTGTATGTAAATTCTGGTGACAGTCAAGAATTTCTCAGTTTACGAACAGAACTTGTCCGTACCGGAAAGGATCTGTATTGGACTAACAGAATTTAAAGAGACTAAAAGAGATGAAATAACTTAGATATTTAAAACACAGAACAGCTTCTTAAGACACCTGTCTTGGATTTTATTCTGAAGAAATTTAATTAATTATTTTGTTTAAATGAAAGCTGTTCATATGTCGATGTGCTTGCACAAGCTATTTTCTAGCTATTCTCATTTTTAGTTTCACCTATCTTTACAAGAATGATTATTAGAATCGAAACATTTTCGACTTCCGGTTTTCGACGGATTTACACGTTTAGTGTTTTTACAATACGTCTGTCTGTGAGCCTGTGAGTCTGTCTGTATGTGACACAAATTTTGTAGACGCTCTATCTCAAGAACTAATTCACGGAATTTAATAAAAATTTATATTCAGTCAGCCCTGATAGCTGAATAGTTTTTGATGAAAATTGCTCAACAGATGACGCTGCTATGTAGCATTTTTCACGATTTTTGCAAATGATCCATGAAAATCCGTGCGTTTGTTCAATTTCAAACATTAAGTCACGAATTTTCATCAAACTTCAAATTCAATTAGTCCATGACATGAATTGACATTTTCTATATTTTGGTTAAAATTGCTCAACAAGTGGTGCTGCTATGCAGCATTTATCACGATTTCCATAATATCCCAATCTTCAGAACTAATATACGGATTTTCTTCAAACTTCAGATTCAGTTAGTTCGTAACATGAATTGACATTTTCTACATTTTAGAGTAAATCTCTCAACAGGTTGCGCTTCTATGCAATATTTTTCACGATTTCCGCAATAGCTCAATCTCGAGAACAATTGCACGGATTTTCTTCAATTTTTAGATTTAGTTAAAAGTTTCTGATTAAAAGTTAGATTTTGTTAAATGTTTTAGTTCTTGACATGAACTGACATTTTCTATCTTTTGGTGCAAATCGGTCTATAGATGGCGCTGCTATGCAGAATTTTTTGCGATTTTCACAATAACTCTATCTCTAGAAATAATGCACGGATTTTCATAAACTTCAGATTCAGTTATTCCTTAATATGACTTCGTGTTGTTTACATTTTGGTTTAGACCTCAACCAAGTCGCACTGCTATGCTGCCTTTTCCACGATTTTCGTCGTAGCCCTATCTCAAGATCGCATGGATTTTCATCAAACTTCAGATTCAATTTGGTGTTGATATAAATTGTTACAAATCAGGTTTCGATGTAAATCCCCCAACAGTGGCTCTCTTATACTGAGTTTTGAATGATATATTAGTTTTTTAGTGATATTAGCGTTATTTTAGTGATAATCAAGAATTAATGCACGGAATTTCATATCATTAAAATTCCCATGGTAGACATAAATTGCCATTTAATTTTGGCACTTTGATAACGAATTTTGAAATATTAACATAGATGAGATAGAAGAAAGTTTTGGGATTGCCACACCCAACTAGTTATTATTAGAATTTAATTTGAAACTTTTTTTATGAACTTTCATCAAGATGGGTTTAAACGTCATATTTAAAAGAAAACTAATATTTTCTTTGAAAAAACTAAATACTGTACCAGAAATGCGTCTAAATAGGTATAAATTTAAGGAACTCGCAGGTACTGAGATTAGAACCCCTAGTCAAGAGTGCGAAAGTTCATATGCAAAGTTGTAGGTGACAAACTTCACTTCAAGTTAGGAAAAATATTTAAAATGTCGTTTTTAATGCATCGGTGTAAAATTACGGAAGGCAGCGATATTGTTTACTTAGCAATTTTATATAAGCTAATTTTCAAATATTTAATTCATCTTATTTAATCAATTCCAAAAAGAATCGTTAGCTGTCTCAACAGCAGTTGATTCGGCCTTAAAATCCGTCAGTCAAAAGGAATTCAGTGAAAACTCGATTACAGAAAATGACCACTGGTCATGTAATTATGATTCAAACTTTCGTAATTTTTTTAAGACGATCAAATTAACTTGTTTTTAGAGTCTGCAGTGCCTGAACGGTGGTTGGCGAGTGTAGCTCATAGGGTATTAAAGCCCCAAAAGCATAGATAAAAAGAAAACCCACCTATTACTTTGCTTGAGTCGAAAGAACTTGTTTATTTATTAATTAGAACTCAAATTTTAATTGATACAAAATACAAGCCTGGATTTTAATTTTATTTTCTTTGAACTCTTCTTTGAAACTTTTAGACATTCTAATTCAGAATGAAATAAAATTACTTCAAAAATTTTATTTATCCACCTTTTACCTTGGCAGCTGTCAAATACACATATGAGGATAATCATCCGATCAATGACCCGTTTCATAAGTTGCGTAATAAAAAGTCGATGATGAAAAATTAACAGAAAAACGTTCACCCCTGTTTCTATTTTTGAGCAACATTTTATCGAAAATCCATAAAGCCCCATGCTTTTGTTGTTGACCAAAGAAGAAAAAGAATTTATTTTTATGTACATTACCGTATTATTTTTTAAAGGATTTCCATAACAGTAGTAGATATTATTAATATTTGGTTTCACAGATTTTAATATTATGAGGCTCAAATGACTTATATAATATCTGATGTGAACATATTATTTTCTGTTCTTATATCAAACTCACAACGATAAATGAAGTATCATACTAAATATTTTTGAACAGGCATTTCACATAATACGCTTGCATTTCGTTAGAAAATATTTGTTTAAAAAATGTAGTTAATTAAATATTAATGAAGAGACGTTTGGTGAACAACATCAGAAAGCCAAAACAGAATACGCTGATAAAGAAATGTTACCTCAAAAATTCGTGCAAAAATAGCAATTTATAAGCAAAAATTTTATACTTGTTCAGTGAATGAAAAAAAAGGATAATTTATGCATAAAAGAGACAAGCTTTTCTATAACAAAATATTAATCCGGTAAGTAAGTCCTAAGAAGTTGTACCCCCTTGGCAGTCCATAGAGACGTTCCAGGAAATTCTGACTTTTAACTTTTATTAATTGATAGTTATTTTAATTTTAAGTTTTGACAAAAAACAATCTACTTTCTCTGGTAAGACTGGGTATATAAAAAAAAAGACTACTTAAAAAATCCAGAATCGTAACCGGACACCATAGAACGAGGTCAACGAACCTTTTCCCATCTACGTGCCAATTTTTTTCAAAATTTTTTTCAAATGCCAACAATAATACCCTCCCCAACCCAGTAATTCCCCCCAAAAATAAATAAATAAATAAATAATGATTCAAAATTATTTATTTTTATTATTAATAGATTACGGTAAATATGGATAACATACCTGAAGTTATTACCAACATGCACATTTAAATTGAATAGTGCATCATATTGAAAAGTCTAATCAAAACATCTTGCCATATCATAAGATTAATTAATTATATAATCACAGAAATAAGGTAATATATGAGAAATAAATACAGTAATCGTAAAAAATATTAAACTCTAATCGAAACAACTTACCAAATGATTGTAAAAAGTATGGTAATACATGGCGTTGATTTTGACATTTTAAGGATGCTAGTAGTTTTATATTGGATGTAATTTTATTTTAAAACAGACACACAAACATAAAATAAATATTTAAAAAAATTACGACTTATATCTGTGTAACATTTGTTTTACACATATTGTTGAAAGTTAAATTATTAGTTTAAAAATATATTACAATGCATAAAGAAGAAATTAGCAAATAATAATAATAATTATAAAAAAAATATCAAAAGTCTATTAAGAAACACTGTTAGCTCTTTGATTTTCGTTAATTCATTTTTTTGTAATCATTTCATAAGTTTTGCAAAATCTTTTTTATTAAAAACTAATAAATAAATAAAAGCTTTTTAAAGTACGTAACGACACAGTGACTTAGCATTTTGGTGTTAATTTCTTTTTCATCGAGTTCGTTATCACTCTCATTTAACTCATTATCACAAAATGTTTGCATCTTCTAGCAATTAGCAATTACCATTTGTATAAAAAAGGTAAATTCAAAGCATAAAGTGACAGACGTCAAGATTTATTAGGATTTTTTGCACCGATATACTAATCATTTTAGTTTTAACTTTAATAAATTGGAGTTTTATGTAGAATTGTGCTTTAAGCGAGTGACAGTTTAAGTAATTTAAATAAGAAAAGAGTAAAGTAATTAAGCAACTTAATGCGATTTCTGATGTTGCATCTTGGATGCTAAATGATTGACACCGGGCTCATAATTGGATATTTTTAATAAAACGCATGATAAACTGGACTCATCTGGCAAGTTGATTCGATTTGAATTTCTAATATTGTTCATCTCTGAAAATGATTCGCAAGCATAAGTTCAAGGAAAGATTGTCAGATGGCAAACGCTAACTTATTTAAGCAACTGTAGTCGTCTGGAATCGAATTCCAAGAAGACATAATTGTACTATCAGCATTTTTGTTTGTGATGCCTGATAGTCTGTCTTTTTCGATCATCTCCAAATCGTTTCTTAATTTGACAAATTTTTGAGTCCATACTGAACTGGATTGGCAGTCGATAAGTTTCATTTCAATTTCTGAAATTTTCTACCTCTGGAAAACAATCAAGTTCAATTTATCAAAACGAATCACATCTGAATAGATTATAAATTTAAATGGTTCTGAAAGACTTTTGAATTCACCAAATCTTGATGAGAATTCTACTAATGCATCTATGACAGAAATAATCTGTTTAGTATGACTCGCTTGATCTATTTCTTCATGTAAATGAAAGTCATCTGACATTATTTTTAAGTTTGGGAAATACTTATAATTTTTGGAAACAATGTCTTTTTAAATATTTGCAATTTCGCTCCAAAAGCTTGAATAATATTTATCATGTTAATAACAATCTTATTTTTTTATCTTGAAGCGATATGATTAAAAATTGATTCATTTGGAGGAATTCTGACCAAAATTACTTATTATAGCTAATCGTTTTTCATATCTATAAAATTCATTTTTAAAGAAGCGTCAAAGGTTCTGAAGTATTTATTTTTTTCAACGAATCTCTATTTATATGCAAATGTTTCATAATGTGTTGAGGTTTTTGGAACATGCTATACAGTAAAACCTTTAAAGCAGAATCACATAGGTAAGAAAGAAAGAAAAAAAAATACGCTATAGACAAATTCCCTTCTTTGGAGGTGTAAATATCGCATATTTTCCTCTCAGATGTATTATATTCATTTTGCATGGATCAAGACATTTTCCGTTCATGATAGGATTCCGTCATAGGCAGATTTTTTTACTGCTTTGAATCGCATTTCCCTTTAAACTTACTATTCTTAAAAAAAAAAAAAAAAAAAAAAAAAAAAAAATTATTATTATTATTATTTTTTAATAAAGGCAATTTAAAAATATATGTATTTTTCGTAAAAATTTTTCGACTGAGTCAAATTTAATTTATTTTATGCATGGATTAGAGCAATCAGAGACAATAATTTTAATACGGGTTGTGTCGAGATCGGGACAGAAAATTTCATCTAATGTATACCTAAGAAGAAGGAATGCACTTTCAATACGGTATAAAAAAAAGTTAGGCCCGCCCTTCAGAAAAAATAATGTCCGCGTCCTGCCGCCCAAAACACAGACTTATTTTTAACATCCTTAACCAGGACGCTAAAAAGCCTATGAGCTAAATTTATGAAAAAGCTCTCAATCCGCATGTTATAAAAAGCAATTTTTTAAATAATTGACGGACATTTAAACAATACAGTAAGGAGGTGGAAATGGCAAAAGGTATACAGAATCGGAAGTTTAATCTACAGAAAGAAGTTACTTTTCATTTACAAATTTTTAAAAAAGCATTTAAACATTTTATTAAAAGCCAAACTTTGTTTAAAATTTAAATGTGCCTTTCTGCATGATTTCTCCCCCCCCCCTCCCCACGATTTCTGGTCTTTAAATTATTAAAAGTCAAAAATCGTTAAAGAAATAAAGTACAAGCTTGAATCATGTCTTTTTGTATTGTTTTATATTAATTTTCTTTTGGCAAATTAAAAAATATATTTACAATATTAAAATGGGATTTTTTTTTTCTAAATATGATACATCATTTTTTAAGTAAATATTTTTAATAATTTTAAAATTAATATTGAAAATAAAACTAAAATTATATTTTCTTCTTTAATTAAATGAAAAAAAAAATTGAAATCCTATGGCTAATGGTATGTGTTACAACGATTTTAAATAATCTCACTTAAAACAATACTAATCATTTGAAAATTTTATAAACTTTATGTGATATTTTAGAATGTGATATTGTTTGCAAATTATATGGCTAATCATCACAAAAAAAGATTTAAAAAAATCCAAAATTCTAACTCAGTCGATATATTTTTTACATGTTTCCTAGAACTATTAAAGTAACATTGTTTCTTGAATTGCGCGTATTTCAATTTGTGCCAAATCCCTTAAAACCTGATATACCTTATTTAAACGGCTATAGCTCTGGGGTTTTGCAGATATGAAAATGCAATTTTTTGTGTCTAACTCAGGTCTGAATAAGGAAAGTTTTCCTAATTGGAATTTTTACCTTACGGAGACCATATAAAAATGTAATTTTCATGTTTTTTTTAAATAGACCCCCCCCCCCCCCCCCCATGGAGTTGCAACTTATATCATCATATTTTACATCTTTTTTTTTATGAGTCTAGGGTATATATTTAAGGAATTAGCTTATTGTTTCAATAATTATGACTTACTTACCCTGTTGTTCTCAACTGCTCCGCTCAACAAGCGCAAAACGTTTTGAGACATTTACAAATTCATTTTTTAAGGGAAAGATATGAAATTGGAATGCCTGACTATGGAAGCGATTTCGAATCGAACTTGTTTTTCATTTTATAATAATTAAATTACCTATCCAGTTCTAAGGTATTTTAATCACGTTATCACCCGTTTCCCCCTGCTTTTCGACCGGTTTTTCTGCTTTCGTCGGGAAAAGTACTCAAAAACGTCAACTTTGAAGGCTTGTTATGAAAGATCTATTGTGTTGTTAAAAAAAACAGAAAATTGAGTGTAATTAGACAGTTTCAGAATAACAACACCTGCTATTTTCATGCATTTCCGAAGTTGCCCTTTTGGATTTAAGAACACCCTTAATTTATATAATATTCATTTATTAATTTAAAAACAAAGCTACTGCATAGTCCGCAAATATTAAAGTTAAAATCAGATTTTGAGCATATAAGCATTTTTTTTAAGACAATTCTATATTTATTTTTTTTGCACATCAGTGGAATAATTTTATTTTTAGCATAGGGGGACAGTCTCTATTTAGAGTGAAATGATAGAGTTTAAGCAGAATTTTTTTTCTGTTTTAGCTCTTTCTTGTTTCTGCATAATTTTCTTTTTGGCGAAATGATCGATGAGGTTTTTGAAGAAACATATTTTGAAAGGAAGAAAGATCGTAGTTTTAGTCACCTACTCTTTTATAACTATTTTGGTGTTAGCTAAGTAGTGGTAGTGTATCTCTCATCATTGCCAATTCAGTGCCGCCATCTACCGACAAATATGTACGTTTTGCAGTTGTACAATAAATAATACATATTTCGAGAAACGGAATTTGGCATAAACACCGGCAAGTGGATAATAATAATAATAATAATAATAATAATAATAATAATAATAATAATAATAATAATAATAATAATAATAATAATGATAAAAGTGGAGGTGACTAGAACGACTCATTGACTTCTTGGAACAGCAAAATTTTCAATTTTTTCTGATGATTAATAAATAAATAAGTTTTATTCTTCACAACTGACTTATAATAATTAAACACTAATAGAAATATAAATTAAGAATCTTCTCTGAACTTTCGGCGAAAATAGATTTTTTGATGTATCTATTTTTATGATAGTTTTTCATTTTTTAATATTTTTCTTAAAACCGGGATAAGAGGTTCAAGGAGCTCTTCCCGCCCCTGATGAAAAAAAAGACATTTCCCTTTCAGTTTTTCTTCTGAAACTTGTTGGTAAAAAGCCATTTTCGAATATTTAATCTTTTTAATTATTAAATTTCTGTGTTACTTTTTATAATTTTATACGTGTTTTTACGCTACATACATTGGTGGGATTCAAATAATTTAAAAACGTATACGCTATTTCAAGATCCCCCCCCCCCCCCCCAACATATTTTGGCTCCAAAATACAGTGACATTTTTATATAAAAAGGGACTTAGTCATTTTTCTAAAAATGCTTCAAGGAGTTTTATTAAATATACAAGAAAGTTTTTAAATTTTATTCTGTAAAATGTTTTGGTTGATGAACTATCAAACCGATTTTCAAATCTTTTTTACGATCTTCGATCACATTTATCCTCCTCCCCTTTTTTTTCTTTATGTGTAGAAACTTCAGTATCTCTTAAAACTTTTATGGAATTTTCATTGAGGATTTATCGAATTTTCATTGAGGTAAATAAAAGAGGAAAATGAGACATTTAAGTACTTATGTACCCGGTTGTATCAAGATTTATCTTGCTTATTTTTCCCCCTAAAATACCCATGTAACTTTTGTACTTATTACCCTTACTAAAATACTCATGCACTTACTAAATTTTTATGTTTTTTTACATAAATAAATCCAACAATTTCATGCTTAATGCTTTTTTTTTTTTAGATGACTCCTTGATAGCAAAGGTTTCTCTTACAACGTTTTTTAGTGATGTATAATTTGCATGATATGCTCGGTTTACATTTTTAAAAAATATTTATACTTTTTAAAACAGGACCTGGTACTCCATATTAAAAACAAAACAAAACAAAGATATATAGAAAATAGAACCGCCTGATCTAGATTCTCCTTCTTTATGGAGCAACTGGACCCATGAAAAAAGAGAGGTGATATACATATATTTTTTATTCTTAATCATTAAAATGTAACTTTCAAAATATTTCTCTGCAAGAGTGGACCTAACTGAACGCATTTACAAAGGTTTAGCCATTAGTTCAAGTGAACATTAGCTTTTGGAGGCTGAATTGACAAAATCTCCTAAGTGGCATTGTAAAATCATGGCCCAGTTGTCCCATGTAACCTTATACGGTGTATATATTTACAAGTGATATAAAACTACAGCAATTCATAATTATTTTAGCAAAAACGGGTATATTTAAGCAAAGAGTAAAACACCTGTTATAATTATCCTGATTAAAACCTGATCCTGATTTATCCTGTTCGGCTAAATTTATGTAAAAAGCTGTGGATTTAAATTATGAGTTAACCCTCTTGCTGTGCTTTCTTTTAATTAGGTTAGAAAATTGTACTTTTATTTTATTACATATTTCAAATCTACATACATTTTAGAGTTAAAATATTTAAAAATATTTTGTAGAATAGTTCTTTTTTAAATGTAGAATTGGATTATATACACACAAACACACACACACACATATATATAAAGATTGCGGAAATTGTAGGTTATGCAAATTTTGCTACTCTTACATTGCCGTGGAAATCGTGGGATGCGAAGGCTAACAGGTAATTCTACATTATTTTCGATACAGTTGATGATATTTTTCCCAGTCGTGTTTTCTATTACAAAATTTCATTCATGTATTATTTTGTTCATTAATACTTCTTGTAATTTAAAAATAAATGATTTAAATTAATTATCATTGAAAAATTAATTATCAATTTCTAAAGATAGGCAGAGAAATTGGTTCATTTATTTTTATAAAATTAGTCCAAGAAACGACTACTTCATTGAAGGGATATTATACCTTTTAAAATGTCTATCATCAGTTCAAAAACAGATATAATCTTGAATAATAATAACTTTTTAAATAATTATTGAAACTACATAAATATTTGTAAAATATTTAAATCTTATTTAAAGCTTTACAAAATATAACAATAAACATTTATAATATAAGTGTCCTAATAATAAATACAGTTTAATTAACATTAAAATTTTTCCCCAATGTATGTTAATATTACAGTTTGCATGATAAATTAACTTAAAATACGTGTATCGATATAAAATTTATGTAAAAGGAATTTTGAAATATAGCAATTTGACTTATTTCAATACTATAGATGGCAGCACCAAGTAATACGGATTCTTTCCATGGATAAATTTTATATTTAAATTGTTCCATTTTTTGACTTAAATGTGGAATTATTTTGTATGTTCTCAAAACTTGAAGTTTTCAAAAATTGAAGTAGTCGTTTTCCTCCAATATCCTTGCTTAATTTTACATAAAATCGAAACTTATTTTTGAATGTATTTAATATTAAAACCTGTTTTCAAGCCGCTGTAGTTCAAACCTACCACGAGATGTCAGCACTGCAAAATATTCTCATAAATGAGTTTTGCTTGTTAGTTTTGTACAGGGCTGCGGAGTCGGGCCAATTTTCGAGCAAAAGAGTCGGAGTTGTTAAAAAACAAGCCGATTTCGACTCCTACTCTGGCTTTTTTTTTGTTAGACAGTTTGAAGAGAAATTAAATCAGTTATGTGTAATTCGAAATGCATAAAAGGAATCATTATTGTTATTTTTGGATTATATCGATCTACAGAACTTAAGGGTGTATTTCAATTCAAACTGCTTGTTTTCAGATTTATTTTTGAATTAACTTTTGCTCTCAAACACATGAAATTCGCAAATTCTCTTATTTAGAAAGTGCACAAGGTGCCGTAAAGGTCAATTCTTTGATAAGTGTACAAAATATTGCAAAAAAAGCAATCAAAAACGGCGATTTGAACCGATTTTTCCGAAGTGGGAGATAAGGGAACGAAAAAAAGGGTCTTCCAGAGAAGTTAATTGCTTATAAATCAAATTCTAATGAATTGAGCGTAAAAAGACTTTACTCGGCACCTCATACGTCCCTTCAAGAATCCCCTCAGCAAGTTTCATGATTCTACTTTTAAAAATGTGTCTGAAATTGTATCGGAAAATTTCGAGCTGCTGAAGGTGGAAAAGCGTTTTTTCGAATACACCCTTAAAGCAGTGTTGAATTCAGACACTTTCCTCCGGGAGGGACTTATGTGGCTCCGGAGGGGAACTTGCACCTTTTGACCATTGAAAACTCAAAATCTCAAATTTTTCCGGGGGATATTTTATTACTCCGAGTGGAATGTCCCCCCGGGCCATCTCCTGGATTCAACACTGAATACTGTACAACCCGCTATACACATAAGATGATTTTTTTTTAATTAAAAACTTTAGTAGATCTCGAATTATTTCCGAACTAATAAAATATCATTTTTATTATGTTTTTGCTTTCCATCGAAATTTTTTATCTCTACACAAATTAACGGAAAAATTTTAAGGATTTCCATATTTTAAGTCTACAGTTCTGAAATAGTAAAATTTTTGTTTTGACTTCTTTTTTAGATTTCGATAGTTTGATTTTTCGGATTTGTGGCACATGAAAGACGAAAAATTAGTAAAACGGAATACATTTTCTCTCCCTTTTTAGGTGCGTTCGTAATGATGTAAATACGTAGCACCTATAGTTGTCGTTCAATCCGTCCGTCTGTCCGCATAATAACAACGCAAAAACTACCCAATCGAATCGTTTGAAATTTAAAATATATAATTATTATATAACTCTGTCAAGTCATTTCAATTTTTATGAAAATCGGATGCATAGTCAATTACAGGGACAATCAAAATTTAACAGATGCGTTATCTGTCATGATAAAAACCTGTTTAAAACGAATTTTTTTCCCTGTTTTTTGTGATTACCTTTTTAGAAACTTTCACTATATCTCAGCCCCCTCCTAAATGATAAGTCTAGGTACGCCAATGCTTTCAGTATAATAGAAAGTAGATAGTATTTACAAGAACTCTCAAAAGATTTCGACCACTATATGTACCGGAAGTACTGTATACTATAGCAAGCAGATCTGAATATTTTTACAACTTCGTTTTTGATATGAAAGCACCTCATTTGATACGCTTTACGTGCAAGTTCCATCTTGTTTCTTTTAAAGCTCTAAGAACTGAATTAATACCGAAATAGTGAGGTTTTCCCTTTATTATTCTTACGTTCCCACATATTTTTAACCAACAGTAACATTAATATATTAGCCAGCCAGAAGTCGGAGTCGAAACCGTAAAAATTTCCGGAGTATTAGGTTATTATAACGGGTCCCGCGCCACGCGCGCTGGATGGGCAGTTAGTTTAGAAATAAAAGAGATTTCGGGAACGTGTCAGAAAATACTTGCCAGATACGCGAAGACGCTGACATACGCACGCTACGGTTAAACTAATGGAAGGGTTCTTTGAAAAAAATTCCCATTTATATTTTAACACAGCTGTCTTTAGCAAAAGCGAGGATGGGTGTAAGTAGTTTTGCGAAGCCCTTTCTCCCACAATATTAAATCCCAGCCTATTCCCATCAATGTTTCCAATTTAGTTGATTCTTTTGTTCATCTGTCACTAATTTCTAACAGTAATTTTTGCTTTATTTAATGGCAAAGCATCCTTTGTATGAATGAAATGAGATTATTAGGAAATGCTAATATTTATTTAGAGAAAAAAAAAAAATCAAATTTGCAACATTACTTCCTATAATGCTATCATCTTCTGTAAAAGATCGCATGGTAAATACATTTTGCGCACCCAGGATAGCGTTTTTTGTGGAAGAAAAGGTTTTCTTTTTTCTTTTCTTTTCTTTTTTTTTTTTGTGAAGGAAGGGATGGAGATAGAATGTTGGGCCATTTTCCTTTCATGATATTGGTATTACTAAAATAAATTTAAAACGAAGGTCATCTATATATTAAAAACTACACCGAATTCGAAGTTTTCATGGTAGCTCTTACTTTTGATATCATCTTTTAGTTCCTAGCATCATGTATCTTGGAGAAAAACATCGCCAGAATACGTTTTATTAAAAATTATAGAGTTAGATGAGTTCAAAATTTGAAAAGGTAATATAAATTCACGCAACTTTCTTTTATTTATATGTTCCCAAAAAATCACCTCGTTGATTTTTTTATGTGATGCAATTTAAGGTGCCAAAAAACGTCAGATTTTTTTTTTCCAGTTTATTCCATAATAAATATATATTAAAAAATCCTTCCGGCCAGTACCGGGAGGAAGAGGTAGCTTTCATATTCTTTACTTAAAAATTAATTTTTATATTACCTTTGTTCTGAGTAATTAATTATTTTATATAAATAATATTTTCATTAATTTGCTTTTTTAACTCTATGATTACTTTTTTATAAAAGTTGTTTGTATTCATATGAAAGTGTATTCTATTTAAAAATTTTTAAAACCTTCATTCAATTAATTTAAAGCAAGGAATATATTGGGTTGGGGAAAAAGTAATTTCGTTTTTCTAATAGATGGTTTTAAAGTCACATATCTCGAGTAATACTTACTCAATTAAGCCATTCTATACAGCGTTTGAAAGATAACAGTCTTTAGAAAATTCCAAATATAAAGGTAGCGTCATCTGTTTAATCAATATAAAGTTATAGCATTTTAAAAATGGAGATTCCAGAAGATCATTTTCGTCACATTTTGCTTTTTTATTCCTGAAAAGTAAAAAATGGTGCAGGCCCATCGAAAATTGTGAGGTGTTCATTGTGACCAGTGCGTAAGTAAACACCAGTGTCAGAATTGGTTTGCTCGATTTCGTTCTGTAAATTTCAATGTTCACACTCTGGCCAGTCAATCGTTGAAAAAGTCTATGAAATTAAAAAAAAAAAAATCGAGATAGGCCGACAATTTTTTTCCCGCGACATTCCTACGGAACTGAACATCGAACACAAAACAGTTTTTAACCATTTACATGTGATTGGATACCAAAAGAAACTCGATACTTGGGTTCCCCATGAACTTACAGTGAAAAATTTAATGGACAGAGTTTCCAATTGTGTATCGCTACTGAAACGAAAGGAAATCGAGCCATTTTTGAAACGAGTGCTTATAGGTGATGAAAAGTCGATCACGTATGACAACAGTGTGCGAAAATGATCGTGGTTGAAGTGCGGAACAGCTTCATAAATGGTGACAAAGCCCGTATTGATGTCAAGGAAGGTGATGATAAGTGTTTATTTGTTTTGGAAAGGAATTTCCATCATGAGCTGCTCGAACGTGGCCAAACCATTAATTGAATTATCTACTTTGAACAACTAATGCGCTTGAAACAGACGATTTAAAAAACCTGGTCAGAATTGATAAATAGGAAAGGAGGTGTCTTTCATCACGACAGCGCTAAACCACACGCATCTTTAGTCACTTGGCAAAAACTGAGAGGGCTTGGCTGGGAAGTTTCGATGCACCCACCATATAGTCCGGGCCTAGCTCGACCGATTACCATTTGTTCCGCTCTCTGCAGAACTCTCTTCATGGTGTTAAACTTGCTTCAAAAGAGGCTTGTGAAAATCAATTTGTTCAGTCTTTTGCCCAGAAGTCTCAGAAGTTCTACAGTAACAGAATTATGGTTTTACAAGAAAAATGGCAAAAGGTCATCGAACAAAACGACACAGGTATTATTGATCAGTTTTTAAATTTATATAAATAACTTCACCTTGAAAAATAAGAAAAAAAGCGAAATTACTTTTTCCCTAACCCAATATTTACTTATTAGAATGCTTACATCGGTTAATGCGGACTTCGTTTAGTGCGTACAGAAACCGACTTCTTTCGGATGTTCGCACTAATAGGAGTTGACTGATTATATCATGAGGTGTTTCTAGCATTGAACTTAATTTGAATAGTTTCGAACAAACCGATTCCACAGTAAGCAAGTTATTAACTCATTATCTACCGACGGTACTTATAAGTACCAATAAAATTACTTATTATAAAATCCTTTTAAAACGTCAATTAGCTGTAATACTGTTTAGAATGAGTTACAGAGGTACTACTCTGTTATACTGTCGACCAAAAAACTATCGCCAAATTATAAGATTAAATGCCAATAATGGATGATCGTGAATGTCAATTCAATGACATTAAATACGATACACGTGTTTAAAATGTCATTAAGTGATTTTTATTTCGACTTTTTATTTGTATTTTTATTAGTATTCTACTAATAATTTCTTTTTTTATTATTTAAAATAAAAATTATGTCAATATGTATAATTTGGCTATTAGTTTGGCGATTTGTATAATTTGGCGAAATCGGTCGACGGGATAACATAGTACCGTTACAGATACATTACCTTATTTTGTTCTAAAAGCATTATTTGTTACACAAAACAAAAATATTTTTAAAAGGATGGTTTCTTTTGCCTTTGTATTTTTTCAGCTTTCTTGGCGCTGAGGGAAAAGGGATGGAGATTTTTCAATTCGGAAATATTTCTATATTTATATTGTAAGAACATCATACTTGTACATTTTATAATTCTACAAAATGCTAAGAAAACAACTTAAAATAAAAGATTTGAGTGGGGTTATAAATATTGCACAAAATCCCTGTAAATTCAACTTTAATTAATCCTTCTAAATCCTTAAATCCTTTCAAAAATCTTCCAAAAATGTATTAAATGGTTATATAAATCTTTTAATTTAGTTTAAACAATTTACGCAAAATGCTTTAGAATGTAACATTTTCACGAATTCATAATTCGGTAGATAAAGGGTTAATACAGGGTTTTTTAATTTTTTTGAGCCACTGACCACTGTACCAATCAAATAATGTCCACGGCTGTCATAGCATTACCTACTCATTACCACAAATTGCACGGATCGCTTTCATACATTAAGTTAATTTTGATAAGATTCAAAATTAATAAAAAGTTAACTTTGTTTGAAATTGACTCCTCTGAAGTCAATTTAAAAGTCAAAGAACATTTATTTTGCGATATTAAAGAAAACTAAGTAATCATAATATCAGCTATCTATTTCTTTTCTTTTTTTTATTCAAAAAAAAAAAAAAAAAAAAGTTTAAGATTGTATTGTGCCTTAAATGTTTGCTTTTTTTAGAACCTATTTTATTCTGTGATTCCCAAGCTATCTGTCTCTATCGATGCTAAAATTGCCAAAGAAATGTACGAAATATATTAAAGATGGCAAACAGATAGTTGACCTTTGAAAAGAATCATCTGCTTGTAGTCGGTAGCTGCTTAGTGCAATCCAGTCTAAACTAGTTTATAAACTTTCGAAATACCAGGGAATAACACACCCCATGCCGTTTTCAACGTGACTTTATTACCTCATAATAAGATGTGGAAGACGATGCGTTCCCCCGCTGTTATGCAATTAGGTATCATTTTCCTCTAAACTTTTCAGCAATAATTGTCTTTATTGATGTCAAAATTGAATTGAAAATATTTCGCGGACTTTTACAAAAACAAGAAAAAACTATTTGGATGTGCCAATTCCAAAATTTTCTCCTATCTCATACGTACATTTTAATATTAAAAAAAAAAAAAAAAGTTACTCATTTTAATGCTTTAATAATTAAATTCAATACCATTCCAACTTGATTTTCATCTTAAATTTCTGCCTCAGACAATTAATCGGAGTAAAGATGAATTTCCGTCTCTGCACGAGCCGATGGACAATAGAATGATAGGCTGGTTTTTTTTTTTTTTTTTTAATTCAGGGAGGACCTACTTTCCATACTAAAAAATAATCATACACAAAAATTTTAATTCAGTTCTAAGCCTAACTTCTTTCACTTTTAGGTGCTGCAATATTGAAAATGGCATAAAAATCGCTATTGCAGCGCCTCCTTCCGGCGGATTTTTTTCAAATTCAGGGAGGACCAACTAGCCATCGCCATACATTTACGCAAACAATTTGGTTCAATTCGATGCATAACTTCGTATACTTTTGGTCGGTACAATATTGAAAATGGCACAAAAATCGCGATTACAGTACCCCCTTCCGGCGGATTTTTTTCGAATTCAGGGAGGACCAACTAGCCATAGCCATACACTTACAAAAGAAATTTGGTTCAATTCAATGCATACTTCATATACTTTTAGTGGGCACAATATTGAAAATGGCACAAAAATTGCGATTGCAGCGCCCCCTTCCGGCGGAATATTTCAAAATTGAAGGAGGACCTGCTTGCCACAGCCAAAAAACATTCACAAAAAACTTGGTTCAATTCTATGGATATCTTCATACACTTTTTGATGGTAGAATGGCGACATATGGACATACACACAGACACACATTTTGTAAAAAACATGTTTTTTGGAATCTCGAAAACGTGTAAATACGTTGAAAACCGGAAGTCGAAAAAAATTTCGATTACAATACTTTCTTCTATTGAAGATGGAAGAAAGTAAAAATTGATGATTTAAATAAATAAATATTAGCATATTTGGAAACATAAGATTTATATAATTTCACTGTAAACTTTTTAAGCGATGGTTGTCTTTATTGATGCTAAGATTGAATTGAAAGTAATTTTGCAGACTTTTACAAAAATAAGAAAAAATAGTGATAAGATTTAAATAAACAAAAATTAGCATATTTTGAAAATATAGAATATACGAAATTTTTTTAGTGATAATCATCTTTTTGGATGTCAAGATTGTATTGAAAGTAATTTTGCATACTTTTACAAAATTAGAAAAAATAGTGATAAAATAATGATGGTAGAGAAAAGTTAGCATATTTTGAAAACATAGGATTATAATTTTTCTCTAAAATTTTCACGATAACTATCTTTATTGATGTCAAGATTGAACTGAAAGTGATTTCATAGATTCTCAGAAAAAAAAGCATAAAGAGGACACGTACGATTTATAATGAATACTATGTAACAAAAGAAGACCAGTCAAAGTTTAATTGCAATTAGGCAGAATTTTGAGTTCATTAATTATGCATTTTGATGGATATTAGAAGAAAAATTGATTATTTTGAATTAGTCTACTCTCTTGCTACACGTGCTATAATCAACTGATGCGACATATTAACCGAAACTATTTCAATTAGATGCACAAATATCTATAAAACAAACAAAATTATTAATATTGATGCTGCCATGTTTCTCCGAGGTGTATTTTACAGATTTTAATCCCTTTACAAACTATAATTAGTCTTTAGCTTATCTACGTTAATCACATAATGATTCATTTTTGAAATAAAAACTATAAACTTTCTTTTTTATTATAAAAATAGCTTTCAGGTAACAAACTGTAACCTCCATCATATTGATTGCTGAACAATTTTAAAAAGTTTTGACAATAAGAACACTTTTAAAGAGTTTTGGAAGTAATTTTTTTTTAACTACCAAAAGACTCCCATGTGAAAAAAAAAGCTTTTTACAAGCGCGTTTATCACCATATATTCTTATGTTTTTACAAATACATTATACAAGCTTTGAAACCATTATATTTGTGTCGAAGTATGTCTTTTTTTAAACTAATAACCCAACGATTAAAAATAAAAAAATAGCACATTTTAAAATTATGAATCCGTTATTTTTTGTCGCAACACGGAAAAGCATGTAACAGTGTCCCATTTTATTGTCCACAGGCCTCGTGTTCAAACGTCATGACGATTACAAACAAATTGTGTAAAAATTAAATAATACAGCAGTTGTAATTTACACGAAAAATTAAAATTCTTCGAAGCTCAAGGAAATTTGAGTGATTAACTAATTTTGAAAACTAAATTAAGCTATTACCATTTAAAATAAATTTACAGAGTTTTGTGTATTTTTAACGATAGTAATTTACAGGGTCTATAATAATTTTACCAAATAATTTCTCTGTTTTTTTTTTTTTTTTAAACAGAATCTTGGTTTTTCTAAATTCTATAATTTTACATAAGACTTGAGATAATGGATTACCCGTTACATTTTCTGTAATTTCATAGAAAATTATTTTAATAGCTCATTCTTTGATTGTAATGGAAAATCAAAACCTCAGTGAACTATTGCAAAATCTTTGCATACATTTGCAGCAACTGCAGATAGAAAAATGAATAGAGATTTGAATATAATTAATAGAAAAATGTGCAGTTCATTGCCTGCAACCAAGATATGGTGTTGAGAGAAAGACAAGTTGGAGACTATTATATAAAAACCATTTAGCAGATGATAAGCGGAAATTTTTTTTCACAACTGATGGCGCGGAAAAAAGGCCAAAAAGACATTACAGCTTTGGTTTAAACACTGCAAAGAAAGTTTCTCTAAAGGATTTATGATGATTGTTAGAATAACTTACAACGGAAAATTAAAAATTAGAAGTGTTGACAAAAATGTCAAAATTAACTCTAATTAATACTTGCTAACTCTACTTATCTAAATGATGTTCCAATTTCTTTTTTTAAAAAAGGAATTCCATAACATTATCCTGCGGCGTTGAAAGTGCTGAGTTCCACTAGGCTAAAGCGAATAGCTAAGCATTCAAAAGTATACTCGCATTTCTCGAAAAATTGATTAGAGAGAACGGAATCAAGTGTATACCATTTAATCATAATTTAAACAAATACCTGAAATGTTTTACCAATAAATTACTGTACCTTTGGACTATTAAAAAGAAAAAATCGTGCGAAACAACCCTCAATCAACTGCGTTGAGTGTAAACTGATAAATGTGTGGTGGAGAAATGGAAGAAAATTAAACTTCTAGTTTTACCAAAAATCGGAATATCTTGGAATTCCAGTAGCAGTATGATGATAGTCCACATAAGGGCTACCAGATAGAACATATTAATGATATTTTTTTTCATTTATATATATTTTTTTGTCAATACCGTTCCCAATATGTGTAAACACCATCTGCATTTAATATTTCTGCCCATAGATTTAACATTGAAGTTTATAGTTTTTTTTTTTATATTTATATTCTGAGTTCGTCGAATTTACTTCATTTTATATTACACACACACACAAAAAAAGAAAAAAAAATTCATATTTCATACAGCTATAAATCAATGCACAGTTTTTTGTATATATTCTAAAGGAATGCGGGGAAAAACTGAAGCGGAAATATCCATATTTTTTATAACTAGCAAATCTGCAGATCAGGAGCCTCAACATCAGCTTTGCACACACACACACACACACACACACACACATATATATATATATATATATATATATATATTAAACACACTTTGGGTAATATTCAACTTCTTGGAAACTTTAAATTTTCATAGTATTTAATTATTTATAAGAATAAAATAAGAATTAGAAGTTTTCAGTCTTCAAAAGCGATAAATTAAAAATTTAGTTATGCTAGGATATTCTGAAATTTCATGATCTATTATTTTTGTTTTTTTTTATTATAACATAGTAGATTTCTTCAGGGGGGGCGGAGCCCCCCTGAACCCCCCATAGCATCACTTGATTTAAATTTGCCACTTTCTAATAATTGTGCTAATGGTTATTGTATATATTGCATTTCCTTATACATTTTGATTTATAAGGATAAGTAACAGTTTGGACAAATATTTTTCATTATCTTCATACTTCTACATACCTGCCAACCACAAACACCTAAATCTGATGTATCAGGAACTTTTGTAAGTGTAAACTCAGTAATCTAGAGTTTTACAATTTTGTTTCAGAAACAAAATGTTTTGATTGCATTTTGTAGCAGTTATAGCGGGACAAACATACAGAAGAACAGACTAACAGATGAAAAACAATAAATTTCGTGTCTTCAAAGTAAGCCTTCACTGAAGTTTCGGCAATGGCGTTATTTTTCATGAGTTATTGATATCCATGTTTCTTGTATTTTTAACGACTACTATAAAATACCTGTTTTTGTTCAATTATGACGTCAAATTTTACCAATTGAAATATTTGTTAAAAATATAATTATTTTTTATTTCTTTTACTTCTAATTATGCCCCCATTTTTGTCAGAAAAATTCTTATTAACGAAACAAATTTCCGTGTTTAATATTTAACAAAGTACTATTTTTATTTTTATTTTAATTCTGACGTCATATTTATTTTTTCTTAGTTTGGTTTTTCGAATGGAAATTGCTCAATTGAAACTTATTGCCGTTGAAAAATTATTCCAGATTTTTTTTTTTTTTTGGCAACGATAAAGGAAATTGGTTAAATTTTATCTAAAAATCGCTCTTGATTCTGTATGAAAAAGAAGTAAATTTTGAATTATTAAGGAAAATATTTGAATAAAATTAATAAAATATAGCCTATATATATTTCTGGGCTATGTTATATTTATCCGCAAAGATAAAAAGACATTAATTAATTCATCAGTTTTGATGTTGACTTCATTTAAATTTTCGTCCACGCTTTCAAATTTATAGCATTAAAATATAATAAGGATTAGGATGAATGGTTGCTTAGCCACCATTAAGAGAAAATAAAGAAAATGAAATAAATACATTTCAAATAAGTAAATCTCTGAACCAAATTAGTTTATATTATTGGAACACATTTATAAAAAATCTCCAAAATTTGCAATAATAACTTTAAAAATCTGACAAATGCATTGACGAAATTTCAAAACAATTCGAATAATTTAACTGGTAAATTTCAGTATCCATTTATCATTGAATTCCATTAATAAAATGTGTCATTTTCTCTCAAGGAAAAAAAAAATTGAAAATCATTGGATTTGCCATAGAAAAGCATTATTGCGCGAAATAAAATATTCCATATTTTCGGAACGAATGAATCAAATCTAACAAAAAACTATACAGCTTAATCCCAGTGCCTCACTAACATACCCACTTAATTTCAAGCCAATCGGATGTTTTTTGCGTTAGTTATCGCGGAACAGACAGACTGACTGACAGACGGAAACCAAAAAATTTCGTGTCTCCAAAGTAAGCCTTCACTGACGTTTCGGCAAAAAGTAATAGAGATTTAAAAGAAATTTAATTAAAAAAATTGAATTATATTTAATTGTGTTCTTGCCTTTTTTCAAACCCCACAGTTGCTTTTTATTATTAAATATAATGCCATTACAGTATTATTCAAAACTGGAAAAATACTTTATTCTGTGTTTATACTGTATCCTTTATGCAAGTTCATATTGTGTTTCCTTTATTTATTAATAAGTAAATAAATGAAAGCGGTTTTATCAAATTTATGCATTTATTATTATTATTATTATTATTTTATAATATTAACAATGAATATAAAGTTTCTTAAGAAGCATACCTTTAATTATAACTACGAGTTCCCACTGAGCACTAGATATTTTAAGTTTATATCATTAGTGAGTCTTATAAACAAGGTCATAAACGACAGAATGATTGTTATAATCAATTAGAATCTATAACTTGAATTCTTGGAAAACTCCTGCAAGGGGAGAAAATGTTTATCATTGGACTTTTCGTAATCCTTTAAAATACGAAAGAATTGGTTTAAACCAGCTTGAACCACATCTAAAAATAGGTTTTTGGGATACATTTTTTGCTAAAAAGATATCATTGCAAATGGAAAGGTAAATAGATAACAATTATTTTCTCCATATATAGAGATAATTGTCGTGACAGCATTTCTGACGAAATCATTTATGAGTTTTTAAATGACAATAATCGTTAATATATACAGATGGGGAACAAAATAATACGAACACCTGTGAAATAATGGAAAATCTTTATTAGTAGGGGTTTGGTCTACTCTTTGATTGAAGTACAGATTTAATGTTACCTTTTATAGATGTATAAAGGTCATGGACAATATTTGAAAGTATATTAAGCCATCACTCTTGCATAATGGTCTCTAATTCCGAAAGGCTGGATGGAGAAAGAAATTGAGAACGAAGTTTGGACTCCAAATCTTCCAATATACGTTTAATAATATTCAAATCCGGAGACTGAGGGGGCCAGGAAGATGTTCAACATCATCGTCAAGCTCTTCGAATCAAGGTTGAACACACCCTACAGTGTGGATAGGGGTATTGTCGTCTTGAAAAAGCGGTCGCTCTCCACAGAATAAAATCTGGGCAAAAGGGTGGACAAGATCCCCTAGACTGGTTAGATAGAGATTGGATTTGATCCTCTCATGCAGAATAACAAGTGACCCAAGACCACGCCAAGATATCGAACCTCAGACCATAATGGAGCCACCCGAATGCTTCAAATTCGGCATCAGGCATTCAGGTTTGAACGCTTCTCTGGTTGTTCTCCAGACATAAACGCGTCCGGTTGTCTGAAATAGGGCGAATAACGATTCATCTGACAATAATTCATGTTGCCACTTTTGTGGGGACCACCGTTTGGGATCTCTGCACCATTGAAGTCGCTTGAAAGCAATAGTTGCTGTCACCAAGAGTTTTCGGATTGCACTCTGCCATTAATGCTCGCAGAATGGAGTTCCTTTTTGACAGTTTTTGTTGAAATGGGATCCTGGAGTTGTCTGTTCATTTCGGATGTTAACTCGGATGACATCTCGGAAGACGATTACTTGCGCTTTCGGGCTATTATGGGCTTAAAGTGTAGTCTATGCCTATCAGCAAGCTTGGACTGTTGAGCTTTCAAGACGTCGTCTTACCCTTTTTCTACGCTGTCGTAACTGCTGTACCGTACTGCCTGTAACCCCTAAAAGGTTTGTTGCTTCCGTAACCGATGCTCCACTTAAACGCGCTCCAAAAATCATTCCTCTTTGGAACTCTGACAGGTCTGACATTTCAACTTATTACATACAGTTCGATTGACGCATGCAACACAGGTGACTGCTGTTGAGAGACTGATACCTTCCTCTTCACGCTCACTAGGTGGCAGACTTCTGTTGCAGGTGGCACGGCCGTACTGCAGGTGTGAAATACGTCATACTTTTTCACAGGTGTTCGTCTTACTATTTTGTACCCCATCTGTATATACCTTGTGTAAATATTGGTGCATGTTGTTGTTTTTTGCAGCTAGGTGTCAATCAATATAAAAACATCGTTTTTTAAAATAATTTAATTATGAGGTATTACAAGAAGAGATATTAGATGAAAAACATATGTGGTGAGTTGTGCCCAAGCTGATAATATTCCTGCAGGATATACAACCTTTTGAAAATTTAATAATGTGGTTTACAAAATAACATGTTTGTTTTATTCTTAGGATTATGTAGGTGAGACTTCTGGAAGGTTGAATATTCGCATAAATAATCACAGGTCAAATATTTATAAGGAAGATTTGCAATATCCATCTTTTGAAATTTTGCATTTTAAGTTACATTCTTTTGACAATATTCTGATTGAGATTTTGGCACATGTTGAAAATCAGGATGATAGACTAAAGATTGAAAATGAATTTATTTTAAAAAATAGAACTCTTTATCCATACGGTCTGAATACTAAGTTAAATGGTTATAATATTAAAAATATTGATAACATTTATAGTTTTTGTAATTTGTTTAATAGTGCTAATGCAATTAATAGATTTAAAAGAGATTCTTATATTTTTTTCTAAAAGATTAAATTGTTCCTTCTAAATGGATTGAAAATAATGAAAAAGATTTTATAGTCAGTTATAATGTTAAAATTGTTAAAAATGCTGTTTTTAATCTCAAGTTGAAAACACTTGATAAGATAAAGAAAGCTGGTGGGGGATATAGATTTTTTAATGTGCAATATAGAGATTTGCTCTTTGATTTTTTAAGTTTTAAATTGAGATTTTTTTCAAATTTTGATTCTGCAAAAGTGTTTCTCACAATTAATTTTCAGAAGAAGTCATTTGATGATTTCAAAATCAATAATTTCATTAGAAAATTTCATTTTCTGTTTCCAATGAAAAATATTAACATTGCAGTTGCTTATAGATCTCTAAAGTAAGAAACTTTTTAATTGTAGATATATAGCTTTTACAGAAAATGAGGCTGTTTAGTGAAATTGTAGGGTTGATTTTTCGAATTTTGTGGATGAGAATCATGTGCATGTTGTTACTGGAAATTTAGACATTATACAAAAGAAAAATTAACATTTTTTGTGATGAGTTTTGTTACTAAGTTAAGATTAAACAACAATAAAAAAAGTAATGCTATGTTAATATTCAAAAAAGATTTATATAAATTCATTATGAAAATATGTTATAAATTTAAGGTACCTTCTGAAGCTTTTCCTGAGTGGAAGTGGTATATATTAAATAATTTTGCTTTTTATGTTGATCATAAAATAAATAATAGTGATTACACTTCGTAATAGTGATTACACTAGTTTACAGTACATCTGTTGCCGAAAAAAATTTAGCTGTTGCTGACTACATATGATATGCTATTTTCAAAAATATAATTAGAATATTTTAATCAGCTCTAGCTTCTGAGTTTCAGCTATGTAGGTATTAAAGAGAAAAAACATGTATTTACTAAGAAAAACTTTACTAAAAAAATAATTAATCATTGAGTTCTAAAAAACTTCATTTTAAAGCTCTTCTCCGATGTCTAGACTTTAGAAAATGACGTATCAGAGGCCAACAGTATAGTCAGACATCATATTCGTATCCCAGAAACACTGATATAACTCTTTCATGACGCGTAAGTCCTGATGCATGCGCTCTCCCTGCTCTTCACTCATATCTCCTAAATTTTCCGGAAACCTGTCCAGGTGTCTACTGAGGAAGTGGATTTTTATGCTCATATTGCACCCCATGTATTTTAATTGCAGCAGAAAGTCTTCTACAAGTTCAATATAATTTTAAGATTTTTTATTTCCGAAAAACTTATTTTACTATCCGAAAAAAGCAAGTTTTTTCTTTTAGTCTTAATGCTAACAATTCTGAAGCTTATTTTAGAAAGATTTAAATCTCTTACAAGATCATCTAACTCATTTTGGGAAAAGCATTTGGCTCATTTGACATACCTTCAAAATCCGCAACATTTTGTGATGAGCTTGGTCCTTCAATGTCTTGTTCTAATGGTTCAGATATATTTTTAGACTCTGAAGAGTCAGATAAACGCTGCACTGGACGTTGAACATAAGTAGTACTTGGGTACTGCCATTTAGCTGGAGTTTTAGTGTTTGAAGCGTTTACGTTCATACTACAAAAATAACAGTCTTCGAGGTGATTTCGTGGCTCTCGCCAAATAGTCGATGTTCCAAATTTAATGGCACTTCTTTTACCACTTTTCCATAATCTTAAATATTCCACACATGATTTATAAACACAATTGGGAGCTTCTCATTTTTATCCAAGAGCATCCCAAAATACTCAAAATAGGTATTTTTCACCAACTCTGATATAGCTTTTCTACAATTGTTAAACACATATTCGTCGCATATATAGCAAAAATGATCTGGATTGCTTAAACAGCGTCTCCTTGAACTACTCATGACACAAAAACCTGAGAAACTAATCTTAACACAGTAAAATACGCCTGTTAACGATTAATATATGTGCTTAAATAATAAAAATCAAAAACAAAGTAACTAGAGCTGCTCAAAAGATTTTTCGGTTAGATTTGACAAAAACAAGTCATAATAAAACATTATCAACCACAGAATTCGCGGCAACAGACAAAAAGTTTAATTTTGTAAATTAGTGTTATCATAGTCTCAGCAAGGAAGATTGCAGTTATATTCAATTTTTACAAGAAAGTTTTGTTATTGTTCCTGTTGATAAAGCTTCACCTAACTATGCAATTATTTAAAAATTAGTTTATATTGAAAAAGTTAAAAATGAATTAAATGATACTAAATATTATAAAAAATATAATTTGAATCATAATGCTATAATTAAAAAATTCAATGCTTATTCTGAAAAAGCTAAAAATCTGTATGCACACGATTTTCCTATTACTAATTTTCTTTTCATAGTCTTCCATTTTTATTTTTAACACCGAAATTCCATAAAACACCTATAAAATTTAGATTCATATGTTGTAATTCAAAGGGAATTGGTAAAGGTTTTAATGCAAAGCTGCAAGATTTTTTAAAGCGAATTTATGGTTTCTTGAAATTTAAATTTAAAAACACTAGTTATTTTTAATGTATTGACAATAGCATTGAAATTAAAAAAAATTGGAAACACCCACAATGCCAACTGGTTTGCATACATTTGATTTTGAAAATCTTTTTTCTAATATTCCGATTGATTTGTTGTATAAAACTTTAAAAGATTTATTTGATATATTCCATACTGAAGAAGAATTGGGTATTAAAAGAGATTTTTTCTGAGTTTGAATAATTTTTGTTTTTATAACAATTTTATTACATTTAACGGTTATATTTTTTTTTTTATCAAACATGTGGTATTGGAATGGGTACTAATTTTTTTAGTTCTGCAGTTACTCTTTTTCTTTATTTTATGAATTTAAATTTATTTTAAATTCAAAAAAGTCTTTCAGAGTTTTAAGATATATCGATGACATAATCGTCTTCGATGATAAGTTGTTGGAATCGATTAATCATATATATATCATCTTGTTTAAAATTAAATAAAGCTTCAGATAATTGTTTTCATATAAATTTTGTGGATCTTGATTTGATTATTAATCATGGTAATTTACAGGTTAAGCTATTTGATTAAAGGAATTTTTTTAATTTTAAAATTCATTCAATGCCTCATTGGTATTCCAATTTGAGTAAAACGGTTTTCATGAATATTATTTTGGGGCAAGATTTTATAAATTTGCGGAACGAAAGAATTTTAAATTTGCTGCAAGTCTTTTTTACAATAATTTTTATGCATATCAATTTATTTTACATTATGTAAATGATCTCAAGAAAGGTATTTTGAAGTACAACCTGCTAAAAAAACAGAGCCTGGTTAAATATATTGTTGTGGCATTGCAAAATTCCCATTTTTTAATTCATAAAAAATATTTTACCTATTCATAATTGCAATCTACTTATAATAAAATGCGACTGAAGAAAAGTTTAGGAACGATTCCGGGCGAACCATTCTGATCTGTCAATCGACCGTAGCTAAACGCCATGTTAAGCTTAGTTAAAAACAGATGTATATAAATATCAGATTTATTTGGGGAGGTTAAGTGATGATATTCATGGTGTAGAGTACCTTCAATATTTCACGTTCAAGGAGGTAGATTAAATAGCTTAGGTAAGAAATTTATACATAACTGGATTAAAAAGCAGATGCTGGTTAAATATATTGCTGTGGCTTTGCGAAATTCTCATTTTTTTTTAATTCATGAAAAATATTTTATCTATTCATAATTGCAATCTATTTATAATAAAATGCGACTGGAAAAAGTGTAGGAACAATTCTGTGGCGAACCATTCTGACCTGTCAATCGATTGTAGCTAAACGCCATATTAGGCTTAATTAAAAATATATGCTAAAATGAGAGCTAAATGATAATTTCTTCCACTTGAAATAATGTTCGTTCAGCATATTTTCATATAAAACATGTATATCATACCCAATTATAATACATAAAGATAACAGAGGAATTGTAAACTGATAAGGTTTTTATCGCCTTAGAGTACGATTTTTATTATCGACTCCCAGCGCTGCCTCAATTTCATAGCACTACTTTAGTGCTGTCATCTATGAACTATTTTGGAAGCATTTTTGGGAATATTGTAAAAGATTAAGCTTTCGCCCTGGGAAGAATGGGAAGTAAAGGATTCAGAAACATGTTTTTAAACCATTGTGCAACTCAGCGGTTGCGGATTTGAATTTAAATTTAAATTTATTATTTTTTTAAGATGCTAGCATTTATCCGCTTAATTTTTTAAATTTTGCTTTCTATTATAACTAAAAAAAGCTTTTTTTCGTCAAGTTGTAATGGATATCTAAGGTATTATCATGACTGCATTAGTAAAACTGAAAATTATTTTTTCATATGCTCTTAAATCAAAATTTTATCTGCTTTGATGTAATTAATGTATGTAGTGCATGATATTATATATTCATTACATTTAAATGACATTTGATAAAAAATATAAATTTTGTTTACAATGCAAGCAAATTTCGAATAATCCAATCTTTTAAAAATACTGATACATTTAGTTTTAAATTTTACAAAAGAAATACTAAGAATAATTTTGATTTTCACAATTTACGGATTGAATTTTTAAAGTTGCATAGCTGAAGTTTTTAACAATTGATTTTGATTTAAATCAATGTCTCCTGCTTCTGCTGTTTTCTATAAGAAACTACAATTAAAAACTAGTCGTTGGAGGCCACCATAATGCTTACCCATCATGGATATACATATGAAAATAAAACATGGGAAAACTATTTATACAATGCATTGCAATTCCAGAATAAAATTTAAATATTGTTAATTAGAGCTGGGCGATATCAGAATTTTAATATCGTGATATATCGCTGACCAAATATCGATATTTTCGATATATCGATATATTTCAATTTATATGTCACTCTATTATAGGGTCATAAATGTAACTGTCCTCTGTATAAAATACTACAAACACATAATAGTATATATATATGTGTGTGTGTGTGTGTGTGTTAATTATCAAGAAAAAACAAAAATATCAATATCTTAACATATTCCAAGGAACATAAATTTTAATTTTTATGTATTGATTCAAAATATACAAACCTTTTACCTGCAAATCTGATCTAAAATATGTGTTATTGAAAACTCTTGGAAAGTTAAACATTATAAATCATTAAAATGAAACAAGAAAATGTATATAAGACAACAAATAGACATTAGATATATTGAAAGAAAATACTTTAATTACCTATAAACTTAGAATTTTTTTATTACAATACAAAAAAAATTTGCATTTCTGCAATTTTGGGCAGTAAGGAATATCTTCTTTTCGTTGTTATAATAAATAATTCTATTATTAGTCAGAATACAAATGAAAGCGTTAGAACAATCAAATAATTTTAAGAAAACACGAAATTTCTTTAATAGAGTACAAAGTCCCAAATAAGAACTTTTGCTAACTACTTTTTTTTTTTTTTTTTTTTTTTTTTTTTAATAATGCTGAATTAATCTCTATAATGATCTTTTACTTTTTCTATTTTGTTTACAGATTTTTTTTCTAGGATGCTTTTACTTTCGAAACCAGTTTCAAAAATGAAAGTATTCCAGTAAAGAAAAAAAACTTGAAAACATATATTAAAAAACGGCTTTTGTTGAAAGAGATCAACCTCAGATGTGCAATGCAAAAACAAAAAATAAATAAACAAAAATATGGAAATGCAAACGAGGTATTAAAAAAAATAAGATTAACATTGAGCGGACGTTTTTGGATTAGTGAACTCTTGAAATAAAAAGGAGCCATGATATTCAAAATCAAAACTATCCTCATTCTTATAAACTGTTCGATTTTATTTATTTATTTTTTTTTTTTTTATTATTATTTTTTTTTTAAACTTATAAAAAGGGTTTTGTGAAAGTATCAACTAGTTTCAGTTGTTTAAGTGCGCGGAAAACACATTCAACGGCACATATAAACGAAAAGGGGGGGGGGGGGGAGAAAAATAAAACATTTTATTCTTTACCATTAAAAGGGGGAAAAAATCGTAACTCCTAAGTTAATTTACCGATTTTTTTCAAATTTTCAGCAATTTGCAATAATAGTAAAGTAGGCTGTGGGACAAATTTTTATTAAAATATAATTTATTACAAAATTTGAGCGTCTTTTACAAGTGTCCAGTACAGAAGAATTTCAAAGAAAACGTAGGAAACTATCCATCGTTTGTTTTTGTTTATCGATCTCAGCGAAATCGAAACTTGAATGTTTATACAATCATATTGTCATCTGCTGTGGATGGGTAATATGTTTTGCCAAGCAGAAAGACACCATCCATAGAGTTTCAGCGATCTTTCGAAATGAAAAGTATTTTCCTTCCTAATTTAAGAAAGATTTTCAAAAAAAAAAATTTTTTTTCATTATTTTTTCAAAAACCCGTACGCAAAACAGGTAAAAATACTAGTATCCGATAAACTCTAAAACTAAGGTGAATCACAATGAAAAAAGGAAAAACTTCCGCTTTAAGTAAAATTTCTGCTTAAAATAAATGACATAATAGAAAATAGAATTATCATACATGTAAATTATTAATGTTATTAATAAAAAATTTAAAATAATATGTGATTTAATATAATTATTTATTAATGCTATTAATAAACGAAAACCAAACATACAAGAAATATCGATTAATTGTGTGCTCACATTCTTGAAAATATGTCAATCTATTCTGTATTCCATCAGCAATAACTGTACACAAGCTCACAAGAAAACAATAGTCAGCCACCGATATGGAGTCAACAAGTGATTGTATCGGAAATGCCCGATCCTCGAACGAGTGTTTCAACTTCGATTCTCGAACGAACTCCCATAAATAAAGCGGAACATCAGAATAGTAGACTGTTCGCCCATATTCCGGTATGTGCGCGACACCAGCGCAAAAAGTAGACGGTTCGCCCATATTCCGATATGTGCGCGACACCAGCGCAAAAAGTAGACTGTTCGCCCATATTCCGGTGTGTGCGCGACACCGGTTCAAAACCGGAAGTATCACGCAAGTACCGATTACGGCGCGAACATTTGCAAAAGTAAACAACTTTTGCGCCGATAGAGGTAGATTCGAAATTCCATAACTCCGTAATTCCGAAAGTAGGATGAAATACCGTTTGAAACGATATATCGGAAGGATTGAAATCTCAATATCGTTACCGCGGTCTTAAAGAAATATCGATATATAACAATATTACGGTATATCGCCCAGCCCTATTGTTAATATACATACTAAAGCTCTATTAATGAATTGCTGATTTGCCAACTTCGACAAATTATATTAAACGCCAAAATATTCAAGTAGTACTGAAATGCGTAAAAGAAACATCCTTATAACTCCAAAAATAACAATAATATTAACTAACAGTTTACTGCGTCGGATTGAGCGTCTCATTTTCCTTTAAAATATATCTCTGAATTGAAATTTGAATAAAATACAGGGTCATGAAAAATCGAAGAATGTGGAAAACAGGATTACAAATATCTCGGCAACTAATTATCCGATCAACTTTGTCCTTTATGCAAAATTTGTTTTATGTTATTGCCTTTTACGTCCATTCCTTAAAAAAAAAAAAAAAAAAAAAAAAAAAAAAATCGAAATTTTTATGTACTTTTCATCAGAAAGAATTTTTCGAGAGTCCGAAAAAATAGTTCCGGATAATCGACGTTACTGATATTAAATAGGCTTCGTCCCATTCTTACATACTAAGTACATACAAAATTTCAAGTCTCTATCTCAATTTGTTCGGGAGATAGAGCGTGTACAGACAGACGGACGGCATTTTTTTTTCTTCCTAAAAATATGTTTTTCGGAATCTCCACTATCTATAACGTGTAAATCCGTCAAAAAAAAAAAAAAAAAAAAAAAAAAAAAATCGATTTTTAAAACGATTGCAAGATTTACCCTATACTACGTATGATGGGTAAGTAAAAAAAGTTGCTCTGTTTATATTAACTGTGTATAAATGGCGCCAAATCCAAAATCGATGACTAAAAGCATCGAACTAAGAATCTATCACACATCCATGACTAAAACCGAGTCATATTTTTAATAAAGATAATGTATTTTAAAATTAAAAAACTTCAATATTTAATTTTAATTTTTTGTGAAATCTTCAGATTGAGTTTTATTTTGCTAATCATATACATTAAAACGGTAGGCTAATTCTTTAAGATAACAAAATTCAGGCATTTGTGCATGCGTGAAGTTGAATTTATTATCCCTTCCAGTTAGAGGAATGCTGAAGCAAGTCTGATTGGCTCAGTGGTTTAAGGCACGAATTTAAAGCTCTGAGCTTTTGTAGAGGACTAGGCTTCGATCCCAACGCTTGGCAAAATAATTTATTTGAATAATGATGCATTTTACTACGAGGGAAAATTATATGATTTTTATTCTTTTGTTATCATTATTATTTTGATGCTTTATAATTAAATAAAATTTAACACTAATATTTCAAGTAATAAAAACATAGTACAGTCAATTTCCAGTTCAGGGCTTTAGAGATACATTTGTAAGAATAAAATTATTAAAAATCTTTACAAATCGCATTCTTAAAAAAAAAAAAAATAATAAAAATAAAAAAAATAAACTGCAATAAATACAACATATGCACAAATAAAAATCGCAAAGATGTCGTAAAATTTAACTTAACATCTTGCAATATTTAAAAAAATATATTCTAATTGTCTAAAAAATGTAAATGTTTAAACATTATTTTGTCGGTAGGTAGTAGCAGCAATTTTCCACTTTCCTGTCATGTGCGTGGAAGCTTAGAAAATGTAATCCATTTGTAAACTGTAATGTATGTGAATCATATAAATAAATAAATGTTATGCTCATTTAGACTGTATATTAAATGATTTTCAACTAAATCCCCGAGTGCCGTTTTGAAGTAATGTCTGGATCTTTAAAATTGTGAAGTCTGCTAAAATATTTTAGAAATAGTTTAACATTTTTTATTTAAAATGTTTAAGCTAAAGTAATTTTCATTTAATTTAAACTAATTTACAATTTTTGTTATATTTTATATGAGCATTACAAAGAAGATTTATGTTTGTGTGCTTATAAGGAAAAGTATTAATTATTTTCCGGGGAAAAAAAATTAAAATAAAGAAGAGAAAACAGGGGAAAAGAAAAATAGTGATGTAAGAATTATAATTGAACTACTTTGTGATAATCATGGTTTAATAATTAAATAATGTATGAAAACGTTATGAAAATTTCACATAATTCAATTATATTATAAATAGTTACTTGGTAGCATGAAATTTTAAGTTTCGGGATTCAAAATGAGACTAATAAAAATAAAATTAATAAAAACTTTTCAATATAATTAAAAAAATTAGAAAATACTAAACATTGTTATTTTTTCGAAACACTGAGAAAATTCACCAAAATAAATATCAGTTCAATTAATTATAGTTATATTTCTGCTAAAAAGCAAGCTCTGTTAAAATTCTTGAAATTCTGCTTAAAATTCTTTTAGATGATTACTTGAGTAGGTTAGACTGACAGAACCATAAAACGCTTTAAATCTGTTGGAATCACATCGATAACATACAAATCAAGTTTTCAAAACTTTATTTACAGGTAGCTAACAAAGAAAATCAAACATTATACTAATTAATATTTTAACATGTTTATCGTCAAATCTTGACGGGTCGCATCTAGTTATTATTATAATTGTAATAAATATTGCTATTTGTTTAGAAATTAAAATTTATTCAAAAATTAAATATCAAGTAAAAAAAAATCTTTATCATTTGTATTTGTAGAAATTTATTGCTATTTTTAAAATGTGCTTTTCTACAATACAAACTCTTCAATAACAAAACCTTTATTCTGTTTGTTTATATGAAGTATTATAAAAATGAAATGCAAGTGAAAATTCCGTCATTTTTGACGAGGGTTATATAATAGTAATGTATAATTTTATAATCATTAATACTAATATACTATTGCTGTTATTAACATTAACAATGATTATAGTAAATAATCCATCAGATAAATCTTAAGAAGGTAACAAGTGCTATAAGTACACTGTAAAAACAAAGGAGCAATATTACATTTAAATTGGGGTTATGAATTGCTAAATAAACTTTAAATCTACACTATTTTCGGTAGTAGTTCCGTAAAAAGAGAAGAATAATCTCGGAATGGGGGTATTTTATTCTTTAGTTGCAGTTATTGAAATGAGACATCAAATTGAGTGTAAAATAAACCTTGGAATAGTGGCATTTTATTCTTTAATCGCAATTATTGAAAGGTGAGACCAAATTCAGAGTAAGAAATCATCTTTGTGTTTTGATTTCATATGTTTGCAGATGACACGCTGCCATTTAATCCTTCTTCCTAACTTTCGGATAGCAGGAGAAAAAGCAAACATACTATAAGCAGTATTATTATTATTCTTTGTAGATTTAACATGTAAGATTAAATAATGTTTGCATGCGTTCTTTATTAGATCATGCTTTTAATAATGGATTAGTGCACTGCCATTTTAAGAACAATGGCGACATGTTCGAATTTAACGAGAAGTATATCTTTAATCTAACAGTTGTAATCGACTTTTTTTAAAATACAGCTTTATTTATTTGATAACTGGTATAGCTAAGCATTTTTTTTATGTTATGCATTAAATTGTATAATTGTGAGGTAATATAATATCACATGTAGCTTATGTTTGTTACTTTAAGAAAATTAGAAATTCCGAATTAAACTTATAGTGATAGTTACGAGTAATTATAATTTTTGTTGCAAAAATATTTTATAACGTATGACTATAGCGTTTGCCCGATCTCTAACAAAAAATATTTTCATAAAAGATTCGTTGTTATACATTTTTTGCTTATTGGACGCATTATTAACCTATGAAAAAAATATTTTTAAGCACGTAAATATAGCAAATTTCGTTGCTTACCAACTAGTAATATGTCTAAAATGAATGTTACAATAAATTGCCTTCATCAAAAGGAAGTTTCGCTGCCTCTTTGCGTCAAACTATTTATTTTAAATTATGGCTGTATTAAATTTAAATGTAATCTTTAAATTATTTTTTTTCCTCTGTGAAAATATAAATATATAGGAAATTCCGTTGTTTACCAGCGAGTTATGTGTTTAAAATGAACGTTATAAACAATTGTTCCAAATAAAAGTAAGTTTAGCAGCCTCTTTGCGTGAAACTATTTATTTTAAATTATGGCTGAATTAATTTTAAAATGCAACCTTTAAATTACTTTTTATTTTGTTGTTAAAATCATATAAATATTTCGTTGTTTATCAACTCGCACTATCATTTATTTAATGTACTTAAACGGTAAATTAAAAAATAATTTAAAAATTACATTTTAAATTAATACAATCATAATTTAAAATAGGTAGTTTCACGAAAAGAGGCTTCTAAATTTCCTTTTAATTGAGACAATTTGTTATAAAATACATTTTAAACATATTACTTATTTTACACCAAAAAATGGTGGCAACTAAGTTAACACCAAAAGTGGTGTTTGTTTATATCAGTCGATTGCTGGTGGTTTATTACAACACCAGTTTATTGGGGCGTTTCCTTACACTACTTTTGGTGGCAATTTAGTTGCCACCATTTTTTGGTGTAAAGTCACATGAATATTTTTTACAGTGTTCTGTGTTTATAATCGAACTAGATTGTTATAAGTGAAAGTATAGAACAATAAGAGAACTATACTAATAAAATTCTGTGTTGTAAAGTTTCACTTTTAATGACAAGAGAAGGGCAAATTTATCTAGTCGGTTAATAGAAAGATGGCATTTGTATTAATATGTAAAAAAAAAAAACAAAAAAAAAAAAAAAATACTTTTTTGCTGAACATTGCATGAGGATAAATTTGACTAGCTTTGTTTAGTTGTTTTCGAAAGAAATTTTTCGATAAAATTAAAAGATATAAAACATGAAAATTTGTATATCATTAGTTTCAATCACTGGATTTTTGGAGTTAGTGATACATAAAAAATGTATTAAAAAAAGAGGGCTAGTATAAGAAATAATTTTTCGGTAGGTGCTTTTTCTAAAATGATACAACGAAATTCTTCAGAACAAAATTTTTTTTAATTTTGCTCTTAAAATAATTATTTTTGTAGAATTCTGGTACTACAGGTAACAAAAGCTGAAAATCACTGTTTAAAAACTATATTTCAATAAAACCTCACATTTGTTGATAATTATTAAGAGACGTTGAAATATTTAGAAAAATATCTTTATTTAGTATTTTTTTTTCTTTTGGCATTATGAAAAGTTTTTTTTTTAAATTAACTGTTTTAAGTGAAAGTGTCTTACACTAATGAGAACGGTAGGCCCTTATAAGTTGTATTAGTGTCTAACCCATTATTCTACTGTATTTAAAATTTAAAATAAAATATAAATTTTATCGAATTCTTTCAAAAAATTGTCGTCTGTGTTAGTGGTTCTAGTTAATAAAATAGTAGCCAGTGACTCCAAACAACGTCTGAATATTCTGATTAAACAAAAGGCGGTTCATTCACTGTTTTAAAACGCCTTTCTGAACGTGAATAGCTTAAAACTTTAAATTTCAATAACAATTTCAGTAAAGTCTTAAATTAAAAATTAAACTGTCGCTCTGACACGTGCGCAAAAAAAGTCTTAATATAGCCATTCGAATTAAGCAAACAATCATCACCAATAGAGTTAAAAATACTGGCTATTTCGAAAAAAAAAAAAAAAAAAATCCTAACAACAAAATTTAATAATTCATTGTGGCATGCTTATATGATAATTTATAAATTTTATCACAGTAATTACATTAAAAAATCTTTTTATTCAATAGATGTCAATGCATTGTTTCAATTGCAAGAATTTTCACTATTACTATAAAATTTTTTAAATATTACTTTTTAACTGTTAAATCGAATAAGGAGTAAAAACGAAATTGTCCTTGATCAATCCCGTTTGACTATTTTTATAAGTTGAAGCAGTGCAGCGCCATCCCTTGAAAGAAACTTGGATTATTTTTAAAATTACTGAAATAAAAATTCATGAACTATCTTATTAACATGTTACTTGTTTTATTTCATTATAGTTAAAAAAATATTGAATTTTAAAATATGCGTGTCCTTTTGGAAGCGCAATAATTTGAAAAAGGCCGGAAAATTCTCAATGCTTGTTTTTTAAAGATTCAGTGGTCAGAAGATTAAATTTATTGCATTTATGGCAAAACTGTTCAGATATTCCATATAAATTTAATATAATCATAGCAATCCCGAATATAACGTCTTCACAAATACTTGATATATGTTGTTTGATATCGTTTAAAAATTACACACTGGACGAAAATCTCCTTTATCTGCCATCCTAATGTACATTCGAGTCAATCCATCGAGCTTATTATTTCTCTACCAAATTCTATGAGCTTGAAAGGGCAGACATGTCCTAAGGGGTCTTACTACGGTTGCGTGATCAGCTTAGCAAAAGAAGGTGAAATATATCTTTTTTTTTTTTTTTTTTTTTTAATTCGATCACCTTCACTATCCGGAAGAAAGTTTTCTCTGCCTCCGGCCATCAGTCTCCTTCCTGTGCGATGAATGGATTGAACTTGAAGAAAGATAATGTAATGGGAGTGAAAGTGCAAATGGATTAGATGCAGCTCGGGTTACGAGATTAAGCAATTAAAAACAATGCTTTTTGCTAAGTGAATTGCTTTGAAACGCAAGATATTTTTTCGGCAATATCTTGATTATTTAAAAAAACTGTAGAATTCACTTTTTTTACGTACAGGTAAGGATTAAAGAACAAAATAGTTTATAGTGTCTATCATGTATATTCAGGTTTAAAATATATTAATATTTGATGAAAATCCATCAATAATTATCCGAAACCTTTTGGAAAAAGAACGTTAGCAGTTTTATTTTTTAAATAAGCAGTACCCCAATAAAACATCCCGTCCGAGGCTAATAAAAAGAAGATAGGCTGCCGCATTACATTTCATATTAGACCGCTAGATCCGCGTGATGCTTTTTTTTATCCATCTGCATTAATGCTTCCAAGTATCACCGAATACATGTAACGCGCTGCGCGGAGGGAAGTCTGTCTTTTTCATTAGCCTCGCTTAGTGGAGGCTAACGAGAAAGACAGGCTACCGCGGTGCATTCCAATTATTCTTTTTACAGATTGCTGGAGTCACGTGATGCTCGAATACACCAACGAGAGTGCAAGAATAGAGCACTACGCCATTCTAGCGGTCTGTAGAAAAAGGTACTTGACATGCATCGCAGCAGCCTGTCTTTTTCGTTAGCCTCGCGCTTAGTCGATGTGACGTCATATGACGCCACAGATGGTTATATATGTCACAGCTACAACATTAATAAAATTCATAGCATTATGACTGTCGCGGGGCTGCCCTTTCGTGACTTCACTATGAAGTCTCCTAGACTAATTTCCCCCTGGTCCTCATCTGGCTACTATAAAAAAATGTCATAACTCAACCTGCAACGGCATATATCGAAATTGCAGTACTGAACAACCTTGCCCAGTTCGGGGAATTTCTCTGACGTACTATTTTTGCCTCGTGACCAATAATTATTATGAATTATTGTTTTAAAATACCACATATTCTTTTCCCCGTCTTGGAATTTGACTAGTATAAATTTTATACTAAATAGATGAAATATGTTATAATTACACAAGAAAAGCACATATATCTACACATTTAGTCGAAATTTAGTAATCATACATTAAATTCTTATGAATTATGGCGTTGCAAAAGAACTTTTTCGATTTCTTTATTTATTTGTATTTAATGAAAATTTGTACATATTTTCCGAAATTTTTAGAACGCTTTTCCCACTGCCCATTCGCTTCACAACTTTTATTTTCAAATTTATTCCCGACAGTTCTTAGAAGATAATTACATTTTGTAAGTAATTACCATGCCGAATTTAAAGTTTCTAGACTACAATAAAATAGTAACAATAAAAGTCAAGTAACATATTTTTATCAAAGCGGTGGAGAGATTGATGAACAGTGTAGGACGCCTTTTCGTGCATCGCCCCCACCTCTCCCCTCTCGATTTAAAATTTTTAAGGAAATGCTAGAGATCATTTATATCTTGTAAGTAATTACCATGCTAAATTTCATGTCTGTGGTCCTTCCAGTAACACAAAAATCGCATTTTTACAACGTGTTTTGCTCCTGCACCGCCTTTGAATTTGTGGCATTGATTTAAGAATAGCCTATGTTTGAAACCGGGCAAACACCATCATTTAGGTACAACATATTGAAATCGATTCGGTAGTTCCGGAGATTAGCCCCTACAAACAAACTTTTTCTCTTTATCATATAGGTATAGGTTAATATCAATCAATCAATCAATTAATTAATTAATAAAACAAGCAAAAAGATAATCAATCAATCAATCAACCAATCAATCAAAAAAACCTCAATAAATCAATCAAACAAACACTCAATCAATCAATCAAACAAAAAAACAAACAAAAAATAATCAACCAAGCAAGCAGAAAATCAATCAATCAAACAACCAAACAAACAACGAATCAATCAATATACAAACAGTCAATCAATCAATAAATAAATAAATCAAACAAATGAACAAAAATCAATCAATCAATCAATCAAAGAAACAATCAAATACCAAACAAACAATGAATCAATAAAACATACATATAATCAATCAATCAAACAAACAAACAAAATCAATTAATCAATAAATCAATAAATCAAGCAATCAATCAAACATTCAAACAAACAAACATTCAATCAAACAAACAATCAATAAATCAATCAATCAAACGCTCAATCAATCAAACAAAAAAACAAAAAATAACCAACCAAGCAAGCAGAAAATCAATCAATCAAACAACCAAACAAACAACGAATCAATCAAATATACAAACAATCAATCAATAAATAAATAAATCAAACAAATGAACAAAAATCAATCAATCAACCAATCAATCAAAGAAACAATCAAATACCAAACAAACAATGAATCAATAAAACATACAATCAATCAAACAAACAAAATCAATTAATCAATAAATCAAGCAATCAGTCAAACATTCAAACAAACAAACATTCAATCAAGGAAACAATCAATAAATCAATCAAACAAACAAACAATCAAACAAACACAATCAATCAATAAATCGATCAAACAAACAATAAAAAAACACAATCAATCAATCAAACAAACAATCAATGTATCAATCACCCAACGAAATAAACAAAGAAACAAACAATGAATCAATCACCCAACGAATCAAACATTAAACAAAAATCAATCAATCCAACATAAAAAACATACAAAGAAACAAAGAAACAAGGAAACAATCAATAATCAATCAGTCAATCAATCAATCGATCGAACAAACTACCAAACAAACGAACAAACAAACAATCTATCTCTCTATCTATAAAAAAACAAACAAATAATCAATCAATCAATCAATCAATCGATCAAACACATGAACAAACAAACAAACAATTTATCTGTCTATCTATCTATTAAACAAACAAATAATCAATCAATAAATCAATCAATAAATCAATCAATCAAACAAACACAATCAATTAATCAATCAAACAATCAATTAAACAATCAATCAATCAACCAACCAAACAATCAATCAACTAACGAACCAAACAAAATAAACAAATAATAATTCAATCAATCAATCAATAAAACATCAAACAAACTATCAAATAAACAAACAATCAATTAATCAATCCATCAAAGATACAAACAAACAAACAAATAATTAATCAATCAAACAAATAGTCAATCAGTTAGTCAATGAATCAAATAAACACAATCAATCAATCTAAAGAACAAACAATCAAACAAATAACAAACAAACAATTAATCAATCAACCAACCAACCAAACGAACGAACAATTAATTAATCAATCAAATAAACAAACAATGAATCAAACATACAAACAAGCAAACACTTAATCAATCAATTAATTAATCAATCAACCAACCAAACAAACAAACGAACGAACAATCAATTAATAAATCAATTAATCAATCAATCAGTCAAACAAACAAAATCGATCAATCAATCAATCAAACAAACAAACACAATCAATTAATCAATAAATCAAACATTCAAACAAACAAACAAACAAACAAAATAAATTAATCAATAAATCAAACATTCAAACAAACAAACAAACAATCAAACAAACACAATCAATCAATCAACCAATCAAACAAACAATCAATCAATGAATCAATCACCCAACGAACTAAACAAACAAACAATGAATCAATCACCCAACGAATCAAACATTAAACAAAAATCAATCAATCAAAGAAACAATCAATCAATCCAACATACAAAAAACAAACAAAGAAACAATCAATAATCAATCAGTCAATCAATCAATCGATCAAACAAACGAACGAAAAAACAAACAATTTATCTATCAAACAAACAAACAAAAAAATATAAAATGAATAAATCAATCAATCTAATAAAGAAACAATCAATTAATCAATCAAGCAAACAAACAAACACAGTCAATTAATCATTCAATCAAACAATCTTTCAACCAAATAATTAATGAATCAGTCAATCAATCGATTAAACAAACGAACAAACAAACAATCTCTCTATCTATCAAACAAACAAACAAAAAATCAATCAATTAATCAATCAAACAAACAAAAACAATCAATTAATCAAACAATTAAACAAACACAATCAATTAATCAACCAACCAACCAACCAACCAATCAATGAATCAATCAACCAACGAACCAAACAAAATAAACTAACAAAAATTCAATCAATCCATCAACCAAACATCAAACAAACAATCAAACAATCCATGAAACAAATAAACAAAATCAGTCAATCATTCAATCGATCAAACAAACAAACAGTAATCAATTAGTCAATAAATCAATCGATCAAACAAACGAACTATCAATCAATCAAACAAATAGTCAATCAGTTAGTCAATCAATCAAACAAACAAACACAGTCAATCAATCAATCAATCTAACGAACAAACAATCAAACAAATAACAAACAAACAAACAATCAATCATTCAACCAAAGAAACAAACAAACGAACGAACAATCAATCATTCAACCAAAGAAACAAACAAACGAACGAACAATCAATCATTCAACCAAAGAAACAAACAAACGAACGAACAATCAATCAATCAAACATTCAAACAAACATTCAATAAATCAAACAATGAATCAATTAAACATACAAACAAGCAATAAATCAATCAATTAATCGAATCAATCAATCAATTGATTGATCAATCAATTAATTATTCAATAAACAAATCAATCAGACAAACAAACACAATCAATTAATCAATCAATCAATAAATCAAATAAACAATAAATCAAACATTCAAACAAACATTCAATCAATCAAACAAACAATGAATCAAACGAACAAACACAATCAATCAATCAATTACACAAACAAACAATCTATAAAACAAACAATCAGTCAATCAATCAATCCAACAAAGAATTAATCAATCAATGAAACAAACAAACACAATCAATTAATCGACAAAACAAACAATCAATGAATCAATCACCCAACGAACCAACAACAAACAAACAGTGAATCAATCACCCAACGAATCAAACATTAAAAATCAATCAAACAATCAATCAATCAATCAATTAATCCATCATACAAAAACAAAGAAACAAACAAACAGTCAATAATCAATCAATCATTCGATCAAACAAACGAACAAACAATCTCTATCTATCTATCAAACAAACAAATAATCAATCAATCGAACAAACAGTCAATCAATTAATCAACCAACCAACCAAACACAATCAATCAATCAATCAATCAAACAAACAAACAAACAATCAAACAATCACAATCAATCAATCAAACAATCAATGACAAACAAACAATCAATGAATGAATGAATCAATCACCCAACGAACTAAACAAACAAACAATGAATCAATCAGCCAACGAATCAACATTAAAGAAAAATCAATCAATCAAAGAAACAATCAATCAATCAATCCAACATACAAAAAACAAACAAACAAACAGTCAATCATCAATCAGTCAATCCATCAGTCGATCAAACAAACGAACATATAAACAAACAAACAAGCAATCAATAATCAATCAGTCAATCAGTCAATCGATCAAATAAACGAACATATAAACAAACAAACGAACAATCTGTCTCTCTATCAAACAAACAAACAATAAATCAATCAATCTAACAATCAATCAATTAATAAATCACTCAATCAAACAAACAAACACAATCAATTAATCAATCAATCAAACAAAGAAACACAATCAATTAATCAATCAATGAAACAAAAAAACACAATCAATTAATCAATCAAACAAAACAAACAATTAAACAATCAATCAATCAAATATCAAACAAACAAACAATCAATTAAACAATCAATCAATCCATCAAACATACAACGAAACAAGCAAACAATAATCAATCAATCGATTAAACAAACGAAGAAACAAACACAGTCAATCAATCAGTCAATCTAGCAAACAAACAATCAACAAATAAACAATCAAACGAACAAACAATCAATTAATCAATCAGTCAATCAAACATTCAAATAAAGAAACATTCAATTAATTAAACAAACAATCAATAAGTCAATCAATCAAACAAACAAACAATCAATCAATCAAACAAACAAACAATGAATGAATGAAACATACAAACAAGCAATCAATCAATTACACAATCAATTAATCATTTATCAATCAGTCAATCAAACACACAAACAATCTCAATCAATCAATCAAGCAAACACAATCAATTAATCAATCAATGAATAAATGAAACAAATAATCAATCAAATATTCAAACAAACAAACATTCAATCAAACAAACAAACAATCAAGCAATCAATCAAACAAATAATCAAACAAACACAATCAATCAATCAAACAAACAAACAATCAGTAATCAATCAATCCAACAAACAATTAATCAATCAATCAAACAAACACAATGAATTAATCGACCAATCAATCAATCAATCAATCCAACATACAAAAAACAAACAAACAAACAATCAACAATCAACCAATCAATCGATCAAACTAACGAACAAACAAACAAACAATCTATCTCTCTATCTATCAAACAAATAAACAATCAATAAATCAATCAATCAATCTAACAATCAATCAATTAATCAACCAACCAAACAAACACAATCAATTAATCAATCGATCAAACAAACAATGAATGAATGAATCAATCAATCAATCAATCAATCAACGAACCAAACAAAATAAACAAACAATTCAATCAATCAATCAAACATCAAACAAATCAATCAATCAAATAAATAGTCAATCAATCAATAAATCAATCAATCTATCAAACAAACAATCAAACAAATAATTATACAAACAATCAATCAAAGAATCAATCAACCAAAGAAACTAACAAACGAATGAGCAATCAATTAATCAATCAAACAAACATTAAATCAATGAAACAATCAATTAATCAAACAATCAATCAATCAATCAAACAACGAATCAAACAATCAATCAATCAAACAAACAAACAAACTCAATCACTATTTGTGAATCCCACTCTGTAACATAGCCCAAAGTCAAAAATATTAGCTGAAGTCAATCGGAACAAGATAAGATAATTTTGGTCGACCTGAAATCTAATAATTCCCGTAAAGCATGGTGAGGTCACTGCAACGTCGATGTGAAGACACATTGTGACTTTGTGACCATCGATTGTCGATGTGATGTCACGTGACGTCGATGTGAAGTCACAGTGACTAAAATATGAAGTCGTTATGGCCGTTTTAGAGCTCTTTTGTGACGTTTCACAAAGTGGTCACAATGTGACAAATTTGTGAAAAATGTGTCATTTGTGACTAATTTGATATTAACATTGTGACGAATCTTTGACAAAACCGACGATATTTAAATTGCCAGAAACATGTTTTTTAAAGTAAATAACATGTTTTGAAGGATATTTATAAATTTCTAAAGTCACAATGTGACGTCACTGTGACCATGCATGCTATTAGGGTTGTTATAAATATCGTTAAGGAATCTCCGCTTTCAATTGAATTTCAATTCAATTCTTTAAATTCTTTAAAAAAGCCTATAAATATGAAAATGCGCACTGTAAAAATATTTGTAAGTTTACTAAATAATATTTGTAGATCCCTTTATATTTAATAAGATAAAATTCCATCAAAAACACATAGTTACATTTAGTTTTGTTGTTTTTGTCGCAAAGTTTAATTCAGTTGCAATTAACAGAAATGCACTTCGTACACAAATCTTAAGATTTTATTTTTAGTCATAGCAATGTTGATTTCAAATATTTTTGCGGGATGAATTTCTGTGATTCCAGGGGATTATAGTATACAGTGAGGGAGGGGGGGGATTCACATTTTTCTCAGTGAAAATACAAAATCTCAAAACTTCCGGTTGGGGACAGATCATTGTTCCATGGAAGTGGGGCATAACCCCAGGTGTCCCTCCGTGTCACACCCAAAATACAGCACTGATCATTAATTATGATTAAGGCCCCATACTAGGCACAGAAAAAGACCCGGATGATGTAAAATCTATGGGAGCGTTCTTTACAAATATCTCGCTCAAATTTTAATATTTTTACATGCTTTTTTTGTATAGGATAGCTGAGGACGATGTACAACCGGTCTAGTTTTTACTTTTTCGATTATGCTTACATATTTTTTATATTACGATAGTTTCAATTTCGGAACCACTTTAAACCGGTTTTGAAAGTTAAAGTAATTTTTTTTAATCCGAAACCAAAACTGAAAAAGTAAAAACTAGGCCGGTTGTGGATCGTCCTCAGCTATCTTGTGCAAAACAATCAGGTAAAAATATTAAAATTTGGACTAAATATTCGAAAAGAACGCTCCCATAGACTTTACATTATCATCCGGGTCTTTAATGTGCCTAGTGTTGCGCCTTAAAAATCTAATTTTGTTTCTTTAGGAGTCACTGTACTATAAGCACATAAAAAAGTTGAATTGAATCTTTCCTATCTGTTTTTAACTTGAAAACTACTGCCATTCGAGAACACATGAAAAATACAATTTGTTGAAATTTTCTTATATTTTCATTTAAAAGGCGCTTTTTCTCGCACAGCTTTTTATATTTCAACTTAAAAAAATGTAATGCACGTATATTTTTGTCTTAGAAGTTACAACCATGTATAATTTCAAATTTGTATCCTTAGCAATTCCACAGACCGCGGGTTCCCGGTTCTAATCTGAGTACGGACATGGATGGTGTGTTGTCCCTTTGAAGTGTAATAAATATATGTAATGGATATCTGTAATAAAACGTATTCTGTATTGTCTCTGTTTTTGTGTATAATGGATCAATCGAGGCGGCAGCCATAGCAGCTATAGGCCTCAAAGCACTGTCAATTCAAAAGAAAAAGAAAAAAAGCAATTCCATAAAAATCGTTTAGAACGTTTTTTGAAAGCTTCTCACTATTAATTTCAACCTTTTAAATATCTAAACTTTTTAAGTGTTCTGTGAGATTTTTCTTAAAAGTAGCATTCACGTCAAATTTAAATATTCTAGCCTGTAATAATTCCATTGAAATTATAATTTAGGATATATTTAGAGCACTTTTTGTTGATTTAATCCTTTTAGTTTCCGAATTTTTTAGAAACTGTTCTTACACAGCATTTAAAAATTTTGAGTAACTACCATCATGCAATTACCAGATTTCTCTCCATCAATATCATAAAAATTGCAATTTCAGAACTTTTTCACTTCTCCATCCATTGGAGTTAGTGGCACCGCTATAAAGTATACATAACTGAACAGGGACTATCACCATCAATTTGTGACTATCAATTGATTAATAATATTGTTTCTATTTAATAATTATAAAGAAACATATAAGTTATATAAAATAGGGTTATAATTGCTGCTAATCTCCCCTTCGACCCCTAAATAATTTAAACATATTGATATCGGTTTATATGAATAATTTTGTGTAGCTCTGTATAATATGCAATAACGAAAATCGTAAAGTGACTCTTCGTATAGCAATGAAAGTGAATTTCAGAAAGTAAACAGGGCGGTCCTATTTAATTTTCGTCTACATAATTAATGATTAAATTAATTAATTCAGATTGAATTAATGCAGATTAATTAATCATAAAAAAGAGCAGCTACTTTTTCAATTTCAATAAAGATAAATTGAATTAGGATTAAATTTTGTATGATTAAATATTTATTCGATTAATCAATCAATTTTAAAAGTAATCAATTAATACCAACCCTGGTACCAAATCCTATATCATTTTGGAAAAAACAAAATCTAAAACTATGCCGTGAAAATTAACAGAATCTTAACGTATGATTATTATTCCAGGAAACCTTATTTTTTACAAATAAAGATCTTTTAGAACTATCAACAAATACATATTCTTTAAGTTAAAATATTTCATTTCTTTCGTCAGTGATTTTGATTATTTTGGCTTTTATTTACTGAGAGATTTTATCTCTCGCATTGCAGACCTTACGCGCATTGCAAAAAAAAAAAAAAAAAAAAAAAAATCTACATTTTCTCTGGGTAGTATTATTAATTATCCTTTGATGTATTTTTTTCATGTGTTTTACTTATTATAATCGCATTATAAAGCTTTGCACGAATGCAAATTTTATATTGAAATGAACAAAATGATAATTATTAAAGCGAAAGTTCCGGGTAACGTTTCTTTGACAAAACTTCTACTAGATTATTTAAATTATAGGTACACCATTTAGCACGCCTACATCTTTCGGGAACTAGATGCATTCATTTTAAAACATGCGTGGGTTTCTAAAAATTAAATAGGTAACATTCCAGCCTTTTATCTCGCTCATTATTGTATCAACCTTTCTACACGTTTATATACTAGACCTATGAAGTTATGAATAAAATGCTTAATGTTTTCATCTCTAGAATTTAAAATTTCAAGTAAGAGATAAGAAATAAGAACATAGCTACACTCTATTATTTTTGTTTACGTAAAATAAAATAGCCAGAACAATAAGTTGTTGGGTCATTCCATGCCAAATCAACCAGCGACTCAACCTGACCCTTTCAGATTTCGATGAAATTCTCAGGAATCATCCTGCCTGATGATATAAATGAGAATATATGTTCATAATTTTTTTTAAGCATCAAAATTTCATCTCATTTCAAAGAGGAGTTTATAAGGTTTAATTTGATATGCAAGTCGACTATGTATAGTTAAAATAAATAATAAAAAAAAAAAATTTAAAATTTAAAATTTTAAAAATTTTTAGATAGTCATTTTTAAAATTTTTGAAAAAATTGTATGTTTGTTGTAATATTATAAGCTTAAAATTCTGAAAATTTTAGAGTGGGATCTCAATGGGATCAGGAGTTATTAAATAAAAGCAAAAATTACCATTAAAATAGCAATTTAATTCTGTCTATTTTGCTATTTATTTAAAATTTGTATGGTAATTTTCAGCTTTTATTTCATAACTCCTGATCCCATTGAGATCCCGCTCTAAAAATTTCAGAATTTAAAGCTTATAATAATACAACAAACATACAATTTTTTCAAAAATTTTAAAAATGACTATCTAAAAAATTTCCAAATTTTAAAATTTTAAAAAATTTAAAATTTTATTTATTTTAACTGTACGTAGTCGACTTGCATATCAAATTAAACCTTATAAACTCCTCTTTGAAATGAGAGGTCATAAAATTTTCTATGTTTGATAGAACTTGAGAAATTTAAAATTGAAAATAGTTATGCAAGTCAAAAAATGATGATTTTTCAAAATTTAAATAATTAATTGTATAAAAATTTAAAGCGATAAACAGAAAATAAAAATATGCTCTAATTTATATCATCATAGAGAATGATCCCTGGCAGTTACATTGAAATCGGAAATGGTCAGGTTGAATATTGAATTTTTTTGGTTGATTTGACATGGAATGACCCTGTTTTGATTTCTGAGGTCTACTTTTCACTGATGTTTAAATTCCTTTTCTCTCTATTTCTTCTTCTTTGTTCGCAACTTTTGAACTTTTATAGATGTAAAATAAGATCTTAAAGTTTTAGAAGGTCCTGAACACGATTTGATGGTTTTTAGCATGTCTGTGACTCTGTACGTCATTCTGTCACTCTGCGAATCTGTACGCGACAAAAATTTTGTGGGCGCTCTATCTCAAGAATTTTACATTTGCACGGAATTTCACAAATCTTTAGATTCTGCTAGACTCAATATTTTTTGGTGCTGATCGCTCAGCAGGTGGCGCTGCTATGCTGCATTATTCACAATTTCTACAATTGCCCTACCTCAAGGACTAACACACGGATTTTCATGAAACTCTAGACTCCTTCAATACTTGATATAATTTGGTGTTGATTACGTTTTGGTGCAAATCGCACAACAGGTGGCGCTGCTATGCTGCATCATTCCTGATTATTGCAATAGCTCTATTTCAAGAACTAATGCACGAATTTTCATCAAACTTCTGATTCAGTTAGGTCCTGATATAGATTAATGTTGCTTAGTTTTTGGTGCAAATCACCCTACAGATGGCGCTTCTATACTGCACTTTTCACAATTTCGCAATAGCTGTATCTCAAAAAGTCATGCACGGATTTTCACCCAACTTCAGATTCAGTTAGCACTTGATAACAAATTGATGCTGATTAGTTTTTGATGTACGTCGCCCAACAGGTAGCTCTATTATGCATATTTAATATTTCAACAATAGCTCTATCTCAGAAACTAATGCACAGATTTTCATCAAATTTTAGACTCAGTTAGAAATTGACATAAGTTGTTGATGACTAGATTTTGGTGTGAATCACTTAACCGATGGCGCTGCTATGCTTCATTTTTCAGGAAATATTAATATATATGAGATAGAAGAAAGTTTTGGGATTGCCACACGTGACTAATTTTTAATTAAATGCGATAAGATTTACTTTAGATTTTTTTAATTTTCCTCTATCTATGATAGAAGACAGTATTTTAATCGAAATTTTTTTCGACTTCCGTTTTTCGCATATTTATACGTTTTAGGCATTAGCGATCTCTTTTTATACAAAATGTCTGTCCGTGTATCCTTATTGTACTATCAAGAAGCCTGTGAATAGTTATGTAAAGAATTTAAAAAAATTTCATTTTTGGCTATAGCCAGGAGACTCGACTTAAATTTTGGAATATTCCGCCGTAAGAAAGCGCTGTAGTAACAATTGTTGTGTCATTTTTATTACTGTGTCATTCAAAACTGCATGAAGTTAAGCATATAACTGAACCAATTTCATGTATAAGTTTTTGGCTATGCTAGCAGGTCCTAGTTTAATTTAGGGATATTTCGCCTGAAGGAGGTCGCCTGTAATAGCAATTTTCGTGTATTTTCGTTACTGTATTATCGCAAAAGATACGAAGTTATGCATAGATTGGAATGATTAATTAGCTGAATACGTCAGATTCCAGCTGAAAATGGGGATATTTCCTCGAAAGGAAAGTGCTATTAGAGCACTTTGAGTGAGTTTTGTGCAGTTTGTTTGAATTTTAATAGGTCTGTTGTACATCGACTGCTCGTGCAGCGACGTGCACTGCACATGTAGGCAATTTGGTGATTCGTAAGTTTCTGATTTACGACAGAATAACGAAGAATATTGATTTTTATTCAATATCATGATCGAGATTAACTCGTTTAAATATATATAAAAAACCTTCTGTATTTTTTTTATATAGGATTTATTGGATGTTTATTTCTAATTCCAAAACGAAGATCTTTCCAAATTTTAGTCAATATTCTATCAGTAGTTTCAAAAGTCCTATTTTACCTGTACTGCAAGGAAAAAGAACGTACGTTGGAGAACATCAAAGGGATTTTAGAATCGGTAATTTACGAGGGGTGTTCGTTTAACATAAATGTCATTTGACTACAGTTTTTATTTGATGATTAGACGAATTACTAAGATTAATCAAAAGCAAGTGAGAATCCTCATAATTTTATATATCTATTCTTTTCTAAACAGGCATGTTACAATCAAAATTTTGCAATTATATGGGAATAATCAACTCGGCAGATACCTCATCCTATTTTTTTGCAATAACTTTCATTATGAAAAATCTCTTGAAGCAAACTAATACGCTATATACTTTGAGATTAACGCATGTGTAATTGATCGCATTACATGAAATGATATTCTGGGTGTATCTCTAGTTTTGCAAGACACATTTCAACGCTCCATGTTACTCAACGATTTAGTAATTGCTCTGAACACCAGTCTGTACGTTGATATCTCTAAAAGGTGAATAAAACCAAGTGACCTTGAGTTAGTATACGGTATCTTCCAGCAATATGTAGCAATGTTTCACATATTGGCCCAGAGCACGGCAGAAATCGTGACCCCTCCTTCTTTCGGCAATAGAATAATTTCAAAGGAAATTTCGCCAGAACCGTCTGATATCACTATTATTTATCTTTGGAACAAGCAGAGGAATCTGTAGAACAAGTTTTCCTCTGTAGATGCTTTGGAGAATAACATACTGGCAGACTAGGGCACATGTGAACAGTTCATATAAACATAGTTTTTTCTCATAGCTGGGTTAATTTCTATAAACAAAAACGATCCAATATAGTGAGCAGAACTTTTTTTTACATGTGGTAATTTTTAAAAAATTACCTTTATAGTTTTTCTTACTTTTTTAAATAATTTTGTAAATTCAAAAAATTGTTCACATGTGCCAAAATGGTGGGGCAGTTGTCAACACAAAGGAAAATTATCCTTTGACATGTTTTTTTATTATCTTATTCATATGTGACCATAACCATTAATTATACTATCTGTTAAATTCACCATAAAGAAAAAATTGTATGCATATTTCTATAGTTTTTAGGTGATATGTTTAAACAAAAGGCTATAAAATGAAAATAAGTAAATTGGTGGGGGGGGGGGGGAGGGGGAGGAGCTTACATGATTGATAAAATATTGTTGCAATAAAATAATAAAAAAAGAAGCAAACTAAAAAAATAATTAAAACACTTAAATTTTGCTTAGGGATTTTTGTTTGAGGTGAATTTTAATGGAGGGGGTGCATTTAGATGATATTTATCAGAAATCTGCCGAAATGCGAAACAATCTCAACCCTATATTTGCATTATTTACCTTTAAATTAAGGATAAAAAAGTGTTTTCCTGTTATAAGTTACCGCCAACTTTAATTTTTTTTGCTTTTGAAAGAGGGGGAGGGGCTTATAATAGTGATTTTATGGTGGTTATAGGTTTAAAAATTTTACTTTCTTAAAATATTATATCTATATTCAAAGCATCAAATAACGTTGCTATTTTAGAAATGGAAGGAAACTAATACTGCAGTTTGGAACAAATGAAATAGGCAAATTTGCAAAATTGCTAAACGTAATGCTTTTTGCTTTAACGATGCATAAAAATAGTATTGAAAACCTTTAAATAAAATAATACATAACACTCATTGCATTTTAGAAAACATTAAATTTCTTTAAATTACAATTGAACGTTAACGCGCTTGTTGCTTTGTATGTATTTACTGATAGATGTGTTTGTAGCAGTTTTAATTCAAAATCAACTTTATACGATGAAAATGTCTTTTATTTCAAGAAAATTATAGATATTGGAGCTGACATTATTTCTCACGAAGTTAACTGAAAGGTATAGAATCACGGAATGATTATTGGGGAACTTATAAGCTGTTCATATCTGTTCCAACTAGACTGTTCAATAGTGCGGCATATTCTCACAAGAGTTAAAAGGATAAATCATTAACATTTTCCAGTTTTATAATAATTTTTTTATAAAAATATTTATTAGTATTCATACTACATGTTAAAATATTAAAATTTAAAAAAAAATGAATAAATAAATAATGTTATTCTTTTAGCAAGTTAGAACTGAGATTTTACTTTTGAAATCAATAAATAGTATTTTAGGTACTGAAGACAAATAAAATGTCGAAGAGCTTCAAAAATTTTTTACCTTATGTCTACTGATACTACCATCTTTGGTATTTTTTTTTTTTTTGCAACTAAAAAACACATAATAAATAATGAAAAATGGCAACGTTCACATCTGCCCTATGTTCACATGTGCCCCAGTCTTCCCTACCATGAATGTCGCCAACAATTCCCCATTTATTATTATGTATTGGAATTCTTTTGTGTGGCCCTGTAAATGAATATAAACTATTCTTTTCACTGCATACTTTACAAAATGCATATTTTAGTGCACTTAGGAGATGCATATAAATTTGAAGATGTTTTACAGAGTGTAACATCTTTAAAATTCATTTGAAACGATTTTTCCCCGTAGGCCGTAATGTAATGGAAAACCTTTCACTGTTCCTGTAAATAAACTAAACATGGCAAAAACATTTTCAATAGGATTCGTGCTCGGGTAAACTTTATTAACGTCCAAAAATATTCTGACAATCCGAGTATATTTATGAGAGTCAGAGCGCGGCCAGACGGCCAGATAAAACGAATGCATAAGAACTTTTCAACTTTGTTGTAAAAACGATTTGCTTCATTGCGACCACAGAATGGTTAAAGATCGAGAACCAACGATTATAAATGCACAAATAAAGTAGGAGAAGGTAGTAAACATAGCTCAGTTTTGCTTTTTTTTTTGCTCGCTGAGTTCTGCACTGATGAAGAATCTCGGTAGTAGATTCAAAACTGCTGTTTGCCACCTTCTCCTACTTTATTTGTGCATTTATAATCGTCGGTTTTCTATCGTTAAACATTTTTGCACAAAGGCTTTATTTGCTATTTCACAGAATGGTTGTCATCCTTGGTTGTCAGAGCATCATTCTATTGTAAATTGGGATTTGATGCGGTGGCGTTGTTTTTCCTGTGCATTATCTTACTGTCCAACTAAAGAAGTCTCGACAGCGGCCGGTATTGAGATTTGCAAATCGAACAAATGTAATTCCTTTCTCGTTTTTAAAACACACATAAAGTATTACTTTCTTGAAACTAAAGTATATTTAAGAATACCCGAATAAGCGCCTTACCATTCTGTCATTCAACTATTGTGTTGTTTAATTCAGAATCTAACGATTTTATAGCATAAAGCTCCATCGGAAATTTGCCCACATGTTGGTCTGAATTACGATACAAGTTCAATCTTTGAACTCGATACTTAAAATGACGTAAATGAACTCGCTGCGAATGCAATAAAACTTCCGAAAACTTTGCTTGAATATCTTTGATCAACGAGCTTTCACAAAATTTGTGTGATTTCCAGTAAAATGCTTCGTTATTTCCAAACATTCATCCCAAGGTAAAATATCCATAACTATTAAAACTAGCAACGTTTAGATTAGCTACGGTAATATTCCGAGGAATGGGGGAGGAGGTAGGAACTAACATCTTGAACACTAATTTAAAACAGATAAGGTAAATACAAATCTCTGATGTAACTATGAAGAATTATTTGTAAAAACAGCTTAAAGAAAAAACGATACAATTAAATAAAAATAGCATCAAATTATTGCAAGCCTTCATACAAAAAAATCCCTTTTCAGTGGAAAATTTAACTAGTCATTGGGGGGGGGGGGGGGGTGCACCATAATAATTATCCATAATGGATATGTATACTATAAAATTTGAAAATAAAACATGTGTAAACTATTTATAAAATGCATCGCAATTCTAAAATAAAATTTAAACGCAAAATTAAATATTTTTAACACACAATAATGCTCTATTAATGAATTGCTGATGATCCAATTTCGACTACGCCAAACTACTCTAGTAGTACTGAATTACGTAAAAGAAACATCCATATAACTCTAAAAATAATAATGATATTAACTACAGTTTACTGCGTTAGATTAAATGTCTGATATCCAATTAAAATATATCTTTGAGTTGAAATTTCAATGAAGTACAGGGTCATGAAAAATCAAACAGTGTAAAAAATAGGATTACAAACATATCCGGAATTAATTATCCGATCGACTTCCATCTTTATGCAAAATTTGTGTGATTTTATTGTCTTTTATATCCAATCCTTAAAATAAAATAATCGAAAATTTTTATATATCTTTTATCAGAACGAATATTTCGAGAGCCCGAAAAAATAATTTCGGATAATTGAGGTTACTAACATTTATTAGGCTTCTTTCCATTATTACATACTAAGTATGTACAAAATTTCAAGTCTCCATCTTAACTTTTTAAGGAGATAAAGCGTTTACAGACACACAAATATATTCACAGACAAATGGATGGCAACTTTTTTTTAAATATGTTTTTCGGAAGCTTCAGTGTCTGAAGTAAGTAAATTCGTGAAAAAAAAAAAAAAAAAAAAAAGACAGCAAGATTTACCATTTTTACGTATGATAATAAAAAGTGAGTGATTGAAAAATAAGCGAATTTTATAACTGCTGTTAGGGTAAGTCTTGCTGTCGTTTTGAAAATCGAAAAAAAATTTGACGGATTTACATGTTTCAGACACTGGATTTTCCGAAAAGCATATTAAAAAAAAAAAAAAAAAAAAAATGCTGTCCGTCTTTGTGTGTGTCTGTAAACACTTTACCACCCGAACAAATCGAGATAGAGTTCATAAATTTGGTATGGAGTCAGTATGTAACAGTGAGAAGAAACCTATTGAATATCAGTAACATCGGTTATTCGGAACTATTATTTTCGGACTCTCCAAATATTCGTTCTGATGAAAGGTACATAAAAATTTACGAAATTTTTTATTTTAAGGAGTGAATGCAAAAGACAATAAAAAAACATAATTTTTTCTCAAAGAATGAAGTTCATTCGATAATTAGTTGCCGAGATGTTTGTAATCCTCTTTTCTACACTCTTCGATTTCTCATGATCCTATATTTCATTCAAATTTCAATTACAATATATATTTTAATTGGAAGTGAGACTCTTAATCTGACACAGCAAACTATTAGTTAATATGATTATTATTTTTGGAGTTATAAGGATGCTTCTTTTACGCTATTTGGTACTATTTTATTATCCCGTCAACCAAAAAACTATCCCCAAACTATAAGATTAAATGCATCCACTAATGGCTTATCATAAATGTTGCATTCAACTGACATTAAACGCGTTACACGTGTTTGTTACGTCATGAAGATAGATTTAATTCGACGTTTTACTTGTATTTTTATTAATCTTTTACTTTTTTTTTTTTTTTTTTTTTTTTTTTTTTTTTTTTTTTTTTTTTTTTGTAATTTAAAATGATCTATGCCAATTTGCATAATTTAGGAGTAGTTTGACGATTTATATAATTTGTCAAAACGGGTCGATGAGATAATCAACCAGTACCCGCAATTCGGAAATAGAACATTACCACGTATTAAAAATATTTAAATACACGTTTAAATTTTATTTTGGAACTGTGCTGCATTTTATAAATAGTTTATACATGTTTTATTTTCATATTTTATATTGTGCATATCCATGACGAATAAGTATTACGGTGGCCTCCAACGATTAGTTTAATTCGCTCTCGAAGAAGTATTTTCTTAATGAAGTCTTGAAACAATTTCAAGATTATTATCTAACTGCAAGCTACCTCTGCTTTAACTGTGTGCTTTGGTTTATGTTTCTACACACTACTTATAATAGTCGTTGAGCCAGGAGCTTGTGTGGTTTTATGTCTGGGGACTTGATAAACTATATATTTTTGGATTCACCACAACAACAGTACCTCATTTATCTATGATACTTTCAAAAGGAGAGTAGCTTTTGGGCGCCATATTGGAAAATGGCCGCAGTCGTTGAGTTAAGCGGTCGTGTGGTTTCATGTCAGCGAACATGGTAAATCATACTTTTTTTGATTCCTCAGAACATCAGCATCTCATTTGTTCATGATGCATTCAATACTGAGGTAGTTTATAAATGCTATATTAGAAAATGGCTGCCATCGTTGAGGCAGGGACTCTTGTGATTTCATGTCAACGGTCTTATTAAACCAAGCTATTTTAGATTCACGACAACATTAGAATGACATTTATCCATGATATTTTCAAAATAAGAGTAGCTAATGGACGCCATATTGAAAATTGGTTGCCACCATTGAGCCAGGGGCTAGTGTGGAGTTATGTTAGAGGACTTCTTAAATCATACACATACATTTTTTGGATTCATCACATCAGAATATTTATCCATATTTACAAAACTAATCTAATTTAACTGGTGCCATATTGGAAATTAGCGACTATCGTTGAGCCAGGGTCTCGTATTTTCATGTCACTGGACTTTGTAAACCATACATTTTGGATTTACCACAATATGACATTTATCCATGATATTTTTAAAAACAGAGTACCAATGGATGTCATATTGGAAAATTCTGCCGATAAACACAGTGATAGAAAATAATTTCTTGATTTTACATGCTGTAAAATTAACAGGACGATTAAAGAGACAATAAGTAAAGACACGCAGGGGTCAAAAGCTTCAACAAAGTTCAGTCAAAGACCTGCCTCAGTTAGAAGATATTTTTGATACCAGAGCAGAATTTCTTCACTTATTCGTGGAAGAGCAAAAATCAGTTCTTCAGAAAAATCTATTTTACATTCAGATCATTCTTTGATCAAGATCCAGAAAGACGAACGTGATATCTCATATTTACAGAACATGGTTATAAATGAATCGATAAATATGGGCAGGCTAATAGAATCAACTAGAGTTATTACAAATCCAGAAATTATCGAAGACATAATCAAAGCTCATGAGAAGACTGAAGAAATTTACCAAACTTTCAAGAGAAATATCTGTCTGATAACTCAAAGGCAGAAGGATTTTTTAAACCTCCAATAAGCTAAACACATTTTGTGACTTGAAAAAGAAAGAGATTTTGAAGTGAAATAAAACAAAGCTTTTGTCATGACAAAAAGAAATCTGTTTTCTTAGATGACGATTCCTGCAGAGCGAAGAAATTTGGATATTATAAGAACTGTCTTTTCTACCATCTGAGGTTTCTTCAATTACCCTTAGCAACACTTGATGGTGCAATGCGAAGAACTGAAATATCAAACTGGTGAATGTTATGACAAAATTGAGACTGCTGCAAGAATGCAAATGATGGTGATGTTGATATAAATGACAGAATGTGCTTTGTTCAAAGCTACCATAGGAACTACAATCATTTGAAAAACTAGCAAATAATCTGTTTTGTGAAATAATACATGATTTTACATCCTCTCAAAGGATAGATGCTGTATTTGATACATACAGGCAGCCAATAAAAATAAATGAACGAAAAATGTGAACTGTTGGTGATGTTATAAAAGTTATGTCCTTCTGGACAAACAGTACTAAAGTGGAAGCAGATTTTATCTGATGAGGAGAACAAAGAATTTATGCATTTCCTTTCTCAAGAATCGCAAAATTAACATTATTTGAAATACTTGAATACACAAGTGTTGTACGTTACCTACGTAGAAAAATGTTATAAATTCAAGAAATAACAAGTTGAAGAATCGATTAAATTCACTTGCTTCCAAGAAACGATGGTACACAACTCCTATTTTGAATACACCATGCTTTAACGTCTGGATTTATAAATATTATCATTATCTCAACACTGTTTTCTTTGGAAAACGATTTGAAAAACTAGGAAGGATTAATATTTGTGAAATTTGGTCCAATGACAGGGTAAAAAAAAAAAAAAAAAAAAAAAACATACTGCAATTGGAGTGAGATGCTTGGACTTCTATGTAAAGAGATATGTAATGAATTCACTCTCAGTGCAATAAGTGCTGTTGCAGACAAGGGAAAAGATGAATCAGAAGACAAATTTTGTGATGCACTTAAGGCGCTCGGTACTGAAGCTGATTTATTTGGGGAAATAAAGAAACAGCTTGAATCTTAATTTTACCATCTCTATTATGGAAAGCAAAAATACTCAAACAACAAGGAATCGCGCCATATTCTATGTATATATATATATTTTGTAAAATAAAAGGTCTGTGGATTTGCATTGCCTTTTGTCATGCAGTAATACATTCTGCTTATAGACAATGCAAGCCAATTACCATGGTCTTGTTCGTAAGAAGTGCCTACAGGCTGATCCTGATCTTCCATCCCCAGATAAATATGGTTGGATTTTTGGAACAAATAGTGAGGGAGAAGGCTCTCTAGAGATCCAGTGGAATGGCAGTCCTCTTGCTCCTGAAGCTGCTTTGGAACTGGTGTCATATTTTTGTTCAAGAAAATGTGTCACACTATCAGGTGCGTGTCTATTTTAAAACCTAATGTAAAAGCATGTCCAGAACACAGAACTGTTCAATAACGATTGAAGTTATCTGGCTACAGGAATGTGAACCAATCATGATAGAATCGCAGAAGACTACGATTTCTGTTATTAACCGTTCGAGACCTGCATATTTTACAAGAATTTAATTTAATTGACACTCCTTTTTGTCAAACAATTAAATTTATTTTAGCAAGAAATGGAATGTCTTAATTTGATAAGGAAAGTTTTACTTTTTAATGGTATCAAAAACAAACGATGGAAGCACGTTTTGAAGTTGCATATATGCACCCATGCTCCCGAAAGAGTTAATTCTTAACAGACTAAATATAATAGTTTGGCCAGTACTACTTTTTTCCGTAATTGCTTTGCCTTATTAACATAAAAATAATATGCATTAAAATGCAAAACAAGATTTCGATTTTCTTTCGTCGCAAATGTCTTTTGATCGGTTTATCCAATTGAAAATGTTAACAATCATATTGAAATAAAATCTTAACAAATATATAATTTGTATAACGTTATATGTTCAATAATGTTTGTTCTCTGCATTTTTTTCATTGAAATTCAATTATGTGGTAATGGTTAAAAAAATCATTTGTATCTGTGTGAGATAGATGGCGCTCATTTTTTCAGTATGGCGTCTATAAGCTACCACAAATTTAATAGTATCATCATAAAATGAAATCCTTGGACCCTTGTGAGTCCAAAAAGGTATATATCACCAAGTCCCCAGACATGAAACCAAAAACCCTAATTTTGGCTTCTGGCTCAACGACTATAAGTGAGAGCAAAAAAGAGAGAAAAAAGGAAAAGTCATATACATATATTTTAGGAACTCGTCTCAACAAATGTCACTTAAACGCATTTTTCAGATTAACGTATATTATTTAAATTGCTAAAAAAAAGTTCTACCATTCCGTTTCATCATAAAAATATTCATTTTAACGACTTGTTCAGCACAGCAGAATTAACCAGTGTTCTCCAGTGATTCGTTGTAATGAGTAAATTGCTCAATAATTTAAAAACTATTTGAATTTAGAATGATTCAAAAGCCATTCTAAACAGAAATGCTAGCTGTGCTAGTGTTACATGATCGTGTATAAAAACTCAGCTTTTAATTTTAGAGTACACATTGCTCACTCTCATCTCTACAAAAGTAAATTTTACAGGACGGGCAAATAATATTTGCATGATTTTGCTGTGAATAAAATTATAACATTTAGCTCTGAATACAGAAATAAAAACTTGCATAAAAGCACAAAACTCTTATGAATGAAGACATCGATACGGTTTGGAGGATTGTGTAATTTTACCTTCCTACACAATCCACCACTCATCTTTGGTCACAAATGGACTGGACATATATCGCAGTAAACTAATGAACATTTTGTAAAGCAAGATCAACCTGTGACAAACCTATTAGTGGAATAAAATGCAAAATGTGTTTTTGTGAGGTGTGTCATTTTTCTTGCGTGTGAGCGATACATAAATTTCAATTTACTTATATTTCATTGCTTATTTAAAATATAATTTTATCTGTTCTTATCACAGAATTATACTTTTTAAAGCCTTCTGTAAAATTATTTCACCCATCCATCATCTTTTAAACCGGCACACTGCGAAAGAAACATTTTTCAGGAGTGGAGACAGTTTTTATGTTTTACCATTCAGATGGTTGTAGGTCTTAACCTACTGACTGATGGTTGTGATGTTCTCGCGATTTCTACCTTAGGGCTACATGTTCTTAACTTCCGCAAACTTCCTTTGATCGTGAAACAGGTAATACACGTGGTATTGTTTTCATCCGATAACTTTACGCGATTCTGTCATCATACGTGAAAAACTGTTATAAAATAATCATAGCTTGTCGGATAGTTAATGATATAATGTAATTAATTTTTAGAAGAAAGTATGCTGAAATTTATAAAGAAATAGTTAAAAAAAAAAAAAAAAACGCTTGGTTATAACGTTAAATAAATAAAAAGTCGATTATCTTTACGTCACGACATATTAAATAAATTTTGTGTCAGCAGAAATTTCGATTAATTTTTATATTCTTTAAGGTATAATCATGATAAAAAAAGTAATACATTTATGTTCACAAATTAAAGATAATAACGGGATATTTCGATTCTAGACTTTTTGTCGATTATTTGCAGAAATGCTCGACGAACTTTTTTAAACTTCGGGGATGTAAAGTAACTCATATTTTTTTAGTGACGATTTAGTGAGGGATCAATTAAGATGAAAACGAAAATTGAAGATATAAATGTTTATATATATTAAAAAAAAATTCTGTTCTTTATAGCATGATGAGCTTTTACTCCAATATTCATAATTCTTTATAAGTACTTGATAAAGTGCTAGATGGCCTCTATACCATATTGAAAAAATCAATAAATTGATTATCTAATGTGATAATAATTTATATGAAATATTTTAGAATTACGACATAAAAATGATTTTTTCAAAATCTGGTAATCAACCATACAGAGAAATTTACAAAGAAAGGCCAGTGGATTTTGAAAATTGAGAAATATCTGAAATTCAGAAACTGATTGACAGTTTGTGGAAAATCTCTTTATGTTCGCTCTAATCTACTATTTTCATTTTATAATATTGTGCTTAAGGGGGCTCAGGGGTTGAAAACTTTTCAAAAAATCGATTTTTTTTTTATAATCTAGTTTGATTATTCAATTAATTCTTAACTCAATGCAAAAAAACGCATAAAAATATTTGCATTTTTAACGGAGTTATAAGTATTTATGTAACAATCACTTTCATAGCCGCACCCATATAATTTCAACTTTAAGTCGCGTTATCGCAAAACTTCATTTTTGACAACTAACACAAAGATAAAAAAAAAAAAAAAACTATTTGATGGAATGGCTTGAAATTTTTTTTTTTGAAAATTTAAAAAACCTCTAAAAATACAACTTTTTTTCATAAAAAATACTCAAAATATTAAACTATCTAAAATATTCATTCTATAGATAATGATGTTATATGCATGCGAAAAAAAAAAAAAAAAAAAGCCATTCCATCAAATAGTTTTTTTTAAATCTTGGTGTTAGTCGTCAAAAATCAAGTTTTGAGAAAACGCGACTTAAAGTTGAAATTATATGGGTGCGGCTATGAAAGTGATTGTTACATAAATACTTATAACTTCGGTAAAAATGCAAATATTTTTATGCGGTTTTTTGCATTGAGTTAAGAATTAATTGAATAATCAAACTAGATCCTAAAAAAAAAAAAAAAAAAAAAAAAAAAAAATAGATATTTTGAAAAGTTTTTAACCTCGCCCCCTTAAACATATCATCCAGAAACTAGAGGAATTTAGATATACATATTTTTTTCTTTATAGTGAATTTAACACGCATATAACTAATTAATATAACAATAAATAAATCTTTTTGAGATTCTTACCCTGTGAATATCTTTGTCGAGCATTTCTGCAAATAATCGACAAAAAGTCTAGAATCGAAGTTATCCTTATTAATCCTTATTATTATTATTCGTCATTATCCTTAATTTATGAGCATAAAAATATTATTTTTCTTGTCATGATTATATTTTAAAGAATATGAAAATTAATAGCAATTTCTGCTGACACAAAATTTATTTAATATGACGTGACGTAAAGGTAATCGAATTCTTATTTATTTAATGTTATAACCAAGCGCTAATTTTTTTAAAACAATTTCTTTATAGATTTCAACATACTTACTTAAAAAAATGAATTACATTTTATCATTAACTGACCAACAAGTTATGATTATTTTATATCAGTTTTCACATATAATGACAGAATCACAACAAATTAATAGTTTTTATAATTCAATTGAAATTCCGTTCATTATATTACATGTATATTACACGGAATTTTTTGGATAGTCGAATGGCTTTTTTTTTATAAATATATAAAAGTGGCCTTGTACATTTAATTGATAAATTATATTCGAGGACGTGAATTTCAAAACTCGTCTAATCCAAAATTTAGAAAATCGAGTTTTCTCCAACAATCTATTCTACTGGTGAACCTTCATCGAAAAACATAACAATCTGCACAAAAAATAGTTTTATCGTGTATTTCTGGTATTACAGAATTTTGTTTGCAATGAAAACCAATAGACGTAGTCAATGGTTTTTCCGGATTTTCTAAAAATTCCATTTTATGGATTAAGCGAGTTAATAATTTAAAATTCACTATTACAGTTCCCAAATTAAACGGCAATCTATGCCCATTATGAGGATTTTTCGGATATGACATTCCGTGCATTAGTTCTTGAGATATGACTATCGCTAAAACCGTGTAAATCCTACAGCAGCTCGAACTATCGAGCGATTAATACCGAACTTAATCTGCAACAAGTTGTGTCAACGTCTAATTGAATCCTTAGTTTGATGAAAATTCGTGCATTAGTTCTTGAGATAGAGCTGTTAAGAAAATCGTAGAAAATATGTCATAGCAGCGTCACCCGTTGAGCGATTTACATCAAAACGTAAAAAAAAGTCAATTCATGACAAGGACTAACTGAATTGGAAGTTTGATGAAATTTCGTGTATTAATTCTGGAAATGCATCCATTACGGAAATTGTAGCATAGTAGCGCTACCTATTCAGCGATTGATACCAAATTGTAAAAAATGACATGTCAAGGACTAATAGAATCTGAAATTTTATGAAAATCCGTTCATTAGCTCTGAAGATACAGCGATTGCGGAAATAGTGAAAAATGGCGCAAATGAAAGTAACTTGTTGAGCAATTTGCATGAAAAACTAATCAGCTCCAATATATATCAGGAACTAACTGAATGTAATTTTTCATTACATTCTGTGCGTTAGTCTTTGAGATAGAGCGCCCAAAAAATGTGTGTCGTATAGAGACACACAGACTCACGAAGAGACATTTTGTAAAAACTTGATTATCGGGATCTCTGACCCCTAAAGCTTGTGAATTCGTCGATAAGTGAAATTCTACAATTTTTTACGAATCCAATACATTCCTCTTGTAAAGATAGAATAAAGCAAAAAGCGGATTTAAAAATACGTCATACAAATGTTCTCTCGTCAAATACTCAATATTTAATTTTTTAATTAGAATACCATTATTTTACTGTTCTTTACCACTTTTATAGAAAATCACGTTAAATTTGATTAGAAACTCTACATTGTATAAAGACCTTTTTCTTTTTTTCTGTACAGAAGCTTTTATATTTTAATGAAATATGGATACTATTTTTACTTGACTACGTACGAACGGTGTACTTGTACAGCATCCACATAATCATTTGCTGGAGTGGGATTTTATAAATCGAGCATTTTCTGTTACAGGGTTTCCCTAAAAGTTATTTTTTATTCAATTTATTGTTGACCTTCTAATTACTCTTGTGACTAAATATTCTCTGAAAAAATTAGGTCTAACATGCTCTTTACATCCCCGAAGTTCTAGATGGATTAATCCGGATTTCCGAAGATATTACAGAAAAGCCTAAAATGGAAATAGCCTGGCCATTATTTTTAATTTGTCAGCATGAGTACATTTTAAAACATGAGTTATATTACTAAAGAAAAATATGTTAGAAGTTGGATAATTTCATGAAAGCAGTTTTCGCAGGAATGGTAAAACTTATTTATTAATTACTTTATTATTTCAGACGAGAAATGTACTTTTAGTATACAGCAATTGATTGAATGTTAAGTAGTTTATTAGACTAAATGACTGAAATATATCACATAACTCCAGTTTATTGTTAATCAAATAATATTGTAATGTTCGAAATTTTAATGAATAGGACTGATTTTGATATATCGAACGATTCAAATAAAATTATTTCTGTCCATAATACGTTTATCAGCTGTCGTGCGGGAAATTTGTTGTTGTTGTTGAATGTGTTGATTTTGGTTCGAATTCTGAAGAGGTATAAAAAAAGGTCACACCTGACCACAGAATCTTGTGAAAATAGAACTCAGAGAATTAATTTATGGTTATATTCGCTTTTAAACACATACTCTCAACTTTAAAATTTGAATTTTAAATATGCTGGCAGTTTTACTTAACAGAATCTTAATTGTATGTAAAGAGAAATCTAAATTTTATGTAGAAATTGAAGCAGGCTGGGTCACACCGCCCCTCATTTAATTGATTTTTGCACGATCAGTACAAAGACGGACTTTTATTTTTTACGCCGAGCTGGGCAAGATAACCTTCGTACGGACTGGTCCGATTCCGTACCAAAATTTGGTTTGGTTCTACAGCAACTAAATAATATTACTGAAAATGGTATTACCGAGAATTTCTGCTCAAATTAAAGCCTGATCAGGTTCTGTTTTCTTCTTGCCAACCATTTTAAAAGAAAAAGAACATGTGATAATTATTTGTGCGCACAAAAGGACGAATAGTCTTTTGCAGTGCAAATGTATCAAACAAGCCTTTTGCACAAGAAAATAGCAGATCAATATAGTCTTTTCCAGTACATCTCTTCTTTAGTCCTTATTCTCGAATCCCTCTTCTGCCCCATTTTGTTGCTTACTTCTCCGTAATCAATCGCTAAGTCTTATTTAATTAGGAGAGTTTTATTAGCTAACCTCGAAGCATTTTGTTTCGTCATTTTCACTTCTAAAATCTTTTTAATTAGCATTTCGACATAAGTGATATTTTTATCACAAAATCAACACTGCGATTATTCTTATAGAAAACAATCTTATTATTAAACAGTGCAACTCACTTTTTCTAAAAAACATTTCAAGTAGGAATAAAAAAATTAACTTGCACTGAATTTTTCTATTTATTTAACTAGATTGTTAGACATCTACAGAATTATTCATTTGCAAAAAAATCTCACTTGTTAGTTCACCATTAAGAACATGTAAATGCATGGGTTCCATATGCCCTGAGTTCACGTCAAGGGAAATTACAGTAAAACACGAAGCCCTTCCCTAACCTTATTACTAGCTGTTTACAAACTGACAGCTAGGTCAATCTTTTGGGCCTTGAAAGGCTAAACAAATAGCATTTTAACGAGCACTTCCTTGTTTTTTCCCCTCTTATTTTATTTTCTTTATTTATTTGATTTCATTTAGACCACTTGCACGTGAACAGGTCTCGTGGACAAGAAACATGTCTGATGGGTTTACAAGTTGTAGTTCTGAGGTGAAAAAGTTTATGATTTGGTATTGTAGTGCGAATCTCTTGTTGTGGTCATTTTACGTTTATTATTCCAGTAGATTCATAACCCGGGGTGAAAAAATACATTACATGGGGATTTAAAAAATATATAAAAAAATACATGTGTATATCACGACAGTTCCGGTTAATTTCAGACAGCATAATTGATTTGAGATAGAACCGCAATAACTGATCTATTTTTCCAAATTTTTTTTGCATGATTAGAAATTGTATTAAACCAAACTGATAATGAATGAAAAAGCCAAGAAGAATGTTCTAGATTTGGTGTTATTCATTAATTATGCAACGCAAACTTCACATTTTTTTTGTTCATAATTTTAAGTATGTCTCAAATTGTGACATCCAGATATCCTCTTGTTTTTTGTGATGTAGTAGTTTTGAAACCGTTGTTTAGGACTAGTATGGACCCTTGTTTTCTCATCTTATTTTTTTCTTTATTTGATTGATTTTATTTAGAACAATTCTGCCTTTGGGTTCAAGGTTGTGATTTTGGCAGTCTTTCCCCAAAACACATGACCCCACGTCATCAGAATATGCTCCATTATTGTTCTATGACATGCAGCCGTGCGTCGGGAAACGAGACGTTGCATATTTAATGGCTACGATGCCGGGAACACTTATTCACATATTTAACACTTTCCCACATAGCTCAAAAATGTTTTTTTTTTGGGGGGGGTGTTTGTCTGTTTATTCGTACTCTAATTCACATAAATATACTCGGAGTGTCTTGTAAATAATATACATTATTGTAGTTTACCATGGCATGTTTAGTATTGAAAATGAACTGTGCAACATTCATAATTCAAAATATTCTGTTCATGACTCAAAATATTCTGCTACATTGTGGTCTATGGGTGGGGAATCTGTACGGCAATGGCGGATCTACAGAACGATATTAGATGCCCGCACGGAAAAATTGTTGGTCCGACTAAAACTCGAGACCGGCGCCAACTTTAATTTGTTTTACTGGGACTGGGTCAGGTCTTCACACTTTCAGAACTGAGTCGGGTCGGGTTTTATTTTTTTCTGCAGAGCTGGATTGAGCCACACTGTTTTTTCCAGGTCGGATCTGGCGTGGAATTCCTTTCTACTGGAGGTATACACGAACCAAAAATTTCAAGCCAAAGCTCCATGCGGTATAAAGGCTAAACTTTCGATCTGGGATCGACACAGCCCGTATGCTGTGGCAGTTCTAAAGGGCGGGGGGGACGGGGCGAAGTACCCCCCTTCGATTAATAAAGGGTTTACAAAGTGACATGCATCCTCACGAGAAATATCTTGGAGCGAAGCTCGAGCCCATCACGGCCTGGCACGGGTCGCGCCAGTTTAAGGCCACGAGACTTGTACTGGGTAAGGTTTTCTCTAATTTTGAATCGGGTCGTGTCCTGATCTTGCTTTTTTTGGAGATTCGGGTGGGGACAGGCTTCTTTTTCTTCCAGATAGAGCCTGGTCGGATTTCATTTTTCGTAGAAGTTTGCATTGGACAAAATTTCCAGATCGTGGCTCTGCCCGGAATAAAAGCTAAATATTCGGTCCGTCTCTGATCTAGATAGTACGATAAACATTATTGGCCCGACCTCTACCCGTGCAATCCTCTAAATTCTTTCCCACGAGCCCAAGTTGGGTTCAAAACTTTCTTACTTGTTAATCGTATAAATTATTAAACAGAGAAAACGCGAATTTCATCAAATAGCCTCAAAAAAGGGCGAACTTCATTAAAGCAACGCGAATTTCGTCATAGGTTTGTGAAAGAAACACGAATTTCATCAAAAGGTCGCAAAACCCCACAAACTTGTGAAAGGATCACGGAGAAAACGTGAATTTCTTCAAAGCATCACGTTCACGGATGAAAGCAAATTTCGTTAAAGGATCGCGGAAAAACGCAAATTTCGTTAAAGGATCGTGATCAAAACTGGGTCAACCATTCTCGCAAGAGAAAAAACCGAATCTGTAACTGACTCAAATCCGAAATGTATGACAATCTGGCCCGATGCGCTAAGCGCAGCTAAAAAGTAAAAGTCAACCCGACCAATAGCAGAATATAGTTAACCAGACACAAACCCGACCCGAATTAAAAAGTCAGAAATTAACTTGACGCACAGCAAACAGTAGAAGTTAACCGGATCCAAATGCGACCCACAACAAAAAGTAAAAATTAACCCGACCAGCAGCAAAAAATAGAAGCGAACCGGACATCAAATTTTGTGAAAAATCGTGGAGAAAACACGAATTTCTTCAAAGGATCGTGAAACAGACGTACATTTCGTCCGAAAATTGCGAAAAAGAACGAAAATTTTATCAAGTGACTCACTCCAATCAATTCGGGTCAACCTGAACCCTTCTCGCGAAAGTAAAAACCAAATCCTAAACTACCCTGAATCAGAATTGTATGTCAAACTGCCCTAAATGCGCTAAGCACAGCTAAAAAGTAAAAGTCAACCCAACCAACAACAAATGTAGTAGTCGACCGGACCCAAACCCGACCCAAAAGCAAAAAATCAGAAATTAACTCGATCCGCAGCAAAGAGTAGAAGTCAACCAGACCCTAGTAGAAAATTACCCGACCAGGAGCAAAAAATGGAAGCCAATCGGACCCAAACTCGACTCACAGCAAAAAAGTAGACGAAACACGACCCCCATTAAAAAAATGAGCTCTGAGCCGTGCATTAGACTGGAGTTTCCAAATTTTAAAATCGCCCCCCCCCCCCCACCTTGAGGACTCTCCAGATCCGCCCTTGCTGTACGGTGTATTTTAACAGTCTTACAATAAATATATACTGGACAATTGCACCATAAAATTTAACTACTAAGAATGTATTTATTAAAAATACAACACATTGCTTAATGGTGCACAAAACAAGAATTTTAATATGAACTTGTACAATTAAAATAAAGTAAAAATATCAACGTTTCGCGCCGTCTTCTGCGGCCGTCTTTAGGAAAATATGATAATGAAAGGACTAAGTTTGGTTCCTGATCGAGAGATAATATTTCTAATAAATTAAAATCGAAATGAATTAAAAGTTTTAAAATGTTGCCACTTACACGTGAGTAAAAATTAAAATATTGCAACGAGATAAAATTTAAGATTTTATGATGTTATGCCATATTTTTGGTATATTGTAGGACAAATTATCATTACAAGGTTTATTTTCTCGTGCAATGAGTTCAACAGATTCTCTTATTTTACCTTCAACTGGGTTATTGCATGGAACTATTATTTTCGACTCATCAAAGTTAATACGGCAACCCTTGTTCGCCAAGTAGAAGCGAGAAAGAGCAGTATTCTGTTTATATTGTTTAATATCTCTGCGATATTCTTTCATTCTAATTAAAAGTTTGCGTGTTGTCATGCCGATGTAGACTTTTTAACATTATTTGATAAAGTGATGGGGATTTCAAAAATACCAGATTTTTGATCTATTGGAATTTTGTCGATCTTATATGTAACGATGTCAGTGAGATATAGGGTGGAATGGCGACAAGTTTTATGTTATATTTTTGTGCGTTCTTTTTTACTTTTTCAAATATGTAAGGGATATAATGAAATTTTCTGTAAATCACAAGCTTATCATGTCGTAGGCCAGATGTGGGAGGAGTATTGTACTGCTGAACTATTTTATTTGCAGGAATACCATGGTTAAAAGCTATTTTCTGTATAAATTCAATTTCTTTATTTAATTTATCATCCGAACAAATCATAAAAGCTCTTTTAATAAATGACTTGAATGCAGATATTTTGTATTCGAAGGGCATGTTGGCTGAAAACGGGATAACTGTATTTTCTTTTATTGGTTTTCTATAGACTGAATTTTTTTAAAAAAGCTTGAATTACATCTATTAATTTGAACATCTAAAAATGGAAGGGAGGCATTTTCTTCGATTTCAAGGGTGAAATTAATATTATTGCTTAATCTATTGACATCTTGTAGAAAAACAGATAATTCAGTCAAACTGTGTTTCCATAAGATGAAAACATCATCAACATAATGGAACCAACATTCAGGTTTCAAATTAAACACATTAAATTTTTTTTTATGTCCTGTAGTTCTAATTCTATAGACTGATATAAAAAATATTCAGTCTATAGAAAACCGATAAAAGAAAATACAGTTATCCCATTTTCAGCCAATATGCCCTTCGAATACAAAATATCTGCGTTCAGGTCATTTATTAAAAGAGCTTTTATGATTTGTATTGATGTTGGCTGACCACGCACGTAAATTTGATTATTGTAATTTCATGCTCACCACCTTAGAAGAAAAACCGTTGTCATTTTGCAACATTCTGTAGACAGAAGATTTCAACGTTTACATGGACTGGCATTGTGATCGTGCTCAATATGGATTGCTGGTTTCTGAAAAATCCCTACATCCCTCGCACAGTGCGTCACCAGATACGCTGGTCAAAGAACGGGTGTTGCGGAATATGGGAAACTCAGATTGTAGTATCCATCTTCTATAATGGGACTTTAAGGGACAATTGTTACTTGCAACTATTACAAAACATTATACATGACTGGTATAAAGAGCTGCCTCTCCGAAATGCATGCCGGGTGTGGTTTCAACATGATGAGGTCACTCCGCATAATGCATTAAATATCCATCCGTATCTAACCACCAAAATAGGTCAACAGATAATAGGATATGGTGTTCCGGTGGAATGGCCACCGTGTTCGCGGGACTTGACTCCCATGGATTTCTACATCTCGGTTTACATCGAGGTACATGTCAGTATGACTGAGGCTACTTCTCTGGTTGATCTGAAGCAGCACACCATCCTTGCTTGTTGCACAATTACATCTGCTAGGATCCTGTTCTGCAGTACTATTATACATTCAATTGTTAATTGCCACCATTGGAGAAATTTTTTGAGCAGTATCTTTAGTAGATTCTGATACTTGATGTATTCATTTCATGTAGTATATAGACCGTTTTCTGATTTGATAACATATTGAAATTTATTTTTCTGTTTAATTTTAATATTTCATTCTTCGCTTCATATACGACCACTAAAATTCATTTATAATAATAGATGAAATAACCCTCTTTGATAATATCACGATTTGGCAATACCAGCTAAAAGTGGTTTCACTGAAAAGAGTACATTACACCCTGCTTTCGATCTTCAATTACTTTAATTCATTTTTCGACTGATCCCTCAATGAAAGACAAAACTATGTGCAAAAATCTAAACTTTGAAATTTAATAACTCTGACAATTTTTCTCGCACAGTAGTCGAACGTTTTGTATTACATCTGTTATGGTATATGTAAACTTTACTAAAAACAATAGGGATTGGGAGAACATATAAAAATTTAGATTTCGTAATTTTTAAAAAATTGATTTTTTCATTTCGAACAATGCCACGACATGAATATTTTCCTAATTTAAAACTTTTTGTAATTGGAACTGTATGTCTAAGACCAATATTGAGAAATTAAAGGTCGTTGATAGATAACATATTGCATCCTGTATAGATTTGCGTAGCACATATAGCCGTCGTCTGATCTGTCCATCTGTCTGCCTGTCCGCATATAACAGCACAAAAAAAAAAAAAAAAAAAAAAAACCTAACCGAATGGTTTGAAATTAAAAATACTAGTAGATCGAACCCGGGCTTCCCGGGTTACATAGTAAAGATAAAAAGCATTTTTTTAAATTTAAAACTTTAATGAATTTTCTACATGTAATATGCGTTTTAGATTGCTAACTAACTCCAAGAAAGGATTTTTAACCCTTTAACTCCTTGAAGGGAGTGAGATAAAATATATCCCACTTAATTTTAATTGCAAAACGCCACATTGACGCCAGTAATTTGAAATAGCAATTTTATTTTTGTCAAATACGTGAAGAAACGCTTTTAAATATTTTGAAACATATATATATATTTTTATTTCTGGATTTTCAGCATTTTAAGAATTGACGTGCTTTTTCCTTCAAAGGGTTAAGTATCTTGCAGATTTTTTCATTCATGTTTCATTCATAAATTAATAACTATGAAAAGTATTGGTATGAAGATTTGTATTTGATAACTTTACATAATTTGGTACTTCTAGGTTATCCCGTCGACCAAAAATTTTTCGCCAGATTATAAGATTAAATGCCAATAATGGATGATTGTGAATGTCACATTAAACACGATACACATGTTTAAAACGCCATCAAGTGGTTTTAAATTAACTTTTTAACTGTATTTTTATTCATGTGTTACTAATTTATCTGTTCTTTCGTTATGTAAAATGAAGATTATGTCAATAAATGTAACTTGGCTATTAGTTTGGCGATTTTTATAATTTGGCGAAAGTGGTCGACGGGATAACCTAGTAGTACCCATAATTTTTATCTTACAATTAAAAAAATTAACAATTTACAATTTAAAAAATTAACATTAATCTCAATATTATATTAAATCAATCTTTGAATTAAAATATTACATATCGGAAAAATATGGTTAGGTTAAAGGGTTAAATGAAAAATATTAATTATGGAATCAAATAAAGCAATGAATTTTTTCAAAAGTCACATTTCCGTATTAGACGCATGCCAGAAGTTATTAGCCAAAGATTTCGTTACGGCAGCAATTTTGTTTCTGGTCATTTCAGTGCTTCGAGCACGTAATTCAATCACATGTCTGTTAAATTTGTATTTATTTATTTTATTTTATTTTATTATTTATAAAGGAAATTTTAATTTTGCTATAGTATATTAGCCGGAAACAAATCCCGAACTCTTTATATTTTTCTAAGGACAAATAGATTAATCTGTCGTAATCGAGTTTCACTCGGTAGAGATAAATTTAAAAATAACTCGCACCTGTTTTTTTTTTTTTTTTTTTTTTTTTTTTTTAACCACATCCAATCAGTAAATTGAAATACAATTTTCAAACAAATTCAAAATATTTTTTTTTTTTTTAGCAGTGCAAATTTTTAAGTTGCTTGATTATATGTTGAATTTGTGATTTTTAATAATTTAATCTGCGTTTTTAACCATTCTTTTATTTTATTACTCAACCAATTTTAATTTTATAATGTAAAATTATCAGGAACAATATTCATAGATTTATGAGTAAATTGTGTATTATTATTTCTTAATGGAGATATGTGATAGAGATTTTTAAAAAAATGTTTGAAAAATATAAGCTTCCAATAAATGAGTCAAATGACATACAGTTTTCTATCAAAATGCATTTGAAAGTAGATTTCTTTCCTATATGATGAAATAAATATTGAAAATGTGCGATGTTTAGAAGATTAAAAAATTGCAAAAAATCACTTATCCTGAAATGTTGTCATTCGTAAAATAACGGCAGTGCTACACACGGACATATTTGTTTGTTACAATATAGATTTTGCGCATATGAAAAATCGGTACTACTTGATTACCCCATCGACCATTTTCGTCAAATTAAAAAAATCTCCAAATTAACAGTCAAGTTATATATGTTGACATAATTTTTATTTTCAATAAAGAAAAAACAAATAAATTAGTAAAACATGAATAAAAATGCAAATAAAAAGTGGTATTAAACACCTCTTGATGACATTTTAGAAATGTGTATCGTGTTTAATATCATTGAATATGACATTCACAAATCATCCATTTTTGGCATTTAATCTTATAATTTGGCGATAGCTTTTTGGTCGACGGGATAACCAAGTAGTACCGAAAACTCTTACGCGCATGCTAAAATGTTAAAGTAAAAAAATGATTGCACGTACATTTTTTTTTCAAAAAAGTTTGCTTCAAAGTTAACTCTATGACAAAGTTAAAATTCGTTTTATAAATTAAAATTCACAACAAAAATTAAAAGAATAAACATTGCACTCCGTCACTTCAACGTGTAAAGAAGATGCCGTATTTTCTGTGAAATACGCAAACCTTGATTTTTAAAAATCATGCCAAACCAGATTTTCAATTACATTTTAAACATTGGATATTGGCGAATTATGAAATTTCATTTCGTTTTTTATATCATTCTTTTTCTATTTCAGATCAATTTTCTATATGAAAATGTACTTTTTTTCTTTTCTGAAAATACATTTAGAAAATAAAAATGGTTCTAAAAATAAAGTAAAAAATAAATAACATAAAAAATATAATTACTCCAAGAAGAAAGAAAAATTAAATAATTTTGTTTTGCATTTTCCGGCATTTTCCTTCTGGTAAAATTGACAGGTAACAAGAAAAAAAAAAAAACAAAAAAAAAAAAAAAAAACTAAAAATGTCGTCTGCTTTTGAAAGTTTAACTGAAATTTATATAAAAAAAAATACATTAAGCGAATAATGTTATTTTAATATAATTACAATTGAATGTCTTAAACAATTGGACAAAAATTTGGGGGACTATGGACATTACTTTAAACCTGGAATTATTGCCAAGATCGTCTTTGTTTGCTTGCTATCCCGGCGAAAAAAATCTCTATTTCTTCTTTTTATTTATGGCTATTTTTCCTTTACTTTGCACAGAAATCCGTACTCAAGTTGCCACCTCCAGAAAAATTAAATTAAAAATTACAAAAAAATTAATATCTCAAAAACAAATTAAGATACAGTTTTCAAACAAATTGCATTTAAAAGTACACATTTTTCCCTACACAACGGTGTAAAGATTGAAAATGTGCGATGTCTAGGAGTTAAAAAATTTACAGTAATGAAAATTGCAAAAGTTAAATTTCATCAGAAAGTGTTGGCATTCGAAAAATGACGTATGCGTTACGCACAGATACGTTTGGCCTTTATTATATAGATTTAATTGTCGCATGATTTTGTCGAATCATTTCAAATTTCAAGAGTAAAGAATATAAAAATTACTGTATTTTTTATTGATTGAATTACATCTATAATTCATAAATTGGGTATTTTGAAAAAGTGTTTTATTTTCAAATGTGATGAGAAATGCATATGTGTTTATTGCGAAAAAGTTACTGTCAGTATTTACTTTATTCTCTTTGTTATTATTATTCTATTGGTTGATGTTTATGTATTATTGATTCCTTCTGAATTAAACATATTTATGAGTATATATTATGAAAAAAAGGAACATGCATAAGTATATCTTAATGAATTAAAAAAAAATACTATTTTTTTATATGAAAATACAGGGAAAATGTTTTTTACCTTCTGTCGCTATGACAATAGAAGGTATGTTTAATATAAATTTTTTTTATCTCTGCATATGATTCTAATAAAAAAAAATATGATTATTTAAATACAGCAATTGTTTCCTAAATAATAAACACATATCTGTATCATCATATGTTTTCTTATTTAAATGCGACAATTAAATTTTATTAAATCTTTTCTACAATTCAAATTGCTTTTAAGGGCCATTTCATTTTTGCATTTAAAATATCATGTCAAATATTAATGATGAAATTTTGAAAACCAATCTTCTATTAAGTAAACCAGAACGTTTAAGTAAATTTAAGATTTAGAACTATCAAAATATTGTTTAGTTTAACAGTATGTTATATTTTTAAAACAATAAATAATTTGAAGTTATAAATGTTTTGCATTTTTATTTTAAAGTTAGCATGACACCAGAAAGACTCAAATATACTAAAAGTATTCATTAAAAGTTCAAATTTCTTTGTCGCGATTTATTACTTTATTTGAAGGCATACTTAGGCACAAGAAGTAAAAAAAATGAAATTAAGTGATGATAAATTAGATGGGTTTAAGTTGAGGGCTCAAAAAACTACACTGTTAAAACTAAAGGTTGCATATGGCACTTTTAGGGGTGAAACGCTTGTCTCGTCAGCGGCACCCCTAAAGGAGCCAGAATTGCACCCCTAGAGGTACCTTAGGGCACCCCATGGCACCTAATATAGTGCCATTTGGGTGCCTTGGGGTCCCATGTGGCACCATGGGGTGCCCTAGGGCCCCTCTAGGAGTGCAATTTTGGCTCCTTTACTGGTGTCGCTGACGAGACAAGCGTTTCACCCCTAAAAGTGCCATATGCAACCTTTAGTTTTAACAGTGTAAAACGAAAAGTAAATAAGATTTTTTTTTCATCCATAATGAAACTTTTTTTTATATTTAAAAATAACTGAGAACATAAATGCGAGCACTCAAAAAACTGAGTAAAAAATACTCAAATCTGAGTATGTATCATAGTCAAAATCACTCCGAATCAAAATTAATCAAATTTGAAAATCGTACAACACTGATATAATGAAATACAGGGCTGCGGAGTTGGGTGGAGCGAAAAAAATTATTTTTTAAAAATCAAAAACGGGTAGGTGGCAAAAGTTGCCTTTATATTAGTACATCAACTGCGTGAAATTTTACCGCTGAAAAAAATGTCTTGAGTCTGCGCTTTTGCTCCAAAATTTGAAATTTTGGGTAAAATTTGACATTATTTGACATTTTTTCAAAAAAAAAAAAAAAAAAAAAAAATAAATAAATAAAAAAAAAAAATAAAAAAAAAAAATTCCTACAGAGCTGGTAATTATTTAAAAATTCTATTTGAACCTTTGTTATAAATTAGTTAATATAATTAAACTATAAAACAATATCTTTTATCCGTATAACTAGGTCAAACAGACAACTTTTGATAAGAAGACGGCATTACCACTCTATTGGAGTATACAACGAATTGTTGTTTTGAATGCAATTCTTAAGTAGCTGCTTTAAAAACTACCCTGGATATAACTCGTGGAGCTGGCTGCATTTCATATAACACCCGTCCCAACCACCCGACTATCTAGGCCCAGTGTTTTATTTATGTATTGAATTGTTACTTTTTTCTCGAAGACGCGCATAAGTTTTCTATGTATCAAAGTAGTTTACCTCTTCTTTGTATTCACTGATTTTGGATGCTGCTGGTGTGACCCACTGCACGTATATTTTTATACCTTGTATAACAGAAGAGAAGCTGAGTAATGTACTGGGTATGCTGTTGATTGAACATATTCAGCAGTCTATTATCTTCATTAAAATTTCATGCAATTAATACATTATGATTGAAAGTTCTGTTACCACAGCATTTTTTCAATCAATTACATTTTATATATAATGATTTTCCTAAAACTTTTTTGCATGAATTCAATTTCTGGTATGCCATCATTTACTGTAGCTATTACATTGAATATATGCTGAGAAGCTAGCTGTTTAATACTATGGCGATTGTCACAGAGGATTGTAAACAAAATTTGCATGTAAAGCAACAATGTTTCTAAAGAAGTTTTAGTATTTGTTTTATATCGTTTCCTGTGTTGCTTCGTAACCGAGTAATTTCCAATAAGTTTTTAAACCTATTCTTTAGGTGTGTATTACATTTGGTATAAAACATCCTGCGGTATAGATTTGGATTATATATTTTGTGAGTGAACCTATAGACTCTCATTCTCAATCTGTGCTTATATAAAGCGGAAAATTTTATTCGCTTTATGAGCTGTCTTTTGTGTGAGATGTTTTCTAAATTCTTATTCCCCAGTTCTTCTGAGAAATAGATTTTCTTATGAATTTGCTTTGCGATCTCCGGCAGAAATTTCTAGCCTTTTCTCAGTGTCTTTTTCTCAATTTGAGAAAATAATTTTTTCAAACTTCTTCTCTACGTTATAAAAAATTGTAATAGGACGTGAATAGTACGTAGACAAAAGTTTTCTTATTGATCCAGTGAATCCATCTAGATTAGAAAGTTTTATATCGACTTTTCTCTAATAATTGACCCAGAGAAAATTCACTGGAGTTAAAGTAACGTATGATCCATTATTATACACAATTCTAAGCTTACCCCATGCAAAATGGTTCACAGCACAGCGACAAATAGAATTCTCCTAATTTCAAATGAGTACTTATTGCCCATTAGAGTCTGTACATTCCCTCAAAAACTACTGTGCATTATAAGTTGTCAACTTATAAAAAGGGGATCTAAAAGTTAATGGGAAATTACCAGGCTACGAAAACATTTAGAAAATGGCATAAAACTAATGCAAAAATAAGTTATTTACAACAACAATTGCTCTGCACATGCAGAACAAATTCTCATTGCAATTCTCTCTGACGATCACCATCACTTTAAACAGCTCGCTTCTCAACATATAAAAAATGCAAAAGTAGAATAAATGATGGCATACTTATTGTTGAAATACCTTAAATCATCTTTGAAGCAGATCATTATGTAAAAAAATATAATTGAATAATAAAAAAAAATTGTGGTTACAGAACTTTCAATCACTATTCATCAACTGGATGAAAGTTTGATAAAGGTAATAGATTGCAGAATAGATACCTTTAATAATACTCCCGTGAATTAGTCTGCTTGTCATTTTTTTCGTATAAGCTGTAAAAATAAACATGAAGATAGTCACAGCAGCGTGTGGATACAAAAAACAGGTAAACTAGGTGGATGCATCGAAAATATGCCAAGTTTTGATAAGGAAAATCACAAATCAATATATAAATAAAACACTCTACTAAGATGATCGAGTAGCTGGGACGGGTGTGTTATGAAATATAGGCACCTCCACGACATATGTACAAGATAGTTTTGAAAACAAGAGCTGTATTAAAAACAACAAGTCGTTGTATGTTCCAATAGAGTGGTAATGCCTTATTCTTATCAAAAGTTGTCTGTTTTGACCCAGCTATACGGATAAAAGAAATTGTTTTATAGTTTAATTATATTAAGTAATTAATAACAAAGGTTTAAATAGAATTTTTAAGTAATTACCAGCTCTGTAGGAATTTTTTTATTTTTCGAAAAAATGTCAATAAATGTCAAATTTTACCCAAAATTTCGATTTTTGGAGCAAAAGCGCAGATTCAAGACATTTTTTTTCAGCGGTAAAATTTCACGCAATTGATGTACTAGTATAAAGGCAACTTTTGGCACCTACCCGTTTTTGATTTAAAAAAAATAATTTTTTCGCTCCACCCTACTGCGGAAGGATCGGAAAAATGATAAAGTGTACTTGATCTATTATGGTGTGATCCCTTCATATTATACTTGATAACATGCGATGGGTACTACATTTACTTATGGTGCATTAATTATATTTATTCTGTAAAATAAAAGTAGTAGATAAATATCTTTATTTACATTAAACTGTAGTTCGGATCTAGATTATTAGATAATAAATCGTGTTTCCTTTCTTCACTTGAGTTTTAGTGGATTCAATATGCATATATATGAGTTTTCAATTTTTAAACAGGGTACGACATATTGAAAATATTCATTGAGCGGTTTATTAATTTGATTTAAGGAGAAAAAAAGTTATCAAATATAGGTGAATAATGTCAACAGAGAAAATTCAGGTGCCCCAAAAGAGTATTTTTCGTATCAGAACGATTGGTATGTCCATATAATAATAAGTATAATTACAACGTGTCTTAATGGATGTTAACCAATGTTTTGTTCTCCCTAGCATTTTTACTAACGTCTTGATATTTTTCAAAGCAAATATAAACAGGTTTGAACTTAAAAGAAATTTTAATGAATCTGTCTTATCTATGCATGATTAGATTTTATTTATAAATATTTTTTTTATTTCATTCGTAAAACATCTGAATGTTGGTAATTATGTACTAGGCATATAATAAAAATTACACAGTATACCATATAATAACATATACGTCGAGAATTTATTATTTTAATTTATGCATAACTTAGATAAACATGTCATACACGAATAATCGAACATAAAACATATGTTTCATGCGGGATGATGCAATTATTTTTTAATTCAATGACCAAGAATAACAGCTGCGTGTAAGATATGTTGAAATGTATACGCATCAATAGACAAGAAGGTAGACATAGCGATATTTTTTACGAGATATTTCCCCTATTTTTTTTTTCCTTTATGTAAGTTGCAACATGTAATACACATAACACAATGTTTCCTCATTTTTTGCTATTGTGTCCTAAGAAATACAATTTTTATATGTTCATAAACGATATTTCATACGAGTAGAAACATCCTTTTATATAAAGTGGAAGAGAATCAGTGTTGAATTCCACTGTTGAATTAAGAAGCTTCCACTAAATTAGTGTGAAATTTAGTGGAAGCTTCTTAATTCATTCGAAATGTCTAGGCAAAAATAAAAAACTGTGTGTGAATATTAATACACAAATAAAAAATTCAAATAACGTACAAATCTCGTATAAACAAAGCCTCCCAAAAATTACATACGGCTATTTCAAGGATACCTCGACCCCTTTCTCAGTGCAAAGTAGAAAAAAAAATGAAATAAGTTGAAAGAACGACTCGGCTTTAGCTCCATGAATGATTAAAACTATACGAGCGTCATGTTCACCTTGATTATTATGAAAAACATACGAAATGAAAATCCTGATTTATTTTACTAAAAAAGGTACTAAAATACATAAAACGATCTTTATAACATAAAAACTGCGAAAATCCAAGCACTTTTAACTTTGTTATAAAACAGCCATTATCAGAGGAAAAGTTCATAAGCAAGAAAACTCTTGAATATTCATTGCCTAAATAGCTGACCAGTCTTTTTTAAAGGAGGGTGGCGTTTACACGTTCACAAATGTCCATTTTTATTTTTATCTATCTTCAATTGAAGAAAGAATTGTAATAGAAAATTTTTTGGACTTCCGGTTTTCGACGGATTTATATATTTTAGGGGTCAGATATCATAAAAAAAAGTTTATTAAACAAGTCCATCTGTCCTTCCGTATGCCCATGTGCTTCCACTGTGACGTCAAAAAACGTATGAAGTTATGCATAGAATTTAACCAAAAATTTTCTATATGTATTTGGCTGTTTCAAGCAGGCCCGCCTTCGATTTGAAAATATTCCGCTGAAAGGGGAGCTCTATAATAGCGATGTTTGTGCTATTTTCATTATCGTACCATCAATAAATGCATGAAGTTTTGCATAGAATTAAAGTAACTTTTTAATGTGAGTATTTGAATGTGGGCAGCAATTTCTTCTTGAATTAGAATTTTTGGATTGTTGTAACGGCGATTTTTGCTTGTTGGCGATCTTTATTTTATCATCAAAAAGTGTGTGAAATTATGAATGGAATTGAATAAAGTTTTGTGTATGTTTTTGGTTATAGTCATCAGGTCCTTCTTGAATTTGGAAAAATTGGCCGAGAAAAGATCACTGTGATAGTGATTTTTGTAGAATTTTCTTGATTTTTCGTAGTTTTATCGTCCAGCGATGGCTCGTTCCCCGACGGAAATTAGCGTACCTCTGATGTACAACAGAACAAGAAGAAAACTACAGCTCATATTCAAAATATTAGAATAATTACCTTTTTTTTAGAAATTGAAAATATCGTTTGGTAATTTAATGTATTTTAATGAAAATATGCAAACGATATTTTTATTAAGAACTTATTGTTGATTAAACTTACTTGTTATCTTAAATTTAATATCATTTTTGAAAAGATTAATTGCAAAAAAAATTATTTTGAAAAGTCAAAATATTAGAATATTTATTCAAGTGGTTCAAAATATTAGAATATTTCACATTAATTCTCCTTTAATTATTACCAATTCTTAACTGGTGGCATCATTGATTAAATTCAGACTATTTTATTTAAAATCAGTATTCTTTTTTGCAGTTTGTTTCTTTTTCGTCTTAAAATGGGCCGTGTGAGTGATATTCCTGAATCTACTAAACTTCGTATGGTTGATTTGTATCGGCACGGTAAAAAGCAATGTTTTATAGCGAATTATTTACATTGTTCGCAATTGAGCGTTAGTAAAATACTAACACAATATTCAAAAATTGGAAAATTTCAAAATAATCGCCAAAATGGTGGCCGAAAACCAAAAACATCTGCTAGAGATGACAGGAAACTGAAGCGTATAGTTAAGAAAAACCGTTTTAAAAGTGTGCGATTCTTGCACCGAAAATGGAAAGAAGAAGGAGTTGAAGTTTCTACATCGACAACATTAAGACGTCTCCATAAATTTAAATTTGAATCTCGTGTACCGAAAACAAAACCTCTCATGACTGCAAGACAAAAGCGTATAAGATTGAATTGGTGTAAATCAAGACGTTTATGGAGCAATGAAGATTGGAAAAATATATTATTTAGTGATGAAAGTATGTTTTGTGTTTCATATGGTAATCAAGGTATTCGAGTTTGGAGAATGAAGCAAGAAGCATTTGATAAAGAATGCCTTAAACGTTCCGTAAAATTTGCTGCTAGTGTCATGGTTTGGGGTTGTATGAGTGCAGAAGGACCTGGAAAGTTATGCATCGTCTACGAAAAGGTTAACTCTCTGATATACCAAAAAATTTTAGAATATTACATGATTTCATCATCAGAAGATTTATTTGAAGATGATTTCATCTTTCAACAAGATTTAGCGTCCCCGTATACCTCGGTGTCAACTAAGAATTGGTTCCGCCAACGCAACATTAAGGTACTTCCTTGGCCACCAAATTCACCAGATCTTAATCCCATCGAAAACTTATGGTGTATAATGAAGAAAAAACTTCAAGAAAATCCTCCTTCAAGTAAAACTGAGTTAGTGGCACGTATAAAGTCTATTTGGGCTAATATTGATAGAAATGTTTGTAAACACCTTGTATAGAGTATGCAAGATCGATTGTACGCTGTTATGAAAGCTAAAGGGGAAGCTACAAAATATTAACTACCATTTACTTCATATTCATAAGGTAATATTGTCGCGTAAAATAAAATATTCTAATATTTTGAACCAATCTAAATTTTATTCTAATATTCTGGTGTGTTTAAGGAAGCTGTATACCTAATTTATTGTGCTGTATTTTATATTTTATAAATGTTAAAATCTTATATAAACATTCCTGATTTAATTTATAAGAAATTTAATTACATTTACTTAGTATAAAAAATAAATAAATGACAACTAATTTTTTGTTATTACTTTTTCTCAATTATTCTAATATTTTGAATATGAGCTGTAGTGATTTTAATAAATACCATGATCAAGAATAATTCGTTTTTATTCTGATTAATACTCATACAAATAGTTATTATTGCGCTTGTTTTTGTTATACATCTAATTTCTGGATTTTTGCTTACCAATTTCATTTGAATTTTATTTTGTGTGTTTGTGGGGGGGATATTTTTTATGATTATAGATTTTGAGAATGTCGCCTTCAGAAAGAGGAAACGCGTAGATCAGAAAGAAGGTAATGATATGCCTTTTACATTTATATTTAACCAATTTAGCCTGTATTAGCTTACGTTTGAGGCCATGTTTTACGTATATTTTAAAAGTGAAAATGTTGGTTTGTTTAATTTTCTTCATTAAGTACATTTAAATGTGATAAACATGTTTTTAAAAAAGATTACATGAACATTAATGTTTAGAAGTATTATTTTTGTTTAAAAAATTGCCAACCTAGATTTCTTTTGTTATTTAAACATTAAAAAAATAAATCACATTTTTTAGACATAATCTAAGTGAAATCAACATTCGTATCTTTCATATGTAGGTTGTGTAAATAAAAATGTATTTTGAACACCACCACCCACGTGTTTGGCTCGTCCTTCAATATAACAGAACTTTCCTCGTTTTTCTTTAAACTTGCACTTATTGATCTTTCTGTCTAATTACACCATCATTTTCTTTAAAACTCATCCATTGTAAAGTACATATGATACAAATTCCACTCAATCAATATCTTTTAACCTGACGACATCGCAGTCAATGAAGCAGAAAAGTGTGCCACAATAAGTGACAAAATGGATGTGTTTGAAATCAGTTTTTCATTGCACTTGTAGAAGATCGTTCTGATTCCAGTATATTGTGTAACTGTCATGCAGAAAAGTCCATCTTTTCACTTCAAATTCGAACAAAAGCCCATGTCGTTTAAATGGAATAAAAGAGCAAAGTTCAAAAAGAGGGTTTTGGTCTACATGTGTGTTAACATGCGTTCTACTAGACAGAAATTTATTTTATACATATTCATTGTACTGAGCAGAGTTGTCATGAATTATGTCAGTGGGAGAGGTTATGTCTGTCTTGATTGAATACATTCATTTTCTTAAGCAATTTTCTCATTTTATTGCTTATGTGTTCGAAAATTTTGCAATGCATTAACTCATTTTAAATATTAACAAAAGTAAAAATAAAACCTGAACTGATAGGCCAACTGCTTATCCCTCCTTATTTTTCTTTTTAAAAATTTCATTTTTTTAATTAAAATACAGTCTGCTATTCTCTTTCCATCAATAAAGAAATCCATTTCTCAGGCTTTCATGAAGCTGATTTTTCATTTCAATTAAGTTTATATCAGATTCTTAATTAGCATACTTCAGAGTATTCCTGTGCAGAAACAATTTATTGCATCTACCATTCTATCTTTTAAAAATTCTTTAAACGAACTACGTTGGTTATAATGAAAAAAGGGGCTTTTCTAACTTATTAACTTATACAAACTAATATATATATATATATTATTTTTCATATATAATATATATTTATAGCATTAAAAACACAAAGAAAAGCAAATTTGTCTTATAATATGTCTATAATTAACTACTCAGTAAATTTAAAAATAATGACCGTATTTCGAACGCTGATTTCTCATTAAATTATTTTTGACAAATTACTTCTTTCATTAATGGTAACTTTATTTATGGTGTCAGTTATATTTTCGAATACATAACAACTAGTTTCGGTAAATGAAGTAATTTAAAATGCAATAAGTTGTTAAGCCAGATTGTACTAAAAATGTCCAATATTATAATCAAGCCTATGTTTCCTATAGAGTGATAAGTTCCTATTAATTGATACATTTTTTTTCTTAGCGCTTTTATACCTACGAGAGCTCGAGAGAACATTTTTCAATATAAATCATGCCAAAGCTATGAACACTTGCTTTAACAATGTTACAAATTTGTAAACATTTTTAAATAAATTTATAGTTTTTGAATTGAACTTTAAAAGACCATCATATTTTGTATTTTAAAACTGATTTTATGTCAATAGAATAATTTAAAAAAAAATCTACTGCCAAATTTTAAGTTTGCTACATTCTTTAGGCAGATATACATGAATCTATTTAAAATATTTATGTGTACCTGTAAGACAACATTAGTGTTAGAACGAACCTTTCAAAAATATTTAAAAAATGTTTTGTTCTAGATGAACGATCTATTAAAATTTTGTAGCAATTTAATTATTTTTAAAGAAACACTAAATGGTAATCTACCACTTGGTGTTAGTGTTTCCATTATGAATTCATGATATTTCGTATTATTTCCTAAAATAAACTCTGACCACTGCACTAATAAAAATTAAAATTCTATATATTTAAAAGACGAGGCTGTTTTTTTAATCATATATCCTGAGTTTTTTCTTAATTGATTTAGCTAGTATGTTTTCTTTTGTTTTTTTGAAAGCTTTTAATTTATAGATGTGGCAATTGGGTTATTTCCATTGTTCCAGAGATCTCAGGAAATAGTGGGAATTATGATACTTTTACTGATGCCATTTTTTCATTACAACTAAAAACATATAAATTTATTTTAATGTGAAATGACGTTTTAATGTGAAATGACGTTTAATCATAAAGCTTGTTGCATTTGAAAATTATTCATTCCGCTAATGTTGACTTTATGACGATAATCTCAATGGAAGATGGAATGCATGGAAATGACGTCGGTCGGTGAATAGGACATAATAATAAAAAAGGAACTAGTGTTTTTTTTTTTTTCATAAAACTAAATATTTTACAACTAAAAGACTAATACTTCTAAAAGAATAAATTTCTGAATTTCGTAGGTACTAAAATTAGATTCTAAAGTCAAGAGTGTAAAAGTGCGAATATTCCCATGCTAAGCTATAACTTGGAAATGTATTTATTAATCATCTACTGCATGTTAAAATATTTTGAAATAGTGAATATGAATATTAAAAGTACGCATGCAAATTTTGAGATGGTGAAAGTGACGTAATGTTTAGATTTCATTAAGAAAAAAATTATTGTTTCATGGTAATGCAATTTTTGCAGATTTTTCCTTCTTGAATACTAAAAATATCAAAGCATCGATTTATAATTTCATAAATGTTTATTTTGATTACATGCTACTAATTACTCATAAGCAAAAAATAATTTAAAGAGTTTAAGTTAATGAAAAAAGCAATTTGGTAAGTTTACTTTACAATAACATTTGTTTTAAGAGTTAGCCTGACGAATGTAAGATTGATTTTACATTGTAATTATTTTTAAAAGTTTTTATAAATTCAATTTAACAGTTTTTTTTAAACATTTTCATCCATGGAATTCAACTGTTCGTACTCGTACCATTGATAAACATAATGATATACTCGAATGTCACACAGATCCGTCTCATTTTTACAAAATTCAAAGTTAGAGGAATAGTTTACTAAGCAGATAAACAAACATTTCATTCATGAATCTTAATCAAATTTACACTGAACAACATTGTATTTTTTTTATAACAAAATGACAAAAGATCCGGATTCCTGGAACGGAATTACTTGATTATATATGCCAGCATACCCCGAAACCCTGTAGTGAATCAGACTAGCCACTCCTAATCACTTCGAAATATCCATAGTGTTACATATAAAATTCATCAATTCCTAACAAAATGAAAGTTATCGTTAAGGGTCCTGGTAAATTCCTGAAATAATGGCTTCCCCTCAATTAGCCCCAAAATTAGGAGGGAGGCATCAGCCTCAATTATCCCCACTGCGTTGTGAATGTTTTTCGAAGGAGGAATTAACTTTTAGACCGTAATTAAACACCAGAACTTTAAAACAATAAAACTCTTTAATCTAATTTTAATTGATTTTTAATAAAATACAATGATAATAAAATATAATAGGACTCATGGTCGTAATGAAAGATTCAAGGTTAACAATTAATATATATTTATTTACAGAAATATTTAGGGAGAACTGGGGTACATTGATACATGGGGCACATTGATACACCCCCTCTACCGCTCACAGGGTCATTACAGGAAGTTTCACAACAGCTCCAAAAGATGATGCTAGTGTATTCAACTACATACAGAAAATCTTGGAATGATTCAGTAGTTTGATGAAATGGGACGGGTGATTTATTGTTTTTGTTGTTCAAAAGTAAATATGAGTTGTACAATTGAAATGCTATTATACAACTGTTCCAGTATTTTCAACCAAAATGAATACTCTCCCTGGTAAGTACAGCTACTCTTTATCAGTTCTTCATTATTTATTATTAGATATATTGTGAAGTGTTGGATTTGAGACTCATTTTATTCAAAATCGCTGTATGGGGCACATTGATACAGTCTATGACGGGGCACATTGATACAGCCTAAATCCTTTAATAGTTCATATTTTCATTATCTTTTATTATTTTTTGACCATACACTCCTTAATCCAACCTTTTTTTTCACGAAAAATTTCTAATATTAGTTTTTATTGAAGTGAAATAGCTCTAATTTCTTTATATTAGAACATTTTATAGTATTTTTGAAAACAGAAGACGTAGGAACTTACACAGCATCTAGTGCTAGTAGAACTAATAGAAGAAAAGGACGCCATTCTGGCAAATCTCGAATTTATATCGATTCTCCAGAGAAAAAAGTATTTTCGACATGCGAAATGTTAAGTAAGAGAAACAAACTGCAGAACAGAAAATGATACTTATATTATAAACAGAATTTTAATATAATTATCCTTTATTTTCTGTTTATGAACCTATTTATAAACAGAAAAACTGGTAATTTTTTCATCTTTTATAAGAAAGAAGATAATCCTGGGGTTGAAGTGCTAGATATGACACAGTTACCACAGCCAACAATCAGACAAGAAACAGCCAGAACATCAGGTCATAATATATTTAATTTTGATTGCTTTAATATTGCTTAAAAATAAATTGTGGGTGATTTGAATTTTTATAAATAAATATAAAATGGTTTTCTAATTCATTTTCTATGAAAAATATGCATTGGTATTATTTTGTCGTCATTTTTCTCAAACGTATCAATCTGCCCCGGGGATGGGGCACATTGATACAAATGACTTTTTTTTTTTTTTTTTTAAATTACATGCAAAAATACTATATAAAACAATGATTGTACATTTTTATAACATACTACACAAGTTTTGCTGTCACCTCATGGAAAAAAAACTTGAATTTTCTACTTTCTTGACACCAAAAACAATCTTAGAAAAAAACTGTATCAATGTACCCCAGTTCCCCCTACAATTTAATGATGTGTCACACGACACGCTTGATTTAAGTCAAATAGAAAAACACTATTAAATATTTACTTATTACAATTACTATTGATACTACTTGATTAAATAATTAATTACACATATTATTAGTTTGACACATGGTTAAGCAATTGAGCATACAATCCTACTACTTATGCATAGACCCTAAGTAACTGGGAACAAAACAAAACAAAAAGGGAGTACCTTCAGATCCTTGGCCATAGTAAGCGCCGGCAGCCGTTTTTCTTTACACGATTTGGAAACATCAGGTTTATCCAGCTACTCCTTACACCAGTCGATTTCACCATATCTCCGGGACCAGTGCTATTTACGGGATCTTTGCGATCCAAACTTTATTTTTTAGACTCATGATTTCCGAGTCTGTAATATCTTTTTCGTTGAGGTTTTTCATCTCAAAAAAGCGAGAATTCTTAAAAAGCAAGCATCTCTAAGAGCACATACTACTGTCTCATTCTCATCCTAAAACTGTGTGTTTTTTCTCATTCCACCATAGCAGACGGGGCTCCCCCCCCCCCTTCGTTCAATTAGAACTCGTCGTCCAGTAATTTTCCTACACTGATGACCCCTCAAAAGTTTATTCGCTAGATCCTTTCTGAGAGGAATGAGCCCCATCACCTTTACTCCCACGCGATGGGATGCAGGACGCGATAATCAAAAATACGTGATCGTGTGTGTGAAGTCTAATTTTTATTAGCCTGCCATAAATATATGCATAAATCCATTCCTGACATTAACCGGCAAGGCATTGTTTACTAGGCGCCAGTCCGGCGACACTCAGCAACCCAGAGATGACCACCAGAGATAATGGGCATTCAATCCTCCTTAACTCGTAAACAGCACTAATACCCCACATATGTAACCATCAGAAAATTAATAATAATATGATTAATACACAATTTCAGAACATGAAATACAATACTCTTTACAACATTACACACACACATATATATATAAACATCAGATATAATAATATAATTACTACACAATTTTAGAACCTGAAATAACAATAATGATAATAAAACTTCAATAATAACTTTATGTACATTTCCTTTTATATATATGAATATCCGTAGTCTGCTGGACACCGTAAGTGTTTCCAGCAACAAAAAAGAATTCATGGTAGCATACATGCTACTATGAGCATTAGAGGGTTAAATAAGAATTAAAAATGAAAAAATGTAATTCTAACGTGATAAAACGAAATATTCATTTAATAAAGTAATTAAATATGGATGTTTCAGACCAAATATACGATGTCATAAAAATATATACGAACACTGTGGAATGAAATTTAAGATTCCATTAGATGTTTAAAATACATCAGATTTTGAACATATTCGAAAAACTCTTAAGCAGCATTTGGGGTCTTCTAAATATCGGGAAATCAGACACTGTATATGTATAAACGCGTTCCAAATCTTCTTACTATTATTATTATCGACTGAATTTTCATAATCATTTATAATAAAAAAATTTTTGTAGATCAATAAACACATTTGAAAAAGTAATTCTGCTGTTAAATAAGCAGTCTAAATAAGCTGCATCTAGAATGTTTCTTTTAATTGGAATTTCATGAATATAATAATTTTAATATGGTTTCGTGTTACCAAAACAACAGCAATAGATGTTTATTGGTGGAAAATTAAGCATTTGTTATTTTTCTATAGTAGCTGTAAAATATCAACTAAATAATTGAATGATGTTAATAATTAATAGTAATTTTTTAAAATAATAAAATTATTAAATATCCCTTATTTAGTCCTATAATATCACTCAATATTATTTGGACGTTCGATAAAATATTCATTTTCGAATAATAGTTCAAAAATCTTTCAAATTTACAGTAAATTAAGACCAAATTTTATTTCTTTAAAAGTGGGTGGGGTAGGGGAAGTTTTTTACTTTTTTTTTATGTTGTAGTATTAGAAAAATACTACTCAATTAGTTCAATTCTGTTTTTGGTAATTCTGGTTTTGGCTTGTTCTTAGGTAATGCGATGTAAGAGCTTAGTACTAAAATAACAATAAAAAATGCATAATTAGCGTCATAACAATTTTAAGTGTAGGACATTTTATATTCTACTTAAGTGAAAACATAAATAAATAAATAAAATTATCTTTGATTTGTCAAAAGTAAATAGGATATATGCTTCCTCATATAAAAACTAACATTATAATAAAAATGCTCCAATTCTTTTTACAAAAGAAGAAATTATCAGGCTTGAACTAATGTGTCAGTCAATCTCCTTTCTTTTCGAAAAATGATATTTGGAAACGGAATTAAAAAAACGAAAACTAATTTTTTTGCCTAAATTTCTTTTACAATCTTTCAAAAGATGTGAAGCACAAACCGTGATTCACGAACTCACGTGATACTTAATATCAACTTGCAGAATACAAATTAACGCTTGAAGAACGAAAAAAAAGGAGCGAAATGAAACTAAACCGTCAACCCACTTCCGAATCAAGTGGTCCCCAGTTTGCTCGAAGACTTCCTGTTTCAGAGATGTGATGACCAGTGGTAACTTCCTTTTGTGTCCCGGGGAAGGTCAGTTATCCACGTGAACGGACAGACAAGTTATCAGCGAGCATACATGCTTCGGCCCTGAAACTGCTCGATTACACGAGCACAGAAAGTAGATCAACGTTGTGAAGTGAAATAGCTTACTATTTGATCTCTGCAATTTTGTTTTAATATATATTGGTTTGTTACCTTATTTCTTTTGAATGAATAAAATTTATAAATACAATTGCACCATAAAATTCATATAAAGAATATTGTATTCAAAACTTACAAACTTCCTGAATGGTACACAAAAAATACATAAATATGATATTAATCCTTAAGTTAAACACATAATTCACATAAAAAAAAAAATAACCATAGAATGTACTTGATAATGTGACTGTAATCAGACATTTTTCTGATCTTTCAAATCTATGTTTTCGTTTTTGAGTTTTAAACTGTTGTAAACTTACTTATCTGAAAAGGATCGCAGATACGAGACAAAATGTCGATTCTTTTGCTATTTTAATGTGTTTATGTAACAGCATACGGATGCATTTCTTGTGTACCATTTAGCAAGTTTTGCATGGTTGAAAAAGAAAGTTTTTTATGAGGACAAAAACCATCTTATAGAAAACGATTTTAACTGCGAGCAGTAGGCCAGTAGTTACTGGTAACTATTTTTTTAAATTCCTCTTCAAAGTTTTTTTAAAAAGAGCTTAAAAAAAGAAAATTTCTGTCTTTAAGTTTGGAATGACTATCTCACAGATCCTCTTGCACGACTACCTCTAGCAAGTTTATCACAATATCCAGACGACAACATGAAAGGCACGATAAAGACCACATCAAACTAACCCATTTTTCTTCAGTATACACTCAAAATGTACATTAAAGCAGTTTTCCATTTACTGTTCACAGACTTAAAAAAATCGTATTTATCACACGTAACTAACTTAAGGTTATAAGTGACGTGATTGTGGGTAATCAAGATTTAAAATAGTGCTTAAAATATGCTTTAAACATTTAAAATATAATTTTTTATATATTCTAAATACCCTTTTTCTATTCATTAGTTTTATTTTAAAAATTATCTTTTCTAATGATATGAAATCTGTTATGATTCTCTCAAAGCACTCTTTATTCTATGTCAAGAGTTCTCGTTTCCATTGTATTCCGTATCCGATTTTGGTTTAAATGTTATGCCTAGTATCTTATTTGGTCAGCTTTATATTTTTTGGAAATATGAGGTGAGTCTACACAAATTTGACTAAAAATATTTTCTGTTTTCACGAAAATAACATTTTTGAGCTTAGAGCCTTTTGGTAGTAATCTCTCACATTTCAATGTAATTTTGGTTCAACAAGACTGAGAGTATAGTAAGTACAACTTGTCAGTTATTAAAGTGAATTATTAGCTTAAATGCCTTTGATGACTATTAAAGTGAATAGTATACATTGCTATCGTATACGCATAAAGCAATTTGAACAATTTATTTCAATAACAAATCATTCAAATATTGGATTTTTTTTTTTTTTTTTTTTTTTTGACCCGACAATGCCAGTATTCCATATCACAACCTTTTGTATAAGTTACTCCACGGTCACTCAGTATTTTAAAATGCACAGAAATAGACAAAGCTAAAAATATGCAGAGAAATCAAAATATATTTTTTAATAGATAAATTATTCCATGTTACATCAATTTTTTATTATGTCCCAGTATAAATGCCTTTTTGCTGAATATAACTGTCATTGAATTAATTATAAAACGCATTTTATTATTGAAAAGAACAGCTGGATTAACACGTTCGCTGCCGATAACTCCGCCTTCTGTGTTAAATGAATGGGAACTTCACACACTAGCTCGTGAGCGGCAGCGAATGTATTAAAAGAAAAAAGATTATGCATTCAAATATTGTAATTCGTAATCGAAAATAAACCTGTCCATTTACTTTTACTTTTTAATGCGATATCTCCGACTTATGCATAAAAATAAAATATATTAATGTGTGATAATTTATGAAAAGTCAGATCTTCAGAGTTAAATTGTGCTGTAATTGTTATTGTATTTTTCAAAATTACATTTATTCTTTTTTTTCTTTTTTATAAGAAGAGACTAAATACAATTTTTAAAAATAAATTTTCTTTTTAGAAAAAAAAAAAAAAAAAAAAAAAAAGGAATGATTTTCAAGCAGAGACTTACCACTACTGCCCCCAGGTGTTCTTGTCGTGTCATAAGGATTCTTGGTCTTGCCGTGGAGCTTGTTGTAGGTTTCCCACCACAAGCACATTTCTGATGTGTTGGTTACTACTAAAGGAATGGCTCCGGCTTCCCGAAATAATCGCACGACATCGCAGTCCGCTTCCGCACGTGCACCTTTTCGGAAGACAGCACCACCCGTGGCAAACAAGCCTGAAAAAATCCAACGTCTGTTAATCATTATGTAGAATGTTAATGCCATTCTATTAGAACGACAATTGAACCATGGATATTGTTTTTGAGAGCTAATTTCTGCAGGAGATAGATACAAATAGGTGTGGTATTTTAATTTTAGGCTGATAATACAACTTTTGAACAGAAGAGATTAAACATGAATGAACTGGCATGAACTGAATATGAGGTAAAATATGAAGAAAATTTGTCTCTAATAAATTATAAATTATTATTATTATTTTTCTTTTTACTGACTTCCATTGTGTGTAAATCTTTATAAATGTCACTTAGAAAATAAAGAATATACAAGCTGATTTAAGGTGAAAAAAAATCTTTCATTAATATAACTTCAACTGCAAAGTAAATAACTAAATAACATTTAAAATAATAATAAAATGAAATGTAAGATGAAAGTAATTAAAAAAAATCCTCTTCTAAATATTTTAGATAAGGGATCAGAAATATTCTTTTCTCTATCACAAGCAATTGAACTTATAAACATTTTTGTAAGCACACTCCACTGTCACTTTATTGACAAACAACTACAGTTTCATGTATAAACACACACACACATATATATATCGATATTTGATGGATATAAAATGTAACATTTATACAATTAAGAAAATATTCACTTGAAAAGGCAATATAGCACCTTCTCAATTATCAAAGATGAAAATAATGAAGTCAGTGACAAAAAAAGCTACTTTTCTTTCGATGCGCAAGTAAATCTTCCAAAATAGACTTTATAGTAACGAGCAACTACCTTTTACCGTTATTTTTTGTATCTCATTAAAATTTTTCAATAGTTTAGACTTAAACTTAGTAATGAGCTCAACTTTTTGAGCTCAAAATCTGAATCATTGAGAGTGATTATGTGGCACAAACTGAACTGTGTTCAGGGGTTGAAATTTGAAACACCCCCTGCCATCGTAAACATAGATCAGTTATTCCCGATCTTGGTGTCGTAGACCAGGCAAAAAATTACTACCCCCTACACGTAAAATAAACGAGAGAGCAATGACAAAATTAAATAAAAATTTATTCATAACAGACATAAGAAATTTCTCCTTCTTTAAAATAAAAAGAAACAATTTCATGTACGTACATAGTACGCAATATGAATGAAGGTTGAGATGTAGAAAATACAAGGAAAATGGTTGATTGGTTGTGTCTATGATGGCTGATTATCAACACGTGAGATATAAGTCCTAAGGGAGGATGCCCTCCGTAGAGGTCTTTGTACGGAAACCTAACCCGTATTTATGCAAGGAAATCCAAGGTTCGTAGAAAACCACTGAAAAGTCCGAACGATTAGGCTGATGGGCACGACTGGATTCGAACCCACCATCTCCCGTCTGCCAGCTTCAAAAGCAGAACCTCTAGACTACTGGTGGGTGTATACGCAATATATTCGTGTGGAATTATAAAAACTGCTGGAAAGAGTGCCCACCAGCAACAATGCAAGCCTCTCATCGCTGGCGGAGGGAGTTGCTAACATTAACGAATACCCCGGACATTTCCCGGATATCGCCTGCTACGACTGTAATATGTAGTACATCCTTCTGTACTACAAATTGCTGGTTAATCGGGTGACACAGACCATTACTACGTAATGACTACATAACTGTAAATTATTTTTTGTTATTTTGCGAGGAGAAATTGCTCATGTCTGTTAATAATAAAAATTTTATTTAGTTTTGCCATCCCTATCTCGTTTATTTTATGTGAAAGGGGAGTAGTTTCTGCCTGGTCTCCGACATCAAGATCGAAAATAATTCAACTGTGCTCAAAAAAAAAAAAAGGGGGGGGGGTTAAATTTTAACTCTTGAATACAGTTTAGTTTGCACTACTTAACCACTGACAACGATTCAGTTTTTGAGATCAAATTTAAGTTTAAGTCTATACTTTTGAAAGCGTTTAATGGGATACAAAAAATAACGGTAAAAAATAGTTGTTCGTTTTAAAATGAAAAGTATTTGATCACAGATTTATTATCGAGCATTTGTTTCTGTACACTTTTATTAATTAGAATAAATTTTCAATTGAAATTTGATTGGGGGTGGGTGAACTTTTAAAGTAATATTTTTGATGTACTGTTTCATTCTTTTCCTCTCTTGAACAATAAGGACGATTATTCATGACTTATGTTTTGACTAGATGTACATTCGGAGAAACACGGTACTGATATTAAAACCGTGTGAGATTTAACTAATTATTTTTTATTTTAAACACTATATATAATTAGATTTATATATATATATATATTAAACATTCGAAACATATAATAATGAAAATGCTATTCAAGCGATATTAAACAAAAAATGTAGAATATGGAATTTGAATTCAATAATTCGTATAAATGGATGGAGAATTAGAAAATACATATTTTCAATCAAAAGAAACATCTAAATTTATATTATAGTGTATTTTTATCTATTAGTTTATTTTCATAAAATACTAACAATATTCATCTAATAATTTTTTTTACAAATAATAAATTAAATCTACATAATATTATTAGCAATAAAAATAATTATTTTATTATAAAAAAATTACTATAAAAAATTATTCAAATGTAATATAACACTTGAACGTAGTATATTTAATTACAGTAAATGTTCAAAATTTTTATCCACTAAAAATCCATGGTTTTGTAATGATCCTTGTTATACTAATTTTGTTAAAACTGCTTATGGTCACATTATTACTGGGGACTTTAATAATGTTGAAAATATTTATTTACGCAATTTAAGGGGGCTCAGGGCTTGATCGATACGGAAAAACATGTAAACAGAGTTCTCGCTTTGAGACCATATAAAAACAGAAATATTCAATGTAACTAATTTTAACTTTCTGATACTTTAAAGATGTGTTTGTAGTATTATAAAATTATAAAAAGAAGTACTTCAATGTAATATAATACAAAATATAACAAAATTTATGTAACACAATTTTCGAAAAAAAAAAAAAAGTGTTATATCACCATTCGTAAGATATCTTAACGTTGAATTGACATAAGAACCTAATTTTTGCTTTAAAATGATCAGGAAAATTTATTCTACAGAATGAATTAAACATATAACTTTCACTCAAAAAACATTATCAAAAAACTCTCAAATTTAAAAATTTTAAACCCCCCTAAAAATACAATTTTTTTTCATTAAAAATACTCAAAATATTAAACTAACTAAAATATATTAATTCATTCTATAGATAATGATGTTATATTCATGTAAAAGAAGAAAAAAAAGACATTTTATCAAATACGAATTGATTATTTCCGGCTGAGCGAAAAATTGCCCAGGTCGGGGATCGAACCCGGATACTTGGCTTACAAGGCCAATGCTTTACCTGTTAAGCTATCTGGGCGATAGCCGGCTGGCATTTTTCGCTCAGATAACCTTATTGGTCGTAACATCTGGTCTGTCATTTGAAACAGCTCGCAGAATAAACCGCAGGTAATGGAACTCCATATAACGATGGATACGTTGTAAGCCAAGTATCCGGGTTCGATCCCCGGCTTGGGCAATTTTTCGCTCAGCTGGAAATAATCAATTCGTATGATAACTTTACCAATCAGTTTGATTGTGTTAAAAATAATAGTATATTTTATCAAATAGTTTTTTTTTTTTAAATCTTACGGAAAGTCGTCAAAAATCAAGTTTTGAGAAAACGCGACTTAAAGTTGAAATTATATGGGTGCGGCTTTGAAAGTGATTGATACATAAATACTTATAACTCCGTTAAAAATGCTAATATTTTTATCCGGTTTTTTGCATTGAGTTCAGAATTAATTGAGTAATCAAAATAGATCATAAAAAAATCGATTTTTTAAAAAGTTTTCAAATCCTGAGCCCCTTTAATAGCAAATGGCGCTAAATTCCGTATTCCTTCTTGTTTTAATATAAATTCAATTTTAAAACAATTTAATTTAGATCTTAATCTTTTTATTTACAAGATTTTGTTAGACTATAATAAGCTCTAGTTTATTTCAATGAATATAAATTAAATGAATTAAATAAATTAAATTTTCAATTTTATAGGAATATGGAGAATTATAATTTAAGTATTAAACAGTTAAGGAGTAAAAAAATAATAATTTACAAAATAAATTCATTATAACATATGTTGGTAAATCACCAAACAACTATACAATAATATGTAAACATTATTACTTACAATTATTATTTCAAGCTATAAACACTAGTTCAAATTTCAATAAAACAAATTTTGATACAATCATTAAAAATATACATATAGCTCAATATTATAAATCATTGAAAATTAAAAATTACAACTTTAATTATTCTTATGTTGTGGTTATTCCTAAATTACACAAAAATTCTTCGAAATTTTACAATAACAATTAGATGTAACACAGGCAACATTAATGCTAGAAAATATTTATTAACAATACTTACTAAAATGCTTGATCTTGCAAAAAATAATGATAATTTCTGTTGTATAAAAAATAGCTTACAAATTGTAAATAATATAAAAAATTTAAAGAACATTACATACATCAAAATATTTGACTTTAATGATTTATTCAACACATTTGATAATGCAGATATGTATAGAATTAATAATTTATTATTCAAAAAAATGTAAAGATTATCTCGTATAAATAAATAATATATCTTTATCTTACTTTAAAATGTCAAATAAATTTATTCTCTATCATAATTATATACTATTTAATGATACTATATATAAATAAAAAGTAGGAGTACCTCAAGGTGGTATTGTATCATCAATCTGCGCCAAGCTATACTTACATTATTATAAACGTAATACTTTTACTGTCGATTTTAAAATGTACAGGTATCTTGATGATATAATTATCTTATATTTTAAAAATAAATCTAATTATTCATTACCAATTAAATGCCATAAAACATTTAAGTACAGTTATAATGATATGATAAATGATAAAATTAGTTTTCACGATCTTAATGTTATATTTTGTGATAAAAAAGTCCTCTTTGATATTTACGATAAACGTAACGATTTCGCATTCTATTTATTTATTAATTATAATTCATGTCTACATAAATATAAATATTTTACTTATCTTTGCTTGCAGAATTAATAACATTTATTCGTACAAATTTAAAATGCATAATTTGAAACTTCTTCAGGATCTTGCAATAAAATATGGTAACCTTTCGTATTTGGTTAAATCCACTTTACATCCATAATGCTTAACATTATGGCTATTTGTTTTATGAGTATAGGAGATTTAAATTCTATTTTGCTCATAATTTTAACTAGCCTAATTTTTGTATTATGTTTGGTTTGTTGAGAATAGTATTTATGTAACATTAATTTTAATATACTATTTGATTTTACTTATTTTTATTTTTATTTTTATTTATTTAATTTATTTATTTAATTTGTTATTTAATTTGTTTTTTACTTTGCTTCAGGTAGATTTTTGAGTAATCAAGGGAATTTTTTAAGTCTATCGTGGGTGTGTCTGCAATATTAAATACTTGTTTTTGCTAATTAAAAATCTGTCTGATTATCAATCTCCAGATAATTTTTATTGATTAGCATGTAAGAATTAGCATCTAGGAATGATTAGTTATAAAAATTAAGCAAAAATATTTAATTAGGGAAGTAATTTTTTATAACATTTTAGATTTCAATAGATTTTATCCAATAGATGACAGCATTATAAGATAATTGGTATATTTAGTACTAGAAGTTGTAGTATTATTGCAAGCTAAAACTAATAATATTATTAATGGATTTAATTAATATATTAAATAATATGAATATTAAACATTAATTTTAATTATAATATAATAAGTGTGAATTAGTATTTTATTTATAAATAATATATTTTCTCCTAAATATTTAAAAGATTTATTAGATCTACATAATATAATAAATGCACTATTTAAAAAATATCAACATGATTTAAATATTTCAACGAACATTGATTCTGATCATTTTCTTACTTTAACAAATTTCATTATCTATAATAATTTTATAATTCAATATAGTCAGTATACCACTAGGTGGTTGTACATCTAGTTTATTATCAGACTTATGATAATGATGAAATATTTTAATAATAAAATACATTTATATCGATATATGGACGATATAATTTTAATTGGCAATGATAATACCAGTACATTTCAATTCCTAGTAGATTATCCAGCTAATTTAGAAATAACAAAAAACATGCTTTCTATATGCTATACCATCAACTTTTTAGATTTTAAAGTTATATTAAAAGAAAACAAATTAATAACTGATATGTATGACAAACGGAAAGAATTTAATTTTAATGTTAATACATTTACCAATTTTAAAACCTCTCTTCATAATTCTGTATATCGCAATATAATCCTTAACCCTTTCCGGCACACTGTACCAGGTCTGGGATACCTAATTTTTATTCCAAACTTGCAAACGGTACCAACAATATTTTATTAAAATTTTGCGTAATTAAAGCGTAAATTAAGGGTTTCAAATTATTTAAAAATTTCGTTCGTGAATTCCGGTGTCAGTCGACAATTTCTCATTTTACTAACAGATTTTGCCCGTGCCAGAAAGGGTTAATCATTTATATAGAATAAAATGTTTATGTTATTTTCATCTAATTAATGCAGAAATTAAAAATCTAATTTATAATGCACTAAACAATGGTTTTCCTAAAAAATTCATACATTCTTTAATATACAGTTAATTATTTCATGATTTGAAATATAATTAACATATTGTGTAAAAAAAGTACAAAAAATTATTAAAACATAAAATAATAATAATAAATTAAAAATGTAAAAAATATAAAAAAATGTATATAACAGGATGGCTGGGTGGGTAGATGTTAGAGTACAGAGGAGGGCGATTTTGTCTTGGCAATACGCAATGGTTAATTAATATTAAAAAAATTGAGAATGGGAAATGCATTTGTTAAATTGAAAAACATATTATAATGGATGTTTAATTGACACTAATGTATGGATAATTGTATAGTTACATCAATTAATTCTATAAATATATTTTGATTAATTTACATGATTAAATTGTACCTAACTTTTAATAAATTGGAGACCTATAATACCATTTCTAAGTGTATAGGATAATATTAATTATTTATTTTTAAATCTCAAATCATCTTATATTAAGATATTGAGTTTAGCTTAGCATAGTCAAATTAAATTATTTTGTTTTAAATCTTAATAGGGTAAACTATGGTGCATGGTTAATTTTTTCTGTTATTACATTACTCCGTTTTTAGTTAATTAATTATTATCATGTTGACGATAATTATTTTTATTTTTTCCCCTTTCATTTTGCTATCCAATTTAGTAATTTTCATATACCTTTTTTTAACGTTTTTTGTTCATTGAATTTTGGTTTTATGTGTGTTGGTAGCCCCATAGTCGTATTATTTTGCCTTTTCATGGAAAATACGAAGATAAAACCACACACTACATATGTAGTTCCAAAGTATTTGGGGCTTGAAGATTTTGCTTTGGCTCTCCAAACTCCACTTGTATTCATTTTAATTATTTATTTTTTCCCTCCATGTTCAAGGTGCTATAAGTTATTAAATTCAATGGTTCATATATTGTAATACAATTAATGGTTTTACTTTAGCATTCAAATTATTATGCTGCTTTTAGCGCAAGTAATTATGAATGTAGGTACAATCTGATATTTGATAATATGATTTTATTTAAAATGTTTTTAAATATATAGTAAAAAAGAAGAAAATATAATAATTAAAAAAAATCTAAAACTTAAATATTTTATTTACAATTAAACTTTTCTTTTAACATACATACTAAAAAGTGGCAAAAAAGTTATTAAATAAGTAAACTAACACATTTTTAAACCTATAATGAACTTCATTTCCGTATAGAACTTCATTTCATACTAGAACACTGATAATGTGTTCAAATTTCCTAATTACGACTAGAATATTAGAAACAATTAAATAGTTTTGATTGAATTTATTTAAATTTTCCAAGAAGGAAAATTAAGTGAGATACCCTTTACAGAAACTGCTTCTTTCGACGAGAAAGGCACTCCAAGTAAGGGTGTCTCCCTCTCCAATTCTTCTACCGTTTTCGCCCCGGAACTGATGAGTGCGTCCACTTTTTTGGCATCCTCAAACGCTTCCTCGAACCTTTCATCGACGTATGCATTGATGAGTGGCTGTACAGCTATGATCCTCGTAACGTAGGATTTTACGACATCATAGCTCCTTAACTAAAAAACATAAAATAAATAAGATAAAGAAAATAAAACAAAGTACATAACAATAAGTCTAAATTTTAAAATAACCTTTTACAATTTTAGGCATAATAAACTGATACACCAAATATACCTTCCCCCTTCCCGTAAGGTAAGCTTGTGTTAAATCTATGGTGGGGTCCTTTTAATATACCTAGTTTACAGTTATTTATGTATATATAACTATTATATAATACTACTAGGGGGGCCCCGCCCCCCTGCTCGCTATGCTCGCCAACCCCCCGCGTAATCGCTTCGCGATTCCAAATTATTGTCTACCCCTGCTTGCTGCGCTCGCCAATAACCCATGGTATGAATAAGCAGTTGCAGACCTTTCAAATGATGTGTCACACGACTGGTGTTGTAAAGAAATTAAAAATGTGCCCTCCTGGGGGGCAGAGTGGGAGGCGACACAAAAGACATCCATAATATGAATAAGCAGCTGCAGACCTCTCAAATGATGTCACACGACTGGTGTTGTAAAGAAATTAAAAATGTGCCCCCCCTGGGGAGCAGAATGGGGGATAACACACAAGACATCCATTATATGAATAAGCAGTTGCAAACCTCTCAAATGATGTATCAAACGACTGGTGTTGTAAAGAAATTAAAAATTTGGCGAAATATTACAGTTATCGCCAAGTTGGCGTCACTTTTGACAAATAATTTTGGCCGCCAAATTTGGCGATATATCGCCAAGTTGGCGACAAACTTGGCGATTGTTGGCGATGGTAACCTTTCCTCTCTTTATGGTAACCCATATGGCGATGCATAGACGGAGCCCTTTCCTGTTTGGTCTATTCGACTCATGGAAGGAGTGGACAACCCGGATTCGTTAGTTCCGTAAATCTTCCACATCAGCATCATTCCAGGAGTCATTCCTTTTAAGGCTAGTTTTTTTTACTATAGAAGGACAAATCAACAGTACAATGAATATAGGATAACCTAATAAAACAAACTAAAACACGATAAGACTATTAAATGGAATCCAACAACAGAGGAACATTTACAAATAAAAATGGAGATTGCGGCACGTGGCTTGTTTTCAAGGGCAATGCCACGCAGTCAGAAAAAATTACGATTAATTTCTGAAATAGAAATCAGGAAAATGTCCTAAGCGTTGTCCGATTAATCGTAACCAAAAAGTATTTGAAAGTAAAAGTACATAAAGGTGAGCATAAAATGCTTTGACCATTAAAAACAGGCATTGAAATGAGAATAATTTACATCGTATTAAGTTGCTAACATATATAAAAAAACACAAAACTGCATACTTATTTTACTAGTGGTTAATGAGCTTGCAGATGGTTAAAAAATTTAAAATGGAAGAGAAAAAATTATTATTATAATTAAGAATAACTAATATTAAGGATATTATATTAATAAAATAAAATAGAATAAATTATATTTTTCTGCAAATTAATAGAAACATAAGGTAATTTTAATAAAATGAAGTTTAAAAAATTATAGTCAATAGTAGAAAACCAAAACAAGCTTACATATGCAAAACTATTTTTAAAAGAAAAAAAATATTAATTACCATTTTTTTAGTGTCGCAATCTAACATTTTCAATAAAGATTAAATATCTCTATATTGTGCAATAAATTATACATTTCATTATAAATTTAAAAATATCAAGTTATCATTACACTTTAAATCTTAACCAACCATTTGAGAATTAATTTTATATTGTAGCATCTAAGAAGCTTACATAACGTTTTTATGTTATAAATTGGCATGAAAAAAAAAAAAAAAAATGCAGTTATTCCTTATGTGTATTCTGCAAGTTAAAAACGGTGAGGGGGGGGGGGGTGGAGTTAAAATAAATTATAGCACGTCTGTAAATAGAACATATATCATATTTTTGTACAAGAATTTGTTAATTATAAAAGATTAAATGGAAATAAATAAATAAGTTCAGGTCGATCTCTACAAAGGTTATTTATTATTATTATTTTCCAATTTTTATTGCAATTATTATTATTTTTTTTTTATGAAGATACATTTATTTTCGGAGCTAGTTCGAAGATGAAAATGTCCTCTTAAAATATAAATAAATGAATAGATAAAATAATAATAATAAGGATCGAAAAAATAAAAAAGGTCTCTGTACAGATCAACCTGAGCTATGCAATGCCATTAAAAAATATATCGAAATGCAAATGAGTTATTTAAAAGGCCAACCTATAAGTTCAACATTAGCTTACGATTGTCTTCTAGTGACAATAGATCGCCAGTATGTATGCAGTTTGTTTAATACTGCTTAGTGTTAGAAGTTTATGCATTTAAAAAAAAAAAAATCTGACACGAAACATTATGGGAAACATTAATAATTACGGAAACGTTAGGAAAATAATGGAAAAGGAAATACAGTAAAGTTATTCCGATTATCTTTTTAAATTTTCTTTTATTATGATGTAAACAGCAGACAGCCTCCTTGGACCGCAAAAGATTGAAATCTTTCTATAACTGGAAAATTACGATGATAAAAATACATACTTTCTTTTTCGATAGCACTGATTTTTTTTTTTTTTTAAATATATGACAGTAAAAGAATGCACGGATTACATTCACTAACCTTTAACTGATATTACCGGTTATCACTGGATATTTGAATTTTTATCGTTAATCTTGTAGCTTTCAGTTTAAATACAAACAATACCGATATTTTGATTAATTTGGAACTTTAATACTATCATCTGAGACTTTTGAATACGTGAAACTTAGTTTTAACAGCACTGTACATAAAGTTTTGAACAAAAGCTTTATTCTATAAGTTAATCAGGCATTTTATTCAACTTTCGTTGCGGCGGCCTTTGAAATCGCTTCACATTAGATGTGAGATAATTTCTGTCTCATTAGTTAAAGTTTAATTTGTAAAACTCTTCTAAAATATTGTTTGATGGAAAAGTGTTTTACTAAATGAAAGTATGTCAAAATATATTTTTACTTACAGATGCATATATTAAAAAAAGTATATATAAAATACGATAAAAGATGCATATATTAAATACGTAATACGGGCAGAGTGGGAAAGAATAGAACACTTTTTAGAAAAATCAGAAAATCAATTTTGTTTGACAGAAAAACAAAAATTTCAATTTATAAAATACAAGATGAAACACTTTCTAATGTACTTGAACAATATTGAAACATAATTTTCTGAAATAATTTTATAACTAAAGAAATTGTAAATTTCAAAATGTGCTCCATATCTTCCCATTAACATTAAGGTATGGGGCAACTATAAAATAATGTATTAAGATACAATTAGCCTAGTGTTTGATATACACTATATGACTAGAGATGACCGGCCACTTGCGATTTCTGACATTTTGTTGAATATCTAGAAAAGTACATGAGGAATCATCCTGAAATTCTAAATGTATAAACATAATACTACAAGTCATACACTTCCGTGAAGATTTTCCCCCCCGAAACTCCATAAAGGACCGTCAATAAATTAAAAAAGAACGATTATCTTTCAGATAACCCTGACAAAACTAATAAAGCAAAAGCATCCAAACTGTAGATTATGATTAAGTGACTTATTATAATAAACCGTGTTTATGTTTATGTGGATGCCACGTATCCTCACAGAAAAATTAAGGTTTTTATAAAAAAAGTCCCAAATTTTTCCAAGATTTTTTGCTTATAATTTGCAGTGCTCTTAATATAAAATAGTGTTCTTTTTCAAAAATATGACAAACAACATTGTACACAATACCTCGCGATCAGAATTAAAAAATAATAAACATTGTATGAACAATGAGTAGGTTTACTAAATAATTTTTCATTGCGCATGCGTGATCGCTATCAAAATTTCATTTACATATTATGTTAGCTACATGTATAGAGCAAATTTTGTGAAAGTCTAAAAAAAATAGCTTGAAAATTCTGAAAGTGATCGTCCATAGAATGAGCTCAAAATTCATTATTCCAAATATGAAGCAAAAAGATGAGGGGCATTATCTATTTATCCATTGATTAGTGTCAATACAGAATACACAATATGCCACATACTACTATTTTTAGATCCAACTCCTTATTTTTTTGCTTCATTTTAGGAACATCAGATTTTGAGCTCATTCTATGGATGATCACTTTCAGAATTTTCAAACTATGTTTTTGAGACTTTCACAAAAGTTGTTCTATACATGTAGCTAACACAATATGCAAATGAAATTTTGAAATGCGACCACGCATGCGTAATGAAAAATTATTTAGCAAACCTACTCATTGTTCATACAATTTTTATTATTTTTAAATTCTGATTATGGGGTATTGTGTACAATGTTGTTTGTTATATTTTCGGGAAAAAAAAAAAATATTTTATATTAAGAACACTGCAAATTATACGCAAAAAACTTGAAAAAATTGGGTCTTTTTTTAATAAAAACCTTAATTTACTGCATGTCCCATTGCTTCCTCTACTTTCTTTTATGTTAAACTTCTTGTGTAAAAAGAAATGCTGCTTTTAGACTTAGTTTAACTTATAGATAATATACAATATAATGTTCTATAAATAAGAAATCTATTACATCTATGCATAACAAAGACAATAATATATAGAATACATAATAAGTATATGAAACAAATTTATTTTTGATTCTTGAAATTATGTTTTTTTTATTCAATTGCAAGCTTCTGAAGATCAGCTACTTTTTTCACATGAAGATTAGCTACCATTGCTTCATCTAATGTATAATTGATGAAATGTTTTAGAATGATACATGGGGAGAAAAACGTGCTGTCACATTCTCCCCACTGTCCAACTCCACCCCACTCTCCCTTATTATAAATGATAAAATTGAAAAAAAAAAAAAAAAAAAAATCTGAGTCTATAAACATATACACATGCAAATTTGCAATTTATACTCAGAAAATAGAGTCCAGTGCTAAAATTAGTACAAAAGAAGGATTCGAAATGTACAGTAACAGTTGATCAGTAAATTCAACTTTCTGAAGTATTCCAAAAGATTACAGAATATTGTGGAGCATGTTACACCAAATTTCTCAGCATTCTCGGAACAGCAGAAATAAACTGAGAAAAGCTAGGAATAATACATAGTAAACGTCAGGAACATTACGCAGACTTTTTACAGTGTACTAATTTACTGCGTTGTAAAAAAAAAAAAAAAAAAAAAAAAAAAAAAAAATCAGAAGTTATAGAAATTTGATATTTATTGAAAATCATATCATGACTTAATTAATTATATTCATATTTATATCTTACACTCATATTTATATTTGTTTTTTATAATATAATTATATTCATATAATATATTTAGTCATAATCATATTATGACTAAAAAAATCATATATATTCCTATGCTTTTGTATAGCCTGTATTTGATATGTAAGTTGCTATTATATGCTATATAATTCAAAAATTTCCTTAAGTAAGAAAACGCATGACAGGTTGTAATTTCTCTTTCTACAATTTATACTAATAGAAGGAAACATAGTTGAATACTTTTATACAGTCCTGTAGTTTACATTTTATCTTTATTTCATGCCACTATTTAGCTAAAATTTAATTCTAACTAAAACACTCTTAAAACTACTGAAATCACATTTCGGAAATTATCACCCACAGATGGCTGGCTATCTATTCAATTCTTTGCGTGGCACTGTGTATCATTTTATCTATATTCTGCAAACATTTCATAAGTAAACTAAATATAATCCAGCGTAAAAACGCGTAAATTATTTAAAAAGCATCTTTCAGCAATTTATGCTCATACTCAACAATCCTGACGAATTAATTTCGTGCAATGCTGTATATGAACTATAGCATTTCTATGCACTACGTAGTATGCATAGATAGTGAAACTTAAAAAGGCATTTCATAATTAAAAATGTGTTTTTAAGAATCATCGCTAATATACAATATCTCGGATATAATGTGTAATATTTGAATCCATTTGGATGCCTCTGCAAATGCTATAACACATCATATTATACATGAAATAACTTGTAGTAAATGTCAACGACGTATATCAGCTTTGTTATCTATAAAATAGTTTGACACAAAAATATTCCACAAGGAATCCTCCTCCGTTCCCTATAATATTATGTGACGGATTTTTTTTTTGTGAGACTCTCTAAATGAATAATAACTATTCTTTGCCCTGGATATTCTACGGGGGGCGTATTATAGCACACTTCATGAATGCACATTGGTTTCATTAATTTTGAAAGGGTGAACACCTTTAAAAAGCATTTGAAACAATTTTTTTCTATTGGCTGTAATGTAATAGCATGCTTTTGAACAATCCCTGTAAATGAACTATGCATGCTGCAAACTTTATTTTAAATAGAGATTGTGCTATAATAAAATCCAATAACATACACAAATTTGAAGACAATTCGAATATATTTATGAGAATATATTACGAACAGACAAACGGAAGTCATAAATACTTTTAAACTTTGATGGAAATTGTTAATATTACAAAAAGTAGTAATTTTAAAAACCAATTATAAAACTTTAATTAAATGAATTTTTCAGTTAACAATGATAGTAGTTACTTGTTACTACCTTTTTTGCTTATTTATCCAATCAAAAATAAAGTAAGGAAAACAAATTAAAATTTAGTTTTACTATAAGTTTCCAGCGCACGTAGTTATTCTACTGCATTTAAAAGATAACAAGTCATAATGATTTTTATCTTTTTCAACTCATCTGATAGTGTTACTTTATAGTCTAAAAAGAATCTGTTTAACAGACTTGCATAAAGAGACCCTTTCAGCAGCATTTAATTGCACAACCCATGTGGTAATTTACAGAAAACTTACAGAAATTATCTAATGAAAGTTACGCTATTCATTACGAAATATTCACTTCAAATAATGCTCCCTGCTGTGCAAGAAAATCTTGCAAAATTCACTGCTGAAAGGAAATTCTTCCTGCTTCTCTAAAATCAATGTAAATAAATGGAACATAAGTTATACTGGAGTGTTAAGTTTTCGTAATTTCTCTCTAATATTAGCTTTAATTTCTGACAACTCATGAGGTGTTTCGAAAAGGAAGTTTACAAAGCATTGAATAAAAAAAGTTTTTAAGTATCAAGAGCATTTTTGTTCCGAAATTTAGGTCTAAAGCTAATGGGGTTGTACGGAATTCAAAGGATATTATTGACAAAAATCACTAAAGAAGGTCACTTTCACTTTATAGAAATGATTTTAACAGTTAATTTACAAGCATAAATTCCGCTTTTCTTGAAAAATCTTGATTTAATTGAATAAAGAAGACTTTTTGGTTATAGTTTGAAATTATATTTCATATAATGTTAAAGCTAATGGTTATGTATAAAGGTATCATCGTAAAAATAGTTAAAGAAGTCGCTTCCACTTTATGGATATGATGTTCTCAATTCGTTAGACACAATTTCTGCATTTTACATTCTGCATTTTTGTAATATATATGGATTAAACGAAAATATCTTCAAACAAATCTAGTGTTATTTCCCCCTTCACGTGTTCACAATATCTTCTCGGTTCCGATTGGTTGGCCAAATTGGGATTCAGAATTTAGACCATACTGATTTTGAATGTCTTGGAATCAAATGTTGACGAAATAAAATTTTGTTCTAAGCTATTTAAAAGTGAGTGCGTAATTGTAACAACTATGTGGCATATCGTTTGGCTTCAATACTGTAACTCATCCTCCCCCCAGTTCGAATTCCAGAGGCCGAAAGATTGAAATAAAGATAATTATTATTTTTCAGTATTTAATTAAATTATGTAAAAAATATGGAATAAATTAAAGTTTTAATTTTTCAATATTAGTTTAAGTTGCAAAAATTTATTTAAATGAAAAAAAACCTGAAAAGTTTTATATTTTTCAATAATTAATTAAGGTATGAAAAGTAGCTTTAAGCAATTTAGCAATTAATATGATGAAGTTTTTTTTTAAATATTTGTTAAACGGATTGCGGTTTTAACAAATTTTCATTCCATTCACAAAATCCATGCTTTTTAGATTGCTACACTAAACAGAAAAATTGATGCATACATTTTTACTTTCTTCTACCTGTACCAAAAGAAAGCAATGGATTCGTTAAAATTTCAAATTCCGGTTTTCGACGGATTTACGTGTTTTAGGAGTCAGAGATTCCAAAAACATGTTTTTACCAAATGTCTGTCCGTGAGCCTGTTCGCCTGTCTATATGTGACATACATTTTGTGGGAGCTCTGTCTCAAGAACTAATGCACGGAATTTAATAAAAATGTATATTCAGGAAGTTCTTAATATACATTTATGCTGATTAGTTTTTGGTGTAAGTCGAACAATAAGTGTCACTTTTAGTTATGCTGCATTTTTTACGATTTACGCATCAACTATATCTCAATAACTAATGCAGGGATTTCCATCAAACTTCAGACTTTGAAATGAATTGATGCTGTTTACATTTTGGTGTAAATCGCTTAACAGGTGGTGTTGCTATGGTGCATCTTTTACGATTTTTGCAATAGTTCTATCTTAAGAACTAATACACGGAATTTAATAAACATTTTTAATTTAGGTAGTCCTTTATATATATTGACGTTGATTAGTTTTTGGTGTAAAATGCTCAATTTGTGGAACTGTTATACCGATTTTCATGATTTTTGCAATAGCTCTATCTCGAATTAACGCACGGAATTTAATAAAAAACTGTATTCAACTAGTCCCTGATATAGATTGATTTTGATTAGTTTTTGGTATAAACCGCTCAACAGGTGGTGCAGCAATACTGCATTTTTACGATTTACGCAATATCTCTATCTCAATAACTAACGCATAGATTTTCATCAAATTTCAGATTCAGTTAGTCCTTGACATGAATTGATGTTGTTTATATTTTGGTGTAAATCGATCAGCAGGTGGCGCTTCTATACTGCATATTTCACAATTTTCACAATACCTCTATCTTAAGAATTAATGCACGGGTTCTCATCAAACTTCAGATTCAATAAATTCGAGATATGAACTAATTCTGTTTATGTTTTCGCGTCGATAATCCGACAGGTGGTGCTGTTTCGATTCTTGCAGAAGCTATCTCAACTAATGCACGATTTTTTTCATCAAACTTCAAATTCTAGTATAGCTTGATAAATATTATTGTTCTCTATGTTTTAATATAAATCGTCCAAGAAGTGGCGCTTAGATTTTGCATTTTTCTAGATATCCGCAACAGTCCCTTTTCAAGAACTAATGCGCGGAATTTCATTGCTTTAGAATCCTCACGATGAGCATGGATTGCCATATAATTTTGCCATTGTGGTAGCGACTTTAGCAGTATTAACATCGATGAGATAGAAGAAAGTTTTAGGATTGTTACACCCGACTAGTTTTTTTCATGGCTTCAAAGCGCTTGCTTATACAGGAGAAAAAAATACGAATTTACAATGTTATCTCAGGCTCATTGTATTCGGCAGGGTGCACCCTCGATTTTGTAGGATTTTGATATAAATTCAAGCAGTTTTGTATTTAATGTAATTTTGAATTCATATATTTGAAGTTTCTAGAAATCGATTTATGTTTAAATATTCATTGGTCACTGTTCACATTCTTTTAAAATAAACTACAAAATATGTATGTATTTTAAATTGAATCAAACCGAAAAATAACCCAAAACTTTTACAAACTCTTTGCAACTATAAGCTTGTTGAAATCCCCATTTTCGCGTCTAAAGGTCAGACCGGTATTAAAGTTTTTAAATTTATTATATTAATATGGGATTAGTGTAAATTTCCATGTAATTCTTATGTCATAAGTATTTCAGTATTTTGAAATGATCAGTTCTCTACAAAATGTATATCTTCTAAAAATTAGTATTCAAATTTCTAATACTTAATTAAAATTGTTCAAATATTTGCGGCTGTTCTGTTGTCTTTTTTATTCCGACGCTTCCATCCGTTATTTCAGGTTTTATTTATTCTCAATTTAAACTGTTTGAAATAATAAAGAAAAATTAGGTACAGTAAAACCTCTAAATAACGGACACCTCGGGAACACACAAATTGGCTGCTATTCGGAGGTGTCCGTTATTGGGAAGACCTCAGAGATACAGAGACCTCAGATTTTTTCTTGTTAAAAAAATACTTTTTCATCCTTTATCGCTGAAAATAGTGTCCGCTATTTGGAATGTCCGTTATTCAGAGGTTAAACATACAAAAATTTAGGTTTTGGGAGTGGGGATTGGAAAACTGGCCGTTAAATAGAGGTGTTCGCTATATAAACAAAATCGAAAAAGTAAAAACTAGGCCGGTTGTGGATCGTCGTCAGCTATCTTGTGCAAAAAAAAAAAAAAAAAAAAAAAATCATGTAAAAATATTAAAATTTGAGCGAGATATTTGAAAAGAACGCTCCCATAGACTTTACATTATCATCCGGGTCTTTTTCTGTGCCTAGTGTGGGGCCTTAAAATACCAATTTATGATGGAAGAAATGGAGATTTTCTTTAAAGGATGAACTACAGTATATTTAATTTTTTTCAAAGGGAAAATTTAGAAGAGTAGGATTGTTTCGAGTGTATACGTGAAATTTAAGCTGCACGAAATCCTCGAATTTGAACATGAGCCATGCATGATCTGGTTGTACCAGACTCTAACCCAAAATTCTGTTTAAAGTCTATCCAAAACTCAACCCTAACTCGACGGAAATAATTTCAGAACTCGAAATCCGGTATACACTTCGAATGAAATCCGAAATAGTGCAACCAAAGGGAAAGAAAATTAATCCATGTTTTAATACAATTATGGAAAAGAGTAAGCTAAAATTATACTCAATAAAAACACTGTATTAAATCTAGCGTCGTGAAGGAATTTTTCCTTTGTTATTAATATAAAAGTTAAAAACATACATAAAATTACTTAAAAAGGTGCATAAAAGATTTACAAAGATGTTACACACTCCGAGATCTTTCAGACCTTTTTTCCCTTGAAGATGAACGCGTGTACATTTTTAAAGATTTCGGGGTATATGGCATCTTTGTAAATATTTTAAGCAGTTATTAATTAATTTCATGCATGTTTTTAACTTTTAATATAATTTCTATCTGTTTTGTATAAAAAGGAAAATGTGTAAATTCATTAATAATTAAATATATAGTTATTAAACTTAAAATTATCCAGGAATTTCTTTTGAGAATTTGAGTCAATCCGTATTCGCCCTTAAAGAATCGAAACTTATACCAAAAGGACCCGAACTCCAAACATTTAAAGTCAACCAATCTGTAATAATAATAATAATAAAAGCGTCAATTCGACGAGAACCGAGGTTCGCATAAGATTGGGTCACCCAATCTCATGCAGGATTGCAATTTGAATATCAGTATTTTATTGCCGTGATTTCGGACTTCACAAATTCTAACAGATTAAATTGACGGATAGTTACGATTTAGAAAAACTGGTGCTAAATAATTTGAAAAAGTGTAACAGGTGGTTGTAGTGAAGAAATTAAATATTCTTTTAAAGTTTTGAACTTAATGTACTAATGTTTGAGCTTGAAAACGTTCAATGATTTTTGAAATTTCTAACGTACTTTGCTAAACAATACCTACTCTTTTTAAACTGATATATATTGCATTATAATAAACACTGATTAAGTATAACATAGCTATAATACAACAGAAAGCATTCAATGTAAAATAAAGTGAGAAAGTGAAAAACAAAAATAAACGAATGAAAGTTATAGGATACGTTTTCCTGATGTCAGACTCGACTCGAATTGTTACAATTACTGAGACAAGAAAGCGATGTTTAAACGCAGAGGGGAAAATAGTAATGTTTATATCTCGCAATTGCCCATGCAGCCAATTTAAAACTCTCGCGATGGTCGAAGTATTGTTGGAAGCGATGAAGCATTTAAATGAATGGACAAAAAAATTACAGTAACAACAATAACCGCAAGACAATAATTATTCTTTCGAAGATATTTTTTTAAAGATTCTGTTTTTAAGAATGTAAATTACTGCACTGTACAGAGTCATATATGGTTTTAAAACATGTTTCTAGATAGAAAAAAATGAGTAACTAATATAAAAAAAATACTGCTGTTTACGTTTTAGTTCTATAGAACAGCGTTTCCCAAACTATGGGTCGCGACCCACTGGTGGGCCGCGGCAGTTTTTTTGGTGGGTCGCGGAACAATCGAGGTTTGTCATAAAAATTTCATCGGTTTAAACAGATATGACAATTTTAACAGAAAATAATATTTCAAGAGAAAATCCTTTATTTTCTTCTAGATCAATATACGAACAGAATATCCAGAAATATTTTAATCAGTTTTGAGGTCCTTGGTGGAAAACATCAGTACCAGAAATCTCATTGATTATAAGATAATGTTTTCATAGTAATTAAACGTATTTTTAATTATCTTTGTAGTTTGTGCACTGTTTTAATTACTATTCGTATTCACTTACACACATTGGGATTACCGATTCATATTTTTGTTGATAATGTATCTTCCGTACGAAAATTTGCGTTTTTCATAGGATAGAATAGCTGAGCGTATAGAGATCGTACAAAAATTGCTATACTTATATACAACTTTAACTTGTGTAAGTTGCGATTTTTTTTTTTTTTTTTAATTGAAAGTGGGTCGCGAAATTTTTTTTCATTGAAAGGTGGGTAGCGTACCAAGAAAGTTTGAAAACCGCTGCTATAGAAATTTCAGAAAAATTACTGACATAAAGATAAAAAAGAGATCTTTTTTATATCAAGGCGAACACAATTTTGATTAAATACTTTGCTTATTGACGTGACAATGTCTTGTAAATTGGTTTGCCTGGAGACACTTCAAGAAACTGCGTTACGTTACGTTACGCTCCGCTCACGATACGCGCTCACTTTTCTCTTAACTTTTTCCGGTCACTTGTGGGACCATTTTCTGAACGTGAATGTGAATTCGCTGCAAGGAAGGGGCGGTGCTTAATAGGAATTTTAGATAGTATCAAACTAAGACGAAATACGTTATGTATTAGTTATTAGTATAAAGTACAAAGAAAATAAGTGTAGTTTATTTCGTAATTCGGTGGTATATTATGGAAAACTAATGATATGTGATTAGTGAAAGCCATTTTACTTTAGTTATATTCTGCTCATTGAAAAATTCTTTAATATGCTGTTTACAAAATTCAACATTTGACATCAATAAACATGAAGTAAAATGTGTTTAACAAACACAGTGTATTGCAAGTTATTGTATGTATATTTGTATATAAATACGTATGTATGTGTAAAGGTAAAAATAAAATTTTGTTAATATGAAATTCAGTGCGAGATTCTTTGTATAAATTAATGTTTTAAATATAATTCTTTGTATAAATAAATGTTTTAAATTGTTACTATTATTTCATCCTTCTTCCTACTATACGAATGAATATTCACATTAAAATTATTTTACAACTCAAAGTCGTTGTCACGTAAAACTTTCGCCCGTATACCGACTTTACAGGCAACCAATTTTTTTTTTTTTTTTTTTTTTTTTTTTTTTAGATGGATTTTTTTCTTTTAATTCTTCATTGTCAATCTTCAACCAACTTTGTATTTTAAATAAGCTGTTTTTAATCCTTTTTTAAATACTACGCTATCAATGCTATCGCTTTATAATTACAAAGGTGATTTTCTCAAAGTAAATAACATGTTGTAGCTTTAAAATCTAATAATCGGGAGATGAAAAGAAATGATAAACACATTAAGAATTTCTTTCATAATTCCTTAGTTATTTTCAACATCAAACAGAGATAAAATACAGACAAAATTACTGACAATTTAATTTAAAAGTTAGAAAACACATAAAAATTATATTAAAATAAAGCATTAAACGTTTCGAATTTATTTAAAGTTCCTCACCAGTAATATAAATAACACAAAATCATGAGATACAACAAATAGTTGAAGCCATGTGCCAGAAATTTCCGTGTTTTATTATTTCTGGCACATGGCTTCAACTATTTCTTGAATTATGTTGTATTTCGTGATTTTGTATTATTTATATTACTGGTGAGGAACTTTAAACAAGTTCGAAACGTTTAACGCTTTATTTGAATATAATTTTTATGTGTTTTCTGACTATTAAATTAAATTGTCTGTATTTTGTGTAATAGTTTTTAATTTATAACACTTTCATACATAAAATAAAATGATTTTTGAGAAAATTATAGTTACTTCTTCTTGCACTAAGCTCTTCAATTGTGTAAAATTAATTTGCAGCTTTAATTGATCTTAGTGAAACATTTTGGATCGACCAAGTGAGTTCGATAAAGGCAGAGTGACTCTTTGTTCACGAAAATTCATACCAAAAGACCAGAGAATTGGCGGAGCAGATTAATTGTGAACTGTGGTGAAACATCTCCACTTAATAGGTGAGGTTCAGAGTTGGGGGTGAGGGGGGAGCTCCTGAATTAGTTCTTAAAATAATATATAGAAGTTAACTGGCGTGACATGGGTATTACGTACATCACTCTATTGTTTAAAAATAAATGAAACCTTCTAAAGCTTTTTTTTTTTTTTTTTCAAACGTATTACCGTTTGGTAAATGATTGATTTCGAAATTGGCATAAATTAGGAATAATTAAGCCAGGAATTACTGAAATTCCTAATGTAGAAGAATTGTAGTTCGTCATGTCAAAAATTTTAAGGATCTGTTGGTGGCGAGTTTTTCAGGGAAAAACACAGTAAAAAAAAGATGATAAGTACAAATATTTAGTTAAAGAGAATTTCGCTTTCTTTAATCGCTTTATATTTATGGAAGTATTTTTTAAAAGAAAATATTATTAGTTTCCTTTTTTAATGTGTTTTTCTCTGACTACTCGCCTCCTTGGTACATATTTTAAATGTATATTTCGAAATGTGCATTTTATTGAAAGAATTTTTCAGACTTCTTATAGTTTTTTGTATGTGACTTTTCTGTTGTACAGAAGTCGCATGATTTATTTAAATTCTTATACAGCAGAGGATTTTTGGTTAAATCATCACTTCCATTCAATATCTTTTCTTATACATTCTTATTTCATAGAAATATTCAGAACAGCAAAAAATAAAAAAAATGAGAAAAATTATCAGTTTAAAAGTAGTAACTGAAAAAGTTTCAAAACTAAAAGAACATGGTAACAGTTATTGAGTAATAATTCCATCGGTTTTTGAAATCCAATTAAAATTTAATGATTCTCATTTTGAAACACTGTGAAGCATTGAAAGCCTCCGTTTTATGAGCAGTCGTTATGAGCGAGTCGTTTTATGAGCAATTTTTTGTAAGAATTTCTTTTTAAATAATCTTAATGACATTTTTATGTAACATTATAAATTTGGCTCTTTTAGATTAAACGGCATTTTGTTGCATAACCGTATACCAAGTAACATATAGCTCATGAATAGCATAAACCAGTCGGCTTACATCCACTTAGTTCCTGACCCCGAAGAAATTACTTCCTCTAGCCATGAAAACCCACTTCTGCAGTCACGTGCTTGTATGCGAATCTCACTTAGATTCATATTCTCTTTTTCTCTACTATTTAACTTGTCATTATTTAAGGTTTATTAATTTTTATTTCAAATTTGTGATATGTATGTCAAAGTAAAAGTAGAGAAAAAAAAGGTGATGGTTTTTACAATGAATTAAAGAAGAATAATAGGTCACTTATTTAATGTAACATAAATACTTCATTTTTTTTTAATTAAGTGAAAGGAATTTTGATTAAAATATAAATTGACATTTTTCTTTGGTACTTTTCCGTTATACAAAAACCATATCAGTTTGTATGTTAATGCATCGTTTATTTCAACCGTACTGTGCAAAGGATTTTTATTTCAAATAATATCAAACATTATAATTTGATAATTATAGAAAATGTATGTATTTTTTTTTTTTTTAATTTTTGTTCATTAATCATAAGGAAAATTTAATCCTAAGAGACATTTACAATTTTATGCCTATGTTAAATTGAGTTTTATTTTATTGCTTTATTGTATAACTTTCCAGAGATAATTTCCTGTTTAATCCACCAAATAGAATTAATAGATTTACAGCTTCTCTTTTCTGACAAATTCTGTATTTAGTTTCTGTGAGACTCTACCTTCTCTTCTAATGTATACACGTAGACCCTGCGGCAGAATTTTTCTAAGCTTCTGCGACAAGCCTCAACAGCAAAACATTTTTGCAATATGATATTTTTTAGCAGTAGAACTGAATGACAATTTATACATAGCTCAATTAGAAAAAAAATCTACTGAAGGACTAATATATTATAAACTTTGAATTATATGTAAAACTTTTATATATTTTTTAACTGCGCATAAAAATATGCAAAGACCTAAATTTAATGAATCAGCAATAGTAGAATTATCTAATACATTCACAATAGTTTATAATAAATAAATTATCCCATTACTTTTCATTAGATTTGTTGAATGTATACGTGGTTAATATGCTGCAATTAGTAGTAACACACCACATATTTAAAAACAATTATTTAGATCAATTTGTAGAGGGGAGAGAAGGGGGGGGGGAATTGCACAGAAATTATTAATTATTTCAAATATAAATTAATATGTGTACTTGAACATCTATTTTTTCTTCTTGCTAGATGTTTTTCTATTCTTGGTATAAATAAATTTATCTCTTTACAAAAAGTTAATTTAAAACCAGAATTTCAAAAACACATGTTTTGTTTTCAAAATTTAATTACATAACCAAAGAAGGAGTTGTTTAGCTGCTTAAAAAATCTTACTCTTCTCAAAACTTCAACGGAACTTCACAATTTCGATCCTTTGTACTGAAAAAATTCTAAAAAATATTTCAATCAGTTATGTTTAGGGCCTCAAAGATGAAAGTTGTCTGCAAGAGGCCGTTCCCTTTGTGTGACAATGTCACCGAGCATACGCGTTTCTGCTCCTGGGCTCCTAGGTATCTATACTGTTCGCAGCTTTCTATTTCTACGTTAATATATAGATCTAGATCTGACTCATTTCATCATATACATAGGTATTTCGATTTTATGACGTTCGTGTAAAGTTCGCGTCTCTCATATTTTTCCTTAATTTTTATTGTTATTTTTTCTAAATCATTTTTACTTACTGCAATTATAACTTGGTCATCTGCGAATTGACAGAATACAAATTGATGTTCCACTGACATCAAGTTCGCATTACATGTGCAAATTAGTTTCTTCTACAATTCTTTTTCCAATTTTCAGTGCTTTTTCAACATGAAATTAAAAAAAGTGTTGCGGAGATACACAATCCCTGGATGAATCCTTTATCAGTTATAAAACCTTTGGCCAAGCTTTGGCCTGTATTTTAATATTTGTTTTTGATTGTCTGTAAAAACCTTGAATTGCTTTAATAACATTTTGATTTATGTTCAATTTATTTAATACATACCATAATTTTGCAATACAAACATTATAGACCGGGAGGTGGCAGCACAGTCAATCACTTCATCGAGCTCACGGATGAAAATATAATACAAGTTAAATCTTAATTCGCATATTAAAACACAATCAGTCTGCCAAGTCATATCTTAGTGGAAAACACATAAAACCCGATTTTAACAGTTGACTCATAGGTTTATAATTGTGCTTTCCTGCACCAAAAAGTATGAAAATATGGATAATTGGGAGTAGGAAAACATAATGGTAAACCTATGAATCAACTGATAGAGTCGGGTTTTTATGTGTTTTCCACCAAGAAATGACTCGAGACTGATTGCGTTTTCATATGCGAATCGAGATTCAACTAATCCTAGATTTTCATCCGTTAACTCGATCAAGAGTTTGTCTGTGCTGCCACCTCCCGGTCTATTACATTATGCTTTCATTAGATCAATTAAATAGAAGATGAATTTGATTTCCCACCGCCATTTACTTTTCAACACTTTGTTGAAGGCAAAATATACTATCCATACATGATCGTGCTACTTTAAATCCTATTTGTTCTTCATTTTCCCACATTCTAACTTCTCCAATAAAATATTTTAAAATTCGTCTATATAATCAACTAAACATTGCTGTGATAATAATGCTACAATACTTTTCAACATTTTGTCGGTCTTCTTTTTTATATATTGATCCAATTCTCCATTCTTCTTGTGTTTTTGCTCAGTTTAAGAATTTCTTGAATAATTGTGGAATTAATCTGAAAAGGTGACTGTTACTACCTTTGATCAGCTCTACCGATCAATCGCATACACCATTTGCATTTAGAATTTAAATTTTCTAATTCCCTTTTAACTCTCTCATGTTGAACACAACAAGTTATTCCCATATGTTAATACCTGCATTATTTATTTGAAATTAAGTTATTGTTTTCGTAAGAAAAGTCTTATAATATTCTTCCCATTTCTCAACACATATTCCTTGCTATGAATTACTACTCTCTCTTTTAATGTTCTTTAAAAACCTCCAAAACTCTGTATATCGTCTTCTTCCCACATAAGTCTCAATTTTTCTACACCCCCCTCCCTCCACACACACGATGTTATTTTTCCCCCTTCTAGTGTTAATTTTCTAATGGTTTTTCTAATAGTTCTGTAAAGCTTATTCTTAACTTTTTTTAAAACTCACCCACTTAAAATATACTGTTAACACTTTTCTTGTGTAATTACAAAGAATCTACGGGTCTTAAGTCTTATGTAAAATTACAGAGATTAGAAAAATAGAGATTCTGATAAGTAACAGCGAAGTTATTCAGTAAATTTATAATAGATTTTGTAAATTAACATCGTTAAAAATACACAAGACATTGTACATTTATTTGTAATAAAAATAATTTCATTTCATTTTCAAAATTAGTGACTCACATATTCTTCAGTCATCTCAAATAATTTGAATTTGATGAGTAAATTTGAGTTGCTGTATCATTTAATTGTTACACAATTTGTTCCAAACCGTCCTGGGGTTTGAACTCGAGACCTTTTGACAGCGGAAGAACACCTTACTGACTGAGCTATAGAAGATGTTATATTGACAAAAGATTTTGCTTCAAATATATTCGTTGAAAAAATCGTAAATGATGTATTTTAATTTATTTTAGACCAATACATAATACCTTTTATTTTTTAAAAATAAATATTAACTTTTAGACTAGTTTAAGAAATAAATAAAAAAAAATTCAATGGATTTTTTTAATGAAAAAATTTGAATACAATTCATTTTTACAATAATAATGTTTATTTTTTATTTATTTTTGAAATTGTCTCATACTATTTATTTTTTAATGCTCTAATTAAAAAAAAAAAGAAATAAGAGAAAAAATAGAAAAAATGTAATTTATAATTTTAAAGTGATTCTTTTTTTTTACATTTTCATTATTTTATTCATTTTGTGTATTATGTTTTTAAAAAATTAATATGTTTTTATAACGTATTTATCAATAAAATAATAGTAAAAAACATGAAAATCTCTATAGGCATAAATAAAAACATGAAAATCTCTATAGGCAATTGGATTTAAGATAAGGGAAATGTCTGTAAAATTATGACTGAGAAATTCAATTAAATGCATTTAACCGAGAAGTAGTCGTCAACTGAGAATATTAAAACGCTAACAGCATTTTCTTTTTGCGTTAAAAAAAATTACTTTTTGGCAAATGAAGGTTCTATTTGTATCTATTAAGACATTTCTGAATTTAAATAACGTTATATTTAATGTACTCTCAATAGAGAAATAATTAGTACTATCAGAAATTGTCGAAAAAATAATCAATGATTTTATGTCCAAACCATTAATTCAATTATCTACTGTAAACAACTAATGCGGTTGAAGCAGGAGATTAAAAGAAACCGGCCAAAATTGATCAATAGGAAATTCGTTGTCTTCCATCAACACGACGCTAAACCATACACATTTTTAGTCACTCGGCAAAAACTGAGAGAGCTTGGCTGGAAGGTGTTGATGCACCCACCGTATATTCCGGACCTGGATCTGACCGATTACCATTTGTTCCGCCCTTTACGGAAGTCTCTTAATGGCATTAAGTTGGCTTCAAAAGAGGCTTGTGAAAATTCCATTATTCATTTTTTTGCTCAGAACTCTCAGAAGTTCTACAGCGAGGAAATTATGGTTTTGCCAGAAAATGGCAAAAAATCATCGAACAAAACAGCTCATATATTATTGATTAGTTTTTTTAATTTATATAAATAAATTCAGTTTGAAAAATACAAAAGAAGCGAAATTACTTTTTTTCCAACCTAATATTATCGCCGGCATAGCTCTCCGGGTCACTGATGCATTCAAGCCTTTCCACCACATCTAATTTTAATGGTTTAAAATGGATTAATAGGCTGATGGTAAGTAGATAATTTACATGTCTTACAAAAATTATATTTTATTTTATTATTATTATATTATATATTATATATTATTATACTATTATATTATATTATTATTATTATATTTTATTTTTTGTATTAGCAACATATAAATTAGTAATTTTGTAATATTTTTTATAAAAAATATTTAATGAAAACTTATTTTTTTTCTTTCAAATGTCGAAGAGTTTATTAATTTCGCAGAGTTCAGCAAAAAAGTTTTAGAATATAATAGCGTGGACTATTACCTGAATAATAATAATAATACTAAAAACAGAAACAATAAGTTACTATTAGGCTTTTCATGCAGATTTTTCTAAATAAGTAGAAATGTTGCTTTTTTAATCACTTAAAAATTAAGAAAATATTTATAATCATACAAATTATAAAGCAGTACTACCCGATGTATATCAAAAACTACCCGATGTTATTTTTTTTTTTTTGGCAAATTATACCATTGGACAGGGAATATTCCCGCGGGATAAATACAAATATAGGTTTGTAATTTATATATACAATTACAAATAAGTTTTAGAATCGTAACCGTAAAGGAATTTGATAAACCAGTTAAATACCATATTCCCTCCCCCCCCCCCCCCACTAAAAAAGGGAAATTTTCAATCAGTGATCCGATAGAATTACATTTTATTATCTTTATAAATAATAATTTTGTTTATTATATTATAGTTAGGAGGATTATTTTGCTGATTGAGTAAATGTTGGAAAATGTACAAAAATCGGGCAAAGATTTGATTAAAAGGTATCGAGAAAAATTTTCAGGAAAAACTATAGACCGTCAGGTGTCAGCATAGGGAGTCCTCTCATTGAGCTCACGGACGAAAATCTAAAATTAATTAGTTAAATATTGATTTGCATATTAAAACGCAATCGGTCTGCCAAGTTATATCCTAGTAGAAAACACCTAAAACCCCCATTTTAGCGGTTGAATCACGGATTTATTATTATGTTCTCCAGCTTCCAGTTTTCCAGGTTTTCATACTTTTGAGTGTAAGAAAACGAAATGGTAAAGCTATGAGTTAAACGCTAAATTTGGATTTTTAGGTGTTTTCCCCTAAGATATGACTTAACAGACCAATAGCGTTTTAATGTGCGAATCAAAATTTAACTAATCCTAGATTTTCATCAGTAAATTCGATGAGGTGATTGTCTGTGCTGCCGCCTAACGGTCTAATACAATAAGAACAAAACTATGAAAGATGTGTTTTTATGTCTTTTAATACCAACTGACCTTTTGTTTTCCAACGTACTTAATTAGATTGATTACATAATTATGTAAATTACATTGTTTAAGTTTGTTTGAATAAATTGTTTACTCATGTAAATTACGTAAATTTGTATGAATAAATTACATAATTACGTAAATTTGTAAGAAAAAATTACGTAAATTATTTTTTTGAAATTTTAACTTGGCAAACAAAAAATGTCATTTAAAATTACGTGTGCTGTCAGACATTAAACTGTTTCTCTTATTTACTTTTCGGCTGGGTCTTGCTCTTTTTCATAAAGATATACAAAAAAGAAAAGAAAAGAAATGTGAAGATGTTCATGCTGGGGAGGTTTAAAAAAATATATATAAATGCTTATGATCAAAATTTATTGATACACAGCGATGTCAGCAAATTATCGATATATCGAGCCAAAAGATTCGTTTTTTGAGATCTATGTGTCTATTCAGAAGTGCCGCGGGCGCTCTCAGAATATTTTGCGATGGAGTAAGTCTTGTTGAAGAAAGGAATTTTAAAATAAAAATAAAAAATTGTAATTTAACAAATTACGACTATTTGGAAAAGGATATTTTCAAAGACTCAAATGTTAAAGACTTATAGGTAAATCTTACATTTAAATTAATAATAATATTAAACGTCATTTTTAGGATGATTATAACGAGTCATATATTACATACGCCGTGCATTGAACATTAATATTCCTAGACCAATGATAAAAAAACAGTAGATTAAAGGTAGACAACTTTAACTGTTTAAAATGCGCTTTTATTGGACGGAGTTAATCCGACTGACACCTGAACGCGTCATATTATATACGATATGGATTAAACATTAATATTCCTAGACCCATCACAAACAAATTTTAAATGAAATTTAAGTTTTGCAATTTTTGGAGCTGCAAATTTTTAAACTTCCAAATATCGCCCGTTTTAATTTTTTACACCGTTGCGTAAAGAGAAACAATGCACTTTTTAATGAAATTTGTTTGAAATCTCTATCACAATTTTTTTTTAATTAAGAATTTTTAGCTCACAGGCTATCATAGCCTGAGAGCTTATGTACCCGTCCGTTCTGTATGTTCGTTCGTGCGTAACGCGATAACTCATGATAAAAATATCCGATCCACTTGAAATTTTGTATGTAGGTATATCCTGAAAAGGCGCTTCCTGATTAGTTTTTGGAGTTCATTCGATATGTATAAGATGGGGAACGGGGGCTCATGCCCCTCCCCTTAGTTGATGTAAATTGGATTTTCATGCAGAATTAAGTTTTCGTTCAAAATTTAGATTAGGATCATTCTAATGAGGCGATTCCGTGACTGTTATTAGGTGTTCATTGAATAAGTATAAATAGGGGGAACAGGGGTTCTAATCCCTCCCCTTAATTTATGTAAATGGGTTTTTCAAGCAGAATTTCAGATTTCGTTTAAATCTCTGAATAGTTTTGGAAGTTTAATGGTTAAGTATAAAAGAGGGGGATAACTGCTTCTTTTAAATTATATAAATGCTAAATGGGTTTTTATTAAGAATTATCTCATTTGCTCTGAATTTTGGATATAGATTTTTTATATGATAAAGCATGTCTTTGATAGTATAGGAGGTTCAATGATTAAGTATAAAAAAAGAGGAAAGGGGAGAGCTGTTTCCCCTTCTTAATTTTTTTTGAACGGAATTAACCCTTGAAAATATAAGGCTTTAATGTACAATTAGTATTTGTAGCCTGTGAGCTCAATGCCATCAGTTTAACTGGGCAGTATTCTTTATTAAAAGTTTTTGTTACTCTTTTTGTCATCATGGCAACAGAAGTATTCAGTTTTTGGACATTAAACTTGGACCAATCAGAAAATGAATGAAATAAAAAACAGAAGTATTTCATTTTTTACATTAAACTTGGACCAATCAGGAAGCGAATAAAATTAAATAAGTTGCGAAATTCAACCAATAAAGAATCAGATATAATTTAGATTTCCCAATTCTCTACCGAGAACAACAACTATTTTTTCCAAATAGTTAATAATCCAGTTATTTTTTTTATGGTTCAAAACAGGCAAAACCAACGACTATATTTCTTTATCCTTCCAAAATATGATTTTCGTAACAGTCGAGTCACACAGTGTCACTCAGTAAATACGCCTGTGTTCACTCAGATAAAATACAAAATATTCGGGAAAAACATTACACGACTTACTATATCTAATTTATCCTGTCTAAAGTAGATTTTAAAATTTGTCCACCCCACTGAAAGTTGGCGCGAGACACTCGATTTTCAGGGCAATTTGGTCATGAGATTATGCATTTTGTGTTTATGTTTTATTGGTTGTGATTTGTTTGGTAGCTTGATTGATATGTTTTAAAAATTCAATTGATGATCTAAAATTTTTAAAGTTCTTACAATTTTTTTTATTTAAAAAATACTTATCAATTGCTTTAAATTTTTCGGAATAAATAGAATGCTGCTAATAAACCAAGATTCTGATATCAACTTATCATGAGGTTTATTTTTTATCTATTATATTCAATGGATATAAATAGAATTTGCACTGTTAGGTAGACAATTTTTCAGAGAAGATTTTAGTATATATGTTTCTAATTTCATCATTCAATATTTTAATACCCTGTGGATAACAGACCAAAATACATCACGAAACATGAGAAATAAACGGCATTCAGAATCATGTTAGTATAAGCAAAATGTTTATTGATATTGATACAAGACCGAGAGGCAGCAGCTCAGACAATCACCTCATCGAGTTCACGGTTGAAATTCCAGAATGAATTAGAACTCAATTCCCGTATTGAAACACAATCGATTTGCCAAATCATATCTTGGTGAAAAACGCCAAAAAACATGATTTTAGCGGTTGTCTCATAAGTTTACCATTTATGTGTTTATCTGATCCCAGTACTCCACGTTTTTATACCTTTGGATCCAGGAAAACACAATGGTAAACCTACGAAACAATGGCTAAAATCGGGTTTTTACATGTTTTCCACCAAGATACGACTCGGTAAACCGAATGCGTTATTATATGTTAATCGAGTTTTTACTAATTTTGGAACTTCATCGGTAAACTTGATGTGGTGATTGTCTTCGCTGTCGCTTGTTGGTCTTTATTTTCAGTAGAAAAATTTATGAACATTCTAATCATACTTTATTCACTAGAAAACTAGAAACCAAACCCCAAATATTTAATATTTTTAAATATATATATATGTGCAATATTTTTAGTTAAAATAATGTATAGTCGTGAGGGAAAAAAGTAAACATCCCTTACTAACTCCTCAACAAATTATCGTAGAAGAAAATTACTGATACCGAACGATACCATCTAAAAGTAGAAATAAAGTCTACTTTTAGATGAAGCATATAAAATTTGCCATTTCAAAGTCATTTACATATTTAAACAAACCAAAACTTCATTTTTTTCAATGGCAATACCCATTTTTAACAAAATATTTCAAACCTTTGGTTCAAACTATGCTTAGACACAAAATTTCAAGTCATTTGATTGATAAGTTTTTGAATTATAATCATTCAAAATTTATTGCTTCTAATGTTAAATTACCTTTTCATATTATTATTAATATCTCCTGAAATTACATTTCTATTGTGATAATTTTTTATAGCAATAATACTAAAATACCCAAACATAAATGCGTTGAATTTGCAATTCTTATAATTTTATGATATGAATTATGAAATCAATATTCGAAAAAATTATGAATTGCTAGCTACAATTTTTTGATGGATTTAGATTTATTAAGTCCTGCTTTATGGAAATCGAAATTTTCATTTAAAAAAAAAATAGTTTTCAAATTATGCTTAAAAATAGCAAAATGATTGGTTAAGATGATGTCTATCAAAGAAGTCACTATATATTTTGAAATTTCTTATGCTTTCCTGTAATATAACAGTCTTCAATGACTGCTGGAGTGGCGCATAAGATTCCTTTATCAAGAAGTGATTTGTCCTTTGGTCAACAATCGAGTACCGAATTAAAATTTATATTCAACCCCTAAAATATTCTAATTTTAAAATAATTATTTTCTCGGAAACGTATCGTACGAATTGCAAGAAAATTGTTTAGGCTAATTGAAGTGTGTAGTGTATATTTATGCTGTCAGAATTGGATGCTGCTATTGAAAAAAAAAAAAGAAAGAAAAGTCAGGGTTCTTTTTAGATGAAATAAAGAGTTCGTAGATGGCTTCTTAATCAAATTTTATATGCATCATTTAAAAGTAGATTTTATATCCAATCGTTCAGTTCCAGTATTTTTTCTATGATAATCTACTGAGGAATTAGTTGAGGATGTTTTTTCCACGACAGTACATGTATTACATTTTGGTTTTGATAATATTTTGATGTTGATTTTAATACCGTACAGTATGATTTGCATCCTAGTTTAGTTATAAATTCACTTCTTAAGTACTCAAGAAAAAGAAACAAAGAAAAACATCAAGAAATTGTCCTATGCATAAACCGATATTTTTGCACCATACTTATTTTTTTTCTTATTTGAGTAATATATATACAGGGTAATCCAAAAGTCAGGACGAACTTTAAAAACGAATAACTCGAAAACGAATCAAGATACAAAGATACGGTTTGCACCAAACGGATGGAAAAGAAACCGAGTTTTGTGTGGCTACGAAAAAATAGTTCTGTTGGCAACCAACAGATGGCACTGTCGGATTTGTGAATTGCAAGCGCGACAGGCACTCAAAACAGTCACCTTTATGCAAGATGGAGCACCACTTCATATTACTCTGCCTATGTAACGCCTGCTACGCTCAATATTTGGGGGAGGATCGCAATATCAGTCGCTACTTTAATCAGGCATGGCCTCCAGGATCTCCCGATCTTTTGGCTGTGAGGATTATTGAATTCAAAAGTATTCCGCGACCAACCGGCATCACTGCAGCACTGAAAGACGCTATCCGCCAGAATGTGTCTGCCACAACGCAAGAAATGTTACTCAGTGCTGTGAACGGTGAGGTGCCTCGTCTCACAGCTGTGGTTCTGAATGATGGACAGCACACTGAACATTCATTGTAGTACTAATTAACTGTAATTCAGCTGAATTGTAAGTTTTCAACATCTTTTTCATTTGTAAATCATCTTTTTATGCATTAAACCACTATAGCGTCATCTGTTGGTCGCCGGCAGAACTATTTTTTTCGTTGCCAGACAAAAAACCCTGGTTTCTTTTACATCCGCTTGGTGCAAACCGTATCTTTGTATCTTGATTCATTTTCGAATTATTCGTTTTTAAAGTTCGTCCTGACTTTTGGATCACCCGGTATATCACTTGGAAACGATAGTTTGAATATCAAAAGGCCGTTCAAATGTAAAACTTTCATCGTGAATTATCTTATTTTCTCATATTTATAATAAGTATATTTTATTGTTATTATAGAAATACACGTACTTCTGTATTATTAATATAAAAAATTAATTTTATCAGAAATATCTTATTTATTAATATAAAGAAAAAAAAATCATTAACACAAATTGGGGCGCAAAGGATTCGAAACCTTAATCTCTCGAGGTTAGTGCTTTATCCATACGTCCCCATTTACAACAGATTATCTTTATAATTAGAACCACAATTAATCGAACCCATGATGCGCTCCTGAATGTACTGAACGCTTATTTCATCCACCGTAAAACCCCACTCTATATCCCTGTCTCCTGAGCTCGCGGGCTCAGGTGATATTTTATTCTATTTTAGTAATTAATATTTTACACGTAGAAATTAATTTCAAGCAATTTTTAAATATACTTGAAAATAAATCCAACAATATTATCAAACTCTTTCATTGATTCAGTCGTTTAATATGGCTAAGAATTCTGGCTTTCATCTGGAAATCTAAACAAAGTTATCGAATCACAAAAACCCCTACAATCGGTATAATTTGAAGGTCTCCATCTAAGAAATTGTTTTGTTTAATATAGCCAGAAATATCACTATATAAAGTTCTGTGCTCACTTTTTATTGCCAATATAATAATACCGTATGGTTTATGAGAAAATTAATTAGACGAAGGCTCCATATACATTAATTGTAGGCTTTTTTAAAAATTTAGTTTTTTTTTTAACTTTGTTCAGGAAGAAAATTTAAATTTGCTTCTCACTTATATCATCACATGCATCAGAAACTGCCCATAGTGAAGATTATGTACACCTTGTTTGACATTTTGCTCACATTTAGGATAGGTTCTATGACTTTTCTTTAAACATCATAATCTGAACCATCTTGAAGGTGACATTATATTAACATATGGCCCAAGATACATACCATAACTGAACATATATATATTTGTCATAGTAGGCTTTCTCAACCAAAACCATAGTCATTTTTTTCTTTTTCGTTGTGCTATTACGTAACAAATGGGAAAAAAATTTAATCTTATAAGCAAAACCTGCAGGAACCGGCTCATTTCGGTTGGTTTACAATTCAAACACTTCCTCTAGCAATGAAAACTTCAGTCACGTGTTTCTTACAGGATCTCAAAGAAGAAAAATAAACCTTGTTATTTTATTTTAATATTTTTTTTCTGCCATCACTTTTGAATCACTTTCTCTCTCAGTCATTCCTATGGTCATCCTAACAGAAAGTAGGTCAGGTTTTGAAGTTCGCCAGAAAGAAGTGTAACTTTTGCCCGAGGATATGGAACAAACAAGAGGAAGTAGAAACTCTCCAAAATGCGTGAGCCTCGAGGAAAAGCTGCCCCGCTGCAAAAGTTAAGCAAACGCTGCAGGAGGGTGGAGGGAATTGATATGAAATGAAATGTACATTTCGATAGTACCTAATGCATCATTTTCTTATGCTTTTTAAAGTGTTATTAACAATCATGTGGCGACATACAGATACTCAACCAGTGGCAGTGTTACACAAAAATTTCAACACTGTAAAATTTGACTTTTTTGTTGCATCGTCACTCCCCCACTTTTATAGAATATCTCTCTTTTGACCCGAGGATGCTCTATGATATGGTGAAGTAATCGTTTTTATAAAAGTGGTGGAGTGACGATGCAGCAAAAGGGTAAAATTTTTTACAGTGTAGGACATCTGAGATTAGTGTTTAAAGGAACAGTTTTTTGTTCTTTCTTTTTTGGTAGTCATATCATTCTGATATGAAATGAGGATTCATGATGATTCATACAAATGATGACTCATTCTGATGATTCAAAGTGTCATCATTCTGATGACACTTTGAATTTCTAAATAAAATTGGTTGGTTGATTTTGAAATAGAAAGTGTATTCAGAAATGATAGCAACCACAGCAGAAAAGGAACAAAACTACAGCTTCATTTCTCGCCGACCCAATGGCGTGAATGGTAGCGGCAGCTGCTCCCACACCGCTGGTCCCTGGTTCGAGTCCAGCTAGCGGCATGGGTGTCTGTGTTGTCCGTGTGATAATGAATATACTGGATATTCTGCAATAAAAAGTGTTCTGTATGGTTTCTTGTGATCATTGGAGGTTATGCCGGCGAATAGCTGAAGCGTCTACCTCAAAGCAAATAAATAAGAAATAAGATTCATTTCTCGGATGTAAAAACAAAAAATACTGAAAGGCAAATGCGAATTTTGTAAAGAACACATTCATTGGTTTAACATTAGATTTTGACCGTCGCGTCATCGCGTGGATAATGAAGGGTCTCAACAACTTTGCCCAAATAATGTTCGGGCCCTTGGAAAGGGAACTTCATTCATTAAATCTTCACTCGGCCATCTTATTTGGTTATTGCGATCCACTATATTTCTCGTATTTGACACTCCATTGATTTGTGATGTTCTGGTATTTAATTAGATATCATTGTTTAGAAAATCATGTTAGTGTAAAGTAGAATGGTAAAAGATTTGGGGCACATGTGAACATGGGGCAGATGTGAGCGTTGTCATTTTTCACTAGTTATTTACCTTTTTTTTATGTTTTTTCAAAAAAATTACTAAAGATGATAGCACCTGTAGACATGTTGTAAAATTTTTTTTATAAGATTTTCGACCTTTTTGTTTGTCCCCAAGAGCCAAAACACTGATATTAATTTTAAAAAAAAATCTCAGTTTCAACTTTCTAAGAGAATATTTTTATTTATTTATTCACTTTTTTTAAATGTTTCAACATGTACGATGAACACTGATAATTTTTTTTTTGATAAAAAAAAGTATCTTCTAAATTTGAGAAATGTTGAATGATTGATGAATCATTCAACATTTATTCAAATTTTATCAACAATCATTCAGATCAGAGTTAAAAAGAAATTGATTTGTCATTTTAACTCTAGTGGGAAAGTGGGGCACTTATGAACTGTCTAATTGGAGCAGATATGAACAGTTCGTAAGTTCCTCAGTAATCATTCTGTGGTTCTGTTGCTTTCAGTTAACTTCGTGATAAATAATGTCAGCTGCAATAATTTTCTCGAAATAAAAGTTCATTTTGTATTGAAAAATCTACAAAAACATTTGTCAGTAAATACATAAAAAGCAACATGCTCGTTTACGTTCAAATGTAATTTAAATAAATTGAACGTTTTCTAAAATTCAACAAGTCTTATGCATTATTTCATTTAAAGATTTTCAATATTATTTTTTATGCATCGTTAATGCACAAAGTATTACGTTAAACAACTTTCTAATTTTTTTAATTTAATTTCTTCCAAACTTGCAGTATTAGTTTACTTACATTTCTAAAACAGCTACGTTATTTGATGCTTACATTATAGATATAATATTTTCAGAAAAATAAAATTATGAAACCGATAACTACAGTAAAATCTCGATTATAAGTCTCCCCCTCTCTTTCAAAAGCAAAAGAAATTAAATTTGGAGGGAGTTTATAATCGGAAATTTTTTTATCCTTAATTTAGAAGTGAATAAGTTAAATTAAGGCGTAAGAATCTTTCGCATTTCCGCTGATTTCCGATAAACATTATCTAAATGCCTCCTAATTAAAATCCCCCCTCAAACAAAAACTCCTAAACAAAATTTAAAAGCTTTGATTAATTTTTTCAAGTTTACTTCTTTATTTTATTGAAACAATATTTTATCAATCATCTAATCCCCACTCCAATCTACTTATTTTCATTTTTTTTATCAATTTAGGATGATAATCAAAGTTGTTATAGCATTGAATTAATAATATTGTAGTATTAACATGTGTGACTACTTTTTAAAATATTAAGATGTAAGTATGAGATAAAAGATAGATTTGGGATTGGCACATTCAACTAGTTTTCCTACAGTATGCAATGTTTTCAATGGAGTCTCAGAAGGGTTCTGAGTCATTTAACTCACAAACACCACTAAAAGTTAATTTGTTCTATTTATAAACCTTATCACTGGAAGCAGCAAGTAAGAGTCCATGCCTGATCTAAACTTTGTGAGGTAAGTTTTGTGATGTAAAGACAATATATCTATTAGGAAATACTTTGTCTATTACATAAATATTTAATATATTTCATGTATTTTCGAAATGATGTGGAAGATTTTGGAATTTCTAGTTAAATATCTACTGCACAATAAGTATGCAGGGTAATAGCGCCATACACTGGTGTTATTATCCGTTGGATACTTTTCAGTGCTGGAACTGCATCCGAAAAGGATTCATTTTTTTTAATGCATGAGACATGAGCATTTTTTTAATGCATGAATGCATTTAATGCTTTCTTGAAAACCAAAAAGGATAAAGAGAAATTAATACTAGGTGCTGATAATTTTTTCATGTCAGAAAAATAAAATTCAAATGATTATTACTACATCTTGATGCTGCAATTAATAGTATGTAAGAGAAATTTGTCAATCTCTAAGATTGTTGAGTTTGTATCTTTAGAAGTGAACAATTTACATGCCATTATTCCATCTTATTCTATAGTGTTGTATGCATGGCGTTATTACCCGTTGGCGTTATTACCACATAGGTAGGTAATAATTCCAAATAGAATTGGACAAGAAATCACTACATTGCATTTTATGAATATATATTTGCTAAAATATTCTTTCTTTATGTACGTTTCGTTATACGCATTTAATAAGTAGCTGTATCAAATCCGATGTTTGTTTGGAAAACAAATCTAAAACTAAGCCTTGAAAATTAATAGAACCTTAACATGGTGTTATTACCCTAGGATAATTTCTTAAAAAAAATAATAAAAAAAACATTTTCAAAATAAAAATTACATACTAGTCCGGGAGCCGACCGTCGATTTTCCTATATATCGAGTACAAGGACTGGACATACATCAAAATGTAGGTTTCAATGTGCACATTAAGAATATCACTGGCTGCCACATACATCAAAATGTAGATTTCAATGTGCACATTAAGAATATCATTCGCTGCCAGGTCCTATCCTGCCGGAACTCGGTGGCAGCCGCACTTTTATAACGTCAATTTTGAGTGTTTACCTATGTATCGAGTACAAGGCCCGGACATAAATCAAAATGTAAGTTTCAGTGTGCACATTAAGAATATCACTGACTGCCACATACATCAAAATGTAGATTTTTATGTGCACATTAAGAATATCACTCGCTGCCAGGTCCTATCCTGCCGGAACCCGGTGGCAGCCGCACTTTTATGACGTCAATTTTGAGTGTTTGCCTATGTATCGAGTACAAAGACCGGACATACATCAAATGTATGTCTCAATGTGCACATTAAGAATATCACTGGCTGTCAGGTCCATCCACGTAAAAACCCGGTGGCAGCCGCACATTTATGACGTCAGTTTTGAGTGTCTACTTATGAATCGAATTCAAGGTCCGGACATACATCAAAATGTAGGTTTGAAAATGCATATTAATAATATAAGGGTCTACTTTGTCCAGGTCCTACTTTGAATCAGGGGGCAGCAACACTTTTATGACATCAATTTTGAATGTCTATCTGTGTATCGAATTTAAGGACCATATATAAAGAAATATGAAGGTTTAAAGGTGTACATTAATAATATCATGGTCTGCCATGTCCAATTCTGCTGGAACCAGGTGGCAGACTCATATTTTTCGTCAATTTTGATTGTTTACCTATGTATCGGACCTGGCAGACAGTGATATTATTAATATGCACATTGAAACCTACATTTTGATGTATGTGGCAGCCAGTGATATTGTTAATGTGCACATTGAAACCTACATTTCAATGTATGCCCGGTTCTTGTACTTGATACATAGGCAAAAACTCAAAATTGACGTCATAAATGTGCGGCTGCCACCGGGTTCCGGCAGGATAGGACCTGGCAGCCTGTGATATTCTTAATGTGCACATTGAGACCTACATTTTGATGTATGTCCGGTCCTTGTACTCGATACATAGGCAAACACTCAAAATTGACATCATAAATGTGCGGCTGCCACCGGGTTCCTACATGGTTGGACCTGGCAGCCAGTGATATTCTTAATGTGCACATTGAGGCCTACATTTTGATGTATATCCGGTCTTTGTACTCGATACATAGGCAAACACTCAAAATTGACATCATAAAAGTGCGCTGCTTCCGGGTTCCGGCAGGATAGGACCTGGCAGCCAGTGATATTCTTAATGTGCACATTGAAATCTATATTTTGATGCATGTGGCAGCCAGTGATATTCTTAATGTGCACACTGAAACCTACATTTTGATGTATGTCCGGTCCTTGTACTCGATACATAGGTAAACACTCAAAATTGACGTCATAAAAGTGCGGCTGCCTTGGGTTCCGGCAGGATAGGACCTGGCAACCAGTGATATTCTTAATGTGCACATTGAAACCTACATTTTGATGTATGTCCGATCCTTGTACTCGATACATAGGAAAATCGACGATCGGCTCCCGGACTATACATGTCAGTATAAATTATATTGTAACGACCGCTTTTCTTTCTTGCCTAGAACTAAACCGTGAAAATATTACCCCAAGACACTTTACTTTGAAAGAATAATAAAATAATTTTTCAACACACGAACTACAGATAGATGGTCAGTATAAATTATACTGTAATGATCGCTTCTTCTTCTTGCCCAGAATTAAGCTGTAAAAATTGGTAGAGCCTTAAAGTGGCGTTGTTATCTCACGAAAACTTTACTTTTAAAGAATAATTTTAATAAAAGAATATCGAACTTAGAAGCCGCATATTTGTCAATATAAATCATATTGTAATGATCGCTTCTCCTTGTTGCCCTGAGCTTAGTATTTCAACCATTATCTATAAGAGATCTATTCAAATTGTTTCAAAATAAGATATCCATTTTCATTCGAATGTACTGTTAAATTTTACCATACCTTTACCAGGGGAATTTCAGTAAACCAGTTAATTCCAAAATTTCAGTAAAATTTTGGAAAGAAATATCTTAAATCGACTATTTATAAATTAAAGAATATCTGCAGTCTTCCAGATTTGTAGGCATGTTTATGCTCAGCGAGGTGAATGGCGCATGTACGACCAGTACGACCAGTGCCAACAAATCTGGAAGCCTTAATCTTGTGCAGCATTCTTTGGATACCGACCATAGCCCAAATTTCATAAATATGACAATTTTCAGATCCTGTTGCAATAATGTTAAAACTAGAGTTTTTCTTGAAGGTTGCTTCTTTCGTAAGTTAATTTCGCCGATTACTGAATACTGTACAGTAGGGTGGAGCGAAAAAAAAAATTTTTTTTTTAATCAAAAACGGGTAGGTGCCAAAAGTTGCCTTTATACTAGTACATCAACTGTGTGAAATTTTACCGCTGAAAAAAAATGTCTTGAGTCTGCGCTTTTGCTCCAAAAATCGAAATTTTGGGTAAAATTTGTCATTTTTTGACATTTTTTCAAAAAAATTAAAAAATTCCAACAGAGCTGGTTAATATTTAAAAGTGTTGCTTAGATCTTTATATTTATCTGCTTAACATATTTAAACTATAAAACAATATCTGTAGTCTGTATAATTGGAGCAAATCTGACAACTTTTTGTGAAAAATCAGCGTTAACCTCTCTATTGGAGCATACAACGAAATGTTGTTTTGAATGCATTTCTTACCTAGTTGCTTTCAAAACTATTGTGTATATAACTCATAGAGGTGTTTGCATTATCCCACCCGTCTCAACCTTCCAATCATCTAGACCCAATGTTTTATTTATGCATTGAATTGTTATTTTTTTCCCGAAGACGAGTATAAGTTTTCTATATATCAAAGTAATTTATTTCTTCTTTATATTCACTGACTTTGGATGATTTGGATCATGCTGGTGTGACCTGCTGCACGTATATTTATATACCATGTATAACAGAAGAGAAGCTGAGCAATGTATTGGGTATGTTCTTAATTGAACCTATTCAGCAGTCTATTATCTTCATTAAAATTCCATGCAATTAGTACATTATGATTGGAAGTTTTGTTATCACAGCATTCTTTCAATCAATTACATTTTATATGCAATGATTTGCCTAAAAATGGATTGTATGAATTTAATTTCTAGTATGTCATCATTTATTGAACCTATTACATTGAATATATGCTGAGAAGCTAGCTGTTTAATATTATAACGATTGTCACAGAGGATTGCAACCAAAATTTGCAAAAACTACTTGTTGTAAAACAACAATATTTCTAAAGAAGTTTTAGTATGCTTTATACCGTTTCCTGTGTTGTTCCGTAGTCTAGTAATTTCTAATAAGATTTTAGATTTATTTAGGTGTGCAGTACATTTGGTATAAACATCCCGCGGTATAAACTTGGATTATACATTTTGTGAGTGAACATATAAACGCTGATTGACAATCTGTGCTTATATAAAACGGAAAATTTTATTAACTTTATGAGCTGTCTTTTGTGTGAGATGTTTTCTAAATTCCTATTCCCCATTCTTTCTGAGAAATAGCTTTCCTTATGAATTAGCTTTGCAATCTCCGACAGAAATTTCTAGTCTGTTCTGGGTATCTTTTTCTCAATTTGAGAAAATAATTTTTCAAAAGTATTCTCTATTTTATAAAAAAATTACAATAGGAAGTGAATAGTACGCAGATAAAGATTTTCCTTATTGACCCGGTGAATCCATGTAGCTTAGAACGTTTTATATCGACTTCTGAAATAATTGACGCAGAGGAAATTCACTGGAGTTGAAGGAGCGAATGATTCAATATTATACACAATTCTAAGCTTACCCCATGCAAAATGGTTCACAGTGACAAATAAAATTCACCTAATTTTAAATGAGCACTTATAGTCGATTAGAATCCATACATTCCCTCTTAAAGTACTATGCATTATAAGTTTATGCCCAGGACATTTCACCATCAAATGTTGTCCGCTCATAAAAAGGGGATCTAAAAGTTAATAGGAAATTACCTAGATACGAAAACACTTAGAAAACGGCATAAAACTAATGAAAAAAAGGGATTTACAACAGCGGTTGCTTTACATATGGAGTACAAATTTTTATTGCAATTCTCTCTGAGGGTCACCATCACATGAAACAGCTCGCTTCTCAACATATAAAAAATGCAAAAGTAGAATAAATGATGGCATACTTATAGTTGAAATATCTGAAATCATCTTTGAAGCAAATTATTACGTAAAAAAAATACAATTGACTGAAAAAATGTTGTGGTAACAGAACTTCCAATCACTATTCATCAACTGAATGTAAGTTTGATAAATATAATAGATGGCCGAATAGATCATTTTAATAATATTCCCGTGCATTACTCTGCTTGACATTTTTTTGTATAAACTGTAAAAATATACATGAAGATAGTTACAGCAGCATGTGGATGCAAAGAGCAGATGAACAAGGTGGAAGCATCGAAAACATGCCAAATTTTTATAAAGAAAATCACAAATCAATGTATAAATAAAACACTGTACTAAGATGATCGAATAGTTGGGATGGGTAGTATAGGAAATATAGCCACCTCCATGACGCATGTCCAAGGTAGTTTTGAAAACAAGAGCTGTATTAAAAACAATAATTCGTTGTATGACCCAATAGAGTGGTAATGCTGTTTTCTTACTCAAATTTGTCTGTTTTGCTCCAGCTATAGGGAATAAACATATTATTTTATAGTTTAAATATGTTAAGCAGATAAATATAAAGGTCTAAGCAACACTTTTAAATACTAACCAGCTCTGTAGGAATTTTTTATTTTTTTTGAAAAAATGTCAAAAAATGACAAATTTTACCGAAAATTTCGATTTTTGGAGCAAAAGCGCAGACTCAAGCCATTTTTTCTCAACGGTAAAATTTCACACAGTTGATGTACTAGTATAAAGGCAACTTTTGGCACCTACCCGTTTTTGATTTTCAAAAAAAATTTTTTTTCGCTCCACCCTACTGTACAGTTCCACCTGAATACACAGCATTGCTTTGATATGTTTTTTTAATACTTTTTTTTTATTTTAATTGTTAGTAATTATTAACTGTAAACATAATATGTAGTTTTCTGCTCATTTGAATGTTATAACACTGATGAGGGGTTAAAACTTAGACTGAGAATTGTTTGCATTTTTAATTGCATACGTACACTGCTATGCAATTTTTTTGCATAGTTACTCCACGCTTTTATAGAAAACGATTACTTGACGATATTATACAGCATTCATATTGATCAGAATAGATATCATCTATAAAAGTGGTGGAGTCATTATGTAACAAAAGTTGCAGATTTTTAATAATGTATTTATGTAATTATTTACTTCTATAACTGATGAATTGTAGCATATTTTTCAATTTTGTATATCAGACGTTAAACAACCTTTAGTTATTTTAATTGTATTCAGTTGTCTAATTTTATAATCTGAAAAACTACAGAAAAAATCTAAATGCAAACAATAATAAATCTGTAAATAATACTATTCCATATAATAAGATACTCTGCATCAAAACATGAAAATAACTAATAATGAATAAATAGCAAGTGTTTCCAGCGGTAACATTAATTCCTTTGTTGGTCTGGTATTTGATTTTAGCACTAAATATCAATGAGAAAATTCTATGACTTTATGCGATGTTATGTTATATACTGCAGCTGAGAGATTTGCTACTGAAATTTACAAATTATTTAATAAAACGAATTTTGTTTAAAAAAAAAAAGCAAACTACGGTCGCATGATTTACAAATCATTTTGTTCTGTAATTAAAAGTTGTGTCTGTTTTCGTTAGAAGCGACTAATTTTTTGTGTCGCACTACTCTCAATCCATATTATTCAAATGCACACTATTCACACATTACTATAGAAAAAGTAACAACTACTGCAGTTTCGATAATTGTAGTGCGATATTTCCGATTTAATATTAAGATTATAAGGCGATGTTCAACCCATTTGCTTCAAAAGAGAAGACTGTCTACAATAACACTGATATTAAGGAAGTGGAGAGATATATGCACCGGAGTTAGTAAATAATGTCGGACAACTGCAGCATGAATGAAAAGAACAGCAGAATAAGAAATGCATGGAGTGTATTTGACAGAAAACAATGGAAAAAACTGGGGGTAACTAAATCCAGTAGCAGATTGAAAACTGTTGTTTCTTCTTGCGACGAATAAGGACCACATACAAAACGTTTAGTCAATTTATGTAGCATATGCATAGAGAGACAGATGGAGGTAGGCAATATGGAACACATCAATATTTGGTCCGCACGATGCTACAGCCAAGTTAGAGATCTGCACGGGCCGGAATTTTAAGGCCCGGGCCCGGCCCGTTGAAAACTTATTTCGGCCCACCCGATCCTTGTAAAACTAAAAAGTTCGGCAAGAGTCTGGCCCGGCTCGTTACAGTTTCTACTATTTCTAAAAAATCCAGATTTTTATCATATAATTAAGATCCCTTTAAAGAATAGTTCATGCATATCTGTGGAATGATTATACAATATATTTTACAGGAAATACACATTAGCAACATTAATGATTACTTAGATTCTTAGATTTTCAACATTCAAATAAGGATTCATTAAAAAATTAATATGGTTCAGAATAAAAGAAAAAAAAGTAAACTTTGAAGCTGTATAAGAAAAGAAAATTTATGAAAACATTTCTATGTCATTTTATTAAAGATTCGAAATTCAAATTCATTCTCAAATTCAAAGGAGCTACTTTCTGATACATTTCTGAATTCCCTTTTTTTCTTTTCAAAAAAGCATAAGATTAGCAGGTGTTTTTATTCATAAACTATGTAATCGAATGGCGTTATCCATTTTTTGAAGCAAGCAATTTAAGAAAATACTGTCAAAGTTAGCGTTTTGAATAGCACTTGAGTAAGCGACAGCAGGGGAAGAGAGAAAAATCTGCAGCCATTTAATCTGAACAAGGCACACCTTATATCTGAACAAGGTTATATAAGTATCTTATTTACCAAAAATGAAAAACGCTATTCGATTCTAAATCCCTTCAATCGTCAGGCTTGTCAATTTTATACTTTTACAATTAAAAATTAGTCAAAAAATGCGTCCAACTTTCCGCTGTTGAGAAGGGCATTTAAGAACCACCGAGAAGTATACATCCAAAGATTCTTTATCGCTATTAATCATTTTACAAATCATGTTGTCTTCTTTACAGATCTTGTGAATAATTAAAACTAGTTCCGGCCCCATTCGTCTATAAGTAGAAAAACAATTCAAACCTGATCCTAGCCCGGCACGAGTCTGCTTAAAAAAATATTAAGCTCGGGTTACACACAGTGTAACTGTCCGATGCCGATATCTACATTGTTCAAGTTACATTTCTGTATCGGCTCATGGTGCACATTTATACTTATTCTCGTTGAACCCGTATTCATTGAAAATTTATCGTATCTTATATTTTACTGTTTCTGCTGAAATCTTTATGACGGGCCAGTAGACCCGCAAAATTTTTTTATCGATCCGTCCCGGCACGTATGGCCCATTAAATTTTTTTGCCTGCGCGGCTCCTTAGAAAATTTGGAACCATTCTGCCTGCCCGGCGGGACCAGGTACAGGCCACGGGCCAGTACCGGGACCGTGCAGACATCTGAGCGGTCCCATAGAAAATTCGCAACCATTCTGCCGACCCAGGTGGGCCAGATACTAGCCACGGGCCAGGCTTGGGCCCGTGCAGACCTCTGAGCTAAGTGTAAAACATTGAAAGCAGTCGCTTCCTAATTTTTCCAGGATGCATTGCGGTGAGATCTATTTGGATTCCTTTGTTAGAGTGATGCAATGAAATCAAATGTTATTCTAAATTGTTGCAGTTTTCTGCAGGTAAATGTTTCAAAATTCGTATTAATATAAAATCTCTTTATCAGTGATGTTAACCAAGATCAATATTAAGTTGAATAATTATATTTACTACTATGCTACTCAGTTTACCTCTATACTAATTGTAAACGGGTGCAGTTTTTTTTTTTTTTTTTTTTTTTTTTTTTTTTTTTTTCAAGATGATATGTGTCGGATAATGTGGAATATCAGCTTGATAACGGTTTCAAGACGAGTCAAATGGAAATTAAAGGATTCATTTAAGATTGGTTTTTTATCAAGTTATAGATCAAATCAAGAAAAAACAGTGCCGATGTTTTACAAAAAAAGATTCCGAGGACAGAAAAGGAGAGGAGTGGATATGCATAATGGAAGCCCTTGTAGACTGTGGTGGACAGAAAAATTTGACCATATTTATGATTTCTGCGAAATTTAAAATACTTTATCGTATAATTTGAAAATTAGTAGTAGATGTACTGCTGTTTACTCATTAAATAACCTTGCTTTATCTTATAAATCATAGATCTGTTCTAATTTTAATATTCTTTATAATTCTATAACTCCATATGACCTAAAAAGAGTAATTGTTTTTTTTTTCTTAAAATCTTAATATCTCACTGTATCTTTTTCTTCCAATTTAAATGCATTAAAAATGTGTTAAGCAATATTACGTTGTTTATACGTTGTTGCCTTTTAATGAATTTCAATTTTTTTTTACGCAGACCTGCAAATCAATATATAAATGGTAGTCTATAATATCCGAACTTCTTCCATATATACGTATTTCAAGTGTAAAGGGGGGGGGAGTAAAAAAAAATATTTATAAAGAAAAAAATATAAAAGTATTGTATCCCAGACTACCTAAAGTTAAATATAAACGCTGATTTTTACACGCATGTAACTAACATTCCCACCAAAAGTGACAGAACGAAAATAAATTTGAATACAACAACAATAACAAAAGAAAATCATCAAATTAATCTACGATTTCTGATTGTAAACAGACTTGACCTCTAAAAGAAATGCATTTTTTCCTCTTATATTAGCGGTCAACCGCTTCCCCAAATAGTTTCGAAGGTCGCTTCTTTCCTCAAGTCACCTCCGATCACGTTGGCGGATTTAGAGGAAAAGTTTCCTTTGATGCCCAGCAGCGAAAACGTTTGTGAATGGAAGGGTTATTTTTATCCTCAGGTGAGCTCGGGTTTGTTTACATTTTCTACTCACGATATTCCATTTAAATTAGTTCATCGAATGAATTAAATGAATTCAAATTTGAAGTAATAATGTAACAGATACGTTATTTCATAACAATATCATATGGCAAACGATCGATAAGCACGTACAACATCTTTTGTGCTTTAATAAATCTTGTAGGAATATAAAGAAATAAAAATAAAACTGAGAACTAAAATTAAACGGAAAAAATCAAGTAACGCATTTTGATAATCTTTCTTGCCAATTAAATTGTGCAGTATTTTGAAGATGTTGTTTGCTATGTAATGAGCAAAATATAATCTTTTAAGATCGTTATACGGACTGTATACAGTGAAACGTTTTGGAATAATAATTTTTTTTAAAAAGGTAATAAAAGTATTTTTTATTCTGGGACTTAAGTATTTGATTTCTAGAGTAAGATTTCAGCTGCAAAGTCTTTTTCATACAGCAGTTTTATTCTATAAAACATGTTTTTGCATTAGGTACTGAGCATAATGTTTTTTGTTTTGGATTCAAGTAAGAAAATAAGAAGATAAATTTGGTCCATAAACTTCTTACTTGAATCCACTTTTGCCCCCTATATGACTGAGAAAGTTTCGTTATTCTTTGCACTGAGGAGGGTACATTAAAGGCTACCATTTATTCAATTCTGCCTAAAGTCTACAAAAAATTTGCCTATTCTGGCGTTTCTAATGTTGTTTTAAATTTATATAAGGATGTTCTCTTTAGCAATTGAGTAATATAGCATTTAAAGTTTATGATTTCATCAAATCACGATTTTAAACACCTTATCTGCCGAACAAATTGAGATAGGGGATATTTATTTAGATATCGAGTGTTCGGGTTTTTTTAAGAGTACAGATGTACATAATTATTTGTATGAATAAATCATTTACAAATATTTAAAAATACGTTTAAATTTTATTTTGGAATTGAAATGGTTTTTCTAAATAGTTTACACATGTTTTCTTTTCATAATTTAGGGGAAAGTGGCGCTAGGGGGACAAATGGATTTTTTTTCACTACATATATTTTAGTGAAGATTTATAAATCGCTTAATATCAACAGCTCTAGCATACATTTGCAACATGGGAGGTCAGCCGTGATAATTGACTGCTGTTGAGAAAAAGCCGAGTTTGTTTTTGAGCAAGCCAAAGTAAGTATTAATTTTTGTAATTGATTTTATTTTGTACATTATTCAGAATACTTATATCCTATTTAAATACAGTTTTAGATACTACAAATATTAGTGAATGAGAAAATATTATTGAAAAAATAACGAATTACTCATGTAAATAACTATTTCTCAAATTAGAAATTTGCACACTGTGGTGTCTAATGGAACATTTCTTGTGGGGCTAATAAGACAACTTAATGATAACCTGCATGATTCAATATTTCCTTAAAACAACATTGTAATAATTTGTTTTTCTTTACTTTGTGTACATTTAATTAGAATCAATTAGGTTAAATGTAAACAGTGGCTAGAAACATTAAAATAGCATATAAAAAAACTACAAAAATCTCATTTAAAGAAACTCAATATTTTTTAAAAAGAGCCTTGTAATGGTTTGTCTGTCTTCACTTTGCATACATTTAATTAGAATCAATTAGGTTTAATATAAACAGGAGTTGGAAACATTAAAACAGCATATAAAAAACTACTAAAATCAATATTAATTTACTAAATTGGATAGATTTCAATATTGCAGAGTAACAAATATTAAAAATCCTGCAAGAAATGCATTTATTTTTAATGGTACTTACAATTAAGTAAACAACTCTTTACATTTATCCTATTATTTTGAGATAGCCTATACTTATGTTTTATTATGTCTATATTTTATCACCATAATAACTATGTCAATATTCCATTTCAGATGCCACGAAACAAGCCTTCTAATTCCTACAGAAATCGGGAATTACCAGCAGATATTAAAGTTGCCGTAGATAAAATCATGAAAGAAAACTTCTCCATTAGAGAAGCGGCAGAGATATGTCAAATTTCAAACTCCAAGCTATCTCGCCATGTTACTGATGCACTACAACAAAAATAATCCAATTTCTGTATTCACCCAAGGATGATAACAAGTCTTCGCTAGAAAGAAAGAAGATGAACTTGAATCCTATTTAATTAAAGCATCAAATCTGAACCATTGTTTAACTACTATAGCAACAAGAAGATTGGCATATGAATTTGCCAAATCACTACATTTGAAGTTTCCAGACAATTGAAATTCTAATGGAAAAACGAGAAAAGAGAATGGTTGTACGGTTTTATAAAACGGCATATAGGTCTACCAGTTTGATCTCTTGAAGCCACCAGCTTAGTCGAACAACGAGTTTTAATAAAACAAATGTTCAAACTTTTTATAAAAATATTTTTGAGGTTTATGCAAAACATACTTTTGAACCACATCGAATATTTAACTGTGATGAAACTAGGTGTACTACAGAACAAAAACCACCTCGTGTCATAGCATCAAAAAGTCAAAAGCAGGTTGGAAAAGTGACTTCTAATGAAAAGAGTAATGGATGACAGCTGAAATTTTTTTTATTGTCATGAAACATTTTGTCCAACATACTAATGCTACTAAGGAAAATCCAGTTTTGTTGCTTCTGGACAACCATGCGAGTCACATTAGTGTTTATATTATAATTAATGCTAAGGAACATTTCGCAGTTATTATTACCTTCCCGCCACACTACTCGCATAAATTGCAGCCCTAGATGTTTGTGTATATGCATCATTCAAAAGCAGGTACTTCAGGGCCATAAAAGATTGGAGGCTGTCAAATCCTGAAAAAAAACAATTTCATATTACAATGTCTCTTCTCTAATGAATGATGTTTTCACGTCTTCTATGACTCCTAAACACATAATCTCTGGATTAGCAACTACAGGAATTTATAATTTAAACTCGGATAATTTTAGCCACTCTGATTTTTTTTCTTCATATGTTTCGAATGGTCCTGATCTCACAGTTCAAGGACAAAACAGCCCTTCAATCTGAGGGCGAAATTGTGCTTCTTTTGTTGATTCCCCGCAGACAGTAGAAAAAGCATGACCATTCCCAAAATCAGATCCCAAGAAAGAATCAAACAAGAGTAGAAAGAGAGGCAGGTCAGCAATTTATACAGAGTGTCTCATTTATTTTGCAACCCGCGTAAACGCGATGCAAATGAACAATACGAATGCACGCGCACACCGTTAGTACAGGTAACGGTATGGAAGGACGTGCGAGCAACATTACCAACACGCTAGAAAACCGCACGAGACACTTCAGAGCTAAGGGGAACGAAGTGAAAAGTAGTATTGCCTCATGGTGCTGTGTGCAAAAATATGAGCGTTCATTATTGATTATTGTTTTCGAACGTATTCGTACAAAAAAGTCAAGTAACGATCTGAAAGTAAATGTCCAGCCTCGATGGTGCCGAGTAAGATCACAATTAAGCGAACCATTTTCAAACAGAATGGACTGTGGAAACAAAAAGAAAGTACCGATGATCGGCAAATTACAAAAGGACTATGCCTCCACGCAATCAGACCTGTCACCGCCTGATTTCTTCTTGTGGGGCTACATTTGAAAAATCGCGTGTTCTTTGAATCGGTAGCCTAGATTACTGAACTGGAAACTCACATTACGGAATAGTTAAACGGTATCACACCAAACACGTTACAGAATGTGTCTCTAAACCTCCTCAAACGGTCCCAGATATGTAAAGCGGTCATTTTCAATACATTTTGTAGTCGTTTAAGCACTTGTGTAAGAAAAAAAAACTAATGTTTGTACAACGTTCTTTTTTTTTGGGGGGGGGGGGGTTGGGCGTAAAATAAATGACACACTCTGTAGCATTCCTGTAAAAAAAAGGTACTTGAAGAATCTCTTAGAAGAGAGGCAAATAAATTTCGCCATTGCAAAAAGAACGCTAGAAAAGCACAATTGGTCAAAAATAATGAATTTTCATCAAGCAGCGAAGAGGAAGAACAAATGCTTAGAGAATTAGTAAAAGCTGATTCTGAAGAAAACCAAATTTAAGTGATTTGTGTGATGACAGCAGTAGTGAAGGAAGTAATTTAGATTTCAAAGAAAACTATGAATCTGGATTTTCTCAGTACAAAGAAAAATGCATTGGTTAAATTTGGTCATAAACGAGATGTCATTGCATTTGGGTCGTGTGACAATGGATGCAGCAGAATATGAAATGTCTTTCTTGAGAAGACAGAACAAACATGTAAGGTCATTTTTTTATTCGGAAAGAGAAGTTAATTAGAAGAGATGGAAATATTTTTTGTTATTGAGGATGATAATCTTTTTGAAACTAAAAATTCGAAAAGACTTTGTGGAATTAAGATGTCCTATATTTAAATTTGATGCACAGCAATTTTTACATGTGCAATAAAGCGTTTGTAAATAAAAAATGCATTTGACATTCAATTAAGGCTCTTTTTTACTTACCCATCATACGTAGTACAGGGTAAGTCTTGTAATCGTTTTGAAAATCGAAAATTTTTGACGAATTTACATGTTTCAGACATTGGAGATTACAAAAACGTATTTCTAGAAAAAAAATTGCCGTCCGTCTGTCTGTGTGTCTGTCTGTCTGTAACCACTTTATCTCACAAACAAATTGAGATAGAGACTTGAAATTTTGTATGTACTTAGTATGTAAGAATGGAACGAAGCCTATTTAATACCAGTAACCACGATTATTTGGAACTATTTTTTTCGGACTCTCGAAAAATTCGTTCTGATAAAAAGTATATAAAAATTTTTAGTAAAAAGTATATATATTTTTTTATTTTAAGGAATTTACGTAAAAGACAATAAAATTACACAAATTTTGAATAACGATCTAAGTCCATCGTGTTATTAGTTTCCGAGATATGAGTAATCCTGTTTTCCACATCCTTCGATTTTTCATGACCCTGTACTTCATTCAAATTTCAATTCAAAGATATATTTTAATAGAAAATGAGACGCTTAATCCGACGCAGTAGACTGTTAGTGAATAGGATTATTATTTTTGGAGTTATAAGGATGTTTCTTTTACGCAATCCAATATTATTTGAGTATTTTGGCGTTTTATATAGCGTTGCAAAGGTTAGAAAAAACCCGGTTTAAACCCGGGAATAAACCGGGTTTTTAGGAATAAACCTGGAAAAAACCCGGGATTTTTTGGAATAATTCGGTTTTTTGGGAATAAACCTGGTCTATTGGAAATATACCCGGGAATAAACCGACTTTTTGCAACTCTAGTTTTATATAATTTGTCGAAATTGGTTCATCAGCAGTTCATTAGTAGAGCATTACTATGCATATTAAAACTACTTAAAAATACGTTTAAATTTTATTTTGGAATTGCGGTGCATTCCATAAATAGTTTACACTCGTTTTATTTTCATATTTTATATTATGCATATCCATGATGGGTAAGTATTACGGTGGTCTGACCAACGACTAGTTTCCAATTATGCTGCATATACCAATAGCCCTGCACCATGTCTCAACAGACTCCAAGTATGACGGCTAATAGTACAATTGTATTAAAGTAAAAATGGATATAACACAAAGATTGGTAAAGTTTTTTATTTTCTTAGAAAGTTTTTATTTACTTAAGTGTAAAAAAATTGGAATTTATGAAAAAATAATAAAATGTGCATTTTTGTTTTTATTCTAGCCTAAAATTAAAAAATATTCCATTATAGCCCCCACTTTCCTCTATATTACGCATATCTATGATCAGTAAGTATTACGGTAGCTCCCAACGAATAATTTTTTACAAATGTTATATGATAGGAGGCACTTAGTCTCAGATTAAACGGTCTTTATACAACGCTCCTTAATTCTCGAGAAATAAAGTGTCTAAAATTATAACACAACTTAAATACTTTGTAACAAAGTTACTGCGTTACTCGTAACAGAATTGTTATGACGTTTACTCGTTTGTTAGTGGTCTTGGATTCGAAATCGGAACTAGCCATATTTATTTTGCTCATTTTTTGTTTTATAAATATAATTTAATAAAATCATTATTAATTATTAATTAAAAATTAAAATATTATGTATTAATTATAATAATAACCTATTTATTTTTTATTTGTAATTAGATCGTTGCACAAAACATCATTAAACTGTTATTTTTTAATCACTTTTAAAATTTATTTCACATATCCTTCAACGATGCAACGATATTGAATAACTGTGTCAATTTGTAATATATACATACATATATATATATATCATATCATCATATCATATATATTATAAAGCAGAAGTTCTGAAACTTCCAAACGGGTGTTTTCAAAAACTACCCGATGGATCTTTTTGCAGATTATATCATTCGATAGGAAATATTTTTGCGGAGGTTTATGATACAAATATACAGGGATAACTCTGATTTTTCGTACTAAATTTCGTATTTTTCGGTTATTTTTGACGGAAGGGTTGCAACAACTAATTTTTTGGCGATAATTATATTTCAAAAAAGAAATGAAATGCTTTCTCTAATGGAAAATAATATAAACATTTCGAAAAAAAACCTGTTAATTCATTGATTTAAAATAAATAATGATAAAAAGAAAAAAAAAATCTGTTTAATGCAAAATAATATTATGAAAGGAAAAAAATGCATCTTTAACGAAAAAAAAAAAATTATAATATTTAAAAAGTAACTCAATATGAAAGAAAGTTTTGAAGTGACACAATATTTGGCTATTTATTTCTTTCGAGCCAGATTAAAAGAAAACAACATCTCAAAAATTTCATTAGGTAAAACATAAGTTTTTTTTCTTTCTTTTTCTAAAACTATTTTTAAATCTAATTTTCCCGTTATGTGTTTTACAGAAGAAACACGCAAAATTAATTTTTCTTTTTTTAAAAAAAAGGCTCTAATTGTTATTTGTATGTTGTTTCTTCACTTGGGTGTTTCAATCTACTTTTGTCGCCAATCAATGCTAATCTAAACCAAAAAAAGCACAAGATGGAGCGATGTTCTCAAGAACTATTTTCTCTCTCTCTCTTTTAATGAGTGAGAGCATTTTTAGGAAAAAATTTTACATTTAAGTTAAATACATATATAGCAGTTAATACCACAAAAATGAATAATATTTGAATTTTAGAGTAAATGTCTTTCCACATACGTAGATATTGTAAAATAATTTAACTGCAACTTTTAAAATTTTTTTTGGCACAGATATCTCATACGCACTACATTGGTGCGATTTGTCTCTTACGCCAGTACCATATATACATCTGGGTAATTAACTGACGCCAAAGTGTTATTATTTTGCTTGATATGGCAACCCGGATGTTATTGTCTATTTCAAGGCTAACTTATCATAATATCATATTATGATAAGGGTATTATCAGATTATGATAAGGGGGCCTTGGTCTATTTATTAATAAATTGTCTATTTACAATTTTGTTCTTTTTTTTCCAATTATATAAACTATTTTAATGTAAGCACATTTGTCATATATGCACCACATTTGCGCGACTGCAATAAAATGGCGATTTTATGCCTCACTTGGTAACTGGCTGTTGTTTATTTATTAATAAATTTTTATTTTATTTTATTTTATTTTTTAAAGGATATAAATAGTTTTGTTTTATAATTATTAACTAAACTTTTTAAAATTTATTGTTATTTTCTATTTAAAATAACATAAAATAATCGTAAACTCTCTATGTAACTGGTATTTGAAAAAAAAAAAAATTCTCCGAATCAGCATCAGAAGAAGAAGAAGAAAAAATAAAACTCGCCAATGTGGTGTGTATATGTCATGTATAAATTTTTTTCACTATACTACAGTATTTAATCATGCTGTATAAATAACGATTATTGTTTTTTCCAAACATGTTTGGCACAGATATTATATACACACTAAGGTATGTGTTTGGCCTGTCGCCAAAACGGTGTTATTTTGCCTTATATGGTAATGTTAAAGAACATTGTCTTGTACGATTTTCATCATCACGAAACACCAGCAGGTGACGCTACATGTCAAGGACACTTTCCTTGTTTACGAAATGATAGACATTCCTGCTATGAGCATCTGCTCGATGTCATATTTTTTCTTTACTTTTTCTTCTCTGTTTATCTCTTATTCAGTGTAACGTCTGTACTAGAGCAGACATCATGTTATTAGCGCGACGCTCTTTTCTTTCATGTTCAGATTAATAATTGAATTGTATATTAACTTAAAGCTAATTGAAGTCTAATGTAAAATTGTATGTTACCATACTTTATAAAGTACAGTAGTCAATTATAAGTGGTTTGAATCATTTACATCGACACAACATCCCGAGTTTCATTTCTTCTTTTTCCCCCTAAGTTTTCGCATAGGTGACGAATTTGAAGATTACCTAACATCTAACGGCATAGAACACCAGCTTAGCGTGCCGTACTGCTCACCCCAAAACGGCGTGGCGGAACGTAAAAATCGTACGCTCGTCGAAATGGCACGGACCATGCTCTCCGACGCCAATTTGCCTAAGCGGTTCTGGGGCGAAGCAATTCTCACCGCTACATACCTGACGAACCGTCTACCCACGACGGCTAACGATAACAATAAAACTCCGTTCGAATTGTGGAACAACAGAAAACCAAATTTATCCCACATAAGAACTTTCGGATGTAAAGCATACGCCTACGTAGAGAAAATAAAAAGGTCAAAATTTGACGAGAAAGCCGTAGAGGGAATCCTTTTAGGGTACGATAACAGGAGCAAAGGGTATAGAATTCACACTGGCGATAACAGAGTGATCATATCTAGAACCGTTAAATTCTTGGAAAATGAAGCAAATAGCACGAAACAAAGTTCGCAAGAAAATGAAAACCCTTCCGGAGAAATAAAAATCGATTTGAACCTTAATGGACACAGTGAGGAAACCGATGAACCAGACACACATACGCAACCCCGAAGGTCACTAAGGGAAAACAGGGGAGTGCCTCCCGAACGATTCGGAATTAGCGCAAATATTTGCCAAATCGAAGAACCCAAAACTTGGGAGGAAATGCAAAGCATACAAGATCCCGAAATAAAAAACAAGTGGTTAGCCGCAACCGATGAAGAAATAAAATCACTAAAACAAAATAAAACATGGGTACTAGTGAAACCAACCCCCGGAAAACGTATAATTGGATGTAAATGGACATTTAAGAAAAAATGTAACGCTAAAGGTGAAGTAGAGCGCTACAAGGCTAGACTCGTAGCGAAGGGATATACACAAAAGTTCGGATGTGACTACGATGAAACCTTCGCCCCGGTTGTAGCCCACACTACCATTAGATCATTTTTGAACGCAGCTGTATATAAAAATCTAGATGTTACACACTTCGATGTAAAAAAGGCGTTTCTGCATGGAGATCTCGACGAAGAGGTACTTATGTACCAGCCCCAGGGGTACGTCGAAAAAGGAAGTGAAAAAAAGGTGTGCAAACTAAACAAAGCCCTATACGGGCTCAAACAGGCTGCCAGAGCATGGAACGTTAAAATCACGCATATATTAAAAGAACTCCAATTTAATCAATGTAAATCGGACCCATGCCTCTTCAAAAAGGAAGATAACTCAAATGATTCCTACGTGATAGTTTACGTAGACGATATATTAGTAGCGGCAAGCACAACAAATACTAATAACTTATACAAAAATTTGTGTAAATCAATCGAAATAAAAAACTTAGGAAAAGTGCGACAATACCTAGGAATAAACTTTACCCACTTAGAAAATGGCAGTATCCTATTAGATCAAGAAGCAAAGATAAACGAAATAGTTGAGAAATTCAACTTGGGCAACTCAAAGCCCACATACACTCCAATGAGTCCCGACTACTACAATGTCGACTCAAATTTAAACCTGCTTGAGGAAAATAAGAATTATCGCAAAGCAGTGGGGGCTCTCCTGTATGTATCAACTATTACTCGCCCCGACATTTCAGTATGTGTAAACATACTCGGGCGCAGGAACGAGAACCCACGAGAAGCCGATTGGCTCGCGGTGGAAAAGGTAATAAGATACCTTAAAACCACGAAAGAGTTCAAATTCAAAATTGATAAGGGTAAACCCCCGATATTAACAGGATACTCTGACAGTGACTGGGCGGGGGATAAAACGGACAGAAAGTCCACAAGTGGACATGTGTTCAAACTCGGTAACAACATCTTTTCGTGGACCTCCAGAAAGCAAGGCTGCGTGGCTCTGTCTTCAACCGAAGCAGAGTTCATCTCCGCATCAAACGCCGCACAAGAACTTGAATGGATACTTGAGGTTCTCGAGGATCTGAACTTACACCAAAAACCACCCATCACCATATATGAAGACAACATCCCATGCATCAAATTAAGTGACTCTGACAAACATCAGGGAAAATCCAAACACATCACCGTGAAATTTCACCATCTCAGGGACCTTAAACTGAGAGGGACTATAACTCTTGAATATTGTGCTTCAACGGAAATGGTGGCAGACGCACTTACGAAGCCTCTGCCCAAACCTCAGTTCGAAAAACTGAGGTCGCAATTGCAGCTGATAGCCCCGCACTTTGAAAATCGTAAGTGGGGGTGTTAAAGAACATTGTCTTGTACGATTTTCATCATCACGAAACACCAGCAGGTGACGCCACATGTCAAGGACACTTTCCTTGTTTACGAAATGATAGACATTCCTGCTATGAGCATCTGCTCGATGTCATATTTTTCCTTTACTTTTTCTTCTCTGTTTATCTCTTATTCAGTGTAACGTCTGTACTAGAGCAGACATCATGTTATTAGCGCGACGCTCTTTTCTTTCATGTTCAGATTAATAATTGAATTGTATATTAACTTAAAGCTAATTGAAGTCTAATGTAAAATTGTATGTTACCATACTTTATAAAGTACAGTAGTCAATTATAAGTGGTTTGAATCATTTACATCGACACAACATCCCGAGTTTCATTTCTTCTTTTTCCCCCTAAGTTTTCGCAGCCTGCAACGAGAGAGTGAAAACGAAAGCAGAACCACTGACGCTGGAATACTTGTTGTGCTTGCCAAACGGACAGAGGTGAATAAGGTAAGTTCCTTATTTCACTTATTCAGCATGCTTCAAATATTGATTATTGTTTATACGGGGCTCAAATTTAACAATTGAATTTAAAATTAATAGGTAACCCAGCAATAGTTGTTTCTGTATTAATAAATTGTTTATTTACTTTCAATTTCTTTTTAGAAATTCTATAAATTGTTTTGTGCTATAGTAACTTTTTTTATTTATTATTATTTTCGTTTTAAAATAATGAAAATAATTTTTAAAAATGCACATTTCTCCGCTATTCTAAAACGAAGATTTTGCCGCAATGGTATTGGAAGGAAATCTTGCAAATCCGGGTTTGTGGCGGCGTTTTTTGTGAAATATGATATTTTCAATTGTAAATTGAGTGCTACTTGATTAACACGTCAGCCAGTTTCGCCAAACTATTCAAATTTACATAAATTCATTTTAAATAACGAAGGAACAATAAACATAAATACAAATTAAAAGTCGAATTAAAAAGCACTTATGATGTAAACAAATACGTGTATCACGTGTAATATCAATTGCTATCATACTTACGATCATCGATTATTGACATTTATTCCTACAATCTACTATTAATTTTTCTATCGACAGAATAATCAAGTAGTACCGTACATTGTACAAACTCCAGTTAATATTACAAAAATAGAGCTAAATAACTAAATTTAGGTACAAATGCACACGCCTATGTTGTAAGAAAGAGGCACAAATGTCATATATGCACCACGTTCGGGTGATACATTTCTGGCGCCACTTTAACGGAAACTTCGTTGTCAAATGACAGATACATTTCTATTTTCTATATTACTTTTCTATGTATAGAGCATAACATTTTGTATCATTTTAAAATGCAAATGAAAGTAAATAAATAGTTCATTAATAAATTAAAAACAGAGCTGGATTACCATAAGAGGCATAAAATGTTCATTTTGTTTCAATCACGCCAACGTGATGCGTATATGACATCTGTATCAAAAAATGAATTTCACACATTCAAAAAACATTCACTTTATTTTTCTAAGGAAAACTTTATTTAACTTTATTTATTCTACAGCATTCCAAAAAGGGAACACTGTAATAGATTTGACAAGAGCAGATGTACGTTGCGAAATATAATATAATATTAATAGAGGATGTATTAAGGTTTCCACAGATACCCATATCCTCAAGTTGAGAGGTTTAGAGTTAAAAAACTATCAAATGAAAATGAATCATTTGAAAATTGTTTAAATTCAGTGGTCAATCTCTGCGATCATAATGCTCGCTATTTTAGAAGTATGGTGAATAAACAATATTTAAATTGCTCTTTTCATAATTGCCTCATTTATCTATCAAACTCTACAATAAATGGTCAACTGAAATATTTTTTTCTTAAAAGTCCGAATTTTATCGAATGCATAAGCTGATACAACAACATAATATTTTATTATTATTTTAATATATTTTGGCGTCAACGGGCATTGATTCCATTGTTGTTGTTTTTATTTTTGCTCAATTTTGTTTTTTCTAGCTCGCTGAGTTTTGCACTGATGAAGAATCTCGACAGTAAATTCGAAACAGCTGTTTGCTAACTTTTAATGCATTTTTCGTGCATTTATAATCGTTGATTATCTATCTTTAAATACAATGGCGTTTTGTATGATTTTCAGAAATATGAAAGAGCATTCGAGGTGAAGTTGCTTTAAAAAACACAATCATATTCAATATTTTGTTTGATTCATGTTTTGTTTTGAAAAATAGACCAGCGCAGAGGGCTTAGCCTGCTAGTATATTATAAAGCAGAAGTTCTGAAACTTCCAAACGAGTGTTTTCAAAAACTACCCGATGGATTTTTTTGCCGATTGTATCATTCGATAGGAAATGTTTTTCCGAAGGTTTATGTTTTAAATTTACAGGGATAACTCTGATTTTTCGTAGTAAATTAAGTATTTTTCGGTTATTTTTGACAAAAGGGTTGCCAGTAGCTGTTTTTGGCGAAAATTATAATTGCTAAAAGAATTAAAATGGCTATATCTATTAGAAATATTACAAATATCTTGCAAATAATAGCAGAAAATAACTACTGACAATATTAATAATAATAAAGAAAGACCGCTTAAATGAGGCGTAATATTATAAAAATATATTTATCTTGAAAATGAAAAAAATATTTGTAATGCTTAAAAAATAAATTAACGCGAAATATAACAATTGGTTCAACTTTCGGCGACTTATCCCTGGTGTTAGAATAAAAACATGAATTTCAGAAATTGATTAAATGAATTTTGAATGATAGTTATTTCCCTTTTTATTATTTTCTTTCTCTTTTTTATCGAATTTCCGTATAATGTAACTTACAGCAGAAAAAAGAAGATCTGATTGTAAAAGACACTGTAAGTTGTGAGTTACTATTCGTTTCTATACCATTTTCATCTTGCTTTTGTCGCCAAAGAATGTGATTTTAAGCCGAAAATACACTACTGACTTAATGCCTGACTTAGGTTCTTAAGGGGAGAAAGGACCTTTCGAAGCCAAAAATTGTGCATTTTGACATGCTTTTTTCGATTCATCATAAACAGAAAACTTTTGTTTATTTTGAAATAAAATTTTTACAACTTGTGAAACACAATACCAGGTTTGAAAATTTAAACCTGTTTTTGTAATTCAATTAATATATTTTTTTAAATAACACAAAATATATACAGATAATTAGAAAAAAATAAATTGACTTACCTCCTGTTTCCCGCAAGATAACTTTTTAAAAATATACAGTAGAACCTATATTCTTGTATCAAATTAATGCTAAATATTATCTTTATTCTGTAAACCTCAAGTTTTAAAATTATCTAATTTTACAATAATTTTAAAAAATAAAACTTTTATACAATTATAAAATTATTAAAATTTTTATGATTTATCATGCTATAAAACAAAATCTTTTGGTCTGATTATCAAAACTGAGGTTCAGAGAATGAAGATCCATATGTACAATATATATGTAAAATTTCATAACTTTCCATTCATAACTTTTTTTAATATCCTGTGAGAAAGTGTAAAAATCAGAAACTGAGAAAATCAAGTTTAAACATTTATTTTTGATTTTCAAGAATGTAGCAAGTATTTATAACATTTAAAATGCACCCGCTTCATATGTTTTACCTTCTGATATTTTTAATTTCTCATGCACTGCTTTTTTTTCCTTCGAATAGCCCTACGAACCTGTAATGTTGATGATTTACACTTAATCTCTGCTTGTTTGATTCGCAGAGTGTCTGCCTGCAAAGCAGAAGTGACTGAAAACTGCCCTATTTCACAGCCAAGTTGCTTCAAAATATTTAGACGACCTGTAATCCTTTCATTAACTACTGCTTCATTTGTAGCTATATCAGCTACTGCTTTGGAAGAACCAGACGTTTTGGGGCAGTATTTCCAAACTGTGGAATTGAAAGACTCGTTACAATTTTGAGTCTTTCCACCCAAGCACTTTTTCAATAGTTTAGGGGCAGATAATTCTGTGAAGATTGGTTTTATTTGGATATGAGTATAACTCTTATTTCTTTTTGCAAATGTTTTCATTGTTAATTTAATTTTTCTTGCGCCATTTCGTCAATTTCACTTGCAGGAAAAATTTCAGTTTTAAAATTTAAAAACTGAAGAAGGAAAGATTATCCCATCGATTAAAAATCTTCCCCCAAATTCCAATATTAAATGTCAATAATGGATGATCGTAAATGTCACATTCACTTGACATTAAGCATAATATAAATACTAATTATGCCATCAAGTGATTTTTAATTCGACATTTTATTTCTACTTTTATATATGTTCTGCTAATTTGTTTTTCGTTATTTAAATGAAAATTTATGCTAATCTATATAATCTGGCTAATAGTTTGGCGATTTGTATAATTTGGCGAAATTGGTCGACGGTATAACCAAGTAGTACTGAAGGAAAAATTTTGTAATTCAAAGTAAATTTATGCAATTATGCGTTATTACTATAGATAATTCAACATTTTGAAATGAAAAATTCCCGCTGAATAAAATTTACAAGTCTTTTTTAATTGACCGTTTCTTCTTCAATATTTCTTCAATCAAACTTTCGCTATTCTCTTTCGCGCAGGCTATCAAAAATGTATTTTAAATATTTTATTAGATAAAACGTAAATAACATTTTTCTATTTTTTAAAAATTATTTTTAAAATCTAATTCTACCATATGTGTCTTACAGGACAAAATAGCAGAATTACTTTTAAAAATGGTTTTATCTGTTAATTGTATGTTATTTGTTTATTTGGGTGTTTGAATTTACTTTTGTCATCAAACAATGCGATTTTATACCAAGAAGGCATAAACCGGAGCGATGTTCACAATTACTAAATTCTCTCACTCTCTTTTAAATGTGTGAAAGCATTTGTAGGATATTTTTTTATGTTTAATTGCAAATATATAAATAGCAGTTATAGCAAAAAAAAAAAAAAAATGCGTATAATGTTTAAATTTTAGTATAAATGTCTTCCTCATCCAAACTGTAAAATAATTTAATTGCAACTTTTTAAAGTTTTGGCGCAGATGTCATATACGCACCACATTCGCACGATGGCAACAAAATGGCGATTTTATGCCACACATGGTAAACCGACTATGGTTGTTTATTTATTAATAAACTATTTATTAACTTTCATTTTGTTTTTTAAAATAATATAAATCATTTTGTTCTATAGCTATTAATTAAACTTTTTTATTTATTATTTTTTTTCAAATAATACAAAATAATTAAAAAATATTTATGAAATTGGTAATTAAAAACCAAGTTCTCTAAATTGGCGCCAGAAAAAAATTGCGCCAATGTGGTGCATACATGACATCTGTGTCAAAGTTTTTTCTTATACATAAGTAGGGAAAATGCAGTATAAATACCGATTAAAGTTTTTTCCAAATAGAAATTTTGTCATGGATTTGGTCATATACTCATCGAGGTATCTCACTGGTGCCAAAATGGCATTATTTGCCTCATATGGTATCACAGCTAAAGTTGTTTATCTGATGATAAGTTGTTTATTTACTTTCATTTTTTCTTTTTGAAATTATATTTGTTGCTTTGTTCTACAGTTACTTTTTATTTATTGTTAATTGCTGTTTAAAATGATAGAAAATAATAAAATATACATAAATTTCTTTAGTATTCTAAAACAAGGATTTTGCCACATTGTAGTTGCAAGATAATCGTGCTAAAACTATTGCGTGTATGATATCTGTGTAGGAATCTTTTGTGAAATATGAAAAGTGTAAATTGGCTACTACTTGATTATCACGTCAACGAATTTCGCCAAATCGTTCGCCAAATTATACAAATTTACATAATTTTATCTTAAATAACTAAAGAGAAAAAATGCTTAAATACGAAAGAGCAAATAATTTTGTTTTCATTTTTCAGGAGGAAATTTTGCAATAAAGTAATTGTTGTAGTGATAATTTTAATGTGTGTTTTTTTAACACTAGAACAGCCATTAGGGGTCAAAATGACCCCTGTCAGATTGATAATAGTCAATTCGAACCAGAATTTTCTCTATAAGATATGTTAAATTTATACAGGAGAAAAATAGACTAATTAAGCAAATTAAATAGTTTAAAATTAAAATTCCGGTGAGAAACACTTTTCATAAAACTTGAGTAAAATACTCGGCGGTTCTAGTGTTAATCGTTGGCAACTTGCTGTAACGAAAAATGTTTATTTTTTTTTCCTGCTATTGTTTTGTAATAGCTGGTTTTGTGAAAGCCATGTTAACATGGTATTCAAATTTTTGAACCCTTCCCAATTACGACCCCCTTGGGCCGATTTTGCTCATTTGAAATTCCCACTGAGATATTAACCATCTCAATGTACTTTGACGAGTTTGAAGATGACTCTTGCATAATTGTGCCTTTTATCGCGCGGACAAAATTTAATATATATATAAACTTTTTAGGTGGGAGTAGCTTTGAGTTCCTGGCTTCACATAATGAAATGTTGTGAAGAAATTTTTCAGAAGTTGTACCATAGTAACGACTGTAATAATTAATGTTTCTTCAGATAAGGGAAAATTTTAAATCCTGTTGCCATAATGGTCTCATTTCGCTTCCAAATATGCACTGTTAGTAATAAACTAAAATAGTTACTTCTAAATAGCTGCTTTTTGCGCAACGTTTAAGATAATTTAATATCACAATGGTGTCTAAATCGTTTTGAGCAATGAGCAAGGTGCTGCTGGAGGTCCAAATTATTTAAAATACAAGTTTAAATTCACCAGTTCGTTTCATCCACGGTTGATTTTGAAATATTGATCAGCGAAGAGGGCATAGCCTGCTAGTATATATATATATTGCTTTAACAACAGAAGTCAATGGAAGATATTACTACTCTCTTTTTAAATAAAAAGCATAATTATATTTAAAAAAACTTAAGAATTAAATTGCAACATATTTTTCCCCATATTAAAAATTTTCAAATTTGTTATAATTAAGCTCATGCTATGAATTACTTTGAATTTTCAATTATTTTCTTTCTCCATTAATTTTTATTTTATTTTATTTTTTTAAAATCAAAACTAGTGGGCATCGGAACGAATTTTGCAACGATTTTGGAATTTTTACTAGTCAATAATAGATCCATTTTTTAAAAAAAATCTCTTCTAATGATGAGAAAAGTTTAATACTGGTTAAAAATAAAAAACGTTTAATTAAAACTTAAATATTTTAACAATGCAATTAATATATAATATTAAAGTTTTCTATTGAGATTATTAAATTATAAGTATATTTATATTACAAAAATGGCATAAATATGTGTAGCATGCTTCTTTCTAGAACCTGAATCCATGGATCAACAAGGAGGTGCCATAAAAACCGAGCTACCACCAACAGTGCAACTAGTTACAAAGTAAGAATTTAACTTTTGTTTTGCTGTTTGATCTCCTGTATCTCGAGAACTAAGCAGCATTGTGTAAAATCTGCTGCATCTGATATTAATAGGCTTGTACCACACAAAATACATGAAAATAATCAAAATTTGTTATTACCAAGCTTGGTTCTCTTTGTAAATTGGAAAATTACAATTCATATCATCAGAATAATCCGAGAATATACTAAACATCGTAAAATATGATATCGTGCGTGTAAATTCTATACTTTCAGAAATAAGTTAATATTCCTAAGAATTCGTAAAGAAAAAAGTTTAATGTAGCTTAAGAAATTATATTTTATTGCTATGCAAATATAAATTTTTGTAGTACGAATATTACAGGACTATTAATTCACCAGGAGAGATGCAGAATTTAAATTTTCTGTTTAAAGTGTACCATAAATTTCATGATATTTCTCCTGTCAACATCAATATAGCTCGCGCTATTCTGAGTTTATGGTGAAAATTTATAATGCATCACTGGGAGTTGGAAGTTTACTATTAAGTGAACATAACATTCTGTACCTACAAATTGAATTAAAACATAATTTGCTGATTTTTTTTTCTATTAGGGAATCAAAATACGCCTTGCAATTCTTCTAACAATAAGATTAAGACATTCATATATCTATCATTGAAATATTACGATACTGATAAAGAGTACTAATCTCACATTCATAGAAAACAATGCTTATTTCAAAAATTTGAAACTGCCGTGACGATTTTGAAGTTATTTAGGATATTACTTTTTCAGTTTTGCATATGATAATGAGACCTCAAGAAAATCTTAGAGATAATAGCACATATTAGGCAGGAAGAAAGCATATGTATATATTGTCATCCATTTTTAGGTGCGTTCGTAATTATGTAAATACGTAGCACCTATAGTGGTCGTTCAGTCCGTCCGTCCGTCTGTCCGCAAATAACAACGCAAAAACTACCGAACCGAATCGTTTGAAATTTAAAATACATAATTATTACATTATTTTGTCGAGTCATTTCAAATTTTATGAAAATCGGATGCATAGATCAATTACAGGGGCAATCAAAAGTATTCCATTACATTACGGTCAATGGGGAAAAAAGTTTCAAATGGATTTTAATCGTTTGAAATTTAAAATACATAATTATTACATAATTTTGTCAAGTTATTTCAAATTTTTTGATTATCGGGTGTATAGATCAATTACAGGGGCAATCAGAAGTATTCAATTACATTATGGTCAATGGGGAAAAAGTTTCAAATGTATTTAATACGTTTGAAATTTAAAATAAATAATTATTACATAATTTTGTCGAGTTATTTCAAATTTTATGAAAATCGGATGCATAGATCAATTACAGGGACAATCAAAAGTATTCCGTTACATTACGGACAATGGGGAAAAATGTTTTAAATGCATTTTAATGGTGTTACACTCATTCGAACTTAATAAAATTTATATGCAACTATAAAGTACATATTATAATATACATTTTACATAATTTGTGGTACAAAGAACATTTGTTATTGATTTACAAGGCCACACAAAAGTATTCCATTACATAATGTTATAAGGAGAACATTGTTTGATGAGCGTTTTAATTGTAATTCACTATTTACAAATTTATAAGATTGATATATGAGAGTAATTTTTTAAAACTTCGTTATCGTACGAACGCACCTCATTTGCTACGCTTCACGTGGAATTTCCAGCTTGTTGATTTTATGTACAAAATACCAAAAAACATTTCGAGTACCTATATTTTAAATACTCAAAATAGTCCAAAGTGTGGCAATTTTTTACGCTTTATTCATTGGTGGTCGTTCGAGATGCATTATGTCTACGTTCAAAATAAAATCGTGTAAAATTACTATGTAACATCGTGTTGTATCATTTTCTCAGTAATTGCTTTCATTTGCGCAAGTAATTGCTTTTGTTTAAAGCTGAATATAAAAAAGGGATAAAATACTAAAGGAAATGCAGCTGTTGGGGGTCTTTGTAAAAGAGGAAACGGACTCGTATACATGTTATATCTATAGGATGAAAATCTCCCAAAACTCCGGACATCAAGCTCCACTACAAGACACACGGGCTTACAATGTTATGTAAAATTCTAGAAATACATATAGTTAGTTTACTGCTCTTACAAATACTATTTTATGCAATACTTTTTAAATGAAAGTTATTATTAATGCAAAGAACAGCCTTTATATTCTAGTGCTGTGTAATCGCCAAATCTCAAAATAATCATTAAATAAATGTGTAGAGACTAGGAGGAGTAATTTGTGAATTAAAATGTCAGAGTTAATAAGAGAACAGAATTTGGCTCTACTCAAGATCTCAGAAATTTTTACGGTCAAGAGAAATGAGACTTTACTTATTTTTTACATGTGATTTTTTGATAAAATTTAACTTCTTTTTCTAAAGAGAAAGCCGAATAAAGTTTTCCACTATCGTCGATTTCAATTGCCTTATTTTTAACTTTATAGACTTTATAAGCATCAGCATCACGTGCGTAAAGTGGCTTCTATTTGCTCTGATGTTTCTCTTTTCCTAGAAATGCTTCGAATTTGTCTTATGTACTACTGTTTAAAATGAATTAGTCACTATATATTAGTTTTTGTTTAATATATCAGGTATTCTTTGAAAGTCCCCCAAAGTTAATTTCTACTGTGTAGAGTCCATTTTATAACTTCGTCTGCTTTCAGTCTATCTCGCATTTTTTTTAGTTACAGATCTTGATATTTTCGAGAGTGTTTATTTTAAACTGCAGCTTACCTCTAAAACTTTTTCGTTGGGGAGCTGCAACATTAATGTTAGGGTTGAAGCAGTACAGCACGCGACTGCTTCCCGATGAGCTTCATGATGCAAAGTACTGTAACGCGCTGCGGCTTCCGATTACAGGGTATGAATCGCTGAACGTGTCAATGTGTGTTTTTATTTCGAAGATGGTTTTGAAGATAGAACTCTAGCTTCTTGGAGATATTGATAATGCTATTCTTGGAATTTTTAGGAAGAGAAATTGATTAAAACTACAAAACATGTTTGTTAAGTACATTTTGGTTGTTTTAAGCGAATTTTTTAGTTAAAGTAAACAATCGCTTTTGTTGCTCAGATAAAAAAAATATTGTTAACACTTTTATAAAATTTTAACATAATTTCATCAATTTTATTTAAGTCTTACTAAAGTTTTGTATTTTGTATTTGTAATTCCAACAAAATTTTGTTGTTTTTGCAAAATTTAAATTGGTATGCAGCAGCCAAAACTCTCTCACGTAATTTTGTTTAATTGACTTAAATAGCTATAAAGATTAACATAATTTTTGGATAATAAAAACTTTTAAAATTGAGACGGAATAATGACGTTATTATTACGTTATTATGCATTTCAGATGAAAATTGTGGAAAATTGCAAAAAAATATCAACAATATTTTTTTGTTTCTTCAAACAAAATTTCCATTGATCCATATTTAAACGGAAAGATTTGTTGGACCAAACAAATTTTTATTGATTTAACAAAACTTTTTTCTGGGTGTACTTTTATACCTCAGTAGGTCTTCCAACTTTTTTTCTGCAGCTGGTGTTTCTCTGTGATAGGTAATCTTTTGGAAAAATGATAGATTTTTGTGAAGTATTAAGAAGACGTAGAACTTAATAGTGACCTAAGAAACTATGATTAAAAAGTAAATGTTTCACTCGAATTTGAAAATTAACATCAAGTGATCCCCTGAAAGCCATTTTGATAGACTCGAATGAATAATAGTTTGGCGGCTACCATGTGCTCCGAGATTGACCCATAAGTATTCAATCATAAGCTTCAATTACAATTCAGTGTCAGGGGAAACAGTTGCATGCTCACCACTAGTGTATGCTTACAACTAATCCTATTGCGCAACTACATACTCAGCTGCAGCATATCTGATATCATAAGATGAGGCTATGTTAGCTAGCACAAAAAAGACATAAAATTAAATAGACACAAACCATATCCAGACTTAGGAACTATTCGATGAGGATTTACTTCTCTGTGATCAAAATTTAATATTTCAGTTTTTTCCTTACAAACTTTCTTCGATCGAGAAAGTTATTCGTTGAAATGTCATGCCATTTCGTGTTTGCTTTCATCATTACATGTTTTCTGCAATTTTGCAGATGCATGCTTACATTTATATTCAAACTTTACACAGTAAAAAACTGTATCACCAAAATTTGGAATTCAGTTATTTCAGGGCTCGATATCACTTTTCGATGACGCAAAGTTACTTGATTCACTTACAATCAAGTTATTTTTATAAACGAAAAGTAAAGAAAAAATTACAATAAACTTTCAAACCTTCATATTTTCGAATTCAAAGTAAATCGTAATATATATGTTACCGGCCAAACCCGATTTCAGGCAAACAATTTTATCCTAACGCCCATCGAATAAACTAGTTTTTCCTAAGCTAAATCGGTTTATCCTAAAGCCCATCGGATAAACTAGTTTTTCCTAGGCCAAACCAGTTTATCATAACGCCCATCGGATAAACTAGTATTTCCTAGGCCAAACTAGTCAATCACAAGGCCCATAGGACAAACTAGTTTTTCCTAGGTTGGTCTAACTCTTATAGGATAAACTAGCTTAGCCTGCTGTTTATTGGTCTGAACTAGTTTATCCTAGGCTAATTCAATTTGGCGTGATTTTTATCGAATCCAGTGACCGCCCCAGCACCAACTTTCTAGTTTATACTAGGCTGATCTAGTTCATCCTAGGCGAATTAAATTGATGTGCTTTTAGCTCACATGCGTCAAAATCTGAGAACTAATGTGATTGCTGGTACTGTATGTATGTATGTTACATATGTATGTATATGCATACGTACATAAATACATACGTACGTAACACAATAAATCTTGATAGAAATACCCGATTTGCATCAAATCTTGAATATAGGTTTATTCTTATCAGACGCTTTTTTGGAAGATCTTTGGAAGATCTTTTGGAAAAGAATAAGGGGGAGATAAAACGGGAGGCTAATTCACTCCCCCTTAATTCAAATTAATGGGTTTTCATGCATTATTACCATACTAGCAGTTACCCGTGATTTCGTTCACATAACATTTAAAGAAGAAATAATTGATCAATCAACCAAAAAATTTCGATGATGAAAAGCATGTATAATTAACTTTTTATCGCGAATTTATGGTAAAAAAACTTTTGATAATCCCTATTTGCTAATTTGTTTGCTGGTCAAAATTTTCCTTTCAGCGATTAATACTAATAGATAGAAACATTCTTGAATTCTTTTGTTCAGCCCTGTAGTTTTCCAAGTGCCTTTAATACACGAAAGTATCTTTCTAAAATTTATTTCAAACAAAAATATTTCTTATTACTACCTAAATTACATTTTCAGAAATTATCATCCGAAGACAACCTTGTATCCAGTTCTTTGTGGGACCCTGTTTATCATTTTATATATATACTACAAACATTTCTTAGTTTACTAAATGCAGTTCAAAATAAAAATTCATATTTTATTTAAAAACCACCTTTAAGTAAATTACGCTCATATTCAGTAACCTTTCCGAGATCTTTTGTGTAACCCTGTATATCTAAATTTAACTATTTGTACTATTACCATTTATACTCTCCATTTAATATGCATACATTTAGCGAAACTTAAAAGCACATATCATAATTCAAAATGCATTTCATCCATGCAACAGTCATCATCCATGATATACAGTACTTCGGATAGAATATATAATATTTTAAATCTTTTGTGTGTCCCTGTAAATGCTATGCACTTCGTATTATGCATGAAATAACTTACATTAAGCCTCAGCAACATATATCAATTTGATTATACATGAAATCGTTTACCATAATTAAAATATGTCGGAAACTGTTCCTCCCTTTATTCCTATGCAATGGAATTCTTCTGTCTGACCCTGTAAATGAATAGTAAGTGCCCTTTTCACTACATATTTTACAAAATGCATATTTTAGTGCACTTTGTAAATGCATATAAATTTGAATATGTTCTACAGGCTGTAACATCATTAAATTTAATTAAAACGATTTTTCCCCATAATGCCGTAATATAAGGAAATTTTTTGACTATCCCTGTAAATAAACTAATCATGGTAGAAACTTTATTTTCAATAGGTATTCGTGCTAGGTAAACGTTAAGAACGTCCAAAAATTTCATGGAAATCGGAGTATATTTACGAAAGTTAGAAAGCGACCAGACAGACAGACAAACCGAAAGCATAATAACTTTTCAACTTTGTTCGAAAGTGTTAAAAAATCGAGCCAAAAATATATTAATCAATGATTTTATTTTTCACCATTTCCCCACAAAAAATTTCTTCCATTGATAATTATGAGTTTTGAATAAAAATATTCATTTGTATGTAACTTATAACTTATTAATTAGTATAAGTAAAAAATATTTCTGATTCATTTTAAATATGACGTCATTATTTATCTCGCTCCATTAGCTACTGATATTCATACCCCTTGTATTTTTAACGACAGCTATAAAGTACCTGTTTTATTTCAACTATGACGTCACATTTTCATGAGTGAACCATTTTATTAAAAATATAATTCTTTTTCATTCTTTTTACTTTTAATTTATGTCACCATATTTTACACAAAAATTCCCATTAACTAAACAAATATCCTTGTTAAATGTATTATAAAAAATACACCTTTTATTTTTATTTCAAATATGACGTCATATTTATTTTCTTTTAAATTATTTTATTATAGTTTTTCGCGTGGAAGTTTTCTATTAAAAATTCATTGCCGCTGAAAAATTATTATTCCAATTTTTTATTTTCTTGGCAACAGGAAAGGAACATGGTTAAATTTTATCTGAAAAATGCCTATTGGTTTTGTATGAAAAATAGTTAAATTTTGAATTACTAACGAAAATATTTGAATAAAATAAATAAAAATTACCCTATTATTTAATCCGGACTTCTAACTTTACGTCTGCAAAATTTCAAAGCAATCGGTTCAGTAGTTACGGCGTGAAAGCGGAACAAACAAACAAACTCACTTTCCTATTTATAATATTAGTAAGGATTTCATTAGAATTTTAGATATAGCAACATTCTGACAAGTCGCCTCTATGATTTATTCTGAACGTTCATTCTTTAAATATAAAGGGGGGGGGATGGGGTAACACCCCATAATTTAGGTTTTCTTATTTTCCACGCAGAACTTATTGAAATAGATTCATTCTGGAAAGGCGTTTCCATAATAAGTTTGGGGTGTTCATTCATTTAGTACAAAGAGAAGACCGGTTGGGGGGGGGGGGGGGGGCTCCGCCCTAATTTTGGCAAATGGGTTTTGCATGCTGAATTAATCAATTTGCTGCAAATTTTGGATATATTCATTCTAATGAAGCTTTTCACTGATTTATTTTGGTGGTTTTTTTGGTTAAGTATAAAGGAGAAATTGACAATTTATCTTTTTCCTTTAACCCTTTCCGGCACACTGTGCCCGGTTTGGGATACCTAATTTTAATTCCAAAGTTGCAAACGGCACCAGTAATATTTTAGCAAAATTTTGCTTTTATTGTAAAAGCTTAAATTAAGGAATTCAAAATATCTAAAGAATTCGTTTGTGAATACCGGTGTCAGTCGATAATTTCTCATTTAACTAACAGATTTTGCCCGTGCCGGAAAGGGTTAATTAAATAAATAGGTTTTACTGCAGAATTTTACGACTTGCTTCAAATTTTGGACATAAGTTGATTTTGGTGACGCGCTTCACTGATAATTTGTGTTTTTTTTGGTTAAGTAAAATGGGGTAATGGACAATTTATGCTCTTTCTTACATTAGATAAATGAGTTTTCATGCAGATTTATCCGATTTGCTACAAATTTTGTATATAGTTTTTTTTTTTTGATAAAGGGAATTTCTGAATATTTTGGCAGGTTTAATGATTAAATAAGAGAGGGTCATAAAGGGAGGAATGGAGGATTGCCCATAATAAATCAAATAAATGTTTTTTTGTGGAGAATTATCCGATTTGCTTCAATTTTGGATAATTGTTCAATTTTATAAAGCGTATCTGTGATTAGTTTTGGGGTCTCAATGGTTAAATATAATTTTGGGAAATGGGTAAATTAATCTCCCTTATTTCATTTTCGAGGGGTGTTATTATTTAAAAAAATAAGGACTCCAATACACAATTAGCGTAAACAGCCTGTGAACGCAAAGCAATCAGTTTAACTGGACAATATTCTTTTTATTATTTATTCTTCCCGCTGCGTCATTGCTAACCTTATGCAGAGTGGTTTAACCATCACCACTTTATAATATATTTTATTCGAGGGGTAGCAGAATACTGTTAAAGGTTTGTACGGTCCGGAATTTTGAAGCCTGGGCCCCACCCTTCGCAAAGGAAAGTTATTTTGGCCCTCCCTTGTGTAAAAATTAAAAGTTCAGCTTGAGCCCTGCCTGTACAAAAACCACTGAGAGGAGATCAGGTCCGGCTCAATCCGGTCCGACTCAATTTCTACAAAAATTGACAGGCTTTACTTAACATAAAATAAAGATTTCTTTAAAGAATGCTACATACATATTTATTGGATAAATTTACAAAATATTTTAAAACTACGATGTGTTCGCAGAACGTAAAATACACAATGTATTATTGCTTACTTATATTTTTAGACGTTTCAACATCCAAATAGGGATTCATTAAATAAATAATGTATTTTAGAATAAAAGTAAAAAAAGGAGAGTTATAAATATCATAATTTTTGAATCTGTTTAATAAAAAGTAGAATTGTGAATATATTTTTCTGTCATTCCTTAAGGCTTTTCTCAAATCCAAAAGAGCTATATTCTGACACATTTCTTAATTAATTTCTTTTCGGAAATCCATAATATTGACAGGCATTCTCATTTAGAAACTATGTAATCGAATGGCGTAAACCATCTTTTGATACTAACGATGTATCTTTGAAAAAATACTATTAAATCTATGTTTTGAATCAAATTTCTGGGAGAGATTTTACGGGAAAGAAAAACTTGTTGCCGCAACAAGAATAGCTTATATGTCGACAAGTAATTTATTAAAAATGTAAAACGCTGTTGGATTCCAAATCCCTGCAATAGTCGGGCTTGTCAATGTTAAGCCTTTACAGTTAAAAGTTAGTGAGAAAAATGTTTAAATGTTTCGCGATGGTGAGCAGTGAATTTGAATCAAGGCTAAGATACATTTCCAAAGATTCCGTTAACAGAAATTTACTACCGTAATTTCGGGTGTATAAGCCGCGGGTCAAACAATTCTTTTTCGACCCAGAATTTTTTAAGAAATAAGTATAACTACTTAGATCGCCGTAAATATTTGTCTTCAATCACTAAATAAGATTTCTGGGTCCAAAAAGAATTGTTTGATCCGCGGCTTATACACCCGAAATTACGGTACCGCTGTTACATTTCTACCTAGCATATTGCTTGCTTTTCTCATCCTCAAATCATTTATGTTCAGTTCCAATCTGGCTCGAATATGTAAAAAAAAAAAAAAAAAAAAAAAAAAAAAAAAAAAAAAAAAACTGCAACTTTGATCTCTACACGACACGAGTCTGCTGAAAAAAAAAAAAAATAATAAATAAATAAAATGAGAAGACACCATGTCCAATGCATCATGTCTCTAGGGTCGACATGTTACATTTCTGTATTGATGGTATAAGCACTTAATCGAGACACACATTTATACTTATTCTAGTGAAAGACATGTTTGTTTCTGATCAAACGTGATTTTAAGCCAAATTATATTAGCCTAGAACAAACTATTATATTTTAACGACAATCTGATAAACTAGTTTTTCCTACGCCAAACTCAATCTCAGCGCTGAATTCCATGTCCACTGTTAGATGGCTCTTTTTTTATCCAGAATGTGCGGTTATAATTTATGCAATCCCTATTATCTTACTCGTTATAACTCGAATGGTTGTTTGCATTCCGCTGCCCATCTAGTTCTTAGTGAGCATATTTTATTTTCCATGTGCCGATACTACCTACTATAACTTTTGAATCTTGTTTGACCCTTAAAAGTATCTGTAGTAGATTGCGGCATTTGACGTATTAAATTTTTATAGTTGACCCTTTTCTAATTTAAGAAATTGAGCAAAAGAGGGTAAAACGGTAATACTGTTTTCTCTGTTTATATATTTTAAATGTAATCTTTTTTTTTTCTCAAACCTGATATAGTTTGTTTTATTACGTATGAGCATATAAACTTTGAGAGTGCTAATGACAACTTAATTTCGCAAAACTAGATTATATGCGTACAATTACACTAATTTAAATAATGCGTCTATTGCAGCAACACTGCACCTTAGTGAATGGATATACCAATTCTCTGTGGTAAGAAGTTTAGGAAATATGAAAGATGCAGTTCTCAAACAAGTGAGTTTTATTAGTGTTAAAGCTCTTCTCCTATCAGTTTTACTGTATATAGTTTTTTTTTTTTTTTTTTTTTTTTTTTGTAATCAGTTTTTATCCATTATGTGTCTTTTGAATCATCCTATGTTTTACCAAAATAGAAACAAGATGCAATTTAATATCAGATATCAACTCAAGAACTCTGTAAAAGTTATTCTCAATTTACTCTTTAGGGGCAAATCACATGAATTATCGTAAAGCAATTATATTTTTAAAGAATTTTAATTTAAGGATTCTGTAAATACAATTTAGTGATTATTCGTAAGTATCAAAATTCAACAAAACGTTTTCTTGTATTCTATTACCTTAATTTCCCCACGACACAAAAGTTTTTTGTTGAATAATTTTATAGCCCGGGGCCTTCCGCTTCTTGACCATCAGAGCGTGTTGAAAATGCAATGTCGCTTGACTTTTGTATAAATTGGATGCTTGAAAAAACAAATGACTTTCTCACTTGTTTTTATTTTTATTTTTTCGAAAACAGTTAGACTGTGACATTGTCTGATCGTAATACATTTTTTTCGATTATTTTTAGAGAAATAAGTAAATGAATTCTAGTTGAGTTACAAAAAAAGAATAAAGCAATTTTTAATTCACTAATTTTATAACATATTAAAGGGACTCGTAAACCTTTGGCATTTTTTTAATTTGAGAATTTTGTAATAAATATTTTGGCATGTAAATAAAATATTTTATGAAGGAAAAAATAAAAAATACGATTAAAGTGATAAATTGGAAATAAATTATTTGACAAAATAAAGAAAATAATTAAAAAAATATATATGTGTAATCCTACTTCTTTTACAATTTTGAATGTTTAAAATATTAGATCCATTCACTCCCTTGCGAGCTATGCTTGCCAATTTTCGTCTAGGAAACGCATGCTAAAAAAATATCCTAATTTGATATATTTTAAAACCGATTACAAAAAATTAGATTACGTAATCATGACCAGTAACAATTTTCTATAATCAAATTGCTATTCATTTGACTCTGACGAAAGAATTATCCACTTTTTATACACTGCTGTCGTAACAGCTAACATCTGTTTTCGTGAATGATTAAGAAAGACAGTTTTCCACATTTATTTTATACATTTGAAAATCAGTTTATATAAAATGGTAAAGTAAAAAATTTGGGTTTCTGGATCTTTATAACGATTTTGTTAGAAAACCTTTTTAAATAAGACGGTTTAAATACGACAAAGTTTTCACTAAAGCTTTTCATACATATAATAATTTAATTAATTTAAATTTTTCTTTCTTCTAACATTCATGTGTAAAAATAAATTTCAATTGGAAAATGCTCATAAATTTTATTATTTTGTCTTTTTAAAATCTGAGAATAAATTAAAAAAATCAAGTTATGGATTAAATTTTTATTCGGATAATTATATTCTGAATAAAAAAAAATTAAAAAAAAAATATTTTTTTTAAGGTATTTTAGGCCAATTACAAAAATTATTCACACAATGACAATTTACAATCTAGTCAAGAATATGACTGCAGAAATTGGTTAAATTTCTATGCGTACTTTTTAATTCTAGAAAACTTATGCAACTGAGCTATGTTGACCGATTTCAACACATAATACTGCGTAAAATCGATTTTAAAACTGCCTGCTACAACATGTTTATCATACATTTCTCTCTATATATATATAAAAAACAGTTTTCATGTTTTTATATGCATTAATGGTTTTTAATTATTATTATAAGCCGAAATAGATCTTGTTTACTCTTTTTAATATATATATGTGACATTTTAAACTTAGGGGGACAGAAACATCAACGCCAGGTTTCCTTTTCTCCGTACAGAAGTCATGCCCAGCGAGAAAAAAACAAAATAAATAAATGTAGAAGATCCAAATAATCACTCCTTGGCTGCTGCAAGTTCATTTTATTAAACTGTCGCTATAATAGAGAGAAAAGCTCCTTTTGCAGACAATCTTTTACCGAAACATAAAAAAAAAATATTCTATCATTTACTACATCCAGCCGTATTCATGGAAGAGGGAACCCAAAAATCCTTCTTCTTCTTACCATCTCTCGAGGCTTCCCCCTTTTAAATCTAAAAAGAAAATTCTAGAACATTCTTTAGTCTCAAACCATCATTCTTTTATGCAAACATAACTCATACCCAGAGTCGAGATTAATATTTGACAGACAACAATTTTATTTAAAAAAATATTATTTAACCAATTTATAATCGACTCAGAATTTTAAATATCTTAGGCAGACGATTTTTATAGACGATTAATTTTAAGAGAAAAAGAAAAGAATTTATTGATATGCACAATATCAAATGTTGACCGAGGGAAAATAAATAAATAGATAAAATAAAATAATGATATTTTTTGAAAGGTATGGTTTTGGAATAAATTTAATAAGACTTTCTTAAAAAGGGTTGATAAAAACATAGAAAAAATAAGTTTTATTTGGAATATTAAGGAACAAAGTTTAATTAAGAATATTTTTAATTTACAGCCATCTTTTAAATTTACGCGTACTGGAAATAATGTTTTTTAAGGCGGATTAAGAATTTATATCGTTTCCATAAAGATTAACAGATTAGATCTAGAAACAAGATTTTAATTTAATAAGTTGAAGTAAGTACGGAATATTATTATAAGAAAAAATTAAGATAGTATAAAGGTTAGTTTTGGCGGAAAATTTTTTTATATATTACACGGATGCTAGAAGGACCGATTTACCAGAAAATTTATATTTAGAGGAAAAAAAGTCATAATAAAAACAAAAAAGACTAGTTTAAATGCTTATGTTACTAAAAATACTATAATTAATTTTATAGGAGACGGTAGCCTTAATAATAGACCATAAAAATAGTTTATTAAAAAAATCAAGCGAATTGAAAAATATATATTGGAATTTATGCATTGTGATAATAATGACCTGTATCGTAAGAACACAAACTTGGAGAAAATAATTTTGAGATTGCAACATTGAATCATTCAAAGCGAAAACCTGATCCAATTAAAAACTTTTCTTGCATAGTTTTTAATTAAACTTATATTTTCGAAAGTTATATATATTACAGAAATTGATTTTAAACAAAAAATTGGAAAAATGTTATTTCCATCATTTTCTACAAAATATTGGGTACCAAGTAAACTCCTCCACCAAGTCCGATAACCCGATTTTACTGAAATATAAATAGCCACATGCTTTGGATCAGTCTGGTTCTATATTTTCTGTTTTTTTTTGATCAAGTTGACTTTCATTGTTTTGGCTTCGGTTAGTTTTGGGTTGAAATTTCACTCTTGCTGTCAGGTTTGAGTTGACCCGATTTTTCAAAACAATGTCCATAATATTTTTCAGGACAAAAAATCTACATACAATAAAACTTTTATAACGGACACTTTTGAATTACGGGAACATTTTATCTGAACATTTTTCAGTTTCGAAGACTTATCTGCATGTAAGATTTCCCTCTGAATAGTGGATGTCTACAAATCTGCACTGTGTGTATGTACTATTATAAATATGATACGTATATATTTTTGTGTGTATCAAAAATGAAATGTTTTTCATATTCCGAGAGACGAAAACGAGTTTTTAACTCTACCATAAGGAAAGAATAATTTATAAAGATATTTTTTATGTTCATTTTATTTCTCATTGAAAAAATTTAATATGCACTCATTTATATTCAAATATATATTTATTTTCATATGAAACAAATTTCTGTTCAAAGTCTTTTCGAAAATTCCAATAACCTGATTTGCAAAAAACCTTAAAACCTAAAAACGATTAGCAATACACAGAAACCCACAGAAGAAAATTAGAGTCCCCCCTTAGAAGTGGCTGCCCTATTGTCTAGTTACTATTGCAAAGTTTGGAAGTGAAGTTCATTCCTATCGCTCTTGAACTTTGGACGGAGAAAAACGGCGATAAAACTCTTTAGAACAAATCATTCAAATATGTACACAGTTTGGTAACTAACGAATAGAGGAGGTCAATGAGTAAAAAATAATATTTATTGGTGGGTGCGTAGGAATACAAAGAAAAAAACCCTTCAATGTGAGCCGGGCGGCAGCCAATCAGCAAAGTGTCAACAATATTTAAAAAAAGAAAAAAAAGTTTAATAAGATATAGGAAATCTTCGAAATCGTTCGAAAATCTTAGAGCGCGTCTCTGCCAAAATAAAAAACTAGGCTAAAAGAAAAAAATAACTTTAAAATAGAATGGATTTAACATGGAAAAACTAAGACACCAGACATAGAATTGTGAAATTTAGATTTGGCAAAAGTGAAAGAAAAGTACTTTAAAGTGAAAATAAGTAAATTACATGGGAAAAAATATAAAAATTTTTATACGTATATTTATATATATGTGTGTGTGTATACAGGGTGTCCGAAAAGTCTGGAAACGGTCGAATAACTCGAGAAATATATATCAGATTGAAAAACAAAAATATAGGTATTGAATATTTTAAAATAAGCTACTTAGGGATACTAAATTTGACCCCCTCAACGGACCCCCTGGGGGTCAAAGGGGGTCCAACTTTGAAATCTTAAATTATAACTCCCATTTTTTATTGCAGATTCGGAATCTACTGACAAAAATACGTAACTTTTGTATTTAATGTTTATTTCAAATCCTCCTTGATCACGGTGTAATCGGGCATATTCGACAGATACATATTTCGGTTTTCCCAACCATCTTTCGCCTTCTCCAAGCCTGATTGGCCAGAACTTTTGACGTCTAATTCCCCGTCTTTTGCAGGAACACCGTTTCTCGAAAACCGCGAGTGGTGATTATTCCGATGGTGCTATAGTCCTTTATATTATTTTCTATACAAAGAGTCATTGAAATATATTATATTAGTTTCCTATTCCGATTTTTATTTTATCCTGACAAACATTTCTAACTAAAAACTTGTGTATTTCGAACTTTTAACGTATAAATAAGCACCCCCCCCCCCCCCCCCCACTGAATTGAAAAAGGATAATCTTCATTATTTGGGGGCGGGATATGTGTATATTATACGCTTCAATGGATTCTGCTATTTTTTAAAAAATCATCTAATAAGGATGATAAAGGGGATTTAAAAAAATTACTATTAAATTTACTTAATTAAAAAAATTACTAGTACTATAAAAAAATAAGACAAAATATTAAAAAATAAACACTAGTCGTTGGGGGGCCACCGTAATACTTACCCATCATGGATATGTATATGAAAATAAAACATGTGAAAACTATTTATACAATACATTGCAATTCATAAAGAAAATTTAAATATTGTTAATATACATAGTAATGCTTTATTAAAGAACTGCTGATGTACCAATTTCGACAAATTATATAAAACGCCAAACTACTCAAGTAGTACCGAACTGCGCAAAAGAAACATCCTTATAACTCCAAAAATAATAATTCTATTAACTAACAATTAACTGTGTCGGATGAAGCGTCTCATTTTCAATTAAAATATACCTCTGAATTGAAATTTGGATGAAATACAGGGTCATAAAAAATCGAAGAATGTGGAAAACAAGATTACAAATAACTCGGCAACTAATAATCCGACCGACTTCGTTCTATATGCAAAATGTGTATTATTTTATTGCCTTTTACGTCCATTCCTTAAAACAAAAAAATTCGAAAATTTTTATATACCTTTCATCAGAACGAATTTTTCGAGGGTCCGAAAAAAATAGTTCCGGATAATCGAGGTTGCTGATTTTAAATAGGGTTCGTCCCATTTTTACATGCTAACTACATACAAAATTTCAAGACTCTATCTCAATTTGTTCGGGAGATAGAGTGTTTACAGACAGACAGACAGACGAACGGCAAAATTTTTTTCTAAAAATATGTTTTTCGGAATCTCCACTATCTAAAACGTGCAAATCCGTCAAAAAAAATTTTTCGATTTTCAAAACGATTGCAAGACTTACCCTATACTACGTATGATGGGTAAGTAATATGAAATATTTTATGCTGGCTGTGCAACGAATGAAGGAGTATCGTAAATTCATGGTACTTATAGGTCCCGTTATTTTTCAAGTAAAATATCAGTATATTTTTTATAAAATAAATAAATCTACTTCAAACACTCGTATTTTTTCCCTTTTTAACCAGCGATTTTCAACAAGAAAGTTTTCCTGTTCCAGAAATCCCAAGATACGTACGAACCCTTATATTTCAGGTAGGGTGGGATTAAAGGTTTTCATGATTGATTAATTGCTGCAACATCAAATTAACAAGTAGGGCAGAAATTTTTTCAATAGTTCTTAGAGATATATCATAATTTTTAGTAAATTATTGGGTGAGAGCAAAAGTTCGTGCGGAGTTTGAGAGTAAAAGTCACACAGTGATTAGACAAAGTTCTTTATTCAATCAATGCTATATGCTCCATCGTTTTCCATAATCTGTTACCAACGTTCTGGCAGCATACGAATGCCCGGATCATAAAATTTGCGCGGTTTAGATGCGAAGAACAAACACACGACTTTTTTTAGGCATCCAAAGAGTCAAGTTTTTTTCCATTTAAATGATTTTGCAATGATCAGAACAAATGATAATCAGGTAGTGCAATATCAGAGGAATACGGTGAATGTGTTAGAATATCCCATTTCAGGCTGTTCTGTTTGCGCAACGCCTGTTTCGAAACGTGTGGTCTGGTGTCATTTTGATGAAAAACTACACCCTTGCTATTTGGCAAAATCGGACGTTTTTGTTTGATTTCTCGATTTAGATTGGTTAATTGGCGACAGTACTTGACCGAATCAACCGTTTGACCAGCGGGGAAAACTCAAAATAAACTATGCCCTTGCAATCCCACCAAACACAGAGCATCACCTTCATCGGGTGCAAACTGGCCTTTGCCATTGCGTCATCATGCTCACATTGCTGAACATTGTTGTAAAGGACCCATTTCTCATCGCCCGTCACTAATCGATACAAAAACGGCTCGTTTTTGAGCCGCCCGAAAAAAGAAACTTCAGCAGAAGTTACTCAATTTTGTTTCTCTCGGTCAGCAAATGGGGCACCCATATATCGAGCTTCAAATCGAATCTTATATTTCTTAAACGCCGAAAAGTGGTTGATCGGTGAACCTTAAGTGCTGTAGCAACTTCCTCTGTTGAAATTCGCGGAGTATTTTTAATTAAAGTGCGCACAATATCAACATCAATGTGTGAAGGTCGTCCGTCTTCAAGGTCGTTCCTCTCCGCAGCGAAATATCTAAAACAATTTTTTCACAGTTTAGTTGGTGCTTGATCTTGATAAACCTCTTAACTGTTTTTTACGGCTTCTGCAACGCTTATTCCCTTCCGAAACTCGAAAAGCATAACATGCCGTAAATGTACCTTTCTGACACTCATTTTGAAAGTAAATTTTCTTGAAACAGTTTGTATCTACACAAATTATTTTGTTTGAAATGAAAGCTGCACATGTCACCTTTCCAACGATATGTCTTATGTATATGGCAGTATTAATGACAACACATTACGCCGCTTCTAACAACATCTATTGCACCTCCGCACGAACTTTTGCACTCACCCAGTAATATATTCTTTTAAATTTTAAATTGTTTTTCATAAATTTAACCACTTTACTGATCAATATTTTTACAAAAGCTTTCAAATAATTCATATTTTTTCATGTCTTTTACCGAATTTTTAATCTTTTATCAGCCTTATTGCAGAAAAGAAATTTTTGCCAAATTGAATCAGAATAATGTTCGGATTAAATAACGTAAAATTTACTTATGTAATGAGAATAATGTGAGAATAATAAATTATTAATGGAATATGGATGCTTGTACGTGATACGGGCAAATCATGATTGGCAAAAACACGTTGCTCTTATGAGGTACGTCCAAATTAGGGAAACGATTAATCAATAGAAAACAATTGGTATTTTAATCTTTTTAATCTAAAATATATTTTAATTCCTTTGTACTTTCGGAACTTGTGATGCATATGTGCATCATCAAAAGCTAATCGCACCAGGATTTTTTTTTAATATTTATTTTTTTGTTTTTTAATCAATGTATTTCGCGAATTATTCGACCGTTTTCCGATTTTTCGTTCACTCTATATTTTGTCATATTTGTTATTTTATCGCTATAGTGAATAAATAAGTAATTTTCTACACAAACGTACTGTTATAAAAACTCGTCTCCGTCGACAAATAATTATTTCGTTTAAAGTTTTCCAAAACCGCATCACTTACATATTTTTTTTTAATGCACCGTGTTTTTTATTTTATTTTATTTTTGATTTTCAATCCGATACATATTTCTCGAGTTATTCGACCGTTTCCAGACTTTTCGGAAATCCTGTATATAAAATAAAACTTTCTGCCATTTTAAACCATTCCGACAAATAAAAGATCAACCAGAAAATTAAATCATTTTTGATACCATAAAACTGATTATTCAAATATCTATACATAAAAAATATAATAACTAAATATGTAATAGGAAAGTTACAAAAATAATAGAAAAAAAACAATAAAATTAAAATGAAAAAATATATTGTAAAATTTTACATTAGAGCAATATTTCGTAATATAAGATAAACACAAATCATGTCTAATTGGGAGCCGCATGCATAGCAATTAAGGATAATTTGCAAAATGCCCAATCAACTGTCACATAAGATAGAAGCTAAACAAACTCAACGAAATGAACCATGAAATGAAATAGATTAATAGAAGTTATACAATAGGAAAAAAAGTTATTATAATAATTTACTGACCAAATTACTGCAGATATGAGATCTCAATACCGAACGCTACAACGGGAAGCACCTTAACTTACTAATACATGGGACGATAATGAAGTTATGGTTAACTGTTACAATTGCTTTATTGTCCAAAAATGAAAATTTCTACATATACAGGGTGATTCAAAATAACGTGGACAAAATGATATGACAAATCAAGCATACAACAAAGATAAAAAATCACATAGGAACATAGGGTCGCAAACTAATTATTGAGTCAGAAATACAGGGTGTTTCATTCTAGCTACACCCGGTTTGAAAGTAATAATTTCGAGGAAAATAAAAATATTGTAATGAAAATGCAACGATATGTATCTAATTTTGTGTGAAATGTGATAAAGTTACGAAAAAAATCTGAAAAAACATATTGCTCAAGCAATCGATGATACCGTATAAACAGACTATCACATTCCAAAATGTGAGGTGCCAAGTGCATATTGCTGGTGCGCATAATGCAAACTTCTACCACTTTTGTTTGGTGTTATCACATTTAAAACAAAGGTGAGAATGTCTGTTAAATGTTTTATTGTAATATACTTCAATTTTCTGAAATTTATTACCATCAACCCAAATTCAGTTAGGATGAGACATCCTGTATTCGTGACTCAATAAGTGGTTTGCGGCCCTATGTTCCTATGTGATTTTTTATCCTTGTTTTATGCCTGATTTGTCATATCAATTTGTTCACGTTTTTTTTAATCACCCTGTATATGAGTATGTGTAAGTATGTGTGTGTATGTGTAAAGTATCCTTTTTTATTAGCACTTTCCAACACAGTTGAAAAATGCTTATGCATTCGGTTTGTCTGGTCGTCTGTCCGCGCTCTAACTCTCGTAAATATACTCGGATTACCGTGAAATTTTTGAACGTTATTTAGGTTTACCCTAGCACAAACCTAGTGAAAATGAATTTTCTACCATGATTAATTTATTTACAGGGACAGTCAAAAGTTTTCCATTACATTACGGCCTATAGGGAAAAATCGTTTCAAATGAATTTTAACATTCATAACACTTTTTTCAAAAGTTTGAAAAGTGCTTATGTATTCGGTTTGTCTGTCCGTCTGTCCGCGCTCTAACACATGTAAATATACTTGAATTGCCCTGAATTTTTTGTATGTTATTGACGTTTACCCTAGCACGAACCCTATTGAAAATGAACTTTCTACCATGATTAGTTTATTTACAGGGAGAATAAAAATTTTCCATTACATTATGGCCTATAGGGAAAAATCGTTTCAAAGGCGTTTTAAAGATGTTACACCCTGTCAAACATATTAAAATTTACATGCATTTAAGAAGTACACTAAAATATGCGATGAAAATATAGCTATTATTCCTTTACAGGACCACACAAAAGAATTCCATTGGGTAATGCTAAAGGGGGGAATAGTATGCGTCATTTAAAAAATATATTAAACTGTTTCATGCATAACAAAATTGATATATGTTACTGAGGCTTAATATAAATTATACGATACTGCATAATATGAAGTACATTGCATTTACAGGGACAAACAAAAGATTTCAAATAGTATATTCCTTCCGACGGACTGTATATGTTTCCGATGATGGCTGATGGATGGATGTAATACACTTTTAAATGACATACGCATTTAAGTTTCACTAAATCTTTGTACATTATAAGGTTGTGTATAAATGTTATAGTTGAAATACAGGGCTATCCAAAAGAGCTTGCCAACGTTACTGACTATGAGCGTAAATTACTTAAAAGTGGTTCTTAAATAAGGTATACATTTTTACGCTGAACTGCATTCAATTTACAAAGAAATGTTTGTAGAATATAGATAAAATGATATACAGGACCAAGCAAAGAATTGTGTACATGGACATCTATGAATGATAATTTATAACAATCAGTTGTTTTAAGAGTGTTTTAGTTTAAAATGAATTTTAGCTTCTCACTGACGTGTAATAAAGGTATAAGGTAAACTACAGGGCTGAACAAAAGTTTTCAAGTATGTTTCCCATTTATTAGTATAAATTGCGCAAAAAGAAATTTTAAGCTTTTTTCTTGCTAAACTAAATTTTCCCATTTTATAATATGTATATATACGAATTAGTCCGATGAAAAACTTGTCAATATAAAAGTTGTAGATATTATTGAGAAGATGTAAAATAAATTTAATTGGATTTGATAGTTTAAGAATTGACAAAGTTATGGATTTTTTTCTTTTTTGAAAGCCCTTTTTATTTTCGTTTTTAATTTTTTTACCGGTAAGAGCTAGTCCTATCAAAAACTTGCAAATACAAAAGTTTTAGATAATTTTGAGAATATTTATAAAAAATTTAGATGGATTGGATATCTTGAGAATTAACAATGTTAGGATTTTTTTTTCTCCCAAAAACCCTATTTTTTTCGCCCCTTGAGCCCATTTTTAACTTTATCAAAAATCTGTCATGCATAAACTTTTGGCCCATTTTTAAGAAGTAATATAAACTTTAAACTGATTCGATATCTATTTTCATTAAGAAGTTATGGGCTTTCTTCTGTTTTCACAAAAACGCTTCCTATTTCGACCCCCTTGGTCCAATTTTGCCCATTAACGAACTTAGCCGAGATTTTATCCCCTTTGATTTTATATACGAGTTTGGTGGAAATTGGTGGAGAATTATAGAAGTTATCGTGTCCATAAAAAAGTGAGATATATATATATATATTGTCGGACGCTTTAGCACATACTCGACGATATGGCACGACCACACAAGAATTCCACTGGATACTCTGGCATTAACAGACTGCAACACGGCTCGCTGGTCACTGGTTTCAGGCGATTCTATCCCGACGCTGCCGACAATTTGTCGGACGCTCCTCTCAGTCCACAAAACTTTGAAGAATGTCCTAGGTAGTTTTAGCTGCCACCACCGATATTAATGGGTGATATCGGTCACCTGCTGTGAGGATTGGGTAAACTAACACTGACACTGTTAATGAACTGAACTAACAGTTTATTTAAGATATAGATATGTACACAAGATATAATATTTACAACTATTTACAATTACAACTCGGATATAGATGATCCGGTTCAACATTAAATTAACTACAATAAACGTTGGTTGTGTACCGTTCAACTTACACTTTCTTCCTCACACTCAACGCACGTTAGATACGCTTTATCAGAGATTACTGCAGAATCTCAATACACAAGGGTACTAGGGTACTATCCACTGGGACGCCTTGTCCCACGCTCAAAATATACACTATCCAACAGGACCACAAATCCTGAGCGACCTATCGGTCTCCACGCCAAGTGAGAACTGTCTAACCTCTCAGTCCAGAGTTGACCTTGTCAGAGATCTTCCTTCCCCCAGCAGGGCCTCTTAGAGTTCCTCCATTGGTTCAATTCCGCATACCAACCTTGAGTCATGACATCTACTGTTTACACATCACTCCAATAGCTAGATGACAGCTGAGGCACGCCCCGCGGCCATCACTTTCATTCATCAACGAGTGCGTCATCTGCACACCTGTGTCAACATCTGTCATTCGTTATTATAGAAAAGAAGGAAAGGTATTTCGAGCTTCACGGATACACAACCCACAATACATAAAATATTCAGATAAGGAAATGTTATTCCTTTCTAATTCAGGGCAGATGTCTTCTAGGAACCTGACACCCCCCACCTTAGCGGAAAATATGCCTCTTAGGGGCTAATTTTCCCCAAACATATAATAATATTACGGAAGAGTTTAATAGTCTCTTTGCAGATTTCTTCATTCTAAATATTACATAGGCATTTTCAGGTGTCTGAACATTCTCTACTGACATCTCTACTGAACCTTATACTAATACTACTATTGCATAAACAATACACATGCTAATTTACTATCATAAACACAAAACTTAAAAAAAAATATATTTACACACACACAAAAAAAAATTAGACATGTGATGACCTCCTTTAAGGTTGTCTACTATTTTGACATTGATACTGATGGGCTAGTAACTGGTTGTTCTTCCCAGCTCTTTCTCTGTAGCCTCGAAATTGCATCAGCATTCAAATGTTGAACTCCGGGACGATGAGAAATGCTCAGGTTCCAGCGTTGCAAGGCTAGAGCCCACCTAGTGAGTTTGGGCGACCTTGGGGTTGTTTCCGTGAGAAATTTTAATGGATTATGATCGGTAATGACCTCAATTTGAGATCCATAAGTCCACTTTTCAAACTTCCGCAACCCGAAGAGAACACTCCAAGCCTCTTTCTCTATACTCGGCCAAGCACGCTGAGCCCCTGACAATTTCTGACTGGCAAAAGCTATAGGTTTAAACTGACCTTTTTCATCTTTTTGAGTAAGACAACATCCTACTGCAAGGTCGGAAGCATCGGCGTGAAGCTGATATTCCCGGCCTACGATAGGTGTAGCCAAACTCGTCACTTTACACAACTCATCTTTAAGAGTATTAAATGCTTTTTCTGCCCTTTCATCCCATGGTACAGTATTTTTGACATTTCCTTTGGTTAATTCGGTTAAAGGTATAGCTATCTCAGCATAATTTGGAATATAAGATCGGTAGAATCCCATTAATCCCAAAACTGATCCAACTTCCTTTTTAGTCTTTGGTCTCTTTAAGTCCCTTATTGCTCCGATTTTCTCCTCATCAGGTGTATGAGTTCTACCCCCAATAACATGACCTAAAAATTTAGTCAATTTCTCTCCAAATTTACATTTTTCTAGTCTAATCGTAAAATTTCTATTTTTCAACTCTTCAATGACAGCTCTGACATGCTCACAATGCTCTTCCCAGGTATCGGAGAAAATCATGACATCATCAATATATGCTTCTGCATACCTCCGATGACCTTGGAGAACCTCATTCATGTCTTTTTGAAACGTAGCAGCAGCCCCTGATAATCCAAAAGGCATTGTACGCCACTGATAAGTTCCGTTATGCGTCGTAAAAGCTGTCAGAGGTTTACAATCCTCAGCCATTTTAATTTGCCAATAACCCCTCAATAAATCTATTGAAGATAAATATTTAGCCGCCCCTGCGGTATACATAATTTCTTGGGAATCTTTCATCGGGAAGGTGGGAACCTGCGTTACGGAATTTAAAGCTCTGTAATCAATACACATTCTGACAGTTGCATCTTTTTTCGCAACGCAAACAATTGGATGGCTAATTTCAGCATTCGACGGTTCGATTAGATTTAATTCTAATAACTCCTGAATCTGCCTATCCACTTCCTCTTTATAAGCTACCGGCACGCTATATAACTTTGGTTTTTTCCTTTCTACACCCGGTTTCAGATCAATACGATGTTCCCCTACTTCCGCTGGTCGTACAGGACCCATAAACACTTCTTTATTTTCCCTCAAAATGGACTTTAAATCTTTGACTTGACTATTAGATAGCCCTTTTATTTCAAATCTCTCAATATCCCGTTCTATCTCTTGATCCCGTTTCAAAATAGGAATTTCCCCAACTTCTCCAAATTCCTCATCACCTTCGAAAACAATATTAACTATATTACATTTAGCGATAAATTCTCTTATCTTATTTTGGTGCACATGCTTCCTACTCCCGTCGGCTAACTCAACAATAAACGAATGCTGGTTTCGTTTTTCTACAATAGTTGCCGGCCCCTGCCACCTAGAATATAACTTATTAGTCGAATCGGGGATTAACAGTATAACTTTATCGCCTACCTCAAACGTTTTTTCTTTTGACCTTAAATTATAATGATACGCCATCCTATTTTGTTGAACCTCAGACGACAATTTTGCCTCATTTGCGGCTCTTTCTAAGCGGTTCTTAAGTTTATCCAAGTACTCATGAATCGGCGTAGTATCTAACTGCGCTCCCTTATTTTCTCCTGCCCATGACGACTTAAGAATCGATAACGGACCCTCCGGCGCTCTACCATATAATAACTGGAAAGGTGCGATTCCCGTCGTAGAATTTGGGACTTCCCTATACGCCCATAATATAAATGGTATTTGTTCATGCCATTTTTTTCCTTCTTCCCTAATCGTATGATGTAGCATACGTTTAAGAGTCTGATTAAATCGTTCCACAAGTCTGTTGGACTGTGGATACTGTGGAGTCGAAAATCTTGGACTAGCACCTAACCTTTTCTCAAATTCTTTCGTTAAGTCGGCAGTAAAATTGGTTCCATTGTCGCAGGCAATTACATTAGGAATTCCTGTTCTCATAAATATTTGAAGTAACGCCTCACACGCGGTTTTAGCAGTTAAACTTTTTAGAGGGATCGCATCCGCCCATCTGGTATGCTGATCAATTAAAGTCAGTATATACCGATGCCCTTGTGAACTTTTAGGATCAATAGGCCCAATTAAATCAACATTAACAACCTGAAATGGAAGTTCCGGCCGCGACACTGGGGAAATAGGAGCTCTATCATTTACTTTTACCCCTCTAGTCAATTGGCACTCTAAACATGATTCACAAAACTGTTTAGCTTCTTTTGCCATTCCCTCCCAATAAAAAGAATACCTTATTCTCTGCAACGTTTTCTTGGCTGCATGATGCCCTCCAAATACCGATGAATGCGCTAATTTTAAGATTTCTTCCCTTCTTACCTTGGGTACTACTAATTGCGCTATAGTTTCGCCTAACAATTTCTCTTTATGATACAATAATCCGTTTACAATATAATAATCCCCTTTTTCCTTTTTAGCTAATTCCCAAGCTTTCTCTAATTCTTTACATTCCAACTGGGATTTCTTAAACATATCTGAGTTACTAACAATAGATTCATTATTTTCCTCCGTTTCAGTTTTTTCTGGATCCTGACTTTGTACATTTTGCGATCTCGCATCCATTACGTAAACATTACAGCTATCGTTACTTACATCTTCCTTTTCATTCGAGTTATCAATAATAATTTCGGAACTTTTTAATTCTTCGGACTCTATCAATGGCTCCTCAAGATTGACACCTGACAACTCATTAATCACCTCGGGATGTAAAATTACTTGCTCATTAATATTATCAGTTACTGCGCAAAGTACTTCCTGATGAATAATATTAGTTTGCCCGAATTGCGGAATAGCTAGCGGTAGTTTAACTAACGGTGATTTAACAGCTTCACCAAATAACCCTTGTAAATAAATACTACCCGCTCCCTTTAATTTCTCTTCCGGGACTAAATCTTTATGAACAACACTAATCTCACATCCAGAATCAACCAATCCCTTTGCTTTTTGCCCATTAACACTAACTTCAATTTTCTCAAGTTTATTTAATTTCTCACCAATAACATTAGTTTTCTGCTCGGCCTTTGTCGATATTCTAGCCACAATAGCCCCATTAGGTAACTCTTGATTTTCTTTCACCATAATCTTATGAACACCTGCTTTCTGGTCTCGCCCTTTATTGCCATTATTAGTTCCCTCATTACCCACTTTATTACAAAAACGTTGGTAATGACCTCTCAAACCACACTTAAAACATTTAGGCCCTGAAGCATCATTCGTCTTCTTAAACTCTGTTTTCCTATCCGGAAAAGAATTACACTCATTACTACCATTTTGCCTCCAACTACCACTAAATTTATTATCCTCCCTCGGTCTCATTTTTTCATTGTTTACGTACTTATCTTTACCTTTAAAGCTTTTATGCGTAACCGCATAAGACTTATGTTTAGCATCAAAATAATTATCACACTCTTTAGCAATTTTAGGAGCTTCTAACCATTTACCCTGGTGAGTTAAACTAATATATGCTGCAGTATCCTCATCTAGCGTACTCATTAGCTTATCAGTAACTATTAACTGGTTGACCTTTTCATAAGTGTCCGCACTTCTAATTTTACAATAATTTTCCCACGTAGCTATTAAACGCGATACAAATAATACATGGGTTTCGTTCGGATTTCTCCTAGCTTTCCGGAAATTTTCTAAACATGCCTTCGGGGTTGGCTCATGTTCCCTTAGGACTAACTCCTTTAATTCCTCATAATTCTCCATTTGTTCCTTAGTGGTATAAATTAACAAATTATCCGCCTTATCTCCTAACATATTTAGTAGAATTTCGGCCTGCTGGTTTTCCGGTACATTTTTAGTTTGGAATGCCCTTTCTAAACTGTTGAAAAATAAATTCCATCCCTCAGTCCCTTCTGGTACTTTGATAGATAGAGTTTTAACACTTTTGATCAATTTTTCGATGTTACTTTCATTACTAGATTCCCTAGATCCATTAGAGTTATTTGCTGAACCTTGAACTCTGAGCCTTTCCATTTCTAATTCATGTCCCATCCTCAATTTCTCCATTTCTAACCTTTCCTGTTTTTCTAACTTTTCCTGTTTTTCTAACTTTTCGCGTTCTAATTTTTCCTGTTTTTCTTCACGCTCTAACCTTTCCTGTTTTTCTAACTTTTCGCTTTCTAATTTTTCTGGTTCTAATCGTTCTGCAACAATAGCGTCAGATAATTCCTTAATAACCCCCTCGTCATACTCATCACTGTCCATTATCTTTTTCTTAAGCTGAATTCTGGTATCATCTTCCGTGAATTCAACACCCAATTCTTCAGCTATCACCTGAAGATCAACCTTTTTTAGTTTCAATAAGAAAGCCATACCTTCACCGATTGTTATTACCACCCCACAAGAATAGTTAAACCTACCAAATTAATATTTCCTAAATTTCTAACTTAGTATAGATATTTCTCCACTTATTAAACTAATTAATACCCTTCAGATAATCAATACATTTCATTTCTAATTAACCTACTGAATACTCTAATTTTCCTCAACCATTGATATCACACAATATACTTCCAATAAAACAAAAGGTAAAAGAGTAATTCGATTTGATTACTATGCAATATAGGTCTCAATATATACACTTAGATAACAACATACAACTTATATAATAATACTGATACGTTGAAATTGAATAGAAGTATTGATGTCAATCAAAAAATCCACATAAAGAAAAATTGAAACACATGCATACATAAATTTCTACAATTATCCTCATAAAATATTTCCGAACTCAATATTGGTTCTCACACTTAAAACAAATATACTGAAAATCTTTACTTTTATTTTTACTCACTATGGCTCTCTTTTGAGCCTTTTTTTTTTTCCCACTATGGCTCTCTTTTGGGCCTTTTTTTTCACTATGGCTCTCTTTTGAGCCTTTTTTTTCCCACTATGGCTCTCTTTTGAGCCTTTTTTTTTTCCTCACTAGTATTGGCCAATTAAAATCTTCATTTGCTTAGAATTTTGATAATGTAACTCTTAAAATTTAAACAGTATTGCTTCATTTAACAATTACTTTAACAATAATTTAGATTTAATGCATTAATTTAGTTCACTAATATCATTATAAATAGCATACCATTATCATCTCAAATTATTATGACCTTTCTTTAAAACAATAGCAATATGGTTACTAATTCTTTACACCTATCTGAACACAATTATTTCATTGCACATAAATTACATAGACAATTTACTTAAATTACTATCAATTATACAACAATACAATTTGGTTCGAGATGCCAGAAGAAATGAATGATCAAAACACCTTACCTTATACTTTATTTGGTGGGGTACTCTTCTATTCACAGATAGCTCCACGATGTAGCGATAATCAGGCACAACAGTTCAGTTTAGTTCTTTCTAATAAAGATACGCACAACACTTTAGTCCACACTAGACGATATGGCACGATACTTTATCACACACTCGACGATCCGGCACGATACTTTAGCACATACTCGACGATACGGCACAACACTTTACACACATTCGACGCTACGGCACGACACTTTACACACATTCGACGATACGGCACGACACTTTAGCATACAATCGACGATCCGGCACGATGCTTTAGCACATACTCGACGATATGGCACGACCACACAAGAATTCCACTGGATACTCTGGCATTAACAGACTGCAACACGGCTCGCTGGTCACTGGTTTCAGGCGATTCTATCCCGACGCTGCCGACAATTTGTCGGACGCTCCTCTCAGTCCACAAAACTTTGAAGAATGCCCTAGGTAGTTTTAGCTGCCACCACCGATATTAATGGGTGATATCGGTCACCTGCTGTGAGGATTGGGAAAACTAACACTGACACTGTTAATGAACTGAACTAACAGTTTATTTAAGATATAGATATGTACACAAGAAATAATATTTACAACTATTTACAATTACAACTCGGATATAGATGATCCGGTTCAACATTAAATTAACTACAATAAACGTTGGTTGTGTACCGTTCAACTTACACTTTCTTCCTCACACTCAACGCACGTTAGATACGCTTTATCAGAGATTATTGCAGAATCTCAATACACAAGGGTACTAGGCCTCACTTCTCGGCCTATAACACTATCCACCGGGACGCCTTGTCCCACGCTCAAAATATACACTATCCAACAGGACCACAAATCCTGAGCGACCTATCGGTCTCCACGCCAAGCGAGAACTGTCTAACCTCTCAGTCCAGAGTTGACCTTGTCAGAGATCTTCCTTCCCCCAGCTGGGCCTCTTAGAGTTCCTCCATTGGCTCAATTCCGCATACCAACCTTGAGTCATGGCATCTACTGTTTACACATCACTCCAATAGCTAGATGACAGCTGAGGCACGCCCCGCGGCCATCACTTTCATTCATCAACGAGTGCGTCATCTGCACACCTGTGTCAACATCTGTCATTCATTATTATAGAAAAGAAAGAAAGGTATTTCGAGCTTCACGGATACACAACCCACAATACATAAAATATTCAGATAAGGAAATGTTATTCCTTTCTAATTCAGGGCAGATGCCTTCTAGGAACCTGACATATATATATATATATAGATAGATAGATATAAACTGGTGCGATTGCAATAGGTAGTATTTCTTATGAAATCTACCTAAAATTAAAAAGCTACGATAAAAAGCATAAAGTACATGGGGGAAAAAAAAACTAAAAGCTTTAAAAATTGAATAAATTTTTTTGATTTTTGAAACATTACATTCATTTCTTTAGAAACATTTTCTCATTTGAAGAAAGAAATTAAAAACTGTAAAAGAATTTTTAGCAATTAATAACAGCTAAAAATTTGGAGACTTAGTTTTATAAAATAAAAATTGCATTAAATGTTTATAAAAGGTATAAAAGAGAGCAGGCGACATATATATATATATATATATATATATATATATATATATATATATATATATATATATATATATATATATATATATATAATTACATATATATATATATATATATATATATATATATATATATATATATATACATTAATTTTTTTCATTGAAAGAGCGACTAATCAATCGCTTTTCAAAATATAGGGCAGAGTGTTGTACCTTGAAACAGTTTTCACATTTTAATTTTTTACTTCAATAATTATAATCAGATTTTAAATTTAAAGGCAACATATCAATACACCAACATTTCTCTCTATAATATGTTTTTTTAAAACTCAGGTAGTTTGTAAATAAAGTGTTGCCACTCATTTAAAGTAGTGATGGAAAAGTGTCCCAAGGTACAACACCTTGTTGTACCTTAGGACATACTGCAAAATTTAAGCAATATTCATATATTCAAACTAATTTTCTGTCAACAAACTTTTTTTTTTTTTTTTTTTTTTTTGTAGAAACACTCAAAGAGTAAAATTTTAAAGCCAAAGAATAATTTCTAAATACAATAAAATAACAAAAATTCTGATTATTTAATATTATATGTTGAATAATCAACTTCGGAAATCAGCTGTGTAATTTGTCGTTTAGTCACACCAGTGGAAATTTGATGTGGAAGTTTACGCTCAATAAGTTAACATGCATTCTGAATTATAATGATTCATGGCAAAAAGAATTTGTTTATAAAAGCTAACTATTATTTAATTTTCGATGCAAATTACGAAATATACTATGTTGTTTTCTTTAACAATCGATTTCTCAGTAAAATAAAATTAATTACTAAAAACATATTGAAACCTTGTGATACATACCTTTAAAATTGATTCAAAGCAAAGAAAAATACACCAGAGCTTGCGTTCTTTAGAATATTCCATGACATGGAAAGAAAAAGATTTATCAGCTGTTCCCAGATTCACATTTCTAATTTCAATCATTATAAAACATATTCAAAACAAAGTTGAGTTATTTTATTTATTGTATTTCTGTATTTTTATTTATCCAAATTATCAAGAAACATGCATATGTTGTACATTGGGATATGTCCTAAGGTACAACATAGGTTATTTTCCCAAGGTACAATCATCGAATGTTTTAAATAAAATCGAAATGTTAGTCTAACAAAATGCACTATAATTATTTTATCACAACCAAAACATTTAAAAAGTTTCTCTTTTACATACAAATAAAATGCAGTTGGCTTGTTGTAAAAATACAAAGGCATAGAAGAAAATTAAAATGAGAAAAACATTTATTTTGGAGTAGCAAAATTTTATTTTTCTCACCAGGTCATTCATTTATTGCATCTGATGTTATCTGTTACAATGACGAGACCAGTTGGTTATAGGTCACTGTTAGACACAAACAAAAGATCATTGTTGACAATAGTTTTTTATTAATTGTAAATGTCCTGAGGTACAAGCGTCCCAAGGTACAGCACTCTACCCTATATTAAAATATTTAATTGCTAAAAAGGACGTCAAATGTTAATCAAATACATTAGAAGATCTTAATAATTTGACATGTTTCGATTGAATTTACTTAATCATCATCAGAAAAATATACAAATAAACATAAAGATGGAAAAATTTTGGAAATATTTTCCATCTTTGTGTTTATTTGTATATTTTGTTTTTCTGATGATGATTGAGTAAATTCAATCGAAACATGTCAAATTATTAAGATCCTCTAACGTATTTTATTAACATTTGACGTCCTTTTTAGAAATTAAATATTTTAATATATATTTTGAAATGTTTTTAATGGACGTATAAGAGAACTTCTGTTAATAATTTAATAATCAATCTCTGTTAATAAAAACTAATAAACAGACAAATTCAATTTCTTAGAAAACATTAAAATTATAAATATATATTTTTTCTTTTAAAGAAAGATTTAAAGCAAAAAGCCCACGAAAAGAAAATCTGAATCTTAAAAAATTGAATTTTGTCTTTCTTGTTTTATTTTTAAAACTTCACATTAAATTTTTTTCTTTCATACTGTTTCCCTTTTTTTGAAGAAACAAATTTTAAAAATAAAAAAAACATTTCAAGCAAATATTAAAAACGAAGAAAAACTTGGTTGCAAAGAATATAAGCAGCGTTAAACTATATATGAACTTTATAAATTAAGGCTAATATAAAATAATATACATAATATCTATATAATTTCTATAATATATATGCAATGATAGTTAATATAATAATTATCTATGTAATAATATATATAAGTAATATTTTTTCAGAGTGAGAGTAAATTAAATTTTTGAATAATTGTTATTTTTATTTAGTGTGATAGCCATATGACTTAGTATATTCTAATGTAAACGTAAAATGATGTTACAAGAAAACTAAAATGAATAAAAGTTCTTTTCATAAAATATATCTTTTTGAAATACCCAGTCATTATATTTTCCTTTAACGCTGCTTTTTCTGTCTGCAGAACCACTTTAAAGGAGAAAGTATTTTTACAGGCAAGTAAACAAGATTCTTTGCGCTCAGCAACTTTCGTTGTATTCCGAAATGCGATAAATGCATTTGAAATTAATCGAAAGTAAAATAATACTATCTTTTCATAATAATAATATTTAAATATTCAGGATGTAACAAAACAGAGTAAAATTGAAATAGTAAATTAATAAATTTTAATGTTTTCTTCTCTCTATTCCCTTAATAGTCGATTACTATTAAATTGTAAAGTAATGACTTATTATTAATTATCAGAAAATAATTAGAGTTTACATTGAATCAATTTTGCAGATAAAACTTTTTACGATAGATTATACCAGTGTTACAAGTCCTTTTTTTAAATCAATTCGTATGTTTATATCAATATTTTATGTATACAGTAGAACCACCATAACGGACACTTCCGGATAATGGATATGTCTATTTAGCAGACACTTTTTTCGATCCCCAAATTTTATGTATTTATATGTTTTCACCTCCAAGTAGAGGACACTTTCGAATAGCGGAAAAAAATTCTGTATTCCCGAGATGTCCATTATTCAGAGGTTTTAACATATGTATAATAATAAAATAAATAAATAATCAACATTTTTATGAACAAAAAATTTTTTTTATATATTTTACATTTACTAATTAACAACAACAAAAAAATCATGCATAACGCATAGATTATGAAACACTTTCCAACATTTCTAGAATACTGTAATAAAACGTTACTATTTTTTTAAAAAGAAAAATTCCAAATAAACGGTTTTGAAACGCATAATACAACTGAACACCCTCTTTCAGTAATTGACGCTTACACTGCTGCTATCTATATTATGCTTTTGATCAGTCATGTACATTATCTAAAAATTTGCCACTTCCTATGATTTATTAAAATTTAATTAATAGATACAGCGCCAAACATGTATGAATTGCTTTTACAGCAATTATACGCCATATATGATAACCTGAAATATTTTATAAGCCCTTCATTTAATCTAAAATTTTTTGTCGTACCACATATTAAGGTTGCTCTCAAATTCAAATTGGCTGCATTCTTATACTTTTTTAAATCCAATATGTTCACAATTATTGCATTGCCAGTTACTTTTATTAAAAAATAAAATAATTGAACTGATTATTATTATTATTTTTATTTATTTATTTATAATTTTTTTTGAAGGGGGGAGGGCAAAAGAATTTTTTTTTAAATCCTGTTAAAGTGAGATTTTTGAACCATATTTTCTGCTGCTACCTCTAGAGATAACACCTTTTTTAAACTCATGTTATAATTTATTTGACAGAAAAAAGAAATAGCTGCACCAAAACAAATGAATTTAACAGTTATATACACAAAGTATCATGTTTTTATCTTTAAAAATGAGTCAGAAAATGTGTCACAAAGTTTTGCGATGTTGAGCAGTACTTTTGGTCTTCAGAACTGTCATACGATAAAATTTAATTCAGTTTTTTAAAAGAATAACACAACTAAAATCTCACTTCCAATAGTTGCCATGAATAAACAAAAATGTATCCAGTTTTCGTTTAATCCTATATATGAATTTCTTTCTATGAAAACATTTTTTAATATAAGGTAGATTTGCCAGTAATAGATACTCTTAAGGAATTTTTGTAAAAACTTTTAAAAATTAATATTTATAATTACATTTAATTTTTTTAATATTAAATTAATCTATCAACAATATTTAAACTTTCTCATAGTCTGATTTTCCTATATTAATCAATATTTTATTGTGAATTGTAGAAATATATCACAACACCTATAATTCCAGTAATGAACGCTCTCTATTCCAATAATGTACACTTTCTGTTCCAGTATTGAACAAAACGTATTATATATAATTGCTTTTATATAACTGTATCAAAATCAGAATTTAATGCAAAGCTGACTACTACTGAATATTTCTGAAACAAAACAGTTATTTTCAAGCAAAATTAGCAATTAGAATATAAGTAATTAATAAATTACTTCGGAGTTTAAATTAATTTTTGTGATTATTAGAAGATTATTATTTTTATTATTTTAGATAGATCATTTAAAATACTAAATGGAAAGGAATTAATGTTATCGAATTATTAAGACAGTGGAGGATTTAGAGTAAATAGAGTATTATAGTAATAAAAGAAAAATCTGTACAAAAAAAAGTTTGCAATATAAGTACATTGATTCGTATATTTCCCTTTATTTTTAATAGTTAAACTCTCCGAAACCTCTTGACATATTACTTGAAGTAATGAGTATTACAAATATGAATAGATTAAAACTTCAGGTTGAATGTTTTAAATGCTGATTAATCATACTCTTTGGAGCTTAATCATATTCTTTGAAAATGATTGCGTTAGCGATTGAAAGATCCCATGAACATTTTTCTGTTTAAATATGATTTTAACATTTTCGGCTTGTAAATTTTGAAAGACCAGTTACTTTTTTAACGGACAATTTTAATAAAAAATTTATTGCACCTTTTTAGTAAATAGTGTATTCTTATTTTTAGTTATTTTGAGTAAAATAATTTCAAAATAAAATTGTAGAAAAGATATTGGAAGCCACTGATCTGCAGTGGTATTAGTTTTATCACTGCTATAAACCTGATTAATATTACAATATTTATAAACATAAATTTAAAATTGCAAATAATAGACTTCTTACAAATTCTTAAATTTAATTGTTTTATTTGAATGGGGAGGGATTGAGACATATGAACCCTCTTTTCTCTGTGCCTTTAAACTACATTCTCTGCTTCCTCATTTGTTGTATTTATTGCTAAATTCTAAAGTATGTTAGACAGAGATAATTTGAATAAAATTTTGAAAATTTTATTAACCACATTAAATTAATTAAAAGCAGTTACATATAAACTTTTTCTGTTATAATTTGGCTTTAATACATTTGGTAAATGCACCGGAAAGATCTGTGTAAAGGTCTGCACAGGCTAGTATTCTGCTCTCAACGGATCGAAAGATTTTCTCGTAATGTGCAATGAAATGATAAGCTCGCATTCTGCCCAAATCGTTTCTATATTCCAAATTTATTTTTGTTGTAATTCATCTTACTGCAGTAGGCAAACAGAAAGCCTGGGCTCAATAGGTTTAAAATGGCGTTTATATGTTCCGTTCTTGTACGTGAGTTTAGAGAGACCTATTTTCTGTTGTGTATGTTTCCATAGTATTACTAGTAATTTTATGCTTTCTGTTTTTTTTTTTTTTTTTTTCAGAATATTTACTACTATAAATAATTTCATTTCAAATTTAATGTAAAATAATTGTGACTGAAGCATACATTTTAGCTCACAGGCTATCATGACCTGAGATTCTGTATGTATGTGTGCATGTATGTACGCATGTATGTACGTAACGCGATTAGAGTTGCAAAGAGTCGGTTTATTCCCGGGTTTATTTCCAATAGACCAGGTTTATTCCCAGGTTTATTCCCAAAAAACCGAATTATTCCAAAAAATCCTGGGTTTTTTCCAGGTTTATTCCTAAAAACCCGGTTTATTCCCGGGTTTAAACCGGCTTTTTTCAAACCTTTGCAACGCTAAACGCGATAACTCTTGAAATAATCACGCGATTTGCTTCAAATTTGTAAACATGTCCTTTCTGATTAGGCTTTTCATTGATTAGTTTTGTTGGTCCATTGAATAAGTACAAAGGGGGGGGGGGCTAATCTCCTCCTTTAATTCAGAGAAATGTCTGCTGAATTATCAGGTCACCTTCGCATTTTGTAAATAGATTCTTTCTCATAACGCAGTTAGCTGTATAGTTATGTGGGTTCTTTGGATTGCTATTAAGATAATTTAGATAAATGGGTTTTTCACGCAGAATTATCCGATTTGCTTCAATTTAGTAAATATTTTCATTCTGATAAGGCGCTTCCCTGATTAGTTTTGGACATCTGTTTTTTAAGTATAAAGAGGGGAACCAGACGATAATCCGCCCTTAATTTAGATAAATGGATTTTTTATACATAATTATTAGATTTGCTTCAAATTTGGTATAGTTGTTTATTATGATAAGGCACTTTTCTGATTAGATTTAAAAATTCATTGGTTAAGTATAAAGGGGGGGATGGGGGAGCTAACCCCATCTTAATTTAGGTAAGTGGGGTTTTTTCCCCCCCTCATTTTTTTTTTTTTTTTTTTTTTTTTTTTTTTTTTTTTTGAGGAGGAAATTTCTTTGAAATAAGAAAATAATGTACAATTAATATGAAAAGCCTGTAAGCTCAATGCCATCAGCTTAACTTTATTTAGCTTCATTTATTTTTTTAGTTGATATACCTTGTAATTTTTTCTAAATCTTTACACTCAAATATATATTTGAGAAGGTAGAAAAAATACTGTACTAATCCAATAATAACATTTACAAATAGTTTTTATTTAAATAATTTCTTGATTAATAACTTGTTATTTAAAATAACATATGTATATATACATAACATAACACACACACACACACACACATAATAATTATAATAGCTTTTGTTTAACTAATTCGGTAATTTTACTTTAAATAATAAATTTATATATATATACGATTGTAAATACAAAATAATTATGAGCCAAGCATAGTTTTTCAATTATTTGGCTAATATACTTTGCATTTTAAAACTTGCATTTAAAAATAGTCTTGCATTAAAAAAGTTAATATAATATGGTGTAATTACACAATAAACCTTCATGCTAAAAATATTTTAGAGTAAATTAAAAATTATTGTATGCTAGTACAAAAGAGTAATTACAAATAGTTTTTGTTTAAATAATATCTTGATTTTACTTTAAATGATAATAAAATTATGTAATTGTAAATGTGAAATAATTATGAGTGAAGTATAATATTTCAATTATTTTTCTGAAATGCCTTGTATTTCAAAACTTGTATAGATGTATTAAAAAATTCTTTTAGAATGTTAGTATAATAAAGGGTAACTAGTCACCCTTGGCCACCAGTTTGGTCTCCCTTAAATGCATACTTACGCTGCTTTTATTCGTAATTTATCTTAATTACTCGATGTTTTGACAAATTAGAAGATTTTGCTAGTGAAATTAACATAGCTGTCATATACACATCACATTGGCGCGATTGCAACAAAATGACAATTATATGCCTCGCATAGTAACCCGGCTATTGTTGTTATAAATAAACTGTTTATTTACTTTTATTTTCTTTTTTAAAATGATTTAAATTATTTTTTCTATAATTATTAACAAAACTTTTATTTAATTATTATTATTTACTTTTTAAAATAGTAGAAAATAGTTAAAAAATATATATGCAACTGATACTTGAAAACGAAGTTTTAGCCTAATTGATGTAATATAATCCTTTTACTTATTTCATTTATAATATATAACTGTAATTTGAATCTGACGCATTTAAAATTCGTGATTTTTATTTATTTTTTTAAGTAAAAAGAACAGAAAAAAAGTAATGGTACTTTGTAACTTTATGAGTACAGCAAAAGAACAAAACGTAAACAAAATTAATTTACCACGGCCTAAATCCTGCCAAAGCACTTTTACACAATAACGAATAAGATGTATTTCATTTGGTCGTTGCCATTAAACAATTAACAAATAATCGCGATTTCTGTGCCACGTACGATAGATTAATACATATATAGATTACACAAAAATATCTTTCATAGTAAAGTATCTATTTGAGAATATTAAAGGTTTCTGTAGTAATTCAAATGTGTAATTACAAATAATTTTTGTTTAAATCATCCCCTGATTTTAATCTTTAAAAAAAAAAATTGATAGTTGTAAATGTAAAATAAGTATAAGTGAAGCATGATTTTTTAGATATTTGGCAGATACAGCTTATATTTTAAAACTTATTTATAAAACACGCTTGCATTAAAAACGCCAGTAAAATAAGCGGAGATTAAATTGAAAAAAAAAAAAAAAAAAAAAAAAAATTGTAATTTAAGAAATTACCCCAACCATTTGAAAAATGTTTCACTCGATACATTCATCTATCATTTTAAGCTAAATACCAGTTGTTTTATTGTGTATTATCCGTGCCACTGCTATAAATGACTTTATACATGCTGCAATTTGAAGGTACGGTTCGTTTAAGTTATATCACTCTATTGTCGCCAAGCATAAAAGTTGGCGACGAAAGAAACATTTCAAACTATTTAACATTGTTGGTGCAAAAGTAATCATTATTAAAATACAGCTTTGGCATATACTGTTATACTTGTAAGACTTTGGCATATATTGTTTGATTTTACAGAGCAGAATTTTGGTGATGGAGGTTTTAAACCAAAATCGATCGCAGCACATGCATCTGTGAATGGGTCCATCAGACATCGAATCAAAAAAGTTTTTTCCCAGTTTTTCCCAAGCCGATTGCTTTTTAGTTTTCTTTTTAGGTGGTGGAAAATCAAGAGTAATAGCTATAACATTTTCCGGCTTGTTAGAATCACTATTGGCACTCAAATTTTCCTGGTTAGAACCGACCGATAGTAAAACGCCATGGCTAGTGGATTGGTCGCCCTGGCGACATGATGTTTTACAATTAATCGGTTCGGCATTAAATTGCTTCCTTTTTCGTGATCGCCTTTCAACACGTAATTGGTTTTCAGCGGCTCAATAATCTTTTGATTTTATCATTTTCTGCATTGAAAGACGTTTTTGCGCCAAACCAAATACAGTATTACTCAGTTATCCCGTCGACCAATTTCGCCAAATGATACGAATCGCCAAACTAATAAGCAACTTATACATGTTGACTGTGTTTAATATCATTGAATGCGATATTCACGTTCATTCATTTCTTTGGCTTCGGCTTTTTCCGTATCTGTTAATTTCCGTCTACCCATTTTTAAATTTGTTAGTTTTCTCCTTTATTACAATGATTTTAACCATTTTAATTTACTATTCAAATAAAAATTCTTCTAAAAGTAAAGAATTTAATTTAAATTCAAATAAAAATTCTTCTAAAAATAAAGAATTTAATTTAAATTCAAAAGTGGTAACATCATTCAAAAGTGGTAACATCATTCAAAAGTGGTAACATCATCGGGTCCATTCTCCCGAAAACAACAACCATTTTTCAAATGGTTAAAAAAAAAAAAAAAAAAAAAACCTTTCATGCGAAATATATTTTTGAGAGGATTAAAACTTATAGTGCTAATCCAAAATAGTAAGTGTCTGTTTAAATAATCCCTTGATTTTACTCTAAATAAAAATAAAAATTATATAACTGCAAATGTAAAATAATAATAAGTGAAGCACAATTTTTTAAATATTTGACTGACATAGTTTGCATTTTAAAACTTTTTTTAAAAAACTTTTTTGTTAAAATATATTTTTGAGAATATTAAAGTTATTGCAAGAATCTAGAAGTGTAATTAGAAACATCTTTTCATTAAACATTTCTTGATTTTACCTTAAGGGGTAGGGGTAGTAAGAATTTTTAAAAAATCAATTTTTTTTTATTTTTGCATTTTCTTAAAGCTTACTCTATATTCATATATACTATAAATAATATCTTTTTTTACAGAAAAAACAGTTTTTCTTTAAAACAGTTTTTATCTGTAAAAAATCCAATTTTTTTTCCCTCTAAAAATTAAATTTTTTTACAGTGTATGATACTTTAAGTGATTTTAATATTTTCTGGCATTCTAAAAATGGAAAGACACGTTTTTAGTGGCGGAAAACGATAACTAATGCATGGGTATAGGTTTAGATCGAATGAAAGATGCTTTTTCTTTACTTATGAGTTTCTTTACTTATGATGTTTTTTCTTCACTTTACTTATAAAGTTTTTGTAAATACATTTTAGAAAACCCAGCGACCGTTTAACTAAAACTAAAAATTTAAAACTAAATTGAGTACCTTTACGAAGAGTAAACTTTATTGCCATAGATGGCTTTTAATACAATGTAAATTTGAAATTCATTCGACAAATACTTTTCGAGTTATTCAGCAATTAACAAAGGATTTTCGGACTTTCGAGAACGCTCCGGAGCAGATAGCTAGCGAAAAGGTTACATGCGCGGCTCATGATGTTTTAGAAGCTATCAAGACAATTTATGAAGATCTGAGTAATGGCAATTTAATTTCAAGATGTGTGTGTGGATTCAATCATAATAATAATGAGAGTTTGAATCAACTAGTGTGGAAAATATGCCCCAAAATCATAAATACAAGTTATACTATAGTACAAATTAATGCATACATAGCTACTGGTATATTCAATGAACAAACTTGAGAACAAACTTGATAAATTATAGTGAAATATTTTCATAAATGCACTTTTTCGACATATATTCAAGAATTACAACCACTGAAAGAAATGAAATACTCAAAAATGAGTACATCGATGTACTCATATCGAATTGAGTATGCTTCGATCAAAAACGACCATATTACTTTCTCAATTTTGAAACATCATATGTTATGAAATCCAAACAAACGATATGTTTGCACCTTGTAATGGTTTGTTTCATTCAGAGTGGCATAAAAGATGCTTATTAATGTAACTATTAAATTATTCACAGTATTTTGAAATAATTTAAAAGTGCTTGCAAATAGTGCTCTCGTCATAAAAATATTCGATTTGGGTATTTTGCTAATAATTTTTTTCTATTTTTCTTAATAAACAATCAATTAAACTTTTATTGTTAATAATTTTGTGCAAGAAATAAATGCTAGTATAATTTTACTTTAATTTATAAGTTAAGAGGGCACTTCATAGCGTTTTACAATTGAACACTACCATGGAATCAAAAATGAGTACATGTGTTTCTTAGTTTTGAGTACATTTGGATCGGAGCTATTTTGAGTTGAAGTACTTAAAATTAAATACTTTTTACTCAATTTTGAGTAACTATTTTTTTCAGTGACGTTTTTAACCTTCTGTTCCGTAACCTTTCATGTTGCTATTTTCTTATAAATATACAGTGCTGCAAGAAATTAAGTTGAAACAGGTTTGAATAATATGAACAGAAGAAACTTCTTAAAAACACTATAAAAAATTCTCAAACTCATTAGGCCTTTCGAAAGATCTGAATCTTTCTTCAACATGCGCAAAGAAGACGTGCGTCTACTACGAAAGCAAGGGCACGACTGAAATGAAAAAAAGGCGGTATAGGGAACAAGCTGAAGGAACAACCAATAGAAAAGCAGAAGGCAACAGCCAATCACGGAAGAGTACAATGAAAATGAACACAGGGAAGAAGGGGATGAAGAAGCAAAAAGGTAACTTGAAAAAAAAATTATAATAAAATTTATACATAAATGGGAGTACATAAAAAAAATTATATATGGGCCATTTTCAAATTTCACTTACATATTCTGTACAAGTGTAAAAAGTAGAAAATTCAAACATAAATTAATATTTAAAGTTTGATTTCAGCTATGCATTAGCTAAAGAAAATTACACATTAATTGAACATTAATGAAACACTTAATTGAACATTTATAACATGAAAAATTTAAAAAAATCAATAAAAATTTTGGATATATAAATCTTTAAAATTGTGATTCTAAGCAAAATGCCTGTCCCGTTCTAAGTTTTATGTAATGAACTGTTATTTTTTAAACCCAATTTAACTTTTCTAAATAAAAAGATTTAGTTATTTTAAATATGAACTGTTAGTGTTTTATAATAATGAAAAAAAATTGTTTACAAGCGATATTTTCTTTAAAAAAATCACAGAAATTTTTTGTCCCTCACTTTTCGTCAAGTCCGTTACCTGGTGATTATTTTAGTCAAAATAGGTTTCTACTTCTGCCTAAAGTTAGCAGCAAACATTCGGCGATATAGTAAAACTATTTACGCAACTACTACTTGCCATTTTTTACTCTTCAATTGTGAAGCAGTGTAATAGTAGCAAGAGTAAGCTTTCACCAAAGTTGGTATTTTTTTTCACTGTCAAGTCTGTTACCGTAAATTTTAATATTAAAATAATGATTTTTGCACTTTTCTAATAAAATATTGTTTACTAAATTGTTTCAGAAGGTACGTAAATTATTATCTAAGTTAGAAAATATACAAGCTACTGATATACCGCATTTGTAAGATCCTACTTGGCAGAATGCCCAGCCGATTCCATTCAAACTTTAGAGGAAACAGCCTATGAGGCCGAGATTACTTCTATGTATTCATAGAAATGATATTAAATATCGTTTTCATTTTTTGTTCTGAGTAAAATTTTATTTTAAATAAAATAGATTGTTCACCTTCTATCAGTTCTCGGAATAAGCCTTTCCAAAGTGCATATTTCCCCCCTACATTTTGGTGAATTTTAATAAAAGCATGTCTGTTTTTTTTTTCTTTACATTTATATTTATGGCTTAACCGCAGATTTAACGATTGCTTGGCATTTGACTTGGTGGCTATGTGAGAAATTCGACAATTCTAATAACTTAAATATTCAGGACACATGTATGTCACTGGGATTTACTTGGCGCCAAAACGGCGTTATTTTGCCTAATATGGTAACCCAGCTAAGCTATTGTTGTTTATATTTTGGTAAACTGTTTATTTACCTTAATTTATCTTTTTTCAAATTTATAAAGTGTTTTTTGTTCTATAGTTATTAGTTGTTTAAAATTTAATATATTTAAAAAATGTTTTATTTATTGTTTTTTTTTAAATAATAAAAAAATAATTTAAAAATGTACATTTAACTAGTATTCGAAAATGATGTTTTCGCCAAATTGACGTTGGAAAAAAATTGCACTAAACCCTGTGCGTATATGATATTTGCGCCAGATTCATATCCAATACATACAAATAATATAAATAAATAATATACACAATAATAGAAAGAAATAATTTTAAAAAATAACCAATCTGGCAAGTTTTAAAATCATTTCATGCAGCCGCTATTTCTAAAAAAGATTAAGTTACACTATGTTGCGAGAGAAAAAGCTATTAAGCTAAGTTTAATAATCACACCTTTAAATCATCTTTTCTTTATTATATTTGAATTTTTATAACTTATTTTCATGTAACAGAATTACAATATAATATTTAAAAACAGATAATTCAATTTCGGCACCAAAAAGATATTCGCCAAAAAAATTCGACAGATCTAGGATGTTTAATAAACAAACTCATCTCGAGATGGTACGAACCTACCCATTTTCGACATGGATTCGCTCTTTTCGCCCATGCGCATTTCTGTCCAGGTTCCTATCAAACGTGGTTCATCAGTAGTTCATTTTAATATTTTTATTTGAAATGTCAAGTCCGTTACCATGCAATGTAAGCGAATGGTGAAAATGGTCCATATATAAGCCTCATACTAATTAATACAAAAAGTTAATTATATGGTAGTGCTGAAAAGGTTTTTCCGGGCTATGGGGAGCGTTTTAGAATAAGATTTATCATTAACAATAAATTCACTATTAAGATAAATAGCTAAATTATGAAGAAAATCTAATTCAGATATACTATTGGCATTAAAGATAATTTTAGCATTTTGAAAATCAAAACTATGGCTGGAATCCAAAGAATGCTTGCCAACAAAAGATTTAGTAATTTCTTAATTAAATGACATAACAAAAGTGTTCTTTTAAGCGGATATCAAGAAACTAGAGAAACTAACTTTGAAAACTAAAAAAAATCTCGAAATTTGCTTAAATGAGCAGTCTTGTTGTGTCAGTAATCAAAAAATTTCTGAATCTTCTGTTGCCAAGCACTCTTGGGATTTTAGCCATATTTTTAATTTCAAAAAATGCTAAAATTATCTTTAATGTTAATAGTATCTCTAAATTAGATTTTCTTGAAAATTAAGCTGTTTATGTGGTTGAATTTTCCTCTGCCTTCGGCAGCGTACACTTGCTTCGGCTATGCCTGCTTTGGTCTAGAATGGCACGAACTTTGAATTAATGTTATATTTTTGAGGGGAAGGGGGAGGAGATTATTTCAAACGAGCATAGTGTTACTCTCCTAAAATCTTTGCAGGGTACGTATATTATTATTTTCATCTTAAAAAAAATACTTTATTGTATTATCTATAAGGCACGTGACGATGAACATTGATGAAATTCAAATTTTCATCATCTATGCTTAAACGTCCAAAATAAACTTATCTGGCATTCTAACAATTTAATGACGGCACTAAAAATTATCGGAGAATACTTTTAAATCAATTGTCCGAAACTTATCACAAAACGCAAAAAAGCAATACAAATTGCAAAAAACAACTAGAAAATCGTCAAAAATAAAAATTACTATACTAGGATAAATCCTTTAAACATCATTCTTTTTACAAATGTAGAAAAAAACATAGCATATCAAGAATAAACAGTAAAAAATACATAAAAATTTTGCGAAAAATTCAAATAACGTTAATTAAATTTCGTATATTTGTATAAACGACTAAAATAGAAGTATTTTTATAAATGGTGAAAATCTCCTTAAGGCATGAAAAAAAAAATGCAATTATATATCTGCGAGGACAAAATTTACTACATTGGGCTAAAAAATTGAAAATGGTTTCTTTTTATGAATGTAAAAAATCTCCATGAAATAAAATAATAAAAAAAAACTTTTAAAATAGCAATTAAAATATTCACGGTAAATTCAAAAATCGTTCAATGAATTATGAATAAAATTTATTAAAAGAGGACAAGATTTACTATATTGGTCTAAAAGATTGCAATAGGACTGCATTACTAATGGAAAAAAAACAATCGCAAAGTACGAAAAATCTCTAAAAATCGCATCAATAATTATACACTCATGTCCATAAATTAAGAACAACGCCAGTTCCAGGAAATACAGGTACGGGAACAAAACAAATGTGACTTATTCGTCAAGCCCATTTATTAAACAAAAGAAAAAGAACAAAAACGATGGTATATGCATGATAACATTAGTAAAATCTACAATTGTTGTTCCCTAGAGCAATTACAAAAGCACCCTCTTAAAAAAACTAAACATTATGTGGTTGGTATGACGATTAATAAATTGTATGTCTCCCAGACGATGAAATACAACTCATAGATGGCCTAGGCATGCTGAGTATCAAATTATCAAGCTGACCTTGAGGAAGATTACTACACTCAATAAGAAATGATCTCCGAAGTTCCGGCACACATGTATGAGGTGGTTGATGGGCTGCAACCCGTCGGCCAAGCATATCCCATACATACTCTATCGGATGTAAGTCAGGCGAAAATGCTGGCCAATCCGTACGGTTGATATCCTCAGCTTGAAGGTATTCATTTACGATGTTTGCTCGGTGAAAACGGGCGTTATTATCAATAAATTCTGAGCCCATGACACCCCTAAACAAACGTACATGTTGTTCCAGAATGATGTCCCGATAAATTTAGCCTGCCATGGTTCTGGTTTGAACATGTAGATCTGTTCTAAAGTCCAGTATAATTCCAACTTAAATTAGCAATCCTGCACCACCGTAATGATGTTGTTCAATGATGTTGTGTTGGCGGTACCGGGTGCCTGGCGTTCTCCATATGAAAGTCTGACGTGAATCAGACTGAAAACTAAATCTGGACTCCTCGAAAAACATTACACAAGCTCACTGTGACGATGTCCGAAATTGCATGTTCTTTACTCCAGACTAACCGCAGGCGACAGTGAGTTGCCGTGAGCGGAAAGCATCTAACAGGTCTGAGAACATATAGACCAATATTTCCCAAACGTCTGTACACGGTTTGCTTGGAACAGTTGTGCCCGTGGGTGAAGATAGCTGACGAGACAGATCTGATGATGGGCTCCGTCTGTTTATTTTCGCGGTTTCTGCCAAATAACGGTCTTCATTCGTGGTTGTAACTCGGGGACGACCTATACTGTAACGTCTACTGACATTTCCATCATCTTGGAAACGTTGCCAAAGTCTAGAGATTACTTTTGCCAATTCCAAGTTCCTTGGATACTTCCATCTGGGTACGACCACATTCCAGACGGCCGTTAATTTTTCCAAGTGAAATACCATCCACATGTGTCCTCTGTGTCATAACCAGAGCTGCTAGATCTTTCCAACTTAATGCTGGATTCTGTCGTAAGTTAACAAGCTGCGCCAGCTGGTGGGAGGGGAGCAAATGAATGCGCGGGTTTGATGTCATACATGCGCAGATGCTTATTATCTTCGCATCTCTTGCGCATATTTTCTGAAGTTTCACTCAATCATGACAGATTAATAAAATCTACGAGATTTATTGCAAAATATTTTTGTTACAGCTTGTTTCGATAAAATCATGTACATTTAAAAAAATAGTCACAAAATCATTTTACTTTCGGGAGAAAAAGTATTAATTAGTACTCATAAGTACCATATAATGCATTTCGTTGCATTATATGGTACGTATGGTTATTTCGTTGCATTAATGAGTGATCTTTCATTACATTAAAAACATAATTAAAATAGAACATATTTTAATCAGCGATATTCGTATCGCATAGTTAAATGATATTTCATCTTAGTATGTTTTATGAATATTTAGTCGTACTACACTTATTTATTTTATATTTATTTACAATATTTCAAACCTAAAACTTATTCTACGCAATGTTTTAAAGTAACATTTTATAGAAACAAAAAAGTTTTGTTGCCATTCACCCGAAAGAAACTGCAATCTACTTAATAATCCTCTAGTTATGCACCCCTGCCACTAGATGGCATATTCCTTGACCCCGCCTTTAATCTTGCGGACACCTCTTCCATAGGAGTTGGAACGCTTGAAATATATGCAGTTTTGGTCATAACTGCTCGGTTTTGGCATTGAGGTTCTTAGAAAATTCTTGTTAACAGTTTTACTTCTTTGCCACCGTTCCTTATATACGCCTCTGTCACATTTTTGTCATTGCGACGTAGGGGAGACCGGGGCACGTTGGCCATAGGGGTAGGTTGGCCAATTTCTTTAATTTTCAAACCAATCGCCAGATGTCGCCATAAGTCCTGAAACATGTTAGAAAACCTGTTCCCCTACCCTTCCACGAGTTTCAGTTCTCTTAACAAAAGCAGTTCATTTTTCACTTTCGTCGTTCTCGAGGCTAATTTTCGTTAGTGTGCAGAAAGTGTTAATGCTCTCAAGAGATACTTCACAAGAACAAAAGTGAGTAATATTTTGAAAGTTCAATTTATAACGATTCTGTTGATGTAACAATAAATATTAAACGTTGTTACGATATGTGTAGACTAGCAAAAGTATTTCAAGCATGGCGAGGTGGAAAGTTGGCCCACTTACGTTGGGGCACGTTGGCCCGGTCTTTCCCGGCTCACTGCAGCTATAAGCTATAGCCATTGGACCGCACAGTTTATGGCCCATTCAAAAATATGTTCATTCAGCCTGTGATGGTTTGGTGATAACTAATAGACGCTCAATGACCATCTACGATATTCCGGGGATTATGAAAACTGCCCTTTCCAATGCAATAAATCCAGTTAATATAACATCAGGTTTTCAGATAACTGGAATATGTTCTTTCAATAGGAATGTTTTTACCGACTCTGATTTCATGCCTTCGTATGTCATTGATAGACCAGAGCTTTCAAGCACGCACGGCAAAGCAACTGGTGAAGCTTCTAATAAAACCAGGTAAGTATGGGTAGGCCTATTTCTATAGATGTGCCTACCGCATCTTCTCTGTCTCCATGCAAGACAACTCCAACACCTGATGACATTAGACCATTCAAAAAGACAGAGCCAAGGAAGACAAATGCTTCGAATAGAATGAAGAGAACTTCTGCAGTCCTCACAGACACCCCTGTCAAATTAGTTCTTGAACAACAACAAAAGGCAACAGCAGAAAGAAATAGTACCAAAATTAAAAATGATATTAAAAGAAGAAATCAGACCAAAAACGCAAAGGAAAGCAATCTGTAAAAAAGATTTTGTTTCCTTTTGATCCCTCACAGCCTGGATGTAGTAGTCTGAACCGTCAAAAGAGGAAGAAGAAATTTATTAAAGAAAGTGACGATGAGGAAGACGAAGACACTATCTGCCTACGTTATCTGAAGGAGTTTAATCAAAGTATTCCTGGGGGAAAAATGGATCCAGTGCGTGAGTAAACGTTGGGTTCATGTGAAATGTGTTCGAAAAGAAGTTAATGGATTATATTTTGAATGCATTCACTGCAACGATCCCTCTGATTTGTAAACTTAATTTGCAAATATTATTTTTATATACATGCATTAAAGTTCCTATTCACTATTATGAATTCTATTTAATTTCTAAATAAACACAAAAAGAGCATTGCAGGCCAACGTGGCCCACTCAATTGGCCAACTTACCCCGTGAACGGGTACGTTGGCCCACATGACATCACACCATAACTAAATTCATAAAGTTCTTAAAATTGCATATTAACTAAAAGTAAGTCTTTTCCTCATTAGTTAAATGTACTAGGTATTGTAAAAAAATACTACATCTGAAAATAAACAAAATTTAGGTACTGAAAAAAATAACATAAAAAAATGGGCCAACGTGCCCCGGTCTCCCCTACTATTGGCGCCATCTGGTGGTTTTCTGAAATTTGCATATTAGTCTTGAAGATGTGTGTGATAATTCTGCAAGCGAAATTTTTACTTTAGAGTTTGATTTCCAAGTGATACTGAATTATCCTTAATTTATGGACATGAGTGTATTAAAAATAGTACCAGGTAGACCGAGCCTTGCTCGGTATTTTGTTAAATTCTTTTATTTAACACAGCATAGCTTTTGTATGTAAACATGTATCGATTGTAATCGATTTTTAACCTATATCCTGATATGCTAGAACTGTAAAATTTATATACAAAGGTGTATTTCTGATGAAATTGGAAGATTTTAGAATTTCCAGAACTTTATTAATAATTAATAAACTGCTTTTCGATCATTTCCGAATTAATCCGCTATAGGTGAAAATCTCAAAATTTTTCTGTAACTTGTACAACACTATAAGAATTGAAAAAAAAAAAAAAAAAAAAAGGTTTAATTAAGCGCCAATAAATGCTCGAAAAATATGCCAAATCTCTGTGAAACTGCAAAAATGAAACAATTTAAAGCCTTAAAAGTAGGAAATAAAATATTATACATGAAAAACATAGTATTAAAATACCGCTTTTGTAAATAATTTTTCTAATAAATTAGTTCTCTAGAGCTTTCTATCAAGAACTGAAAAAAAAGTAAGTTTTTCCTAATCGAGTTTACTGGACGTAGAGGTCTGCACGGGCCGGGCCGCGGCCCGAAGCCCGAGCCCGGCCCGGCCCGCCGGCCGGGTTCGGGCCGATTTCCAATAATAGCATTCGGGCCGGGCCGGGCCGGGCTCGGGCCTTAATTTTTTTGCTGGACGGGCCGGGCCTAACTTTTTTTTCCGTACGAAGCCGAGACTGATTCCATTCTTCCTAGTTTTCATGGACCAAAATAATCAGTTCCTATTTAATCTTCCTACATGAAAATCCTTTTCTCGACTTTTTATAAATCAGTAATTTTTGGCTTTGTCCAAAAATGTTTGAAAAAAAGGCATATACTTTTAAGCCGTCATTATTCTACAAATAAACATTAGAATTTATTCCTTTTAAAGAATCGTAGTTTATTAGGCGTTTTAAAATAGAATTAAGCACACACACCACACACACACACACAAAAAAAAAACATGATTATGACGGAATTTTCTTTTAAATTGAAAACTGAAAGTTTCTTTTAAAATGTTCATCCATGCAAAATGAATACAACAATACGGGAGAAAAAAATATATTAAACATTTACATCTGTTAAGAAGGGAATGTATTTTTTTTTTTTTTTTTTTTTTTTCGTTCCAAAGCGATTTCGTCTTTGGAAATTTTACCATATACCGCTTTTTCGATTTTTTGTCTCCATTACAGGGAATATGGATTAATAATACTAGTGATAACTGAAACATTTACATACAACAAACAAAGATTCATTTAAAAGCGTAAATATCGCAGCCTACAGCACTTCTGCATAAATGGAGATTATAAACATGAAAAAAAAAAAGACTAATATATTTTTTTTTCGGTCAGAACTCTAACATAAGATTAAAGATCAATGTTCTGTGGAAATTCACTTGAGCCGGGCCGAATTTTAAACTTTTTTCCGGACCGGGCCGAGCTCGGGCCGAAATTTTAACTGTCGGGCCGGGCCGGGTCGGGCCAATATTTTTTCTGCTCGGGCCGGGCCGGGCTCGGGCCGAAATTTTAACTTTCGGGCCGGGCCGGGTCGGGCCAATATTTTTTTCGTTCGGGCCGGGCCAGGCCCGGGCCGAAAGTTTAACTTTCGGGCCGGGCTCGGGCCTGGAAATATCGGCCCGTGCAGACCTCTAACTGGACGTACCGGTAACTTTCGAAAAAAAAAATCATGAAATAAAAACTTTGTATGGTATTTTAAAGATGATCATTGAATGCTCCTAAAAAATATTTTTAGAAAAACTATTTATATTTTTTAGCCTCCGTTTCTATATTTTTTCAGACAAAAATTAATCTGTCGTCTCTACAAAAGTAAATTAAGCTAACCATAAATCCATCCAAAAAACATAGCAGGTTATTATTGAACGGATAAATATTAAAAACATATTGAAATTTTTTAAACTTCTAAGCATTGCACATTTAAAATTTTTGCACCATTGTAAAAGGAAAAAAAGTACTTTTAAATGCAATTTGTTAAAAAAACAGTATCTTAATTTAACGTTGAGGCATTAATAAATTTGTAATTTTTAATGCCATTTTCATAATAGAGGCGAGTGAAGTTCTTCATTTCTATAGAAAAGCAAAGGAAAAATTTAATTAAAATTTTCCTAACTTGCTATGCCAAAAATATTGTCAGCAATAAAATGTGTTTGATTTTCTGTTTGATTTTGTTAATTAAGTAGTTTTTAGTTTATTTCAAACTTACTTTACAAAAGATATAACTCTTTCTTTACAAAAATGTATTTTAAATAATATTTGTACGACTTATTTTTTCTGCATTTTCTCCTATCAAAATATTTCACTTAAATGTTTGCTTCGAGATAAATCGAGGGTAAAAGCAATGTTTACTTACATTTGATACCACTGAAATCGCTAATACAAGAAACAAATGAAGTCATGTAAATCATTAAATACCTATTTTTTTTTTTCGGGTTTATTGAACGACGACATCGTATTTTGATGGATTTGTGTATTATTCCATAATGGTGAGATCATATACATAATTTCTCGTATATGCTCTCTAAGAATGGATCGTAAATGTGGAATACTTCAACGGATGCAAATGACGTTAGTTTATTCATAATATAAGTGTGTGTTTTAAGGCATAACACTGAAATATGTTTTGTACCAAACGGCGTACATTGACGTTCCTGGTCATGGATGCTAAGCAATTCTTAAAGCTTATCATGTATTTAACCTCCCCTTAAAAGTTTATCGCAATACTTTTGAGATACCCTGCATCTATGAATTTTCTTCGGTGGCGACACAAAATTTTGAAAACGCAGAGTTCTTGCTTCTTCGCTTGTATTCAAATTTTTTTAAAACAAACACAGAAAAGTGAAAATTACTATACGCAAAACATCAATCAGTTATGGATGATATATCTGTATATAAGGTTTATAGCCCGAGCAGAGTCGGAAGTGAAATATCAATGAAAATAATGTCGCATAGGTGCAAATGGATATATGTTTCACTTTTAAATACAAAGATGCTTGTTTACTTTTACCTATGGTATCATTTTTTCTGGAGGGTAATTCAAAATTAAGATTTTTTATTCCGAAGCTTTTGTTTGAGTACATAAAAAATATATCAACAAAAATATAGTCCTAAAAAGCGAGAAATGTCGATTGTCGTTAATAAAAATAAAAGTTTTTGCATGAATGCGATTGATTTAGTATCAAGCATATCTTACTATTAACCACGTTTTGTAAAAATTAAAATTATCATTCTTCAACAATTGTTGTCCAACTTAATTGTTGGTGCCAAATATAAATTATTTTGACATCGATATGGTAATTTTGCCAGATAATTCTTATACATATAAAATTGCTTTAATTTTCAGCCAAGGTGCACCGTCATGATATCAAATTCTAACGATGTTTATTACAATAAGTCCAATTTTATTTAGACAGTTAAGACAAATTTTATCTTAAATGAGACTTAGATAGGATTTATCTTAGGTCCGATGTAAGCACAGATGTCATATAAGGATCGGGTTTGGCGCGATTTGTTTTTTAACACCAATTGGCCGGAACCTTTTTTTGAATACCAGTTAATATACATTTTAATATTATTTTCTATAATTTTAAAAATGAAATAATAATAAATAAACTATAGTTTAACCCTTTTGGGTCTAGTGTACTACTATTTGTTCATAATCTTTCAACTAACATATTTTTCCAATATTTAGTAATTATTTTCAAAGAGCCTCCTATTCTATTTTATAGACTCCTGTTGAAAGCGTGCATTTAATTTTTTCACCAAAAAATAGCCCTACAAGTTCGGGAACACTCATCCAAAATGGAAGAAACTTCGAAAGCACGTCAAGTAGGTATTTTTGGGGGAATTTGCTCTCATTATTAATATTATAAATAATTAGAATTATTATTTGAAATTATTTTATTAAATAAATTATTGTCGTTAATGTTCGATGTAATTTTTGTAATCAAAACCGTACAAAAGTTATGATTTATCAATATTTGAATATGTGTACCTATTAGTCGTACAGTGGTCTTTAAAAAAATTAATTTTACTAAAATATGCACATTTTATTTATTAATTTTAGGAGTGAAATTTATAGTAATTTAAATTGAATATTTCTCATTCTTTTTGTCATATAATATTCTTATGTAATATTATTAAATCATAATTTGTAACTAGATTCATTAGATTTCACTTTAGCAGTTGAAAGTGTTGGCTTTCAAAAACCAAACTACAAACTCCGTGAAACGTGGTCATCCAAGTAAATCACTCACCGTGACTATTCCTTCTAAAAAAAGTTTAAACCATCACTCCGTCCAATTGAGGATGTAAGATATGATAATACTGCCCATATGACAGAGAGATAAGCAAGGTGCAACAAAAGTACAAATTAGGAGGATGTAACTTTAGAAAAACATCTTTTTCGGATAAAAGCAACGTCTACTCATGCTTCCATGACAGGAATTGTTTGAAAACTTTTCATACTAAATAAGAGAGGTCACCAAAATATGCCAACAAAGGATTTTTTTCAATTTTTACACCCTTTTTTCTGTTTAGAAATGTAAATTGAGTGTCAACTATTGCGAATTATATAATGCTAATCGCATATTTTTAAATATATTTTTTTTACATTTTTTATATTTTTTAAAAACTTCGACTTGAAATTGTACTACATTTATCTTTTTGAGAGCATTGTACTAATAATAGAATACCCATAAATTACAACTTATTCCTTGAAAGACCACTGTACTATTAATAGTACATAATGTAATTTTCTAAATAATTATAATATTTTAATAAAACTTAATTTTTGCCTCTCAGAACAATACTTTTTCATGTTTAAATCGAAAAAAAAAATTTTAGTACGTAAAAAAAATTACTTTTTACTTTTTACTTTTACTTTTAAAAAATGTTAGAATTTAAATATCTACCTCATTTGAAGTGTTTTTGTAATTGGAACTATATGTTTACGACCATCAATGTCTGAGAAAATAAAAGTCACCTATAGACAATATATTGCACCATGCATTCATAATAATGCTGCATATTAAAACCAATAACCAAGAAAATAATTACTTAAAAGTGAAAGCTATAGAATTAAAAAATCATTTTGTTCAACATTAAGAATTCATCTATCTATCTATATTAATAAAATAACAAATCGCTCTGTCTGTGTGTGTGTGTGTGTGTGTGTGTGTCTGCGATAGTTAGCGAAAACTACGGGACGTACGAAGCTCAAAATTTTTCTGAGAGTAGCCCAATATCTCTCCTGATGCACCTGACGCTCAGAATTTCAAAATTCTATTTATTAACAGAGTAATTAATTAAATTCCAAACCTCACTCTCATAAAAAATCGCTTTTTTTTTAGCTTTTTTCACTTTCATTCTCTTATGGTTGGTTGGTTGCATGAAATTTTCGCAGAAATAATTTTAAAAACTCTGACTGACCTTTAAAATTCATAGACTGGCAAACTGTCAGTTTAAATGAGGATTTTTTTTTATCACAGCTGCTGTATGCCATGGAGGAAAAATATAGGTGGTGGCGAAGTAAACCGAAAAAAAAGGTTTGCAATATGAAACCATTTATCGCTGAAATTTTAATGCCTCAAAATAAAGCACGAGGAAGGAATTTTGTATTAATAAGTCGAATTGGAAGAAATGAATTACAGCTGAAGCATATTTTACGAAGTAATAGTAATTTTTTAAATGGTTTTTTCTATTATATTATTTATTAAAATAAATGTTTGCTGTTAAAATAATTGAAATTGGAAAATTAAAAATAATTAAATGTCAAAACTAAATTAAATAAAATATTGAAAACATATGATTTGAAGTAAAAAATTGTATTACTAAAAGTTTTCTCTTTTTTTCAGAAATTTTTAATACTTTATGATGTAGATGAAAAATGTTTATGATTTAACAACATATTAATAATTCCATGTCAATATATAAAATATAGTGATGAAAAGATTCTTTTAAAATCATGCATGAACACTTTAATAATAATATTAATCTAAAATCTAGATTTCAGAGTGCAGACGATTTTAAGACATTAACGAAAGAATGTTGATTTTTCAAGCAAAGTCTTAAATGATGCTTCTATATTGATATTTCAAAGTCATATGATAAAAATAATCAAATAATTCTTGCCTATGATTGATCTAATTGTATCTTTCATGCATTCTGATCGTGTATTACAGGCAATAATGGCACAAAACGTTACTTTTTTCAATGAAATTTTAGTCATCTATTCAATGACAGTTTAAAAGGTAAAAAACAAAAACAAAAAAAATACTGGTTTAAACCAGTTTGAATTGATCGGAGTTTCAAAGCACATGGTTTTGTTGGTGCTTATTTGGACTTAATGTAGCGGATTTTAGAGTTACATTTTTTGCGTCACCCAAGACATTATACTGCCACTCTATTAATTTCTTTTTACTATATGGTTGTACGCATATTTTTGGCATTTCGAACATTAAAATGTATGAGTCATTAGCTGTGTTGCATTAAAAAATATTACACAACTCTTTTCTATGAGTTTATTTTTTTAATCATTGATTAATTTTAAATGTGTTCTATTCAATTTAAAATTGTAATATGGCTTTAATTTGTTTTTAAAACAAAAATAAAATATAGGTGTTTGGCGCATAATTGTTTGTATCCGCAAATGATTAATTCATCATAATAAATTATCAAATAGCAAAGTAAAGTATCTATCAGAAATAGCCATAAAAAGAATAGTAGCAAACCTGATTTTAACCTTAATGTTTAGACTAATTTAAACAGAACCCGATCCCAACCAGAAAAAAAAAACAGACCACACTCCGATCCGTGATGCACAAAATTTCCGTGAGTATAAACCCGACCCTGACCTAAAAATGCTGTTTGGAAAAAACTATGGATTTGATAACTGACCCGAACCAAATCTGAATCGAGCAAAAATGTTCAAGTGAAGCATAACCCAATTCAAACAAGGAAAAATAATTTTCGTGGGCATGAAACCTGACCCGAACCTAAATATTTCTTAAAAAAAGCCCGAAATATGGCTCGAACGAAATCTGAAACCGATAAAAATATTCCAGAGAACTATAACCCGATCCCAGCAAGACAAAATACTTTCCATGGTCATAAACCCAACTCAAACCTGAAAAACGGCGTTTGAAAAATCCTGAATTTTGACCCAAACCACATCTAAATCTGACCAAAGTATTCGAAAGAACCATAACCGGATTCGAGTAAGACAAAATAATTTCCGTGGACATGAACCCGATACGAACCTAAAACTCCCATTCAAAAAGATACCTGAAATTTGAATCTAACCAAATCTGAATCTGACAAAACTATTTCAAAGAAACGCAACCGGATCCAAACAAGACAAAATATTTTCATGGACATGAACACAATCCGAACCCAAAAAATTTCTTTGAAAAAATCGCGAATTGAACGAAATCTGAACTTGACAAAAATATTCCAGTGAAGCATGTCCTTATTCGAACAAGACAGAATTATTTCCGGGAACATGCAATAAGACCCGAACTCAACAGTTATATTTGAAGAAAAAACCCGAAATCTGAATTGAACCAAATTTGGACCTGACAAAAATATTCCAAAGAACTATAACCCAATCCAAGCAAGACGAAATAATTTCTATGGACATAAACCCAACTCGAACTTAAAAAATTCTATTTGAAAAAAACTGAAATTTGACCCAAACCACATCTAAATTCGACCAAAATATTCGAAAGAATCATAACTGGATTCGAGTATGACAAAATAATTTCCGTGGACATGAACGAGATCCGAACCTAAAAATTCTATTTGAAAAAATACCTGAAATTTGAATTGAACCAAATCGGAACCTGATAAAAAATATTCCAAAGAATCGTAACCGGATATGAATAAGACAAAAAATTTCCATTCACATGAACCGAATCTGAACCTAAAAAATTTCTTTGAAAAAATCACGAAATCTGAACTTGAAAAAAAAATATTCCAGTGAAGCATGTTCTTATTCGAACAAGGCAGCATAATTTCCTTGAACACGCAAGAAAACCTGAACCCAAAAATTCCATTTGAAGAAAAAGCCGAAATCTGAATTTAAACAAATCTGTTCCCGACAAAAATATTCCAAAGAACCATAACTGTATCCGAGCAAGGCAAAATAATTTCCATAAACATGAATACGATCCGAACATTAAAACTCAATATCAAAAAATACCTATAATCTGAACCGAACGAAATCTGAACCCGACAAAAATGTTCTAATGAATCATAACCAGATCTGAACAAGACAAAATAATTTCCATGGACATGAAACCAATATATGGTTTGGTAAATTTAGGTTTCAATTACACTACGGTAAGTCTTTGATTATATTTAATTTCCCGTTAGGTTACAGTTAGGTCACGGTTAAGTTAAAGTTAGGTTACAGTTAAATTGCATTTATGTTATCGTTAGAAAAAGGATATGTTACAATAAAGTGAAGGCTAGGTTACATTTATGTTATATTTAATTTACGGTAAGGTACGGTTAAGTCAAAGTTAGGTTACAGGCAAATTATGGTTACGGTACAAAAGTTTACGGTTAGGAATTTATCCATAGAGTGAACATTACGCATGATTTGTTTAAAAATAACACTTACCTTTGTTAAAATGGCTCTGAAATTATAATACTACATACCAACATTTTAGCTACGAGCGAATATCGATTTCATTCATGGTATAGTCGGATTTAAGAGCGATATAATTAGTTTGAAATTCAAAAATATTTCACTTGGGATTTCTATGTGAAAAAAATTGATTAGTTACGTAACTTAACAGTGATTTTTGATAAATATCAACACTTTAACACGAAAATCACGCAGTCGTTGGATACATATTCCCTCCCGCGTTTCTCATCGCTCATTTTGAGTATTTTTAGAGCTTAACGTTAGCTGTTTTTTAAACCGATTTTTCACACAGTCAGTGGCTAAGTATTTCAGACAATGCATTTCTGCATGTTTCGAGTTAATGATAAAATCATACAAATTTCAAGTTCGTTTAATATTGTTAATACGGACCCGGGCAACGCCGGGCGGGTCAGCTAGTATTTAAATATAAATATTTATAAAACAATTTTGATAACGCAAATTGCGTCATCAAGTGGGTATCTAGTTCATTTTTTACGTTATAGAAAATAGACAGTAAGAAATTATAAATTTTTTAAAAAAGCGTCTTTTTATATGTGTATCTAATTTGCAGACATTAATGAATATTGAATATGGATAATATTCCTGTGACGTCAGATAAGGTAAAATGACGATTTTTAAAACCTAGAACTGAAACTAAGAATAGATTCCACTTCTTCATAGATTATTAACTGGAAACAAAAATTTAACTTTTTATATTATTTTAAGTGAAAATGAAATTTTCTGAAATTGTCAGCATGATATAAGTACAATAAGTAGTATTCTTGTGACATCACAAAGGGTAAAATGGCAATTTCAGTACCCTCAAATTGAAATGAAGAACAGGGTCCATTCAAATGTTTCAGAATATAGGCAGTGTTTTTCTTTTTTCTGTTAGAGTATTTCTATCTTGAGTTGTAATCTAGCATGCTCTAATGAATACATTTCCGTGACAATTGAATCTACAATTTCGATATAATTTTCTAAAAAGATCCGAACATTTATAGAAAATACAGAAAAATTATTTTTTTCAGTATCTGTGATTTCATGGAAAAACTAAAAGTGACTTCATGAATGCAACATAAAGTAGCCAGTTTGGATTTTTTTTTTTAAAGGAAAAATACAATAAAAAAAATCTGAATTTATTTGACAAGATATCTTTCAATATTCTGCGAGATTTTAGCAATATTCGGTGAGATTTCTAGAAATATTCGGCCAACAAGCCTTCAGTATTCAGCAATTGAATATTTTGCAAAAAGATCAAATATGCCGATTATCGAATAGTGATAGGATATTCATCCCATCCATAATTTTGATGTTTAGTTGAAAATTTAATTTACATTACCTTTCAAAATTATTTATTAACCGAGCTTAAGATTTGATGCAATTCAAGATATACCATTCTATATTCACAATTTTTTTCTCGCAATCAACATCTAAAGAATATTTCTGCTGATTAAATATCCTTTATTAAATTAAAGTTTTAAAAAATGACATACGCGAAGTGGGAAGGGTAAATAAATGCTTTTCATTGACTACTTAGAAATTTTATTGGTTATCAAATATGTTAAAATTTTTGGAGTCATGCTTATAAAAACGTTTTACTGTATTTTTTATTTGAAAATGTATAAATCTATTTGAAAATTTAATACTTATATTATTTCTGTCTTGAATAATTCATGTTTTGACACATAAATCATAGCACTACAAAGGTAAATCAATTTAGGCATATTTATTCAATTTGTTTGATTTGTTTCAAGTAAAAGTAAATATTTTCAATGAAACATATATTCTTTCCTTTATTAAAGTATTGTGATTTTTAAGACATTCCTTAGCACAGTTATAAAATAAGATAGTTAATTACTATACTAAATGTATATAAAATAATTGAATGTAAAATTATTATTGTTTTTACTTTTTTCCGTCAAACTTCCATGGGATACAATGGAGAATCCGAAACCGAGGCACAATGAACCATAGTCCATTGTATCCCAGTTCTGAATCCAATATGATTTTATAATTTGCGTGTGAAAGGAGTAATAGTTTGCGTTGCTAAATAAGAGTAGTTTAATTTAGGTGAGTAAATTAATCTACAATTCATGTAGTCTACGTTTTTGAAATACTATGTTTACTACATGGTCAATCATCGTCGGACCCTTTCGATTTTACACGTTTTATCGCATAGCTAGATATATGTACTTCACGAATTCTTCTATAGGACTTCAGGATTATAAACAACACGTTTTAGCTCATATCTTTCAATGAAAATTTGATAACGAGAGCAATTAATGGACCAACAACAAATTGAAGAAAAAAGTGATATTTTGGATTATCAAGTAAAATAAAATGCATGAAAAGATCTGTCGCTGCAGCATATGGTTGTATGAATGTTGTACAACATTTTTGCTTATTAGTGCAAGAATAGCAAGTCTATTCAGGGAGTTATCATAACTTTTTTATCATGGCATTTTTTTGTTTGTTTATAGTTTTGTTTGTCATTTAACGCCATTTCAGAAAATTTGGAAAAATATAATATAAATAACATAGAGCAATTAAAATATAAATATATTAAATATTTAATGAAACATGAGCATTTGTGCAAAATAACTTTTACCTACGCATACGCGACTTTACAAAATACTCTTTTAGGTAGATTTCGTATGAAATACTACCTATTGCAATCGCACCAGTTTATATATATATATATATTAGGTAGATTTCGTATGAAATACTACCTATTGCAATCGCACCAGTTTATATATATATATATTAGGTAGATTTCGTATGAAACACTACCTATTGTAATCGCACCAGTTTATTATATCTATCTATCTATCTATCTATATATATCTATATATCTCACTTTTTTATGGACACGATAACATCTATAATTCTTCACCAATCTCCACCAAACTGGTACATAAAATCAAAGGGGATAAAATCTCGGGTAAGTTCGTTAATGGGCAAAATCGGACCAAGGGGGTCGGAATAGGGGGCGTTTTTGTGAAAACCGAAAAACCGCCATAACTTCTTTATTAAAGTAGATATCGAATCGGTTTAAAGTTTATATTACTTCTTAAAAATGGGCCAAAAGTTTATGCATGACAGATTTTTGATAAATTTAGAAGTGGGCTCAAGGGGCGAAAAAAACAGGGGTTTTGAGAGAAAAAAATTCATAACTTCGTCAATTTTCAAGATATCAAGTCCAACTAAATTTTTTTGTAAATGTTCTTAAAATTATCTAAAACTTTTTTATTTACAAGTTTTTGATAGGATCAACTTTTACCCATGAAAAAAATTAAAAACGAAAAGAAAAAGGGCGGTGAAAAAAGAGAAAAATCCATAACTCCGTCAATTTTTACGATATCAAAACTGATTAAATTTATTTTACAACTTCTCAAAAATATCTACAACTTTTATATTGACAAGTTTTTCATAGGAGCAATTCGTATAGCAAAAAGAAATTAAACAAAAATAGGAGTTGGAGAAAAAACGTCAAATCCAAACTGCTTATGTTCTGACTCATTTTTAAATTCATTTTTGATTTTAAACGCATCCAAATGGTAGATCCTCTTATTTAGAAACTGTATAAAGTGACGCACTGGTCAATTTTCTGATAAAGACAGAATATTATTCAAAAAAGTCTACCAAAAAGGGTATTTTGAACAGAATTTTCCGAAATCATCGTGATTGAAAATTTAAGGAAGTGTTCAAATAAGAAATTGCGTTTTTTTCTGACTCGTTTTAATATCCATTTTTGCTCTCAAACGCATCCAATTTACAGATCCTCTTACTTAGGAACTATATAATGTGAGGCATTGATCGGTTTTTTGATAAAGACAGAATATATTTCGAAAAAGGCTACCAAAAAGGGTATTTTGAACAGAATTTCCCGAAGTCTTCCTGATTTGAAAATTTAAGAAAGTTTTCACATAGCAAATTGAGTTTTTTATGACTCGTTTTAAAATCCATTTTCGCTCTCAAACGCATCCAATTTACAGATCCTCTTATTTAGGAACTATATACTGTGATGCATTGACCAGTGTTTTGATAAAGATAGAATATATTTTTAAAAATGCTGTCAAAGTGAGTATTTCGCACAAAATTTTCCGAAGCAATCATGATTAAAGAATTAAGGATGTATTCAAGCAACAAATCGGTTATTTTATGACTCATTTTTAAGTAAAATTTTTTTCTCAAATGCATTCAACTGACAGTTTCTTGTTATTTAGGAACTGTATAATGTACTGTTTTGGTCGATTTTTTGAAATAAATTCAGAATTTATTTCAAAATATGTTGTCAAAATGGGCATTTGAGCTGAATTTTTCTTAAGATGATTCTGATAAAACCAGTTTTTGCAGAAAAATGAAATTAAAAATTTTTCATAAACGGCCAAATAAAGTTATTAAACTGGGTTTATCTCTAATCATATATATATATATATATATTTGTTGAAATGCGCACTCTTCGAAATCTACCTCCGCCTATAGGCCCAGCCGACAGGGATTTTTTTTATAATTTGTAAGTCCACTCTCTAGAGCAATCTACATAGCTAGTCCAGTCGAAAAGCCTGAAAAGTCAAAGGTATCTCCGATAGGGTGAACTAAATTTTGGTTGCCTTAGAAAAAATTTGAAAGTCAACTCTATAGAGCAACTTATATAAAAAGTCAAGTTGAAAAGCCTGAAAATTCGTAAAGATATCAGACACAGAGAAACTGAATTTTGGTTGCCTTTGATCAGAAACCGGATCATGTGGGATTTTCTAAAAATTGACATTTTTACTTATCCATCATACGTAGTATAGGGTAAGTCTTGCAATCGTTTTGAAAATCGATTTTTTTTTTGACGGAATTACACGTTTCAGACGCTGGAGATTCCAAAAAACATATTTCTAGAAAAAAAAATTGCCGTCCGTCTGTCTGTCTGTATGCCTGTAAATGCTCTATCTCCCGAACAAATTGAGATAGAGACTTTAAATTTTGTATGTACTTAGTATGTAAGTATGGGACAATGCCTATTGAATATCAGAAACCTCGATTATCCGGAACTATTTTTTTCGAACTCTCGAAAAGTTCGTTCTGATGAAAGGTATATAAAAATATTCGAATTTTTTTATTTTAAGTAGTGGACATAAATGGCAATAAAATAACACAAATTTTGCATAAAAAACGAAGTCGATTGTATTGTTAGTTGCCGAGATATTTGTAATCCTGTTTTCGACATTCTTCGTTTTTTCATGACCCTGTATTTCATTCAAATTTCAATTCAAAGGTATATTTTAATTAGAAATGAGACACATAATCTGATGCAGCAAATTGTTAGTTAATATGATTATATTTTTGGAATTATAAGGATGTTTCTTTCACGCAATTCGGTACTACTTTAGTAGTTTGCCGTTTTATATATTTTGTCGAATTGGTTCATCAGCAAATCATTAATAGAGCATTACTATGAATATTAAAAGCATTTAAATATACATTTAAGCTTTGTTTTGGAATTACAATGCATTTTCTATACCGTTTACATTAGGGATGGGACGAATAGTGATTTGGCCGAATAGCCGAATACCGAATATTCGGCCAAATTTTAGGCCGAATACCGAATATTCGGCCGGCCGAATAGTAAAAAAAATTTTCCAATAAAGAAAATAAATTTTGATTACATATAATTTAAAAAATAGGAGCTCATTAATTATTACTCTTAAATGTGCTTTTAAATGTATTTTTGAATTTAAAACACTTATTTTAACACAAAAAAGTTATGAAATTGCATTATATTCTTTTATCTTAACCTTTTAAACGCCGCACTATGATCGAAAAGTAACACAAATTATTTATTGGTAAAAATCCCATTAAAACTCAAACATAAGCACTATGAGTAATTTTTTTTCTTGAAAAAATTTTTTGTGTATGATTTATAGCATGTTCCACAAATGGAACATTGGCGGGAAACACTTAATTTTTTCACATGTTTTTATAAAGTGTGATTAACAACATTTAAACTAAAATCTCTATTTTTGTGCACATTTTTTTCATGATTATATATAATGTATAGGCATTTTTTAGTAATAACACTATTTAAGCAGGTAAATAGCCGGGCTTCGCCCATCGAGCCTTCATTTTACTTGCGATTTCAGCAACTATTCCAGCAAAAATGCTCAAGACCCCACAAAGCTTTTAGAAAAAAACTTTCCCACTTGCTTAAATAATATATTATATAGATGATGGGCAGTACTCACTGTAGGAAAGCATCTTTATAATTACTAGCTAACCCGCCCGGCGTTGCCCGGGTCCGTATTAACAATATTAAACGAACTTGAAATTTGTATTATTTTATCATTAACTCGAAACTTGCAGAAATGCATTGTCAGAAATACGTGGCCACTGACTGTTGTTTTTTAAAAAGAACTAATCTATCGCTTCACCGGTAAAAAATATTAATTATTTTATCATATGTGTTTTAAATATCAATATAGAAAATTATTTTAACGTTTTGCTTGAAAATATAACATTCTTTTGTTAATATCTTAAAATCGTCTGCAGTCAGAAATCTATATTTTAGATTAATATTTACGAGTTGGCGCATTGCCAAGATTTGCTTCCTCTGGACCGAGTTGGCGCATTGCCAAGATTTGCTTTCCCCTGTGCCTCAATTATCCTCGGAATTCCTTTTATTTATAGAGATTTATGAAAATTAAAAAAAGAAATATATACAAAAAATGTAATGGAAAATAATAATAATAATAATGTCCGTACTACAATTTACAGCAAAATAATCAAATAAATCAAAATCTAAAAAAATACAAAAGAGAAAAAAATTTACCAAAAATTAAATATATATAGAGATAGATAGATAGATAGATTGTCCTTAATTTTTGTGTCCTACATTTGATCTATTATCCATGATAGTTAGAGAAGCATTTCCACGTAGTCTTTTTTTTACATTCAAAACATTTTTTTGTGTTCTTCTAGCATACAACACATTTTCTTTGTGTTGATGGTACAGATAATGTAATTAACAAATGTCAATAAATTCCTCTTCAGAATCATCTGCTAATTCATAAAAATTTTCTAGTGCCTCTTCTATTGTTCGAAATGGATTGAAAGAGACATCTGGTCTGTATGAGGTATTCTAAATGAAGGAAATCGCAGAGTAAAGTAAAATCATATGAATTACTTCTCACGCTTTTTTCCAGTCACTTCTTACATTATAGCTTATTTGAGTCATAAACAATGTCTAACTATCAACAAACAAACATGTTTTCCCTGTCAGTTATGAGTAATCCACTTCAGATGGGAGAACGAGTGTGGAAGAGAGAGAAAGGGGGAGGGGGAGGGTAAAGGGACAGGGTATGGAGGGGGGGGAAAATAAAGTATATCAATGTCATAACCATCTTTTGTCGACACTTACTAAACCACCTCGTATCCAGAAACTTTTATTCGAAACTTATATGCATTACAACCAAAAGACTTTATCATGTTAAAAAATATACCTTTACACGCCAATGTTCCATTTATGGAACATGCACATTTCTTATCTAAAATAAACAATAAAAATCAATCTTTTTTTTAATAACTTGTGTTCTACTAATAAAATGATTACTTTTAGTTGATCTCACTTAGTTATAAAAATATTTGTTAAATTTTGAATTTTCTATGAATTTTTGAATTTTGCCCAACAAAAAGTCTAAAAAAAGTCCTAATTTACGATTTTTTCCCTAAGACATGATTTATTTTATCAACGTAAAATCAACGCCAAAAAATCAAGTCATACTTTCTTTTCAAATACTAATTTTTACAGGGCAATAGGAATAAAAATTAATTTTTTGCAGAATTTTGAAGTTGATGTTCCACTTATGGAACATTGGCATGTAAAAGGTTAATGTAAATCAAATTGATTTTCAGTAAGTCTGAATGGTAAAATATTTCCATTAAAATATGAAGAACGTACTTCACTTTTACTATCAAATGATACTTTTATCCTTTCTTCTATCCAAAATTAATAATATTCTTAATCTCTCTCTCTTGGAACTCACAAGGAGATATTTTCTGAAATAATGAAGTAAATTTAATCATTTAGAGTTTGTGTCCCTAATAATAAGCAAATTCGTAAGAATGAGATTGCTCTGAAATCAGTTGCCAAGCTTTACATTACAAATTCCGTTATAGCAAAAGGTTATGCTTAAAGTAGAATGCATATGGTAACAAAATCTTTGATTTTTGAATTGGCACATACTATATTTAACATCAGTATTCCACTTATTCAACAAGCATTAAAAAGATAAACAGAAATTGATAACAACATGAATGAAGAAATATGTAAATTAAAAATATAGACATAATAATGTTGCATATTTAAGTCAGTAATTATGCAAATTATTTAAAAGTGAAAACTATAGAATAAAAAAAATATTTTGTTCAGAATTTAGAATTTATGTGTAGATACTTATTAAATCATCTTCATAAAGCAAGTTGTGTCATCTAATGCATATCTAGTTTGCCACCAGTTCTGTCTTCAGATGTACCGTTGTATTTGGAATAGTGATATTTGATATCTAATTTTGAAAATGAATCTTCGTTAATACACACTGTGAATGAATTCTTTCATTTCTTACTTTACAGAAAATAAGTTATGAATTTCATAAGAACTTTTTTCAGTTGTGCATGGAATTTGCAGACATTAATAAATATTCATGTGTTTTAGAATAAGGCAGTGTTTTTCTTTTTTTTTTTTTTTTTTTTCTATAAGTGTTTTTGTATCTTGAATAGTAATATATCATTCTCTAATGAAGTACATTAAATCTCCAACTTGGGCAGCATTTTCTAAAATATCACTAGCTTTTATAGGAAATACAGAAAGGCTGTGTATTTTTTAGCAATTGAGTAACTATATATTTTGTAAGTAAGAATGAGAATGACTTCATGAATGAAGTAGCAGTTTGAATTAGAGAAAAAAAATGCAAGAAATGAAATTCTTTAAATCTTAAATTTATTTGACAAGATATCTTTCACTATTTGGTGAGATTTTAGCAATATTCGGCCAGATATCTCTAAATATTCGGCTACAGGTATTCGGCCGAAGTATTCGGTCAACAAGCCTTAAATATTCGGCCAACCGAATATTCGGCAAAAGGGCCGAATAGGCCGAATACCGAATAGTGGCCGAATATTCGTCCCATCCCTAGTTTACATATGTTTTATTTTCATATATTATATTATGCATATCCATGATGGGTAAGTATATATAAGGTGGCTTCCATCGACTAGTTTAGAAATTGTCTCCCAACGAAGGAGTTTGTGTATTATTGGTGTCAAAGTCAATGAGTAGCTTTGTAGCAGATGCTTTGATTTTGAGATCTTTTTCTAATACAATAGGTTATTTTTTTAAGGGAGTGAAGGGAGGGGTTCCAAAAATATAAAACACCAATAAAAAAAAAAAAAAAAAAAAAAAAAAAAAAAAAAAAAAAAACTATCTGTGAAAAATGTCTCATAATCCAGCTACTTTTATAAAGCAGTTGAAATTCAGCTCACTCTATTGCTTATATTATTCTGAATTTTCAGAATATTTGACTTATCGTTCAATATCAGTTGTTATATAGAAATGGCTTCCGAACCATTGATATATATATACATATATGGTATGATTCGCGCATGCTCTGTTAAAAGTATTTCATATATCACCATATATTTCACATATTTTTATTATAACTGTTTTATACTGTCGAGTCTATTTTATCGAGTTTTCCAAAAGTGATGCTAAATTTGGTAAAAAACACAGCATGTTATAAACGAATAACTTGCAAAAATGTTTTGAGTTTTTCAAAGAAACCTTATATTTTCATGAATATGTATACCATTCTTACAAAAATGAACAAAAATATTTAATATGCTCATCATTTTTATGTTTTGAAGTTACAGATCATTTGATGCATTCTTTTTTGCAGGTTGATCTCAAGTATATATATATATATATATATACATATACATATATATATTTCCAATTTGTTGTTAGCCCGGTATTTGCCCACGTGATCAAATCTTCATTGAAAAAGAGGAGCTTAAACATATTCTTTATATTCCTGTAGTTCCAGAAGAATTCCTGACGTATTTCTGTAAACATGTGATAAAAAATGAAAATCAAAATGTCCGGTAATGTTGGGTTATACAATGTCTGTATTATAATTTCAATTTTTAAAACTAATCCAAATAAGAGACGAAAGATTAATAAAAAATTTTATTTATTCGTTTACTTATTTTAGCTTCTTTCTTATTTACTTTTTACAAATATTTTATCAGTTTTAAATTTCTACATTTTTTGAAACCTATAATCGTATTAAACTAGGACATAAAAAATTTCAGATACCTATTGGTTCGTACCTATATATATTATAGATAAATTATAGGTGTTAAATAAGAGACAAATAATTAAAAAATATGTAACACTGTTACAGAAAAACATTTTCACTGACAATGTAAAGTAGACATATGTTAGATTAAAAATTTTAAACTAGCATTTCAGTACTAACATATTATCATAGCATAGTTCTGATATTACAAAAGATAGATTTAACTTTATTCTCCAATATTACAGAAAAAGAATTTATATCAACTTTAACTATGCCAACAAACAAGTGAAAAAAAAACCTAGAGTAACAGACATATGTTCATTCAATAATACTGTCAATGAAAATGTCCTTGACAATGTCTAATTTCAAGCAGCATATGCGATCGTCAATAATCACTAGTTGAAAATCATATCATCTTTAGAATTGTCCCCTATATCAAAATCTTGTTTGCATATGGCTACAATTAAACGAACGAAATGTGCATCACCAATTCTGACTGATATATAAATGAAAATATTGAAGAAGAAATATAGAAGGTCCAATAAAATGATTGGAAAAAATGCAGTTTTCATTACAGTTTAAAATAATTTAAAAACAATGATAATTTCTGTTGTAGAAAAATATTCTAAAAATGAAAACCCGCCATTTGTTTCAATTCAAAAAGGGCAAAAATATGAATCACAAAGTTCAAAAGACTACCTGCATATAGTATTACAGAATATTATAATTAGGGAAGTATTTTAAAGCATAATACTAGTTTTGGCAACAAAATAAAAGTTGCCAATTATATTTTCTCAAATTTGTGACTTTTTAACAACAGAACACTGTCAACTTGAAAAAATTATAAGATCAATTTTTATTTCTTTTTTCATCACTATGAATAATATAATAATGTAGAAATATCTCTTTTTAAAATTTTTAAATCAATCATTTCTTTCCTGTTGCCACTCCTCTAACAAGGAGATTAATAATAATAATAATAATAATAATAATAATAATAAAGAGATAACCTGTATATTTTTGTTTTTATTTGCCGGGCCCCATTTTCAAATTTCGTTTACATATGCTGTTCCAGAGTAAAAAGAAGAAAATTCAAACATAAATTAATATTTAAAGTTTGTAAAAATAATAATATAAAATATAATATAGTTTGTAAAAATAATTTGTTTTTAAATAAATTTTAATTCATTTAATTTTTAATTTAGTAGAAATATTTCTCGAACAAGATGCAAATGTAGTCCTTCCATTTCATATTTTCCTGAAGACGCCCGCAGAAGACGGCGCGAAACGTTGAAAATTTTATTTTATTTTAATATGTACTAATGTATATTAAAATTCCTGTTTTGTGCACCACTGAGCAATGTGTTATTATTATTTAAAGTTTGATTTGAGCTAGGCATTAGCTAAAGAAGATTATATTGAACATTTGTAACATGAAAAATTAAAAAAAATCAATAAAATTTTTTGAGATATAAATCTTTAAAATTTTGATTCTAAGCAAAAATGCCTGTCCCATTCCAATTTTTATGTTTTTAACTGTTTTTTTTTTTTTTTTTTTTTTTTTTTTTTTTTTTTTTTGGCTAACTTTTTTAAATAAAAAGGTTTAATTATTTTAAAATATGAACTGGTAGCGTTATGAAAAAAATATTACAAAGGATATTTTCTTTAAGAAATTACCAGAAATCTTTTGTCCCTCACTTTTTGTCAAGTCCGTTACCTTGTGATTATTTTAGTCAAAATAGGTTTCGAATGCCACCTAAAGTTAGCAGCAAATATTCGGCGATATAGTAAAACTATTCACGCAACTACTACTTGCCATTTTTTACTCTTCAATTGTGAAACAATGTAATAGTGGCAAGAATAAGCTTTTATCAAGGTTGGTATTTTTTTTTTTTTTTCACTGTCAAGTCTGTTACCGTACCGTACTAGTTGATTTCAAATAGTTTTAATTGAAATGTCAAGTACGTTATCATGAAATGTAAGCGATGAAATGTAAGCTGCTAAGTAAGTTTGCTAAATAGTTTTAGAAGGTATGTGTATTATTATCTAAGGTAGAAAATATACAAGCTAGTTCATTTTAATAGTTTTTTAGTTTTATTTGAAATATCAAATCCGTTACTTGTCAAGTCCGTTACCATGAAATGTAAGCGAATGGTGAAAATGGCCATGCCAATAAAAATTAAGATGCTTCGCTATATAAATGCATTTTTCAAATCGACTTTATTCTAAACATTAAATGAACATTTTTCATTTGAATGCATGTAAAAATTTTAATAAAATGTGTGTTTAAATGTACCAGTATCTTCATTTGAATATCTTTGAAGTAAAAAAAAAAAATCTATTTTAATACAGATGTTCGAATTTCAAGAAAGCAATTTGGGAAAATTTTAAAATAAAAGAAATTGTTTGTTGGATATGACGTCAATTTTGTAAATATGACATAAAACAAATTTTAAAAACCGGTTGCTGCAATTTATTTCCTATTTTTTTGTAATTCGATACCTTTAGATATATCATTTAGATAAATGTTTTAATATTTTAATTGCAGTCATAACGATCTACGATTTATATCAAAAACGATTACATGAAATGGTTTATATTAAACAGACATCTAAACATATCTGTAATTTTTTAAATTAGATTTCTTTTTTAAACGAAATTTTTTGACTGAACACTTTTGGAAATTGATGTCATTTTCATGTTTATCGCTATTTTCTATTATCGCTCTATATTGCTCTATATTATCGCTCTATATCGAAGGATTTCTATTTTATGAAGATAAATATGAGTTCGTGTTTAAAAATTACCGGGTATAAATTTTCGGATACCTATGTTTCAAAGATACCTGATATACTAACACTTAGCAGAATATAAATAAATATCGTATTTAATTGGAAACATGAATATACATTTCACCTTTGGTAAATTTTTTAGCAATTTTTTTCCTTTTTAACAGTTATATCAAAAAGCATTTTTAGTATTTTCTTTTTAGCAATCAATTAATCTTAAATATTTTCACTATATTGCACTTATTTATCTCAGTAACACATTTCGTCCATTACGGTGATCGGTTTTCCGAACAAATCTTTAATTATAGGAAGTATATCAATGAATTTGATCTTTCATTTTGACCCCTTAACGCGCAGTGTTGCCGGGTCGGCAACACCTAAAGTTCCCCCTGTTTAGAGACACAAAAACTCCGTGAATATTTCAAAAACTACTCTAATGGCTACTTATATCTTACTTATGAGCTCTAGATGGCAACACTACAGATATCAAACTCTACTGTTTTTAAATAATAGGTAAAATGTTTTACTGTAATACGCGCTTCACAGCAATGTTCTTCTCACTGCGCTTATCAATGCTTTACTTATGGGAGGTTTCCACTTCGGCAACAGCTGTATAATTAAAATGGTTAGTGCAATCTTTACAAAACAATACCTGTGTACTCCTCTAGGTCTAAATAGATTGCCTATTTTTTTTTTCCTTTAAATTCCAACTTTAAAGAGTAGTGCGCCGGAAAGGGTTAAAGCAATATGGATCTTTATCTCCAATCACCTTTCATATGGTTGAAAACGCAAATGTCACTTCGCTGTTATATTTTTTTATTTGTAAGAAAAATTTCGGCTGTTAAAGACCAAATTTTTTTAGTTGATCATTTACAGTAGGATTTGGTTTAAGAATGATAGTCCGATATGCAGTATACTAAAACTATCCCTCAAAAATTATAAACTTTTATAAAAGGCTAATCATTCAAAATTGGCTTCATCTGATTATAGAACGTTTCAGCTAATTCTATAACAATGCATGTAGAACAAAAAGTCATATACTAAAACCATTACAAAAAATTGAATTCAAAATTGCAAAGGAAATTCCATCAAAATTTATCCAGTAGAGCTTTAAAAAAAGACTAATTTTTTATAATCGTGCTCACTTTATTCCATAATTTTATAACAAAGTGATGTAAATCTATATTGCTATACTAGCTGACAAACCCGGCGCTTGTTATAATAATCTTAAACAAAAATCAAGTTTGTATGATTTTATATATTTTAAGTTAGCTTAGCTTTGGGGATTTTTTTTGACTGTTACAGTATCTAGTGTGTTCCCACTGTGCTCTTTCCAAACGAACTTATAGGATGTGGATCCTCATAACTTAAAGCAACATGGAAGTACTCCACATGTGTTGGAGACAATTAAAAGAAAGTCTGAGAAATATTTTTGTTTTTCATGTAGTAGCTTAAGGACCTAAGAAGTTAAGAAAAGAAAAGCCCGTGAATCGGAACATTTTTAAGAGAGTTATAAGAAAGTACTGAAGGGGGACCAACTAAGTTGGACCCTAACATTAAAACATGTTAAAGGCTTTAGTTCTCAGAAATTTAGATCTTCATTTATTTACAAATTTAACTTTTTCAAAAAAATGTATAACCGACTCCAAAAAAAAAAAAAAAAAAAGCGCTAAAAAGAATTAAATAATTCTATAAAATTCTCTAATGACAAATCGTTATCCAATAACCACACATTGACTATCATGTACCGGTATAAAACGGTTAAATTTAATATATAGAATTTAATATCCACCAAACATAGGTTTTCCAGAGAATATTTTTTACAAGAGATTAATTTACATATTTTTGATTTAATTTTTGAATATATACATATAAAAAGTAAGGAATTACTTTTTGAAGTTGGTGTCAAACAATCATAATCAATAATGATTTCCTCATTTTATTTATGGCACTAGACATAATATATCCAGAATTCGTAGTATATTTAAGATAGTTTGGCACCAACTTCAAAAAGTAATTCCTTACTTTTTATATGTATATATTCAAAAATTAACCTTCCGTCTACCAGACAAAACACCCATTTATCTACGGCAACACCTAATTTTAATTCCAAACTTGCAAACGGCACCAGTAATATTTTAATATAATTTTGCTTTTGCAATGAAAGCTTAAATTAAGGAATTCGTAATATCTAGACAAGTCCTTTATAAATTCCGGTGTCAATCGACAATTTCTCATTTTACCATTGACACCAGAAATATTGCTGTCGGGTCCAAAGGACCCGTCTGGTAGACGGAAGGTTAAATCAAAAATATGTAAATTATTCTCTTGTAAAAAATATTCTCTGGAAAACCTATGTTTGGTGGATATTAAATTCTATATATTAAATTTAACCGTTTTATACAGGTACATGATAGTCAATGTGTGGTTATTGGATAACGATTTGTCATTAGAGAATTTTATAGAATTATTTAATTCTTTTTAGAGCTTTTTTTTGGAGTCGGTTATACATTTTTTTGAAAAAGTTAAATTTATTTTGCTACTTTTAAGTTATTTATACCGTAATACATAATTATGTGTACTGACATATGATGGCTCTTTGCAACGCATTACTAATGAACGCACTTTGCTGAGTTCTGATGTATTCGCTTTACTCGTCACTGTTTGATGGTCAACTTTTCAAAAGACACTTACAATATCGATTAGTATCGTTGTGAATCTTTAGGTTTTCTGGATGTGGTAACTTCTTCAGATCTGGCACGACGAAAAGCTACCGCATTCATGAAATCTTAAAGTCAACATCTAATCGTACGGACATCGGAAGTGGTTATCGAAAGGTGACAATGCCTCAAGTAAAGTGTCCTTACACATAAGCGCGCGGCAAAGCGCTTCCATATATGAGTAAACAGCAAAATGACTCCATGTATCAATGAATAGTAAAATGCTTTTGTAGTGTAGTCAAAAGTATTCCCCCTTCAGTCAGAAAAAGCAAAAAGAAAGATTTTAACAAAAATCGCTCTATGATTCAATAGGTAAACAACAACAATCTAATTCCTATAAATGCAGTAAAGGCATCGGAAATGATTCAACGAGGAATCCGAAAATCATAATCTGTACTTGGCTGCCTCTATAAGAGAGTGACAGCATTCGATGCCCAAATACTTTTTTCCCGGACGCTTTTGTCCCAACTAAAAATTTGAAACTCACGCTATCGCTTTTATGGAAAGTGATTATTTCAGCCTATCATGGAGCATTCTCATGGGTCAAAAGACAAATATTTTATAAAAGCGGGGGAGTGACGATGCAGCAAAAGGGTAAAATTTTTTACAGTGTATATATGAGATATTCCATAAAAGGGATGGAATGATGATACAGCAAAAGTTAAATTTTTAACAATGTATCGCAATGTTAGGCATTTTCTATTATAAAATTTGATGATGATTTCCTGGTAGAATTCGATTGTACGCCGAATGATCCTTTATTTCTACACAGACATAAATACATAGGCCATATTATTTTACAAATTCGTGGACATACAAGGACAAGATAGCACAAGGAAATATTACGACACAAGAAAAGTACAACCGGGAGCTACACATAAAGAGTGTGTGCAACGGAGCCAGTGGGATTCGAACCCACAATCTCCTACGCTCTCAAGAGATTAGCAGCGTGGTGTCTTAACCACTCGGCCACAAGGACCCCCTTGATGACTCATTTTTGTCCAGAATCTTTTCAATCAATCGTATACTGTGCTCCATGTGTCGTCATATTCACATCGAGGAATCCTACATGAACAAAATCTGAAATCATTCTGGTGTCTAATCCGGTAACCAAATCTGAATCTAAAGTTAATTTTGCTACACATATCTATGCACTTTATTTTGCATTGATATGTAGAGATAATTTTTTCTTCCGGAGCAAAATATATACTAAAGGATTTTCATCTTTTCAACAACCTAAGGATGTCGATTGGTATCGATGTCTATTTTCGCTTTAGTGGATGCGAGAACTTGTCCATTTAAGCTTTAACATTTCGGAAATTTATCGCATCCAGCAAACTTTAAGGCCGCACACTAGGCACAGAAAAAGACCCGGATGATAATGTGAAGTCTATGGGAGGCGTTCTTTTCAAATATCTCGTTCAAATTTTAAAGTTTTTACGTGATTTTTTTTGCATAGGATAGCTGAGAATATTCCACAACCGACCTAGTTCTTACTTTTTCAATTTTGGTTTAAGATTTTTTTAAAAAAATTATTTTAAATTTCAAAACCGATTTAAACGGTTCTGAAATCATTATATAAAACATACATAGGCAAAATCGAAGACGTAAAAACTAGGCCGGTTGTAGATCATCCTCGGCTATCCTATGTAAAAAAAAAAAAAAAAAAAAAAAAAAAAAATCATGGTAATATATTAAAAGATATTTGAAAAGACTACACCATAGTCTTTACACTAACATCCGGGTCTTTTTCTGATACTAGTGTAGTGCCTTAAGGTCCACATTGAAATCTGCAGACTTCGTAAATGGGCATTGAAAAGCTGACAATCCATCAGTACACGTTAAAATTATTGTGAAAAATTACCTTTGTTTTTAAAGACTATCTATTTTCTGACTACCCTCATAGCATGCATGTTCACAGTGACGTCACAATGACGTCACTGTGAGTCACTTTGGTCACATCACATCTGTGACGAAAATGCCACCACTCAGTGACGTCACAATGTGACTTAGATGTGACTTTCTAAAAAAATTTTCACAGTTCGTCACAATGTTAATGTCAAAGTAGTCACAAATGACACACTTTTCACAAATTGGTCACATTGTGACGTCACAAAAAAGCTCTAACGACTTCACATTTTAGTCACTGTGACTTCACATCGACGTCACGTGACGTCACATCGACAATCGATGGTCACAAAGTTACAATGTGACTTCACAACGACGTTGCAGTGACGTCGCCATGTCTTACGGGTAATGAGAGCGATCTAAAAACGTCTATGGAGCGTTTTCATTGGTCAGAAAATAGATAGTCTTTAAAAGTAGAGGTATTTTTTCAAGATATTTTAAACAGGGTACACTGTTAAAAATTTGACCCCTTTGCTGCATCGTCCCTCCACCGCTAATATAGAAAACGGTTACTCCAGCCTATTATGGAGCATTCTCATGGATCAAAAGTGAAATATTCTATAAAAGCGGAGTAGTGACGATGCAGCAAAAGGGTCAGATTTTTTACAGTTTAAAGTACGTGTACACAATCAGACTGCTTCAAGTTGCTTCTATGATTTAATGCATAGCAAAGTAATTCTAAATGTTCGTATGTATTAAAATACTCTTTTCAGTCATAAAAACTAAAAAGGAAGATATTATCAAAATCACACCATGATTCAACATACGTCTATATGAAAGTAGCAATATTTGAAGTTAAGAATATTCTTTGATAAACGCGGTTTTCCAAAGTACAGAAAATTTAAGAATTTTTATTCCAGAACTTGGAGGTAGTCGCCTGAACGAGTTTGTTTTATGGGTGAAAGAAGTTAACTAGCTTAACTTTAATGGTAAGCTTATCAAAATTTTTCGTCATTTATATTTGTCCAAATGTAAATCTAGCACATAGCAATGTACTTTAATTACTTTGTGAATCCGGCATAACAAGCACCCTGATACACAGATACTCTTGCTTTAACGTGTAAGGCTCTTTAGAGATGAATTTTCAGCTTTTCTATACCTAATTCTCATGTCTGGATCGATGTGGATCTTTCACTTTGGTGGATACGAGAATTGTTCCAACTAAGATTTCGTACTTTGAAAAAAAACTAGCATCTCTTCAACAGTGGTTAGGATCCAGAAGGATTATTCGCTGTTAAGCAAAACAAGATTGACCAATCATAAGCCTTCATTTTTGAGAACTTTTCATTGTTCGAAGGAGAGAGTCTGGAATACATGGAGTGAAAATCTGCTATCGACACTGTAAAAAATTTGACCCTTTTGCTGCATCGTTACTCCATCGCTTTTATAGAATTTCTTTGTTTTGACAAATGAGAATGCTCCATAATAGAGCGAAGTAATCGTTTCCTATAAAAGCGATGGAGTGACGATGCAGCAAAAGGGTTAATTTTTTTTTAATGCAAGCAGTGCTGAAAATTTGTATCCTTTAAATATGCAACGATGCTACTGAATTTCAAAGTGTCGATCACAGCGACATCTGCGGCATTTTCGTGATACATTATCTAGACTAGCAATAATTCTTGCATTTTTAGAAAATGTCCTGCAGATGTCGCTTCTATCTTTAAATTTCATTAGCATTGTTGCACATTTAAAGAATAGAACATTTTAGCGCTTTTTTTAATGTTCGTATTCACCACCTACCTCAACCTAGAAAACCTCGGTTGATTGCTCAAATGAAATTCACAATAACATTTGATTGGACATTATCAAGAAGACATCCAATCAGGATTAGAGGCGAACACTTTTTGAGCATTCGTCCGAGGTTTTCGGTATAACTTGGGGTTGAAGTAGTTGGTGAATAAGAGCGTTAGTGTTACAGAGGGCGTGTTCAGCACAATTTACCAGTTACTTACCGACCACTTACCGATTGTAGACAAGTACGAAATGAAAATCAAAGCGAAGTGTGAACGTCAACTACAATTCAACAGAATAGTTCTTATTGATGCCACAATTTGCTTTCGTACTGCCCTATAATCGGTCGGTAACATTGGTTACTTTTGTAAGTTGCTCTGAAAAGGCCTTAGATAGCCGATTTCCACACTATATCTCCTAGATGCTATATTTCCGGTTTCTTGCATAAGAGAAATTGTCCGGAATCCAGGTAGAATTTGCGCTGTTATCGAAACCAGATTAACGAATCAGAAGCCCGAATTTTAGCAAATTTTTAAATGTTTTATATAAATTTTCTTGTTAATAAATCGCGTTTCGCAAACAGCGCAAAATTTATGTGAATCCTGGCCCTCGTCCAGTTAGGATTTTACACTTTGAACACTTAAAAATTTGAAAATTTTACTTTATCGTCTACCTATTGCTTTTATAGAAAATGATTACTTCATTGTATTATGGTGAATTCTCATCGGTCAAAATAGAGATATTAAATAAAAGCGGTGGAGTGACGATGCAGCAAAAACTTCAAACTTTTAAAAGTGAAAAGATCGTGTGTCTATGTAAGTGTAACATAAAAGCATGCAAAAGAAACACTTCTAATTGGTCGATTGCTTCAAAATGAATTTGAAATTTAAAGTTTTTATTTTTAAAAAGTTCTAATTATGAGATTTTTATGAAATTCGAATGGGACCACATGGGCCTCATATGCTTTCAAACAAAAAAAGAATTATCAAAATCGGTTCATATTTGCAAAAGTTATGCGTGAACAACAAATACATACAGGTCGAAATCATAACCTCCTCTTTGAAGTCGGTTGAAAACTATGTATAGGTATGAATTAATCATTAGAATGAAATTTTAAAGAAATGCACAAAAAATGAAAGGAAATGCTTAGAACAGAGCCTTAATGTGCCAGTAAAAAGATGTGATGAAAAATTCATGCTACACACACACACACACACAAAAAAAAAAAAAAAAAAAAAAAAAGAAGAAGAAGAAAACAAGAAATTCCCGGATCTAGCCGCAATGTTATTCTAGGGTACCCCAGGCTTTTAAGTGGAATGTAGCAACGTTAAAATAATTATATGGTAAAAGGTGCACCAAAAATGAAGATCGGGTTAAGAGAGTCCAATTAACAACATTGCAAAAACTTCATGTAGCCAGGTATTTTCAAGGAGCCAGTGACTTAACTGGCCTGTAGTTGAGTATAAAGATATTTTTTAGTAGTTTTAAAAATAACAAGGCAGAACCCGTCGAGTTTCGACGAAAGAAAATCTTTAAGAAAGAACTGTTTTATTGATTCATAATAAATTTACAAAATTAGTTACAATAAAAAATACCTCTTATATTGGTCAGTCTAATTCTCAAACAAATATTATTTTAAGCTAAAATTAACAAAATACTACAAAATTCAATTATCCAAATTATTAAACATAATAAAACTGAAATTAACCGGATTTTATAACAGACGATAATTTTAAAATAGTATACGCATTTTAATTTCTTTTTTTCTTTCTATTTTCAGAGATAATATAGTGACTCTGATGCCACAATCACAAAATTGCTACTAAAAACTATAAAAATCAATATCTTATAGATAAATTGAGATACAGCTTTGAAACAAATTGCATTTAAAAGTAAATTTTTTTTCTCTATACGACGGTGCAAAAATTTAAAATATACGATGTTTAGAATTGTAAAATTTGTATTACGAAAATTGCAAAATCGAAATTGCCGAGGAAAGTGTTGCCATTCGCAAAATGACGTATGCGTTACGCACAGATACGTTTGGCCTTTATAATATAGATATAAGGATTAAAGTGATTATTTTTACAAATTGGTGGTAGCTAAAGTCTAAAAAAAAATTTGTCGCTCATGTAGTGGCTGGAAAATCTAAAAATTTGTTAGAAAAAAAAAAAAAAAGTTAGTGGCTTAGACTATTTTTAAGGAAACTATAATAAAGGGTACGAAACGAGCCAACTGATAGTTGAAAGCAGGGTCTGAACATGGAAACATGTTAAAATATCTTAGTACTTAACGGTTTATATCTACAATTAGTCAAAGCTAAGCGTAGGATATAAATTATTCATTAGAATAATATTTTAAAGAAATGCATAAAATTTGAGATAATGCTTTAAAAAAGGCTTTAGGGCTCCATTAAAAATATGAGAGTGTTTTTCCTGGAAGAAAAGTCCAAAACTAAACTTTAAATTATGCACCGAAAAGGTGAGAAAATGAGTGAGTGAAATATTCATGGCAAATAAAAAATTCAAGGGCCCTGAATGGGCCTTATGGGACCATGGGGCCCAGAATCTTAATTGGAATGTAAGATCGTGAGAGTAACTAAATGAAAAAAATGGTTCAAAAATGAAGATTAGATTAAGAGGGAGCAATTTAATAACAGTTTATGGTGCAAAAACTTTACGAGACTCTATACCAGGCCTCAAGGGGCCAGTGACTTATTTGACATGCAATTCGATATAAGAACTTATACAGCTCATATTCAAAATATTAGAATAATTGAGAAAAAGTAATAAGAAAAAATTATTTGTCATTTATTTATTTTTTATACTAAGTAAATGCAATTAAATTTCTTATAAATTAAATCTGGAATGTTTAGATAAGATTTTAACATTTATAAAATATAAAATACAGCACAATAAATTAGGTATACAGCTTCCTTAAACACACCAGAATATTAGAATAAAATTTAGATTGGTTCAAAATATTAGAATATTTTATTTTACGCAACAATATTACCTTATGAATATGAAGTAAATGGTAGTTAATATTTTGTAGCATCCCCTTTAGCTTTCATAACAGCGTACAATCGATCTTGCATACTATATACAAGGTGTTTACAAATATTCCTATCAATATTAGCCCAAATAGACTGTATACGTTCCACTAACTCAGTTTTACTTGAAGGAGGATTTTCTTGAAGTTTTTTCTTCATTATACACCATAAGTTTTCGATGGGATTAAGATCTGGTGAATTTGGTGGCCAAGGAAGTACCTTAATGTTGCGTTGGCGGAACCAATTCTTAGTTGACACCGAGGTATGCGGGGACGCTAAATCTTATTGAAAGATGAAATCATCTTCAAATAAATCTTCTGATGATGGAATCATGTAATATTCTAAAATTTCTTGATATATCAGAGAGTTAACCTTTTCGTAGACGATGCATAACTTTCCAGGTCCTTCTGCACTCATACAACCCCAAACCATGACACTAGCAGCAAATTTTACGGAACGTTTAAGGCATTCTTTATCAAATGCTTCTTGCTTCATTCTCCAAACTCGAATACCTTGATTACCATATGAAACACAAAACATACTTTCATCACTAAATAATATATTTTTCCAATCTTCATTGCTCCATAAACGTCTTGATTTACACCAATTCAATCTTATACGCTTTTGTCTTGCAGTCATGAGAGGTTTTGTTTTCGGTACACGAGATTCAAATTTAAATTTATGGAGACGTTTTAATGTTGTCGATGTAAAAACTTCAACTCCTTCTTCTTTCCATTTTCGGTGCAAGAATCGCACACTTTTAAAACGGTTTTTCTTAACTGTACGCTTCAGTTTCCTGTCATCTCTAGCAGATGTTTTTGGTTTTCGGCCACCATTTCGGCGATTATTTTGAAATTTTCCAATTTTTGAATATTGTGTTAGTATTTTACTAACGCTCGATTTCGAACAATGTAAATAATTCGCTATAAAACATTGATTTTTACCGTGCCGATACAAATCAACCATACGAAGTTTAGTAGATTCAGGAATATCACTCACACGGCCCATTTTAAGACGAAAAAGAAACAAACTGCAAAAAAGAATACTGATTTTAAATAAAATAGTCTGAATTTAATCAATGATGCCACCAGTTAAGAATTGGTAATAATTAAAGGAGAATTAATGTGAAATATTCTAATATTTTGAACCACTTGAATAAATATTCTAATATTTTGACTTTTCAAAATAATTTTTTTTGCAATTAATCTTTTCAAAAATGATATTAAATTTAAGATAACAAGTAAGTTTAATCAACAATAAGTTCTTAATAAAAATATCGTTTGCATATTTTCATTAAAAGACATTAAATTACCAAACAATATTTTCAATTTCTAAAAAAAAGGTAATTATTCTAATATTTTGAATATGAGCTGTAGTAGTTATTTAAGTAATGACAGGAAGTTAAACTGTGTCAAAAAATTGAAAGCAATTTAGATCATTTTTAAAGAATCTGCATCAATTTTAATTTATAAAATAAATAGATCAGATAAATCACATAAATCAGATTTTCTTCAAATGCCACCTTTGGTGGATTTGCTATTGAATAGTCAGGGAAATCATATAATTTTCTGTCATACTGACAAAAGAAAACGCGCATTCTGATATTAAAACTCAGAGATTTTGTTATGGTTGCGGAACATGTTTTTCGAATGCCGTTTTATTGATTTGTACACAAGAATGTTCAAATCTCAATTATAGTGATTGTCGTATTATTTCCTTTCAATTTACTTTATTCGGAAACCCCTTATAATTGGCACGGGTAGTTCTGCAAGTACTTCACAAATGTATTTTTTAAAGTTTACTTGCGATCCGTAGATCCCCAAGATGTGGACCATTGTACCTCAGTTTTGGGGTATACTGGTCTACTTCGTTACTTGCTATTTAAATAAGTTGGAAATTGCACGTGAAGCGTAGCAAATGAGGTGCGTTCGTACGATAACGAAGTTTTAAAAATATCACTCTCATATATCAATCTCATAAAACTGTATATAATTACAATTAAAATGCGCACCAAACAATGTTCTCCCTATACCATTATGCAATGGAATACTTTTGTGTGCCCTTGCAAATCAATAACAAATATTGTTTGTACCACAGATTATACAAAATGTATATTATAATATCTACTTTATAGATGCATATCAATTTTATTACGTTCGAATGAGTGTAACACCATTAAAATGCATTTGAAACATTTTTCCCCATTAACCGTAATGTAACATAATACTTTTGATTGTTCTTGTATTTGAACTATACATCCGATTTTGATAAAATTTGAAATAACTTGACAAAATTATGTAATAATTATGTATTTAAAATTTCAAACGATTAAAATGCATTTGAAACTTTTTTCCCCATTGACCGTAATGTAACGGAATCTTTTTGATTGTCCCTGTAATTGATCTATGCTTCCGATTTTCTTAAAATTTAAAATGACTCGACAAAATTATGTAATAATAATATATTTTAAATTTCAAACGATTCGTTTGGGTAGTTTTTGCGTTGTTATATGAGGACGGACAAACAGACGGACGGACAGACGGACGGATTGAACGACAACAATAGGTGCTACATATATACATAATTACGAACGCACCTAAAAAGTATATTTTTAAAATAATGCAAAATTATTGATTTTGAGTGAAAGCAATTTTAACCTTAATCTATCCTTACTAATATTATAAATCGGAAAGTGAGTTTGTTTGTTTGTTTGTTCCGCTTTCACGCCGTAACTACTGAACCGATTGCTTTGAAATTTTGCAGACGTAAAGTTAGAAGTCCGGATTAAATAATAGGGTACTTTTTATCCCGGAAAAAACTGATATTCCCGAGGGAAAACAAAAATATAGTTTGCTTGATGGATGGATTGGAGATGGCGCTGCGTGTCGTTTAAAACAAGATAAAATATTGCAAACGAATATAAACATGTAAATTTAGAAGTTAAATGATACGATAATGAATCCCCGAAAATGAGGAATTCCCTAGGGATAACGTACAATTTGTTTTATCATCTAAACTGTTTTTTTTACATCTACTTATATATTGCAAACGAATATGAACATGTAAATTTAGAAGCTAAATGGTACGATAATGAATCCTCGAAAATGAGGAATTCCCGAGGGATGACGTACTATTTGTTTTATCGTCTAAAATGTTTTTTTTATATCTACTTATCCTGAAATAACTATAAGTCAACGAATTATTAATTGGTATAAGTATTAGTTACGTTATTTAGTTCTTGAGGTATGCGATAGATGGCGCTGGGTGTTTTTAAAACGTGGTAACGATGTGCAGTAGCTGTATAATAGTTAGGTTAGGTTAGTTTAGTGCTTTTTTTCTAGGTAGATATCTAAAGTACTTATTGTTTTTTCGATAGGTAATTACGTCGCTTTGTTCGTCGTTTAGATTGTTATAGTTTAGTTTGGGATTTTAGTTTAATTTGGGTTTATAGTTTATTCATATTTTCACAATGCCTCGCAAACGTAAATCTAATTTGTCGAGCACCTCATCTAAAGCTCGGGCAATTTTCATTGCCCGATCTCAAGAATAGTCTCTCCATGCTGAATTAAGAAGGCGCGAACAAGCAGAGCGTCAGGCTGCTTCGAGAGCTGCTGAGCTACCATCTCAGCGCCAGCAAAGACTTGAGGAGCAAGCCGCTCGCCAAGCTTCTTTGAGGGCTTCTGAGAATGATATTCGTACTCAAGTCCGTTTATCTCAACAGGCTCAACGTCAGCATGGTCAGCTCTATGTAGCGTGTTCCCGGGTTTCCAGTGCCCAGAATCTGCATGTTTTTGCTCCACAAGGGAAAACATATAATATAGCGTACCATTCAGTTTTGGTTTAACAACTAATCGTATCCAGCGTTACATCGCGCTTCTTACATTTTTCCGTGGAAATGAGAAGTTTTCTTATAGTTGTGCTTTATACCGCAATATAACCGAATTCCACGCGGGCGAAGCCGCGGGCGGAAAGCTAGTACATATATAAAATAGTTTATCCTAACTGACTGATAATCAACTCACAGCCCAAATTACTGAACGTTGAAACATGAAAATTGGAAAAAATATATTCCTTGTGATGTAAACATGCTTTATAGTGAGATTTTTAAAAAAATTCCCCACCGATGGAGGGGCGGGGGGAACGGGTAGGTGGAAAAACGAGGAGGTTGGAACATCTTCCTATGTCTCAGCAGCCGTTTAAGGTAGCAACGTGAAATTCCAGAAAATAAAATTAGAAGGGTCGAACAATTTTAATTATTTGGCACAACTCAGAAGCCGTAAAACGGCAGAAAACAAATCTATTAAAACTATAATTAAAGATGTGTTTCAGCGATTTTAAAATTTCCTCCCTCGAAGGGGTTAAAGTAAGGGGTAAAAAATTCAAAGATTTTTGGGCCCGTCTTGTGACATATCATAGAAAAGCCCTCGGGCCGCTTTTTCATATTATGAACCTTTCTTCCCACACTCCAATTTGCCCCCCGGGGGGGGCAGTTTTCGAAATCTTTTGAAATTGTAGCAATTTGTCATTACAGATCGGATTTTTTATGATAAATATTCCCTCTGATAAATATTATTTATAATATATGAATATTTCAAAGAGAGGGTAGGTTTTATATTGGGGAGGCGTGATAGTTGGAACTCTGGGGGACAATTTTCTAAATTTGGCCTATACTCTTCATGTGATATATCATTAGAAACTATTGATCATTATTTCAAATTATATATCACAGCACCTCTTTTACCACTTTGACCTCGCAGTAAGGCATTTTTCTAAGTTTAGCCGACACCTCTCATGTGAAATATTGTTAGAAAGCTCTGTGATCACTTATTCATGTTTGTACTTCCCGTGCCCTTTCTCCCAATTTGCCCTTCTTGGGGGATGCAGTTATCATATTCCACCAGGAAGTTTTCTAATAATGGGGAAATTATCAAACTGGTCTCAGTGGCAAAAAAATCAATAAAAGATTTTGATCTCATTTACCATCCATTTAGTTCCTATTTTTACCCCCACGTGTGCCTTTAATTTTTTTTTCTTTTGTACATTGCTGGAAAATTTAAATTTTTGATACTTAAATTTTCTTATCTTTTTATGCTTACTCTCGCCTTTTTTAATTTTTTGCAACAAAGGGATCTCGTCACATGACTTTTCGACTATTGTGTCTCTCTTTTAGCCTTTTTTCGCTGTTGTTGTTTTTTAATTCCATCCGTTTTTAGTGGCCATGTATTTATCAAAATCTTTTATAAGCATGTAAAAACAATTATTTTGACAATCGATTGTAGGACATCTTGATTGTAGATTCTCGAAAATAAACGATGACTCTATCGATTGTGTTTTTTATGATGATTATTTTTTTTCGATTGGTAAATTTTCTTGAATCGTCCATTGCTAGCCATAGTTTAGCAGCATTTTATGTACAAGCATGATTAAGTAGAAGCGCACCTATTAAAAAATTATTAAACATTTATTACAACAATTTTAGAAACTCCTCCCGCCCAAAAGATTTAAGAAGAGGTAGGAAAATTTACACTATTCCGTCATACCTAAGCAGCAGTTTTAGATAGCAACATGAATTTGAGGTTACCTAATCTACTAAAATAAATTTAAACATGTATTTTATCTATTTTAGAAAATCCCACCTAAGCGGCTTTAATGGAATGTTCGTACGTTTCACCATATCTCAGCAGCAGGTTTGAGTATAAGCGGGAAAATCAAGCTAACACACCTACTAAAAAATAGTTAAACATAGGTACTTTAGTCATTTTAGAACTATTTTGTCTATTATATTGTTAATATTGAATTTTTACAGGATAATGTAAGATTATACGAATAAGACAACTATTATGGATGCTTGTTTAGATATTTTTTAAAAATCTTTACTAGAAGTTTGATTCAAGATTCCTTTTGAGAAACTGACCTAGCAGGTGAAGACTGCTAGTATGTAAATAATGTCCATGAATTATTTCTAATACAAGAAACAGTACTTTGAGAGTAAACAGTCAAAATTTACAAACGTGGTCTATTGTATCCCAATATCCATTTTTCAATTTGATAGACCATCTATGGGACAGTATAAAAAACTGCATAAAAGAAATGTGATATATTGAAGTTTATAGATTGTAATTGCTCAAAATAGATTTTTGATTTTGTATCGGAACTAAATTTTATCATAGTATATGGTGTGTATAAAAATGTGTAGACGATATACAAAGCTGCACAAAAAATTCAAATGCATTGCTTTCAGTGAATATGAAATGGAAACGAATTTCAAATGAACAATGAAAATGAATTTCAACTGTATTATTTATTTGTATTGAATTGAAATTTACCATGCTTTTTGATGCACAGAAAAAATTATAAATCATATACAGAGATACACAAAATAATTCGCATACTTTACCGATCGTGAGTTGTAACTGCAAAATTGTTTTTTGTTACAATATTCTCGAAATGTTGAAAAACACTTCATAATTTATGCACGACGCATGATTTTCCATTTAAATTGTTAATTTTTAAACTAAAAGTTTTCTTAATTTTCAACACATAAAAAGTCAGACGTTTTAGTATACTGAAAATATTTTGAGAGTATGAAAGAAAAAGCAAAGCTTTATAATATTGGTATTATAGAATAAATCGATCTCCAGTTGTTTAAATAAATATCTGAAGGTGCTCGAATTTTGAAGTGTCATCATAGTGAATTTTAGAACATAAGTATAACAATTTTTATTTTCTCGGAACAAACTAACCTGATAAAAAACAATACTTTCACTCACGGAGAGATGTAGTTCCAAAACGTTTCCCTCTCTATATAATTAAAATTTTATATGCACAACTAAATGATTCCTTTTAATGCAGTTTCATTTGTAAATGACAATTAATTTTGATAACTTGTTAAGGGTCGTCCATAAATGATGTCACACTTTTTTTCAATATTTTGACCCCCTCCCCCCCTTTGTCACAAAGTGTCACACTTCACCATAACCCCCCCCCCCTTCCCTTTGTCTCATGTCATGCTATATAACATTTGTACGTACTTGCAGTTCAGAAACCAAGCACTATGTTGTAGGTCATACATCAAATGCTATTTTTAAACTTTATCTGTTTGTTTTAATGACTTTTGTGAGAATAACAACAAAAATGATTTGTGTACTTATTTTGTATGAAATAAGATTAAAGTTTACAACATAAAGTATAATTAAATACAAAACAGTAATACGACATTAATATGAAAGAAAACTTGAAAACAATAGTATTTCCGAATTTGAAATGGAATTTAATAGTATATTTGGCTTTAAATTTTATCTTTATTTTATGAACACAAAATACTTAAATTTTAAAATAACTTCAAAATTTAATCTGCAGATTTTTATGTTTCTATTTTAGCCAAAATGTATGATGTCACATTTTCCTTACCTCCCTCTCAAGCCCTTGTCACAAACTGTAACAATTTCAAGAAGGCACCTCCCCCCCCCCCCTCCAAGCGTGACATCATTTATGGACAGCCCCTTATAATATAATAATTATTTACAATACAATATAATTATTATTTCTAAATAATTATTATTTTCGATCTTTCAACTTTTATAATTACGTTTACAACGGCCCGCGGGCCAAAAGTGGCCCGCGATGGGTTATTGTGTGGCCCGCGAACTTCGATAATTTACAACTGGAAAAAATTGAATTTTTTTTGTGCTTAAGTCGAAAAAAAATCGTAGATTTCGTCAATTTACCGCGGAAGAAATAAAATTTCGTCAGTCACTTAAGGGTGTTCTTAACTGCTTCGCTCAACAAGCGAAAAACGTTTTGACACATTTACAAATTCATTTTTATACAGAAAGATATAAAATTGGAATGCCTGACTGTGGAAGAGATTTCGAGTCGAACTTATTTTTCCATTTTATGATAATTAAATTACCTATCCAGTTCTAAGCTATTTCGATCATTTGATCACCCGTTTTTCTCGTGCTTTTTGATTTGTTTCTCTGCTTTCGTCGGGAAATGTGCTCAAAAGTGTCAACTTTGAAGGCTTGTTATGAAAAATCTATTGTGTTTTTTTAAAAAACAGAAAATTGAGAGCAATTAGACAGTTTCTGAATAATAACACCTGCTATTTTCATGCATTTCCAAACAAAATTAAATTAAAGCATGTGTCACAAAGTTGCCGTTTTTAATTTAAGAACACTCTTAAGAATCGCAAATTTCGTAGATCGGGCATGAAAGAATCGCGAACTTTATTGATCAGGTGTGAGAAAATAGTGAATTTTGTCGATTTGGCTCGGAAAAATTGTAAATTTTGTACATCGAGTATGGAAAAATTGTAAATTTTGTTCATCGAGTATGGAAAAATTGCGAATTTTGTCGATTAAGCTCGCAAAAAAATAGCAAATTTCGCCGATCAGGGACGAAAATATCTCAAATTTCATTTATAAGGTACGGAAAAAACGCAAATTTTGCGATGAAGCGCAAAAAAAAAATCACGAATTACATCTTGCCGTGTTAAAAAATGAAGATTTCGTCAAAGTTACTTAAAAATCGGTAATTTCATTAATTGGGCGCGGAAAAATGCATATTTCGTCAATTAAAGATAGAAAAAGCCCGAATTTCGTCGATTGGACGCGGAAAAATTACGAGTTTTATTGATCCGGTTCCGAAAAAGTGCAAATTTTGTCGATCAAGCTCAAATAAAATCGCAAATTTCTTCTATCGTGTGCGGAAAAATCGCGAATTTCGTCGATCGGCTTTCCAAAAATCGAAAATTTCGTCGATCAGGTTCATAAAAATCGCGATTTCCGTCAATCAGCTTTATGAAAATCGCACATTTCGTCAATAAAGTTCGTAAAAATCGCAAAATTAGTCGATCTGGCACGGAAGAATCGTGAATTGTATGAATCATGCCGAGACAAAACCGAGAATTTCGTTGATCAGCTTTGTAAAAATTGCGAATTTCTTCGATCGGTTTCATAAAATTAGCGAATTTTCCTGATCAGACGCGAAAAGATTGTGAATTTTCTAGACTGGCTTCATAAAAATCGCGAATTTTCTTGATCAGGTGCATAAAAATCATGAATTTCATCGATCATGCGAAGAAAATCCCGAATTTCGTCAATCAGCTTTGTAAAAGTTACACATCTCATCGATCGACTTCGCAAAAGTTGCGCATTTCGTCGATCGGCTTCGTAAAATTTGCGAATGTCGTCGATCAGCTTCGTAAAAATTGCGAATATTTCGACTGACCTCGTAAAAATCGTGAATTTTGCCTATCGGTTTTGTAAAGATCGCTAACTTTACTGATCAGAACTGAAAAGAATGAGAACTTTCTCAATCAGCTTCGTAAAAATCACAAATTTTGTCGATCATGCGAAGAAAAATCGTGAATTTCGTCAATCAGCTTTGTAAAAATTGCGCATTTCGTCGATCGGCTTCGTAAAAATCGCAAACTTTGTCGATCATGCGTAGAAAAATTGCTAATTTCGTCAAATGTCCTCTTAAAAATCGCGAATTTTGCCGATCGGCTTTGTAAAAATCGCAAATTTTATTGGTCAGGCATGAAAAAACTGAATTTTTTCGATCGGTTTTGTAAAAATTGCGAATTTTATCAATCATGCGAAGAAAAATCGCGAATTTTGTCTATCAGCTTTGTAAAAGCCGTGAATTTCATCAATCAGTTTAGTAAAAGCCGCGAATTTCGTCGATCGGCTTCGTAAACATCGCGAATTTTGCCGATCATCTTCGTAAAATTTGCGAATTTTGTCAATCGTCTTCGTAAAAACTGCGAATTTTGCCAATCGGCTGCGTAAAAATCGCGAATTTCGTAGAGCAGCTTTGTAGAAATCGCTCATTTCATCGATCGGCTTCATAAAAATCGCGCATTTCGTTGACCAGCGTCGTAAAAATCGCTCATTTTGTCGATCGGCTTCATAAAAATCGTGTATTTTGTTGACCAGCGTCGTAAACAACTCACATTTCGTCGATCAGTTTAGTAAAAATCACGAATTTAGTCGATCGGCTTCGTGAAAATAGCAAATTGTGTTGAAAATGCACGAAAAAATGGATAATTTCGTTCATCAGCCATGAAAAAATTGAAAACTTTATCGATCTGGAAAAATCGGGAATTTCGTAAATCGGCTTTGCAAAAATCTCGACTTTTTTCGATTTTTTTGTAAAAATCACGAATTTCGTTCATTGGATTTAAAAAATCACGAATTTCGTCGATTGCTTTCATGAAAATCGTGAATTTTGTTGATCAAGCACGGAAAAATCGGGAATTTTCTCTATCCGTTTCATAAATTGCACATTTTGTTGATCAGGCGTAGAAAAATCATGAATTTTTTCAATCGGTTTCATAAAAAGTGCAAATTTTGTTGATTGTATGCAGAAAAATCAGAATTTCTTTGATCAGGCACTTAAAAATCTTGTTGATCGGTTCCTTCTCACCCCTTCGTTCATAAAGATCACATTTTTTTTTTTTTTTTTTTTTTTTTTTTTAGCACCAGTCACTTATGTTTGTTCTTTAGCACTTTTAATAAAACAAATTTTACTCTCCTGAATAAAGTCCAGGAATATTATTACATAATGAAAATAATCCTTACTATAATTGTTATTTATACAAACATAATAACTGCTGATATATCCTTACCAACTGAATTGGATATTTTGACTGGGTAAGCGAATTTAAAAGGATACCCCCGCCCCTTCCCACTCCCCTGTGAAACCATATTTTTTATTCGATTACAGGCCACAGGTCATTTCCTCGAAATCTAATTCTCTCCAGGTTATTGATGTGGCCCCCAATCACTCGGACATATTTGTAAGTGGCCCTTCTTTTCAAAAGGTTGTGCACCCCTAAACTAAAATATTATATCTATATATGTATAAATAAAAACTTTTCGCTATTTTCCTAAATTAATTTATTCCAAATTCTTATAATATCTAAATTTTTTCCTTGTCTTTTAATAATAACTTAACATAATTATAATTTAATCCCATACCTTTAATCAACGCATTCTTTATTTTCTAATTCTAAAAATCTTAATCTGTTGAAAGCAGCACTCTCCTTAAAACCCATTAAATTATTTTATTCTTTAATTTGTTTTTTAATACCTTTTATTATCATTTAAAATATTATTCCATTGATCGTGATCCTTTGCGAAACGACGCGCCGACCGCATTACATAAGATATTCCTCCGAAGACATTGAGAACTCATTTTTTCACCCTCCAGCTTTGGCTTCTTCATTGGTTGATTAATTTTCATTTATTCATTTATTTATTTATTCATTATAGTCTAACATGTGTGTGTGGTGCAGAGACACCATTTAATCTAGATGTAAAACCACATTCTTACGGCTACCTCCCATATCAATAGTACTCTTTATTTCTTCATCAATAAAAGTCCTTCCGGCAATGCCGGGAGGAAGAGGTAGCTTTCATATACTTATATATTTATTTATTTATTTTAAGGTAAGTTACATTGTTCAAAAATACTAAGCTCAAATTAGCGGAAATAATCTTATAAAATTAGCGATTTTATAAGATTGAATACTAGTTTTTGTAAAGATTGAATATTAATAGAAATTTTTAGAAATTAGTCATCTTTTATTCAACCTGGTTTTATTTTAAGCGATTTAGAGAGTCACCAAATTCCACGATATCATAAAGTGTATGCCATTTTAAAGCAACATTGTGGATCGTTCAGATCAGACCGTTTCAAAATGTCAGCCATAAGCAAAATTCAAAGTGCTATAACTCAATCATTTTTTAAGATATAGACAAAATAAAACGTGTTCTGGAATTGTTGTTTTAAGTTATAACACGTAAAAGAAAAATCTTTTTCAATTTTTAATTTTTTCGCATTTAATTTTAAATTTTAAAATTTTTAAAAAATTTAAAATGGCCACCATTTTGAAACAAAATGGCGGATGATGCTGGCCAACGAACTCGGTCGAGACATTTGTATGTACTATGTACATACCAACTTTCATTGAAATCGGTTCATAAATATGGGTGTTATCACGTGACAAAAATCAGATCGTTTCAAAATGTCAGACATAAGAAAAATTCAAAGTGCTATAACTCAATCATTTTGTAAGATATAGACAAAATAAAAAGTGTTCTGGAATTGTTGTTTTAAGTTCTAACACGTAAAAGAAAAATATCTTTCAAATTTTGATTTTTTCGCATTTAATTTTAAATTTTAAAATTTTTAAAAAATTTAAAATGGCCACCATTTTGAAACAAAATGGCGGATGATGCTGGCCAACGAACTCGGTCGAGACATTTGTATGTACTATGTACATACCAACTTTCATTGAAATCGGTTCATAAATATGGGTGTTATCACGTGACAAAAATCAGATCGTTTCAAAATATCAGCCATAAGAAAAATTCAAAGTGCTATAATTCAATCATTTTTTAAGATATAGACAAAATAAAAAGTGTTCTGGAATCTTTGTTTTAAGTTCTAACACGTAAAATAAAAATATTTTTCAACTTTTAATTTTTTCGCATTTAATTTTAAATTTTAATTTTTTTTTAAAATTTAAAATGGCCGCCATTTTGAAACAAAAGGGCGGATGATGCTGACCAACGAACTCGGTCGAGACATTTGTATGTATTATGTACATACCAAGTTTCATTCAAATCGGTTCATAAATATGTTAGTTATCGCATGACAAAAATCAGATATATATATATATATATATATATATATATGGTTATATATATATATATATATATATGTCAACATTTGAACGGAGGGTGGTTTTGGGGTCTGGGGGTCATGATCGGTGAAAATATACCAAAATTTTCTGGAAGTGCTTTCCTCCGGACGGCTGCAATAGGTAACTTTTTACTTTTTGCAATGAAAGCTACCTAAAAGGAGTTTTGAAAATAGTGTGTGAAGTGTTTATTTTGTAAGATACAATGCCCGTATTGAGAATGGGGTCAAAGAGCTAGGCAGGCCTTCTTGCTCACGAGAACTGTTATGTTATACCTAGGGGGTATGGGCTGCAATGGTGAAGAATGTGCCAAGTGTCGAGATGAATAAGAACAACACATGGCCAGATGTCCTGTCTCCTCAGGGAAATCCTAGTTTGGCTATCACGATCTGAAAGTTCACGATCTGAATTTGATTCACTTCGACTCAATGAGACCTGACGTCGTCTGCGTCTATAAAGGAGGTAACGACCCTTTGTTAAAGAGATCCAAAGGCTCGTGGATGACTGCATATGGTCCAAGGTTCATCCATACATGTGCATATCTGGTAGATGGCTAAAGTAGGGTTCGAAAGAGTCCTGTGGTGGCCTCGACCAGAGCACCTTGTGATAGCCAGTAATGGCTACGAATACCTACCCAGCTTAGCTTTATTGGTTGATTACTCGCCATCTAAAATATTTGTTGGCCGCTCTGAATTTTGTTGCCAGATCAGGTATTTTTACGCCTTTTCGTGTGTAACGGCATTAAGTTGTCTTCCAAGGGAGAATTTGACGTTTTTTGAGTTTCTTCAAGAATTCGTACCACTTGGGAATAGCTTTTTGTCAACTGTTGCTCTTTAATAGTATGCTTTTTTTATAATATTGTGAGTATATAATAAGACTCCGATGTGAGTTCAAAAATTTAGTGGATTTGTTTCCATCTGTTGACATCGAAATAAATTATTGATGCTATCTATACATTGCCTGTTTATTTAGACGAGAAATTCCTAATGAAATTCAAACATAGCTTCCATTATGATTTAACCATTCGACTGCAAATTTGTTGAGAAGATCAATTCTTCGTTGCCATGGAATATTGCTCTAAAAGTGATACAACTAATTAAGTCTGTTCTTCTTTTATTTGGAGGTGGTGTTGTATGGAAATTCGATATGCTTGTAAAGATGTGAGAAAATTAAATTATGAGTCCTGCATAACAAATGCATGTGATTCAAATAGTCATATATGTGTGTACAGAGTTAACCTAAATGATTCGTCGGGTTTCAAAACACTTTATATAGAAAGGTATGCGATCCATAAAGACGGATGACAGATGACAAGATACATACACTTACTAAGTTTAAAAGATCACCTCGTGGATCGTGGGCAGGAACGCATCATTGGTGCTTGACAGAAAAAATGCTATAAGGACAAAACATATGGATAGAGCTGGATTACTTTTGAGATGTATGCCGTAATACTGAACATTTGTAACATGTGCCAGAAACTTGTACGTCGTATGTTTGTATATAAAATCTTTTTTTGAAATCCTATGAATTATTTGGGTTAACTCTGTATGTATTTACGCATAAACTACATTCCTTAAATTCACAAACAAATAGGAAAAATATTTAAGCCATCCATTAGAATATAACAAATTTAATTAATGCAAATATTTATATAAAGATAATTCTGTTTTAGTAACTTAAAAAAAACTAATTTTTATTGCATACCTCATCATAAATATTTTAGAATATTTTGGATATATTATTATTATTAATATATGTCTACTGATTTACTTTTGGTAACTATGCTTAAAACCTCAAATATATAAAAAACAATTTTTCAATAAATTTTATTCGTTTAAAATGAACAATCATCATAAGAATGCAGAAAAATTCCTTACCACGGAAATCCACCTTATGAAATTCTTCAACGTTTATAAAAGTATAACTTACCTAAGGGAAAAAATAAATAAATAAGTGAAATTTCAACAACAGTTTAAAATTATTATATATAAATCATTATAATACAGTTGTGATGCGAATTTGAAGTGTTCTTCCGAAAATTCTATATGTTTCTAGAAAAATAACCAAACACAGACACTGCAAAAGTCGGAAGTAACATTACTTTTTTTAGTAGTTTGTAGCGTGGTGCGTTCCATAGAAAAAAAGAGAAAAATGTAAGTAGTGAATAGCGCAATACAAAATATAAGTAAGTTTATATTGAGTATTCGCACTACTTTTAACGCTAATTTAAGAGATCGAGGAAAAAGTATTATTCTAATTAAGTGAACATAACTCGCTTCTTTTGTAAACAGAATGTGTTCTCTGAAACAACTTGAGGATGTCTGTGACAAATATTAGTTGCGATGTCACAGATTTTTTTTTATCGAATCTTTTCTGAGAAAATCAAAGCGCTTACTCGCCAAAAAATATCTTGTATACATATTTATTATTAAATCTTAATTTTAATAAAATAAATATACAGGGTGATTCAGCTCATCGGTGACAAACTTTAAGGATCGATAGAGCACACCTAGACGAACATTTTTGAATAGGGAATGTAGGGTCCCTGACGCGATGGTAAGGCGCTAGGCGCTTTCGAAAATTTGGGTGCCGAAATTCGAAACGTCATAAAAACTAGGGAAATGGTTAGATTTTCTTGCTTGTTGCGTCGAAATGATTCTGTTTGTTTAGACTTTCTTCAATACCAATTTGATAAGCGTATCTCTTAAAACATGGATAGGGGGCGCTGCAGACTTTGGAGAGCTAGACAACAACTTTAAGTCCGTTATTTTGATAATTTAACACATGCTCGCCAAAGTTTATACTCTAACTTAAAGTTTGAACCCAAAAGTAGAGCCCTGCAAAAAGCGTAAGAGCCGGAATAAAATGTCAAAGTACAGGGTGGTCGAAACTCGAAGGCTCCTAAGAGATAAACAAACAGATTTCTTGACTTATGGCATGCATTTTCATGATTCTGTTTGCTGGGGCTCTCTGAAACTCAGTTGAACGGTACAAAAAGAAACATCGATAGGGGGCGCTTTGGGCAAAAAACATAATTCGTTGACATTTCGGACGCTAACTGGAAACGGGGCGCTACGATCAGTTAGTAATAATGAAAACACATTTTCTACCTCTGCTCAACACTTCTGAATAAATTTAGACCAAAAACATCAATGATACTGGAAATTTATTTACAAAAAATAACACTACAGAAGATGCTCGAAATTTCGACCTTGGGCCATGATGCAGGCTTCGCACCTCCGTCGCATTGAGGAGTGTGTGTTTCCAACAATGCCAGGAGTATCTCTGATCTGCCCTGCAGCTGCCACAATGCGCGCCACAAGTTCTTCAGCACTGCTGACAGGTGTATGGTATACCTCGGCCTTCAGGTAACCCCAAAGGAAGAAATCCAAGCAGGTGAGGTCTGGTGATCGGGCAGGCCAGTGAACTGGACCCCCACGCCCGATCCACCGCTGGCCATACCTTGCGTTTAGATGGAGACGCACGTCGTTCGTGTAATGGGCCGGAGCTCCATCGTGCTGGAACCACATCTGGCGAAGCGAACCTTCGGGTACGTGCGCCTCCTCCAGAAGCTGCGGCAGCACTTGATCCAGGAAAATCAGGTAATTTCCACCTGTCAGCCGTTCAGGTAACAAATAAGGGCCAATGAGGCAATCCCCCAGAATGCCGGCCCACACATTTACTGAGAAACGCTCCTGGGCTGCTCGGCTTCTGGTTTCATGTGGATTTTCATCACACCACACATGACTGTTGTGGGCGTTCCACATTCCCTCCCGGCTGAAGGTGGACTCGTCCGTAAACAAAATGCTGTTTACAAAACGGGGATCCCTGGATCTCATCGCCAAGTACCATCTTGAGATTTCCACTCGAGGGCCAAAATCCTGCTCTCTGAGCAACTGCACCCGCTGGATGTGGTAGGGGTGCAGATTCCGGGAACGTAAGATGCGCCACGCAGTTGCTTGCGAAATGCCAACATGTCTGGCGATATCTCTCGTGCTAAGACCTGGGTTGTCCTCAACCAGGTTAAGCACAGCCTCTTCGTTGTCGGGGGTGCTCACTGATCGCTCCCGTTCAGGCCTGCTTCCGTCGAAAGATCCCGTTGTGGACAACCTCTGGTGTACTCGAGCGAAGAAGGCATGGCAGGGGATTTGCCTGTTGGGGTAACGCTCGGCGTACAACCGCTGAGCGGCTCGTCCATTACAACCAGCAGCGCCATACGCCAAATGCATGTCAGCCAATTCAGAGTTTGTGTACCGTTCCATCCTACTACCGATCTGCAGACAAGTAACCCGAAGCTTAAGTAGGTACCGCACGTTCAAAAGACGTGTCTGCGCATACAACTACGTCATCTCGCGTTGTCGTCTACGCATTACGTATCTTTTGCATATCGATATGGTACGATATCTTTTGCATAAATCAGCAAAAAGCACCTTATGTAAATTTTATTGTGCGCATTGTGCATGATTGAAACCAGCTATGTTTGTTAAAAAAAAAAAAAAAAAAAAAAAAAAAACTGCAGTTTTAATAGCTTCTTATGATAAGTAAATTACTCTCTTGTTTTGTTTCTAACTGATCGTAGCGCCCCGTTTCCAGTTAGCGTCCGAAATGTCAACGAATTATGTTTTTTGCCCAAAGCGCCCCCTATCGATGTTTCTTTTTGTACCGTTCAACTGAGTTTCAGAGAGCCCCAGCAAACAGAATCATGAAAATGCATGCCATAAGTCAAGAAATCTGTTTGTTTATCTCTTAGGAGCCTTCGAGTTTCGACCACCCTGTACTTTGACATTTTATTCCGGCTCTTACGCTTTTTGCAGGGCTCTACTTTTGGGTTCAAACTTTAAGTTAGAGTATAAACTTTGGCGAGCATGTGTTAAATTATCAAAATAACGGGCTTAAAGTTGTTGTCTAGCTCTCCAAAGTCTGCAGCGCCCCCTATCCATGTTTTAAGAGATACGCTTATCAAATTGGTACTGAAGAAAGTCTAAACAAACAGAATCATTTCGACGCAACAAGCAAGAAAATCTAACCATTTCCCTAGTTTTTACGACGTTTCGAATTTCGGCACCCAAATTTTCGAAAGCGCCTAGCGCCTTACCATCGCGTCAGGGACCCTACATTCCCTATTCAAAAATGTTCGTCTAGGTGTGCTCTATCGATCCTTAAAGTTTGTCACCGACGAGCTGAATCACCCTGTATATAATTCCAAGCAAAAGTGGTTTTTTTTAAATCAGTTATTGATATAATATTATTATGTTAATATTATAATGTTAATGTTACTGCTCATATGTAATTTGACATCTGATATCTCAATAATTAAGCTTGAATAAATGAAGGCAAGAGAATGTAATACCTTGAAATGAAAAAAAAATAATAGTATTTTGACGATTACAATTATTAAATACTGCTAGATCCACCCAGCATCGCCAGGTTCTATAATAATAACCTAAAGAATACTTAAAAACAGTGTTGAATGAGTATAATTTTTAAGCGAAAATATTTCGAAACTAATCTAATGCTGAGGCTCCTCACTTACTTCAGCAATGTATTCTCTCAAATTTTTTTTGATTTTATATCAAAGTATATACAGGATGGTCATAAAAAAAACTTTGCCGATATATGGAGCTCTAGCGGCCAGTCCGTTCAACCGATCGAGGTGAAATTTCAGATATAGCTATTCAGAGGTATGAGCTCGAGATTCTGTGAACGGCAACAAAATGGCTCTCACGGTTACGGTCTTAGTTACAGAAACTCGAAATTTTCCAACACCCATTTTTTTTCATCGCAAAATGCTCAGCGCATGCGAAAACCCTAAAGAGTGTTGGAAAGGTATGATTAATGCAATAAACGGACGCGTTATGCTTGCACAAAATCAGCTCTACGAACGGCACCCCCTCCCCCCCCCCCAAAAAAAAAAAAAAAAAAACACGACCAAGGCGCAAAAAGAAAATTTGAATATGACAGAGACAAAATACCAATCACGGAACGTCGTTTGCCAGATAGTCAGCGAAAAAACGGATAAAAAGTAGAGTGGGAATGTTAGTCGGAGCTCGCAGATGCCAATAAAATGACTTCGTTCGTGGTGAGTTGGTAAAACTGAGATGAATGCTGCGAAAACCTGGCTCGTTTACCGTCGAAACCATCGCCAAATACGTGGCCTATGCATTTCACAAGCTCTTCGTGATTTACTAATGAAATTCGAAGAAACTGGCTGCAGCTGTGATAGTCCGCGATCCGGACGATCGACTGTTCCTGAGGATACTGTTATGGAAGTACATCACATAGTGACCAGAGGACGCATGCAAACTACAAAAGGTGCATCTCGTGTATTTGATATACCAAAATCAATGGTCTTAAAGTTACTGCGCTCTGTAAACCGCATGTTTCCTTACGGGTACCAGCGCGCCCAGATGTTGGAAGTCAGAGACCATCAATAACATGTAGACTTTGTTAATGAATTTCTTATCCAGCATGATGCAGATAACTATCGGTCTCTTCGCATATTATGAACGGACGAGATACATTTCACCTTAACTGGTAACGTCAATGGCCTCTGCGATCCCCCAGCCTTACTCCTATGGATTTCAGTTTCTAGGGATATCTAAAATCTAGAGTGCACATGTGCAATCCGCAAACTTTGCCTGATTTGAAGATTCTATCAAACGTGAGATTGCAAACATACCTCGTGCGATGTAACATTCGTCTGTATTGTCCACAGTCGCCACGATGCAATGTGCGATTGCCTCTGATGGCACCCATAAGGAAATTGTGTAATCAAAATAAAAATTTTCTCTTCTCCGATCCGTGTTGTAATCAGAGATTAGTGTACCGACTCTGTGTCATATGCAAATTTACTTCTTGCGTCTCAATCGTGTTTTTGGCCCCACCAGTGGCCGAGAGGTCGGGACCTCTCAACTGGTAGACGGCAGGTGCTGGGTTCGAACCCAATCGCGGCTGTCGGCCTAACCGTTCGGAGTTTTCGTGGTTTTCTTCGAACCTTGCGTAAATACGGGTTAGGTTCCCTTAGAAAGACCCCCACGAAGGGCACTCCCCCCCTGGTCCTATATCCCTAGCGCAGATAATCGGACGTCAAAAATCAACCAACCAATCGTGTTTTTATGGGGGGGGGGTTATCGCAGAACAGTTTTTGTGCTTGCATAACGTGTCCGTTTTTTGCTATACACGTACGGTTCCAACGCTCTATAGGGTGTTCGCATGCACTGAGTATTTTGCGATGAAATAAAATGGGTGTTGCCATTGGAATATTTCGAGTTTCTGTAACTATAACCGTAACCGTGAGCGCCATTTTGTTGCCGTTCACAGAATCTAGAGCTCATACCTCTGAATAGCTATATCTGAAATTTCACCTCGATCGGTTGAACGGACTGGTCGCTAGAGCTCCATATATCGGCAAGTTTTTTTTTTTTTATGACCACCCTGTATATATATACTTTTAGAAATTAAAAGGTAACTTTAAGAAGTTCTTTTTCTATTTTTGCCCTTAAGATGGATGCATCAGTTTCAAATTTCATAAAACAGAGAAAAATTGTAAACTGATGTGAATCGAAGTTCAGTAAAAAAGTTTTTTGAAACAGTAAAGATTAATATATAAATATATTTGTCTATGAACCATACTGTTGGAAACCGGAATATAAGGCAAAATATTTCGCCTGTTTCTTTATATTTTCTTTTTTCCCCTTGTTTTAATATAATCTTGACCAGGCGATCGCAATTTCAAAGTATGAAAAAACCCGAGAACTTTGCATTCGTCTACCTGAAGAATCTCGGAATTTCTAGAAATGAGCAGATATAAACATTGGGACGAAGGAAGCACGTTTATTATTTTCACTTTTCTTTACGGTTTTTCATTAACATCTTAAATATATCACAACCGGTTTTCATGTACACTGTTCAAAATTTTTGTATGAAATTACAGAGAATCTTCCGGTAATCCATTATCTTAAATCTTATGTAAAATTACACAGATTAGAAAAACAGAAACGTTATTCGGCAAATTTATAAAATACTATCTAAATTAATATAATTAAAAATACACAAGACTTCGTAAATTCATTTTTAATGATAATAATTAATTTAGTTTATAAAATTAGTAAATCACTCAATCTTCAGTGACCTTCAAACAATTTGAATTTTTTGAGCAAATTTGAATAGCTGTATCATTTAATTTTTACATTATTTATTTCTAGCCTTCCTGGGGTTTGAACCAGAAACTTCCTGACACAAAAAGATCATATTATTGACTAAGATGGGTAGAATTAATAGAGTTGCTGAATACAAAGTATGTCTTTTATGCTTTAACGGGTACAAATCTGTGAAATCAATCGGTATTGCAAAGGGAATGTCGATAAAAACTCCCATTAAATCTAAAAGGATGATTTTTCTTTTCTAAATTATTCTAGGTTAAAAACAATTTTTAAACAAAATTTTCTTTTCTGATATTTCTAATAAAATTGCAAAAGAATTTTAAAAGTGTGTACTTTAAATTACAAGTTTTAACGAAGATAAAAATATCTTTAAATAAAAACATGAAAGTTCCTACCGGGAATTAGATACAAAGAAAAGGAAATGTCTGCAAAATGATGACCGAGAAACGAAATAGACTGCATTTAACCGATAACTAGTGTAAATTTACAAAGAGACTTGTTTTTTCCCCTGTGTTTATACATAAATATTTAACAGTGTGCATAACATAGTTATACCTCTAGTTATGCAACGAATGCTATAGAACACAGCACAAACGCACATATACACACAGACATAGAAAAAAAAGCAAATTTACATCTGATATTTATAAATTAAAACTTTTTAAACCTTAAAGAAAGTTTTTCATCGAAAATTGTAATAAAATCATATTAATTCTTTTTTTTAAATCAAAATTTAGTTAATAATTAAGATATTTTTCAACATAAATAAAACCACTAAAGATCAAATTTATCAACCAGTGAAAAATGAAAGAACAAAACAACTAATGCAGAACTATTCATAAAAAATGATAGTGTATAAGAAATAAAACATCTATTACAATATGTACATTTTATAACGCAACTCTACATGTCGCTACTCACAGCGTAACAGCGAGAGAATTAAAATCATCAATAAAAGAAACAACAAGGAAAAAAATCGTACATCAAGCATAGATTATAACCACTTTTCAGAGTATTCAGACTAATAAATAAAATTGCACCGTTTAGTAAGCTAAAATATTATGTCTAATCCAATCATAAGGAAATAGAAAACCCAAATTCAGCTGTTACCATCTGTATTTGGAAAAATATTCAAATTCTTTGAGAAGCCCTGTATATGATATCTATCTGTGAAAATGACCTTCTTACTCGCACAGTCAGGCCACTCTAAATCCCATTTCGCAACTCCGAAGATAAAGGCAATCTAGCGACTCAGCCAGATGAAAGGCGTGATTAAGTGCTAACGCTTAAAACTGAAGTGAAGCGAGGAGAAAAAGAACAGTTGTTGTCGGTTGGAGAGAATTACGTCAGTGGCGTGGTTGGTAGCAGCAGCTTCTCCCACACCGCTGGACCCTGGTTCGAGTCCAGCTAGCGGCATGGGTGTCTGTGTTGTCTCTGTGATGTGTATTAAAATGTATGTACTGTATTTTCTGTAATAATAAAGTGTTCTGTATTTGTTTCTGTGCATTCTGGATCATTCGAGGTAACAGCCATTGTAGCTATAGACTTCAAAGCATTGTTCACTCAAGAATTACGTAGAATGACGAATTCGGAGGTGATGAAACATTGAAATACGATATTTGAGACGTCTATAATTCTCTTGTAAATATTAGATTTCTGCAAATAATAAATTTGTAAATATTTTATCTTCAATATAGTTTACTTTAAAAGTTATCGGACGAAGTTTTTTTAACGTGTCCGTCTCATTTAATATGATATTTCAAGAACTTCTGATTCTACATATCTATTAATTACATGCATGCCAAAATTTAGTTCAGTTGAGAAATTCATGTACCTTACAAGGAAGGTCTCCATTGGGGGCATACTCAGAATATTTTGAAAAAAATACGAATTAAACTACTCATGTAGGTAATAAAGGATCAGTGAAAATTAGCGGCGGAATTACATTATTAGATATGTAAAAAAATAAAATAGTTTGGAATAATTGGCGTGAAAAGCTGAAAGCGACGCGGGATTTGGCGTACAGTGCATTTCCTCGCCAAAAGCAGACGATTTTAACGAATCTGAAAATTGATTTCAATTGACTTCACTGTTAAAAATCTGCAGCATTTACTGCAACGTCACTCCACTACTTTTAAAGAATATCTCTCTTCTGACCAATGAGAATGCTCCATAGCACCGTGAATTGGCCGTGTCATACACTGTTAAAAATCTTCTGCATTTTGTTGCAACGCACTCCTCCGCTTGTATATAATATCTCTATTCCAACCAATGAGAAAGCTCCATTTCACGGCCAAGTAACCGTTTTCTATACAAGCAAGGGAGTACGTTGCAACAAAATGCAGCAGATTTTTAACAGTGTATTTTTCAATTTGGAACAATTTTAATCAATTTAAATTGTGTTTTAAATGATAAAATATATTAATTTCATTTTGTTTAAGTACGTATAAACGTATGTGACAAAATTACACTTAAAGTAAAGTAAAAATGCAAGACTAAAATTACTTAAACTAAACTTATTTAAATAAATTGAACATAGAAAGTTTTCTCTTTAAAAAGTATTCGAAGCGTAAAAGCGTATTTTTCAAAATTTCGTTTTTTCGCCAACCGGAGATAAATCGCCAAATAAACGAAATTTTTATTATTTTTTTACGGACGTTATAAGGAGATTCCGCCGAAATGTTTTTTATAAACATGTATAACTATATGAGAAGAACATTCTGTAATTTTTTCAGATTTTTCTGAGTATGCCCGTATGGAGACCTTCCTTGTTAGTTGAAAATTCTCCTTCAAGAATTTTTGCTAATAAGAAGAATGGTATGTGAAATCTTTTGTGCAGTCCAATTTATAAGGCATAGAACTTATGTACAACAAATAACATGCAAAAAATTAATTAAATTTAAAAGCGCATATGGGTCATATGGGTTTTGTTTTCACGACTGTATATAATTAAGTATGATGTAAAACACTGATTGTCGTCGGAAATTTTAAACCGTGCCAAATATGTTTTTTTATCTGTGTAATCTTGCAGAGTTATCTTTATTAACTAACAGAATCAAAATTTCATTGTATTTTAAAATTGTATATCGAAAGCTATTACAATCAAATGTCACGGAAAATTTATCAAACTTCATTAATATAAATAATACTTTAAAATTAATATTTAAATTCATTACACAATACTTAGAGCATGCCATACTTTACTTCTAACTTTAAAAGCAATTTTTATAATTTACAAATCATGTCGTGACATCATTTTATTAAAATTACAAAAGCCGTCTCCGAATCTCCTTCACTCTGTTATTTTCATTTTCAGAATAACCATAGAGGTTCCACAACATTAATTGAAGGGAATAAAATTTTATTTGCATTATAAAGCTGCATTTTAAAAACCATTATCACCTAATGACATGGACCATTGCACATTTTGAAAACTTGGTCTATCAGAAAAACCCCACAATCCATTATTTACCCATTTCTCCTTCAATAACTTTTCAATATTACTGGACGTATATTATGCAAAAGAATAATCATTCTAAACGCAATGTTTCGAACAAATAACATTCACTTAAATTATTACAAACAAACAGAGTATGACAAAGTCAAATTGTGACCATCGATAGCGCACGCAAAAATAGAGTAAACGAAATTCATTATCGTGATGTTACCGGTGATTGAGAAACCCACGATTTCATGCTTCATTAAAGTGAATAATTTAGAAAATGTCTTTTAAACAAAAACTTTCAAAAACTTATAAAAGGCTTCAATAATGATACAAAGTGCTTAACGTTTTTTGCAAATGAAGCATCCTTTCATAGATGACTAATATGTGTAAGGTATTTCTTTTAAAAGTGCAGAATTTTTTTTAAGGTGCGGTTAAATACATTATAACTAGAAATAGTATTCCGAAATACAAGATTCCTGGCAGAATTTTAATCCCAAAAGTTTGAAATGCAATCACAGAAGTTTTGTGATTAATAAAAAATGAAATGGTACTTAGCCTACCAATTCTACATATATATTATATATACAGGGTGTTTCTAAATTCATGGTACAAACTTTAAGGGGTGATAGTACACATCAAGACAAACAATATTAAATGGGAAACTAATAGTCCCAAACGTCTTCCGAAGGAGATAGGCGCCATTAAAGTTTAGGGTCCAAAAATTCAAATGAGTATAAAATAAGAAAAATTGGTCGATTTGTTTGCGGTTTTCACTAGAACTATTCTTTATGTCAGTATTGTCTTGAAAATAAATTATAAAGATAAATTTCAAAAAATTCCGATAGAGAGCGCTTTAGACTTTGGAGTAACGAACAACTATTTTTTACCGTTATTTTTTGCTTCTCATTAAATTTTTTTAGAAGCTTAGACATAAACTTAAATTTTGAGCTCAGAATCTAAATACACTGCTCAAAACAATTAAAGGATATTGCAGTTTTAGGTGGATTTTGTATCTGGGAAACTTTTTAGCTGATTGATACATGGTCGACAGACATAGTAGGCTATATGAGAATAAATTACACATGTTTGGCAGAAAAAAAATGCATTTTATCGCGCATGTGTGTACAAAAGGAAAAAAACACAATTTGTGCATATGAGAAAAAAGAATAAGAAAAGGTGTCTTTTTCAAAGAAAAACATTTTCTGTAGGGGGTATGGTTTTCACGGGCGGCCAGCAACGTTGAACACCTTTGAGGCATGGACTCAATGAGGCTATTAATGACGAGTTGGGGTATTCTGCCCCACTCTTCCAGAAGAGATCTTTCCAGTTCTTGGAGAGTTTGTGGGGGTTGTTGGCGGCCAGAAACTGGTCTTCCTAGAGCGTCCTAAACGTGCTCGATTGATTCATGTCTGGAGAACACGCTGGCCATTCCATTCGAACGATTCCTTCCTCGAAAAGGAAATCCTCTACCAGGTTTGCACGATGTGGCCTGCAGTTACCGTCCATTAAAATGAAGTTATCTCCGATTGCTGCAGCGTAAGGGACTACAATAGGTCTGAGGATCTCATCTCTATATCGGCGACCAGTCAGAGCTCCATCTCGAATGATGTAGAGGTCAGTACGCCAGTAAATGGAGATGCCACCATACACTAACACTCTTCCACAGCCAAATCTGACACTTTCGTGCACGAACGCAGGATTATTCCTACTGCCACGGTCCCTCCAGATGAAAATACGTCTGTTATCCGGATGTACAGAAAAACGGGACTCGTCATAAAACAGAATATTGTTCCATTTATTTCTCCTCCAGTTGACATGCTCGGTTGACCACTCCCTGCGGTCGCGACGATGCCTTGATGTTAATCTAACACATACCATCGGTCGGCGAGCATACAGACCTACAGCATGGAGCCGGTTTCGGACAGTCTGAGTTGAAATCGTGGTGCCTGTAGCCGAGCGAAGGTGCTGTTGGAGAAAAGTAGCGTTCATGTTTCGGTGTCTCCGAGCTGTTAACGCTAAATACCAGTCTTCATTGGGCGTAGTTGCCCGTCTACGACCTTGCCCTGGTCTTCAGCCTGCACATCCACTCTCCAAAACACGGTTCCAGATTCTGGAAATGACACTTTGTGACACTCCAATGGCTTGCGCTACTTCGGCTTGAGTTTGGCTCCCTTCTAACCTACCAACAATTCTCCAAGCTTCTGAATCTGTCAAATGATTTCGCTGAGACATCGTACTCATCGAAACAAAGCAATCACTGAATGCCGATCATCCTTGTCTTCATTTTCTTTTATCCAGTTGAAAGTCAAATTTCATTAGGTGCCGCTGAAGCGACGTTTTTGACATCGAACTCAAAATTTGTGTACTCCACAGTTTGAAAACCAGAAAAATTTGTTTTGAGCAGTGTAGTTGAGAAAGGTTAAGTAGCGCAAAATGAACTGTGGGGGGAGGTCCAAAAATTTAAATGATTATAAAATACGGAAACATTGGTCAATTGATTTGCGATTTTCACTAAAATTATTTTTTACGTCAGTATTATCTTCAAAATAAATTATAAAGATAAAATTAAAAAATTGCCGATAAGGGGCGCTTTAGACTTCGGAGTAACGTACAACTATTTTTTGCCGTTATTTTTTGCATCTCATAAATTTTTTTAGAAGCTTAGACACAAACTTAAATTTTGAGATGAAAATCTGAATCGTTGGGAGTGGTTAAGTAGCGCAAACTGAACTGTGTTGAATGGGGGTGGGGAGGTTCAAATTTCAAATGATTATAAAAAACAGAAAAAGTGATCGATTCGTTTGCGGTTTTCGATAAAACTATTTTTTATGTCACTATTTCCTTGAAAATAAAATTTAAAGATATCTTTCAAAAAATTCCGTCAGCGTGCACCTTAAACTTTAGAGTAACCAACAACTATTTTTATACTTTGTTTGTTATATCTAATTAAATGCTTCTAAAAGATCAAACTTAAATTTTGAGCTCAAAATATGCATCGTTGTGAGTAATTAAGAAGCGGAAAATGGAACTGTGTTCGAGGGGTGGGGAGGGTAACATTTCAACTCCTGAACACAGTTCAGTTTGCGCTTCTTAACCCCTCCCATCGATTGAGAATTTGGGCTCAAAATCTTAGTCTAAGCTTTTGCAAGCATTTAATCAGATACAAAAAGTAACGGTTAAAAATAGTTGTCAGTTACTCTAAAATTTAAGGCGCCCTCTAACGGAATTTTTAAAAATTTATCTTTAAAATTTCTTTTCAAGGAAATATTGACATAAACGAATCGACCAATTTTTCCGGTTTTTATAATCATTTGAAATTTGAACCTTCCCACTCCCATTCAACACAGTTCAGTTTGTGCTACTTAACCACTCCCAACGATTCAGATTTTCATCTCAAAATTTAAGTTTTTTTCTAAGCTTCTAAAAAAACTTTATGAGATGCAAAAAATAACAATAAAAGATAGTTGTACGTTACTCCAAAATCTAAAGCGCCCTCTATCGGCAATTTTTGAATTTTATCTTTATAATTTATTTTCAAGATAACACTGACATAAAGAATAGTTTTAGTGAAAACCGCAAACGAATCGACCAATTTTTCTGTTTTTTATAATCAATTGAATTTTTGGACCTCCCCCCACAGTTCATTTTGCGCTACTTAACCACTCTCAACTATTTAGATTATGAACTCAAAATTTAAGTTTATGTCTAAGCTTCTAAAAAAATTCAATGAGATGCAAAAAATAACGGTAAAATATAGTTGTTCGTTACTCCAAAGTCTAAAGCGCCCTCTATCGGCATTTTTTGAAATTTATCTTTATAATTTATTTTCAAGACAATACTGATATAATGAATAATTCTAATGAAAACCGCAAACGAATCGACCACTTTTTCTGTATTTTATAATCAGTTGAATTTTTGCACCCTAAACTTTAATGGCGGCTATCTCCTTCGGAAGACGTTTGGGACCCTTAGTTTCCCATTTAATATTGTTTGTCTTGATGTGTACTATCACTCCTTAAAGTTTGTACCATGAATTTAGAAACGCCCTGTATATATATATATATATATATATATATATATATATATGCAGGGTGAGTCATAAATAGCGAAACAATAGGCTATCTCCCTAAATATTGCCCCAATTTCATACTTCCAATTGCAAAAATTCATAAAAAAAGGTGAAATTTTTGATAAGATAAATTGCAACTTCATGAAGGGTTCTATTTGAAAAAAAACACGAAAATTAAATTTTTATACAGCCCCCGTAGGGCGAAATTCCCAGTTAGAAAATTACTCCTTATTCATTCCTAAATTGAACAAAAAAAAAAAAAAAAAAAAAAAAAAAAAAAAAAAAATTCATCTCCATACCTAAAAACCTCACAGAGATAGTAAAATCCAAAATTCTTCAAAATTTGTGACTTACATTACTGTACTATAATTGTAAACGAAGAATTTTTGACTCATTTTGTAAGCAAGTGAGGGACCGTACTCAAATTGTCCGTTATCAAAAGTCGATTTAAGGCAATGCTTCTTATTTAGACATAAAAAAAGCAGCGTATTGATTTAAAGATATATTTCTTTTCAAAATATGTTGCTAGTCTGCACTCTTTGGGTTGAAATATCTAGGTCCGGTCCCAAACCGATCCATAGGGGGGAAATGTTCGGACCGGTTTGGAAAAATGTTAAAATCATAACCCGGACCAGCCTGGAAAAGAGTTTAAATCATAGCCCGACTCAGCCGTGAATTTCTACATAGTTTTTTACTTCGGAATGGTTAAAAATTGTTTCGTATGAAGGTGTTCTGACTAAAAATATATATCTCTTATATCTTTTCGTTTCATATTTGTATTTTTCATTATTAAAGCAGTTCCAAAGGCTGTAATATAATTATTGAAGTGAAACGTTCTTTATGCGCGTTGGGCATTTTTGAGATGGGGAAAAAAAAACCCATTGAACTTGCAACACTCTTACCATAACCGACACCTCTGTATATAAGTGTCCATATTATTGAAGGCCTCTACCAGGGTGGGGGACTTGCATCCCCTCCCTCAATATACACCTTAAAATTTCGCTCATTTAATTCTCTATCATTTTTAACTTATAAGTTTAAGTAACACGGCACGCCCGAGCCTGTGGACCCCCTCGGCCAGTTACTCACTTAATTTTGCTCATTTTTTCACTTCATTTCAATCTTTAAAAGGCTATAGACTTTGCTTCCATGTTAGCTACAGCGGGGAGAAAAATTTTATCATAGCTAATTTTTCCTCGCCTTTCTTTTTTCTATTTCAGTTTTCCAGTTTTTCCCATAGGACCGTATTCGGAGGGGGGGGAGAGGGGGGTAGTGGGACATTTCTCCTTCTTTATGTAACATGTCTATTGAAAGCTTATGCTTCATACATTACAAACCTAGCATAAAAATATTTCTCCCGAAATTCTGGATCACGTTACGCACCCATAATGTGTAAAAATTTAAATTCCTCAAACTTCTTCGTAATTGTTAAAATTTTCATTTCTATCGGCCCTCCCGCACTGCCACTATTTTCTTTTATCAATGAATCTGTTTGTATATGTAAATGTTTCACTTATAATTAATATCGTTAATGCATATTTCATGCGTTGGAGACTTTGAAAATGCTATACAGTAAAACCTTTTAAGACGGAATTACATAGGATAGAAAAAATACATTATAGATAAATGCCCTATTTAGAAGGTGTAAATGGAGCTTATTTTTTCTCAGGTATTATTATTTGTATTTTGCATGGATCAACGCTTTTCCGTTTAAGACAAGATTCCGTCATAGGCAGTTTTTTCACTGGTTTTTTAGCTTTTGAATATACTCTTCTTTAAATAGAATTAATTTTAAAGTTTTATTTAATAAAGGCGATTTTAAAATTTATGTGTCACTCGTAAAAATTTTGATTGAGCCAAATTTTACTTATTTTATGCACGTATTAGGTGAGTCAGAGGCAGTGATTTTCTGAATTGAAAATTTCGTCCAATGCAGACCTAGGAAGAAGGAAGCAATCCCCTATAGTATGAAAAATATGTTAGGCCCGGCCAGGCGAGTCTCCACAAAAAAGTAACGTCTCGGTCCTGACCCGGCCTGGCCCAGAATACAAATATTTTAACATCCTCCCCAGGACGATAAAAAGCCTGAAGTTGTAAAAGCTAAATTTATATTAAAAAAACTTAATCCGCATCTTAAAAAAAGCATTGTTTTAAACAACTCACGGACATTTATAAACAGTACAGAAAGGAGATGGAAATGGGAAAAGTTAAACTGAAGTGGAAGTTTGATCTACAGAAAGACGTTTCTTTACACTTTCAATTTTTTAAAAATCATTTAAATATTTTATTAGGAGCCAAACTTTATTTAAAACTTTAAATTCATTTTCCTGCATGATGAGATTTTTCCCACTATTTCTCGTTTTTTAATTATTAAAAGTCAAGAATTGTTAAGGGAAAAAAAAGTGTAAACTTGAAACATGTTGATCATTTTACATTAGTTTTGTTTCGGTATATTTGAAAAAATATTTACTTTTAAAAATATGATTTTTTTAAGTTATATCATTTTTAAATATTTCTTTAATAGTTTTAAAATTAATATTGAAAAAGAACCCTGGAACAAATCAGATTTTAATCTTTAATTAAATGGAAAGAAATTAAAATCCGATAAATAATGTTTCAAGTTATAATGATTTTATATTATCCCATTTAAACCAGTACTAATCATTTGGAATTTTCATAAATGTTATGAGAAATTTTAGGATGCGATTTTCTTAGCAAATTATATGGCTAAACATCACAAAAAAAGAAAAAAAAATCAAAATTCTAACTCAAAAGATAGATTTTTTTACATGCTTCCTAGAACTGTTAAAGTAACATTGTTTCTTCAATTGCGCGCCTTTCAATTCGTGTCTAATCCCTTAAAACCTGATATGATTATTAAAACGGCTATAACTTTGCGTGTTTTTAAGATATGAAGATACAATTTTTTGTGCCTAATTCAGGACTAGATAAGCAAAGATTTCCTAATTGGAACTTTTATCCTACGGGAGCCATATAAAAATTTAATTTTCATATTTTTTCAAATAGACCTCCCATGGAGTTGCACCTTAACTTATCAAAAGTTTTACCTTTTTTTTTAATGAATTTTTGCAACTGAAAGTATGGGTCTAGAGTTCAATATTTAAGGAGATAGCCTATTTTTTCGCTATATATGACTTACCCTGTATATATATATACATATATATATATAGATAGATAGATAGATAGATAGATAGAGAGAGAGAGAGAGAGAGAGAGAGAGAGAGAGAGAGAGAGAGAGGTAGAGCGAGAGAGAGAAAGAGAGAGCGAGAGAGAGAGAATGCAGATTTTCAAATAAGTTGTCCCGGGGTAATAACGCTGTAGTGGGTAACAACGCAGAGTCCCAGAAAATGGCACTACGGTTTCTGCGCTGTAAGTCTGAGACATCCGAATCACAACCAACGTAAGGGTCAATGCCTGATCTAAAATTTGCTACGTAAATTCTGAGTTCTGAAGATTTTATATTTATTAAGAAATACTTTGTCCATTACATACAATTTTAGTGTATTTCATATACTTTCAAAATATTGTGGGAGATTTTGGATGTGCTCGCGAGGTAGTTTGTAGTTAAAATATACATAGGAAACCAGTGTAATAACGCAGACCACATGGTGTTACTGATTGATTACTTTCAATGGAGGAACTACATTTTTTTCTAATGCACAAGAGACAATTTTTGTCAATGTTTAAAACTAAAAAGTATAAAGAGAAATTTGTATCTCTTAAATACTGCTTATTTTTTCATGTCTGAAGATGATCTTTTATTTCATAGAAGGTTTTGTAACAAGGCCAGATATTGAATTTATTGAGTTTATACTTCAAACGTTCGAAGAACCCAGAAAAATATCGTAAAATGGAAAACATGGAATTTTGGGGATTAAAATTAGTTTTCTTCTTATTCTTTAAGCTCATAATTAATTTTTCTATGGTGCTTTCTTTGTATTTATTGTCTCTTGCAATCTATGCTAATAAAAGAGCAATAAGACAGCTAAAACTAAGGCACGCACGAGGCTCAGTTTTTTGTTAAGTTAGTCCAATATCTTTCCTGATGTACCTGAAGCTCAGAATTCTATATTTTAAATTAATTTTTGAGATATTAATTAGGAAGCACAACTCACTCTCATCAAAAAGTCAGTTCTTTGATGCTCGGGAAACGAAAAAGATTGCACATGCGCACAAACACATTTACGCAGTGAAACGAGAAAAAAACGTTTCGACTGCATTTTTGTTATTATTATTATTATTATTGTTTTGTTTTAATCTAAATTGACCTAGCCGTTCAATACAGTTAAAATGGAAAGGCATTGTGCAAAAGATCGGATTTTCACGTTTTAGTTAGTGCAATAATTTTTTTTAAATGTGTCAGTTAACCCTTTGAAAGAAAATTTTCAAAAAAAAAAAAAAAAAAAAAAAAAAATGTTTTTCCGCTTTTTTGCAACGCTTCTCTACGACGCAAATTTAAAGATATGGACAAACCAAGAATAAGCTTATAAAGCTGAAATATTCTTCAAAACGATGAGGCAATTAGTTTTTAAAAGTATGAATTTTAACACTATCAAATTTACCATCACATGCAGGCCACTTTACAGCTCATGGAAAGGATATTTTTTTGCACGTTAAAAGTAACTAAACGTCCGTATTTTAACACAAGATTTTAAGAAAATCTCAATAAACCAGATTTACATCACCTACAAAAATTTCAAAACGTTTCGAGAGGTAGAAACATTTGTTTACAAAATAAAATATGTGACAATTTCGACAAAAAAATTGAAAATCTAAAGATATCTCTGCAGTTTCTCTAGATTTCGACTAAACATGTTCCTTCTTAAATATGCATATTTTTTAATGAAATTTGAAAAAATGTTTGGTTTTAGTTATATTTAAGATCCATTAAAATTTCAGACTATTCGAACAATAATTAACATCTATTTTGCTAAATCAATGAAATCGACGCCAAAAAAGAGTAGTTGGATGTGCCAATCCCAAAACTTTCTTCTATCTCATACGTATATTTTAATACTTAAAAAGATAGTAACACGTGTTAATGCTTTAATAATTTTAATTCAATACTATGCCAACCCTTTGTTTTCACCTCAAATTTCTAGTTCCGTCAATTAATCGGTGTAAAAACGAGTGTCCGTCTCAGTATGAGCCGATGGACAATAGAATGATAGGCAGATTTTTTTTTTTCAAATTCAGGTAGGGCCTACATGCCGTACTAAAAAATAATCATACAAAAAAATTTCAATTCAGTCCTATGCATAGCTTCATACACTTTTTGATGGTAGAATAATAGAAATGGCATAGACCTCGTGATTATATTGCCCTCTTCCAGCAGATTTCTTTCAAATTCAGGGCGAACCTATTAGCCATAGCCAAACAGTTACACAAAAATTTGGTTCAATTCTATGCACAACTTCATACATTTTTGATCGGTACAATATTGAAAATGGCACAAAAATCGCTATTGCAGCGCCCCCTTCCGGCGGATTTTTTTTCAAATTCAGGGAGGACCAACTGGCCATAGCCATAAACTCACACAAAAAATTTGGTTAAATTCGATGGATAACTTCATATTTTTAGGTCGGTACAATTTTGAAAATGGCACAAAAATCGCGATTGTAGCATCCCCCTTCCAGCGGAATATTTCAAAATTGACAAAAGAGGACCTGCTTGCCAAGCCAAATACATTCACAGAAAATTTGGTTCGATTCTATACATATCTTCATACACTTTTGGATGGTAGAATGACACACGGACAGAAAGACATTTGGTAAAAACAAGTTTTTTGGTATCTCTGACTCCTAAAACGTGTAAATCCGACGAAAACCTGAAGTCGAAAAAAAAATCGATAAAAATCCTTTCTTCTATTGAATATAGAGGAAAGTAAAAATAAAGAAAACATTTATGTTTTGATAGGGAACCTTAATTTACGAGCTTGTTGAACGCTATTCGCAGCGTAGTACTCTAACGCCTCAATTTTCTATACAAAAAGTTTGTGGTTTGAAATTAAGTAAGACTAGGTTTAACTTTGGATTATAATTAAAAAAGGGCTGCTTTTTTTTACAAATCTCATACTTCAACGTATTTAATAAACCTGTCATGTACGAACATTTTCGCGATTGCCACAAAATGACAATTATATATTCCTCACATGGTAACCCGACTATTTTTAGTTATTTATTAACAAAAAGTTTGTTTATTTTTATTTTCTTTTTTAAAATGATATAAATTGTTTTATTCTATAATTATTAACTAAACTTTTTTTATTTATTATTATTTCCTTTGTAAAATAATAGAAATTAGTTTAAAACTGTGTATGTAATTGGTATTTGAAAATGAACTTTTGACCAAATTGGCGTCAATAAATAAATAAATAAATAAATAAATAATAAATAATAATAATAATAACGCGCCAGTGTGGTGCGTATATGACATCTGTGCTGATAAATCAAAAACTCGGTATTTTTATGCTAGCCTGGCTCAGATAATAATTTGCCAAATTCTGTACCCGTAGCATTTTTTCGTATTTCATTCACTCATTTCATTTATAATACATAACTTTAATTTAAAACTGAAAAAAATAAAATTCATGACTTTTATTTATTAACTATTTGGAAAATAGTTATTTTATTTTATTCGTTTCTTGATTGGTCCAAGTTTAATGCCCAAAAATGGAATACTTCTGTTGCCACAATGGCAAATATAGTAATAAAAACTTTAAAAATAATTAATAATTTTAAAACAAAATGTGACAGAGATTTCAAATAAATTTCATTAAAAAGGACATTTTTTTTCTCTACGTAACGATGTAAAAATTAAAAATGCACGATGTTTAGAAGTTTAAAAATTTACAGTTCCAATAATTGCAAAACTGATATTTAATTTAAAATTTGTTAAGGATATGTCCAGGAATATGAATGTTTAATCCATTTCGTACAAAATAGGAGGCGTTCAGAAGTCAGTCTGATTAACGCCATCCAATAAAAATGCACACTTTAAAGTTGTTTAATGTTGAGTTAAAGCTGTTTATCTATAAGCTACTTTTTCATTTATCATTGGAATATTAATGTTTAATGCACGGCGTATGATCACTCGTTATGATCATCCTATAAATGATGTTTATTATAATTATTAATTTAAATATAGAATTTATTTATAAGTCTTTAAAATTTTAGTCTTTGAAAATATCAAGTCGTTGTAATTTGTTAAATTATAATTCTATTATTATTTACTTTTTTTTAAGTAAAAAGAACAGAAAAAATAATGATATTTTTAAGCTCCATAATTGCAGCGAAGGAACAAACAGAAATGAATCCAATTTACCATAGCCTAAATCTTACCAATGGACTTTTGCACAATAACCAATAAGATGCGTTTCCTTCGGACGTTGCCATTAAAGAATTGACAAACAATCGTGATTTTTGTGCCACATATGATAGCGTAATATATATATATATATACTAATAATAAATAATAAAACTTAAAATATTTATTCTGTTAAATATTAATAATTGTAACGCACCTTTCCTTCCGTTATGCTTTTCAGAGCCCAGAGATCGCTGTTTGCCATTGGTTCCTGGCGCGGAACATATTTTCTTACCCCCATAGAAGTTGTGCATTAGCCCGGCAAAAGAAATGTCACACCGTTGGCATTTAAAATGTTGAACGCCTTTACCAAGGTGTATTTTGCTTACATATGTGCAGCTTATGTCTTCAAACCTCGTCCTGTAAATGTGTTATGACTGCCTTGTGATGTTTCCATGTAATAAATATTTTGTGAAGTTAAGAATTCTTCAATCCTTAGAATGCTTGACACATCTATATTATAAAGGCCAAACGTATCTGTGCGTAACGCATACGTCATTTTGTGAAGGGCAACATTTTCGCATGCAATTCGGTTTTTCCAATTTTCGTTACTACAAATACTACTAAATATTATGTTATACTTCTAAATATCGCTCATTTTCAATTTTTACACCATTGTATTGAGTAAAAAATGCACTTTTAAATGCAATTTGTTTGAAAGCTGTATCTCAATTTATTTATGAGTTATTAATTTTTTTATAATTTTTAGTACGAATTTTTTAATTGTGGCAACAGAAATACGCCATTTTCTCTTAAAATTGATAAAAACTGAAATAAAAATATCATGTAAAAAGAAATCGCCTGATATAAAATCCGATGAACTTTGGTTTTATTGCGTATTTATTCATCAGTTAAATGTTTTTTTAGTTTATTGCAAACTTAATTTACAAAGGATACAATACTTTCTCTTTACAAAAATGTATTTTAAATAATATTCGACTGACTTCAACGCATTTACTCAGTTCGTACCAGAAAGCTAAACGAGAGCAATTTTGTTTATTCGTGTGTATGGTAATGATATTTTCCAAATTTTGAAAAAAAAAACAAAAAAACAAATGAACGATTTCTGATAAAACATGGAGCTATTATAAATAAAGAAGTGAATATTTGTGAATCATCAGGTATCGTATTTGTTTTTCTGAGTGTCTTGAATGTTATTTTTGCTGCGTTTGTGTAATATTCCGTCCTAGTGACGTCATATGCATACTTTTCTATGAATGTTGTTTAAGACTGGATCTGTAAAAATGGAATGCTTTTAGCGGATGTAAATAACGTTTATATATATATATATATATATATATATATATATATATATATATATATATATATATATATATATATATATATATATATAGAGCAAGTGATTTTAAAATAATCAAATTAAAATGCTATGAGTAATGGGTATGTAAATTTTGAGAAGATGAAAATTATGATACATTTAGAATTCACATAGGAATTCAATGATCATGTCAATTAGGAATCATCTTTTTTTTTTCATTCGCTTTATACCAAACATAAGAGCCTCAATTGATAATTTCATCATAATAATTGACCTTTGTTATTTTTTACTGATTAAATATGCGATTAAAGTTTAATTTTAATAATTTGGACAACTGAGTTTTATAGAAATAGTTTTTTTTGTTTGTTTTGTTTAGCTTAAAATAATATTTGTTTGAATTAGATTGATCAATCTAAGATGCATGTTTTACTGTAGCTAATTTTGTGGGTTTATTATAAATCAATGAAACAATTCCTTCCTAAACATTTTCTTTCGTCGAAATTCGACGGGTTCCACCTCGTAATAATAAAAACAAATGACAATGTCCCCTAAACTTATATCACATTGTTTAATCAAACTAAATTTTCAGCTCGCTGTGATTTCATTATCACGAGTTATAAAAGTTTAAATTTATCGCACTCTTACATTCTGCCTTTTATAAAATTTGGGGGAGGGAGGGGAAGAATAAAAAACTAAAAAAGGCCCGAATAATGTTGAACTTATATCGTTGGACAAGCCCACAACAATTTGAATCAGAGTTATTAAGTGGCGAGCAAAGAAATAGCAAGGGACCAAATTGACTATGGACCGAAATGGCAAGGGACCAAAATGGCTTGAGACCGCAATGAACAGGGAACGAAATGACCAGGGACCGAAATGTTTCTAGACCTAATTGACACGGAACCGAAATGGCCAGGGACAGAAATGTCTCGGAACCGAAACGGCGGGATCGAAGTGCCGAGACCGAAACGACGGGATCGAAATGCCGTATACCCGTATTATGGTGATCAGTTTTTGTTTAGAAAATCCCAAGACAATTTGATTTTTATAAGCCTTATGATACAAAAATTGCACTGATAAGAATTTTTTCAATGAATGTTTGGAAATGTGAAATAAATTGTAGGATGCTCTGTACTATATAACTCCTAATGTTTGCATCTGTGACGCACATCTTTTGACACATAATACTTCTGATTATTTGTCATTTTATTACTGATAAATATTGTTTTCCTTTGTAAATCAACAATTTAAATTGCTGCCGTTTTTGACACAGACAGTTCTTTCTTTCGCTATAACAAAATTCCATTTGCAAAATTCGACTAAAACGAGATTACATCATCTATTGAGTGTCTTTAGTCTTATCTACAATTTTAGATAACTTTCAAATTACTCCGCATTATAGCGAGTATTTCTAGTATTATATAATTTTAAAATACCCTAATTTCAGTTTCCCTATTGAGAAAAAAAAAATTTCGACCTATTTTTCTCAAAACAGTGATGGAAGGAGTTTGAACTTTCTCCAGATACTAAATTTTTGAAATAAGATATCTTAAAGTAATAACGCCGCGTTAAGGCTCTATTAATTTTCATGGTAAGTTTTAGGTTTTTTTTTTTTTTCAAACAAATATAGGATTTGATACAGTAGTTAAACGATTGTGTATACGAAAAAGAATATTTTAGCAGATACACTATATGGCCAAAGGTGACCGGCCACTTGCGATTTTAGACATTTTCTTAAATATCTTGAAAAACAGATGAGGAAATATCCTGAAATTTTAAGTGTGTAAGTATAATAGTACAAATCATACATTTCCATGAAGATTTTTTTCCCGAAATTCCACAGGGGACCGTCAATGAATTGAAAAAGAACGAATATCTTTTGAATAACCCTGACAAAACTAATGGAGCAAAAGAGATCAAATTGTAGATTTTTATTAAGTGGCTTATTGTAATAAACCGTGTTCCTTTTTATCTGATAGCATGTATACTCGTAAAGAAATTAAGGTTTTTATAAAATCATTCCGAAAGTTTTCCAAGTTTTTTACTTATAATTTGTAGAGTTCTTAATATAAAATAATGTTCTTTTCTAAAAACATGACAAACAACATTATACATAGTATCCTGTAATCAAAATTAAGAAATAATAAAAATTGTATGAAAAATTAGCAGGTTTACAAAATAATTTTTCTCTGCGCATGCGTCAATGATATCAAAATTTCGTTTGCATATTAAGTTAGCTAAATGTATAGCGCAGCTTTTGTGAAAGTCTCAAAATCATAATTTGAAAATTTTGAAAGTAATCGTCTATAGAATAAGCTCAACTCTGTTGTTCCCAAAATAAAGAAAAAAAATGAGGGAGCGTGCGATATTGTGTTTTCTATATTGACACTAATCAATGGATATAATAATACAACCCCTCAACTTCTTTATTCATTTTGGGAATAACGGATTTTCAGCTTATTCAATCGACGATTATTTTCAGAATTTTCAAGCTATGATTTTGAAATGTTCATACAAGTTGCTCTATATATTTAGCTAACATAATATGCAACTGGAGTTTTGATATCGCTGACGCATGCGCAGAGAAAAATTATTCAGTAAACCTACCTATTTTTCATACAAATTTCATTATTTTTTAATTTTGATTACAGAATATTATGTGCAATGCTGTTTGTGATATTTTCATAAAAGAACATTATTTTATATTAAGAACTCTGTAAAGTTTAAGCAAAAGACTTTGAAAATTTTGGGACAGCGAGTATACTACATAGCCACTGATGACCGTCCGCTTGCAATTTTAGACATTTTGTTAAATATCAAGAAAAGTACATGAGGAATTATTCCGAAACTCTCAGTGTATAAGTATAATAGTACAAGTCATACATTTCCGTGAAGATTTTTTTCTAGAAACTCATTGGGGACCATCAACAAATTAAAAAAGAATGAATATCTTTTGGATAACCCAGTCAAAACTAATGTAACAAAAGCGCTCAAATTGTAGATTATGATTAAGTGGGTTATTGTAATAAACTGTGTTCATTTTTATGCGAATAGCATGCATACTCGTAGAGAAATTAAGGTTTTTATAAAAATGGCCGCAAATTTTGCCACGTTTTTTGCTTATAATTTGCAGAGTTCTTAATATAAAACAACATTCTTTTCTGAAAATATGACAAATAATATTGCAGATAATATCCTGTAATCATAATTAAAAAATAATAAAAATTGTATGATAAATGAGCAGTTTTCCTAAATAATTTTTCACTGCGCATGTGTCAACGATATCAAAATTTCATTTGCATATTATGTTAGCTAAATGTATAAAGCAACTTTTGTGAAAGTCTCAAAATCATAGCTTAAAAATTCTGAAAGTTATAGTCTATAGATTAACCATAAAATCCTTTTTTCCCAAAATGAAGCCAAATTTGAGGGATTTTATCCAAATGTAACAGTACGTTCCATATTGTGTATTCTATATTGACACTAATCAATGAATATATGGATACAATCCCTCTTGTATTTGCTTCATTTTGGAAATAACGGATTTTCAACTTATTCTATTGATGATTATTTTTAGAATTTTCAAGCTATGATTTTGCGACTTTCACAGAAGTTGCTCCATGCATTTGGCTAACATAATATGCAAATGAAATCTTGATATCGTTGACGCATGCGCAGTGAAAAATTATTTAGTAAACTTACTCATTTTTCATACAATTTTTATTATTTTTTAATTCTGATTACAGGGTATTATGTGCAAAGTTGTTTGTCACATTTTCAGGAAAGAATATTATTTTATATTAAGAAGTCTGCAAATTATAAGCAAAAATCTTAGAAAAATTTGGGGCTGTTTTTATGAAACCCTTAATTTTTCTACGAGTATACATACTATCGACATAAAATTGACCGCAATTTATTACAATAAGCCACTTAATCATAATCTACAGCTTGAGCTCTTTTGCTACATTAGTTTTGACAGGGTTATCCAAAAGATATTCATTCTTTTTTCATTTGTTGACGGTCCCCTATAAAGTTTCGGGAGAAAACCCTTACGGAAATATTTGACCAGTACTATTATGATTATACACTGAGTGTTTGAGGATAATTCCACATGTATTTTTCTAGGTATTTAACAAAATGCCTAAAATCGCAAGTGGACGGTCATCAATGGCCATGTAGTGTACATGCTATCCATATAAAAATAAACACAGTTTATTACAATAAGCCACTTAATCATAATCTACAGTTTGAGTGCTATTTCTACATTAGTTTTGACAGGATTATCGAAAAGATATTCATTCTTTTTTAACTTGCTGACGGCCCTTTATAAAGTTTCGGGAAAAAAACTTCACGGAAATGTATAACCTGTACTATTATGTTTATACATTTAGAATTTCAGAATAATTACTCATATATTTTTTTAGATGCTTAACAAGATATCTAAAATTGCAAGTGGCCGGTCACCTTTGGCCATATAGTGTATGTGGTCGTAAAATGTTGTAGCATAATTTCTTGATCAATCCTATTTTGTATTTTTACCCATATATGTGGGTAATAACGCCATGCAAACGATAGGCTAAACTAAGATAGAATAATGGCTTATAAATTGCCCAATTCTAAAGATAAAAATTCTGCAGTCCTAGAAAAGGACAAATTACTTTTACTTGCAATTAAGATCAACCAGAATAAAGGTATTTCATCTCTCTTATAGCATATTCTATTTTAGTTTGAAGTAAAGTTTGTTTATTTTCAGAAGGCAGTCTCTGGAACTACCGAATCAATTTCAAAAGAAATGGTATCAAAATAATGGTGAGAGTCCTAGCTCCAACATAGTTCTATATTTTATCGCGATGCCACTACTCCAAAGGAAGTTCAGGAACAAAAAATGTTCTAAAAATGCAATTTTTGTGTAACTGAAGGCCGTAGAAACATGAAGTTGGCATGGTAGACTTGTCATATAAAAGATCCCTAAGAACATGTCTTTGAAATATAAAATTTAAAAGGAGTGAGAATGCGCGAAAAGTGTTCTAAAAAACGTTCAAAATACATGTATTTTGCGTTTCAAATTTTTGAAATTTAGAAAGTATTTTGTATTTTAAGTTGTAAAACCAATGTATTTTGCATTTTGTATCGAAAATGGTTTCGGTGTATTTTCCTCAACTCTTATAAGTAAACTGTAAAAAAAAAAAACTGTAAAGGTATTAAATTTTTTCTATGAAACTGGGATTCCTAGAACTTGTCATATAACAGTCGCATCAAAAACTCTGTAACCGATTCTGTTACACGAGATTTTGCTATTACCGTTACATAAAAAGTTCTAGAAATCCCAGTTTCCTAGAAAATGCTTAGTACTTTTACATTTTTTTTTTTTTTTTTTTTTTTTTTTTTTTTTTTACATTGTAATAACAGGTAACAGTGATCCCAAAATTATCCATTAGTTGAATTTTCTAGAACATATGATTTAGTCGAATGATCTTCTCATAATGCAAAACAGTAAGATGCAAAATTCGGTCAAAATCGTTTGAGCTGTATTTCCATTGAAAGCTTTTCATAGAATAGTGACACGTTGTTACAGTCATGGGAAAAAAAGGAAGTAAACACCCTTACTAATTCCTCAACAATTTACTGATACTGAATGATTGGAAATAAAATCTATTTTTAAATAATGTTTATAAAGTTTGATTAGCGGAACATCTACATATTAAAACGCTCTCTAACTTTGCTTTTTTCAATAGCAATACCCAATTCCGAAAGCATAAATGAATCCTACAACCTTCAATTAGCCTAAAAACAAATTTTCATGTAATTTCTACGATAAGTTTTTGATAAATTAATTATTTTAAAACGATCATATTTTAGGGGCTGTATCCAAATTGAATTTCAGCACTCAATTGTTGATCGAGGGAGCTCCCTTCTTGATCAAGGTACCTTAGGTGCCACTCAAGAAGCCATTGAAGACTGCTAAAACATAAGAAAGCTTAAGAAGTTTCAAAATATCTAGTTACTTCTATGGTAGACGGCCCCTTTACCAATCATTTTTTCGTTTTTTAAGCATGATTTAAAAATTACTCTGGAAAAAAAAATTGAATTTTTGGATTTTCATACGGCAGGACTTAATAAAACTAAATCAATCAAAAATGTTGTAAGTTGCAATTCATATTTTTTTTCGAATATTAATTTCATAATTCATATAATAAAATTTTAAAAATTGCAAATTCAACGGATTTTTGTTTGAACATTTTAGTACCATTGCTACATAAAAGATTAGCCCACTAGAAATATAATTTCATAAAAATATAAAAATAAAATTTATCATTAGAAGCACTAAATTTTGAATGTTTATAATTCAAAAACTTACCATTCAAATGTCCCGAAATTTGTTGTCTAGTCATAGTGTACACCGAAGATTTGAAATATCTTGTTAAAATTGTTTATTGACACTGACAAAAATGAAATTTGGGTTCGTTTGAATATGTAGATGGCTCCCTTAGCATAATTTATATATGTTACCGTTAAAGAGTATAATTCAGTTATTTCATAAAATACCTAGTTATTTTATGAAATAACTAGCCAATTCCGTTAAAGAGTATAAAATTATAGGATTCTATGATTTAAATAGTTATTTCATAGAATAACGATTTCCTAACCGTTAAAGTACACTGTAAAAAAAAATTCAAGAGGTTACTAAAAATTTCTTAGTAAATTTGTATTCCACAGAATTTTTTAGTAACCATTACAAACTTTTTTTTTTGCAAGTGAAACAAGCATTTCTTTTGTAAACTGAACAAAAGAATTTTTTGTATAACTAACTTAAAAATTTTTAGTATGAGCCACAAAGCAAATTTTAGTAATAGCTCCAAAATTACTTTTAATAACCATTACGTGCAAGCGAAGCGAAGGAGCTTCCTTCGAGCTGCATCCTAACTTCTGAAGCGGAAGATTTTCGGCAAAACTGCAATAGATGGCAGCATTAAACATTTCTTACTGCTCCGACCGGATTTTCATAATTCCTTTATTAACGAGACACTACAGACATTCAGGGTGTATTTGGCGGTGGCAAGTTTCGAACCCGGGACCTTTTAGCCTGAAGTCCGTTACTATAACCACTATGCTATCAAGACCACACCAACTGAGTTTTAGTAAGAGCTATTAAAAATATAAAACTATTAACTCTATTCGTTGCTAACTTTTTTCTAGGATTCTTACAGATTTTCTAGTAACCGACTAAGATTACTAAAAATTTTTTAGTAATTACAAGGATCACTAAAGTTTTTTTAGTAGATCGACCTTTTTTTTACAGTGTATAAAATAAACAATTCAACATTAAAAAAAAAAGCTGTTTTATAAATTAACTGATGATAAATAGTTAAAAACATTTAAATTATTCAAATTATTAATAGATGATTTAGTAAATAATATATAAAAACTGAATATATAAAGAAATATTTTTTTGTATTAGTTAAAAGTAATACAAAATTATAGAATGTCGTGCGGAAATAATTGTGTAATTTTTTATAATTCACATTTACATAATTATTAGATTATTTTGTCCTGTTGTCAAAAAATTTTAAGCTATTTAAAAATTATTACAAATATTATATCTCAAACATAAAATGTAAATACTACTTACAAAATAAATAAATAAATAAATAAATAAATAAATAAATAATAAAAAAATAATAATATTTTTAAATGTTATTTAAAAATCGCCTGCTCACAGGAATAATTATGTTAAAATAACAACATTTTATAAACATTTTCAAATTACTAATACAAAAGCACATTATTATTACACAAATTTTTAAACACCAAGTTTGTAAAGGAAAGCGTAATAAGTTTGCATTAAGTACACTTTAGAACTTCTGATTTTAACTATGGACAAATATATACATATAAGTGACAAATATAAAACATTTGAATGTTCAAAACACTTTACGATGCATTTAGTACAAGAGAAAATGATTTATATCAACTTATGCAAAGGCAGTGACTTACAAATAGTAATTTTTTTAATGGGAAATGTTAAATAATTACCATAATATAAGCTTGGAAATTTGATATCAGACCGTTTTTTAAACATAACTTTCATCCTTCCTTTTTTTTTTTTTTTTTTTTTTTTTTTTACTTTTTTTACAAGAAGAAAGTATTGGTTTCATGAAAATTTTCGACTTCCGTTTTTCGACGGATTTATACGTTTTAGAAGGTCCTGAACACGTTTTGACTATTTTTAGAAAATGTCTGTCTGTGAGTCTGTCCGTCTGTCTGTCTGTGAGTCTGTTTGTATGTGACAAAAAATTTGTGGGCGCTCTATCTCAAGAACTAATGCTCGAAATTTAATAAAATTTTATATTCAGTTAGACATGGTTTTTGGTGAAAATTGGCCTGCAGGTTGCGTTGCTATACTACGTTTTTCATGATTTTCATGATTGCTACATCTCAAGAACTAATGCACAGAATTTCACCAAACTTCAGATTCCGCGATACCTTGAGATACATAGCCGCTGATAAGGTTTTGGTGTGAACTGCCTTATAGGTGGCGCTGCTATGCTACATGTTGCACGATTTTTGTGATAGCTATATCTCAAGAACTAATGCAGAGAACTTCATCAAATTTTAGATTATGTTACACTAGAATATATAACATAATTAGACGCTGATTACATTTTGGTATTAACCTTGCAACAGGTGGTGCATCTATGCTGCATTTTGCACGATTTTTCACGATAGCTATATCTCAACAACCAACGCACAGAATTTCATCAAACTTCAGATTTTGTTACAAAATGACATATAACATAATAATACGATGATTACGTTTTGTTATAAATCCTTCAACTGATGGTGCTGCTGTGCTATATTTTACACTGTTTTTTTTTAAACTAGCTATATCTCAAGAACTAATGCACAGAATTTCATCAAACTTCAGATTCTTTTACACCATAACATAATTAGACGCTTTTTTACGTTTTGGCATAAATTGTCCAAGATATGGTGTTGTTGTACTACGTTTTGCAAATTTTTTGTTATAACCATATCTCAAAACTACTGGACGAAATTCCATCAAATTTCAGATTCTGTTAGGTCTTGACATAAATAGATGCTTATTAGGTTTTAGTATAAATTACCCAACATGAGGCACTACTAAGCTCACTTTCTCAGAATATTAATTAAATTTTGTGTTTTAGGCTTTTCGGATACCAGAATCTCATTAGGCTAGGTCAAATGTTCGAGGAAATTCGATAGTAAATAACTTTGGAGTCACCGCGTTTTAATATTAAAATGTACTTATGAGATAGAAGAAAGTTTTGGGATTGACAAATCCAACTAGTTTTTTTTTTTTTTAAGTGTTTTTTAGTAGATATTTAATACCAAGGATTGCCGTAATATGACATTCATTTAATTTCTGTCACTATATCCAGATGCTATAAAAAATATCAAAATAAAATGTCCCTTCAGAAATAAAATTTGATTGCAGGTTTTCATGCCACTGAAATTTTTCTACCTCCTGAACTTCTTGGGTATCATAAGTCTGCATTGACGGATAGTCAGGTGGAATTTTTTGTGTGCTACTTTGGAATAATTTACTTCTTTATCGAATTTAATAATTTTTCACAAGTATAGCACTATTTTTCTTAGTTCACGCTTTTTTAACAAGGATTTTAACCGCTATTCCATTAAAATATTTCTTACTTCCGATTAATATCGCATTCCTGTAAAAATCATTGTTCAAAAAAAATATTTGTGAATAATCTTAATGAAATATGATTGCATAAATATACCGCTTACAAATTTAAGCAAGTTCAATACACATATCCGCAAAACATGCATTCGCAATGACAATAACATAGAAACTAGCCATAAACGATTCAAAACTAACTAAAATCAGTTATAATCTGTTCAAAAGGTTTTTACCTGCCATCTTTAATACTTTAACGGTTAGAAAATCGTTATTCTATAAAATAACTAGTTAAATCGTAAGATTTAATGATTTTACACAATTTAATTACACCGTTAGTTATTTCATAAAATAACTAGGCATTAAAATAAAAAAGAATACTGCCCAGTTAAACTGAAGGCATTGAGCTCACAGGCTACAAATACTAATTGCACATTAAAGCTTTATATTTTCAAGGGTTAATTCCGTTCGAAAAAAAAAATTAAGAAGGGGAAACAGCTTTCCCCTTTTCTCTTTTTTTATACTTAATCATTGAACCTCCTATACTATCAAAGACATGCTTTATCATATAAAAAATCTATATCCAAAATTCAGAGCAAATTAGATAATTCATAATAAAAACCCATTTAGCATTTATATAATTTAAAAAGAGTTATCCCCCTCTTTTATACTTAACCATTAAACTTCCAAAACTATCCGGAGATTTGAACGAAATCTGAAAATTCCGCTTGAAAAACCCATTTGTATAAATTAAGGGGGGGGGACATTAGAACCCCTGTTCCCCTTATTTATACTTATTCAATGAACACCTAATAACAGTCACGGAATCGCCTCATCAGAATGATCCTAATCTAAATTTTGAACGAAAATTAATTCTGCATGAAAATCCCATTTATATCAACTAACGGGGGGGGGGCATTAGAGCCCCTGTTCCCCCTATTTATACTTATTCAATGAACACCTAATAACAGTCACGGAATCGCCTCATCAGAATGATCCTAATCTAAATTTTGAACGAAAACTTAATTCTGCATGAAAATCCCATTTATATCAACTAACGGGGGGGGGGGGCATTAGAACTCCTGTTCCCCCTATTTATACTTATTCAATGAACACCTAATAACAGTCACGGAATCGCCTCATCAGAATGATCCTAATCTAAATTTTGAACGAAAATTAATTCTGCATGAAAATCCTATTTATATCAACTAACGGGGGGGGGGGCATTAGAGCCCCTGTTCCCCCTATTTATACTTATTCAATGAACACCTAATAACAGTCACGGAATCGCCTCATCAGAATGATCCTAATCTAAATTTTGAACGAAAACTTAATTCTGCATGAAAATCCCATTTATATCAACTAACGGGGGGGGGCATTATAGCCCCTGTTCCCCCTATTTATACTTATTCAATGAACACCTAATAACAGTCACGGAATCGCCTCATCAGAATGATCCTAATCTAAATTTTGAACGAAAACTTAATTCTGCATGAAAATCCCATTTATATCAACTAACGGGGGGGGGCATTAGAACCCCTGTTCCCCCTATTTATACTTAATCAATGAACACCTAATAACTGTCACGGAATCGCCTCATCAGAATGATCCTAATCTAAATTTTGAAATCTTAATTCTGCATGAAAAACCCATCTATATCAACTAACGGGGGGGCATGAGCCCCCCGTTCCCCCTCTTATACATATCGAATGAACTCCAAAAACTAATCAGGGAAGCGCCTTGTCAGGATATACCTACATACAAAATTTCAAGTGGATCGGATATTTTTATCATGAGTTATCGCGTTACGTACATACGAACATACATACAGAACGGACGGGCACATAAGCTCTCAGGCTATGATAGCCTGTGAGCTAAAAAATAACAGATTATACGGGGCTAACGGTAACACATACATCATTTAAAAGGAGACTATTTCTAATCGTTCGGTACTAGTAATTTTTTTCAACGATAATTTGTTAAGGCGTTAGCAGAAGGTGTTTACTTTTTTTTTCACGACTGTACATTAGTAATAACATTACTCTTCGTGTCCTCTGAAATTGAATATTTCTATGGCAGCTATCTGACCCGTAGTGACCCAAAATGATTAATTACTCAACATGTGACTCTGTCCAATGGTCTTCTGGTACCTCAAAATAATAGGACACAAAATTTAGCAAAAATTGTTGAGTTATTTTCTAGATAATGTTTGCTTGACCCGTAATGATTCAAAAATGGCCCACCAACTTAATTTTTTCCAACACATCAATTATTTAAATGATCTTTCGGTTTTGGCCAAAACTATCCTTTAAATCATTTTTTTCTTGAAAATAAATTTTAAAGATAAATTTCGAAATATGCTGATTGAGGGCGCCTTAGACTTTGGAATAACGTAAAACCATTTTTAACCGTTATTTTTTTAACCTCATTAAATGCTTGCAAAATCTTATACTTAAATTTTGTGCTCAAAATCTAAATAGTTTAAAGTGGTTAAGTAGCGCAAACTGAACTGTGTTCAGAGGGGAGACCTGAGCTTCAAATTTGAAATGATTGCGAGAAAAACGGAAAAATTGGTCGATTCGTTTGTCGTTTTCGCTAAAACTACTCTTTAAATCAGTATTTTCTTGAAAATAAATTTTAAAAAATGTCAATAGAGGGCGCCTTAGACTTTGAAGTAACGTAAAACTATTTTTGACCGTTAATTTTTTAATCTCATTAAATGCTTGCAAAAGCTTAGACTTAAATTTTGAGCTTAAAATCTGAATCGTTGAGAGTAATTAGATAGCGCAAAATTGAACTGTGTTCGAGGGGGGGGGGGGGTTCATTTCAACTCCTGAACACAGTTCAATTTGTGCTTCTTAACCTCTCCCAACGATTCAGAATTTGAGCTCAAAATTTAAGTCTAAACTTTTGCAAGCATTTAATGAGATACAAAAAATAACGATTAAAAATAGTTGTTGGTTACTCTTAAGTTTAAAGTGCCCTCTAAAGAAATTTTTTTAAATTTATTTTTAAAATTTATTTTTAAGAAAATACTGACATAAAGAATAGTTTTAGCAAAAACTGCAAATGAATCGACTAATTTTTCCGTTTTTCATAGTCATTTGCAATTTGAATCCCCCTCCCTTCCCTTGAACACAGTTCAGTTTGCGCTACTTAATCATTCCCAACGATTCAGATTTTGAAATTAAAATTTAAGTTTATGTCTAAGCTTCTAAAAAAAGTAATGAGATGCATAACGGTTAAAAATAGTTGTATGATACTCCAAAGTCTGAGACGCCCTTTACCGGCATTTTGTAAAATTTTTCTTTAAAATTTGTTTTCAAGTGAATACTGATTTAAAGAGTAGTTTTAGCGAAAACTGCAAATGAATCGATTATTTTTTCCGTTTTTTATAATCATTTGAAATTTGAACCCTTTGAACACAGTTCAGTTTGTGCTACTTAACCACTCCCAACTATCCAGATTTTGAACTCAAAATTTAAGGTTAAGTCTAAGCTTACAAAAACACTTAATCAGATGCAAAAAATAACGTTAAAAAATAGTTGTTCGTTACTCCAAAGTCTCAAGCGCCCTCTATCGGCATTTTTTGAAATTTTTCTTTAAAATTTATTTTCAAGAAAATACTTATTTAAAGAGTAGTTTTAGCTAAAACCACAAATGAATCGACCAATTTTTCCGGTTTTTATAATCATTTGAAATTTGATCCTCTGAACACAGTTCAGTTTGCGCTACTTAACCATGCTCAATTATTCAGATTTTAAGCTCAAAATTTAAGTTTAAGTGTAAGTTTCAGAAAACATTCAATAAGATGCAAAAAATATCGGCAAAAAATAATTGTTCGTTACTCTAAAGTCTAAAGCGCCCTCTATTGACATTTTTTGAAATTTACCTTTATAATTTATTTTCATGAAAATACTGACATAAAGAATAGTTTTAATGAAAACCGCAAATCAATCGATCAATTTTTCCTTTTTTTATGTTTATTTGAAATTTTGGACCCTAAAATTAAATGGCGCATAGCTCCTTCAGAAGACGTTTGGGACCCATAGTTCCCTACTTAATATTGTTTGTCTTGATGGGTACTATCACCCCTTAAAGTTTTGCCCAAAAGTTTAGATACACCTTGTATATTATGCTATTGCTGATTAAATAATTGAAACGAATGACTTAATATTAATTTAGAAAAAAGAACTGATTGTAATTTCATTTAAATACAATTAAATAAAAACAATTTAAGGGAACTTACGGCTGTTCATATGGAGATTTATGAACACAAATGTCATATACGACCAGGGTAACTAATTAGCGCGAAATCAGTTATTTTAACTGACATGGTAATTTGAATATTAGAAGAAGGGGGGGGGGGGATTGTACTTTGTGCTTATATACAGGGTGTATCTAAACTAGTGGGCAAAACTTTAAGGGGTGATAGTACACATAAAGACAAATAATATTAAATGGGAAACTAAGGGTCCCAAACGTCTTCCGAAGGAGATAGGCGCCATCAAAGTTTAGGGTCAAAAATTTGAAATGATTATAAAAAACGGAAAAATTGGTCGATTCGTTTGCGATTTTCACGAAAACTATTATTTAAGTCAGTATTGTCTTGAAAATAAATTATAAAGAAAAATTTCAAAAAATGCCAACAGAGGGCGCTTTAGACTTTGGAGTAACGGACAACTATTTTTTACCGTTATTTCTTGCATCTCGTTATATTTTTTTAGAAGTTTAGACAAAAAAAACTTAAATTTTGAGCTCAAAATCTGTGGTTAAGTAGATCAAACAGAACTGTATTTAATGGGGGTGGGTAGGTTCAAATTTCAAATTATTATAAAAAACAGAATAATTGATCAATTGATTTGCGATTTTCACTAAAACTATTCTTAATGTCAGTATTGTCTTGAAAATAAATTATAAACATAAATTTCAAAAAATGTCGATAGAGGGCGCTTTAGACTTTGGAGTAACGTACAGCTATTTTTTACCGTTATTTTTTTCAACTCATAATATTTTTTTGAAGCTTAGACATAAACTTAAATTTTGTGCTGGAAATCTGAATCGTTGAGAGTGGTTAAGTAGCGCTAACTGAACTGTGTTCAATGGGGGTGGGAAGATTCAAATTTCAAATGATTATACAAAACGGAAAAATTGGTCGATTCGTTTGCGGTTTTTTCAGTCTCAATTCTTTATGTCAATTCTTTATGTCTCAGTCAATTCTTTATGTCAGTATTTCCTTAAAAATAAATTTTAAAGACAAATTTCGAAAAATTCCGTTAAAGGGCGACTTAAACTTTAGAGTAACGAACAACAATTTTTAACTGTTATTTTTTGTATCTAATTAAATGCTTGCAAAAGCTTAGACTTAAATTTTGAGCTCAAATTCTGAATCGTTGGGTGGGGTTAAGAAGCGCAAATTGAACTGTGTTCAGGAGTTGAAATTTAAGACCCCCCCATTTCGAACACAGCTCAATTTTGCGCTACTTAATTACTGCCAACGATTCAGATTTTTAACTCAAAATTTAAGTCTACGCTTTTGCAAGCATTTAATGAATGAGATTAAAAAAATAACGGTTGAAAATAGTTGTTGGTTACTCTAAAGTTTAAGGCGCCCTCTAACGGAATTTATTGAAATTTATCTTTAAAGTTTATTTTCAAGGAAATACTGACATAAAGAGTGGTTTTAGAGAAAACTGCAAACGAATCGACCAATTTTTCCGTTTTTATAATCATTTGAAATTTGAACCTCCCCACCCCCATTGAACACAGTTCAGTTTGCGCTACTTAACCATTCTCAACGATTCAGATTTTCAGCTCAAAATTTAAGTTTATGTCTAAGCTTCTAAAAAAATTTAATGAGATGCAAAAAATAACGGTAAAAAATAGTTGTACGTTACTCCAAAGACTAAAGCGCCCTCTATCGGCAATTTTTGAAATTTATCTGGAAATTTTATTTTCAAGACAATACTAACATAAAGAATAATTTTAGTGAAAACTGCAAATCAATTGACCAATTTTTCTGTTTTTTATAATAATTTGAAATTTGAACCTACCCACTCCCATTGAACACAGTTCAGTTTGCGCTACTTAACCACAGATTTTGAGCTCAAAATTTAAGTTTATGTCTAAACTTCTAAAAAATTTTAACAATTTTAAGATACAAAAAATTTTAAGATGCAAAAAATAACGGTAAAAAATAGTTGTTCGTTACTTTAAAGTCTAAAGCGCCCTCTATCCGCATTTTTTGAAATTTATCTTTATAATTTATTTTCAAGACAATACTAACATAAAGAATAGTTTTCGCGAAAACCGCAAACGAATCGACCAATTTTTCCGTTTTTTATAATCCTTTCAAATTTTGGACCCTAAATTTTGATGGCACCTATCTCCTTCGGAAGACGTTTGGGACCCTTAGTTTCCCATTTAATATTATTTGTCTTGATGTGTACTATCAGCCCTTAAAGTTTTGCCCAGTAGTTTAGATACACCCTGTATAACTAAATAAATAGACAACGTTCACCTTAGCGGCGAGCTCAGTTACACGACTTATTTTATTTTATTTTGCGATGTGACTTTCTTTTACACTTTACACTTTTAGCACTGATGATGGGACTTAAGAAGTCCCGAAACATGTATGCTTTTAACATCTTTTAACATCTTTTATTTTATAATATTTGTGCTCTTGAACGTTGTTTATTTATTTAGTTATTTAATTTGAATATTGCTGTTAATTTATTGTTAATTTACTTTTATTTTCTTTTTTTTTAACAGAATACAAATATAACGTGTTCATGGTACATACCAATGTCTTGACCGAATTCACGAGCCAACTTGTTCCGCCACCTTGTTTCAAAATGGCGGCCACTTAAATTTGTCAAAATTTTTTTAAATGTATAATGCTGTATAAACAAAAAATTAGAAATTGAAAAAAGGTTCTTTCTAAACTATTTATCTTAATAATGAATTCCGGAGTATTTTTTGCTTTGTCTTTACCTTGAAAAACGCCTCGGAAATAGCAGTTTGAATTTCTAATGAGGGTGACATTTTTTTTTTTTTTTTTTAAGTCAATTTGCCCGCGACAGCACTCGTATATATTAATCGATTTCGATGTGAGTGTGCATGTTCATATGAATTAAGATTTCAATCAAGCTCATTGTTTTTTTTTTTTTTTTTTTTTTTATCCATCATGCTTATTTAAAATGGATATCGTGAAATTTGGCGACCCTATAAATCGCTTAAAATAAAACCAGGTTGAATAAAAGATGACTAATTCCTAAAAATTCCTATTAATATTCAGTATTAAGAAAAACTAGTATTCAATCTTACACAATCGTGTTCCACTATTTTGAGCTTCGTATATTTGATTTATATAACTTAATATAAAATAAATAAATAAATATATGAAAGCTACCTCTTCCTATTTTTTCCTTTCCTATTTTTCCTTTCGGTTCAAAGTTATGAAAAATCATCATTTTACCAAGTGTGATGTCACAGAAATATTCTCCATTAGAAAAAAATATATCTAAAATTTAATTCAGCAAGCAATTTTTATTGCAAAATGTAGGCCTTTTTAATGGTATAACACTTAAATGGAAAATCTTCTCAAAGATATTATTATATCCTACTTTTTAAAGTATATCAATACGTGGTATCAACAATAGGTTCCACCCCCCCCCCCCCCCCATGTAAAAAATAATAATACACAATATTCAATTAATAAGTAATGATCTGAATTCGAAGATATTAAAATCAATTGCTTGAAGAAAACAAAACAGCATGTTTCCATAGTAACGGCTTTCCATTTCTATACTATGAATACTATGATAAAAAATATTTTAAAGCTTTGACATTAAATTAATTTAGTGTATATGACAGACATTTGCACTAAAATTACAATACTTCGCTACATAATTATAACTTCAACTTCATTTTATATAATTTACATTTAAATATAAAAATTTATCCCAAAATATTCTCTCTTTCACTTGAAAGAAAGAAAGAAAGAAAGGAAAAGAAGAAAAAAAGCTATTATTGTGAACTTCGCTTGGGCTAGTTCAGCTTTTGCCTTTGTGGCATAAAATTGCATTATTTTGCGACCAAGGTAATAAATAACAGGGTGATTCAAAATAACGTGGTCAAAATGATATGACAAATCAAGCATACAACAAGGATAAAAAATCACCTAGGAACATAGGGTCGCAAACTACTTATTGAGTCACAAATACAGGGTGTTTCATTCTAGCTACACCCGGTTTAAAAGTAATAATTTCGAGGAAAATAAAAATATTGTAATGAAAATGCAACGATATGTACCTTATTTTGTGTGAAATGTGATAACATTACGAAAAGATCTGGAAAAACATATTTCTCAAGCAATCGATGATGCTGTATAAACTGATTGTCACAGTCCAAAATGTGAGGTGCCAAGTGCATATTACTGGTGCGCATAATGCAAGCTTCCACCACTTTTGTTTGGTGTTATCACGTTTAAAACAAAGCTGTAAAATGTTTTATTATAATATACTGCAGTTTTCTGAAATTTATTACCGTCAACCCAAATTGAGTTAGGATGAAACACCCTGTATTTGTGGTTCAATAAGTGGTTTGCGGCCCTATGTTCCTATGTGATTTTTTATCCTTGTCGTGTGCCTAATTCGTGATATTAATTTGTCCACGTTATTTTGAATCACCCTGTATAACTTACTAATACAGCTGTTTTTACAAATACTCCTTCTAGCTTCTCTTGTAAGTGATATGATGTGAGAATTACACAAAATTGATAATTAAATTGGAAAAAAAAGAAGACTGAAGAATGTTGCTTACATTTTATTTCATCAAGTTTTCAGGAGCATTTTTATTAATCTGGCACGAGCGATAAATCATCAAATAATGCATGAATTTCTTATTTCATACTAATTCATCTTTTAATCTTTATAAATATTCTTTTCATTTTAAAATTAATTATGATATTAATATGTCAAAAATGTGCTTATTTTTTACGTTTAATAACTTTATCGTAGATTAAAAGATTTTTCTTCTTTTTTTTAACTAAACAAATAACAATTTTTCTTTTAATTTGTGAATTGCTTAAATTATTTTCTGCCTGATATAGCCATTTTAATTCTTTTACCAACGATAATGATGCCAAAGATACCCTTTGTCAAACTTTTCGTTCAAAATAACAATAAAATACGAAATTTATGGAAAAAAATTATAGTTATGCCTGTATATTTGACACTTGACACATAAACCACAGCGGGAATATTCAGTGATACAATTTTAGGTAGCTTTCATTACAAAAAGAAAAAAGCTACCTATTGCAGCCGTCCGGAGGAAAACATTTCCGGAAAATTTTGGTATATTTTCACCGATCATGACTCCCAGACCCCAAAACCATCCTCCGTTCAAATATTGACATATATATATATATGATTTTTGTCATGCTGTAACTATAGTATTTATGAACCGATTTGAATGAAACTGGGTATGTACATAGTGTCTTGACCAAGTTCGTTGGTCAGCATCATCCGGCATCTTGTTTCAAAATAACGGCCATTTAAATTTAAAATAATTTTAACATTTAAAGTTAAATGTGAAAAAATTAAAAGTTCAAAAATGTTTTTCTTTTATGTGTTAGGACTTAAAACAAGGATTCCAGAACACTTTTTATTTTGTCTATATCTTAAAAAATGACTGAGTTATAGCACTTTGAATTTCTAGTGTGGCTGACATTTTGAAACGATCTGATTTTTGTCACGTGATAACACGCGTATTTATGAATCGATTTGGATGTAACTTGGTGTGTACATAGTACATAATAAGGCCTGGATCGAGTTCGTGAGCCAGTTCCATCCGACATCTTGTTTCAAAATAACGACTATTTCATTTTTGTAAAAAAATTTAAAATCTATGGTTATGTACAAAAAAGTGAGAAATTGAAAAAGATTTTTCTTTTATGCATTTGACCTTGATATAAAAATTCCAGAACATTTTTTGTTTCGTCTGTATTTTAAAAAATGGCTGTATTATAGCACTTTTAATTTCTAGTGTTGCTCCCATTTTGAAATGATCTGATTTTCGTCACGTGATTACGCTCGTATTTATAAACCAATTTTGATGTAACTTGGTGCGTACATAGTACATGCCGATGGCTGGACAGAGTTCGTTGGCCAGTTCCATCCGCCATCTTGTTTCAAAATGGCGGAATATTAATTTTTTCTTAAAAAAATTTAAATTATAAAATCAGGTGCAAAAATGTAAGAAATTGAAAAAAGATTTTTCTTTTGTCTGTTTGACCTTGATGCAAAGATTCCAGAGCATTTTTCGACTATATCTTGAAACATGGCTGCGTTATAGCACTTTCAATTTCCAGTGTGGTTGACATTTTGAAACGGTCCGAAATTTGTCACGCGATAATACGCATATTTATAAACTGATTTGGATATAATTCCGTGTGTACAAAGTAAATACCAATGTCTTGACCGAGTTCACTGGCCAGCTTAATCCACCATCTTGTTTCAAAATTTCGGCCATTGAAGTTTGTCAAAAATCTTTTAAATGTATAATGATGTACAAACAAATATAAGAAATTAAAAAAAGGCTCTTTCTATAATGTTTGATTTTAATAATGAATTCCGGAGTATTTTTTGCTTTGTCTTTACCTTAAAAAACACCTGAGAATAGTAGTTTGAGTTTCTAATGTGGGTGATTTTTTTTAATCAATTTTCCTGCGACAGCATTCGGATATATTAATCGATTTCAATGTGACTGTGCATGTGCACATGAATTAAGATTTCGACCAAGCTCATTGGTTTATTTTATCCATCATGTTACTTTAAAATAACAATAAAATACGAAATTTATGGAAAAAAATTATAGTTATCCCTGTATATTGACACTTGACACATAAACCACAGCGGGAATATTCAGTGATACAATTTTAGGTAGCTTTCATTACAAAAAGAAAAAAGCTACCTATTGCAGCCGTCCGGAGGAAAACACTTCCGGAAAATTTTGGTATATTTTCACCGATCATGACTCCCAGACCCCAAAACCATCCTCCGTTCAAATATTGACATATATATATATACATATATATCGTGGAATTTGGCGACACTATAAATCGCCCAAATTAAAATCAGGTTGAATATAATATGACTAATTTCTAAAAATTCTCATTAATACTCAGTGTTACCAAAAACTAGTATTCAATCTTATGATCGGGTTCTACTAAATTGAGCTTCGTATGTTTGAGTAATATAACTTAATTTAAAATAAATAAAAAAATAAGTTATATGAAAGCTATATCTTCCTCCCGGTACAGCCGAAAGGACTTTTTACAATCCAATTTGGATGGATACAATGCAATGATACAATTTTCTATCCAATGATACAATTTGCAAAAAAAATCCATTTGGTAGTTTTTGAAAACACTCGAGCCGAAATTTGAAGGCTTACTGCTTTACAATGAATATAATTTATAAAAATTCTTTATACATCAGATGCAGGTGTTTGGTCATTAGAATATAATAAAATGACTGTTCAAATTTTGTTTATCTTTATAAATCACAGTAAAAGAAATCTAAATTATGCCATAACTATTAGAACAAACAATAGAAAATTACATTTACAAATTTAACCAGACTACGGAGGGTTCAGGAGGCAGAGTCCTCCTGAATAAATGTACTTTATTATCTAAAAAATTACCAGAATAAGTAGCAAATGAGAAATTCAGTATATCATTACATAACAGTGAGTTTAATTTTACGCTTCTAATGTCTGAAAACTTCAAGGTATTGTTTATTCTTATGAATATTTACATCATTCCCGGAATGTCAATGAAGGTTTATTTTGGAGACACGATATTTTTTGGTTCCTTGTCTGTATGTTCCCCGATAACTGCCTTAAAAAGAATCCGATTTCCTTGAAATTAAGTAAGCGTGTTCATGAGGTACCCAGATTTAGCTGTAGGGGAGAGTGATGTACCTTGGGACAGTTTTCTCATTTTAAATTTTTATTTCTATGATTATAATCAGATTTAAAATTTGAAGGTAGCATTTCAACACAACAACATTTATCCTTATAATATATTTTTAGAAATTCAGTAAAATTGAAAATTAAAAAATGCCACTCATTTAAAGTAAGGAAAGCAAACTGTCCCAAGGTACAACAGGGTGTTGTACCTTGGGACATACTGCATAATTTAGGCATTAGCATACCTGCCAACTTTTGAAAATGGGAAAGTGCAAAATAACAGAAAAAGGTTATTTTAAACAACTTTTAACAACAAAGTCCTACGTAACATTTTTTAAAAAAGAACCCCGAAATAACATTTTTACTTTGTTTTAAAAACATACGCTAATATATAAATAAGATTGAATAATACATTGATAACTGTTATAAAGTTAATTTGGTGATAAAAATGTAAAAAAAAATTACAGATTCTCATTCAGAAACTGATTAAAAAAAAGATTTTTTTACCTGATAATTGTTTTTGAAAGTTTGGAAAAAAAATTCAAAATATGACTTCTTTTTATATAGAATGAAAATTAAAGCTTCCCTCTGATTGAATTTAGCAATGTAACCTCAATTCACTCATTCTTTGGCAATATTAAATACATTATATCCACTAAACATTTAGTTATTAAAAGCAGATAAGCTAGAAACTAATCCATAATTTAAGAGAAAAAAATGAAAATTCAAAGAAACTTTGCATAAAAGGTACATTTTACACCTAAAGTGTAAAACTTGGCAAATATGCAGTAGATATAAACCGTATTTACTCGTGTATAACACGCACTTTTTAGTACTTTACAACAATGTTGAAAAGTGCTTATGCATTCGGTTTGTCTGGCCGTCTGTCCGTCTGGCCGTCTGTCCGGATGGCCGTCTGTCCGCGCTCTAACTCCCGTAAATATATTCGGATTGCTATGAAATTTTTATACGTTATTGATGTTTACCCTAGCACGAACCCTATTGAAAATGAAGCACCTACCATGATTAGTTTATCTACAGAGGGAATCAAAAGTTTCTTATTACATTATGGCCTATGGGGAAAAATCGTTAATATACTCGGATTGCCATGAAATTTTAGGACGTTACTCAGGTTTACCTAGCACGAACCCTATTGAAAATGAAGTATCTACCACGATTAGTTTATCTATAGAGAGAATCAAAAGTTTCCCATTACATTACGGCCTATGGAGAAAAATCGTTAATATACTCGGATTGCCGCGAAATTTTAGGAGTTTTTGATGTTTACTCTAGCACGAACCCTATTGAAAATGAAGTTTCTACCATGATTAGTTTATCTACAGGGCGAATCAATAGTTTTCCATTACATAGCGGCCCATGGGGAAAAATCGTTAATATATTCGGATTGCCATGAAACTTTAGGACATTATTGACGTTTACCCTAGCACAAGTTCTATCGAAAATGAAGTTTCTACCATGATTAGTTTATCTACAGGGCACATCAAAATTTTCCCATTACATTACGGCCTATGGGAAAAAAATCTTTTCAAAGGAATTTTAAAGATGTTATACCCTGTCAAACATATTAAAATATGTATTCTATAAAATATAAGGTGAAAATGTAGCTATTATTCATTTACAGGGCCAAACAAAAGAATTCCATTAGATAATGGTAAAAGGGGGAATTGTGTGTGACATATTTTAAGTATATTAAGCTTTTTAATGTATAATAAAATTGATATATGTCACTGAAGCTTAATATAAATTATACGCTACTGTCTTGCATAATATGAAGTACATTGCATTTACAGGGCCATACAAAAGATTTCAAATAGTATATTCTTTCCGAAGTGCCGTATGTGTCCGATGATGGCTGATGGAGGGATGAAATGCATTTTACTTATGGTATGCATGTGTATATTTCGCTAAATATGTACACATTCTATGGTGTGTATAAATGTTATAGTTGATATACAGAGCTACCCAAAAGAGCTCACCAACGTTACTGAACATAAGCGTAAATTATTTAAGCGTGGTTCTTAAATAAGCTATGCATTTTTACGCTGAGCTTCACTAAATTTACTGAGAAATGTTTGCAGAATATAGATAATAGGATATACAGGGCCACGCAAAGAATTCGGTTCATGGACGCTTATGAATGATGATTTATGAAAATGTGATTTCAGTTGTCTGAAAAGTGTTTTAGTTTACAATAAATTTTAGCCTAATGCTGATGTGTAATAAAGGTACAATGTAAACTACAGGGCTGAACAAAAGTATTCAAGTATGTTTCCATCTAATAGTATGAGTTGCTGAAAAAGAAATTTCAAGCTACTGGGTATTTTCTTGCTAAACTAAATTTTCCCATTATATCAACTGACATATGAAATACAGGGCTGTTCAAAAGTACTGGAATACATATTTGGGTACATTTGGCTGTACACTATTATTTCCCTAAATAACAAAGTTTTGTTAAAGATTTCATTAAGTGTTGGAAAGTGCTTCATAATCTATGCTTAAAGCACGATTTTTCTTATTTGTTTTTCAAAAAATTAGGACAAAACTCCAAGGTGCACGTTATACACGGAACATTTTTTTACTACAAAATGTAATTTCACCATTACATTTGAATTAAGAAATGTAATCGAAGGAGACGAAATCACTCGGAAAATCTTACTTAATTGATGTGTTATTGCATCTATATTTCACTCCTTGCACTGTTTTACACAACACAGCTAGTAACATCATTTAAACGCCATTTAACAACTCTCATTATGGTTTTTCACCCCTACCCGAAGTCTAAAAATGCATTTTCGTCATGTTTTCAGGCCTGATGTAATGTTTGTTTCGGCTTTTTTTACTGAAATTTCTTTAGTCATTCATTTACTTGCATTTCAAATTTATTGGGTGCGTTATATACGAGATTTAAAAAAATCGTCATTTTTCCTTCCAAAGTACGGGGTGCGCGTTATACACGCGTGCGCGATAGACACGAGTAAATACGGTAACTAATTAATATTTTTGTACAATAACTAATACAGTATTTTGTAGAAAAACAAAAAATTTTATACCAACAAAATTTTTTTTTAGGGAAATAGAAAATAAAGCTCAAGTTTTCAGCAAAGGCAAGGACATCAAGTAAATTTATATACAGAGAACCGTAGAAAAGAACAAAATTTTCTCAGATACTATAGCAAGAAAGCAGTCTATTTTCTTGATTTCTTATTTCTAACAATTTTGCGATATGATCATAATCAATATCATCACCATCTTTAGTACTAGATATAAACTTTTCTATCAAAAATTGAACCGACTTCAAAAACTACTGCAAAATGAAAAATATTTTTTTTACATAATTGTAATAAGAAATTAAACTAAGAGCGTAATATTTACCATGCGTATTATTATATTTATGTACATTAATTTGATTTTTTGGAGTCGGTGCCAGCCAAGCCAAGTTACATGTAATTTTACAATAGACACACATCCAAGTATATACGAGTTTTTTTTTACGATTTAATATTTAGTTTAAAAAAATTAACTTTATACATTTACGATTTGCACTGGATAATTAATTTTAATTTTGAACTTGGCTTGGCTGGCACCGACTCCAAAAAATCAAATTAATGTACATAAATATAATAATACGCATGGTAAATATTACGCTCTTAGTTTAATTTCTTATTACAATTATGTAAAAAAATTATTTTTCACTTTGCAGTAGTTTTTGAAGTCGGTTCAATTTTTGATAGAAAAGTAAACTATTTTTATTTTTCTCTTTTCAGTGAAAAGTTAAAGATTTTTTTTTAAGTCGGTTAATAAAAATTATAATACAGAAAAAAACTATAGCAAATTATACACGCATGTCAGGAGTGGGGTTCGAACACACGCTCTCTTTTGAGACCCAGAGCTAAAATTTGGCGCCTTAGATCGCTCGGCCATCCTGACTGCCTCTATTCGGCGGGCTTATTCAACGTCCATGTTACTTTTAATTTGAGAGAAATCACAAATTTTATTAGTTTTTGCATAATTACTGAAAAATACTGTACCAATTTCGATGAAATAAAAGTGGTACCAATTCGAGTGTAGCCTCTTTCATTTAACACAAAAACCAAATTAATCGATTGGATAGTTTGGGAGTAATCGGTGAACATACATAAAAAATGGTTTAGTTTGGATTATTTTATGTCGGACGATTATATACATGTGGGATATAGCCCCGAAAGGGGTGTGATGCCCTCCGTGGAGGTCTTTCTAAAGGAACCCAACCCGTATTTACGCAAGGAAATCCAAGGTTCGAAGAAAACCACGGAAAACTCCGAACGGTTAGGCCGACGGCCGCGATTAGGTTCGAACCTAGCACCTGCTGTCTACCAGTCATGAGGTCAGAACCTCTCGACAACTGGTGGGGCCCATGCATAAAAAGAAAAAGAATACATACGCGTCGATTTGATAACCTCCTCCTTTTTTTTTTTGAAGTCGGTTAAAAATTATAAGACGGAAAAATTATTGTACATAAATATGTCAAGAGTGGGTCTCGAACCTTCGATTTCCTTCGAATACCAGAGTCTAAATCAGGTGCCTTAGACCGCTTGGCCATCCTGACTGTATTCCGTTGGCGAAATTATTCAACGTCCATGTTACTTTTAATTTGCAAGAAATCATTTATTTTATTAGTTTTTGCCTAATTAATAAAAAAGTACTTAACTAATTTCGATTAAATGGAATTGGTAACAATTCGAGTGTAGCCTCCTTCATTTAACACAAATACTAGTTTAATTGGTTGGATAGTTTCGGTGTAATCGATGAGCATACATAAAAAAATACATACACGTCGAATGGATGGTAACCTCTTCTTCTTTTTTTAAGTTGGTTAAAAAAATTATAATATGGAAAAAATACTGTATATTATACATGTATGTCAGGAGCGGGGTTCGAACCCACGCTCTCTTTCGAGAACCAGAGATTAAAACAGGTGCCCTAGACCGCTCGGCTATCCTGACTGTAAACTATTTGTTGAATTTATTCAACGTCATGTTACTTTTCACAAGTCTATTATTTTAGTACTCTTTCACTGATAAAGTACTGAGTTGATAAAAAGATCCCTGACACTCTGCGCTAACGGTTAAATACAAAATATTCGTAATTGCATAATTAGTATTTAATTTGTAAAATGTACATGCAAAAATTATAATACGAAAAAAAGGTTAAAGTACACATGTACGTCAGGAGTGGGGTTCGAACCCACTCTCTCTGGAGAGAACCAGAGATTAAATCAGGCGCTTTAGGCCGCTCGGCCATCCTGACTTCACTCCATTCCGAGAACTTATTCAACAGTTTCAAATAGCGAAAAATTACTAATTTTATCAGTTTTTGCCTAATTAGGGAAAAAGTAATGAACCAATTTTTATGAAACTAAAGTGGTACCAACTCGAGAGCAAGCTCTTTCATTTAACATAAAAACCAAATTAATCAGTTATATAGTTTCGGAGTAATCGGTGAACATACATAAAAAAATACATACGCGTTGAATTGATAACCTCCTCTCCTTTTTGGAAGTCGGTTAAAAACTAGTTTATCATTAACACATATAAAACTACTATTTTGTTCTGGAGGTGGTCTTATTCATACATCTGATAGCACATTTGCTGTTATAAATGCAGCTATTTCATTTAACATTTCAGTTGAAAAAGTTTTTAAAATGCATTTCCAAAAATTTCTACCACAACATATATTGTGATTGGCTGTCCAGGATGCGATATCATATGAGGACCTCATAAGCCAAGGTTTACAAGTGACATAATTTAGATTTCGAGCAAATTGAGTTCAAAGTTAAGCAATTAAATGAATTCAATTGTAATTGAATGAATTGAGATAGGAATCTTTTGCTTATTTTTTAATGTTCTTTGAACTCTTATTTCAATAGCTGTTTAGAAAAGCAACTGATTAAATTTTGTTTTAAATGTAAAACTAAGCAATATTTATCAGCATTTAGCACTTGTACCTTTGGCTTCGAAGCAGTAATGAAAACTGCTTGGAAGCCAAAGGGTACAAGTGCCGAATTAATACAAGAAATAAAAAAAAATAAGAAATAAAAAAGATAAATTTATAAAAAATGAAGAACAATATTGATATAAATAAATGAATGGACAAAATTTTGTTTTAATAAAAGTTCTAGATAGGAAAAATTATGAAATAAAAAAATGAAGATACGAAAAATTTAAGATCAATGTCGATACACATGAAATGAAACAACAAACTTTATTCTAACATAAGATTTAAAATTTTATTAGTTTTGAAAAAGCTGAAAATTTCTAACACTGTCTAACAAAGGTAAAATTGTGAATATATTTTTGTTTTAACTTTTTTTATATATTTTATATATTTTAAAACAACACTTTTGTTAGACAGTGTTAGAAATTTTCAGATTTTTCAAAACTAATAAAATTTTAAATCTTATGTTAGAATAAAGTTTGTTGTTTCATTCATGATAAAATTGTGAATATGTTTTCAGTTTGTCTGGTTGTCTGTCTGTCTGGCCATCCGGCCGTCTGTCCGCTCTCTAACTCTTGTAAATATACTCGAATTGCGCTGAATTTTCTGGAAAATATTTAGGTTTATCCTAGCACAAAGCCTATTTCAAATAAAGTTTATAGCATGATTAATTTATTTACAGGTGCTGGCAAGATCTAGACTATTACACCAATTAAGCTAAGTAAAAATATGTAACTTGGTTTCCTATCTGTCCATCCCCCCCAAATGTAACATAGGTGTTAGGTGCACCTGTACCCCGGGTTCATGCTATAATTAAAACCCAAATAATGCTATCTTGTAGGGGCATCTAATTTAGTAGGACCACACAATCGTGCGGCCTAGTCAGGTAATTGACAACTCCGGAATATACAGTTATGAGATTGTCATTGATAAAAAAAATAACCTGGACATTGCGTTGTGAAATATTTAGTAGATTACCCAACCTATGGCCCTATTGAATAGCTAAGAGACAAAATAAGACAAAATACATTAAAATTAAATTTCCCCGTACTTAGCTACTCAACCCTACAAAATATACTTACTCACTATTAACTTTAGACGAAAAGAAAAAAAAATTAGAATTTTATTATATATGCAAGTATGGTTGGCTACTGAAAAAAATATATAAAATAGACAATTAAAAAAAAGTTCTCATAAACGACAACTAAGTGTTCTAATAAATATAACTCCTTTATTAAATATAAGTACATTAATAATATCATTACAAAAATATCAACAAGTGAAACGTACTCCTTAAGTAAAATGTTACGCCTACAGCCAAAATAAGCTAAATTTTATATTTAAGTTTGACAATTCACTCAATCTGACAAAGTCTCCGATACTCCACTGAGCATAGGAAGCACCACCGATACCTGGCCGGTTGTATATTCATTCAGGGGCACATTTAGGAATATAACATGTATTTCACAAACAAAAAAGGCCAAGCCTCAATGGTGAGCACTGGGAATTTTGGGCGTAAAAATAAACCAAACAGCACCATAAAAACCGAACATCCTCAGCCGCTCGCTTCTCTTCCTCTATCTCCTCCCTCTCTTTTTTCCACAGCACGAGAAAAACTCACTGTGAGCCCAAAATTTGCATAAAGTGTCCTGACTGGTGAGAGAAAATTAACATATACATCATAATTCTACTCACAAGCCAATCGGCTCTCCTTGCCCACGCCCCCCGTGCACTAAGGGTCAGAGGGCCCCCCTTACACTCCGGGGCCCTACACCCCTCGTATTTCCCACGTGACCAGCTGGGCCTCACACATAGCCATTATTCGGCTATAAAACATGGGGTCATAAAAGACCTACTTTTTTGTACCCCCTATCAGGGTACGACTTTTATGACTTTGTAGTACAATAGGTCATATATCTATACCTCGTACTCTGCAATTAAATCTTCCTGAATACAAAAAACCGATACATAATACTGCCCTTGTTAAAAACTAACTACTAACAATAATACTATACATTTAAAAGACACATTAAAAATATTCAAATAATAATAATAATAAACATATGTAATAAAACAGCAGTGAATCTATATACAATTATTCTTTTACGTTTAAAGCACCTTAAAATGTTGGAATCACACCAACAACAGGGACAGTCAAAAGTTTTCCGTTTCATTAAGGACTATGGGGAAAAATTGTTTCAAATGAATTTTAAAGGTGTTACACCCTGTCAAATATATTAAGATTTATATTCATCTACGAAGTTCATTAAAATATGCATTCTGTAAAATATGTGGTGAACAGAAAAGCTAATATTCATTTACAGGGCCACACAAACGAATTCAATTACATAACAGGAAAGTGGAAATTGTTTGCAACATATTTTAACTATATTAAACTTTTTATGTATAATAAAATTGATATACGTCCATGAGATTTAATATAAGTTATATCGCGCATAACATGAAATTCACAGCATTTGAATGACACACAAAAGATTTGAAATAGTATATTCTATCCAAAATACTGTACATTATCGATATGGTTGATGGATGGGTGAAATGCCTTCTTAATTATGATATGCACTTTTAAGTTTCACTAAATTTATACATATTACATAGTATGTATAAATGCTATATTTGATATACAGGGCTACACCTAAGATCTCGTAAAGGTTACTGAATATTACTATAACTAGCAGGGGAGACCGAGCTTAGCTCGGTCAAAATTAACTTTGTGTTAATCTCGATATAGTATTTTCACTGTATCATTACTCTGTATTATTTCTGTAAAACATGTTTATAATAGTATTATTTAGAAAAACAATCAATAATAAAACTATGTTTTATGCGCATGTTTATAAATTTTACTTTATTTTAAAATTTACAACGAAAGGACATCGATCTAAATCACTTTTTAGCTCGACTCTGATTGGTTTAACCATGCATCTCGAATCCTCTTAAGAATGTATAAAAAAATTCTTCACATTCTGAAAAACAATATTTTTTGCTAGATATAGCCAAATTAGGAGGCATTCTTTCATTTGGCTCCAAATACGTGTTTTGGTTTTCGTAATTTTTATAGTCGATTTTTTGGCCATATGTCGCCAATATTTTGTCAAATATCACCAAGTTATTGGCTTTTGCCATATTCTCGTGACCCTGACCCGTATTAATCAAAATGAGCCACTAATCAAATTTGATCAAGCATGTGACATAGCTCAATCGTCTTCAGGTAATCAAAAACGGTAGAATATAAAATTGAATCAAAATCATTTAGGCCATTTTTTAGGTAAAATTAGCTTGGCAGCATTCAGCAATGAAGCGAAATGACCTACTAATATAATTTTGTTTAACATGCGACTCAGCCCAATAATCTTCTCGTGACAAAAAACGTTTTGTTTCAAAATTTAGGTAAAATTGATTGAGTCGTTGTTATATATATCTAGAATGACCCTAGCTCATTAAGACCCAAAATGACACATTAATCGAATTTTCGCGAGCATGTGTCCAAGCCAAATGGTTTTCTCTTGCTCAAAAACGATATAATACAAAGTATAGTCAAAATGGTGAGTACCATTTTCTATATAAAATTAGCATGACCCATCATGACCAACAAATGACCCTTATAATCGAAATCTCTCGAAGGTGTGGCCTAGCTCATTAGTTTTAGCATGCCGAAAAACATTAGATAAAAATTTAGATAAAATCGATTAAGCCGTTTTTTAGATATAGTTAGTTTGACCCTGACCCCTTATGATCCAAAATGACCCATTGATCGAATTTTCTCAAAAATATGTCATAACCCAATGATTTTCTTGTGCCCGAAAACGATAAAATAGAAAATTTAGTCAAAATTGCGCGAAACGTTGTCTAGATAAAATTAGAATGACCCAAAAGTGACCCACTAATCGAAATTTCTCGAACATGTGACCTACACCAATGATTTTCTCATGCCAAAAATATGTTGTATGCAAAATTTCGTTAAAATCGACCCACCCATTCTTTAGATATAGCTTGACCTTGACCCATTAAGACCCACAAATGACCCTTATAATCGAAAGCTCTCGAATATGTGACTTAGTCCATTAGTTTTCTCGTTTCTAAAAATTGTTACATACAGAATTTCGTTAAAATTGATCCTGCCGTTCTTTAATTATATATAGCCTGACCCAGACCCTTTATGATCCAAAATGACCCATTAATCGAAATTTTTCGAACATGTAACCTAGTCCAATGATTTTATCGCGCCAAAAAATTTTGCATACAAAATTTCATTAAAATCGATCCATTTGTTCTTTAGATATAGCTTGACCATGACCCATTATGACCCATCATGGCCCACAAATGACCCTCATAGTCGAAATCTCTCAAACATGTGATTTAGCCCATTAATTTTCTCATGTCGAAAAACTGTTACATACAAAATTTCGTTATAATCCATCACGCCGTTCTTTAAATATAAATAGCTTGACCCAGACTTTTAATGACCCAAAATGACCCATTAATCGAAATTTTTTGAATATGTAACCTAGTCCAGTGGTTTTATCGGCTCAAAAAAATGTTGCATACAAAATTTCGTTAAAATCGATCCACCTGTTCTTTAGATATAGCTTGACTATGACCCATTATGATCCATCATGACCCACAAATGACCCTCATAGTCGAAATCTCTCAAACATGTGATTTAGCCCATTAGTTTTCTCATGTCAAAAAACTGTTACATACAAAATTTCGTTATAATCCATCACGCCGTTCTTTAAATATAAATAGCTTGACCCAGACTCTTAATGACCCAATATGACCCATTGAAATTTTTTCTCGGACATGTAACCTAGCCCAATGTTTTTCTCGTTCCCGAAAACCATAGAATGCAATTTTTAGTCAAAACTGCGTGAGAAAATCTCTAGATAAAAATAGCATGACCCACAATGACCCCAAAAATGACCCACTAACCGAATTTTCTCGAACATGTTACCTAACCCAATGGTCTTCTTGTAATCCAAAACGATAAAATATAAAATTTGGTCAAAATGGTTAGAGCTGTTTTTTAGATAAAAATGGCTTGACCCATAATGTCCCAAAAATGACCCACTAATCGAAATTTTTCGAACATGTGACCCAGCCCAATAGTTTTCTCGTGCAAAAAAACGATTGGTTACAAAATTTCCTTAAAATTGATTGAGACGTTCTCTAGATATAAATAAGTTAATCATGACCCATTATGACCCAAAATGACCCAATAATCGAATTTTCTCGAACATTTGACCTAGTCCAATGATCTTCTCGTGCCCGAAAATGGTAAAATCCAAATTTTTGCGAAAATCGTTAGAGCCGTTTTTGAGATAAAATTTACCCACACACACACACACAATTTTTGCTCGCATTATAGTATAAGATTTACTTAAAGATTGTTTTTAAATAAGTTTATGTATTTTTATGATGAATTTCATTCAGTTTACTCAGAAATGTTTGTAGAATACAGGTAAAATAATACACAGGGCAACACAACGAATTGGATGCATGGTCATCTATAGATGATAATTTCTTGAAATATTATTTCAGTAGTTTTAAGATTGTTTTACTTGGAACTAAATTTTAGTTAAATACTGGCGTATAATACAGGTTCTAGGTAAACTCCAGGGATGAACAAAAATATACATGTATGTTTCCATCTATTAGTACAAAATGCTGAAAGAGAAATTTCAAATTGTTACGCATTTTCTTCCTAAATTAATTTTTTCTATTATACAGTATATATATAACCGACATATCAAACACAGGGCTGTTCAAAAGTATTAAAATACATACTTTTCTATGTACAGTAACACTTTATTACCTTAAATTGCGAAATTTTTTTTAAGATTTCAGGAAATCACGGAAAGTGTTTCAGAATCTATGTTTAATGTTTGATTTTTCTTACTTGTTAACAGTTTGCATTTATTTAATGTAATATTTAATGCATTTAAAAACAAATTCTAAACAGCAAAAAATACTGACGAAAAACAGTTTGAAAAAAGACATACAACTCCAGTTCACAAGGTTTAAAAGTCACACGGTGTAAATAATTTTAAGCTGTGATTGGTGCAAAATGGCATATGATCGTGTTTTTGTACCAATCAACGTTTAAAAATGATCAAATTCCTTGGGCGTTTTCAGAGTCATGAACCAGCCTTGCATGTCGTTGGTCGCGCTTCAGCTATATAGACGTTAATGAATACACATACACTTATACCCCTTGGCCTCCACGCGTTTCAACTGTTTCGGGAAAGAGGTTAAGTAACTGACCTTTAAAACTCAGTGCATAGTTAAAAAATCACTCATAACTCTTTATCTACAAATAAATAGTCTTATTTCCAGATAGCCTATGCACTTAACTCATGTTTTTCAATTTTGTCACTTATACCCCTTGGCTTCTGGGCTCCTCATATATTTATTACCATAAGATTTGTAGTTTTCTGCACCCAAAGACAGTACAGCCAAGTGGCTGTCACATGGTTTAAATAAAATCACAATGATGGTAAATCTAGAAGCACTATCATTATTTTCTCATAGTCAAAACATTTAAAAATCTTCTGTTTTTTAGAAAAAATAAGTTGAAAATGACTTCTTGTAAAAGTACATTGTTCAAAAATGAAATTTGAATGGAGGAAAATATTTACTTAGGACTAGTGAAATTTTCTTTTCTTCTCGAAGTCGTTTATTTATTGTTTCTGATGTTGTCTATTACGAGATCAGCTGATTATAGGTCACTATTAGACATAAACAAAATTCATTGTTACCGATAGTTTTTTAGAAATTATCAATGTCCCGAGGTAGAAGCGTCCCAAGATACAACACTCTCTCTTATACTTTTTTGTTATGTTTTTTCTTTCATTCGGAAGATACAGAACATTTTACTTTGCACCATAATGCTTTCCTATGGCAATTCAGACAATTTTCAATTTTTCATTTGTTGAAAGAAAATGGTTCTTTTGATTAATGGATTTAAAAGATAAATAATGGATACTGAAATTTCCCAAAACGGGTTTTAAATTATTCCTATTATTTTCAAATTTTGTCTATGCATTTGTCAGAATTAATTATTTCTGTATATTTTGGTAAGTTTTTTTTATACATGTCTTCCAATAATATAAAACATTTTTTTTTATTTTTTTTCATTTAAAATGTACATATTTCATTATTTCATTTTCTTTTATTTGTTGTCTGGCAACTGTAACTGATCCTAATAATGTTACTAAATAACTAGCGGACCCGACAGACGTTGTCCTGTCACCGACAGACGTTGTCCTTCTTGGCACCGACTCCAGAAAATCAAATAAATGTACGTGAATATGGTAAAACGCAGGATAAACACTACGCTCTTAATTTAATTTCTTATTACAATTATGTAAGGAAATTATTTTTCACTCTTCAGTAATTTTTGAAGTCGGTTCAATTTTTGATAGAAAAGTTTATTTTTCTCTTTTTAGTTAAAAGTTAACGATTGTCTGAAGTCGGTTAATCAAAATTATAATACAGGAAATATTATTGTAAAGCATACACGTTTGTCAGGAGTGGGGTTCGAACACACGATCTCTTTCTTCAAGAAGCTGAGCTTAAATCTGGCATCTTAGACCGCTCGGACATTCCGTCCGAACTCTATTCATCGAACTTATTCAACACTTTTAATTAGCAAAAAATCACTAACTATTAGTTCTTGCCTAATTACTAAAAAAGTACTGAATAAATTTCGACGAAATGTGAATCTAAACCATTCTCGAATCCACTGGAACGCACACACAAAATTTCCTTAAAATCGGAAAGAGGAGTTCAGTTACATACACATGCACAGAAGATTTATATATATAAAGATGAGCATTGAAAATTTCAGGTTTTTGCGCCGAAGACATCGGCAAATTAGAAAAATGTGAAATATCTCACGAATTACTGGATTTAAACAAATTTGCTTACAAGGAAGGTCTCCATTGGGGGCATACTCAGAATTTTTTGAAAAAAATACGAATTAAACTACTCATGTAGGTAATAAAGGATCAGTGAAAATTAGCGGCGGAATTTTATTATTAGATATGTAAAAAAATAAAATAGTTTGGAATAATTGGCGTGAAAAGCTGAAAGCTACGCGGTATTTGGCGAGCAGTGCATTTCCTCGCCAAAAGCAGACGATTTTAACGAATCTGAAAATTGATTTTAATTGACTTCACTGTTAAAAATCTGCAGCATTTACTGCAACGTCACTCCACTACTTTTATAGAATATCTCTCTTCTGACCAATGAGAATGCTCCATAGCACCGTGAATTGACCGTGTCATACACTGTTAAAAATCTGCTGAATTTTGTTGCAACGCACTCCACCGCTTGTATATAATATTTCTATTCCAACCAATGAGAAAGCTAAATTTCACGGCCAAGTAACCGTTTTCTATACAAGCAAGGGAGGGCGTTGCAACAAAATGCAGCAGATTTTTAACAGTGTATTTTTCAATTTGGAACAATTTTAATCAATTTAAATTGTGTTTTAAATGATAAAATATAATAATTTAATTTTTTTATAAGTACATATAAACGTATATGACAAAATTACACTTAAAGTAAAGTAAAAATGCAAAACTAAAATTACTTAAACTAAACTTATTTAAATAAATTGAACATAGAAAGTTTTTTCTTTAAAAAGTATTCGAAGCGTAAAAGCGTATTTTTCAAAATTTTGTTTTTTCGCCAACCGGAGATAAATTGCCAAATAAACGAAATTTTTATTATTTTTTTACGGACGTTATAAGGAGGTTCCGCCGAAATGTTTTTTATAAACATATATAACTATATGAGAAGAACATTCTGTAATTTTTTCAGAATTTTCTGAGTATGCCCGTATGGAGACCTTCCTTGTTAGTACCATTCGATTCAGAATGAAAAAATACACTAAAATATGTTATCAGTTGAAAAATATCTACAAAAGCCGATTTTAAAGGATTTTTTTTTAAGTTCCTTCTTTTTTTTACCCTCCTTAGGGGGGGGGGGATTTTCGAAAATCCCTTCTTAGCGGTACTCGATGTTATAAGAAGTATTTTTACCTGTTATTTTCAAGATTTTTGTTTCGGTAGACTTTTTCGTGCTGTGATTAATACGAAGTCCAGACTTTATATATATATATATATATAGATAAGGATTCAAAATTTCAGGCTTTTGCGCCGAAGACATCGCCAAATTAAGAAAATGTGAATTATCTCACGAACTACTGGATTTAATTGAATTTGCTTAGTACCGTTCGATTCAGAATGAAAAAAATGCACTAAAATATGTTATCAGATGAAAAATAAGTTGTTATATATTGTTATAAGTTGAAATATAACTACAAAAGACGATTTTTAAGGAAAGTTTTAAAAGTTCGTTCTTTTTTCTTCTCATCTTAGGGGTGGAATTTTCGAAAATCCCTTTTTAGCAGCACTCGATGTTATAAGAAGTGAGATATTTTTACCGAAATTTTCAAGATTTTTGGTTCGGTAGATGTTTTTGTGCTGTGATTAATACGAAATCCCGACTTTCTTATATATATATAGCACTTTTAATTAGCGAAAAATCACTAACTATTAGTTTTTGCCTAATTACTAAAAAAGTACTGAATCAATTTCGATGAAATGTGAATGTAAACCATTCTCGAATCCACTGGAACACACACACAAAATTTCATTAAAATCGGTCCAGTCGTTTAGGAAGAGTTCAGTTACATACACACGCACAGAAGATTTTTATATATAAAGATTCCGTAATAGAGTCTACGGGAAAGTCTGGCATTAAACAAAAAGGTATTAGTAACAACATATTGTAACGTAAAATGTGGGTGTCATAAAAGGTTTATTTCACACTTCTATATACAAAATAGCATTAACTAAGATATGCCAATTGGCAGTGAAACCAAAAATGGAAGAATACTTAATAGTTTTCAAATCTTCACATTACCTAACATATTACAAATGACAATGCAATAAAAAGCATATGAAAAAAAAAAAAAACATAAATGCCTAAGCGAGTTAAGCTGTTTTTGTGTGAAGAAAGACGAAATACATAACAACCACAAATAATCAAAATACAACCATGATCACAAAAAAATCCCTATTGCATCAGATTTTTTAGATTTCGCGAAAGATTAACCAAATTAAATAAAAGTAAACTGTTGCAAAGGTTAACAACATTTAAACATATTTGTCATTACATATATATTATACTTTATATATTAGCATTTACATAATATCTCCGAATGGAAGTATTTTAATGCCATCATAAAATAAATGGCTGTTTTTAAATTATTGAAAAATTATTTAAATTATTTTTAAATTATTTTTATTGCCTCAAATAAAAATGTACGTAAACTTATATTTTGGCACTATAGAAATTTCATTAATGACAAGACATTTGATGAAACGCTTTTCGCGTCTTACATTCTAGTCAATTTTCAAAAACTTATATTTTTTTATGCGTGAAAGTCAGCAGTTTCCATCAAAAATTAAATAAATTAATTTAAAAAAATGTTAAATTTTAACTTATTCTATCAAAAATACAACCGACTTCAAAAAACTACTGCAAAGTGATTTTTTTTCTACATAGTAGTAAGGAAATTAAATTAAGAGCATGTTTTTTATCATGCGTATTATTACATTTATGTACATTAACTCGATTTTTTGGAGCCGGTGTCAGCCAGACAAGTTCAAAATTAAAATTAATTATGCAATGCAAATCGTAACTAAGTTCAGCAAAACTATAGCGAAAAAAAATCCCATTCTCAATCAGTAAACTCGGATAGCATCCTGCATTTTAAGATCTGTGTATTATATGGTGTGTATAAATGTTATAGTTGATATACAGGGCTACCCAAAAGAGCTCACCAACGTTACTGAATATAAGCGTAAATCATTTAAGCATGGTTCTTAAATAAAGTATGCATTTTTACGCTTTGCTTCACTAAATTTACTGAGAAATGTTTGCAGAATATAGATAATAGGATATACAGGGCCACGCAAAGAATTCGGTACATGGACGCTTATGAATGATGATTTATGAGAATGTGATTTCAGTTGTCTGAAAAGTGTTTTAGTTTACAATAAATTTTAGCCTAATGCTGACGTGTAATAAAAGTACAATGTAAACTACAGGGCTAAACAAAATTATTCAAGTATGTTTCCATCTAATAGTAGGAATTGCTGAAAAAGAAATTTCAAGCTACTGGGTATTTTCTTGCTAAACTAAATTTTCCCATTATATCAACTGACATATGAAATACAGGGCTGTTCAAAAGTACTGGAATACATATTTGGGTATATTTGACTATACACTATTATTTCCCTAAATAACAAAGTTTTGTTAAAGATTTCATTAAGTGTTGGAAAGTGCTTCATACTCTATGCTTACCGCATGATTTTTCTTACTTGTTTTAACTTTGCAGTAGTTTTTGAAATCGGTTGTATTTTTAGCGGAAAAGTTTATAATTTTAAAAGTCTTGTATAAAATTTTTCACTGGTGGAACTTTTCACTAGGGTTAATTGCATTGTTGGAGAGAGAAGGGAAATAAGGGTAATTGCCATATTACTAGGGATGCTTTTTTCATATTACTAAATTTTAAAAAATCGTTAAACAAAAAATAAAGTCACTTTAAAAAATAACAGATTTTTACTCATAACGCATTTCAATATTTCTTTTCATTTCTTGGACACAAATATTGACTCACTCCATTCAGATAGTTTAAGTTAGTGAAAATGATGGCATTTGAAAATTATATGAGTATTTTCTTTGATAAAACTATTTTCCTGCTGAGCATCTAAAAGAAAATGCCTGAATTTCGCCGGCACTCTAAGAACAATTTTAAATAAAGCGCACGAATGTTTGCAAGCAAAATTTTAATTGCCTAACTTAACATCAAGATTGGAAATAAATTTATTAAATACTGATACAATATGGTTATTATTTCATTATTTTTTTTAATTCAATCAATCGGTTTTTTAAACATTTTTATTCTTCGAATTCGACGGGTTTCAACTCGTTTTTGTATTAAACGTCTTTTGATGAAATTAAGAATTTTCAAATACACCGAAATTTTAGCGTACCATTGAAAAGGGCTTATGATTATGACACCTATGTAATTACCTAGCAGATTATCACTAACTACTTTAAAACTTTGAAGACCAATATGAACTCCTCCGGATAAAAAAAAAACCTGTAGAAAGTATATAAGTCCATACCAGTCCTATTTATTAAGCTCTAAAACACAACTCTGTAGAAAGCATACAAGTCCTTAGCGGCCCAATTTATTAAGGTCTAAAAAAACAATAATCAGTAGCAAACTGATCTGCTGCTAAACTAGCAAACTAATCTGCTGGTGAACGCGAGAAGGAGCTAGGTGGCGAATGGTGGACATTAGAATTAAAAAGGTCACAAGCTAAGGATCGAAGACTTAGACCGCCAGACACGCGCCACTTAGAGCGGAAAGAAGAGGAAAGAAATTAAATTATGAAATAAATAGCCGCAGCTGTAACTGGCAAAGAACACGATAAGGTACAAAATTAGGAATTTGCAATAGAAGTTGTTATTTGTGACTTAATGTGCCCGAAGCTTAGAATGTGAAGAAACAAATGTCAAATATCAAAATAAACAAATGTCAAAAATCAAAAAATGATATTAAACTTAAAAATACTATCATAATGATTATAAAAAAAAGTAAATTTCAGAAATAAGGGAACAACTATAGAAAATTCGACAAAAACATCAATAAAAAAAATCCCTGTCGGCTTGGCCTATAGGCAAAGGTAGATTTCGAAAAGTACTCATTTCAACAACAAAAAATAAAATAGGTATAGAGATAATTTCAGTTTAACAACTTTATTTGACCGCTTTTGAAAGTATTTTAATTTCAATTTTTTATAAGAACTAGTTTTATCAGAATCATCTTAAGCGAAATTTGACTCAAATGCCCATTATGAAAGCATATTTTGAAAAATATTCTGACTTTATTTAAAACAAATAGGCCAATACGGCACATTATATAATTCCTAAATAACAAAAAATTGTCAATTGAATGCTTTTGAAAGCAAAATTGAATTTAAAAATAAGTCATAAATTGAGCAATTTTTTATTCGAATGCATCAAAAATTCTTTAATCACGATCGCTTCGGGAAATTTTATGCGAAGTGCCCACTTTGACAGCTTTTTAAAAAATATATTTTGCCTTTATCAAAACACAGACCAATACGGCACATTATACAGTTCCGAAATAAGAGATCCTGTCAATTGGATGCGTTTGAGAACAAAAGTGGATTTAAAAAAGAGTAAGAAAAAATGTAATTTGTCATATGAATATTTCTTCACGATTACTTCGGGAAATTCTGTTCAAAATATTCATTTTGGCAGCTTTTTTATAAATAAATTCCGCCATTATCAAGAAAGTGGCTAATATATCACATAATACTAGTATTAAAAAATGCTCTGACGAGCACCAAAAAAGGTTAATATGTTTTAAAGTATGAAAAAGTGTTTGACAAGAGCTTCTAATTGAGAATGAGAAAGGACAAGGGATCCCTTCTTGGCTGCAATTCACTGTCAATGCCAAATTTGAAAAAATCATATTTGCGCTTTTTCCATATAAAAGAAATTTGCGTAAATCTTTCTATCGTGCTTTACATGTTAACTGCATTGTTGACTCTGCACTGCAACTGCACTACAAATCAGTTTTCTGTACTGTTTTACACTGCGATAGTTTATGGTGGGACTGCGTGAATGTGATACGCTGCAGGCAGTGTTAAATGTAGGAGGTGGGCCGGAGGAACATTCCCTCCCGAAGGTATCAAATGCTCCCCCACCCCAATAAAATTTGAGATTTTGTGTTTTTAATGGTAAAAAAGTATAATCCCTATTGTATCCCTCGAAGCCACAGAAGACCCTCCCGGAGAAAAATGTCTGAATTCAACACTGGCTGCGGCAACTATGGTTTTTGGCCCTATTTGGCTTTACATTCATGTTTAATCACGCTGTGCCTTTTCTAATTATGCCTTTACAATACACAATTTTATCGTAACAGTGGCTGATTTCTTTTATATGAAAAAAGCGTAAATATGATTTTTTCAAATTTGGCATTGACAGTGAATTGCAGCCAATAAGGAACCCCTTGTCCTTTCTCATTCTCAATTAGAAGCTCTTGTCAAACACTTTTTCATACTTTAAAACATATTAACCTTTTTTGGTGCTCGTCAGAGCATTTTTTATACTAGTCATTTACATTTTTTAATAATTATATATTGAATATAAGAAAACCTCAGTTGCTTTTAAATATTATCAGTACGTTTTCTTATTTCGCTCAACATTGAACTATCTAATCAATGGACAAAAAAAGGTGAAAAAACGAAATTAATTTTAATTTGTTCGTACAGAAATTGACAGATTCAATTAATTTTAGATAATACATATTTTATAGAAAAATAATGCGAATAGAAATTTTTATTCTTTTCGCATAAGATTCGTGGCTACTTCTAATAAAAATCAGATGTTATAAATATGAAATATTTCCGCCATTAGCGCGATTTTTGTGATCATGGCACCCAAATGTCGCTAAACATAATTTTATAATCAATGCACATAAAAACGAATTTTCCCATTTAAATAAAAAAAAAATAAGTAAAATATTTTTATTTTTCTTTCCTGATATCTATTGGAATGGCTTATTCCAATTATTGAATAATATTCTAGGATATTTTCAGGGAAATTATAGGTTAAATTATCTTCCTTGGAGAAAATCGCCTTAATAGATTTGCGTCAATTTATTTATAAAATTGACATTGAAATCACCAGCTGTAATTAAATTTTTATATAATATACAGTGGAACCTCAGTTCACGATCATAATCCATTCTTGTATCTGACTTTCTGCATGTGATATAAATTGTTTGATAACTCTATCTCAAGAACTAATGCATGGGATTTAAAAAAAATTATATTCAGGTAACCCCAGATATAAATTGATGCTGTTTACATTTTGATTTAAATCGTTCAACAGATGGCTTAACCGTGTTGCATTTTTCATTACTTTCGCAATAGTTCAATCTCGAGAATTAACGCACGGATTTTCATCAAACTTTAAATTCAGTTAATCTTTATATGAATTGGCTTTGTTTACGTTTCAGTTTCAATAACCAAACACATGGCGCTGCTATGCTGAATTGTTCTGATTACCACAATATCTCTATCGCAGAAATTAATGCACAAATTTTCATCAAACTTGAGATTTAGGCACACTTTGATTTATATTATTGCTCATTGCGTGTTTTGGGTAAATCTCCCAACAAGTGTCGCATATATGCTGTATTTTTCCCGATATCCGCAACAGTCCTATTTCAAAAACTAATGTTCGGAATTTCATGTCTTTAGAATCCTCACGGTGAGCATATGATTGTCATTTGATTTTGGCACTGTAATAATGAATTTTGGAGCATTAAATGCATGATATAGAAAATAGTTTTGGGTTTGCCACATCCGACTAGTTCTTTATAATCGGAGTAATCGACGGTTCATCTGCACCATATTGTTTAGCTACTTTGATTACACTATCATCGTTCTTAAGATTTGTCACTACTTCTTTTCATAATTGATCAGTAATTCGCTTAAGCTTCTTACTACTGCTATCACTAAACGCTTTTTCATTCTTAGAAGTCATAATAAAGGCTAAAATTTTCGCAAAGCTGATTAAAATTAAAACAATAAGTTATTTTTTTTACTGTACTGAAGGTCATAAAGAACTCTGTTACGCGCACTTTACTCCAAACTTGACTTATAACAAGAGCTATGTGAGGGTTGCCAACTGAACTATTCGACAGCTTTGGTCGCGAATCGAGTTATCCTACGCCGAAAGAGTAAAATTTTGATCACTAAAGTTGTTCATAAACCGAACTTGTCAAAAACAAAGGGGGCCGTAAACCAAAGTTCCACTGTTTTTTGACCGATAAGTTTGCAAATATGGCATTATTTATATATTCAGTGGCGATGATCATAATGCAACTTGGCGATTTAGCCGATTAAATTTGCGATTTTAAAGCAGCGTTTGATAATAATGGAAAATTGAGAATTTCTATTAGAAAAATTAGAATAATTACTATAATTTTTATGCACGGTTTTAAGTAAACTCGGATTTTTTTCCATAATTTTAAATTTAGCACATTTGGAAATGGAAGGGAGAGGGAAAGTATATCTTTGCAATGCTTTTTCGACAATATCTCAAGCAAAAATACTTTTAAATGCCAATAGTTGCTGATCGTAAATGTTACATTTACTTCACACCATCACAAAGGTTTTTTGCATCACCATGTGTTTTTTCATTTGATGTTTTGGTACTTACGTATTAACGTTACCGTAGCAGAAGTTGAGGTAATGCGCCAATAAAGAGCAATCTTGTTGTTCGTGCTTTTTTAGTGCTTTCTTTTTTTGCTCCTTATTGACGCTTTTTTGTGCTTTTTTAGTGCTTTAGTGCTTTTTTTTTTTTTTTTTTTGCTCATTTTTGACGCCATTTTTTGTGCGCGTGCGAACAACAAGACTGCTCTTAATTAGCACATTAGCGCAACTTCTGCTGCGGTGACGTTAATACGTAAGTACCGATGTTTTCTTGGCACAGATGCCATATATGCACGACATTGTGCGATATTTTTCTCACGCCAATTTCGCAAAAGCTTAGTTTTCAAACTTCAATTACATACATATATATTAAAGTACTACTTAGTTATCCCGTCCACTAATTTCGCCAAACTATACAAATTGCCAAACTCATAGCGAAATTATACATATAGACATAATTTTCATTTTAAATAACACAAAAAATAATTTGTAGAATCTTAATAAAAAATACAAATAAAAAGTCGAAATAAAAATCCCTTAATGGCGTTTTAAACACGTGCATCGTATTTAATGTCATTGGATGCGACATTCACGATCATCCGTTATTGGCATATAATATTATAGTTTGGCGATGGTTTTTTGGTGACGGGATAACCAACAAGGAAGGTCTCCATACGGGCATACTCCGAAAAATCTGAAAAAAATACAGAATGTTCTTCTCATGAGGCTATATATATTTATAAAAAAAATTTCGGCGGAACCTCCAAGCAGTGTCCGTAAAAAATTAATGAAACTTTCGTTATTTGGCGATTTATCCTCGGTTGGCGACAGAATGCAATTTCAAAAAATACTTTTTCACATCAAATACATTTAAAAGGAAAAAAGTGTCATGCTGAACTTGTTTAGATAAATTTAATTTAAATAATTTTAGTTTGATTTAAGTATAATTTTGTTTTATCGATATTTATATGTATTTATATTCAACTTTAATCATCAAAATTTGCTATTTAAAACGAAATTCATAATTTAAATTAACTAAAATTGTTTCATGCTCAAAGTCCAATTGAACATTGTCGATTGGATTTTGTTGCCATGGAAACAGCTGACTTTTATTTTTGAATACGCTTGAATCTATGAAATTATTGTTTCTCAATATGAATTTTTCATTTATGAAAATAATTTTTTTCGAGGGGTAAATTAAAAAACTACAGCAATAAACAATATACATATGGAATACAATAATATATATATACTAGCAGTTACCCGTGACTTCGTTCACATCACATTTAAAGAAGAAATAATTGATCAATCAAGCAAAAAATTTCGATGATGAAAAGCATGTGTAATTAACTTTTTATCGCGAATTTATGGTAAAAAACTTCTGATAATCCCTATTTGCTAATTTGTTTGCTGGTTAAAATTTTCCTTTCAGCGATTAATACTAATAGATAGAAACATTCTTGAATTCTTTTGTTCAGCCCTGTAGTTTTCCAAGTGCCTTTAATACACGAAAGTATCTTTCGAAAATTTAGTTCAAACAAAAATATTTCTTATTACTATCTAAATTACATTTTCAGAAATTACCATCCGAAGACAACCTTGTATCCAGTTCTTTGTAGAACCCTGTATATCATTTTATATATATACTACAAACATTTCTTAGTTTACTAAATGCAGTTCAAAATAAAAATGCATATTTTATTTAAAAACCACCTTTAAGTAAATTGCGCTCATATTCAGTAACCTTCCCGAGATCTTTTGTGTAACCCTGTGTATCTAAATGTAACTTTTTATACTATTACCATTCATACTCTCCATTTAATATGCATACATTTAGCGAAACTTAAAAGCACATATCATAATTCAAAATGCATTTCATCCATGCAACAGTCATCATCCATCATATACAGTACTTCGAATAGAATATATAATATTTGAAATCTTTTGTGTGTCCCTGTAAATGCTATGCACTTCGTATTATGCATGAAATAACTCACATTAAGCCTCAGCAACGTATATCAATTTGATTATACATGAAATTGTTTACCATAATTAAAATATGTCGGAAACTGTTCCTCCCTTTATTCTTATGCAATTAAATTCTTCTGTGTACCCCTGTAAATGAATAAGTGTCCTTTTCACTACATACTTTACAAAATGCATATTTTAGTGCACTTTGTAAATGCATATAAATTTGAATATGTTTCACAGGGTGTAACATCCTTAAATTTAATTAAAACGATTTCCTCCATAATACCGTAATGTAAGGAAATTTTTTGACAATCTCTGTAAATAAACTAATTATGGTAGAAACTTTATTTTCAATAGGTATTCGTGCTAGGTAAACGTTAAGAACGTCCAAAAATTTCATGGAAATCGGAGTATACTTACGAAAGTTAGAAAGCGACCAGACAGACAGACAAACCGAAAGCATAATAACTTTTCAACTTTGTTCGAAAGTGTTAAAAAATCGAGCCAAAAATATATTAATCAGTGGTTTTATTTTTCGCCTTTTCCCCACAAAAAATTTCTTCCATTGATAATTATGAGTTTTGAATAAAAATATTCATTTGTATGTAATTTATAACTTATTAATTAATATAAGTATCATATAAGTCATATCAGTAAGTCATATTTAAAATATGACGTCATTATTTATCTCGCTCCATTAGCTACTGATATTCATACCCCTTATATTTTTAACTGCTATAAAGTAGCTGTTTCATTTCAACTATGGCGTCACATTTTCATAAGTGAACCATTTTATAAAAAATATAATTCCTTTTCATTCTTTTTACTTTTAATTTATGTCGCCATATTTTACACAAAAATTCCCATTAACTAAACAAATATCCTTGTTAACTGTATTATAAAAAATACACCTTTTATTTTTATTTCAAACATGACGTCATAGTTATTTTCTTTTAAATTATTTTATTATAGTTTTTCGCGTGGAAGTTTTTTATTAAAATTTCATTGCCGCTGAAAAATTATTATTCCAATTTTTTATTTTCTTGGCAACGGGAAAGGAAAATGGTTAAATTTTATCTGAAAAATGCCTATTGATTTTGTATGAAAAATAATTAAATTTTGAATTATTAAGGAAAGTATTTGAATAATATAAAGAAAAATTAGCCTATGTTAATTGCACTCCTATAATCTATCCATATGCAAAGATTCAAAGACATTAATCCATCCGTTTTGAAGCCAAGTTCATTCCAATTTTTCGGACACACTTTCACATTTATAATATACTAGTACATCGAACCCGGGATTCCCGGGTCACAGAGTAAAGGCGAAAGATTTTTTAAATTTTAAATAAAAAAGTCTAATAAAATTTTCTTATGTAATATGCTTTTTAAACTGCCAACTAATTCCAAACAACAATTTTATATGAAACATATTAATTACGCAATTATATAAAGCTTTGAAAATTATCGGTACTTCCGTATTAGACGCAAGATAGAAGTTATTAGCCAAAGATTTTGCCAAAGAATAAAATTGCATTTGTTCAGTTTTTAAAACCAACTAAGAAAATATGGCACACAGATATTCTTTAAAATACATTTTTGTTGTTGATTGATGTATCTTTTGTAAAATAAGTTTACAACGAACTAAAAGACATTAAATTGATAGATAAAAACGAAATAAAACCAACAGAATTCACTGGGTTTTATAAGCGACAATATTTTGTCATAACAGGTTTTTAATTGCTATTTTTTTCAGTTGCTATGAAAAATTGGCAACTGAAATATACAGTGATCTGTTATTTTCCATGGAGAAAAGAGATAAATGCAGGTGCAGTATGCGATTAAAATGATTTGAATGGGCGTTATTCTTCCAATTTAAGACTCTTATTCGGCCCAACAAAACTATCTCGTGGAACAGAGACCGAATTCTTTAACATCAATTTTTCTTTAACTGAAAAAATCTGATTATATTTTAGCATTCTAAAATAGCATTTCATTGTATTTTGAATTGAAACTGTATCGCTAAAAGTTTTCCTTTTTTGCGAAAGCACGCGGCTGTGTTTGATGCAACGCAGCAAGTTTCAGAGTTACATTTTTGGTGTATCCTCCAATCACCAAACTGCATCTCTATTCTTTTATTTAGTTATTTAGTTATTTATTTATTTATTTATTTTTTATTAAAGAAAATCTATTACTCACAATTTACTTCAAAAATTCCTACATTTTTTATTTTTAAGTTAACAATATTACCTAATTTTCTATATTTAGATGCTAAGTTTATTAAAATCAAAGCTTATTTTTGTAATTTTTATTATTTCTTGAATTTTCTTTTTTTTTTAACCACTTAACATGTAACAGGTATGGGGAAACAATGCTTTTACGTCCGACTTATCTCGGGGCAAACGGTAAGTGGTGAAATGCTCATAAAATCACTTTAGTTTTAAAAGTAACACTATACTGGTTCGTTTATTTCGTAGTTCAAGATTGCCAATCATTTACAAAAATGGCATTTTGGCGCGCTTAGAAAAAAAAAAAAATGCCAATTCAATTTTAATCTGCAGACAGATAACACACAAAATCCGTATTTTTTTTTTTTTTTTTTTTTTTTTTTATTTTTTTTTTTTTTAACAATTGTAAGAATATTTATCAGAATTATTCAAATTCTCAAAAATATGAATTTAAAAAGAAAAATGGTTAGGTATTTACGTATTATCCGGGCTATGAGATAGATCGCCAAAAATAGTTTTTAATTGTCAATTTTATTTACAGTTACTGATTATGTTAAAAAAATAATTTAACATTATTTAATACAGAAAATTACTAAAAAGATAAATAATATCAAATAAATTAGTAAATGATATTATTAAAAATATACTAATAACAAAACTATCGTTAAACTATAAGATTAAATACCAAAAATGGATGATCGTAAATGTCGCATGAGTTATACCAAATAATAATAATGTCGTTAATATAATGTCGTTATACCAAATGAGTACTACTTAATTATCCCGTCGACCAATTTCACCAAATTATAGAAAACTCTAAACTATTCAACGTCAAATGTGACATTTACGATCATCCATTTTTGGCATTTAATCTTATAATTTGGCGATAGTTTTGTTATTAATGTAATAATAAATTTTTAATAATAACATTTACCAATTTATTTGATATTATTTATCTGTTGGTACTACTTGTTTTCTTGTCGACCAAAAAGCTATCGCCAAACTATAGGATTAAATGCTAATAATGGATGATCGTGAATGTCACATTCAATGACGTTAAATACGATACGCGTGTTTAAAACGTAATTAGGTGATTTTTATTTCGACTTTTTGTTTGTATTTTTAATAATATTCTACTAATTATTTGTTGTTTCGTTATTTAAACCAAAAAATTATGTCAATAGGTATAATTTGGCTATTACGTTGGCGATTTGTATAATTTTGCGAAATTGGTCGACGGGATAACCAAGTAGTACTAAAAGCGATTTATATAATTAAAAAAAAGAAAATAATAATAAAAAACCAATTAACTAAAACATAAACAATTATAGTTGAGTTACCATATCAGACAAAATAACGTCATTTTGGCGCCAGTGAGCGGTGCAGGAGCGTGCGAAGAGAAAACTGCACCCGGGGCAAAGTTTTGATTTGGCGCCCCCCCCCCCCCCAACATTTTCTTGAAACTGGCTATAAATGGCGTTAGTAATATAAATTTGCAAAATTGCAGCGCTCGGGACAACGACTCCCTTCGTCTTCTCCCCCCCCCCCCCTCTTCTTTCGCACGGCTTTGTCTCGTTGCATGCCTAACATCTGTGCCAAAACAAAAATGTGAAAAAAAAAAACAATAATTGTTATAAATAACAATTATTATTATTATTATTTTGTTTTTATATAAATACGGCTTTTTCCCTACTAAAGTAAATTGAAAAAAAGACTTTAAAATGTTGCAATTAAATTATTTTACAATATGTGCGTATGTGGAAGATATTTACACTAAAATTTAAATATAAAATGATAGAGAGAGGGAGATGATACGGATTGCGAACATCGCTCCGACTTATGCTTTTTTGGCTTAAAATCATATTGTTTGGCGACAAAAGTAAATTCAAACACTTAATTAAACAAAGGATATATAATTAACAGTAGAGCCTTTTTTAAAATTGATTCTGTGATTTTCTTATTTGAGATACATAATGGAAGAAATAAAAAAAGAAAAAAAAAGTTATTTACGTTTTATCTAATGAAATTTTTTAGATTTTTTTTTCCTGTTAACCAAGCACGAAAGAGATAAATAGCCAAATATTGTATCAATCAAAATTTTCTTTTACATTGAATTTATTTTTAACCATTTTATTTTTATTTATTTATTTTTGTTTGAATTAAATATTTGGCTTGCATATATTCCTTATATATGCTATTACATAGGTTTATACATGTGCATATGTAAAATCGTGCCAATTTGGTGATTTTCGAAAATCACGCTTTGGCGAAGGGAGTTTTGCATCGCACCGGTTATATGTGTCAAATGTTAAAAAATATACGATGTTTATATAAATATTTTATGTATATACATTTTAGATATATTTCTCTATATATATGTGTGTAATTATATATATGTGTGTAACACACATATATATGTTCTCTATATATATGTGTGTAATTATGTATATATAGCGATATACATATATAAATATATAATATATACACCTGTAAATAAATACTATATACTTACATATATATTTATATATTTTTATGTGCCAAATTTAAACGAAAACTAAAAATTTTTCCGGAAAAAAAAAAAAATGCTAAATGCAAAAAAATACAAAAAAATAAATAGCTAAAATTAATTCCAGTAGTAAAAAAAAAAAAAAAACACCAAAGGCAATCGCATCGATTCATTTAATGAAAGAAAAAAAAACAGGATATAGAACTTTTTTTTTTTCAAAAAAATCCACCGGGTAGTTTTTAAAATCATTCTGGCCGAAGTTTTGAGACTTTCTGCTTTATAACATGCGTATATGAATATAAGACAATGTATCAAACCACAGTGTGTAACTATTTTCCGTTTTTTAATATAATTCTGCATTTACAAAATCCTTTGAATGCACTGCCCACACATACAATTTAGAAAATGTCTCATTTTCATACTCTTTAATCTTTAGAAATCCACAAAGAAAACATTCATTATTGTATACTGTACTCACAAAAAATAAAATCGCAAAAATTCCATAGCACTTGTTTATTTTTTATCTCGTTTTTAACGCGAGTGAAAACTTTGAATTTGTTTGAGAAAATGGCATCGATTAAATAAAAAAAAATCCATGATAATTATCTGGATCTCAGTTGCTGCAACGACCGTCCCTCTATTTTTTCTTTATTTCCTACATAAATGCGATACTCAAGTTGCCACCATCAGAGAAGTTGAACTAAAAACTACAAAAAAATTAATAACTCAAAAACAAATTGAAATAAAGTTTTCTAACATACTGCATTTAAAAGTGCATTTTTTTCTCTATACGATGGTATGAAGGTTGAAAACGTGCTATGTCTAGAAGTTTAAAAAATTGCAATAGCGAAAATTGCAAAACCGAAATTTCATCGGAAAGTGTTGCCATTCAAACATGACGTATGCGTTACGCACAGATACGTTTGGCCTTTATTATATAGATATACACTATATGGCCATTGATTATTGGACACTTTCGATTTTAGACATTTTGTTCAATATCTAGAAAAATACATGTGGAATCATCTCGAAACTCTTAGTGTATAAATATAATAGTATAAGTCATACATCTCCGTGAAGATTTTTTCCCGAAACTCCATGGGGGACCGTCAACAAATTAAAAAAGAATGAATATCTTTTGAATAACCCTGTCAAAACTAATGTAGCAAAAGCGCTCAAACTCTAGATTGTGATTGAATGCCTTATTGTAATATGCTTTGTTCATTTTTATGCAAATAGCATGCATACTCGCAGAGTAATTAAGGTTTTTATAAAAATGGTCCCAAATTTTTCCAAGTTTTTCCCTTATAATTTTCAGAGTTCTTAATATAAAATAATATTTTTTTCAGAAAATATGACAAACAACATTGCACACAGTACCCTGTAATCAGAATTAAAAAGTAATGAAAATTGTATACAAAATGAGTTGGTTTACTAAATAATTTTTTATTGCGCATGCGTCAACGATATCAAAATTTCATTTGCATATTATGTTAATTAAATGTACAGAACAACTTTTGTGAAAGTCACAAAATCATAACTTGAAAATTCTGAAAATAATCGTCAATTGAATAAGTTGAAAATCCGTTATTCTCAAAATGAAGCAAAAACAAGAGGGGTTGTATCCATATATTCATTGATTAGTGTCAATATAGAATACACAATACGGGATGTACTACTACATTTGGATAAAATCCCTCATTTTTTGCTTCATTTTGGAAACAACGGATTTTGTCCTTTTTCTATAGACTATTACTTTCAGAATTTTTAAGCTATGATTTTGAGACTTTTACAAAAGTTGCTCTAAACATATAGCTAACATAATATGCAAATGAAATTTTGAAATCTTTGACGCATGCGCAGTAAAAAATTATTTAGTAAACCTACTCATTTTTCATACAATTTTTATTATTTTTTAATTCTGATTACAGGGTACTGTGTGCAATGTTGTTTGTCATATTTTCTGAAAAAAAAATATTTTATATTAAGAACTCTGAAAATTATAAGGGAAAAACTTGGAAAAATTTGGGACCATTTTTATAAAAACCTTAATTACTCTGCGATTATGCATGCTATTTGCATAAAAATTGACACAGTGTATTACAATAAGGCATTCAATCATAATCTAGAGTTTGAGCGCTTTTGCTACATTAGTTTTGACAGGGCTATTCAAAAGATATTCATTCTTTTTTAAGTTGTTGACGTTCCCCTATGGAGTTTTGGTAAAAAAATCTTCACGGAGATGTATGACGTATACTATTATATTTATACACTAAGAGTTTCGAGATGATTCCTCATGTATTATTCAAAATATTTAGTAAAATGTCTAAAATCGCAAGTGTCCAATAATCAATGACCATATAGTGTATAAGGATATACAGGGTGTCCGAAAAGTCTGGAAACGGTCGAATAACTCGAAAAATACATATGAGATTGAAAAACGTAAATATACGTGTTAAATATTTTTAAATAAGCTATTCTGTGATACCAAATTTGACCTTCGTAACCGACCCCCTGGGGGTCAGAGGGGGTCCAACTTTGAAATCTTAAATTATAACCCCCATTTTTTATTGCAGATTCGGATTCTACGGACAAAAATACGTAACTTTTGTATTTGATGTTTATTTCGAATCCTCGTTTATCACGGTGTAATTGAGCATATTAAATCGATACATATTTCGGCTTTTCCAACGGGATTTTCCCTAATCGAAACTAATTGGGGAGAATTTATGACATCAAATTCCTCGTCTTTTGCAATAATAGCGTTTCCTGAAAATCACCCGTGCCGATTATTTCGGTAGTGTTACACAATTAAAAATTTGATCCATTTGCTGTAGCGTCACTCCACAGCTTTTATAGAATATCTCTTTCATGACCAATGAGAATGTTCCATAACACAGTAAAGTACACTGTAAAAAATTGACTCTTTTGCTGCATCGTCACTCCACCACTTTTATAGAAAACGATTACTTTACTGTGTTATGGAGCATTCTCATTGGTCACAAAAGATGTATTCTATAATAGCTGTGGAGTGACGCTGCAGCAAATGGGTCAAATTTTTAACAATGTAGCACTATTGAAATAATCGCCACGGGTGATTTTCAGGAAACGCTATTCCTACAAAAGACGAGGAATTTGACGTCAAAAATTCTGCCCAATCAGTTTCGATTAGGGAAAATCCCGTTGGAAAAGCGGGAATATGTATCGATTTAATATGCTCGATTACACCGTGATAAACGAAGATTTGAAATAAACATCAAATACAAAAGTTACGTATTTTTGTCCGTAGAATCCGAATATGCAATAAAAAATGGGGGTTATAATTTAAGATATCAAAGTTGGACCCCCTCTGACCCCCAGGGGTCGGTTTCGAAGGTCACATTTGGTACCACAGAGTAGCTTATTTAAAAATATTTAACACGTATATTTACGTTTTTCAATCTCATATGTATTTCTCGAGTTATTCGGCCGTTTCCAGACTTTTCGGACACCCTGTATATAATGTATATGTATAGAATATATTAAATTCTTTCATTGTTTATGGTTAAATTCATTAAATACAATTTAAATGCATTTAAAAATCTATTAAGAAACAATTTTCAGTTACATTAAAATCGTTTGCTTCTGGTGCGGAAAAGTACTGTTCGCCAAATCGCGTGCCACTTGGTCTTTTCACGCCAAATATTCGAAAGTATTTTATTTTTTTACATGTTTCCTATTGGAATTCCGCCGTTAAATTTGATTGATCCTTTATTACTTACATGAGTAGTTTAATTAGTTTTTTTTTTCAAAAAATTCTGAGTATGCCAAGTATGGAGACCTTCCTTGCAAGCAGTACCTCTATTAACTATTTTCTATTATTTTCAAAAGAAAATAATAATGAATAAAAACCGGTGATAATTGATTATCCCTTCAACCAAAAGTTATCGCCAAATTATAAAATTAAATGCCAATAACGATTATCATAAATGTTACATTCAATTTACATTAAATAGGTTACCTATGTTTGTTATGCCATAATGTGATTTTGAATTCAATTTTTTATTTGTACTTTTATTGATGTTTTACTAATTTATTTCTTCTTTCGTTATTTAAAATAAAAATTATGCCAATATGAATTACATGGTGAATAAATTGATGATTTGTACAATTTGGCGAAATTGATCGACGGGATAATCAAGTAGTATTGAAAAGTTTAATTAATAACTACAGAATGAAATGATTTATAAAATTTAACAAAATTAAATAAAGGTAAATATATATATTTTTAATAAACATTAGCCCGGTTATCATTATCAGACAAAATAACAAAATTTTCGTGCCAATTAGGTATCCTAATGCGTATTTGACATCACATCCCTATTTAAAATCGATTGAATGCTATTTAAGATATGGACAGAATGTGAAGTTTTTGTTTTACTCTATATCTTTTCCTTGTGTAAATTAGGATGTCATATGATCATAATTAAAAAATCTTACATTTAGTTCCTGAAGAGAAATTTTGGTTTTCCCAGATACTTTTTCCCGATGTACTTGTTTTTTTCCCATTTTTTTCTACTACTAAAATTCAAAATGTTCGGACACTCGAGAAAAGCATTCCATGGTCATATAAAATGATCATGTTATTTGAAAAATTAACCATGGATTCGAACAAAAAAAAAAAAAAAATAATAATAATAATAATAATAATAATAATAATAATAATAATAACACTGCGTTTACAGCTTTATTATTTAAAGAACTGAAACTAAAAGCTTCGCAATAAAAACAAATAGCCATGTTTTTTCACGTGATTTGTTTAATTTGAATGAATTAGCATACATACATGACAATTTTTATATTAAATTTGGCGGCAATGAATAATAATAAAAAAAACTACAATCGCAACAGCAAAAGACAATATTCAACTGGAGGTTTGAGACATAAATTCGATTTTCTCAGAAACCGTCAAACATACAGAGATGAAAGAAAAACTGTTCTAAGTTTTATCAAGACGATAAAAATAAACCAAAAACGAAGTTAATCCATATATAATAACGTTAGCTATTGCTTGAATTTTTTGTCTTCATTTTTTCGTTAAAAGTTAAAAAAAATACTACAGCAAACTGCGATAATTTTTGAATACTATCATTTTATTCGTCTCGTCGACTTCTATCTTTTGAAAACAAAATCACTGTCGTACGTCAACTGGTTCGCCAGAAATTTTAAAAAGACGTTCGCATTTTCTATTTCTTAAACATATTATACCAAACGCTACCGCGTTTGCTATGATAGTTTCTAACTAAGAAGACCTGTTATTTGGATGCGTTTAAAATCTAAAATAATTTAAAAATGTGTCAGAATGTAAGCAGTTTGGATTTGATGTTTTTTTTCTTCAACTCCTATTATTGTTTAATTTATTTTTGTTATAAGAATTGGTCTTATGTAAAATTTGTCAGTATAAAAGTTGTAGATATTATTGAGAAGATGTAAAATAAATTTAATTGGATTTGATAGTTTAAAAACTGACGAAGTTATGGATTTTTTTTTCAAACTCCCCCCCCCCCCTTTTTGTTTTCGTTTTTAATTTTTTTTTTTTTAGTCTTTTCAGAAACTTGTAAATACAAAAGTTTTAGAAAATTTTGAGAACATTTATAAAAAATTTAATTGGATTTAATATCTTGAGAATTGACAAACTTATGATTTTTTTTCTCCCAAAAACCTAAATTTTTTCGCCCCTTGAGCCCATTTTTTACTTCATCAAAAATATGTCATGCATAAATTTTTGGCCCATTATTTAGAAGTAATATAAACTTTAAACTGATTCGATATCTATTTTCATTAAAAAGTTACGGGGTTTTTTCTGTTTTCACAAAAACGCCCTCTATTTAGACCCCTTGGTCCGATTTTGCCCATTAACGAACTTGGCTGAGATTTTGTTCTTTTGGTTTTATGCATCAGTTTGCTGGAGAATGATGCAGAATTATAGAAGTTATCGTGTCCATAAAAAGTTATATATATATATATATATATATATATATATATCGTATATTGTAACGTATCTGAATTTACAATTTGTTCTCTGTATATACGATCATCAAATTAATAGACTTTTGTGTATGTAAAATACCTTGATAAAGGGAAAAAAATTGTTTATTAGATTTTCTAAGTTGCATATAATTATTATTTCGTGCTAGAGCATTTTTTTTCTTTTCTTTTCTTTTGTACTTTTTAGGGCATATCTATCTATCTATCTATCTATCTATCTATCTATATATATATATATATATATATAGATAGATAGATAGATAGATAGATAGATAGATAAACTTTTTTACTGATGGTAGTTTTGAGGTCTAGGGGTCATGACCGGTGTAGACCTGCAAAAATGTTTCAGAAATTTCAACATTGGTGCGAATGCAATAGGTAGTATTTCATTCGAAGCCTACCTAAAATCAATTACATGACATTCCTATATAAGTAACTAGCAAACCCCGCGGCTTTGAGAGTAATAGTTGAAATTTGCCAAGTGATATTTGTATGTCTCAATTTTATTATAAGAAATTATATTTTTCGGATAATTCAAAAATTAACATTTAAACCTTTGCGGCGCAGGACAAATTAATTGCTTAAGTGTTGAAATTAATGACTGACACTGGAATTTGAAAACAACTTTATTTGTAAATAAGAAAAATGATATATTTCACGCATTCAATAAACTGTAATTTTTTTAACCAAATTCCGGTGCCAATGATGTGTTTCGGAATAGCTTTAAATTCGCTACAATTCAATGCCTTTAAAAATATTCCCTAACATGTGACACAAAACTATAAACAACGGTAAGTACAAATTATCTTTTAACATGTGGCATAACTCAATAAACAAGCACAAAGTAATACAAACCAAAATATCTCCTAACTTGCTACACGAATGTAATAACAAAGTTAAATACAAGATTATCCTCTAACATGTGACATAACGTAAGAAGCAAGCATTAAAGTATAAAACTGAAACAACCCCGAACACAATTTAACTAAAATAAACGGTAATTAAACACAGCTATGGTAACCTAGCAACAGAATAACAGCGACACTGTTAAAAATCTGCTGCATTTTTTTTTTTTTTTTGTAACGCACTCCAGCGCTTGTATAGAAAACGGTAACTTGACTGTATTAAGGAGCATTCTCATAAGTCGCAGTAGAGATATTATATACAAGCGGACGGAACGCGTGGGCGAAATTTTAAAATGGAGGACCAAAATCACAGTCCGGTGAAATCCAAACACCTCATTGGTCATTGAGTCGCGTTCTTTTCAGAGAACAATCTCTTAGCGATAGGGGAAATGTTGCCTTACTCCTTTTTACTTACCCATCATACGTAGTATAGGGTAAGTCATGCAATCGTTTTGAAAATCGAAAAAATTTTTTTGACGGATTTACACGTTTTAGATAGTGGAGATTCCAAAAAACATATTTTTAGAAAAAAAAATTTGCCGTCCGTCTGTCTGTCTGTCTGTCAGTTTGTCTGTCTGTAAACGCTCTATCTCCCGAACAAATTGAGATAGAGACTTGAAATTTTGTATGTAGTTAGTATATAAGAATGAGACGAACCCTATTTAATATCAGCAACCTCGATTATCCGGAACTATTTTTTTCGGACTCTCGAAAAATTCGTTCTGATGAAAGGTATATAAAAATTTTCGAATGTTTTTGTTCTAAGGAATGGACGTAAAAGGCAATAAAATAACACACATTTTGCATATAGAACGAAGTCGATCGGATTATTAGTTACCGAGATATTTGTAATCTTGTTTTCCACATTCTTCGATTTTTCATGACCCTGTATTTCATTCAAATTTCAATTCAGAAGTATATTTTAATTGGAAATGAAACGCTTAATCCGACGCAGTTAATTGTTAGTTAATAGAATTATTATTTTTGGAGTTATAAGGATGTTTCTTTTACGCAGTTCGGTACTACTTGAGTAGTTTGGCGTTTTATATAATTTGTCGAAATTGGTACATCAGCAGTTCTTTAATATAGCATTACTATGTATATTAACAATATTTAATTTTTGTTTATGAATTGCAATGCATTGTATAAATAGTTTTCACATGTTTTATTTTCATATACATATCCATGATGGGTAAGTATTACGGTGGCCCCCAACGACTAGTTTCGTAAAAAAAAATCGTAGCGGCAATTTTGATGTAAATCTTATCTGTTTCCATTTATAATCTATTTTTCACTCTCATTTTATATAATGTCATCAAAATATCTTAATTGAGTTAATTTCGATGGTTTATCGTAAATAAGAACAGACGGTAACAATTGCTTCAAAATTACTTTACCCCTCACTCTATTTCGTGATTTTCACCCATACCACACGACCAATGAGGTCGCTAGATCACTCCTGACTGTGATTTTGGCCCTCCATTTTAGAATTAAGCAATGCGTTGTAACAAAATGCAGCAGATTTTTAACAGTACAAGTGCAATACAATTCAAAGTTACAAAAAAGGAACACTCCACAAAGGTCAATCTCCTCCGAGAAAAAAAAAACTTCAATCCAGAACGAAAAGCAAAATTACTCAACTCTACTAATTTTCAAGATGGCGATGTAAACAAAGATGTGCTAAACGCCCACAGCCGATCCAGTGGCGTGGTCGGTAGCGTGAGCTCCTCCCACACCGCTGGACCCTGGTTCGAGTCCAGCTAGCGGCATGGGTGTGCGGGTGTTGTCCCTGTGATGTGTATTAAAATGTATGTACTGGATTTCTTGTAATAATAAAGTGTTCTGTACTTGTTTCTGTGGTATATGGATCATTCGAGGTAACAGCCATTTGTAGCTATAGACCTCAAAGCTATGTTCACTCAAACTCAAAAAACTAAACGCCCACCGGAAAAATGTTATACAATATAAAGCGGAAATAATTATCATACAGACATACAACTAGTATGAAAAGAAAGCCAGGTACAGATTACTTTAAAAATATTTTGTAAATATATACTAAATATATGTTAAAGTAAGAAATAAAAAGAAACTGAAGCCGTCACCATGGAAACAAGCTTCGGCGACAGCCGGAAAATTTCAAAGTTTTTAAAAACTCTGAATAATTCAAAACAATAGACAGATAATATATTATATGAAAGGAAATCACACAAATGAATACTTTGCATATGCTAATAAGTATAAATAATTATATTTACCAGAATTATAATACTTTAAACCAGAGCAATAGAAAACACGTCCGACATATATGACCGACAAGCAGAAAGTCTAAGTTATTATCACCCAAGGCCCCCTTATCATAATATCAAGGCCTCGCATTCAGGAGAAAATCCATTGTTGAAATTGTCCCTATAATTGCCAACTTATTACATGACTTTGTCTCGTATGTAATGCCACCTGGTGCATACTACTGCTAATAATCCCATAGGAAATAATGGGAAACATTTCAGTTTCTAACATTAGATGGCGCTACCAACGTGAAAATCATGTAGTTCAGCGCCCCCTGTACTGCAGTCAAAGGAAACTTGGCGAATGACAAGCCTTGATATTATGATAAGTTAGCCTTGTTATCACCATTGATTCACAACCATTACTTTTAACCCTTCACTGCATGATTTTTCCTTTCTGCATGAAAAAATTACTTTGATTACTTTAGGTAGTCACAAATGCAGGAAAATTAATAAAAAAATTCTGACTTCATATATATTTTTTAAATATAGATTTTTGTGGTATGTGCCATATGTGTCCCAAAGCACACAATCAGATATTTTCATTTTTGTACCAAATGTGGCATGAAGCTCACAATGCTGGTATATTACATATACCAGTATAATAGTATAATGTGTATTAAAATTTAATTGCAGGTATTTAACCCTATTAGAGGTAAGAAATTATTTTTCTATAATGTTGAATTCACACGAGAATATTCGAAAAAAAATAAAACGAAGAAATCAATTTTGGAACTCTTTTTTTTCTCCTAAGTTAGAAATATAAAATTTAATTAAAAGCTTCTGCTGTGAATCTTGATTCAAATCAGGTGATATGTAATATATCCCACTGCCCTGATGCTTTCTATTATAGACCTTAATTCAAAAATATATATCACGGCCTTTCACGCCTTTGGGAATTTCTTTAGTATTGTCATTAAAACGTCGAATTTTTTTTTTCAAATTCAATGACAGACATTGTCTCTTTAATTGTTTGGTTTCCTAAAACATCACTCCAATAAATATCCGCAATGGAAACTTGTAAAGTTTGAGAAAAATCCTTTCCTATGCTGTATCTACGTCTCTCTTCTGAAATAAGATTCAAAAGTTTTGGGTTAAAAAAAAGGGCAAAAACTGATAGGGAGTCTCCAGAGCCATAATTTCAAAACTTAAGGAATTGCTTCCTCTATATTTTATTTGCGCTTCAGATATTTATCTTTCTTTTGTTACTTTTTCTATCAATACTGGGTCCAGCATTGATACCTGCAGCACTAAAGAATAAACAATCTTTCTCTAAATTGATGCTTCTCATTATATACATTCAGTATTTAATTCAGTATCAGGTAGAGGGGAACATTCGTAGGACATTTACATGTAACTTCACTGATAACTTGAAATTTGTTTAGTTTAGAAATTCAATCCCCCCCTCCATATACACTCCCGGCACATAACAATGTCTGGCCATCGGAAAAACGTCCGAATTCAATATTGTTGAATTTCACTTGTTGATTTTAACTTTTATATAGTAATTTTAATGAAATTTAAAATTACTTTAATGTTAATTACGAAAATTTATTTCCTGTGGCAGTTGAACCAATTTCTTTGATCACTTTTGTTGCAGTCAATGACTGATTCATATGAAGAAATAGCATTTTCAATTATGTTTAGCTGGAATGTATGTTGAATTACCCCAACTATCATCAGAAACTCCGAAAGACTGATCATCATTATCAGATGCAAATAATATTGCATGGATTTAACCTTGCGTTAGCCCTTTGCGCTCCATTTTTATTAGAATGTTTTATGAGCATCTATATCTATCTATCTATCTATCTATATGTATATATATATACACATACATAGTGTTTCTAAACTCATGGTACAAACTTTAAAAGTAGGTAGGGCACACAGTAACAATCATTTATTGTATAGGAATGTATGGGACCAAGTGACACATTAAGGTAAAAACACCAGGGAGGGGGGCAATTAGGTCCCTATTTTTATTTTTCAAAATTTTTCATTCATACCAAAAAAATTTCTCGCTATCCTTTTCTGGACATTTCATAATTACTTAATAATAAAATTCTTCTTTGAAAATTTTTGATATGCAATGGAAATTTTTGAGTTAAAAAAAGCGCAAAACTGGCCAACTTATCAGGCGAAATACATGAATAAAAAAGATAAAAAGTTTATTTACACTGTAGTTTACAATTAAATAATAATGCAAACAATAATATTACAATAAGCGTTCAAAATTGCACCCAACAACTGTGATACATGCTTCGCAGCGTCGCGTCGGTGTAAAAATTGGCTTACACTTCTAAAGATATCAGGCATTTCTCGCACACATGCAGCAGCTTCAGATACGCGAGATACTATATTTTCATCTGAGTCAACTGGGGTCTCATAAACGAGACTCTTCACATATCCCCATAAAAAGAAATCAAAGCTCGATAAATCGGGAGATCGCGGTGGCCAAGGAACTGGTCCACCATGCCCAATCCATCGTGTCCCAAATGTGGTATTCAGGTAACTGCGCACATAAGTGGTGAAGTGCGCGAGCGCTCCATCATGTTGAAACCACATCTGGTTACGAATGGTGATCGGAACGTCTTGCAGCCGTTCTGGTAAAATTTGTTGCAAAAAATAAGATAACAGCGACCATCCAGCCTCTTTCGTAGCAGGTATGGGCCAATCAAATAATTATCAACAATACCCGCCCACAAATTCACGGAAAATCGTTGTTGATAAGCATGTGGCCGCGTTGTATGTGGATTATTGATTGCCCCAAAATGGAAATTGTGTGAATTAAATACACCCTCGCGTTTAAATAATGCCTCATCTGTAAATAGAATATGAGTAGTAAAGTCTGGCTGCAATACATGTTGCTGCAAAACCCACTGGCAAAAGTTCAACCGCAGAAGATCGTCTTTCGGATACAAAGCTTGTAGACGTTGAAAATGGAAGGAATGAAATCGATTTTCATTTAACACTCTCGAAATGGTCGGATGACTCACACCTAAATTCTGTGCAACAGCTCTTTTACTTGATTCGTGCCTTTCACTCACAAAATTCAAAATAATTTCTTCCCGGCTTGCACTATGTACAAAACTTTCTCGCCCAGTTTTCTGTCTCGTGACGTACAAAGAACCTGCTTCAGAAAGCTGACGGTGTAAGTTCTGAAATATTCTATGATCAGGCATTCTTCTGCGAGGAAACTGCTCCTGATACATTCGTAGGGCAGCTCTTGGGTTGCCATTTGCACGACCATACATGAAATGCATATCGATAGCACAATTAAAAATGGCTATTTCATCTACTTCTATGCATGGTACTGAACGGCGACAAGTCACTTATTGTTCTCTACCGACAGTGGAATCGCACAAAAACTCCATTTCTATTTCTATTTTCAATTAAAAAAATTTCGATTTCATAACAAAATTTTTTAAAGAAGAATTTTATTATTAAGTAATTATGAAATGTCAAAAAAAAAAAGGATAACATAAAAATTTTCTCGTATGAATGAGAAATTTTGAAAACTAAAAAAGGGGCTTAATTGCCTCCTGGTGTTTTTACCTTAAGGCGTCACTCAGTCCCATACATTCCTATACAAAAAATGATTGTTACTGTGTGCTCTACGTACCCTAAAGTTTGTACGATGAGTTTAGAAACACCCTGTATATCTCACTTTCTTATGGACAAGATACTTCTATAGTTCTGTTGCAATCTCTTCCAAATTGATACATAAAATCAAGGGGTATAAAATCTCGGCTAAGTTCGTTAATGGGCAAAATCGGTCCAAGGAATAAAATAGGGAGGGTTTTTGTGAAAACCAAAAAAAAAAAAAAGCCATAACTTCTTAGTTAAAATAGATACCGTATCGGTTTAAAGTTTATATTACTTCTTAAAAATAGGCCAAAAGTTTATGCATGGCAAATTTTTGATAAATTTAGAAATGGGCTCAAAGGGCGGAAAAAAACAGGGTTTTTGGGAGAAAAAAATTTTATAACTTCGTCAATTCTCAAGATATCAAATCCAACTAAATTTTGTATAAATTTTCTCAACATTTTCTAAATTTTTTGTATTTACAAGTTTTTGATGGGACCAACTTTTACCGATGAAAAAAATTAAAAACGAAAAGAAATAGGGGAATGAAAGAAGACAAAAATCCATAACTTGTCAATTCTTAAACTATCAAATATAATTAAATTTATTTTACATCTTCTCAATAGTATCTACAACTTTTACATTGACAAGTTTTTCATAGGACCAATTCGCATAGCAAAAATAAATCTACTTATAATAAAATGCGTTCTGGAGAAATGTGTGGAACGGTTCCAGGATTCGCCACTCCTATCTGTGAATGGACCCTAGCAATACGCCACGTTAGGCTTAATGGAAAACAAATGCAGACATATGAAAGCTAAAAGATAATTTCTTTTACTTAAAATAACGTTTAAACAGCATATTTTTCTATAAAACATGTATATCATATCCAATTATAATATATTAGGCTCCAAATTAAAAATAAGTAATTGTAAACATCATATTACGGTATAAACAAACAAACTCTGTTGCCATTCAGATTTTCCAAATCTTGAAACAAATGAATGACTCTTTGAACGCATTATTAAAAAAAAAGAATACACGTCAATTATCTAATTCTGTTCTTAAAATATTTGTAAAATCATATTAAACTCTTTAAGTAATTTGATTTTGTTTAAAACTGTCAAAAACTCTTTTTGCAATCATCTATTGGCAAATAATACAAAGAATCGAATTTTGTAATAAACACAAGTTAATGTTCGGCATATCAAAAAGTTAATGTGACATTTTCGGAAATTACATTTCACTTTGCTAATAATTAATCGAGATCTAAATCAGAAGCATGCATTTTTAAGAACTTTTCACTGTTTCTTAAAATGCAGAATTCTGATTGGTTAGTCACGTTTCGCTATCAGCAAAAGTAACCTGGATCCTGGTATTCTCGCAAAAAATGTAGTGAATCAATCACGTTTGAGAATCGTTCAATCAAAATTATTTGTACTTGAGAACGCACGTGTGTTTGTTGATCTTTTTGAAGACGCGGTAGGGTTATATATTTTCAAGTAAATCGTTGTTTCTGTAATTTAACGATAATTTTAGCAATGCCTGATGAAAATAACGAAACGCCGATTAAACGTAGACGGCGATTAGCTCGCGAAAGAAAATCGAGATGGCTTGCTCGACAATCACAAGCAACATTAGATCGTTTAAGGGAATAAAATCGCGAAAATCTTCGAAGTCAACGAGCTGAGATCAGAGCCAGTCAACAAATCGCTGTCATATTTTTTGGCTAACTCTTTAATTTATAAATATCACTGCAAAACTTCACCATAAAAAACTAACTTATATAGTAGTTAGTGTTGACTTACCACAAGCTTGGCATGCCATAGTGCTTGGCAGCCCTTTTTAATTAATTAATATATCCAGCGGCTCTTTTTCATCAACTTATGTACATAATGGCCCTTACTGTAATTTTTTTTTTTTTTTTTTTTTTTTTTTTTTTTTAAATAACAAACATGATTTCAAAAGGAGGGTAGTTTTTCAAGACTTTTTGGCACTCAGTCGACAACATTTGGAATTTTTCTATAGGCAGTCAACAAATCTCATGAATATATAATATTATTTCATTGTTGCAACACTTTGCCATTCAAGAAATGTTAAAATTTATATTCTACTATTAATTAAAAAATATATACTTGCCAATATTCAGATTTACAATATTTTTTGTCTTTATTTATGGAAAAGGTGTCATATGAGAAATAGATACTTGCATTAATCAAGTTTACAATATATTTGTTATTATTTATGGTATAGCTGCATGAATTTTCTGTTGTATTTGATGTGTTAATATTTTGATTTTGTTTAATATTTTTGCTGAACTTTATACTAAAAGGTAATTTTTTTCTTCATAGCCAGTATTATGTTGAATGTAAACTTTGTCAGATAGTAGTCTGTTTACAAAAAAATATAATTTTTCTAGAGATTCTTTTTTAGAAAAGTTTTGTTGCTATTATATTACCAATAGAATAAATTATCTAATTGCACCTAAAATTCTGTAATTTTTGGCATGCTATCTTTCCTTTTTTTTTAAATCAAAGTTTTATTTTATTACTGGAATGCTTTGTTACTCAACAGATATTAAAATTTATCTTCTACTATTAAATAGATGCTTGCCAATATGCAAATTTACAATAATTTTGATTTATTCATGGAAAAGCTATATACAATTCATAAGCATGAATTTGCTGTCGTATTTTATATTTAAAACTTTTTTTATTTATAAATATAACTGCGAAACTTCACCGTAAAAAACTAACTTATATAGTAGTGTTGACTTGAGGCAAGTTTGGCATGGCATAATGCGTGGCAGCCCTTTTTAATTAATTTATATATCCAGAGGCTCTTTTTCATCAACTTATGTAATAATGGCCCTTACTGTCTTTTTTTTTTCTTTTTTTCCAAATAACAAACATGATTTCAAAAGGAGGGTAGTTTTTCAAGACTTTTTGGCACTCAATCGACAACATTTGGAATTTTTCTACAGGCAGTCAACAAATCTCACGAATTTCATGTTCTTAATCAACGAAATTCATATTTTCTCTGTGCATGATAAGTGAAATTCACATTTTTTATCTCTATGCAATTGACAAAATTCATGTCTTCTGTGAGCATGATCGATGATATTTAAAATATTTTTAAAATAGTGCCTGACAAAATTCTCAACTTAAGAATTTCCTATATAAATAGCTATGGTATTGGTTACCTATATAACAAAATTCATAATTTTTAACTGGCTCGATAAAACTTGCAATTTTGCCATGAGAGAAGATGTCAAAATTCAAGGGTTTTTTTTTTTCTGCCATCCATGACAAAATCTGCAATTTTTTTAAATTATAAATTTAAGAAATTTGCAGACCACATACTTACATAACCCATCGTGGGTCACAGGTTCATCCCTACCATTGTACTATTAACCTAAACAATAACTTAAAATAACATAATTTTAATCGTTAGTGTAATCATTAAACTATTTGTTAAACTCAATTTGATTTTGCTTATGTAACATTATGATTAATAATGTGATGTGTTAGAAATTCATTGATAACACATTTCACAGAAACGTTTGTACTTTTTTTTTTTTTTTTTTTTTTTTTTTTTTTTTTTTTTTTTTTTAAATGTTTTGTCCATTTAAATTTGTTGAACTATATCGAAAATTGAATGTTTAGTTAACATCCTGTCATTTTTGACAGGGGTTATATACTAGTTAAACAATAATAGGAGTTGGAGAAAAAAACGTCAAATCCAAATTGCTTATATTCCGGGTAATTTTTAAACTTATTTTTTATTTTAAACGCATCCAAATGGCAGGTCCTCTTATGTAGAAGCGATCGTGATTGAAAAATTGAGGTATTCAAATAACAAATTGCGTTTTTTCTGACTCATTTTTAAATTGAGTTTTGCTCTCAAACGCATCCAATTGACAGGTTCTCTTCTTTAGGAGATTGGTCTGTTGATTGGTCTTATTGGTCTGTTTTTGATAAAGGCAAAATATATTTTTTTAAAATGCTGTCAAAGTGGGCACTTTGCATAAAATTTCCGAAAGCGACCGTGATTCAAGAATTGTTGATGGATTCGAATAACAAATTGCTCAATTTATGACTCATTTTTAAATACAATTTTGCTCTCAAAAGCATTCAATTGACAATTTTTTGTTACTTAGAAGCTATATAATGTGCCGCATTGGGCGTTTTTTTTTAATAGAGTCAAAATATATTTCAAAATATGTTGTCATAATGGGCATTTGAGCCGAATTTAGCGACACCATCATTTTGATACCATTACTTTAGAAATCGGTCCAGTAGTTCCGGATATTACCCCCTAGAAATAAACAAACTTTACCTCTTTATAATATAGGTATAGATATCTATTAACACTGCGGGTGAAGTTAGACATTTACAGAAGTATTAGCTAATACCGGTTCCGAGACCAGGATCCCGACTACTAGAAAGTATGAATCCCAAGGTGCTAAACCAAATACCAGTGTGAATAATAATGAAATGAATTCAAAAGTAATAAAAAATGGTTGCTAACGTAACCACGAGAATGAAGGAATATGAAGAAGCCATTGAGTACTATTTAAGATTTGAGTAATAAGAATAAACTTGACTATTAAAACCATTAGAAAAGAAGGACTACTTGTGGAAAACAAGGTTCTGAAGAAAGGATTTCAGGTTCTGAGAATTGATGATTTACGTCTAAATGAAAATGATTTATCGAATCTAGTCTTCTCCTCTAAATATAATTTCCTGTATGTGCAACAAATTGAATCAGAATGTTTATGGAGAGCATCATGAGAGGTTTTGTAGTTACTATTGCAAGAATGACAATGGGCATATATAAGTTCTTTAGTGCATCATCTAGAATGCATTCGAGACAACAGGGTTCGCTAAGATTGATATTAGGATAATGTTAGTCATATTGGCCAAATAATTAGCACGGGTGACACCTAATTACTATAGTAAACAGTCTGATTCTGTGTTACTCTCTTTCAATATACAGGGTGTCCCAGAAATATTGGGACAAACTTTAAGGGGAGGTAGGGAACATCACAAGGATTCAGATTTGTATAGCAACCCATGGTCGGTAACGTTTTCGTGGCGCGGTAGTGGCAACGCAAGATGAACAAGACAGGAATAAGAAGAGAAAACATCGCTACTATCCTTAGTACAACAGAAAACTAAGAAAAAAGAACATTAAAGAAACAACGATCGTCATCAAAGTAGGTATTCGAAACTACAACCCCGGGACTTGATGCATGGAGGTGCATCTCCAGTGCATGGAAGATCTAATGTTTTCTAGAAAACACCAGGAATGTCCCGAATTTCCCCAATAACTGCAACGAATTCCTCAGTGTTATGTTATAAAAAACTTACGTAACATTTCCGATTCAAAATTTAGATATTTGCTTAAAATAAATATTTATATTTTATTCATTAAAGTTAACAAAATTCAAAATTCAATCTCTATCTAATAATCCCATAAATATTCATTAATTTAATCAATAATATTTGCTTTTAACAATCTGCTTACTTTACTTTTATTTTTAAAGATTCGCGATGTCGTTTTCTTTGCAATATTTTCTAAGTTCTAAATATATAAAATCTAAAGCTTTTATTTTTAATATTCATGTTTAAATCTATATTCAATCAATAAATCGATTTTTTCTTAATACTCTGGTTAAATTTCAGCAAGATTAAGCCACTATTTAACCAGATATGTGTTGTAATATATTTCTAGATTTTTCTCTCTTTAAAATTACGCGCGCCATTTTTTTTTCTTTCAATTGAACATCGCCATTATCTACCCGCGCATTTTCAGATCATCTTGTTGAGGTACGGAAATTCCGATCTCATGAATCACCCTTTTCCAGGAAACTGTAGCGTCACTTAAAATCCATCTTGTTTGATGTTGCCACTCGATAATATTTTTCGACTTAACTCCCCCTAAAGATTTAGCTGCATTCAACTAGTAATTTCTTTCCCTTTTTCTGATTGGCTGAGAGTGCGGAGATCGTGGTTACTTTCGGCGGCGTCTTTTTGAATTCTTTCTCATTCTGACCTTGCTCTTGGCCGATTCAAGACGTAAAGAGATCTTTGGGAAATTTTTGCCGTTAGGCCTTAAGGCCTAGCGTGCATCTCCTTTTCACAATATTGTTACAATGAAAGATTTTAATTATCTAAATAGCAGGATTTTGGAATTATCATCTGTTGGCATATAGCATCAGCAAGAAGTGTGTGATTTTCTGCATAGCATCAGGATTGATGGGTTCTAACATAATGAGAAGCATGCCGGTGCCTTCATCACTTTATCGCAAAGTCTTCCATTTTCCTGTGTCCGGTCTTACGATCTCCATATTTCCTTATTTCATCGTCAACAATAAATAGTTTGGACAATGTATTGTTATCATCTTCAAACGTAATAGTCTTATACAGTGCACTATACGAATTGATTTTCACCCAGCTACCGAATTGGATCATTTCAGTGAATCGGACATGCAAAACTGCAGCTTGTGATTTTGTTTCCGCTATGCAACAATATTATATGAATTGATCTTCACCCAGCAACCAAATTGCATCATTTCAGTGAATCGGACATGCAAAACTGTAGCTTGTGATTTTGTTTCCGTTATGCAACAGTATCTCCATAATTCTACATTACTCAATATGAAACAGATCAGCATGTGTGACTAGATCCATTACATAATGAACAATTGTTATAAACCTAGAACTATATATCTATTTACTAAACTAATCAGTTAATAAAATATAATAGTAGTATAAGTATTCATAATAGAAATAGTCTTCTTTTTACATATCAGGATCCTGATTCTATCTGTCTTATAATATAATCAATAAAATTAAATTTTGTTCAAGTATAATCGTGGCTTGTGTATCTTTCTATATATTTGGGGTGATACTTAATTATTTATATGTATTTGTTTTCAGGAGTTCTGTTTCATGATAATAATTATACTACAATAATTATAACTTAAATTATTAAAATGAATTATCTTATTAAAAAATTAAGTTTAAAATAATCTAATTAAATTAATTTCTTGGCACAACGCTAGTGTAACTTAACACTCAGAACTTTCCAGTGTTATCTCGATATTTTTGCAGCACTAAGAATAATAAACATGTTTTCTCTCCCTGCTCGTGTCCTTTATTTCATGTGTTTTGTGTCGTCACTACTGCGCCAGGAAAGTATTTCCGGCCATGAATTGCTATGTAAATCTGAATCCTTGAGAATACCTCTACCTCTCCTTAAAGTTCGTCCCATTATTTCTTGGACACCCTGTATATAATCGTCATTGATAAATTTTCTGAAAAGAGGTGGAGCTAAAAGAATGAGTCATTTTATGGATCCATGACACTTGAGAGGTTGTTTACGTAACATCCGTAATTTATCAAATCGCGGATTGAAGTTGCTGTTCATAGAAACAATAAAATATAGGTAGTAGGATTATATATACTGGTATAATATAGCAGGATTAAAAGATTTTAGAATGTTTAACAAGATTGCATCTCAAGTATATTTAATTCATTAGCAACATATATGTCACGTTTTTTTCTAAGAATTTCATTGTCCAGCCCAAGTATATAGAGTGAAAACTAGCCAAGACATTTTCAAATAACAATTACAGGAAGTTAGAGTTGTGGGAAGATCATTTATATCATTAAAACGAAGATGCACTATCACATGAGAATGACTAAAGTGCTGCTAGGGGTGACGTTGCCAGTTCTATCTTGAAAACTATGCTATAAAGTGAAACAAAGTAATTTACAAAAGTGTAGAGCATCCCCAATTTAATACACATACAAACAATTTTCATTATAAATCTCGAAATACAAAAATTTTTATATCAATCAAGATGCGCTATAATCGAGTTGTAAAGTGTAGTATTATAAGGCTGATGTGCATTTATTAATAAAAATAACATAGGGGAAGTGTTGTACCTTGGGATACTTTTTACATTTTACACATTAGCTAACTTTAGATACAAAGAACTGTAGAAAAAACAAAAATTTCCCAGATACTATTGCAAGAAAGTAATCTACTTCATTGATTTCTTATTTCTAACACATCTGTGGTATGTCCATATCAATATTGGCACCATCTTTAGAACCAGATAAAACGAGTTTATCATTAACAGATATAAAACTATTATTTTGTTACTTACTAGTCTTCTGCTTGGAAATTTCAACTTTTACGAAAGAAACTCTTGAAATGCGAGATTTTCCTTTTCTTCTATGCACATTGCTTTTACAAGCTGCAGCTATGAAAAACCACAATATCATTTCTGGGTGTTTGACATTTTGAGAATGTTAAGATAAACTTGTTATTCATATATCTGATAGAACATTTGCTGCTATAAATTCAGCTGTTTCATTCAACAATTCAGTTAAAAAAGCTTTTAAAATGCATTTCCAACAATTTCTACTACAACATATATTGTGATTGGCTGTCCAGGATGTGATATCATCTATTCATTACTATAAGATTTGTATTATAGTATGTTTTCTGCGCCCCGAAGAAAGTACAGCCACATTTAGGGGAGGAATAGATGGGAATTGTAAAAAAAATAATTTCAACTTCCCGGCATTTCTCTATTGTAAAATTGGAACTATGGCTGTTATGCTATCCATGATTAACAATATCCATGACCAACATAGTACACTACATTAATGTACCTTTAAAATTGTTCAAAACCCAGAATAATATATTAGAACATGTGCTCTTTGGAACATTGTATCACATGGAAAGAAAAAGGTTTATTGGGAGTTAACAGATTCATATTTGCAAAGTTCAGTCATTATAAAAAAATATCTAAAATAAAGTTGAGTTGTGTTCTTTACTGTATGTCGCATGTTTTGTGGAATTTTCTGTAAAAAAAAGTAATAGAAATACATTTATTTATGCAAATTATTGCAAACCACACATTTGTTACAGTGCCCAAGGTACAACATAGTTTACTATCCCAAGGTGCAATCATCACTTGATTTAAATAAAATTAAAATGATGGTAAATCTACAAGAACTATCATTATTTTCTCATAGCCTCCCAGTTAAAAATCTTCTCTTTTATAAAAAAAAGTAAGTTGCAATTGACTTCTTGTAAAAGTACATAGTTAAAAAATAAAATTTGAATGGAGGAAAATATTTACTTTGGACTAGTGAAATTTTCTTTTTTTCTCCAAGTCGTTTATTTATTGCTTTTGATGTTATCTATTGCTATGATGAGATCAGTTGGTTATAGGTCACTATTAGATATTAACAAAAGTTCGTTGTTGCCAATAGTTTTTTAGAAATTGTTAATATCCCGAGGTACAAGCGTCCCAAGGTACAACACTCTCCCCTATATAAGAAACATACAACATATTTTAATAATAATTCTAACTATTTACGCGCAAATTCAAAATTCACGCATATTGATTAAATCCGCATGTAGCTATGAAAAGAGAATTCAAATTACAATCAAACCTCCCTGTGCGACTACCACCCTAAACGACCATTTTTTCATGGAACAAATTTTTTCCCATAGGCAAAATACTAATTTTACACCATTCAGAGACTAACGCAGTTAAATTCCTTCCATGAGCGATCAATTTTTTAAAAAGAAAATTAAATATATTCCGTTTTTTCCTGGTTGCTTGAAGACGGTTTTATTAGAAAAATGATTAGCGCATTATTAATCATGTATATTAACATGATTATTAATCATGTATATATTAGTATATATACAGGGTGTCCTTAAACTCATGGTACATACGCTAGGGTGTGATAGAACACATCAAGACGAGTAATAGTAAACAGAAAACCAAGGGTCCCAAACGTTTTCCAAAGGAGATAGCCGCCATTAAAGTTTAGGGTCCAAAATTTCAAATAAACATAAAAAACGGAAAAATTGGTCGATTGATTTGTGGTTTTAACTAATAGTATTCTTCATGACAGTATTTTCTTGAAAATAAATTATAAAGATAAATTTCAAAAAATGCCGATAGAGGGCGCTTTAGACTTTGGACTAACGAACAACTAATTTTTGTCGTTGATTTTTGTATCTGATTAAATGTTTTCGTAAGTTTAGACCTAAATTTTGAGCTCAAAATCTGAATAGTTGGGAGTGGTTAAGTAGCACAAACTTAATTGTGTTTAGAGTGTTCAAATTTCAAATGATTATAGAAAACAGAAAAATTGGTCGATTGATTTGCGGTTTTCACTAAAACTCTTCTTTATGTCGTTATTTTCTTGAGTTAAATATATTAAATTTCAAATTATACATTTTTCTACGAGAGAACTATCTCGAAAATGTTTGTAGAGTAAAATGCTAGAAACTTTAATCACGCCTACAAAAACGTCAATAATAAAAAATAAATAAATCAGAGATGAAGCTATGTTTTTTAGGATGCGAAAATACGCTATAACTTATTTTAAACGACTGAATTTAGTTTTTAATAGTGAGCAACCCATTCGGGTAATTGCAGACACATAGTCTGAAAGTGATTTTATAGATGCAAATTACGCTCAAAATTTTTTAAGCAAATGTAAAAAAAAAAAAAAAAAAAAACACCTAAAATTTTAAAAGTCAAGAAGGAATAATTAATCCTTTTATCCCTTATATAAGACAGTAATGGGCCAGTGTAATAATACAAAAAGACAAAAGGCTGAACTTTCATCCACATGTATCTCAAAAATGTTGGGGGAGATGAGAAATGTTCATTTTTCTGTTACTTTTTAACTAATAAAAAGATGTATTTCAATTATTACCAAAACTTACCAAATTTAACCATCATAATTAAACTTTATAAGCAATAACTACAAACCATAAAAATACGCAGGATTAAATTTTCAAAGTATGTTTCTTTTTTTTAACTCTTTGAGGCCAAACAAATATTTTACACTAATATTGAACTCGCACCAGATTTTACAAAATAAAAAAATGTGTGTGGCACTCGGGGACTGCCGCGGTAAAGCTATTGCATAGCATTTTTTATAAACTTATGCAAAAATACCGCGTCAATGTCTGCCGAAGTCTATCGAAGAATATCGTGCCGAAGCCTGCCGAACTGAAACGTCGTTAGCCGGAGCGTTAGGATTTTTTCTCGTTACGGAATACCTAGATTCGGTCGCCGCGCTCAAAGCCCGCGATATGCAATAGCTTAATAAATTACTAAACAAAATTTTGTCGCGCTACGAAAATTAGATCGCGAGTTATAAGCATTTTAAATTTTTCGACCCTCACGGTGGGGGGGGGGGGTCTCCTGTAACCAAAAATTAACACTGTCTCATAATAAATTACCAAACAAAATTTGGCCGCCCTACGAAGATTAGATCGCGAGTTATAAGCATTTTAAATTTTTCGACGCTCACCGTGGGGGTGTCCTGTCACCAAAAATTAACACTGTCTCATAATAAATTACCAAACAAAATTTGGCCGCCCTACGAAGATTAGATCGCGAGTTATAAGCATTTTAAATTTTTCGACGCTCACCGTGGGGGGTCTCCTGTCACCAAAAATTAAGAGTCTCATAATAAATTACAAAACAAAATTTGGCCGCCCTACGAAGATTAGATCGCGAGTTATAAGCATTTTAAATTTTTCGACCCTCACCGTGGGGGGTCTCCTGCCCCCAAAAATTAACACTGCCTCATAATAAATTACAAAACAAAATTTGGCCGCGCTACGAAAATTAGATCGTGAGTTATAAGCATTTTAAATTTTTCGACCCTCACCACGGGGGGGGGGGGGTCTCCTGTCACCAAAAAATAACAATGTCTCATAATAAATCATCAAACAAAATTTGGCCGCGCTACTAAAATTAGATCGCGAGTTATAAGCATTTAAAATTTTTCAACCCTCACCTTGGGGGGGGGGGGGTCTCCTGTCACCAAAAATTAACACTGTCTCATAATTAATTACCAAACAAAATCTAGCCGCGCTACGAAAATTAGATCGCGAGTTATAAATTTTTCGACCCTCACCGTGGGGGGTCTCATGTCACCAAAAATTCATGTCACAAAAAGACAAAATGCTGAACTTTCATCCACATGCATCTCAAAAATGTTGGGGGAGATGAGAAATGTTTACTTTTCTGTTACTTTTTAACTATTAAAAAGATGTATTTCAATTATTATCAAAACTTACCAAATTTAACCATCATAATTAAACTTTATAAGCAATAACTACAAACCATAAAAATACGCAGGATTAAATTTTCAAAGTATGTTTCTGTTTTTTAACTCTTTGAGGCCAAACAAATGTTTTACACTAATATTGAACTCGCACCAGATTTTACAAAATAAAAAAATGTGTGTGGCACTCGGGGACTGCCGCGGTAAAGCTATTGCATAGCATTTTTTATCAACTTATGCAAAAATACCGCGTCAATGTCTGCCGAAGTCTATCGAAGAATACCGTGCCGAAGCCTGCCGAACGGAAACGTCGTTAGCCGGAGCGTTAGGATTTTTTCTCGTTACGGAATACCTAGATTCGGTGGCCGCGCTCAAAGCCCGCGATATGCAATAGCTTAATAAATTACTAAACAAAATTTTGTCGCGCTACGAAAATTAGATCGCGAGTTATAAGCATTTTAAATTTTTCGACCCTCACGCTGGGGGGGGGGGGGGGTTCTCCTGTAACCAAAAATTAACACTGTCTCATAATAAATTACCAAACAAAATTTGGCGCGCTACGAAAATTAGATCGCGTGTTATAAGCGTTTTAAATTTTTCGACCCTCACCGTGGGGGTCTCCTGTCACAAAAATTAACACTGTCTCATAATAAATTACCAAACAAAATTTGGCCGCGCTACGAAAATTAGATCGCGAGTTATAAGCATTTTAAATTTTTCAACCCTCACCTTGGGGGTAGGGGTCTCCTGTCACCAAAAATTAACACTGTCTCATAATAAATTACCAAACAAAATCTGGCCGCGCTACGAAAATTAGATCGCGAGTTATAAATTTTTCGACCCTCACCGTGGGGGGTCTCATGTCACCAAAAATTAACAGTCTCATAATAAATTACCAAACAAAATTTGGCCGCGCTACAAAAATTAGATCGCGAGTTATAAGCATTCTAAATTTTTCGACCCTCACCTTGGGGGGTCTCCTGTCCCCAAAAATTAACACTGCCTCATAATAAATTACCAAACAAAATTTGGCCGCGCTACGAAAATTAGATCGCGAGTTATAAGCATTTTAAATTTTTCAACCCTCACCGTGGGGTGTCTCCTGTCACCAAAAATTAACACTGTCTCATAATAAATTACCAAACAAAATTTGGCCGCGCTATGAAAATTAGATCGCGAGTTATAAGCATTTTAAATTTTTCGACCCTCACGGTGGGGGTCTCCTATCACCAAAAAGTAACACTGTCTCATAATAAATTACCAAACAAAATTTAGCTGCGCTATGAAAATTAGATTATAAGAAACATAAGTTTGAGACTTGATATCCTAATATCTGAAAAATACCGCGTCAATGTTTGCCAAAGTCTACCGAAGGATACCGTGCCGAAGTTTGCCGAAGTTTGCCGACGTTAGCCGAAGTGTTAGGTTTTTTGTTACGGAAGTGTTAGGTTTTCTCGTTACGGAATTTCTAGATTCGGTCGCTTCGCTCAAAGCTCGCGATAAAAGCTATGCAATAGCTTAATAAATAAATAATGAAAGGCGTTTTTCCCAACTTCTTTTCCACCAAAGATATAAAATTAAAAATTCATTATATGTTTCTGGTGGGATATAATGTATCCACCGTCCCTCAATGGGTTTTAATACGTTTTCACAGTTTTTGAAAATATCTCTGATGTGAATATTGATGATTTTAAAGAAAGAATCTATACTAATAAAATCCGTGCGCCTCTGTCTGTCTGTCTGCTTGAAGCCGATTACAGTTCGCAACGCGGGCGAGTTGGAAGTCGCGAGAGGTGTCTTTCGATTCGAAAAATTCCGGGAAAGTCATTTCGGGCATTTTCGAGACCGTGGGACCAAAATTAAAAAAGTTATGAATTAAAAATCGGTCGGGAATCGGAACGGAAAACGTGTAATTTCCCAAACGGAGCTCAAACGGAGCTCTGAGGCAGAACTCTGCGCCACCTTGCGGTGAGCGACCTGAACTTTTCCCCTTTGGCTAAAAGAAGAAGCAGCCGAAAACCTCTTTTTTCTCCCGGGAAAACGACTTTTTCTTTAGTTTCGGTTCTTTGAAAAAGAACTAATTGGTAAAAAATGTTAAACATGGTTTATTTTCACACTTTTTCTTTTTGGTAGCATACACGAATATTGTGTAACCTAAGATTTACGCGATTAATACTAATTTTTGTTAGTACAAACGGAAAATGAGCTGCCGAAATTATTTGTTAGTTATGTTGTTTGTGATATTAATGAAATTACTTATTTTTTTTTTTAATAGCAGTCTTTTGCAGTTTTTAATACCGAAACTTTTTTTGCGCGTTTTTTCTTAAACCATCATACAGACAGTTTTTAAAGTAGATAAATCTGATTACATATTCTGAATCTGCGTAAAAGTCTGCTTCTGATGAACCAAAAAATGCGAGAAAATGTCTTATGGGCGCGCAGCGCCAACCGTACAAAACCAAATATTTTTAACGGGACGATGGCGACCATGGCGCGTAGCGCCGGTGGGTGGTAGGCTGGTGGGCCGCCTTTGCACGGTGGGCACGTAGCGCCCACTGTGCGAAATCACATATTTTTAACGGGATAATGGGCGCATAACAACCATAGCTCTTTAATTTACTTTTTTTTGTGCTTGAGGATTCGAACTCCAAGACTTGCTTATTAAATGAATTTTTTTGCTTATTATATACTGCTTAATATCGAGGTTCGTTTGGAAAAAGTGGCCCAGCTAGCGGGCGTAGCTCGCTAGTTCTTTCTAATAAAATTTTACTTCTAAAAAAGTCTAATAACAGGAAACCTTCAAAAAGGCGCTAAGGAAATCTGCAAAGGGCGCCAGGTGCCCGCGGCCACTGCGTTGAAAGCCCTGCCCTAATTTATATATATATATATAGTTCTGATAATTTTTATGTGTTTAATCCACTTCCTGTCTTTTTAGACAATGAATTTCACTCTGATGACGAATTACGAATAATAATTATAATGTTAATAAGCTATCCTATCCTATTCTGTCAGCAAACTCTGAAAGAAATAGATAAAGTAATGAAATAGTCATTGTTTGATTCTGTTCAAAAAAAAAAGATTAATTTATTTTCTGAACTTCGAAAGCACTTGTAAATAAAAGATATAAAATATAAAACAGTAAAATCAAAGAAAATTTCAATGTTTTCAGTTTTGTGCAGTAATTAACTGAATTTTTTTTATTACTTAAATTTTTCTATTTTCTACCTATTGTGAAAAATAAATTTTAGTAACATTAATTGTTACCTTTTTTTTAAAAATAATTCAAATCTAGATTCAAACATGACCTCCATTAAGTGGCCATCTCTCGGAGCGACCAATTTTTATTGGAACGGAACGTGGCCGCTTTAGGGAAATTTTACTGTATTTAAAAGCGAAATTCAAGAAAAAAAATCATTCTATTAAGTCCCCATAAATCAGACGACATTCCTTACGTAGATAAACCGTATGCAAATTTTGAAGAAAAAAATTGAGTTTGCTTTACTTGTCCAGTTATCTAAAAACACCTCTTCCGATATAAAAAGGAATGAACGCGTTGAAGCGGAAAACGCCGTGCTGTCTCTTCGTTTGACTCGACCTCAAATGTGTCAAGCCCCGATACAAGTGCTGTTTATCAGAGGAACGGGGAAAAGAGATTCTCACTCGATGCCGACTGGGAAACTTGCTATACAGGCTAAAATAGATATTTTTTCTTTAAGTAATTCAACATGTTTTAAGGGAACGCGATTAGTAACGCCAATTTATATAGGCCCTTAAAGCTAGAATCCACCCAATAATTACTGTGAAGAAATTATTTCGTTGACGTTCACAAAATTATTTATTTATTTTTTTTATTTATTTATTGAAAATACAGAAAATGCTACAATAATAGACATATACAGCTCATATTCAAAATATTAGAATAATTAACTTTTTTTTAGAAATTGAAAATATCGTTTGGTAATTTAATGTCTTTTAATGAAAATATGCAAACGATATTTTTATTAAGAACTTATTGTTGATTAAACTTACTTGTTATCTTAAATTTAATATCATTTTTGAAAAGATTAATTGCAAAAAAAATTATTTTGAAAAGTCGAAATATTAGAATATTTATTCAAGTGGTTCAAAATATTAGAATATTTCACATTAATTCTCCTTTAATTATTACCAATTCTTAACTGGTGGCATCATTGATTAAATTCAGACTATTTTATTTAAAATCAGTATTCTTTTTTGCTGTTTGTTTATTTTTCGTCTTAAAATGGGCCGTGTGAGTGATATTCCTGAATCTACTAAACTTCGTATGGTTGATTTGTATCGGCACGGTAAAAATCAATGTTTTATAGCGAATTATTTACATTGTCCCCAATCGAGCGTTAGTAAAATACTAACACAATATTCAAAAATTGGAAAATTTCAAAATAATCGCCGAAATGGTGGCCGAAAACCAAAAACATCTGCTAGAGATGACAGGAAACTGAAGCATATAGTTAAGAAAAACCGTTTTAAAAGTGTGCGATTCTTGCACCGAAAATGGAAAGAAGAAGGAGTTGAAGTTTCTACATCGACAACATTAAGACGTCTCCATAAATTTAAATTTGAATCTCGTGTACCGAAAACAAAACCTCTCATGACTGCAAGACAAAAGCGGATAAGATTGAATTGGTGTAAATCAAGACGTTTATGGAGCAATGAAGATTGGAAAAATATATTATTTAGTGATGAAAGTATGTTTTGTGTTTCATATGGTAATCAAGGTATTCGAGTTTGGAGAATGAAGCAAGAAGCATTTGATAAAGAATGCCTCAAACGTTCCGTAAAATTTGCTGCTAGTGTCATGGTTTGGGGTTGTATGAGTGCAGAAGGACCTGGAAAGTTATGCATCGTCTACGAAAAGGTTAACTCTATGATATATCAAGAAATTTTATAATATTACATGATTCCATCACCAGAAGATTTATTTGAAGATGATTTCATCTTTCAACAAGATTTAGCGTCCCCGCATACCTCGGTGTCAACTAAGAATTGGTTCCGCCAACGCAACGTTAAGATACTTCCTTGGCCACCAAATTCACCAGATCTTAATCCCATCGAAAACTTATGGTGTTAAATGAAGAAAAAACTTCAAGAAAATCCTCCTTCAAGTAAAACTGAGTTAGTGGCACGTATAAAGTCTATTTGGGCTAATATTGATAGAAATGTTTGTAAACACCTTGTATATAGTATGCAAGATCGATTGTACGCTGTTATGAAAGCTAAAGGGGATGCTACAAAATATTAACTACCATTTACTTCATATTCATAAGGTAATATTGTTGCGTAAAATAAAATATTCTAATATTTTGAACCAATCTAAATTTTATTCTAATATTCTGGTGTGTTTAAGGAAGCTGTATACCTAATTTATTGTGCTGTATTTTATATTTTATAAATGTTAAAATCTTATCTAAACATTCCAGATTTAATTTATAAGAAATTTAATTGCATTTACTTAGTATAAAAAATAAATAAATGACAAATAATTTTTTCTTATTACTTTTTCTCAATTATTCTAATATTTTGAATATGAGCTGTATATCTAAAAGACAACCTATCATCATCAACCCTTCATTCTAAAAGATGTGCAGTCAAATTTCCCTCTTTCTCAAAACGAAAAAAAAAATTATATAGAAAGGAAGAAAAGAAAAGAAAATGCATATTTGCGGTTTATTTTTCCCCTAAATGTTTTAAAATGGCAGTTATTATTCAGCACTTTTCACTTGTTCATGTTAAAGGATATTTCGGAAAAGGTTGCAAAAGTTTTTCAAGATAATTGAATGAATTGGTCAGAAATGGTCACCATAATTCAGCAGTCCATAAAAGTGAACATATCTTCTTATTTATGAAAAATGCTATTCGATTTCAAATAACTTCAGAAGCTATGTATACACATTTCATGTTTTTTACTATTCAAGTGACTCTGCGAATGTGTCAGATAGTTCATGTTGTTGAGTCGAGTAACATATATCTGCTGGGATAGCTTTATTTGGAGAAATTGACTTCTAAAGGTAGGGTGTATCATTTTACCATAAAATGATTTTGAACCCAATATTTTTCAAAAGTTGCCGCCACTAAATGCAATCCCATAAATTAGTATGCTGAAAAACTCTTTAACATATCATTAGAATTAACGAAGTAAATGCATGCATTTTATTTTCTATCATAATGGTAATATGGTAGGGTATGGTATGTTTATTGTATGTTATAGGATATGTTTATGGTATATAGTTAATTTTTTTTATTTATTACTTACCCATGAAACGAGGTATAGGGTAAATCTTATAATCGTTTTAAAAATCGAAAAAAAAATTCTTTTAATGGATTTACACGTTTTAGACACTAGAAATTCCGAAAAGCATATTTTAAAAAAGAAAAAATCGCCGTCTGTCTGTGTGTCTGCGTGTGTATTTTAAACCCTGTATCTTCCAAAGAAATTGAGATAGAGACTTGAGATCTGATGTGATTACAATGTAGCAATGAGAGGAAGCCTGGGCAGTTTTCAAAAGGTGGGCACTACATACAAACATCATAACTTTAAGCTTTTCAATAAATAAATTTAATCATCATTGACTTTAGTTTTTTATTTCACTGAATTTTTAATTCTCTTCAGAGACAAAAATTGATTTAATTTATTGTAAACGTTTTGTATAAATATCTTAAAATTTTATCATTTTTGGCTAAAGTGAAGAATTTTGGACATTCATAACGTCAACGGCTCCAATGTTCCAAGAAAAAAAGTTTTAACTAATTTCCAGGACATTCTAATGATAAACTACGAATGCATAAAGAAAATGGATGATTGTTTGAGAATTTTGTTTACAAATGGCAGTACGGATTTGTTGCTTTTAAAAGTTAGAAGGACTTTTCTTTTTCTAGAAAGATTTTTCCTGTATTTTCTTATGTCCAAAAGTAATGATCGAAACAAAGCTGTTATTTCCACGCTAAACACATTAAATAAATTCTTTAAACCCTTTTATTTATCTTTAAAATCAATTTTGTTTAATTTAAAAGTATCTACATGTGTTTTTGTAACTTTTTTTTTGCAATAAATGAATTTTTTTTAAAATAAAAACTAGAATCTCCGAATTGCGTAACGATCGAAACGCCGATATTTTTGCCCGTAAATTTATTTTAAAGGTGATCCGAGGTCCTGAAACGTGTAATAAGATATTTATTATAATATTTTATCATAAATAATTATGTGTTTTGTGTAAATAAAGCGTATTTAGTACCTGTAATAATATAATTTTACTTAGAAGCACGCTCAACTTTCGCGTGTACGATTGACACAAAATGGCGGTCACTCGCTCGTTATGAAATTTTGGACATGATGATTATTTAAAAGTATAATTAACCTTCCGTCTACCAGACAAAACACCCATTTATCTACGGCAACACCTAATTTTAATTCCAAACTTGCAAACGGCACCAGTAATATTTTAATATAATTTTGCTTTTACAATGAAAGCTTAAATTAAGGAATTCGTAATATCTAGACAAGTCCTTTATAAATTCCGGTGTCAATCGACAATTTCTCATTTTACCATTGACACCAGAAATATTGCTGTCGGGTCCAATGGACCCGTCTGGTAGACGGAAGGTTAAAAATTAATAGTAAAATTTGTTTTTTTTTATTTCAAAAGTAATTCTTTAGTGATCTTATGTTTTTTTATGTATTTTGAAAAATTATCTTTGCAGCAATGCATTTTTCTCAAATAATAAACTAGAATGTCCAAATTGCATAACGATCGAGACGCCGATTTGTTTTATACGATATTCAAACAACAAACAAATTTGAAACTATTCAAATAAGAAACAGATGTCAAGAATCAAGAAAAAATTCATAAATTGCATTTCTGTGGAATATAATAGGAAATACCAAACCAATATTAAAACAAGAATAAATAATGCTCTGGTGAACAACAAAAAAGGTTAATATGTTTTAAGTATGATAAAGTGTTTGACAAGTGCTTCTAATTAAGCATAAGAAAGCACAAGGGGTATCTTCTTGGCAGCAGCTCACTGTCAATGCCAAATTTGAAAAAAATCATATTTGCGCTTTTTCCAAAAGAAAGAAATCAATCACAATTACGAAAAAAAATGTGTAACGCAAAGACAGTCAGAAAAAAACGCAGCGTAATTAAACATGAATGGAAGACGAAATAGTTCCAGAAACCTTAGTTCCTATGGCGTATCATACTCATGCAATGCCACCAAGCATCTCCGCGGCATAGAACTGCACAGAAAACTGATTTGTATTGCAGTTGCAATGCAAAGTATATAGTGTAGTTTGCAATGCAGAGTCAACAGCGCAGTTCACATGTAAAACAGGATTGAAAATTTTACTAAAAAGAAAGATGGAAAGTTTTACGCAAATTTCTTTTATATGGAAAAGGCGCAAATATGATTTTTTCAAATTTGGCATTGGCAGTGAGCTGCAGCCAAGAAGAGACCCCTTGTCCTTTCTCATGCTCAATTAGAAGCACTTGTCAAACACTTTATCATATTTAAAAACATATCGAACTTTTTTGTTGCTCACCAGAGCATTATTTATTCTTGTCATTTAAATTTTTTGACAAAAACTGAAGATTTTTTTATCAATATTATAAAGGCCAAACGTATCCGTGCTTAACGCATACGTCATTTTGCGAATGGCAACACTTTGAAATTAAATTCCAATTTTCCGATTTTTGCTACTGCAAATTTTTAAACATCTAAACATCCCACATTTTCAATTTTTATACCATCGTATAGGGAAAAAAATGTTCTTATAAATGCAATTTGTCTGAAAACTGTATCTTAATTTGTTTATTGAGATATTAATTTTTTTGTAGATTTAACATCATTTTTATAAACGTGGCAACAGAAGTACATCATTTTTATTAAAAGTAAAGCGAAAAAATCCGGAGATTAAAAAGTGAAAAATTTTGAAATTAAAATATTTACTATCTTTAAAGGTATCGTCTGCTATACAACTATGTGAATTTTAATTTTCATTCACACTTTCAAAATCCAAAATTTTCATTTACACTTAAAATAATATAAACAACTTAGTATCTTTTTCCAGCTAATATCAATCGAGACTTCAGATTTTGAATTTAAATGATTTTAAAATTATCAAATTAGAATACCATAAAAAAAGTAAACACAGGTATGAGAGGTGCATATGTAAATTTTGAGATGGTGAAAATGATATATGGTTTTAATTTCACAAAGAAAAATTCTATGATTGTGTCAAAGTGGAATAAATTCTGCTCTTTTTCATTTTGGAATATCAAACAATAAAAACCTTAATTGATAACTTTGTCAGAATAACAGATCTTTATTATATTTAACTGCTTACATTACGATTAAAGTTTAATTTTAATAATTTTTAAGACTGAGTTCTATGGAAATAGTATTTCATTAACTTTAGGTTAAATATCATTTGTTTAAGAGTTAGACTTTGCAATTTAAGATTCATTTTTTATTGTAATTAATTTTGTAGGCTTATTATAAACAAATGAAACAGTTTCTTCTTAAATATTTTCATTTTTCGAAATTCGACGGATTCTACCTTGTATCTTTAAAAGCAAAATATTTGCTGCCAAAATTTTATTGTTGTACTAGAATAACTAGCAGAAGCAAAGCTCGGTCAAAATGAACTTTGTATTCAACTCGATATAGTACTTTCAATTTATCAGTTTCTCTGTAATATTACTATAAAACATGTTATTTATAACAGTATTATTTACAAAAACATTCAATAAGAAAACTATGTATGTATGCGCCAAGTTCATAAATTTTACATTATTTTAAAATTTACAACGAAAGGACATCGATCAAAATCACTGTTTTAGCTCGATTCTGTTTGGTTTAACAATGCATCTCGAATCCTATTAAAAATGTATATATATATAAAAAAATCGTATTCTGAAAAACAATATTTTTTGCCAAATCTGGAGACATTTTTTCATTTGCCGCCAAATACGTGTTTTGGCTTTCGTAATCTTAATAGTATATTTCTCGGCCAAATGTTGCCAATATTTTGTCAAATATCGCCAAATGTTTGGCTGTTACGGTATTCTCGTGACCCTGACCCGTATTATCAAAAATGATCCACTAATCAAATTTTATCAAACATGTGACTTACCTCAATAGTCTTCAGGTAATCAAAAACAATAAAATATAAAATTGAATCAAAATCGTTTAAGGGGGCTCAGGGGTTGATCGATATGGAAAAACACGTAAACAGAGCTCTCGCTTCGAGTCTATATAAAAACAGAAGTATTCAATGTAATTTAAACTTTCTGATATTTTAAAGGTATGTTTGTAGTCTTATAAAATTATAAAATGAGGTACTTCAATGTAATACAAAAAGAAATATAGCAAAATGTATGTAACACAATTTTTGAAAAAAAATTATGTGTTATATCACCAACACCAAGATATCTTAACGTTGAATTGACATAAGAACCTAACTTTTGCTTTAAAATGATCCGAACACTCTATAGAATGAATTAAGGATACAACTATCACTCAAAAACAACATTATTAAAAAAACTCTCAAATTTGAAAATTTTAAAAACTCCTAAAAATACAACTTTTTTTAATTAAAAATACTCAAAATATTAAACTATCTAAACTATATTAATTCATTTTATACACTGTAAAAATTTTTCAGAAACGTTTCAGAAAGTAACGGAGACATGTGCTGCACGATACTAACGAAAAAGTTTCTGATTCGAGAAGGAAAATGTTTCCTCTAAGACACGGAACCTTTCTGATTCGTAATGAAAAGTTTCTGAAACCTTTCACAACGGATCTGAAAGGTTTCTGTATACATAAGAAATCTTCTTGTAGACGAGGAAATGTTTCTGAATATATAGGAAACCTTTTATAGTGAAAGGAAAATGTTTCTGAATGTATGAGGAACCTTTCTAGATACTAGGATTTTTTTTTAAATTCATATAAAAAAAGCACAAATAACTGTACTAAAATTACTTGCAGGTTCATACATATAACAATATTTAAAATACATTAGAAATATCTTAAAAATACATTAAAAACCATTAAAAATTTATGATGTATTTTTAAGATATTTTTAATACATTTAAAATAATTTTATATTGCATGTAATGCATCTGCAAATAGTTTTAGTACATTTATTTGTGCTTTTTAATATGAACTTTTATTATTTACTCAAGATGAATTTAACACTAGTATTTTAACTTTTATTCATTGAAGATTATTTTGTGGAAGGGACTTAGTTTAGTAAAATGGATGTTGGAAAGAAACCATTTTTATTAAATGAAATTTTATAAAGGAGTCTATTTTAAATAAAAATTGGTTTATAAATAATGTTTTTTAATAACTTCTTTATTTCATACTGATTTTGTCTTTGAAATGTATTGATGTTGAAAATGAGCTGATAAATTCTTTAAAAAGTGCCTTTTTAAATCATAAATATCATTATTTTTACTTAATATTTTAGTTCTTTATGATCGTTTCTTTGTTTCACAGACATTTTAATACATAAGATTTTATTTTTAAATATTATTTGTGTAGTTAAATTAGTTATGATTAAAATTTATGTTAATACTGACTTAGTATCATATTATTTTTTCACAGCGTAATCTTAATAACTAAAATGCCTTATAACTTAAAACAAGAAATTTCGTGAACTATATTTTCATAAAACAAGCTGATGTTTAATAATCTAGAAATTTTCAAATTTGTTTATTGTAAAAATAGTTAATTCTTTCGAAGCATTGCAAATAATAGTAAAAAGAGAGTGTGTACAATAAACAAATTAGAAATTTTCAAATTTGTTTATTGTAAAAATAGTTAATTCTTTCGAAGCATTGCAAATAATAGTAAAAGGAGAGTGTGTGTGTGGTTGAAGGGGGGGGGGGAGTTTACATATCTGGAACTTAGTACTGAACAAATTAACAACTTAAAATATGTATCTATTTTTTCTATCAAAATTTCAGAAGAAAAAAAGTTACACATAAAAAATTAATTAGATTAGTAAAATATGTTTAACATTATCCGATATATTTGTATTGTGTACATCGTAATTTAATTTACGTATAACAAAAATATCCTGAAATGTATAATTAGTAGTAGCATATTATTATATGAAAAATATACATATAATTGAATTATTGATATCTGTATTGTTTATCAATACTGAGATATAAACACTATTTCGAATTTTTGAGAACATTTGGAAAAACACGAAAACAAATGAATCAATTTTATTAGCTAAAATGATTTATAAAAATAAGTCTTATAATTGCAAGAAATGTTTGCTTTTTAAAATTCCCATTACAGTATTTTTACATAAAAGCAATGAAAACCCCTGAGCCCCTTTAGCCCATTTCTTAGGTAAAATTAGCTTGACAGCATTCGGCAATGAAACGTAACTACTCACTAATAATTTTGTTTAACATGCGACTGAGCCCAACAATCTTCTCGTAACAAAAAAAGTTTCCTTACAAAATTTATGTAAAATTGATTGAGTCGCTGTTATATATAATTAGAATGACCCTAACCCATTATGACCCAAAATGATACTCTAATCGAATTTTCGCGAGCATGTGTCCTAGCCCAATGATTTTCTCTTGCCCGAAAACGATATAATAAAAAGTATAGGCAAAATGTGAGAGCCATTTTCTACATTAAATTACCCTTATAATTGACTCACAAATTATCCTTATAATCGAAATCTTTCGAATATGTGACCTAACTCATTAGTTTTTGCGTTCCGGAAAACTTTAGATACAAATTTAAATACAATCGATTGAGCTGTTTTTTAGATGAAATTAGTTTGGCCTTGACCCATTATGATCCAAAATGATCCATTAATCAAATTTTCACAACGTCTGACCCAACCCGATGTTTTTCTTGCGCCCGAAAACGATAGAATACAAAATTTAGTCAAAATTGCGCAAGACATTGTCTAGATAAAATTAAAATGACCCAAAAGTGACCCACTAATAGAAATTTTTCGAACATGTGACCTAGCCCAATGATTTTCTCGTGCCAAAAATAAGTTGTATACAAAATTTCGCTAAAATCGATCCAACCGTTCTTTAGATATAGCTTTATATGACCCATTATGACCCATCATGACCCTTATAATCGAAATCTCTCAAACATGTGACTTAGCCAGTGTTCTCGCTGACATTTGACCAACGTTAGTAATTTGGCTAATTAAAAATAAAGAATATTCGCCAAATGAAAAAAGTATTAGCAAAATAGATTCGCCGTGTAGACTAAAAAAATTATCTTTAATCCTTTAAAGTCTCCCTTTTTTTCAATATTTTCTAAAATAGTTTTTATAACTGCGACACCGATTGTTATTAATCAAAATTCAACCATCCGCTACAAATAAATTAGAAATATGTATATTCTAAATATCTTCCGTAATCAAGAAAAAAATTCTAAAATCGATTAAACTCATAACGCTTCTAGCGTTTTGCAAATAAGTAAAATTGTACTGCTGTTTTCACTTCATTTTATTTTAAAAGCTTAGAAAATATGATTATTTCAATATAAAAAAGAAACTTAAGAGCCCACAATAGTCACAGGAAAAGTACAGAAAAAGACCCGGATGACCATGTAAAGTCTATGGGAGCGATCTTTTCTAATATCTCGTTCAAATTTTAATATTTTGACATGATTTTTTTTGCATAAAATAGTTCAGGACGATCCACAACCGGGCTAGTTTTCATTTTTTCGATTTTGGTTATAGATTTTTTATATTGTGATAGTTTCAGTTTCAGAACCGGTTTAAACCGGTTTTGAAAATTAAAATAATTTTTTTAAAAAAATCTAAAACCAAAATCGAAAAAGTAAAAACTAGCCCGGTTGTGGATCGTCCCGAACTATTTTATGCAAAAAAAATCATGTCAAAATATTAAAATTTGAACGAGATATTAGAAAAGAACGCTCCCATAGACTTTACATGGTCATCCGGGTCTTTTTGTGTACTTTTCCTGTGACTATTGTGGGCTCTTAATTACAACTATGAATGTAATCGTTGAGAGTATTTATCATTCGAAAATGTATGAAAAATTTACTAAATCTGTAGAGTTATATTATCTTAAATATTGCTTATATTGTAATGAAACTTGGATTTTAGTGATCGGAATATTACATTCCAAACACTTAGAGGATTAAAATGTTATAAAACAAAACTTCCTAAGTTAATTCAGAATTTTTTGATATTACATGATATTACACACAATGAGTCTGAAAAATCAAAATCTGTCATATTCAAATAAACTTTTATTTTTATAGAATTCTTTGGCTTTTCTTAGAAGCCCATAATTCAAATGCAGTTTCAAAATGGTACTGTTGTCTGTTGGGCCCGTTTACGCATACTGAAAAGACATTACTGACATTTCTTTCTTTCTTTTTTTTTTTTTTCGATTTCTTAATTTAGTTTTTGTTGTATTCATCACACCTTCTCTCATCAGTCCCCTGAATGTAGTGGCAAAATTGCAGTAAAATGTAGCATGTTATACATTATTGGATAAAGATATTGCACATCGTTTTTATAGATGAAGTCTATGGTATCTGCTAAATTCATTGTTCTGCAACGAGAGTTTAAGAAATTTTTAAATAGTTTCCATTCTGACAATACTTCCGATAAAGAACTATATGTATCATCCAAATGTATAAGGTCAAATATTGATTCAATCTTTTTTACTTAGATTTGAAAATTGTCCTTATCCACTGTTGATGTGAGATTCTGTGGATATAACGCACTAAATATCTCTAGTTTATCAGAATCTATAAAGCTTCATTTAAATTTTGTAAAGAGATACTTTATGGAGTCTTGATTTCAATTTTGTAATACACCACGTTCGTTTTTGCTATCACGAATTGTGTAATTTTCATAAACAAAATCTTGGATTTACTCAGGCACATTCTCCGTAAACTTTTTATAATTTTCCCCATAACCAGAAGAAAGATCTTTTAAACACTTAATGGTAATACAAATTTGACATTTTGCGAAAGAAAAATGAATCAAAAGAAAGAAAAAACAAAAATCGAGCACTAGCAATTTGGCGAATTTAATCGCTTGTTTACTCGCCAAATGAAGAATTTAGTCGCAATTTGGCGCAATGGCGAGCAACAGCGAGCCCATTAGTTTTCTCATGTCAAAAACCTGTTGCATACAAATTTACGTTAAAATCGATCACGCCGTTCTTTAAATATAAATAGCTTTACCCAGATGCTTTATGACCCACAAAAGACCCATTAATCGAATTTTCTTGAACATATGACCTAGCCCAAAGATTTTCTCGAGTCCGAAAACGATAGAATACAAAATTTAGACAAAATCGTGCCAACCATTTTCTAAATAAAATTAGCGTGACCCATAATGACCCCAAAATGACCCACTTTTCGAATTTTCTGTAACACATGACCTAACTCAATGGGCTTCTCGTAATAAAAAACAGAAGAATACAAAATGTGGTCAAAATCGTTAGAACCATTTTTTAGATAAAATTAGTTTGACCCATAATGACTCAAAAATGACCCACTAATCTAAATTTTACAAACCTCTGACATAACCCAGTAATTTTCTCGTGCCAAAAAATGGATGTATGCAAAATTTCGTTAAAATCGATTCAGCCGTTCTTTAGATATAAATAGCTTGACCCTGACCCATTATGACCCACTAATTGATTTTTCTCGAACACGTAACCAAGCGAATGATTTTTTCGTGCCCGAAAAGGTAAAACACAAAATTTTGTCAAAATCGTTAGAGCCGTTTTTGAAATAAAATTTGCACACACACACACAATTTTTGCTCGTATTATAGTATTAAACAAAAACATAATTTGCAGAACAAATTAAAAAAAAAAAAAAAAAAAATTATTTCCTGCTCTATTTAAGCCCGAGAAGGGACAGATATTAAGATATTTGAATTATTTATTTCTACATTTAGTATTAAATTTTTGTATCAAATAATTTAAATTATGTGAACATTAAAAAAATAAAAATGAAATTCAAACAATATGATACTTAAAAATCCTAAATCTTAGATACCGTTCAAACGAAATCGAAATAAATCTTAGACCTTTTTCTGAACATTTGCTTTTTAGATGTGTCTATTCTTTTTACCTATACCTATCCTAAACATTATACAAAATCTGCAAAACAAATATTTGCAAGTTAAGTTTAAAAAAAAGTCTAAGATTTATTTCGATTTCGTTTGAACGGAATCTAAGATTTAAGGTTTTTAAGTATCATATTGTTTGAATTTCATTTTTATTTTTTTAATGTTCACATAATTTAAATTATTTGATATAAAAATTTAATACTAAATGTAGAAATAAATAATTCAAATATCTTAATATCTGTCCCTTCTCGGGCTTAAATAGAGCAGGAAATAATTTTTTTTTTTTTTTTTTTTAATTTGTTCTGCAAATTATGTTTTTGTTTAATATCTCAAGTTTTTTAATAACTACTGCATTCACATGAGCTCATTTCAAAATGAACTGAGGGTACCATCATCAGGACCTCCTTTATGTGGTATCGTATCACAATTACTGATGTAATTTACCCAGGGATATAGCTAGAAGTGAAGTATGGGGGGGAGGGGGTACGCTCAAGAGAACGTCTGAGGTGCTCATATTTCTCTCTCTCTTCCTCTGACGCAAAAAATATATTAGTGCATATTCACATTGTAAGTTCCATGCTTCTTATTAAATTGTTGCAATAGCTCCATTTTATGCTAAAAAAGAATATGGTGATGAAAAATTTGAGTGTATAACTAATTCAAGATTAAACATCGTGTTGGCTTCATTTATGCAAGCAGGATGAGCGAGTGTTGAAGCACTTTATTTACAATTTAGCAATTCTGCAAAACTGTGAAAGGGCCTCAAAGTTAAATTAGATTTTTGAGCAAAATTTTATTTGATGAAATACTAACTATTACGTTTTCCCATACGTAGGAATTTCTGATACCTAAACTCCAAAACCATCCCCAATTAAAAACTCTATCCATCTCCGCGGTATCTACGTAGATTTTCATATCTCCATTGGGTTTTGCACAGATTTTCATTGATCCATTTCCAAATCGTTAACTTTTTTTTACATCTAGAACTGAATTCCGACATGTCTCCTGTCTTGATATCAAATATTTCAAAATCTCTGTTTCATTTCCAATATGACGTCATAAATGTCTAGTATAATTCTAGACATTCACCTCTAGACAATATAATATTCTTCCAACAATGCCTCAAGACATAGTATCAATAAAATGTATTTATTTTTTTTATTTTTTGTATTGCGTCATATTTATTTATTTTCTGTATTCCTTCACTTAGAAGCTTCTTGATAATTTAATCAATGTTTGAATTGAAATTCTGCCCAAAATTGAAATTTAACATCGACAGAACTTCAAATCGCTATCGGAGCTCTGAGCAGGGCTCAGCTTAGAAAAGTTAGGGATAGCTGTCATATATGCAATACATTGGCGCGATTGGAACAAAATGGATATTATATGCCTCACATGCTAACCTGGCTATCATTGTTTATTTTACTAATAAATTGTTTATTTTCTATTACTTTATTTAAAAAAAATTATGTAGATCGTTTGTTCTATAGTTATTAATAAACTTTTTTTTTATTTATTTTTATTTTCCTTTTTAAATATTAGAAAATAATTGGAAAATATATATGTGATATGTGTTTGAAAACGAAATTTTCGCCAAATTGGCATAAAAAAAACTGTGCCAACATGGTAAGTATTAGACATCTGTGCATAAAGGTGACGCATTATGAATATTCCAAATGTGCTTAAATTTTATTAACTCATAGAGATAGTAAATCAAAAGTTTTATAAAAATGGTACTACTCTATTATCCCGTCGACCAATTTCGCCAAATTCTACAAATCGCCAAACTAATAGCCAAATTATACATGTTGACATAATTCGTATTTTAAATAACGAAAAACCAAATAATTAGTAGAATATTAATAAAAATACAAATAAAAAGTCGAAATAAAAATCACTTAATGACATTTTAAACACGTGAATCGTATTTAATGTTATTGAATGTGACATTCACGATCATCCATTATTGGCATTTAATCTTATAGTTTGGCGATAATTTTTTGATCGACGGGATAACCTAGTAGTTCCATAAAAATATTAACTTAAAGTATAAAAAACAGCAATTTTTCAACAGAAACTCTTTGCGATATTTTAAAAATTAAATCGTGTAGTGTTTTATCATATTAAAATCATCGGAATAATGAATTTAATACAAGTTAATTCGGTACTTGGTTATCCCTTCAACCAATTCCGCCAAATTATATAAGCCGCCAAACTAATAGCCAAATACATATTGGCATTTTTTTATAACAAAGTACAAATAAATGGGTAAAACACTAGTAAAAAGTGCAAAATAAAATCATTTGATGACATCTCTAAATACGTATAGGTATTTAATGTCATTGAATGTGACATACACGATCATCCATTACTAGCATTTTATCTTACAGTTTGACGATAGTTTTTTGGTCGACGGAATAACCAAGTAGTACCGTCGATTTAAAATTGATTTTATCCAATGATTAATTATTTGTAACATTACAAATTTAGGCACGATTTAAAAAACCACCCATTCGGGAATTAAAAGAATATATTTGTAAACATTGTTCATACTTGTTTACATTGGATTTGAATATTTAGGTTGATAGAATTGACGAATTTATTGCAGTGCCGAAAAGTCTTATACCAAGTAGTTGACGATTCTGCGGTTTAACCTTAGAAAATTGCTTTGTTTGAAGACCCAGTTCTGCAGATTTACTAGTTTCATTACATACCAAGGATGAAATACTATTATTCTCAAATACTATTATTTTTGAAAATTTTCATTCACCTAAATTTATTTTGATTTTCTTCGAACATATAAGACGAAGAAATTTTAAAAAATGTGGTATAAGTACGAAATCCCGGCGCAAATGTCATATACGTACTGGGTTTGGTGCAATTTTTTTCTGATGCCAATGTGTCAAAAAACTCGTTTTCAAATACCAGTTACATATATATACTTAAGTTATTTTCTATTATTTTACAGACACAATAGGTAGAAAAAAGTTTAATTTACTTATTTTCTATATTTCTTCTGTTAGAAGCTTCTTGATCAATGTTTGAAAATGTCCTTTTATTTTAAAAATCATGCTTCATTTTGCTTTCTGTTGACGATTCTTGTATTTGTACGAAATGTTTGCAAATCTCCGTTTCATTTCTAATATGACGTTGTAAATGTACCATTTTTAATTCTTACAAAAGAAAAAAAAAACAATTTTTTTTTTATTTATCACGTAAAAATGATTAATTGCTACAGGAAATATGTCCATTGACCTCTGTATATTTTTTTGATTGCAGGGAATTATTTTTTAAACAATTAGATCCTTCGAAGAAAATTTGTGGAAGCGCGTACAAAATGTGGGAAAATGTCTAGTAAATAACTCGTTCAATGTTAAATTCCGTATTAAAATAACATTACGGAGTCACACTGGAAATAAATAAAGCATAGCACTGCCGTGCTATGCTTTAATAATATTAAGAAAGTTATTGCATTGTCTTATAAAATGCATGATATCTTCAAAGTAAACCAAGGAGTTGAACGAAAATAATTGCAGTGCGCTCAGAACTTTATTTAAGGAACTGAAACTAAATGCTTCGCAATAAAAACAAATAATTATGTTTTTCACGTGATTTATTAATTTCAATGAATTATGCTACATGCATAAAAAAATTATACTTATTTAAACTTGGTGGCAACAATTTTCTCAGCGATCGTCAAACATATAAAGATGGAAAAAAATCGTTTTTAGGTTTTACAAAAAGGATTAAAATAAATCAAAAATAAAATTAATCCATCCATGGGATTGTTAGCTATCGCTTGTTGAATTTTAGGTCTTCATTTTTTCGTTAAAAATTGAATTAAAAACTACGATAATTTTTTTAATGCTATCATTTTGTTCGTCTCGTCGAGTTCTATCTTTTGAAAAATATCACTGTCGTACGTCAACTGGCTCGCCAGAAATTTCAAAAAGACGTTTGCATTTTCCATTTCTTAAACATATTATACCAAACGCTACCTCGTTTGCTATGATTAATGTTGGCAGATTAATGTTGATTGTTCCTGTATAAACGCAAGCATTTTATGTTGGTACCACCACCCTTAGAGATATGGTTGATCATTATAGTAGGGTCGGAAATGTTTTCCAGCTGGATTTTTGTGCCAAGTTTGATATTTTTGTTTTATTTTGTAGCTTTTGACATGTAGATTCCAAATATCGTAGGTGCCATTTTTTTCTTACACATTTTTGGGGAGATTTTCAAGATGGCGTCCAAGATGGCTGCCATTTTCTGACTTCTTTAATATTTGTAGAATATTATTTACCAGTATGTCAAACTACATGTTTTTAGGGTCAAGAAATACAAATCTACAGTTAAAATAGGCGCAAATCGTGTTATTTATTATTTATTTATAAATTTACAACAAAATTACTACTATTGCTTGTTTTCTCTTTTGCTGCAGATGTCAAAATTAAATGTTTGCTGGATTATACTTACTAATAGGAATGATTGCTGCATAAATACACAATGAATTGTTTAATTTGCTTGAAAGGTGGATAATTATGTCAAAAAAATAAAATAGGCAATTTTGAAAAACTGAAAACTAAACTCGCTTTGTAGCATATGCTACAAATCGAGCAAAATTCGGGAGTCAAATTTAATTCCATTCTGTCTACTCTGTAAATTCAACTGTCTACTGGCAGTCAAAAGTGACTAATCCGAGTGCGAGAGCTTCATGTTTGTGTTGCATATCTTCATGCACTAGGAAAATGCATAAAAGACAATGGCCTTGATCTCATATATATTGAAATTTGTCTAATCTCCTAAAACAATTCGTCAGATTTTTGGAGGGAAGAAATACACTAGAGGGATAGAGTTTCATATGACTATCATTCTGGCATGTTACCACCTACTCTTTGAAACACTGCCACATATTCTACAAATATTACTTCCTAAAAAAAATTAATTTATTACCAGAGAAATTGCACAATTGTGAAGTTCAGGCTACACCTTTGTTTAAAGAGATCAAAGCAGTAGTTGAAAAAGATTGTCTTCCACATATTACACAATGCAGTTTTGACATGGCAAAGCTTCTACTACAAGTATATATACCAATTTGGATGTTTGCTATGTTTTATCCGTGGTATTTATCAAGGAATTTGGAGGCATTGGATCTCGCGTCATTAGAGGAACAAATCAAATATTACTTTGCACATGACTTATTTCATTACGCCCGACACATTCCAGTATACATAGCACAGATTAAGGACCTTAAAACAACACATCTAGACGTATGGAATGCTCTTGAATCTGGTTGTTTTGCAATATCGAAATACAATGTGCCGTTTACGAAACTATTTTCAGACCAGAACTTGGAACAGAAAATCAAAGAGCTGAAGAACATTGGAGGAATTACTGGTTTGACTCAGAACGAAAGCGCCCTCGAAAGGTATTTCTTGTGTGCACCAGAAATATTACGCATTGTTTCAAGTTTCTTTGAAAAGTACTGCCCAAATGAAATATGTAAGCAGCCCATGAAACATTATCAACTTCAGACGTCCATGTCATTAAGAATTTTTCACAATGCAGCCATCATCAAGGAAAGCATTCGGAATCATTGTGGAGGAAACCCGTTCCGAGATAATACTACACTAATGAATATCGCATCCTCTGTGAAAGTTCCAGAATCTGCGAAGGATGATATTCTGAACCGTGACCAAAAAGGCCAATTGGAATTCGAAAAATTTGTAAAAGATAGACTACAAAGTGAACACGCTAAATTGTCAATTTGGCATCCAATGAAAAAAATGAAATTGAAAACATTCAGTACTTGGAACAAGAAGACTGCATTTAAGATTGGGGATAAATTAGTTAAAATTCGAGAAGATAGGCAACTTCTTGCTCGTTTTCTCGTAGTTATGCAATCCAGACCTCTAATGTCTACAAACCTGGAACATGCAATTGGGAATTACGAGTTTTCTATAATACCAAGATCATTGTTTTCTTCTGATGGGTATCTTCATATTCCATCTGACAAAAGTTCATTTATTGCAGAAATAGAGCAATACAATCGTTCTCCCATACATGAATCATTAGCATCCTCGATTACTTCTCCGCTAGAAAAAGTGTGCATTATAGATGGAATGACAATTGTACAATCTATAAAAAAGACACCTGCCATGAAAACCTGTGAGGACTTTGCAAATGCTTTTACCGAAATCATTATAAAAATGACAAACAGATACACTGAGGGGAGAATAAAATTTGATCAATACCTTGAAAACTCATTGAAGGAACAAACTCGTAAGAAAAGATTAGGGGCAACAGAACCTATAAAATTTACTGTTTCAAATAGTACCAATATATCTTTAGTATCATTAAAGACGTTCCTTTCACACAATGAAACAAAATCACAGCTAACCAAATATCTTCGGAATAAGTTACTACAGGTTTTTGCTGTTAGCATCAAGAAAATTGTTGTCGTTTTTGGCAATAAAACATACAGTAATCAAGCAAATGTTTATGATTCAAAATTATGTGATCTACACATGAAGAAGCAGACACCATTATACCTCTTCATGTGCTTGATATAGTTAAATATCACGATAATTGTGAGATAGATGTATTTTCACAAGATACAGACATTTTCATACTGCTGATTGACTTGGTTTCAAATCATCTAATAAACAGTGAAATCAATTTTGTTACTGGTCGAGGCAACAAACATAGGATAAACAGTGAAATCAATTTTGTTACTGGTCGAGGCAACAAACATAGGAAAATTAATATTAATGAAAGATGTAGAGCAATAGGCGATCATAAAAGCAAAGGTTTACTAGGTTTGCATTCATACACTGGTGGAGACTGGGGAGGAAAATTTCTGGGCATTTCAAAACAAAAGTGGATTAAAGTATATATCAGTCTTCCGTGTGATGATGACATTATAACAGCTTTTCAAGAACTTGGGGAACCTAACGTTGATCCATTATCCAATCTGTCGTTATTTGGAAAATTCACCAACTTGACTTATTTGAGAAATAGTAATTTTTCAAGCATTTCAGAGCTAAGATGGCACCTTTTCAGAACTAAAAGTTTTGAGGGAGAGAAATTACCACCAACTATTGGAGCACTGAAGCCACATATTCTACGATCCAACTTAATTTGCACCACTGGAAAAGGCTACAAAAATCCCCGACCTATTGTACCCCCACTTATTGGAAATGATTGGGAAATAGATAGCGAAGGAGAAATTACTCCAGTCAAATACCCGGAGTTACCTGCGCCTAAAGGCGTTATTGAACTTGTGAAATGCGAGTGTAAAAGAACATGTACAGTTGGGAAATGTTCCTGTTTAAAGAACTCTTTGGTTTGTACTACCCTTTGCAAATGCAGCGACTGCAATAATACAAAGGACTATCAATACCATCCCAGTGATAATGGCGATTCAGAAGAGGATACGTGATATCCCAGTAGTGTATATACATATAAATGCAGTTTTTAATAATTACTTTTAATATTTTCAGTTATTTATGTTGTTTCATTTAAATATTTTGGTTGTGTATAACTGATTAATAAAACCCCCATGTCTTATCATGATATCCGATGTCTTTCATATGTTTGTAATTTATTTGCATCTTATCACTTAAAATACTTAAAAAACTCAGTTTACTCCTATTTTTGTTTAAAATTTGTATTTCTTGACCCCGAAAACATATAGTTTGACATATTAGTCATTAATATTCGACAAGTCAGTAAATGGCAGCCATCTTGGATGCCACCTTAAAAATAACCCCAAAAACGTGCAAGAAAAAAATGGCACCTAAGATATTTGGAATCTCCATGTCAAAATCTCCAGTATAAGACAAAAATATCAAACTTGGCACGTCAATCCAGCTGGAGCTACATTTTACGACATTTCAAACCCTACTATTAGGTGAAAAGCTTGGAATTTAACATGATGTTTAATTTAAAAATGTAATTCATACTAAGAAGATTTCTTCTAAAAAAATAAAAACTTCAAATGAATAGTGAAATAAGCATATGAATTGAGAATAAAAGTTTCTAAAAAAATTTATTTTCTAAATTATCATTTATTTAGAATTCAGTAGCTTTAGTTTTTCTTATTAATGTAAGTGTTATTTCTGCGTAATGCTGTGTAAGAATGAAGTTTACCGAAAATGTGGCTTAAATAACAAACTTTGAATTATTCCTACAAGTGTAATTTCTTCAAATAAAAATTAGACATACAAATGTCACTTGGCATATTTTAACTATTACGCAAGCAAAGCCGTGGTGTTAGCTAGTTATTCTATAAAATTACTACGAAGTGTAAAAAGTGAAATATATGTATCCTATAATAAAACTAGTCGTAGAGGGCCATCGTAATACTTACCCGTCATGGATATGAATAATATAAAATAATGTAGAAAATTACGATGGCAAATAAAAAGGCAAGTAACAGACCGATCAACTTCGTTCTTTACATAAAATTTACGTTACATTCATTCATTAAAAGAAAAAATTCCTTTTATATGCGCTTCATTAAAACGAAAATTTCGAAAGTCCGAAAAAATAGTTCCAGATAACTAAGATTACTAAAATTTAAGAGACTTTGTCGCACTATTACATTCTCAGTGCATGTCAAAATTCAAGCCTCTATCACATTTTTTTCAGTCGATAGAGTGTTTAAAATCATGGCTTGTTGGCGTCATAAACGTTAAATGCTCTATTACTTAATGCGTAAAAGAAACATCCTTATAACTGCAAAAATTTACATATTTATACTAATTTACTATTTATTGCGTCGAATTAGGCGTCTCATTTAGAATTAAAATATATCTTTGAACTGAAATTTGATTAAAATACAGTGTCATGAAAAATGGGATAGTGTGGAAAACAGGATTACAAATATCTCGGCATCTAATTATCTGATCGACTTCATAATTTATGCAAAATTTATGTTCTTTATTCTCTCTTATATTCACTCGAAAAATTCCGAAAAATTTTACACATCTTTTACCAGAACGATTATTCTGAGAATCCGAAAACAGTAATTCCAGATGATCGGGGTTACTGAAATTTAATAGGCGGTACATTATCAAAACGTGGGATCATTAAACGTTAACTATTAGTAATTTTTTAAATTTTCGAATCTAAGGCCAATTTATTTTTTTACAATACAGTATGTAAATCTATAAACTTATATACAAACATTAAAAGACAGCAACTGTTCTGGAAAATTAATTATTAAAGCATTTAATTAGTCAATTTGTAGGTTACAGATTTTGGACATTGCTGACACGTAGGTTACAGATTTTAGATATTGCTGACACGTAGGTTACAGATTTTTGACATTGCTGACATATAAATTACAAATTTTTGACCTTACCATAATTAAGTTGTTACTATTTAAAAAATTCTTAACACTATGCAGTAAATTTGTTATATTTGTGATATACGCTCTTCCTATTCCTTCATGAATTTTTGCGAAACACTTGTGTGCTTTTAAGTAATCCAAAAGAATCCAAGGAATCAAGCTTTGATGAAACAAAAGTTTAATTATACACACGGAACACAAATGACAGGGACGAATACAGCAAGACTTGAAACACACACAATTAAATATATGTATGTAAATATCCGGATTTCATATTTCTTTCAAGAACTTCTAACTACTCTTCTTTCACAACAGATCAAGATCATGCCCGTAGCACATACATATCCCAATTTCCCGGATAATGTTTTTAAATTCTTTTTACCTGCATCAAACATTCGCAGGTCTACCTCTTACCTCTGGCACACACACCTCTCTCTCTGCGTTCGTAACCCCTTCCTCTCCCCACACTCTCGTCCGCTGGTCACGTGACCCAAGAGCGGGCGCCGGTAAATAAAACAAAAAACACATCATCAGTCATTACCCCCCCCCCCCCCACGCAAGATTGAAAATATGGTACACACTTATTTTAAATCTGAAATTCGACTGATGATGTTACACTATTTAACAATGATTTCCCAAATTATAATATGTATATATAAAAAATAACACCACAAATACAACCGTATCCGGAGAAGGCACGTCTTCCGGGGTTCTTCCTATCTGCTAATATAAAATAGAATTAAATTAATACTTCATATACACAATATAACATACAATTAACAAAAGGCAATACACAAAACTTAGTAAACATTAAACAGGACACTAAGAGCTGCTGAAAAAAAAAAGTACATTGTTCAATACTGTTCAAGGAATGTTCAAACACTGGGTGCTTCAAAAGTTGTTGAATGTCTTAAATAGTGTCCAAGCGTGATAATGCATCAGCATTAATTAGTTTGGCACCCGGGCGGTGCGAGATTGTAATATCATACTTCTGTAAGGCTAATGCCCATCGCTGCAGTTTTGAAGATTGAGGGGCATTTTTGGTGATAAAAGTTAATGGATTATGGTCCGTAATAAGTTCCACAGGTGAACCGAAAATCCACGTTTCAAATTTTTTCAAACTCCAGATCACTGCATAGGCCTCCCTTTCAATTGTTGGCCATGCCTGTTGAGTTTTGGTGAGTTTTTGACTGGCGTATCTTACCGGATACACTACTCCATCTCTTCTCTGCGATAAACAGGCTCCGATGCCCATTGCAGATGCATCACACTCTATGATGAAAGGTAACCCGATAATAGGAGTATGCAGACTGGGCGCTTCGATGAGACCTCTTTTTAACGCGTTGAACGCCTGGTCATGCTCTACTGACCAGCACAAATTCTCTGGGCTGTCCTTTTTTGTCAGTTCAGTGAGGGGATATGCTGTTTCAGCATATTTTGGTATATAATCTCTATAGTAATTGCACAATCCTAAGACACTTTTTAGTTGCTTCTTGGTTTGAGGCACCGCTAACTTACGGATGGCCTCCACTTTTTCCGGATCGGTCCGATGGCTGCCGGACCCAATGATATGGCCTAAGTACTTTATTCGGGGTTTTGCAAATTCACATTTTTTCAAATTGACGGAGAATCGTAACTGTGATAGTTTGGAAAATATCTTCTCTAAATGCACCAGGTGTTCCGCGAACGTTTCGGAAAATATTGCTATGTCATCGATATATGCCCTAGAGAAGTCCTGGTATTCAGAAAGCGCTCTGTTGATTTCTCGTTGAAACGTCGCAGCAGCATTCCTCAGCCCAAAAGCCATGACCTTGCGGCGATATTGAGCTCTATGCGTCTTAAAACATGCTAATTTTTGACTCTCTTCTTCTAATGGTATGGCCCAGTAACCTTTGAGTAAGTCCAAAGTGGAAATGACGTTGGCCCTGCCAATATTAAATAATAGATCAGTAGAATTTTCCATAGGAAAATCATCAACCTTGGTGATTGCGTTCAGTGCCCGAAAATCTACGCAAAGTCGCAGCATTCCATCTTTCTACATCACGCACACTACCGGATGCGGTGCTTCTTCATCACTTTCCTCAATCAAACCTAATTCTAGTAATTCTTGAATTTGTTTGTCTACTTGAGGTTTTAGGGCCTCTGGAATTCGATAAACATAAGGTTTCTTCTTCTCATTATCATTTAATCTTATTTTGTGTGCACCAACTTTTGCTATTTGTATTTTCTTTGAAAATAATTCTTTATATCTAAGCAATAAATCTAACATCTTTTCTCTTTCTACGTTTTCCAAATGATTTAAATTTACTTCTTCAATTTTAAAATAGTTCGAGTTATCCTTTGTACTAGGGGTGGGATGGACTTCCCCTAATTCTTCTTCATTCTCAAAAATTACCCCCACTGCTTGTACCCTAGGAGTAAATTTCCTTATCTTATTCACGTGAACATTTTTAATGTTTCCGTTCGTTAACCTGACTTTGTAAGAGTCGGGATTACACCGTGCCACTATTTCGGCTGGCCCTGTCCATCTAGCGTAAAGTTTATTACTAGAGTCTGGGATTAATAAATATACCTGCTCCCCCGGTCTAAATTCCTTGTAAATTGCCCTTCGATTCGCATACTTCGCATACGCGCCCTGTTTAACCTCCGCTACTAGTGAAGCTTGTTCCGCCGCCTTTTCTAAGTTAATTTTTAAATCCTGAAGGTATTCGGTTGCACTTTTCCCGAGATTTATAGGTAATGGAATTTCGCCCGACCATGTAGATTTTAATACCGCCAATGGCCCCCTGGCCTCCCTTCCATACATCAACTTAAATGGCGACACCCCCGTCGTACAGTTAGGAATCTCCCTATACGCAAATAATAAATAAGGGGATGTGTTTATCCCAATTTTTAGAATCGCTCCGAATAATATGGTGCAACATGCGTTTCAATACCTGATTATACCGTTCAACCAATCCCGAACTTTGTGGATGTCCCGGTGTTGCAAATCTAGGAGCCGCCCCTAGCCTAGCATGAAATTCCTGCATTAAACCTGATACAAAATTTCCCCCCTGATCACTTGCTATTACGCGGGGTATCCCTGTCCGCATAAATATTTCTAACAGCGCATCACAAGTAGCCTTAGCCGAAATTGTTCTTAACGAACCGCTTCGGGCCACCTACTGTGTTGGTCAACCAAAGTAAGTACATATTGATGTCTACGCGCCGAAGGTGGTTCAATTTTCCCAATTATATCAATATTTACAACGTCAAATGGGAGCTCCGGTCTTTCAATCGGAAGAATCGGTATCTGATCACTGGCCCTCTCCCGGCTTCGCAACTGGCAGTCCTTGCACGATTTACAATACTCCTCTACATCCCGTGACACGCCTGGCCAAAAAAATGAATACCGAATTCTTTCTTTCGTTTTCCTTATACCGAGATGGTTCGCAAAAATTGATTCATGTGCAATCCTTAAAATTTCCTCCCTCCTAATTTTAGGCATTACTAATTGCATGACTTGATCTCCCGAAACTTTTTCCCTATGATAAAGTAAATTATCCACCATAACAAACCCATTTTTCCCTTGTTTTGCATCTTTAAATGCCCCCTGTAAAGATTCGCAATTCTTTTGTTGCTCCCTGTAAATGGTCGTTTCCGAACGCTGATTCGGAAATTAAATCCTCGCAATCCTTTTTCGTTCCAATACAATTAATAATCAAATTCTCTTCAAAAGATTCATTTTCAACCTGCAAACATAAATCTTTACCACTCGTATTTTGTTCTTTTTTCTTTTCTAACGATAAATTTTCATCCCCCCTTTTCGATTTCGTCTCATTTGTTGGTGCCAGACTGTCAGCTATTCTTTTCCCTTCTCCAATTTGCACCGATTGTAATAATTCATAAACCTTTGGAGTAATAATACATGAACTACATAATTTATCTGTCACTGCAAATAATACATCCACACTGTTAAATAAACAATTTGATTCACTCATGTTTAGAGAAACCGGTAATGTTAAAAGATCAGCAGTAATTTGCTCGCCAAAAGCTGAAATCAACTGAATTGATGAATTTTCATTATTTTTAAATGATTCTGGTACTTCATTCGAATTTATAACGGGAATCTCAGCAGCGCTGTCAATTAATGTTTTTATTTTTTGTTTCCCCACCCAAATTTCATCGTATTGCAACGGTTGAGTACTTATTGCGTCATTTTCGAAGCATAAAGCTGTCACTTTCGCTATCAACCTTTCGTCTTTATTTTTTCCGGTAGAATCTTTTTTCATTTGATAATGAGAATTTCCCGACCTCTCTTTTTCTTTATTATTATTATTAGGACAAAAACGCAAATGAACGATTTGACGGCACAATTTACACACAGACTTTTTCCTATCATTACGAGAATTAAAATTATTTCTTAGATGCGGTGGAATATATTTGCCAGATCCGAAATCATCAGAACCGCGACAATTTGTCGATTTATCATATAACTCAGAAAAGTTCTACCTTTTGATGTAAACCAATTATCGCATAATTCCGCAATTTCCCGCGCTTTTAACCAATTACCTAATTGTTTTATTTTGACATAGCTTCGCGCCTCTGAGTCTAACGCATCCATTAATCTATCACTAACTATTAATTCATTAAGTGCATCAAAATCATTTACCTTTCTAAGTTCGCAATAAAAATCCCAATTCGCCCTTAACCTAGATGCGAATTGCATATGATTTTCATTTTTCGCCCTCTTTGCCGAAAGAAAATTTTGAAGACAAGCTTCAGGAATGGGTTGAAATTCTTTTAAAATTAAAGCTTTAACTTTTTGATAATCCTTCATTTCATCTGAATTTGCATATACTAATAAATGCGCAGCTTTTTCCCCTACTAAATTAAACAGTATTTCAACTTTCAAATCTTCCGCGACATTCTTTAATTCAAACGCCCTTTCGAGCGAAGAAAAAAATAAATTCCACGATTCAGGTTTGGTACGAATCGCAATAGTTAAAGTTTTAACGCTTTTAATTACAGCTTCTAACGAATTAGTTTTGGGATTTTGTCCATCCCCCCCACCATCAGAATTTCTGCTCTCAGACTGCAGTTTAGCCATTTCTAATTGGTGTTTGATAACTTATAATTTCGTTTTTTCTAATTCTAACGCTGTTTTCTGCTCAGAATTAACATATTCTTTTTCATTTTTAAGAGCCTCTGCTTCTTGTTTCTCTTTTGAAATGCGGTCTGATACCGTTGTAACAAGGAATTCTTTTACAAAATCGAAATCCTTATCATATTGTTCGCTCCCTTCGATTAATGCCTTTAAATCCACTATTCTATGATCTGGCTCTACTTTTAATCCTAATTCTGTGGCTACAATGACCAGGTCCTCTTTTTTTAACCCATAACAAAACACATAACAAAACACATTTGAACATATTCTTTTTTTTAACTATTACTATCTTTATCAATAATTATAATCACTAAATAATATAATCATTCATTATAATCATACACTAGAATATACTCAGAACAATACTTGTTTTCAATTCTAATACGATTATCTCTTTAGAATCATTGTAACATTCATTAATCTAATATTTATGTTTCTTCAAATAATGCACAAAAGTTATATCTTTCAATTTTATTTCCAGAACTATAAAAAGTGGTTTCACTTACCTCTGGTTCTCGAAAGAGAGCGTGTGATATACGCTCTTCCTATTCCTTCATGAATTTTTGCGAAACACCTGTGTGCTTTTAAGTAATCCAAAAGAATCCAAGGAATCAAGCTTTGATGAAACAAAAGTTTAATTACACACACGGAACACAAATGACAGGGACGAATACAGCAAGACTTGAAACACACACAATTAAATATATATATGTAAATATCCGGATTTCATATTTCTTTCAAGAACTTCTAACTACTCTTCTTTCACAACAGATCAAGATCGTGCCCGTAACACATACATATCCCAATTTCCCGGATAATGTTTTTAAATTCTTTTTACCTGCATCAAACATTCGCAGGTCTACCTCTTACCTCTGGCACACACACCTCTCTCTCTGCGTTCGTAACCCCTTCCTCTCCCCACACTCTCGTCTGCTGGTCACGTGACCCAAGAGCGGGCGCCGGTAAATAAAACAAAAAACACATCATCAGTCATTACAATGTTATTGTATATGTACGAATACATATGTAGTTAACTTTGTTATCCAGTAATAATAACACGATGAAACTAAGATGGCCATGCACAAACAAAAATGTGTGGCACTCGGGGACTGCCGCGGGAAAGCTATTGCATTTATCAACTTATGCAAAAATACCGCGTCAATGTCTGCCGAAGTCTATCGAAGGATACCGTGCCGAAGTCTACCGAACTGAAACGTCGTTAGCCGGAGTGTTAGGAATTTTTCTCGTCACGGAATTCCTAGATTCGGTCGCCGTTCTCTAAGCCCGCGATAAAAACTATGCAATAGCTTAATAAATTACCAAACAAAATTTGGCCGCGCTACGAAAATTAGATCGCAAGTTATAAGCATTTTAAATTTTTCGACCCTCACGGTGGGGAGGGGTCTCCTGTCACCAAAAATTAACGCTGTCTCATAATAAATTACAAACAAAATTTGGCCGCGCTACGAAAATTAGATGGAGAGTTATAAGCATTTTAAATTTTTCTACTCTCACCGTGGGGGTCTGCTGTCACCAAAAATTAACAATGTCTCACAATAAATTACCAAACAAAATTTGGCCGCGCTACGAAAATAAGATCGTGAGTTATAAGCATTTTAAATTTTTCGATCCTCATTGGAATATAATTTTTTTATTTACACAAAAACCAAGTTATACTACAATTTTTAATACATTGGGGGGGGGGGGGGTTTCCTGTCAACAAAAATTAACAGTCTCATAGTAAATAACCAAATAAAATTTAACCGCGCTACGAAAATTAGATAGTGCGTTATAAGCATTTTACCTTTTTCGACCCTCACCGTGGGGGGTCTCCCGTCACCAAAAAGTAACACTGCATCATTATAAATTACCAAACAAAATTTGGCCGCGCTACGAAAATTAGATCGCGAGTTATAAGCATTTTAAATTTTTCGACCCTCACCTTGGGGGGTCTCCTGTCACCAAAACTTAACACTGTCTCATAATAAATCACCAAACAAAATCTGGCCGCGCTACGAAAATTAGATCGCGAGTTATAAGCTTTTAAAATTTTTTGACCCTCACCGTGGGGGTCTCCTGTCACCAAAAATTAACAATGTCTCATAAAAAATTACCAAACAAAATTTGGCCGCGCTACGAAAATTAGATCGCGAGTTATAAGCATTTTAAATTTTTCGACCCTCACCGTGGGGGGTCTCCTGTCCCCAAAAATTAACACTGCCTCATAATAAATTACCAAACAAAATTTGGCCGCGCTACAAAAATTAGATCGAGAGTTATAAGCATTTTAATTTTTCGACCCTCATCGTGGGGGTGTCCTGTCACCAAAAATTAACAATATCTCATAATAAATTACCAAACAAAATTTGACCGTGCTACGAATATTAGATCGCGAGTTATAAGCATTTTAAATTTTTCTACTCTTACCGTGGGGGGTCTCCTGTCACCAAAAATTAAAACTGTCCCAGATTAAATTACGAAACAAAATTTAGCTGCGCTACGAAAATTAGATCGAGAGTTATAAGCATTTTAAATTTTTCGACCCTCACCGTGGGGGTGTCCTGTCACCAAAAATTAACAATGTCTCATAATAAATTACCAAACAATATTTTGCCAAGCTACCAAAATCAGATTACGAGTTATAAGCATTTTTAATTTTTCGACCCTCTCCGTGGGGGGGGGGGTCTCCTGTCACCAAAAATTAACACTGTCTCATAATAAATTACCAAACAAAATCTAGCCATGCTATGAAAATTAGATCACGAGTTATAAGCATTTTTAATTTTTTGACCCTCACCGTGGGGGTCTCCTGTCTCCAAAAATTAACAATGTCTCATAATAAATTACTAAACAAAATTTGGCCGCTCTACGAAAATTAGATCGCGAGTTATAAGCATTTAAAATTTTTCGACCCTCACCGTGGGGGTCTCCTGTCTCCAAAAATTAACACTGCCTCATAATAAATTACCAAACAAAATTTGGCCGCGCTACTAAAATTAGATCACCAGTTATAAGCATTTTTAATTTTTCGACCCTCACCGTGGGGTGTCTTTTGTCACCAACAATTAACACTGCCTCATAATAAGTTACCAAACAAAGATTGGCCGCTTTATGAAAGTTAGATCGCGAGTTATAAGCATTTTAAAATTTCCGACCCCACGGTGGGGGGTCTCCTGTCACCAAAAATTAACACTGTCTCATAATAAATTACCAAACAAAATTTGGCCGCGCTATGAAAATTAGATCATAAGAAACATAAGTTTGAGACTTGATATCGTAATATCTGAAAAATACCGCGTCAATGTCTGCCGAAGTCTACCGAAGGATACCGTCCCGAAGTTTGCCGAACTATAACGTCGTTAGCCGAAGTGTTAGGTTTTTTCGTTACGGAAGTGTTAGGTTTTCTCGTTACGGAATTTCTCGATTCGGTCGCTGCGCTCAAAGCCCGCGATAAAAGCTATGTAATAGCTTAATAAAAAAAATCAAATGTTAAACTTTGATACTAAGATATTTGCTACTTTTTTAGAATTAGTATCTTAATTTCATAGGAATTATACATTATGCAAAAAACAAATATTTAGACAACATCAGAAGTATCCAACATATAATTTTTTTATTTACACAAAACCAAGTTATACTACAATTTTTAATACACTTATCTATAGGTTCTTTCTCAAAAGAAAAGTCTCCTCTTACAGTCACAGGGTGAGATGGAGATGATGACTTCATTAAAATGTATTCATATTTTAAGTCTGTGCTCTCTTTTTTAGAAGGATAACGAAATCTGTTAGAATAAATATAACCTTGAGGTGTCAAAAAATTCATAGAATAAATTTCTTCACCATCAACAATGGTGATCTTTTCAACAGTGTCTGCCCATAATTTTTCATTACAAATTAAGAAGCACCAGTCACCAATGTCATAATGTGCTTTTAACTGTGAGGAGTCAATTATAGAAACAATCTTTTTTTCACCAGCTTCACTGGTAATGCATTCTTGATTGTTTTTAAAGAGAATGCTAATTCTTAATGTAAGAATTACAACCATTATTTATCAAATACGCTCGGTATTTCAGGAGATTGCAAAAAAACGTAATTTAGAACGCTTTTAATTCACTTCATCTCTTTAAATTTGGAGTTTTCTTTCGACTGTACTGGGAAAGCATTTTCATTACCTATATAATAAAAGTCTAAACCTGAACTGTCATCAACAGTTCCGGGTTGACCGCTTTATTTTTTATATGCCAAGGCTACCATTTTGCTACTTTTATTTTATCTCAGCATAGGTGGTTCCTTTTAATAGCACATAGGTACACAACGTAATGTCCCTCTTTATTAGGATAAGGATGTTTTACAGATTCAATAGTTTCTTCGTTAATGAAGATAATTAAATTGTGACGTCATGATGTTAAAAGATAACAACTATTGAAAAAAAAATTAAGATACATTCGGACAATAGATCAGTTTTAAATGTCTTCATTATTTATTAGATATTAAAGATTTGGTAAAAGTTTTTTTGTGGGTACTACTTGGTTATCTTGTCGACCAATTTCTCCAAATTATACAAATCACCAAACCAATAGTAAAATTATACATATTAATATAATTTTTATTGTAAAAAGCTAAAAAAAATTAGAAGAATATTAATAAAAATAAAAACAAAAAGACCGAAATAAAAATTCTTTAATGACGTTTTAAATATGTGCATCATATTTAATGTCATTAAATGTGACATTCACGGTCATCCATTATTATTCTTAATCTTACAGTTTGGCGATAGTTTTTTAGTCGACGGGATAACCAAGCAGTATCTTTTATAATTATCATTATTATGGAAAGTGTGGTCGAGAAAGATAAAGGAGATGTTCCCCAAAAAGATATTAGGAACAATATTTTGGTTTTATGGAACTGTGGATATCATGGAAAGTTTTTCACATTAAAAAAATTCATAGACCAAGTCATATTAGTTGACGTATGTCAATTGGTAGAGGAACCAATTATGGAAAATTACATAACAGGTTTTAAAATCTCCTTATTAGTGGACGTGATGCGACTGATAAGTAAACGGAGATGAAGCATAAGTGCAGTCAGCTGAGAAGTTTTCTTTCAAGAAAGTAAAAATGCATTACAACGAAAAATATACAAAGCCATGATCGCATAGATACTTGATTTCTATGTAAGGATATATTTATTTGGTGAAGGTAAGTAAAATTATTAATAAAAGTAGCATGCAGCAATGCTTAGATACGTTTAAAGGAGACCAAACGTGTCGTCAGAAGCGGCTAGTCTTTTAAATTGCCATGCCAAATTTCAGAATAAGATTCATCAATTGTTCACAAAATGTAATTTGAACATTTTTTGCTCTTGAATCTCCCAGATGGTAGTGATAATAACAAAAAATACAACCTATATTGGAACAGAGACTGTTACCATCAATTGCAACCTTTACTTTTGAAAGCGGTTTGATATTGACTGAGATTGCGTAAAAGTCAAAATTTAGAATGTTTCTAGAATACTTTTGTGTATTTTCACCTCTTTTAAATATAGCATTTTTCGAAACTGTCCTTGGAGATCATTTAAGGTACCTAAGCCTAATATGGACACTCTAAGGAAAATTTATTTTTTTTCACTCCCATGTACACGTGATAGGTTTCCAAAAATATATGACCATGATCCCTGGACCGTTGATTATTATTATTAAAATTAGTGACCTTGTAACTATTATGGTTTAATTTAAATGATAAAAACAAAAATTTTATACAAATGTCCATATAAGGATCCACTAGTCCCTATTATGGACAGGTGGTTCCTTATTGGCCTACTACACAGGGTATATGGAAGAGCCACTCTTCTATGGAATTTTAGAAGAGAGGGGATAAAAAACACATCTCAAAGTATTGCGGGGGAGGGTATGGTACAGTAAATATCTTCAGAACATGCACTTTAGAACGGGGGGTCATTTTCGGTTGTGACTCTTCGAAGACCGATGCAAAGCACCTGAGTTACTACAAAATATTATGAAATAATGTAGTTGGTTTTGCTTATCTTTCTATTCTTGCGAATCTGAAGATTCACCTGCTGTACTTCCAATGTGGACATAAGGTGTCCATATTGGGAATCGGGAGTAGTTTTATTAAATCTTGTAATAAATAAATAAATAAAATGTTTTTAAGCAATATATGCTATAGCAATCGAAAATGTGTTTTAAAAGCTTTCTAAAACACCCCACTTTTCAATATTTAAAGTAATTTTACAATATCTAATAAGAATTTAAACTTACCTGTAATTACTATCAGCACACTACGAAACAACAAGCTTCCTTCTAAATGGCGAACAGCGCGCTTTTTTGTACTTTTCTGGTTTAATTATCTTTTAAACTGCTTTACTTCACGGACATGTAGAGCGATCTCTCTATAAAAATTGTTACTTTTAAAAATATTAGGGGTGTCCATATTGAGAGCACTGTCCATATTGAATACAAGTACCTTATAACTTATAAGTAATTACCATTTTTTAATCCATAGTTCGTTACTTTCCGAGATTATTTTAAAATCACTATTTAGGAAGCTTTTAGAATGCGTTCCTCCGATTTTCTGCCCCTTCAAATTCCGAATTTTTTATGAAATGTTTTCAGAGTTCATTTACACGTTATCTTGTACTTATAATGCGAGCAAAAATTGCGTGTGTCTGTGTGTGTGTAAATTTTATCTCAAAAACGGCTCTAACGATTTTCGCAAAAATTTGAATTTTGTCATTTCCGGGCACGAAAAAAAACATTGGGCTAACAAGGAAGGTCTCCATACGGGCATACTCAGAAAAATCTGAAAAAATTGCAGAATGTTCTTCTCATATAGTTACATATGTTTATAAAAAAATTTCGGCGGAACCTCCTTATAACGTCCGTAAAAAAATAATAATAATTTCGTTTATTTGACGATTTATCTCCGGTTGGCGAAAAAACGAAATTTTGAAAAATACGCTTTTTCGCTTCAAATACTTAAAAAAAAAAAAAAAAAAAAAAAAAAAAAAAAACTTTCTATGTTCAATTTATTTAAATAAGTTTAGTTTAAGTAATTTTAGTTTTGCATTTTTACTTTACTTTAAGTGTAATTTTGTCATATACGTTTATATGTACTTATAACAAAATGAAATTAATATATTTTATCATTTAAAATACAATTTAAATTGATTAAAATTGTTCTAAATTGAAAAATACACTGTTAAAAATCTGCTGCATTTTGTTGCAACGCACTCCCTTGCTTGTATAGAAAACGGTTACTTGGCCGTGAAATGGAGCTTTCTCATTGGTTGGAATAGAGATATTATATACAAGCGGTGGAGTGTGTTGCAACAAAATGCAGCAGATTTTTAACAGTGTATGACACGGTCAATTCACCGTGCTATGGAGCATTCTCATTGGTCAGAAGAGAGATATTCTATAAAAGTAGTGGAGTAACGTTGCAGTAAATGCTGCAGATTTTTAACAGTGGAGTCAATTAAAATCAATTTTCAGATTCGTTAAAATCGTCTGCTTTTGGCGAGGAAATGCACTGCTCGCCAAATCCCGCGTCGCTTTCAGCTTTTCACGCCAATTATTCCAAACTATTTTAATTTTTTACATGTCTAATAATGTAATTCCGCCGCTAATTTTCACTGATCCTTTATTACCTACATGAGTAGTTTAATTCGTATTTTTTTCAAAAAATTCTGAGTATGCCCCCAATGAAGACCTTCCTTGTAAGTCACATGTTCGAGAAAATTCGATTTTTGGGTCATTTTGGGTCATAATGGGTCAGGATCAAGCTATTTATATCTAGAGAACGGCTGGATCGATTTTAAGGACATTTTGTATCCAATTGTTTTTTTGCACGAGAAAACTATTGGTCTGGGTCACATGTTCGAAAAATTTAGCTTAGTGGGTCATTTTTGGGTCATTATGTGTAAAGCCATTTTTATCTAAAAAACGGCTCTAACGATTTTGACCAAATTTCATATCCTATCGTTTTGAATTACAAGGAGACCATCGGGTTAGGTAACATGTTCGAGAAAATTCTGTTAGTGGGTCATTTTTGGGGTCATTGTGGATCATGCTTTTTTTAATCTAGAGGTTTTCTCACGCAATTTTGACTAAAAATTGCATTGTAGGTTTTCGGGCACGAGAAAAACATTGGGCTAGATTACATGTTCCATTAGCGGGTCATTTTGGGTCATAAAGGGTCTGGGTCAAACTATTTATTTTTTAAAAACGGTTGGATCGGTTTTAATAAAATTTTGTATGTAACAGTTTTTTGACACGAGAAAATTTATGGACTAAGTCACAAGTTCCAGAGATTTCGATTATAAGGATAATTTGTGGGTCATGATGGGTCATAATGGATCATGGTCAAGCTATATCTAAAAAACGGGCGGATCGATTTTCACGAAATTTTGTAAACAAAATTTTTTTGGCACGAGAAAACTATTGGGCTAGGTCACATGTTCAAGAAATGTTGATTAGTGGGTCATAAAGTGTCTGGGTCAAACTATTTATATTTAAAAAACGGCTGGGTCGATTTTAACGAAATTTTGTATGTTTCAGGTTTTTGATACGAGAAAACTAATAGTCTAAGATCCGGCTGCAGAATCAGTGTACCCATCGAGTGTTTGCTGAAAACCAAATTTTTACTCATTTTTATGATTAGGAGAATTTATATCTACCAGGTTGCCTATCAAAATGTGGCCGCTAGATTTTTTAATTAAATTATTAATAATTCATAATTCGTAAGAAATTTCACTGACTTGTTTTTTCAATAAAATGTCGTCTACTTTACGGCAACATCTATAAAGACTCTGGAAAATCATGGTTGCCGTTGCGCACTTGGCCGCACCTCTTCGCAGCCAGGTATACACAGGTATGATTTTGTTACATTTATACACCCACAACGTACATTCATAATTTATATATCAAATTAAAGCTAATTTTTTTCTGTTTATTATTACTAGTACACCGAATCCGGGGTTGCCGGGTCACAGAGTAAAGGTGAAAAACTTTTTTAAAAATTAAAATTGAAGAGTCTAATAAATTTTTCCTACGTAATATGCTTTTTAAACTGCCAACTAATTCCAAACAGCAATTTTATATGAAAAAAATGATTTATATTATCATATAAGGCTTTGAAATCGGTACTTCCGTATTAGACGCAAGATAGAAGTTATTACCCAAAGATCTTGCCAAAAAATAAAATTACATTATTTCAGTTTATAAAATCAACTAAGAAAATATGACACACAGATATTCTTTAAAATACATTTTTGCAAAGATTAATTGATGTATTGTTTGTAAATTAAGTTTGCAACGAACTAAAAGTTATTAAATTGATAGGAAAAAACGAAATAAAACCAACAACATTCACTGGGTTTTATAGCCGACGACATTTTGACATAACACGTTTTTAATTACTATTTTTTTCGGTTGCTATGAAAAAATGGCAACTAAATTATACAGTGATTTGTTATTTTTCACGGAGAAAAGAGATAAATGGAGGTGAAGTATGCGATTAAATCGGTTTCACAGTCTCTTATTTGGGCCAAACAAAACAATCTCTAAGAACAGAGACCGAACCCTTTAATATCATTTTTTCTCTAAATGAAAATAATAATAATAATTATATTTTAGCATTCTAAAATAGCATTTCATTGTATTATAAAATAAAACTGTATCGCTAAAAGTTTTCCTTTTTTTGCGAAAGCACGTGGCTGTGTTTGATGCAATGCAGCGAATTTTAGAGATGCTTTTTAGGCGTCATCTCCAGCCACCAAACTGCATCTCTATTCATCTTTTTTTTTTTTCTTTTTTTTTTTTTTACTCTATGGATATTTTTCCTTTTTTTCCCACACAAATGCGATACTTAAGTTGCCACCATTAGAGAAAATGAACTAAAAACTATAAAAAAATTAATATCTCAAAAACAAATTGAGATACAGTTTTCTAACAAACTGCATTTAAACGTGCATATTTTTCTCCATACGATGGTATAAATGTCAAAAACGTGCTATGTCTAGAAGTTTAAAATTTTACAATAGCGAAAATTGCAAAATTAAAATTTCATCGAAAAGTGTTGCCTTTCAAAACATGACGTATCCGTTACGCACAGATACGTTTGGCCTTTATTATATAGATAGATATACGGTTGCCTAATTAAATCTGGCCGCAAATAAGGGTTGCTGGCTGTTAAATAAAGTAAATATTAAAAGTAGAGTGAAAGAGAGCTAGCGCGTAACACCAGGGCTACACTAGATACCGAGCTTGCTCATTCCTTATCACGACGTCACAAAAGGTGGCTGGCCGCTATCTGTGATTGGTAAAAACAGGGCTCAAAGTGACGCACCCATCGTTTTGTACCAGTCATTGAACGTCTTTCAGCCACCTTTTGTGACGTCATGAAAGGAATGAGTAAGCCCGGTATCTAGGGTTGCCTTGGTAACACCACAAGTCAGACGAGGATAGCAATTGCCAGCTGTCGGACGGTTTAAAGCCATTGCGCATGCGTCAGATGCTAGTGTTCTCAACGGATCAGTTGCGACTTTAATTCTAACAAGGAAGGTCTCCATACGGGCATACTCAGAAAAATCTGAAAAAAATAGAGAATGTTCTTCTCATATAGTTATATACGTTTATAAAAAAAATTTCGGCGGAACCTCCTTATAACGTCCGTAAAAAAAATAATAAAATTTGTTTATTTGGCGATTTATCTCCGGTTGGCGAAAAACGAAATTTTGAAAATATGCTTTTACGCTTCGAATTAGCGTTGCAAAGGTTAGAAAAAAGCCGGTTTAAACCGGGATTTTAGGAATAAACCTGGAAAACCCCCCGGATTTTTAGGAATAATTCTGTTTTTTGGGAATAAACCGACTTTTTGCAACTCTACTTCGAATACTTTTTAAAGAAAAAACTTTCTATGTTCAATTTATTTAAATAAGTTTAGTTTAAGTAACTTTAGTTTTGCATTTTTACTTTACTTTAAGTGTAATTTTGTCAAATACGTTTATATGTACTTATAACAAAATGAAACTAATATATTTTATCATTTAAAACACAATTTAAATTGATTAAAATTGTTCCAAATTGAAAAATACACTGTTAAAAAACTGCTGCATTTTGTTGCAACGCACTCCCTTGCTTGTATAGAAAACGGTTACTTGGCCGTGAAAAGGAGCTTTCTCATTGGTTGGAATAGAGATATTATATACAAGCGATGGAGTGCGTTGCAACAAAATGCAGCAGATTTTTAACAGTGTGTGAAACAAACGATTCTGCAGCGTCACTACACCGCTTTTATAGAAAACGGTCAATTCACCGTGCTATGGAGCATTCTCATTGGTCAGAAGAGAGATAATCTATAAAAGTAGTGGAGTGACGTTGCAGTAAATGCTGCAGCTCTCCTTCACTCTACTTTTAATATTTACTATATTTAACAGCCAGCAACCCTTATTTGCGGCCAGATTTAATTAGGCAACCGTATATAATAATAAACAGAAAAAAATTAGCTTTAATTTGATATATAAATTATGAATGTACGTTGTGGGTATATAAATGTAACAAAATCATACCTGTGTATACCTGGCTGCGAAGAGGTGCGGCCAGGTGCGCAACGGCAACCATGATTTTTCAGAGTCTTTATAGATGTTGCCGTAAAGTAGACGACATTTTATTGAAAAAACAAGTCAGTGAAATTTCTTACGGATTATGAATTATTAATAATTTAATTAAAAATACTAGCGGCCACATTTTGATAGGCAACCTGGTAGATATAAATTCTCCTAATCATAAATATGTGTAAAAATTTGGTTTTCAGCAAACACTCGATGGGTACACTGATTCTGCAGCCGGATCTCGTACTATAATGGACTAGATCACATGTTCGAGAGATTTTGATTATAAGAATCATTTGAGGATCGTGATGGGTTATAATGGGTCATGGTCAAGCTATATGTAAAGAGCGAATGGATAGATTTAATGAAACTTTGCAAATACTATTTTTTGGCATAAGAAAACTATTAGGCTAGGTCACATTTTTGAGAAATTCCTATTAGTGGGTCACCTTTGGGTCATTTTGGGTCAAACCAATTTTATCTAAACAATGGCTCTAACGACTTTGACCAAGTTTCATATTCTACTGTTTTGTATTACAAGAAGATTATTGGGTTAAATCACGTGTTAGGGAGAATTCGATTAGTGGTCATGTTTAGGTCATTGTGTGTCACGCTAATTTTATCTAGAAAATATCTCGAACAATTTTGTATTCTATCGTTTCGGGCACGAGAAAATCATAGGCCAGATGTTCGAGAAAATTTGATTAATGGATCATTTTGGATCATAATGGGTCTGAATCAAACTAATATCTAAAAAAACTCAATCTATATTATCTAAATTTTGTATCCAAACGTTTTTCGGCACTCAAAAACTAATGCGATAGGTCACGTGTTGGAGAGATTTCGATTATAAGAATCATTTGTGGGTCATGATGAATCATGCTCATTTTATCTAAAAAACGGCTCTCACCCTTTTGACCATACTTTGTATCATATCGTTTAAGGGCAAGAGAAAACCATTGGGCTCGAACACATGCTCACAAAAATTCGATTAGTGTGTCATTTTGGGTCAGACTGGTCGGCATAATTCTAATTATATGTAACAACGAACTCAATCAATTTTACCTAAATTTTGTTTAAAAAACGTTTTTTGTCGCAAGAAGACTACTGGGATGAATCGCATATTAAAAAAAATTACATTAGTGAGTAATTTCGGCTTCATTGCCGAATGCTGTCAAGCTAATTTTACCTAGAAATGGCTGAAACGATTTTGATTCAATTTTATAGTCTACAGTTTTGATTACCTGAAGGCCATTGAGCTAAGTCATATGTATGATCAAATTTCATTAGTGGGTGATTTTCGGTAATACGGGTTACGATCACGAGACTATCATAACAGTCAATAAGTTGGCGACAAAATATTGGCAACATTTGACCGAAAAATAGATTATTAAGATTACGAAAACTAAATTACACATTTGGCACCAAATGAAAGAATGTGTCCAAATTTGGCTATATCTGACAAAAATATTGCCTTTCAAATGTGAAGAAATTTTTTGTACATTCTTAATAGGATTTGAGATGCATGATTAAATCAATCAAAGTCGAGCTAAAAAGTGATTTGGATCGATGTGCTTCGTTGTAAATTTTAAAATAATGTAAAATTTATAAACATGTGCAAACATAGTACAAATACTAGATAAAGTGAAAATACTATATCGAGTTGAACACAAAGTTAATTTTGACCGAGCTTATCTCGGTCACTCCTGCTAGTAATTAATTACCACGCCAAATTAAAAGTTGTTCATCCCTCTAGTATCATAATTTAGAGCATTTTTTGTTCCTGCAACCCCACGTAGTAGTGATACCGACATGAAACAGAGTCTATAATTTAGCAATGGTTGTCATGATTAATTTTTTTACCATTTTTTTTAATGATTTGATAGTTCATGAGATTGTGTAGAAATTTCAATTTAGAATGATTTTAGAAGAATTTCCGCCGATTTTTAACCTTTTTGAATTTTGAATTATTTTTTTAGGAAACGTTCTTAGAAATCCTTAATATCTTATAAGTAACTACCATGCCTAATTTCAAGTTGCTTAACCCGGCAATATTACAAAAATCGAAATATAAAGCGTTTTCCCTCCTTCAACTCCGAAGTGATAATGACACTGTCGTGAAATAGAGCGTGTGTTATATCAAGGGTTGTCTGCATAAATTTCTAAACATTACTTTTAAAATTTATTTGATACTTCCTGTTATTGCGTAAAAATCGCCGTTTAGAACATTTTTCATAACACTTTTCGATCATTATGACCCTTTTTAAATTTTTTAGCCCATTTTTTAGCAAATGTTCTTAGAGATCCTTTATACCTTATAAGGAATTAACATACCAAATTTTATGTTTCTGGGCCCTCCAGTAACACAAAAATTGCATTTTTAGAACATTTTTAACTCTTGCACCCCCAATGGAATAGTGCTATCGACATAAGATATAGCATGTGTTTCAAAAGGGGCAAACACCATCATTTTGGTACTATTTACTTTTGAAATCGGTGCGCTAGTTCTAAAGATTACCCCTACAAAAAAACAAACTTTATCTCTTTATAAATAAATATAGATAAATTAAACAAAAACATAATTTGCAGAACAAATTTAAAAAAAATATATATATATATATTTCCTACGCTATTTAAGCTCGAGAAGGGACAGATATTAAGATAACTGATTTAGTTATTTCTGGATTAAATATTAAAATTTTTTAACCAATATGATAAACCAAGTGAACATTAAAAAATAAAAATGAAATTCAAAGAATATGACACCTAAACGCCCTAAATCTTAGAATCCGTTCAAAAGAAATCGAAATAAATCTTAGACTATTTCTGAATATTTGTTTTTTAGATTGCCTATTCATTTTGTTTACACTACCATAAACATAATGCAAAATCTGCAATACAAATTTGCAAGTTGAGTTTGAAAAAGACTTCTTTCGATTTATTTCGACAAAAGATTTAATTCGACATCATTTGAACGGGAAGATTTAGGGTATTTAAGTATCTTATTGTTTGAATTTCATTTTTATTTTTTAATTTACACTTGGTTTAACTTATTTGTCGCAAAAATTTAATAATAAATGTATAAACAGCTAAATCAATTCTCTTATATCTGTCCCTTCTCGGGCTTAACCCTTTATCTACCAAATTATGAATTCATGGAAATTTTACATTCTAAAGCATTTTACGTAAATTGTTTAAACTAAATTAAAAGATTTATATAACCATTTAATACATTTTTGGAAGATTTTTGAAAGATTGAAGGATTTAGAAAGATAAATTAAATTTGAATTTACAGGGATTTTGTGCAATATTTATAAACCCAGTCAAATATTTTATTTTACATTATTTTTCGATATTTTGTAGAATTATAAAATGTACAAATATGATGTTCTTAGAATATAAATATAGAAATATCTCAGAATTGAAAAATTCCCATCCTGCCCCTCAGCGCCAAGAAAGCTGAAAAGATACAAAGGCAAAAGAAATAATCATTTTAAAAATATTTTTAGGCACGTTCGTAATTATGTAAATACGTAGCACCTATAGTTGTCGTTCAGTCCGTCCGTTTGTCAGCCCGTCCGTCTGTACGTCCGCATATGACAACTCAAAAACTACCCAACCGAATCGTTTGAAATTTAAAATATATAATTATTACACTATTTTGTCGAGTCATTTCAATCTTTATGAAAATAGAATGCATAGATCAATTAAAGAGACAATCAAAAGTATTCCGTTACATTACGGTCAATGGGGGATAAAAGTTTCAAATGCATTTTTATGGTGTTACACTCATTCGAAAATAATAAAATTAATATGAATCTATGAAGTACATATTATAATATGCATTTTGCACAAACTGTGGTCCAAAGAACATTTGTTATTGATTTACAAGGCCACACAAAAGTATTCCATTGCATAATGGTATAGGCAGATCATTGTTTGGTGCGCGTTTTAATTATATTAAACTATTTCACATTTTATGAAAATGATATAAGTTACTGAGGTGTAATGAGAATTACTATTCCTGTATATTTACAGGAACATAAAACAATTTCGACCACTACACTGTATCCGAAGTACTGTCTATTATAACAGCAAGACCTGAATATTTTTATAACTTCTTTATCGTACGAACGCACCTCATTTGCTACGCTTTACGTAACTTGTTTAAAATGATGTAAATTGTTTTATTCTATAGTTATTAATTGTCTGAGCGAAGCGAAGTCTTTATACTCAGAGATACGTAACGATATTAAAATTCAAAAAAATTCTTTCGTCAAGCAAATCTCAAAAAGTACTTGTCGGATTTTGATTCTGTTTGTACCAATAGGTACCTATGAAGGTAATCTGGTGAATGCACCTACTTTTAAAAATTAATTCCAAATAGTTTAAAAGTTATATTAAAAAAACTGATAAAAAAGCACAATTTATGTGCATACGTCACAGAAATTTGGTGAGCGTGATTTTCACTGGCTGGACATTTTCGTAGATAACCGAATCAGTACATGGAGTAAATAGTAATCATTCATGCACTCAGAAATATTGAATGTAATAAAACATTTTAAAATTTAACTTTGCCTTAAAATAAAACTGTTATTTTTTATATTAAAAAATGTCATAAAAACTTTGATTTTGAGATTTTGTGATAATCTCTTAACAGCACTTTTTGATCGCTAAAAGAATGTTTTACATATTTCGCGTGTGAAAATTAGAAACAATTACGTTTTTAAATAAAAAGTTTCTTTTATGACATCATTTTCCCTTTATATTTATTTTCATTGCATGTTTTCTTTTAACTTATATTTTGTTTGTGTATGGAAGTCAATTGTGGTTGTAGCCTCCATGAACTTGTAAAAATTCCGTTCAGTTGTTGGCAACAAAAAGGCAGACGATATTGTTGTTATTAAAAGAATAAAAAATGTTGTTTGTTGTTGATATGCTGAAGGCGTTCTATTTATTATTATTTTACAAGTAATTTAATATAGTAAAATTATTTTAATTAGTTTTGTGATATTAAGTAAAATATAATGATTTTAATCAATTAATTATTTGATACGCGTAAATAGAAATAAGCGTAATACCGGACTCTCTCTTACAAAATCTGGTGACCCTACTTTGGACATTAACGCATTGAAAAATGACGCAAGAATCAACGAAAACGTCTACAAATGCGATTCTTGAAGCAAACAAAGTTCCTGAAGCAAACAAGGTAAGCGTCAAATTTCCTCCATTCTGGGAAGATAATCCTGAAATATGGTTTTTTCAAATTGATACTCAGTATTCCCTTGTAAATATTATAAATGAAGAAACAAAATTCAATCATCTAGTGGCTCAATTAGACCCTAAATACATTGAAAATATATGGGATATTATCCAAAGTAATCGGGATGATAAATATACCGCCGCTAAAGAAAGATTTTTAAATACATTTAAAGAGAGTGAGGAAAAATCACTTAAAAAATTGCTTACGGGAATTTCATTGGGTGATTTGAAGCCAAACCAACTACTGCTTAAAATGAAATCGCTCAGTGGAAATAACATACCAGAAAAGGTTTTGAAAACTTTATCTATACTAATATTATAAAGAGGAAAGATTTGATTGTTTGTTTGTTTGTTTGTTTGTTTGAATTGAATAGGCTCCGAAACTACTTGACGGTTTTGAAAAATTCTTTCACCGTTGGAAAGCTATACAATTTCCGGTGAACATAGGCTAATTTTTAATTGATTTATTCAAATATTTTCCTTAATAATTCAAAATTTCATTATTTTTCATACAGAATCAATTAAAATTTTTCCGATAAAAAATAACCATTTTCTTTTCAGTTGCCAAAAAAATCAATATATGGAAAATAATTTCTCCTCGGCAATAGTTGAACAGTATCCACGTGAAAAATTAAAATAAAAAAAATTTCAAAGGAAAATAAATATGACGTCATTTGTTATATTATCGGAAGTTTTGTTTGCACAGATATCATATACACACCGAGGTAACCTAATGGACACTAAATTGATGTTATTTTGCCTGGCATGGCAACCCGACTATTGTTTATTTAATTATTAATAAAATGTTTTTTTATTTCCTTTCTCTTCTTTAAAATTATGTAAACTGTTTTGTCATATACTTATTATTTAAATACTAATTGTTATTATTTTTTAAATAACAGAAAATAATTTAAATATATATATGAAACTGGTATTCGAAAACGATTTTTCCGCCAAATTAGTGTAAAAAATTATCCTGCCGACCTCGGCGCGTACATGACTATTGCGCTGTTTTGTTTATGTATTAAGGATACTTTTAGATCATACATCCGATTACAGAAAATTAGTCAGATTATTTAATTAGAAGTTATTAAATTTATGTTTTTTTATTATGAAACAGACGAAGAAAAGAAAATTTACTATTGCTGCCCGACTGGAGAATTAACCTTGATGTTATTTTAAAAAACTATCGAAATGGCGATTTTTTAATTATTTGTTTACGTTTTTTTTGTTTATATTATTGCAAACATTTTTCCACTTTTATACACGCATCACCTTGGCGTGATTTTTTTTTTTTTTTTTCTTATGATGCCAATTTGGAGAACACTGCGTTTTCAAATACCAATTACATTTATATTACTTATTTTTATTTTCTATTTTTTTAAAAGGAAATAATAATAATAAACTAAGTCAATAAATAATTATGGAACAAAACAATTTACATAATTTTAAAAGAGAAAAGAAAAATAATGAAATAATTTACTCAAAAATAATCAACTATTACCGGATTACCACGTGAGGCATAAAATCGCAATTTGCTGCAATCGCGCCAACGGGATCCGTAGATGACACCTGCACCTACATGTTATTGGCAATATTATTGTTTATACAATTTGTTTATATAATTTGGTAATACTTGATAATCCCATCGACCAAAAAACTATCGCTAAAGTATAAGGTTAATTGTCAATGGATGATTGTAAATGTCACATTCATTTCACATTAAATTTGTTATATGTAATTGTTACTTCATCAACCAATTTTAATTCGATGTTTATTTGTATTTCTATTAACATTTTAGTAATTTATTGATTCTTTGGTTATTTAAAATAAAAATTATGTCCATTTGTATAATTTGGCGAAATTGATCGACGGAATAATCAAGTAGTCGAACAAAAAACTATCGTCAAATTATAACATTAAATGCCAATAATGGATGATCGTAAATTTCACATTTATTTGAGGACAAACATGAAATAAGTCTGGTACATTTGTAACAATATCGTTTCTAGCACTTCTAATGTTTGACACTAAAAATCATAATGGAATCGATTACAGAAGGTAGAAAGATTTTATTAGATGCAAACTAAAGACTTATTTTTCTACAAAATTTAGTCATCAAGATTATTCTGATTTAACGGCTACATGTTAGCAACTGTTTTATAAAAGGAAGAGGTAGTGAAACTGATGTAATTTTAATGTTATTCAAATAATAAAGCTTTAAAACACACTTTTTATGCTTCATTGTTCTACTAAATATATAAGTGAAACACCCTTCTTCGTCTGCCACTTTCACGGAGCACCCTTTCCTTAGGACCTATATCCCACGTGTAGATAAATGGCCGTCATAAATACAAACAAACAAAAACTCTTCTTTATCTGTAAATAATTCTTTACATTTTTTACTCTATTATTCTTGCTGGAACAGATTAAGGCAGATAGGAAACTACAGTAGACCTGCTAGCAGAGGACGTTTATTAAAAAATGTAACATGAAATGACATTGTATGTAGGCTACCAGAACTACACATAGTGCAAGTTCAGATGTCAGGATTTTAAGAACTAAGAAATGATAATGTACAATCCGAAAGTTTATAGAGTTTGATAATCAATGTCACTAATCATTGCAATGCCCTCTAATGTAATAGTGTGATGACTCGAGAATATTTTGATTCCTGTTGTCATAACAGTCTCATGTTCATACGAAACTCTACTATAAATGATAAAATAAAAGAGATGGTGCTTTATTGCCCAAATTTTCGCCGACTTACAATAGTACAATATCGCAATGGCGTTGGCATGATTTTCAGCAATACGGAAGATCATTCCAGGGTGGTCTATACTGCTTTAAAATAAAATTTTTAAATCACCATTTTTTTTTTTTTTTTTTTTTTTTTTGAGTCAAGGTTTGTTTGGAAATATGGACCAGCGAAGCGGGCATAGCCTGCTAGTTTCTTGATAAATTACCAGAGTCAATAAAAAATATTCTAATTGTAAGCAGTGAAAATTTAGATAATTTATCACTAATGGCAGATAAAATTTTTGAAATGAGCTCTTCAACAGAAATTTATTCTGCGAGTTCAGATTCTTCTGTTATGAGTAAAATACTTGAGAAAATTTCTATGTTGGAAAACCAGATTTCGGCATTAAAAATTGAGAGGCAATCCAGAAGTAAAATTCGGAAATCTGGTACTAAACGAAATAAAAGTAGAAGTCAAACGAGAAAACGCTTTAATCCAAATGGGAAATATTGTTACTACCATTTTAAATTTGGTAATCAGTGTTATCCTAATAAATGTAAAAGTCCATGCAGCTGGAAAAAATCGGAAAACTCCGATCAGCAGTAGTTTTAGCGGCAAATTCTGCTGCTGAAGAATTTAAAGATTGCCGTAATTACCGTTTATTTGTTAAAGACAAAACAACCGGTTTACGCTTTCTTGTTGATAGTGGAGCTGATTTATCAATTATTCCTGCTTCATCCAAACATAAAATATGTAACTCTTTCAAATTGTATGCAGCAAATGGTTCAATAATTCCTACATTTGGTTTCAAAATTTTAACACTAGATTTGGGATTACGTAGACAATATCAATTTCCTTTTGTAATAGCAAAAGTAGACAAAGCAATTTTAGGTGCAGATTTCCTTAATAAATTTAAATTGCTTATTGATATACCGGGTGATCCAAAAGTCAGGACGAACTTTAAAAATGAATAACTCGAAAACGAATCAAGATACAAAGATACGGTTTGCACCAAATGGATGGAAAAGAAACCGGATTTTGTGTGACAACGAAAAAAATAGTTTGCCGTTGACATCCAAAAAATGACACGGTAGTGTTTTTTGCACCAAAAGATGATTTGCAAATGAAAAAATGTTGACAATTTCCAAGTCAGCTTAGTTACAGTTAATTAGTACAACAGAAAATGTTCAATGTGCTGTCCCTCATTCATAAGTGCAGCTGTGAGACTAGGCACTACACCGTTCACAGCATTTAGTAGCATTTCTTGCTTTATGGCAGACACGTTTTGGCGGATGGCATCTTTCAATGCTGCTAGTGATGCCATTGGTCGCCAATAGAACAATATTTTTTTGTTGTCACACAAAATCCGGTTTCTTTTCCATCCATTTGGTGCAAACCGTATCTTTGTATCTTGATTCGTTTTCGAGTTATTCATTTTTAAAGTTCGTCCTGACTTTTGGATCACCCGGTACATAATAAAAAATTAATAGATGGTGTTACTAACCTTTTTGTTAAAAGCGATGTCATGTGTGTATCAAGTGCTGATAGCATAAGTACAACTGACAAAAATTCTCAATATGCACATCTGTTATTACAATATCCTAATTTAACGAAGCCAAATCTTTTAATATGCAATTCCAAACACAATGTAAAGCATTATATTGATACTAAAGGTTCTCCTGTCTATTCAAAACCTCGCCCATTAGACTCAAAAAAATTAAATTTAGCAAAACAAGAATTCAAGTTTATGTTGGATAATGATATAATTAGACCATCCAAATCACCATGGGCTAGTCCACTTCATTTAGTTAACAAAAAAGATGGAAGTTTAAGATCGTGCGGGGATTACAGACGCCTTAATGCTCGAACCATTCCCGACCGTTACCCTATTCCCAGAATAGAAGATTTTCAGCATATATTAAAAGGAAAGAAAATATTTTCAAAAATTGACTTATTTAAGGCCTATTTTCAGATTCCCATTGCAGAAGAGGATAAGCAAAAAACAGCGATAATAACGCCGTTTGGATTATTTGAATATAATGTGATGAATTTTGGATTACGGAATGCTCCATCTACGTTTCAGCGTTTCATTAATGAAGTATTTTTCGGATTGGACTTCGTTTTCCCATATTTAGATGATATTTTAATAGCTTCTTCAACGGAAGATGAACACACAGAACATCTAAAATTAGTTTTTTCAAGATTGGATCAATATGGCCTTCGTTTAAATATTGCAAAATCAGTTTTTGGTGTAAACCAGCTACAATTTTTAGGATACATGATTACTCCTGAAGGTTCAAAACCCCTTCCAGAAAAAGTAGAAGTAATTAAAAATTATAAGTTACCGGAAACAATCCACGAATTACGAACTTTCCTTGGTCTGGTGAATTTTTATAGAAGATACATAAAAAATGCTGCTGAAAATCAAGCACCACTTCATGAGTATTTAAAAGGGGCGAAAAAGAAAGACAAAAGAAAAATTCCGTGGACAGATGAAACAAAAGAAAAATTTGAAAAATGTAAAGAAGACCTAGCAAATGCTGCTTTATTGACCTATCCTAATCCTGATCTTCCATTATCTCTCTTTTGTGATGCTTCTGATTTTGCCATTGGTGCAGTTTTACAACAATTTGAAGCAGGCTGCTGGAAACCATTAGCCTTTTTTTCAAAAAAATTAAGTAATGCTCAGAAAAGTTATAGTACCTATGATCGAGAATTACTGGGAATATATCTTTCTGTAAAGCAATTTAAACATATGTTAGAAGGAAGACAATTTATAATTTATACAGACCATAAACCCTTAACATTCGCCTTTCAGCAAAAAAATGAAAAAGCTTCGCCTAGACAGTTGCGTCATTTGCAATATATATCACAATTTTCAACAGATATTCGACATATTAGTGGAGTAGAAAATACAGTTGCAGACACATTATCCAGAATACAATCGATTTCTACAATAGATTATGACAAAATTTCTGATGGGCAGATTAATAATGAAGAACTTACAAAATTACGTTTAAATCCATCTTTAAATTTCAAACAATATCCTTTGGATTCAGGTAAACTTCTTTGGTGTGATATTTCAACTTCCAAAATCCGACCATTTATTCCTGAAGCTTTTAGAGAACAAATTTTTAGGAAAATCCACAATTTAGCTCATCCTGGAGTGAAAAATACAGTAAAACAAGTAGCTTCAAGGTTTATTTGGACAAACATTAAGAAAGATGTTAATCAGTGGGCAAAATCCTGCATTGATTGTCAGAAAAACAAAATTGGCAGACATACGCATTCTCCATTTGCCACTTTCGAAGAAACAGATGAACGATTTAGTGTCGTTCATATTGACATCATAGGTCCACTAACACCGTCTGAAGGAAAATTATATTGCCTAACCTGTATTGACCGCTTCACATGTTGGATAGAAGTAGTTCCTCTAGAAAATGTGACGGCTCCAACAGTTGCTCGAGCATTTTATGATCAATGGATTTCTCGCTTTGGCATTCCACATCGTGTAATCACGGATCGAGGAAAACAATTTAGATCAGAATTATTCCACAATTTAAGTATTATTTGTGGTTTTAAATTGAGCCCAACAACAGCCTATCATCCACAGTGTAATGGGAAAATAGAACGAATCCATCGTACTTTAAAAGTTGCAATTAGAGCTCAAAATACAATTAAGTGGACTCAATCATTACCTACAGTACTATTGGGATTGAGATCAGCTTTACGTGGTGATACAAATTTTACCATTGCACAAATGGTCTACGGAAAACCTCTCAGGCTACCAGGAGAATTTTTTGAACAACCGAAAACTATTATCGACACAGAAACCTTTGCTAAAGAATTGCAGAAACAAATGGAAGAATTAAAACCTTTTAAAAATCGCAAGCAGCCTTCTCAAAAAATTTTTGTTCATAAGGACTTACACAATTCTAGCCATGTATTCATACGCATTGATCGGGTTAAAAAACCACTCGAACCTGCTTATGATGGACCCTTTCCAGTTGTCAAAAGACACGAAAAGTATTATACAGTAAAAATTAAGGAAAGAGATATCAACATATCCATAGATAGCTTGAAACCTGCTTATTTATTAACAAATGATGAGAATACTCCTTATCATGAGTTACCGGATAACCAACTAACTCTGCCTGTGCCATCAATAATCAAAAATGAACATTCAAATTTGCCTGATAAAAAAATACCTGAGAAAACTACACGCTCTGGTAGACAAGTAAGGTTTCCGAAACGTTATAGAGACTAATTATATACTTTTTTATATTTTATTTAATATATTATATTTCTATTTTATATTTTTGTATATATTATATTTGTATCGTAACTATGTTACTGGGGAGGGAGTAATGTAGCCTCCATGAACTTGTAAAAATTCCGTTCAGTTGTTGGCAACAAAAAGGCAGACGATATTGTTGTTATTAAAAGAATAAAAATGTTGTTTGTTGTTGATATGCTGAAGGCGTTCTATTTATTATTATTTTACAAGTAATTTAATATAGTAAAATTATTTTAATTAGTTTTGTGATATTAAGTAAAATATAATGATTTTAATCAATTAATTATTTGATACGCGTAAATAGAAATAAGCGTAATACCGGACTCTCTCTTACATGGTCACTAATTTTTCGGCACGGATACCACAAGCGCATCAGATTTGGTGCAATTTTTTTCAAAGCCCATTTGGCGAAAACTTCCTTTTCAAATAACGCTTACATACACATTTTTAAATTATTTTCTATTTTCAAAAAGAGCTTACAATAAATAAAATAATAATAATAATTAATAACTATAAAAAGAAATATTTTATATAATTAAAAGAAGGAAGTAAAAGTAAATAAACATTTTATGAGTAAATAAACAAATAATAAATAAATAAAGCCGGGTTACAATCTCAGGTAAAATAATGCCATTTTGACGCCAATTATGTACCCTGGTGCATATGTGACATCTTTTCCCATTTTTCATCCGTTTCCTGTTGGCATACAACTTTGAAATATGGAGTATATATGCATACCTGGGAGCAATACTGGAATTAGACATTGATTTTTTTTTAAATTCGATCCAAACAGGGGCAACGGGGCTATTTTTTAAAGTTTTATACAATTTATACTGCATAAAGGAGCCACTTACCTATTTCTATATACCAGAAGAAGTAAGTGGTATGTAAAAACAATTATAGTATACATAAATAAAATACTTGAGATAATATACTAGAGATATAAGCACCGGGTTTGGCGAGATTTTTTATGCCAATTAGGCGAAAACATCGTTTTGATTACCAGATGCATATAGCATGCTATAACAGCACGTTATTTATTTATTTCAAAATGAAAAAAAAATAAACGAAACATTTTCTGGTTTTAAAAAAGATATAACAATCAATAAATGATAATATTTTTAGAACAAACAATTTATTATAACATTTATATGATAACCAGCATGTTAGGCAACTAAACGCTATTTTGGCATCAATTAGGTACCTCGGTGTATATAGGGGATATATGTGCCATATTTATTTGTAAAACTGAGCATGAACGTTTACCAGGTGTGTTTTCATAGACGCTTATATCTTTTTGCAACATAGCGCACCTTTGGAAGCCAAAACTGCACAAAAGAAAAAATAATCAATATTTGCAGCATTTTTTTTTTTTTTTTTTTAATGTAATGCACTTTTTGTAATCAGTAGGCTCGATAATCAGACCTCGTTTTTTTGCTTTAAAAGATGATATTTCATACGACGTCTTTTTGGGATTCGTCGTTTTTCCATATTTGATAGTATGTGTCTACTCGTTTTGTACCCTTTTTTGTAACTTTCTTCTTTATTAACAGCGACATCTGGATTTCCTATTTAAATAAAAATTCTTCTAAATACAAAGAATTTTGTTAAAATAAATAAATAAAGGAAATGCGGACATCTATTGCTCAAAACACAAAATTTTTCCTATTGAATTAATAAAAATCAGTAAAAACATAATTTTTATGATAATAAAAAGGTGACATATGCAATAACAGAGTCATATATTATGTACGTTATGAATCAAGTATGAATATTTCTCCACCATTTATAAATAATAATAATAATAAAATAAAAGTGGACAGACCAAAGTCTATATTTGACTGAAAACAACAACCACTTTCTAAATGCTTTAAAAAAATGGCCAATGAAAAGTGATATTTCAAAAGTATTATGAAATTAGTTAAAAACCATTTATTTTAAACTAAATGAATAAAATATTTATATTTTTAATGAAATAAATGGGATTTGAAAAATTATTGGAAATTTATCACCATAGATGTATCAATATTACAATCAGTACCTTGTATGCAAAATGGAACAATTAGCAATACTTTTTGTACCCGAAAAATGGTCGTTGTTTTTTTTAAGGTTAAAAAGTAGATTACGAAATATTCCTATACAGAGATGCCAAACCCTTGCTTATTGCATAGCAGAATTTTCTTATAGGAAAAGTTATTTTTTAAATCCGCAGAATGTTCCAATTTAATAAAACATTTTCTGTATTAAAATACCGGAGACTTGGCAGTTCTGCCTATAACATTTTAATTAATCACGGTACTTTTTTTAATCGGATTCAAATTTAGTGAAGACAAGGTTTTTTGGCCAAAAGCAGCTTTTTTCCACATGTGTAACTACGATACAATTCATTGATGTTCACTTATGAATGTTTTGACTTATGCTATTATTGCTTCCTCTCATTTATTTAGTTGAATTTTAAATAAGATGATTCAAAATCGTGTTTTTTAAATATACGAAAAAAATGCATTTCGAGAAAGGGCGAAAAGGACAATATTTGGCGATTTATTACCTGCGTTTGGCTAAGTGTCTTACTACCTTGTATTTAATACGCTTCACATTACTTCGCTGTTAGATGAACTTAGGCGCTTTTATAAAAAGTTTGACGTAATTCGGGCGTAAGAAGTGAGTTTTTTACTGAATAATACAAATAAATGAAAAATGAATACTAAGAAATACTAATAAAAGAAAAATGAAGCATTATATTGATCTGTGTATATTTAAAAATTCATCTGCTAGCACTAATTAGATAATTTATGTGCAGGGGTGGGGAAATTTTCCAAATTCTTACCAGCCAAGGATTTATTTATCCAGCCCGCAAGATGCAACACACGCAGTTGAAAATAGTTATGACAAAATCGCACGCAATTACAGACAAAATTACTATTACTACAATGCATTTTCATAATTCTTTTTTGTGTAATATTAAGAAATATATATAACAAAGGTAAGATTAATATTAGATAGAACTTAGTACCATACTTACACTGTAATAATTTAGAAAGTTAAAATATCTAGATTAAAAAAGTGTTTCTGATAATGTGCAGTTTTTCAAAAACTAAAAATGCACTCGCCTTATGAGAAAATCCACTCGCCACTGGTGAGCAAAATGATGTATTTCCCCACCCCTGTTTATGTGTATATAATAGGAGATAAATAGCTTTTGATTCTGTATTTCTATGCTATAAAGCATTAACGTTTGTGTGTTTTTCGTTAGCACTGGGAGTACCTAGCCGATTAAAAAAATGTGGGCAAAAAATGTTGGTAACCATCTTTGCTGCAAAATATACTATATTTTGCGTAGGAACAATAATCACCATCAATGCACGAGCAAAAAATGTACTAAAATTGAGAATTCTTTGATGTTGATATGACTAAAAATTTAAAATCTTTTTTTTTGGTGGCAACTTTTAAGATATAATATTCTCGTTATGAACGATTTCTAAAACATTCGACAATTTAATTTCACAAATTAAACAATTTTTTTCTAGAAAAAGTTTTAGCAATATCGCTCAGACTAATCCCTCTGAGGGAAGTCCTAGTAAACATTTTTTATTTGTCATTATTTCTTTTTTAAAATAATAGAATATAATTTTAAAATATTATGTGACTGGTATTTGTAAACGAGATTTTCTCCAAACTAACGTCAGAGAAAAATTGCGCAACATGGTAAGTATTAGACATCTGTGCCAAAAAAATGGAGCGTTATGAGTGTTTAAAGTGTGTTTACATTTTATTATTTCATATAGATAATGAATGAAAAGAGTTTTATAAAAATGTTAACTTGAAATCCTGTCAAAAACATGAATGTGAAATAATGCCAAGTTCGTTAAAGGTTTCGCTAATAAAAGAAGTGAGATCTAACTGCAAACCAAGTTCTTTCGGAGCTCCTTAAATCATAATTCCTGTCATGCACAATATTATTCAATTGCTTAAAATGATTTGTTATGTTATTTGTTATTCAATTGAGCGACTTAGCAAGTTTTTTCTTATTCAATTTTTTTTATTTAGTTGATTAGAAATTAAAGTTGATCCCTTCCTTAACTTATCAGTACCTTAACTACAGCATACTTGTTCGAACACTCGATTGACTAGATCTTTACCAATCAGATTCTACATTAAATTATACTCCGACTCAAAGATTAAAGTTGGTAGCTGAAAACTTGCCAAGTCGCTCTATTGAATAACAAGTAACATAACAAATCATTTTAAGCAATTGAATAATATTATGCATGACAGGAATTATGATTTAAGGAGCTCCGAAAGAACATGGTTTGCAGTTAGATCTCACTTCTTTTATTAGCGAAACCTTTAACGAACTTGGCATTCTTTCACATTCATGTTTTTGACAGGATATCATTATTTTTTGTCAAATCACTTCTTTTATAAGCGAAACCTTTAACGAACTTGGCATTTTTTCACATTCATGTTTTTGATAGGATATCATAATTTTTTGTCAAATAAGTAGGTATTTGTTTCCTTTTTGAAATAAATAGGTTAAATTAGTTAAATTAGTTTTATTTAATATTAATTAATCTTTCAGCTTTTTTCTGCATTTATTCACTGTTTTTTTCAGTCAAATTTAAAAATTTAACATTAGGACTGATTATTTTCCTTTAAATTCCACTAATAAGGATGTTTCTTTTATGTGATTGGGTACTACTTGATTATTTCGCCGACCAAAAACGTTTGGCGAAGTATCGCTATATTGACGACAAAAATTACGCACCAAAAGTCATGCAAACAAGGCGCTATTTCTGGTATTTTGCCAAATTTTCATAGATTCCTATTGTAATCTGGTAATTTATCCTGTTAGAGCAAGGACTGTCGCCATCATTTTGTCATCTTTTTTTTCCTTTAAATCGGTTCGCTGACTACCCAAGATTGCTTAAATATTGCTAATAATAAAGTTTTTAGAACGCTTCTCGCGCATTTTTACCCCTTTTAAATTTTGTATTTGTTAACAAATGTTCTTAGTGGTCATTTATATCTTATAATTAATGAACATGCCAAATTTGATGTTTTTAGGCCCTTAACATACAGACATCGCATTTTTATAACGCTTTTTGCTCTTTTACCCCCTTTGGATTAGTGAAATCGACATAAGATATAGCCTATATTGGAGCAAGGACTGTCACCATCATTTTGATATAATTACTTTTAAGATCGGTTTGTTATTTGCTGAAATTGCTTAAAAATCCCAATTTAGAACATTTTTAGAACGCTTTTCGCACTTTTTCACCCCGTTTGAATTCCGTATTTCATATCAAATGCCCTTAGTGATCATTTATATCTTATAAATAATTAACATTCCAAATCTTATAGTTCTAGGTCTTTCAGTAACACAAAAGTTGCATTTTTAGAATGTTTTTTGATTCTTCAACCTCTTTTGGTTAATGGTATACGCATAAAATATAGCCTATGTTTGAACCGGGGCGATTACCATCATTTTGGTATCATTAATTTTGAAATCGGCTCGGTGGTTTCAGAGACTAGCCCCGATACTCGTCAAAAGTGTCGCCAACTTGGCACTATTTCTGATATTTCGCGAAATTCCCTTAAACTCTAAAATGCCAAATTTTATGTTTCCAGTCCAGTCCATTAATATACAGACATCTCATTTTTAGAATGTTTTTTGCTCTTTTACCCCCTTTGGGTTAGTGTAATCGACATAAGATATATCCTATGTTGGAGCAAAGACTGTCATCATAATTTTGATATCATTACTTTTAAGATCGGTTTGTTGTTTGCTAAGATTGTTTTAAAATTGATATTTCGAACTTTTTTAGAACTCTCTTCACGGATTTTCACCCATTTAAACTTGATATTTTTTAGCAAATGTCATTGGTGATCATTTATATCTTATAAATAATTAACATGCCAAATTTTGTGCTTCTAGGCCCTTCAGTAAAACAAAAATCACATTTTTAGAATGTTTTTCGCTTCTGAACCCTCTTTTGGTTAGTGGCACAGACATAAGATATAGTCTATGTTTGAACCGGGGCGAATACCATTATTTTGGTACCATTACTTTTGAAATCGGTTCGGTAGTTTCAGAGATTAGCCCTGATACTCGCCAAAAGTGACGCCAAACTTGACACTATTTCTGGTATCGTGTGAAATTCTCATAAACTTCCATTGTAATCCAATAATTTATCCTCTAATCAACCATTAATGTTTAATTAATGGTGATTTCTGATTTTTTCCTATTTATAGATCCAATAACCTACCTCCACACCAAATTTCAACTTCCTAAGTCACCCGGAAATAGTCAAACATTTCTATGAGTGAGTCAGTGAGTCAGTGAGTCAGTGGTAAAAACAGTGGTTTTCAGACGTCAATTTCTCGTGAACGGTAAAAGATTTTTTAAAAAAATTTTTAGGATTCGAAAATTAGAAGATGGTCTTACACGACACAAAAAAATGCAAGTGTGCAGGTTAAATAGAATTTAAGTTATTGAGGGGTCAAAAGTGGCCCGAAATAGTTCGGGTAATATAACCCACGGACGGTGTGTCGCCTTTTATTTTGTGAACTTGGCTGACACACTGCCGTGTGTCTAGATATAACAGATACTTTTCAACAGAATCTTTACGATATTTTAAAAATTAAATCACGTAGCGTCTTATCATTTTAACAATCATCAGAATAATAAATTTAATATACAAGTTAATTCAAAATTAATTTTATCCAATGATTAATTATTTCTGATATTACAAGTTTAGGCGCGATTTTAAAAAATCGTAATATCGGGAATTAAAAAAATTGTTCGTAAATATTTTTGTTTATGGATTTGAATGTTTAGGTTGATAGAATTGGCGAATGTATTGCAGTGCCGAAAAGTCTTACGCCAAGTAGTCGTTAATTCTGCAATTTAGCCTTAAAAAATTGACAAGACATGAGTTTGAAGGCCTAGTTCTTCTGATTTACTAATTTTATTACATACTAAGGGTGAAATATTATTATTTTTTAGTATTATTCTCCAATACTATTAGTTTTGAGAACTTTCATTTATCTTAATTTATTTTGATTTTCTTCGAACATATAAGGTTGAGAAATTCTAAAAAATGTGGTATAAGTACAAAATCACAGCACAGATGTATATTTGCTCTGGGTTCGATGCTATTTTTTTTTTTATCTCTGATGCCAGTGTGTCAGAAACCTTTTCAAATACCAGTTACATATATATTTTAAAGCTATTTTCTATTATTTTTAAGAGACAATAAATAGAAAAAACCTTAATTTACTTATTTTATGTATTTCTTCTGTTAGAAGCTTCTTGATCCATTAATCAATGTTTGAAGGTGTTTTTTTATTATGAAAATCATGTTTCATATATATTACTAGGACTTCCCTCAGAGGGATTAGTCTGAGCGATATTGCTGAGAATACACATTTAATAACTTGCGATAAGTAAAGCAAATGAGATGTTACCTTTAATTGGTCATTCATTGTGATAAAATATGATGAAAATAAGCATATTGAATCATAGAATTACAAAATCTTATATATAAAGTTGCATATACTATTTTTATAAAAGAAAAGCAAACCATGCATGGATATAAAATTGGAAATATGCAAAATGTTAAAAGTAATACAGAAAATAAAACACCAAATTTTCCTATATTGGAAATATAACTCTTTGAAATGACGCCATGAGCATAAACAGAAGCCTCGCACCAATTTGAGAAACTATAAATAAAATAAATTATTATGTTTGAAGAGAATGGAGTGTATTTAATATTGTGTGAAATTCGTCCGAATAGTTTGCAAGGTTGAATATGTTTTCCACGGATTCAATGAGGTTGTTGATAAGAGTTAAGGAATCCTTTTTTAAAAATTTGTCCTAAACGAGCACTTACACCTTATAAGTTACTATGATGCCAAAGTTATAGTTTCTGACCCCAACAGTATCCTAGAAATTGTATTATTCTCAATAAATTGGGTTTAAAACTTTTTCTAGAAAAAAAAAATGTTTAATTTGTGAAATTAAATTGTCGAATGTTTTAGAAATCGTTCATAACAAGAATATTATATCTTAAAAGTTGCCACAAAAAAAAAAAAAGATTTTAAATTTTTAGTCATATTAACATAAAAGAATTCTCAATTTTAGAACTTTTTTTGCTCGTGCATTGAAGGTGATTATTGTTCCTACGCAAAATATAGTATATTTTGCAGCAAAGATGGTTACCAACATTTTTTGCCCACATTATTTTTTAAATCGGCTAGGTACTCCCAATGATAACGAAAAACACACAAACGTCAATGCTTTATAGCATAGAAATACAGAATCAAAAGCTATTTATCTCCTATTATATACACATAAATTATCTAATTAGTGCTAGCAGATGCATTTTTAAATATACATAGATCAATATAATGCTTCATTTTTCTTTTATTAGTATTTCTTAGTATTCATTTTTCATTCATTTGTATTATTCAGTAAAAAACTCACTTTCTTAAGCCCGAATTACATCAAACTTTTTATAAAAGCGCCTAACAAGTAAAGTTTATTGTAAGTCCATATAACAGCGAAGTATTGTGAAGAGTATTAAATACAAGGTAGTAAGACACTTAGCCAAACGCAGGTAATAAATTGCCAAATATTGTTCTTTTCGCCCTCTCTCGAAATGCATTTTTTCCGTATATTTAAAAAACACGATTTTGAGTCATCTTATTTAAAATTCAAATAAATAAATAAGAGGAAGCAATAATAGCATAAGTCAAAACAAATTAATTTCAGCATCAAGGAATTGTATCGTAGTTACACATGTGGAAAAAAGTATCTTTTGGCCAAAAAACGTTGTCCTCACTAAATTTGAATCCGATTAAAAAAAGTACCGTGATTAATTAAAATGTTATAGGAAGAGCTGCCAAGTCTCCGGCATTTTGGATACCGGTATTTTAATACAGAAAATGTTTTATTAAATTGGAACATTCTGCGGATTTAAAAAATAAGTTTTCCTATAAGAAAATTCTGCTATGCAATAAGCGAGGGTTTGGCATCTCTATATAGGAATATTTCGTAATCTACTTTTTAACCTTAAAAAAAGCAACGACCATTTTTCGGGTACAAAAAGTATTGCTAATTGTTCCATTTTGCATACAAGGTACTGATTGTAATATTGATACATCTATGGTGATAAATTTCCAATAATTTTTCAAATCCCATTTATTTCATTAAAAATATAAATCTTTTATTCATTTAGTTTAAAATAAATGGTTTTTAACTAATTTCATAATACTTTTGAAATATCACTTTTCATTGAAATATTCATACTTAATCCATAACGTACATAATATATGACTCTATTATTACATAAGTCACCTTTTTATTATCATAAAAATTATGTTTTTACTGATTTTTATTAACTCAATAGGAAAAATTTTGTGTTTTGAGCAATAGATGTTCGCGTTTCCTATTATTTATTTATTTTAACAAAATTCTTTGTATTTAGAAGAATTTTTATTTAAATAGGAAATCCAGATTTCGCTGTTAATAAAGAAGAAAGTTACAAAAAAGGGTACAGAACGAGTAGACACATACTATCAAATATGGAAAAACGACGGATCCAAAAAAGACATCGTATGAAATATCATCTTTTAAAGCAAAAAAACGAGGTCTGATTATCGAGCCTACTGATTACAAAATGTGCATTACATTAAAAAAAAAAAAAAAAAAAAAAAAAATGCTGCAAATATTGATTATTTTTTCTTTTGTGCAGTTTTGGCTTCGAAAGGTGCGCTATGTTGCAAAAAGATATAAGCGAATATGAAAACACACCTGTTAAACTTTCATGCTCAGTTTTACAAATAAATATGGCACATATATGCCCTATATACACCGAGGTACCTAATTGGTGCCAAAATGGCGTTTAGTTGCTTAACATGCTGGTTATCAAATAAATGTTATAATAAATTGTTTGTTCTAAAAATATTATCATTTATTGATTGTTATATCTTTTTTAATAACAGGAAATGTTTCATTTATTTCCTTTTTTTTTCATTTTGAAATAAATAAATAACGTGTTGTTATAGCATGCTATATGCATCTGGTAATCAAAACGATGTTTTCGCCTAATTGGCATAAAAAAATCTCGCCAAACCCGGTGCTTAGATCTTTAGTATATTATCTCAAGTATTTTATTTATGTATACTATAAATGTTTTTACACACCACTTACTTCTTCTGGTATATAGAAATAGGTAAGTGGCTCCTTTATGCAGTATAAATTGTATAAAACTTTAAAAAATAGCTTCGTTGGCCCTTTTTGGATCGAATTAAAAAAAATGAATGTCTAATTCCAGTATTGCTCCCAGGTATGCATACATATTCCAAATTTCAAAGTTGTATGCCAACAGGAAATGGATGAAAAATGGGAAAAGACGTCACATATGCACCAGGGTACATAATTGGCGTCAAAATGGCATTATTTTACCTGAGATCGTAACCCCGCTTTATTTATTTATTATTTGTTTATTTACTCATAAAATGTTTATGAACTTTCATTTCCTTTTTTTAATTATATAAAGTATTTCTTTTTATAGTTATTAATTATTATTATTATTTTATTTACAGTAAGTTCTTTTTGAAAATAGAAAATAATTTAAAAATGTGTATGTAAACGTTATTTGAAAAGGAAGTTTTCGCCAAATGGGCTTTGAAAAAAATTGCGCCAAATCTGATGCGCTTGCGGTATCCGTGCCGAAAAATTAGTGACCAAAATTGACTTCCATACACAAACAAAATATAAGTTAAAAGAAAACATGCAATAAAGGGAAAATGATGTCATAAAAGAAACTTTTTATTTAAAAACGTAATTATTTCTAATTTTCACACGCGAAATATGTAAAACATTCTTTTAGCGATCAAAAAGTGCTGTTAAGAGATTATCACAAAATCTCAAAATCAAAGTTTTTATGACTTTTTTTAATATAAAAAATAACAGTTTTATTTTCCTGCATGATTAAATTTTAAAATGTTTTATTGCATTCAATATTTCTGATTGCGAAAATGATTACTTTTTACTCCATGTACTGATTCGGTTATCTACGAAAATGTCCAGCCGGTGAAAATCACGCTCACCAAATTTCTATGACGTATGCACATAAATTGTGCTTTTTTATCAGTTTTTTTAATATAACTTTTAAACTATTTGGAATTAATTTTTAAAAGTAGGTGCATTCACCAGATTACCTTCATAGGTACCTATTGGTATAAAGAGTATTCTCTGAGTATAAAGACTTCGCTTCGCTCAGACAATTATTAGCACTTTCCAACGAAGTTGAAAAGTGCTCATGCATTCGGTTTGTCTGGCCGTATGGTCGTCTGTCCGTTTCGCCGTCTGGCGCTCTGTCCGTCTGTCCGCGCTCCTGTAAATACACCCGGATTGACCTGAAATCTGTGGGCTTTATTGACGTTTGTTATAGCACAAACCCATAAGTCAAAAGTTTTCTATTACATTACGGCCTATGGAGAAAAATCGTTACAAAGGAATTTTAAAGATGTTACACCCTGTCAAACATATTAAAATATATATGCATTTCAGAGGTGCACTAAAATATGCATTCTATAAAATACGTGGTGAAAATGTAGCTATTATTCATGTACAGTGCCACACAAAAGAATTCCATTAGATAATGGTAAAGGCCTGAATTGTGTGAAACATATTTTAAATATATAAAACTTTTTCATGTAAAATAAAACTGATGTATGTCACTCAGGCATAATATAAATTATACGATACTGTCTTGCATAATATGAAGGAAATAGCATTTACAGGCCCACACAAAAGATTTCAAATAGTACGTTCTTTCCGAAGTATTGTACACGTATCCGATGATGGCTGATGGATGGATGAAATGCATTTTATCTATGATATGCTCATTTAAGTTTCACTAAATCTATGAACATTATATAGTGCGTATAAATGCTATACTTGATATACAGGGCTACCCAAAAAAGCTCGCGAACGTTACTGAGTATGAGTGTAAATTACTTAAAGGGTGTTGCTAAATAAGCTATGCATTTTTATGCTGAACTGCATTCAATTTGCTAAGATATGTTGGCAGAATATAGATTAAATGATACACTAGACCGCGCAAAGAATTGGGTACATGGACGCCTATGAATGATAATTTATTAATATGTTATTTCAGCTGTTTTAAGAGTGTTTTAGTTTAAAATAAACTTTAGCTTATTACTGATGTGTAATAAACGTACAAGGTAAACTATAGGCCTGAACAAAAGTATTCAAGTATGTTTCCATCTATTAGTATAAATTTCTGAAAAAGAAAATTCAAGCTACTAGGCGTTTTCCTGCTAAATTAAATTTTCCCATTATATAGTATGTATATCAACTGACAGATGAAATACATAGGCTGTTGAAAAGTATTGGAATACATATTTGACTATATACCCTTATTTTCCTAAATAACGAAATTTTGTTAAAGACTTCATGAAATGTTGGAAAGTGCTTCATAATCTTTGCTTAAAACATGATTTATTTCATACTTGCTGCTTACTGTAAATAATTTTTGTTTTGGTACCAAATGTTTCAAAATCGCCGTTTCATTTCTAATATGACATCGTAAATATGCCATTTTTAATTTTTACAAAAAAAAAAAAAAAAAAAAAAAATCAATTATATTTTTTTATTTTGAAATTGTGTAAAAATGATTAAATGCTACAGGAAATATGTCCATTGATCTGTAGATTTTTTTTTATTTTACTAGGGGGGCTCAGCCCCCCTGCTCGCTACGCTCGCCAACCCCCCGCGGTTCCAAGTTGTAGGCTTCGCGACCAAGTTGTAGGCTTCTCGATTCCAAGTTGTAGGCTACCCCTGCTTGCTGCGCTCGCCAATACCCCATGGAATCGCTTCGCGATACCTTATTTTCCATACACACAATTTTGGAATGTTTCTTGATTGGTCTATTCGAATCATGGAAGATAAGGTCCACCCGGACGCGTTATTTCCGGAAATCTTACATATCAGCATCATTCCACTAGTTATTTCTTGAGCTTTGTTTAAGTATAGTTTTTTTTTACTATAGAAGGAAAATAAACGAGTGCATTCGTATTTCAATAGTATTCGATTAAACGGGTAAGCATGTAAGTGTAACGTTTCAGTAATATTCGAGTAAACAGGTGCATATAAATATAGTATTTTAATAATATTCGATTAAGCGGGCAAGCATATAAATGTCGTATTTCGGTAATATTCGATTAAGCGGGCAAGTATATAAATGTAGTACTTCTGCAATACTCGATTAAGCGGGCAAGCACATAAATGTCGTATTTCGGTAATATTCTATTAAGCGGGCTAGCACATAAATGTCGTATTTCGGTAATATTCTAATAAGCGGGCAAGCACATAAATGTCGTATTTCGCTAAGATTCTATTAGGCAAGCAAGCATATAAATGTCGTATTTCGCTAAGATTCTATTAAGCGGGCAAGCACATAAATGTCGTATTTCGGTAATATTCTATTAACCGGGCTAGCACATAAACGTAGTATTTCTGTAATACTCGATTAAGCGGGCTAGCACATAAATGTAGTATTTCTGTAGTACTCGATTAAGCGGGCAAGCACATAAATGTCGTATTTCGGCAATATTATATTAAGCGGGCAAGCACATAAATGTCGTATTTCGGTAATATTCTATTAAGCGGGCTAGCACATAAATGTCGTATTTCGGTAATATTCTATTTAGCGGGCACGCATATAAATGTCGTATTTCGCTAAGATTCTATTAAGCGGGCAAGCATATAAATGTCGTATTTCGGTAATATTCTATTAAGCGGGCAAGCATAAAAATGTCGTATTTCGGTAATATTCTATTAAGCGGGCAAGCATATAAATGTCGTATTTCGGTAATATTCTATTAAGCGGGCAAGCATATAAATGTCGTATTTCGGTTATATTCCATCAAGCGGGCAAGCATATAAATGCCGTATTTCAGCAATATTCTATTATGCGGGCAAGCACATAAATGTAGTATTTCTGCAATACTCGATTAAGCGGGCAAGCATATAAATGTCGTATTTCGGTAATATTCTATTAAGCGGGCTAGCACATAAATGTAGTATTTCTGTAATACTCGATTAAGTGGGCAAGCATATAAATGTCGTATTTCGGTAATATTCTATTAAGCGGGCAAGCATATAAATGTTGTATTTCGGTTAAATTCTATTAAGCGGGCAAGCATATAAATGTCGTATTTCGGTAATATTCGATTAAGCGGGCAAGCATATAAGTGTCGTATTTCGGTAATATTCGATTAAGCGGGCAGGCATATAAATGCCGTATTGCGGTGATATTCGATTAAGCGGGCAAGCATATAAATGTCGTATTTCGGTTATATTCTATTAAGCGGGCAAGCATATAAATGTCGTATTTCAGCAATATTCTATTAAGCGGGCAAGCACATAAATGTAGTATTTCTGTAATACTCGATTAAGCGGGCAAGCATATAAATGTCGTATTTCGGTAATATTCTATTAAGCGGGCTAGGACATAAATGAAGTATTTCTGTAATACTCGATTAAGCGGGCAAGCATATAAATGTCGTATTTCGGTAATATTCTATTTAGCGGGCAAGCATATAAATGTCGTATTTCGCTAAGATTCTATTAAGCGGGCAAGCATATAAATGTCGTATTTCGCTAAGATTCTATTAAGTGGGCAAGCATATAAATGTCGTATTTCGGTAATATTCTATTAAGCGGGCAGGCATATAAATGCCGTATTGCGGTGATATTCGATTAAGCGGGCAAGCATATAAATGTCGTATTTCGGTTATATTCTATTAAGCGGGCAAGCATATAAATGTCGTATTTCAGCAATATTCTATTAAGCGGGCAAGCACATAAATGTATTATTTCTGTAATACTCGATTAAGCGGGCAAGCATATAAATGTCGTATTTCGGTAATATTCTATTAAGCGGGCTAGGACATAAATGTAGTATTTCTGTAATACTCGATTAAGCGGGCAAGCATATAAATGTCGTATTTCAGCAATATTCTATTAAGCGGGCAAGCACATAAATGTAGTATTTCTGTAATACTCGAATAAGCGGGCAAGCATATAAATGTCGTATTTCGGTAATACTCGAATAAGCGGGCAAGCATATAAATGTCGTATTTCGGTAATATTCGATTAAGCGGACAAGCATATAAATGTCGTATTTCGGTAATATTCTATTAAGCGGGCAAGCATATAAATGTCGTATTTCGGTAATATTCTATTAAGCGGGCAAGCATATAAATGAAGTATTTCAGCAATATTCCATTAAGCGGGCAAGCACATAGATGTAGTATTTCTGTAATATTCGATTAAGCGGGCAAGCATATAAATGTCGTATTTCAGCAATATTCTATTAAGCGGGCAAGCACATAAATGTCGTATTTCGGTAATATTCTATTAAGCGGGCAAGCATATAAATGTCGTATTTCGCTAAGATTCGATTAAGCGGGCAAGCATATAAATGTCGTATTTCGCTAAGATTCTATTAAGCGGACAAGCATATAAATGTCGTATTTCGGTAATATTTTATTAAGCGGGCAAGCATTTAAATGTCGTATTTCGGTAATATTCTATTAAGCGGGCATGCATATAAATGTCGTATTTCAATAATATTCGATTAAGCGGGCAAGCATATAAATGTCGTATTTCGGTTATATTCTATTAAGCGGGCAAGCATATAAATGTCGTATTTCAGCAATATTCTATTAAGCGGGCAAGCACATAAATGTAGTATTTCTGTAATACTCGATTAAGCAGGCAAGCATATAAATGTGGTATTTCAGTAATATTCCATTAAGCGGGCAAGCATATAAATGTCGTATTTGGGTAATATTCGATTAAGCGAGCAAGAATATAAATGTCGTATTTCGGTAAGATTCTATTAAGCGGGCAAGCATATAAATGTAGTATTTCTGTAATACTCGATTAAGTGGGCAAGCATATAAATGTCGTATTTCTGTAATATTCTATTAAGCGGGCAAGCATGTAAATGTCGTATTTCGGTAATATTCTATTAAGCGGGCAAGCATATAAATGTCGTATTTCGGTAATATTCTATTAAGCGGGCAAGCATATAAATGTCGTATTTCGGTAATATTCTATTAAACGGACAAGCATATAAATGAAGTATTTCAGCAATATTTGATTAAGCGGGCAAGCACATAAATGTAGTATTTCTGTAATACTCGATTAAGCGGGCAAGCATATAAATGTCGTATTTCGGTAATATTCGATTAAGCGGGCAAGCATATAAATGTCGTATTTCGGTAATATTCGTTTAAGCGGGCAAGCATATAAATGTCGTATTTCAGCAATATTCTATTAAGCGGGCAAGCACATAAATGTAGTATTTCTGTAATACTCGAATAAGCGGGCAAGCATATAAATGTCGTATTTCGGTAATATTCGATTAAGCGGGCAAGCATATAAATGTCGTATTTCGGTAATATTCGATTAAGCGGGCAAGCATATAAATGTCGTATTTCGGTACTATTCTATTAAGCGGGCAAGCATTTAAATGTCATATTTCGGTAATATTCTATTAAGCGGGCATGCATATAAATGTCGTATTTCGGTAATATTCGATTAAGCGGGAAGCATATAAATGTCGTATTTCAGCAATATTCTATTAAGCGGGCAAGCACATAAATGTAGTATTTCTGTAATACTCGAATAAGCGGGCAAGCATATAAATGTCGTATTTCGGTAATACTCGAATAAGCGGGCAAGCATATAAATGTCGTATTTCGGTAATATTCGATTAAGCGGACAAGCATATAAATGTCGTATTTCGGTAATATTCTATTAAGCGGGCAAGCATATAAATGTCGTATTTCGGTAATATTCTATTAAGCGGGCAAGCATATAAATGAAGTATTTCAGCAATATTCCATTAAGCGGGCAAGCACATAGATGTAGTATTTCTGTAATATTCGATTAAGCGGGCAAGCATATAAATGTCGTATTTCAGCAATATTCTATTAAGCGGGCAAGCACATAAATGTCGTATTTCGGTAATATTCTATTAAGCGGGCAAGCATATAAATGTCGTATTTCGCTAAGATTCGATTAAGCGGGCAAGCATATAAATGTCGTATTTCGCTAAGATTCTATTAAGCGGACAAGCATATAAATGTCGTATTTCGGTAATATTTTATTAAGCGGGCAAGCATTTAAATGTCGTATTTCGGTAATATTCTATTAAGCGGGCATGCATATAAATGTCGTATTTCAATAATATTCGATTAAGCGGGCAAGCATATAAATGTCGTATTTCGGTTATATTCTATTAAGCGGGCAAGCATATAAATGTCGTATTTCAGCAATATTCTATTAAGCGGGCAAGCACATAAATGTAGTATTTCTGTAATACTCGATTAAGCAGGCAAGCATATAAATGTGGTATTTCAGTAATATTCCATTAAGCGGGCAAGCATATAAATGTCGTATTTGGGTAATATTCGATTAAGCGAGCAAGAATATAAATGTCGTATTTCGGTAAGATTCTATTAAGCGGGCAAGCATATAAATGTAGTATTTCTGTAATACTCGATTAAGTGGGCAAGCATATAAATGTCGTATTTCTGTAATATTCTATTAAGCGGGCAAGCATGTAAATGTCGTATTTCGGTAATATTCTATTAAGCGGGCAAGCATATAAATGTCGTATTTCGGTAATATTCTATTAAGCGGGCAAGCATATAAATGTCGTATTTCGGTAATATTCTATTAAACGGACAAGCATATAAATGAAGTATTTCAGCAATATTTGATTAAGCGGGCAAGCACATAAATGTAGTATTTCTGTAATACTCGATTAAGCGGGCAAGCATATAAATGTCGTATTTCGGTAATATTCGATTAAGCGGGCAAGCATATAAATGTCGTATTTCGGTAATATTCGTTTAAGCGGGCAAGCATATAAATGTCGTATTTCAGCAATATTCTATTAAGCGGGCAAGCACATAAATGTAGTATTTCTGTAATACTCGAATAAGCGGGCAAGCATATAAATGTCGTATTTCGGTAATATTCGATTAAGCGGGCAAGCATATAAATGTCGTATTTCGGTAATATTCGATTAAGCGGGCAAGCATATAAATGTCGTATTTCGGTACTATTCTATTAAGCGGGCAAGCATTTAAATGTCATATTTCGGTAATATTCTATTAAGCGGGCATGCATATAAATGTCGTATTTCGGTAATATTCGATTAAGCGGGAAGCATATAAATGTCGTATTTCGGTTATATTCTATTAAGCGGGCAAGCATATAAATGTCGTATTTCAGCAATATTCTATTAAGCGGGCAAGCACATAAATGTAGTATTTCTGTAATACTCGATTAAGCAGGCAAGCATTTAAATGTCGTATTTCAGTAATATTCCATTAAGCGGGCAAGCATATAAATGTCGTATTTGGGTAATATTCGATTAAGCGGGCAAGAATATAAATGTCGTATTTCGGTAAGATTCTATTAAGCGGGCAAGCATATAAATGTAGTATTTCTGTAATACTCGATTAAGTGGGCAAGCGTATAAATGTCGTATTTCGGTAATATTCTATTAAGCGGGCAAGCATATAAATGTCGTATTTCGGTAATATTCTATTAAGCGGGCAAGCATATAAATGTCGTATTTCGGTAATATTCTATTAAGCGGGCAAGCATATAAATGTCGTATTTCGGTAATATTCTATTAAACGGACAAGCATATAAATGAAGTATTTCAGCAATATTTGATTAAGCGGGCAAGCACATAAATGTAGTATTTCTGTAATACTCGATTAAGCGGGCAAGCATATAAATGTCGTATTTCGGTAATATTCGATTAAGCGGGCAAGCATATAAATGTCGTATTTCGGTAATATTCGATTAAGCGGGCCAGGATATAAATGTCGTATTTCGGTAATATTCTATTAAGCGGGCAAGCATATAAATGAAGTATTTCGGAAATATTCTATTAAGCGGGCAAGCATATAAATGAAGTATTTCAGCAATATTCCATTAAGCTGGCAAGCACATAGATGTAGTATTTCTGTAATATTCGATTAAGCGGGCAAGCATATAAATGTCGTATTTCAGCAATATTCTATTAAGCGGGCAAGCACATAAATGTCGTATTTCGGTAATATTCTATTAAGCGGGCAAGCATATAAATGTCGTATTTCGCTAAGATTCTATTAAGCGGGCAAGCATATAAATGTCGTATTTCGCTAAGATTCTATTAAGCGGACAAGCATATAAATGTCGTATTTCGGTAATATTCTATTAAGCGGGCAAGCATTTAAATGTCATATTTCGGTAATATTCTATTAAGCGGGCATGCATATAAATGTCGTATTTCGGTAATATTCGATTAAGCGGGAAGCATATAAATGTCGTATTTCGGTTATATTCTATTAAGCGGGCAAGCATATAAATGTCGTATTTCAGCAATATTCTATTAAGCGGGCAAGCACATAAATGTAGTATTTCTGTAATACTCGATTAAGCAGGCAAGCATTTAAATGTCGTATTTCAGTAATATTCCATTAAGCGGGCAAGCATATAAATGTCGTATTTGGGTAATATTCGATTAAGCGGGCAAGAATATAAATGTCGTATTTCGGTAAGATTCTATTAAGCGGGCAAGCATATAAATGTAGTATTTCTGTAATACTCGATTAAGTGGGCAAGCGTATAAATGTCGTATTTCGGTAATATTCTATTAAGCGGGCAAGCATATAAATGTCGTATTTCGGTAATATTCTATTAAGCGGGCAAGCATATAAATGTCGTATTTCGGTAATATTCTATTAAGCGGGCAAGCATATAAATGTCGTATTTCGGTAATATTCTATTAAACGGACAAGCATATAAATGAAGTATTTCAGCAATATTTGATTAAGCGGGCAAGCACATAAATGTAGTATTTCTGTAATACTCGATTAAGCGGGCAAGCATATAAATGTCGTATTTCGGTAATATTCGATTAAGCGGGCAAGCATATAAATGTCGTATTTCGGTAATATTCGATTAAGCGGGCCAGGATATAAATGTCGTATTTCGGTAATATTCTATTAAGCGGGCAAGCACATAGATGTAGTATTTCTGTAATACTCGATTAAGCGGGCAAGCATGTAGCACTCTGCTGCGATATTGCTTTGCAATCCCGGTTGGAAATGCTTCGCGATGCATAGACTGAGCCCTTTCCTGATTGGTCTATCCGACTCATGGAAGGAGTGGTCTACCCGGATTCGTTAGTTCCGGAAATCTTCCACATCAGCATCATTCCAGGAGTCATTCCTTTTAAGGCTAGTTTTTTTTTACTATAGAAGGATTTGGGGGATCTTTTTTTACACAATAAGGTACTTCGAAGAAAATTTGTGGCAGCGCTTACAAAATGTGGGAAAATGTCTAGTAAATAACCCGTTCAATGTTAAACTCTGTATTACAATAACATTAAGGAGTCGCACTGAAAATAAATAAAGCATAATACTGCCGTGCCATGCTTTAAGTTAAACAATGCTAATACCAACTATGATTTTATGTACATTTAATTTAAATTTAAACTAATCATGATATATAATTGCAATTTATTATCCAGAAAATTTGATTTTATTATTCCATATCTTTCTTACAGTTTTGTTTCTCTTTTTTCTTCCTTTTGATCTTTTTTAAAAATTTTAACTACGTTTTTCCTTTATTTTTTCTTTCTAGGGAATTTATTTCCTGGCTTGGGTTTCATTTGCCTTTCATTGGTTCGATATTTTTTAAAAGGATTGAAGTTCCATGTCATATATTTTCATTTGAGTTATATTGTGTTATCATGCGTTAAATAATTACAGTGGAACCTGCTAAAGTGACTGTGGTATTTTATACTTTTACTTTTCAGGTTAAACGGTAGATGGCGCCCCTTGTCTATTCCATGGAATTATGTAAGGAACATAATGTATCTACGTTCCAGATAGTTGTTCTGTGTTTACAATATGTGTATATGTCGTCTGTAGTGCCGTCAGTTTTATTAAATATGTTTGTGTGTAAAAAGTCGCCCACCTCGATTATTTTAGTACTGTTCATTGCCTTACATTTAAATGCTTAAAGATAGTATAATGGCGACGAGATGTTAAAAGTTTCTACCGTAAAAATTTTAAAGGAATAACGGCGCGCCCAAGAGAAATGGCTTCTTCTTTCGTTTTTGCGTTCGACAAACATACAAGGTAACAGCAGCTTTCCAGAATATATCAGCAGCTTTAAAACAAGGGGGTGGTAAGTACATTGAATTTTAAAGTACTTTTTTTTTTCCTGTGTTATTGCATAAAGAATACGATGTTTTCATTCAAGGAATATGATGATAAAGTAGAAACATTTCAGGCTTATATTAAACGCCTGGAACAGAATTTTATTCTGAATGAATTAAAAGAGGAAAAAAAAGTTGCAGCCCTTTTATCTTGCATGGGCCCTAAGCTGTATAATTTACTGAGTAATTTATGTTTCCCTAAAGAATGTGAAACATTAAAATATTCGGAGATTGTTGATATATTGATAAAGCATCTAAGCCCCGCCCCCAACAAATTTATTGAAAGAATCAAATTTCGTAAGTGTTACCAAAATGAGTCGGAATCAGTTCAAGATTTCGCTGCTAGATTAAAGAAAAATACAACTTTTTGTTGTTTTACGGGTGATACATTAAATGAAAATTTACTTGAACAATTTTTACGCGGTTTGAAAAGCGAAAGCATTCAAAATAAATTGATTACGCAAGTAGAGGATTTAACTTTTGAGAAAGCAGTGGAGAAAGCTTTATCCTTACACAATGTAGATATTGAAATTTCTGAAATTAAAAATAAAAATTTCAGTATTAATAAAATTTCCAGTTCAAAAAATGTACACCCAAAGAAATTTTCTAACGACTGTCAGAAGTCAAATGTCAACAATCATATAAATAATACAATTCCTGAAGCAAATAAAAGTAAATTAAAATGTTATAGATGCGGAAATACTTCCCATCTAGCCAATTCATGTAGATTTATTAATGCTACTTGTAAAATATGTAAGAAAAAAGGCCATATTGGAAAGGTTTGTAGAAGTAAAACTTTCCAAAAACACGTAAATTCGGTAGATACAGTAAATGTATTAACTATAAAAAATACAGGTGCAAATCCTATTAAATTATCTGTGTTAATTGAAAATAAAGCCAGAGCGGATATGGAATTGGACACCGGTTCGGGAATTTCTGCTGTTCCTTTAAAAAGATTTCGCAGAATTTTTCCTGATTATAAAATATTTCCTCCAGATGTTCAGTTAAAAACTGCAACTGGTGAAATTTTTAAACCTGTAGGTTATGTTGAAGTAAATGTTACTTATGAAAATAAAACAGAAAAGTTAAAATTATATTTGATAAAAGAAGATACTTTTCCATTATTATTTGGCCGCGATTGGGCCTCTGCATTCGATATTTTTCCACATAATTTAAGATCTGTTTATGTTAATGAGACTGTAAATTATTCTGATAAATTACAAGAATTGTTAAATGATTTTTCTGATTTATTTTCTGATAAAGTAGGGGAAATTAAAGGGTTAAAGGCAGAGCTTTACCTTGAAAAGGATGCTACACCCATATTTTGTAAAGCTAGGACTGTTACTTATGCACTACGTGCTGCAGTCAATGAGGAATTACAAAGATTAGAAGAAGCAGGTATAATTAAACCAGTTACAAATAGCAAGTGGGCAACCCCGATTGTTCCAGTGGTAAAATCTAATGGTAAAATACGCTTATGTGGAGACTTTAAAGTCACATTAAATAAATATCTGAAAGTAGAAAAATATCCCTTGCCTAAAATAGAGGATATGTTAGCTACTTTAAGTGGTGGTGTTCATTTTACAAAAATTGATTTAAATCAAGCATATCTCCAATTGCCCGTTGATGAGGAATCCCAGGAATTATTAACCATTAATACACCTAAAGGATTATTTCAGTTTCTTAAATTACCAATGGGTCTTAATAGTTCTCCTGCTATATGGCAAAGAAAAATCGAACAAATTTTAAGTGGAATTGAGGGAATTACAATTTTTATTGATGATATAGGAATAACTGGGGAAACGGACGAAATTCATTTGCAAAGGTTAAAGCAAGTATTAGAAAGGTTGAGAAATTATAATATTCGGATAAATAAGGAAAAATCATTCTTCATGGCAGATGAAATTACTTATTGTGGGTATAAAGTGGATAAACATGGTATTCATAAAACACCAGATAAAATAGAAGCAATTGTAAATGCCCCTAAGCCAGAAAATGTTTCCCAGGTAAAAGCATTTCTTGGTCTTGTAACTTATTATGCAAAATTTGTACCGAATTTATCGACAATTGCACATCCTTTGAATAATTTGCTTAAAAAGAATGTAAAGTTCAACTGGTCTTACAAATGTGATCAAGCGTTTAAAAAAATAAAAAGAGAAATTACTTCGGACAGAGTGCTGACGCATTTCAATCCTAAATTACCTTTAATCTTAGCTACGGATGCTTCTCCATATGGTATCTCTGCAGTTCTTTCGCATGTGATGCCAGACAAGACTGAAAAGCCTATTGGATTTGTATCCAGAACCTTGAATAATGCCGAAAAACGGTATAGTCAAGTAGATAAGGAGGCATTAGCAATAATATTTGGTGTTAAGAAATTTTTTCAATATTTGTACGGTAACAGATTCACTTTGTTTACTGATAGTAAACCATTAGTTTCAATTTTTTCACCTTCTAAAAGTATTCCGGTTTTATCAGCTGCTAGAATGCAAAGATATGCCATATATTTACAAGCGTTCCAGTATGACATCCGCTATAAGAAAACTACTGAACACGGTAATGTCGATGCACTCTCACGTCTTCCATTACGTAGTGAAGATTTGCCCCACGAATATAATTCAAATGAAGGACTTGATGAATCGGAAATCATTCAAATAAATCAACTTTCTGTTTTACCTTTAAATGCTAAATCTATTGCTTCAGCTACAAAAACCGATCCTCTTTTGCGACAAATTTTTCATCACCTCATTTCTGGTTCAGAAATTCCTAAGAATTTACTTTTTGGTGGTAAACAAGAAGAATTTACTCTTCAGCATGGTTGTATTTTAAAAGGTTGTAGGGTAGTTATCCCAGAAATCCATCGACAACAAATATTAAAGGAATTACATTTTGGTCATTTTGGTATAGTGAAAATGAAATCTTTAGCCCGTAGTTTTGTATGGTGGCCAGGAATAGACCATGATATAGAAGATATTGCAAGAAATTGCTCTATTTGTGTAAATTTGAAAAATAATCCTCCTAAAGTTGATACACATCATTGGGAATGGCCTACTGCTCCATGGCAGAGAATTCATATTGATTATTTTGGTCCTGTTAACGGAAAAATGCTTTTGTTAGTGGTTGATGCTTATAGTAAATGGCCAGAAGTATTTATAGTTCCTAGTACAACTTCAGAAAATACAATTATTTGTCTTTCTTCTCTCTTTGCACGATACGGTTTTCCTATTTCTTTGGTATCAGATAATGCTAGGCAGTTTACATCTGAAGAATTTGAAATGTTCTTAAAAAGTCATGGTGTAAAACATAAGTTTAGTGCACCGTACCATCCATCTACAAATGGACAGGCTGAGAGATATGTGCAAACGGTCAAACGTGGATTAAAAGTCTTAGCGTCTGAACCAGGTACTTTACAAATGAAGCTGAATAACTTTCTTATGCAGTACAGGAAGATGCCACATGTTACAACGGGGGAAAGTCCTGCATCTTTATTTCTAAAGCGTCACATAAGAACAAACATAGATTTGATCGTGCCAAATGTTGCAAATCTTGTTCATGAAAAGCAAACTGCAAGGAAATCTAAAGTTAAAGTAAAAGAATTTGAAGTCAACCAGAAAGTAGCTGTAAGAAATTATACTCCAGAAGCCAAATGGAAAATTGGTCGAATTGTAGCAAGAGAAGGAAAATTACATTACAGAGTTCAAGTTGGTTCGAATATTTGGAAAAGGCATGTGGATCAAATAACTAATGTAGGAGAAGATATTTCTTTAACCAATGATCCAAATTCAGAAGAAAATATTACAGAAAATTTTAGAAGTGAAAATACAAGTGTGAAGCAAGATGATTTTCCACCCTTACAGTCAAGTTTCACAGATCCGCAACCAGTTGACTCTCATGTTCCAGTTGTTCCAGATCCTACTCCAACTGACTTTCATAATCCTGATTCTTCGAGTTCTAATTCAGCTAACTCTGATAATATTCACCAAAAACCGTCGGTTCCTACTAGTGCTACAGTTGATGCCCCTGAACATGTAAAAACTAATTCTTCTTCTTCTCCACAGGTACTTAGAAGGTCCAGAAGACATCGAAGAGCTCCTGACCGACTTCATTACTAAGTGGGGAAGAGCTGTGGTATTTTATACTTTTACTTTTCAGGTTAAACGGTAGATGGCGCCCCTTGTCTATTCCATGGAATTATGTAAGGAACATAATGTATCTACGTTCCAGATAGTTGTTCTGTGTTTACAATATGTGTATATGTCGTCTGTAGTGCCGTCAGTTTTATTAAATATGTTTGTGTGTAAAAAGTCGCCCACCTCGATTATTTTAGTACTGTTCATTGCCTTACATTTAAATGCTTAAAGATAGTATAGTGACCATATTGGTAAAGTGGCCACCTGGCTAGTGACCGCTTTTGAAAAATTTTATTTGTGCTCATATAAAATAATATGAGAATTGTCCCGTAATGTGACCACCCTAATGTGTCCACCTGTGTAAAGTGACCAGTTAGCCTGTTTTTGTCAATGTTATTTGAACCTGTAAAATGTGGCCATCCATTTATCTGCATGCTGAAAATTTTCAAACTGAAAGTCTAAAGTGGTCATTTTCTGGAATTTTATTTTGATCCATTAAAAAAGTACAGGAATTTATCTCTTATAGTGACTATTTGCTTAATGTATAAAGAAACCGATTTGTCTCTTATTGCAATGATATCTGCACTTGTCTAAGGTGGTTTTTACTGGAAAGTTTATTTCACCAGTCATAGAAACATTACCTTTATGCAATTACGATGAAAATAAAAATGCGTATAAATTACAGAGTACCTTGTCGGTATGATTTATTTAAATCATTATTACGAAATTTCGACTGTATTCAAAAGAAACAATGCGAGTTTTAATTAAATTATCCTTTATTCCGCATATTTTAAATTAATGAATCAGTTATTATTATTAATTAATCAGTTCATTACTTAATAAAGTGGATTTTTCTTTATTTATATTTTATTTTTTGAGATGACAATATTTTAATGTGCCATTTTGAAAGACACTCCATAAAGTGACCACCTCTATATAGTGACCATTTTAGCCTGCCCCAGAGGTGGTCTCTTTAGACAGGTTCCGCTGTATTTGTAAGCAAGTAGTTAGTAATATGAAAATTTTCTATTTTCTATTTTTTTCAAATTTTATTCATCTCATATACAGTCAAATAATAAAGCTTCTCTTACTTTGTTCGGTTCGTTTTGCCGTCTGTCCGCCTATCCGTCTGTTTGCGCTCTAACTCCTGTAAATACACTAGGATTTCTCTGAAATTTTTGGAATTTATTGATATTTACCCTAGTACGAATTCTATTGAAAATGAAGTTTCTACCATGATTAGTTTATTTACAGGGAAAGTCAAAAGTTTTCCATTGCATTACGGTCTATGGGATAAAATTGTTTCAAAGGAGTTTTAAAGATGTTACAACCTGTCAAACATATCAAAATTTATATGCATCTACGAGGTGCACTAAAATATGCATTCTATAAAGTATGCGGTGAAAATAAAACTATTATTCATTTACAGGGCCAAACAAAAGCATTCCATTCCAATAACGGTAAAGAGGGGAATGGTGTGCGACATATTTTCAATATATTAAATTGTTTCATGTATAATAAAATTGATATATGTCACTGAGGCTTAATAAAAATTATAAGAATTATACGACACTGTCTTGCATAATATGAAGTACATAGCATTTACAGAGACACACAAAAGATTTCAAATAGTATATTCTTTCCGAAGTATTGTATATGTTTCCGATGATGGCTGATAGATGGATGAAATGCATTTTATTATGATTTGCGCGTTTAAGATTCACTAAATCTATGCACATTATATGATGTGTATAAATGCTATAGTTGGTATACAGGGCTACCCAAAAGAGTTCGCCGATGTTACTGAATATGAGTTTAAATTACTTAAAGTTAGTTCTTAAATAAGTTATGCATTTTTACGCTGAACTACATTCAGTTTACTAAATAATGTTGGCAGAATATAGAAAAAATTATATACAGGGCCACGCAAACAATTGGGTACATAGACGCCTATGAATGATAATTTATGAGAATGTGATTTTAGTTGTTTTAAGAGTTTTTTCGTTTAAAATAAATTTTAGCCTAATGCTGACGTGTACTAAAGGTACAAGGTAAACTACATGGCTGAATAAAAGTATTCATGTATGTTTCCATCGATTAGTATAAATTGCTGAAAAAGAAATATCAATCTACTAGGCATTTTCTTACTAAACTAATTTTTAACTTTATATAGTACGTATACAGGGTGATTCAGCTCGTCGGTGACAAACTTTAAGGATCGATAGAGCACACCTAGACGAACATTTTTGAATAGGGAATGTAGGGTCCCTGACGCGATGGTAAGGCGCTAGGCGCTTTCGAAAATTTGGGTGCCGAAATTCGAAACGTCATAAAAACTAGGGAAATGGTTAGATTTTCTTGCTTGTTGCGTCGAAATGATTCTGTTTGTTTAGACTTTCTTCAGTACCAATTTGATAAGCGTATCTCTTAAAACATGGATAGGGGGCGCTGCAGACTTTGGAGAGCTAGACAACAACTTTAAGCCCGTTATTTTGATAATTTAACACATGCTCGCCAAAGTTTATACTCTAACTTAAAGTTTGAACCCAAAAGTAGAGCCCTGCAAAAAGCGTAAGAGCCGGAATAAAATGTCAAAGTACAGTTTGGTCGAAACTCGAAGGCTCCTAAGAGATAAACAAACAGATTTCTTGACTTATGGCATGCATTTTCATGATTCTGTTTGCTGGGGCTCTCTGAAACTCAGTTGAACGGTACAAAAAGAAACATCGATAGGGGGCGCTTTGGGCAAAAAACATAATTCGTTGACATTTCGGACGCTAACTGGAAACGGGGCGCTACGATCAGTTAGTAATAATGAAAACACATTTTCTACCTCTGCTCAACACTTCTGAATAAATTTAGACCAAAAACATCAATGATACTGGAAATTTATTTACAAAAAATAACACTACAGAAGATGCTCGAAATTTCGACCTTGGGCCATGATGCAGGCTTCGCACCTTCGTCGCATTGAGGAGTGTGTGTTTCCAACAATGCCAGGAGTATCTCTGATCTGCCCTGCAGCTGCCACAATGCGCGCCACAAGTTCTTCAGCACTGCTGACAGGTGTATGGTATACCTCGGCCTTCAGGTAACCCCAAAGGAAGAAATCCAAGCAGGTGAGGTCTGGTGATCGGGCAGGCCAGTGAACTGGACCCCCACGTCCGATCCACCGCTGGCCATACCTTGCGTTTAGATGGAGACGCACGTCGTTCGTGTAATGGGCCGGAGCTCCATCGTGCTGGAACCACATCTGGCGACGCGAACCTTCGGGTACGTGCGCCTCCTCCAGAAGCTGCGGCAGCACTTGATCCAGGAAAATCAGGTAATTTCCACCTGTCAGCCGTTCAGGTAACAAATAAGGGCCAATGAGGCAATCCCCCAGAATGCCGGCCCACACATTTACTGAGAAACGCTCCTGGGCTGCTCGGCTTCTGGTTTCATGTGGATTTTCATCACACCACACATGACTGTTGTGGGCGTTCCACATTCCCTCCCGGCTGAAGGTGGACTCGTCCGTAAACAAAATGCTGTTTACAAAACGGGGATCCCTGGATCTCATCGCCAAGTACCATCTTGAGAATTCCACTCGAGGGCCAAAATCCTGCTCTCTGAGCAACTGCACCCGCTGGATGTGGTAGGGGTGCAGATTCCGGGAACGTAAGATGCGCCACGCAGTTGCTTGCAAAATGCCAACATGTCTGGCGATATCTCTCATGCTAAGACCTGGGTTGTCCTCAACCAGGTTAAGCACAGCCTCTTCGTTGTCGGGGGTGCTCACTGATCGCTCCCGTTCAGGCCTGCCTCCGTCGAAAGATCCCGTTGTGGACAACCTCTGGTGTACTCGAGCGAAGAAGGCATGGCAGGGCATTTGCCTGTTGGGGTAACGCTCGGCGTACAACCGCTGAGCGGCTCGTCCATTACAACCAGCAGCGCCATACGCCAAATGCATGTCAGCCAATTCAGAGTTTGTGTACCGTTCCATCCTACTACCGATCTGCAGACAAGTAACCCGAAGCTTAAGTAGGTACCGCACGTTCAAAAGACGTGTCTGCGCATACAACTACGTCATCTCGCGTTGTCGTCTACGCATTACGTATCTTTTGCATATCGATATGGTACGATATCTTTTGCATAAATCAGCAAAAAGCACCTTATGTAAATTTTATTGCGCGCATTGTGCATGATTGAAACCAGCTATGTTTGTTAAAAAAAACAAACAAACTGCAGTTTTAATAGCTTCTTATGATAAGTAAATTACTCTCTTGTTTTGTTTCTAACTGATCGTAGCGCCCCGTTTCCAGTTAGCGTCCGAAATGTCAACGAATTATGTTTTTTGCCCAAAGCGCCCCCTATCGATGTTTCTTTTTGTACCGTTCAACTGAGTTTCAGAGAGCCCCAGCAAACAGAATCATGAAAATGCATGCCATAAGTCAAGAAATCTGTTTGTTTATCTCTTAGGAGCCTTCGAGTTTCGACCACCCTGTACTTTGACATTTTATTCCGGCTCTTACGCTTTTTGCAGGGCTCTACTTTTGGGTTCAAACTTTAAGTTAGAGTATAAACTTTGGCGAGCATGTGTTAAATGGCGAGCATGGCTTAAAGCTGTTGTCTAGCTCTCCAAAGTCTGCAGCGCCCCCTATCCATGTTTTAAGAGATACGCTTATCAAATTGGTACTGAAGAAAGTCTAAACAAACAGAATCATTTCGACGCAACAAGCAAGAAAATCTAACCATTTCCCTAGTTTTTATGACGTTTCGAATTTCGGCACCCAAATTTTCGAAAGCGCCTAGCGCCTTACCATCGCGTCAGGGACCCTACATTCCCTGTTCAAAAATGTTCGTCTAGGTGTGCTCTATCGATCCTTAAAGTTTGTCACCGACGAGCTGAATCACCCTGTATAAATTTTGACAGATCAAATACAAGGCTGTTCAAAAGTATTGAAATACATTTGGCTATATGCTCTTTTTTCCCTAAATAACGAAGTTTTGTTAAAGAATTCATGGAATGTTGGAAAGTGTTTCATAATCTATGCTTAACGCATGATTTTTCTTACTTGTCCATTTTATACTGGATTTTTATCTTTTCCCTTCCCATTCATTTTCGTAATCATATGGATTATCTTTCTTTCAACTGAATAAAACTCCGTTAGAACTTTGTTTTATATCATATCTTTATTTTTAAATTACTATTTTTTTCTTTGAATCATGATTATTGAACATAAAAATTCTGTAAAGTTTTCCTTTGTCTTATTCTTTTTTAGTTTGGAAATTATTTACGGCTTTTAAATTGGAATTTTGCAATGCCAAGAATTATGTATTAATGTGAGTTTATATGTTTATGCATTTAAATGATATATGTAGCTTAAAGACATTATTTAAGAATATAAATTTAATTTTCTTATCAATTCTCAGAGTGTAATGGGATTTATTCTTTTTCTTTTAAGTTATTCTCTTCATTCTTGACTAGTGAGATCTTGAAAAGGAAAAAAATCCTTAATTATATTTTTTTTGTTTCAAAATTGAATCATTTCACATTCTTTATTCAAATCTAGAATTTAGTTATTTAGGAAAGAGAGAAAAACATTTTATAAGTGGGTAAGTGTGATCGGAGATCGTACAGAGGGTTTCGTTTAATATCTCCTTCAAAACACGTTTTTTCATTAAATTTACAAATGAAAAATGAATTTTCAGCGCTACTTTTGGATTTCTTCGCCAATCGCGCCAACCAGAACAGAATATTAACAGAATCTTCCTTTAAATGTTGCCTTGATCGCATAGATTTGTTGATTTCTCTATTAGAAACTGCAGATTTAGTGAAGGTACGCAAATAAATAAAATTATGAGTAAAAGTAAAATATTGCAAAGCTTAGCATAAATTTAAGTGAGACCAAACTGATTGCCAGAGGTGACTATTAATTTAAACGAATAATAATTTAATAAATATAAAAAATATTTCATTTCGCGTGTCAAAACAGATGATAAATATAATTCAATATGATGAAACAAAAACAAATAATCACGTTTTTAAGTGATCTAGTTAATCCATTAATTTATGTCATATACATAATATTTTTATTTAAACTTGCGTGCAATAATTAGAAAAAATGAAATTTCAATTTTGAAATTTTCGTTACTGCAAATTTTTAAGTTTCTAAATATCGCACATTTTCAATTTTTACACCATCGTATAGGAAAAAAAATTACTTTTAAATGCATTTTGTTTAAAAGCTGTATCTCGACTTATTTTTGAGATATTATTATTATTATTATTATTATTATTATTATTATTATTATTATTATTATTATTATTATTTTGTAGTTTATAATACCAATTTTGTAATTGTGGCAACAGAAGTACTACATCTCTTTTAAAAGTAAAGGGTAAAAAATGAAATATATTGTGCACCTATTTAAACTTGCGCGGCAACAATTAGAAGAGAAAAAAAATGAAATGATGATTTAAAAAATAATATTTAAATTAAAATAAGTCTTTTTCAAAATTTTATCATTTGTTGTGTGACAAGAGGTATTCAGCTGTAGGTAAACACAAGTAAGAAAAATCATGCGTTAAGCATAGATTATGAAGCACTTTCCAACACTTAATGAAATCTTTAACAAAACTTTGTTATTTAAGGAAATAATAGTGTATAGCCAAATATACCCAAATATGTATTCCAGTACATTAGAACAGCCCTGTATTTCATATGTTAGTATATACATTAGCTTAGCAAGAAAATACCCAGTAGCTTGAAATTTCTTTTTCAGCAATTCATACTATTAGATGGAAACATACTTGACTACTTTTGTTCAGCCCTGTAGTTTACATTGTGCCTTTATTACACGTCAGCATTAGGCTAAAATTTATTGTAAACTGAAACACTTTTAAAACAACTGAAATCACATTCTCATAAATCATCATTCGTAGGCGTCCATGTACCGAATTCTTTGCTTGGCCCTGTATATCCCTTTACCTATATTCTGCAAACATTTCTCAGTAAATTGAATGCAGCTCAGCGTAAAAATGCATAGCTTATTTAAGAACCACGTTTAAATAATTTACGCTCATATCCTGAATAAAATTTCATATAATTATTCAGGTGAGCTCTTTTGGGTAGCCCTGTATATCAACTATAACATTTATACACACCATATAATGTGCATATATTTAGCGAAATATAAACGCGAATATCATAATTAAAATGAATTTCATCCCTCCATCAGCCATATACGGTAGACATATACCATAGACATACACGGTACTTCGGAAAGAATATACTATTTGAAATCTTTTGTATGGCCCTGTAAATGCTATGTACTTCATATTATGAAAGACAGTAGCGTATAATTTATACTAAGCTTCAGTGACATATATCAATTTTATTATACATGAAAAAGCTTAATATATTTAAAATATGTCACACATAATTCCCCCTTTTACCATTATCTAATGGAATTCTTTTGTGTGACCCTGTAAATGAATAATAGCAACATTTTCACCTTATATTTTATAGGATGCATATTTTAATATGTTTGGCAGGGTATAACATCTTTAAAATTCCTTTGAAATGATTTTTCCCCATAGGCTGTAATGTAATAGGAAACTTTTGATTCGCCCTGTAGATAAACTAATCATGGTAGAAACTTCATTTTCGATAGGACTTGTGCTAGGGTAAACGTCAATAACGTCCTAAAATTTCATGGCAATCCGAGTATATTAACGATTTTTCCCCATGGGCCGTAATGTAATGGAAAACTTTTGATTCGCCCTGTAGATAAACTAATCATAATAGAAACTTCATTTTCAATAGGGTTCGTGCTAGGGTAAACGTCAATAACGTCCTAAAATTTCATGGCAATCCGAGTATATTAACGATTTTTCCCCATAGGCCGTAATGTAATGGGAAACTTTTGATTCGCCCTGTAGATAAACTAATGATGGTAGATACTTCATTTTCAGTAGAGTTCGTGCTAGGGTAAGCCTCAATAGCTTCCTAAAATTTCATGGCAATCTGAGTATATTAACGATTTTTCCCCATAGGACGTAATGTAATGGGAAACTTTTGATTCGCCCTGTAGATAAACTAATCATGGTAGATACTTCATTTTCAATAGGGTTCGTGCTAGGGTAAACCTCAATAACGTATAAAAATTTCATAGAAATCCGAGTATATTTACGGGAGTTAGAGCGCGGACAGACGGACAGACGGACAGACGGACAGACGGACAGACGGCCATCCGGCCAGACGGACAGACGGACAGACGGCCAGACAAACCGAATGCATAAGCACTTTTCAACTTTGTTGGAAAGTGCTAAAAATTTGAACTCTCTGTGGGGTCAATCCATTTCAAGTGGTCCAGCACTGGTCGCTCGACCATTTTTAAAAAATCTGAAATTTTTTGTACAACAACCCTAACATGATGGAAGTTCAAAATGACCGTTATTTTTAATTTTACTATTTTTTGTTTCTGCATGGCGACCATCTTTGTTTCATCGTGTTCAGCGATTTTCTCAGATACTAGGATACACAAAATTGTAAATATCTCATCTTTTATTTTCCTATTTGAAATGGGGTTTGCAGCATTTTGTTCAGAATAAAATAGGCTAAATGTATGGTTGTAGAATAATTTTAAAAAATGAAATTTTACAGGGGAAATTTTAGCACAAAATTTAAGATTTTTTCCAAAATCTATCAGTTTTCAAGAGAAAATTTTTCCTGCCAGGAAAACTGTCATACTTACACAATTTTTTCTACAAATAGGTCAAAAGTGTGTGTACTCATACACCAAGTCCCAGACCTGGGAGTTGATTTCTCTTTGCAAAAAAAATTCCGAAATTCTGCAAAAATTTCAAAAATCGCACTTTTTAGGCTTTGATATCTCTGGTGGGGCACGGGATAAAAATTTGAAATTCTGGCCTTTGATAGTAATGTGTAGTAATGTTATGTACAAAAAAATTCAAGAAGGAGATTTGACTACAAGCGGAGATATGACATGGACAATATGTGAAAACAATACTGCCAAACTATTGTAACCTACTATGTAATTGTTCAACAAGACTGTCAATCTTACACAATTTTTTCTACAAATAGGTCAAAAGTGCGTATACTCATACACCAACTCCCAGATCTAGAGTTGATTTCTCTTTGCGAAAAAAATTCCGAAATTCGTCAAAAATTTCAAAAATCGCACTTTTTAGGCTTTGGTATCTCTGGTGGAGCACGAGATAAAAATCTGAAATTCTGACCTTTGATAGTATTGTGTAGTAGTGTTATGTACAAAAATTTCAAGAAGGAGATTTGACTATAAGCTGAGATACGGTGATTAAAAAATGTTAAGAAATGCTATTATGAGTACATTAGGAGAAATGAGATTAGTCTCTTTTATTACAATATTTACACAGAAAATATCGTTAGTTAAAAACAGTTTAATAATAAATGTTTAATTTACAAAGATACTATATATGATCAACAAAGAGCTTAACACTATTTACGAGAGATGTAATGAGTTCGACCAGTAACTGTTGTCAGTCCATCAGGCTGTTCTTTTTCAAAATTTTATTTGAAGCCACCCAAGTTTTGTCATCCCTTGTTAACTTGAAGGAAATTCTCTAGGTTTAATAAGTGAAACCATGTCAACTCTATCAGTTGCAACCCATTGTTTGAAATTTACTTTTCCTGAAATGTGTACCGAGTAAAATTGTTGCAATAGCATTTCTAGTAGGTTTGTTACTCTGGACAAATAGTGTATTGGCTTAGCATACATTCTGAATTGTTTAAATCACACAGACGCATTTGAAGAAGAGATTTGTAATTAACATTTAACTTTGTACCATAAATAATTAATTTAAAATTTTGGAAGTATGAACAATTACATAGTAGGTTACAATAGTTTGACAGTATTGATTTCACATTTTGGCCATGTCATATCTCAGCTTGTAGTCAAATCTCCTTCTTGAAATTTTTTGTACATGACACTACTACACAATACTATCAAAGGCCAGAATTTCAGATTTTTATCTCGTGCTCCACCAGAGATATCAAAGACTAAAAAAGGCGATTTTTGAAATTTTTGACGAATTTCGAAAAAATTTTTCGCAAAGAGAAATCAACTCCCGGATCTGGGACTTGGTGTATGAGTAAACGCAGTTTTGACCTATTTGTAGAAAAAATTGTGTAAGGTTGACAGTCTTGTGGAACAATTACATAGTAGGTTACAATAGTTTGACAATATTGTTTTCACATATTGTCCATGTCATATCTCAGCTTGTAGTCAAATTTCCTTCTTGAAATTTTTTGTACATAACACTACTACACAATACTATCAAAGGCCAGAATTTCAAATTTTTATCTCGTGCCCCACCAGAGATATCAAAGCCTAAAAAGTGCGATTTTTGAAATTTTTGAAGAATTTCAGAATTTTTTTCGCAAAGAGAAATTAACTCCCAGATATGGGACTTGGTGTATGAGTACACGCACTTTTGACCTATTTGTAGAAAAATTTGTGTAAGGTTGACAGTTTTCCTTGCATAAAAAATTTCCTCTTGCAAATGGTTAGATTTTGGAAAAAAAATCTTAAATTTTGTGCTAAAATTTCACCTGTAAAAATTTATTTTTTAAAATTATTCTACCACCGTACATTTAGCCTATTTTATTCTGAACAAAATGCTGCAAGCCTCATTTCAATTGGGAAGATAAAAGACGAGATATTTACAATTTTGTGTCTCCTAGTATCTGAGAAAATCGCTGAACACGATGAAAGATGGCCGCCATGCACAAACAAAAAATAGTAAAATTAAAAATAATGGTCATTTTGAACTTCTGTCATGTTAGGGTTGCTGTACAAAAAATTTCAGAATTTTAAAAAATGGTCGAGCGACCAAAAAAATATTTTCTGGACCACTTGAAATGGATTGACCCTGTCATTTACAGTTTTTGTGTAAGAACTCTGTGACAGACAGACAGAGGACAGAGACGAGTAGGGTTTCGTCAGATGAACCCTAAAAATATGGTTTTCATCTAAATTGTTTTGTTTCATATTCCTTTTCACAAAAAAGGGGGAAATATTATAAAGTTTTCTTTAAGAATAAAGATATGATTCTTAAAATTATTATTTTCTTACAAAAAAAAAAAAAAGAGAATGGAAAAGAAACAGACATTTTTATTTTTGATTTTTTTTTATTAAAAAAATAATGTATAAAGTTAAGTGATATGCAATATTATACACCCATTTTTCTTAACAATGTCCGGGTTTAATTGGATTTATTCCTTTTCCTTTCATTTATTGTCTTCATTCTTGCCTTGGACTGGCCATTGCATTAAAAGCAAAAAACAATTTGTTTTGTAAATTTCACAAAGGATATAAGTGCGAGCACTCACCTTGACACTTTGAGTAAAATAAATATCTCACTTAAAGTTAATATTATCATGTCTGCAAAAACTGCATTACAGCAAACAAAACATTTGTCTCGAACGGTAATATTCAACTATAAGACCCTGCAGTTTTTTTTTTTTTTTTTTTTTTTTTTTTTTTTTTTTTTTATGCGAAAATAAACTAAAGTTACTGATGTTATTTGAAACAACTTATTCATGCCGTACAACCGACAACACCAGTTGCGAATGGAATAATGATTATTGCATGAGAAATACCCATTTTGTGCATTAAAAAATTGCACACATGACAGTTGGTGTGAAATCTACTTATATACATAATACAAACGGAAATTTCGTGTTTTCCACTTACTTTTGCAGTTCTACTAAAGGAATTTTGATGGAACTTATACTGTTAGATAGATATTATTTCAGGCAAGATTTTCGTACATAGTACATCGTTCTACGTGCATTAACCTTTTTGCTACTGGCGATTATTACAGTATTTTTAATTATTACTGAATTATTTCTTCTCTCGTTTGACTTCAGAGCGAGATTTTTGTTTTATTTTCATTAGCTCGAATCTTAAAATTCGAAACATATTATTCTTATATCGAAATTTCATTTATATTTGAGTATCATTAATAAAATGGGACAAAACTGATGTACCCATTTGGGTACTCAGGGACTGAAGAGGTTAATTATAGAATAATGACAGAAAATTCTGTTATTTTGGACGATATGGTTACCATTTTGGCGACGTTATTTTTTGGCGTTCATTATAATTGATTGAAGAATTTAGATGGATATACATCTGGAAAAAATTACTTTCTATTTAAAATAATAATAATAATAATTTTTAAATAATAATTTAAAAAGAAATAAAAAAAACAGTTGATAAGTGACAATAGTATGAAACGAAAATATTTAAACATGAAAAAAAAAAAGATTTTTAATGCTTAAAAAACATTTAATGACAAATTTTACAACTAATACAAGATTTGACGATTTATCGATTGCGTCAGGTTAAAAAATTTGTATTAAAAAATTTGATTACAGGATATTTGAATGACATTTTCTTTCTCTTCTGTATTTTTGTTTTGTTTTTAATCTTATACCTTAATCATGTGATTTACTAGGAAAAATAGCAGAAGTAATTGAAAAAAGACCGCACTTGTGAGTTACATATTACTGGTTCTATACGATTTTGATTTTACTTTCATTGCCAAAAAATGTAATCACATTATTTGGCAATAAACCAAAAATGCCCGTGTGATGTTTGCTATTATTTTTTCAAGTTTATGAAAAGATATTTAGAGTACATTTGGTTTTAAATTATATAGATATTAATTAATATTACAAAAAAATGGAATCAAATATGAATATTTTAATGTAAATGACTGTCGTACACGCATATTCTAAATTATTTTTAGCCTCTTAAAAAGTTTCTCACTATACATTACAGCTGTTTGTTGCTCCCAAACATATATATATACAGGGTGATTGTAAAAAAAAAAAAAAAAAACAACTATCCCGACATTTGGGCTACTAACTATCATACCATTCTCAGAAACTGAATGAAATTTTGGGAAAAGATATTTTGCGGTATGCTCTCAAGAATGATATGAAAAACAACAGTGTCACTCAAACAGCTACGGTTACAGTGAGAAAATTTCTGAAAAATAAAATGGCAACACCCAGTTTTTTGTATTGGAATGTGATCTCCATTGAGAAAAACCCCATAAAGTGTTGGAACGGCAACTGCAGCAGGAAAATCAGCGGCGGCATTTATACTGTCCCGATAAGGACAGAGAAGTAGCATAAAATAAATCATTTTATTGTGTTTCACAAATTTTCCACATGACCTCCTTCACACACGATGAGACTTTGCATGTGGCAGATGGTGGATAGCACTACAGTACGCACCATGGCAATAGGAATCTCTTGAATCGCAGTTCTGATGGCATCTTTCAAATCAGATGCAGTTTGAGGACGAAACTCATACACTTTGGATTTCAGATATCCCCACAGCCAGAAATCCATTGGTGTCAGATCAGGAGACATTGGTGGCTACGGAAACGGGCCATGACGGGAAATAAATGTGTCACCAAATTGTTGACTTAAGACACGTTTGACAGAAGACTCGACATGTGGAGGAACGCCATTTTGCATCCACACAACTTCAGATATAGCATTTTGCCATTGCAATGCTGGAATCGTTAACGAGTTAAAAAATCCAGAGAGTGATCACTCGTTACTGTACACGTTTGTAGATTACCGGCAATAACCTCTTCAAAAAAGTAAGGGCCGAGGATGAACGTACTCGTTATACCACACCACACGGTCACTTTTTCATCGTGTAATGGACGCGCAAGCACATCATGTGACTTATTCTCTGCCCAGTGCACACAATTTTTTGAATTCATGTTACCAGTGAACGAAAAAGGCTCCTCATTTGTCCACAGAATGCGTAAAGGCCAGCTGCTATCTTCATCGTACCGGATAAGGAATTGATTTGCAAAATCCAGCCGTAATTGATAGTCTCCTGCTTCCAACATCTGTACACGCTGGAATCGATAAGGAAACATGTTTAGAGCAGAGCGCAGAATCCTGCGTACAGTGGAATTCGGCATATTCAGAACACGTGAAACACCACTTGCAGTTGCGGGACGAACTGTGCTTATCGTTTGATGAACTTCTGCAACAGCTTCCACAGGAACGGAAGGTCGTCCAGACCGAGGTCGATCGCATGTGCAATCAGTTTCTTCAAATTTATGAATCAAGTCCAGTACAGCTTTAACAATGCACGGGCCTCGCCGTAATCCATGGTTGCGGCGGTAAACATGCAATGTCTCTGCGGCATTTTGTCCATTCAGGTAATAAATCTTTACGATTTCCCCAACGTTCTTCCCCTGAAAGCAGCATCTTGTTCGGAATGGCAGAAGGCATCATGCGCGGCTTGCATTTCGCAGTGCTTTTTCTTTCGCCTAGCGTAACGACGTCAATCATGACTGTGTCTTACGTAAACTCGAAATTTGCGTTTCTTGGTTTCTTCTTCCCCTTTTGTGGAAAACAAATCAGGCTGGGATATCAGCCGAAGAAACGGTGTGACGTGTGACGTAACTCAAACGAACATTAATGTTCTAGTGCACGACAAAGTCCTTTTTACTTTTCCCTTGTATACGGTGATTTTCATGCTACAATTGCCATTTCAACGCTATTTAGGGTTTTTCACAATGGATATCACATTCCAATACAAAAAAACTGGGTATTGCCATTTGATTTTTTCGAAATTTTCTCACTGTAACCGTAACTGTTTGAGTGACACTGATGTTTTCCATATCATTCTTGATCGCATACCTCAAAATTTCAGTCAGTTTCTGTGAATGGTATAATACACTACTCAAAACAATTAAAGGATATTTGAAGTTTTATATAAAATAAAGTTATAAACGAAATTTTTTTTGCCGAAAATAGAAGAAGAGAATCACAAATGCAAATTTTTCTGGTTTTCAAACTGTCGAGTATGCAAATTTTGAGTTCGACGTCAAAAACGTCGTTTCAGCGGCAGCGAATGAAATTTGACTTTCAACTGGATAACAGAGAATGAAGACAAGGATGATCGGCATTCAGTGATTGCTTTGTTTCGATGAGTACGATGTGTCAGCGAAGTCATTTGACAGATTCAGAAGCTTGGAGAATTGTTGGTAGGTTAGAAGGGGGCCAAACTCAAGCCGAAGTAGCGCAAGCCACTGGAGTGTCACAAAGTGTCATTTCCAGGATCTGGAACCGTTTTTTGGAGAGTGGATGTGCAGGCCGAAGACCAGGGCAAGGTCGTAGACGGGCAACAACGCCCAATGAAGATCGGTATTTAGCGTTAACAGCTCGGAGACACCGAAACATGAACGCTACTCTTCTCCAACAACACCTTCGCTCGGCTACAGGCACCACGATTTCAACTCAGACTGTCCGAAACCGGCTCCATGCTGTAGGTCTGTATGCTCGCCGACCGATTGTATGTGTTAGATTAACATCAAGGTATCGTCGCGACCGCAGGGAGTGGGCAACCGAGCTTGTCAACTGGAGGAGAAATGAATGGAGCAATATTCTGTTTTCTGACGAGTCCCGTTTTTCTGTGCATTCGGATAATAGGCGTATTTTCATCTGGAGGGACCGTGGCAGTAGGAATAATCCTGCGTTCCTGCACGAAAGTGTCGGATTTGGCGGTGGAGGAGTGTTGGTTTATGGTGGCATCTCCATTGAGGGGCGCACTGACCTCTACATCATTCGAGATGGAGCTCTGACTGGTCGCCGATATAGGGATGAGATCCTCAGACCTATTGAGTCCCTTACGCTGCAGCAATCGGAGATAACTTCATTTTAATTAACGATAACTGCATGCCGCATCGTGCAAACCTGGTGGAGGATTTCCTTTTCGAGGAAGGAATCGTTCGAATGGAATGGCCAGCGTGTTCACCAGACATGAATCCAATCGAGCACGTTTGGGACGCTCTAGGATGACGAGTTTCTGGCCGCCAACAACCCCCACAAACTCTCCAAGAACTGGAAAGAGCTCTTCTGGAAGAGTGGGGCAGAATACCCCAACTCGTCATTAATAGCCTTATTGAGTCCATGCCTCAAAGGTGTTCAACGTTGCTGGCCGCCCGTGGAAACCATACCCCCTACTGAAAATGATTTTCTTTGAAGAAAACACCTTTTCTTATTCTTTTTTTCTCATAAGCACGAATTGTGTTTTTTTCCTTTTGTACGCAAATGCGCAATAAAATGCATTTTTTTCTGCCAAACATGTGTAATTTATTCTCATATAACCCACTATGTCTGTCGACCATGTATCAATCAGCTAAAAAGTTTCCCAGATACAAAATCCACCTAAAACTGCAATATCCTTTAATTGTTTTGAGCAGTGTAGTTAGGGGCCCAAATGTCGGGATAGTTTTTTTTATAATCACCCTGTATATGTGTGTGTGTGTAAATTATTTTATTTAAAGATAAAGAATTGTTCTTTTTCTTTCCCTTAAAAAGTATTATCTATTTTTACATTTAATTGTTTTAACATATCGCCAATTACAGAAATATTCACTTTGAAAGTTGGAAATCGAAGATTATCATCATGATGACGATATATTATGGTATAACTGTTGAATTGAAATAACTGTATTATAAAGTAAAAAAATACCAGCACCATAGAAAAACTTTTAGTTATTTTATTGAAAATATTAAAAAAACGAAGCTACGGGAAGTTAGAAGTATTCTTATGGAGATTTGTGTAATTGCGCATTATTAAAAGAATTTTCATGATGAAATAAATTTTTATATTTTACCTCATTATTTTTTAGTATAACTGCGTATACATGCCATTTTTTTCTTATAGTTGCTGTCAGAATTTTTGAATAATCTTGCATTATTAAGTATCCCGCCAACTGGTGTATTCTATAAATATAGTTTCATGATTTCATATATCAGAGAATTCTTCAGGATGAATCTTATTACAAACAACGTTCTGACTTCATATTAAGCGGTTATTTATGAATTTGTGATTTTTCAATTGATCAGTTTTCAAAAAGCACATTCTGTGCAGTAATAATCTGCACTGTAAAAAAAAAAAGGGGTCGATCTACTAAAAAAATTTTAGTGATCCATGCAATTACTAAAAAATTTTTTAGTAATCTTACTTGGTTACAAGAAAATCTGTAAGAATTACTAGAAAAAAGCTAGCAACGAATAGAGTTAATAGTTTTATTTTAACTCGTATTATTATATTATATAGTTTTATACACGATGTGCTACAAACCTCCGGGTGTGTGAATGAAAGGTACAAAAATGTGTATGTACTTTGCTATACCCATGATATGGCGCATGCGGAAGGATAATATATATGACTGCTACTAATGTATTACAAAAAATAAAGGATTCTCTGCAAGATATAAAAATAAAATTAAGTACCCGAACTTAGATTCAGCAATGTGACCAGCATTACATAATGATGATTTACAAATACCGAAACCTCCAGAGAATTTTACATATGACGATGCCGCAGTAGAAATGTAAATTGATGAAACTGAAACTTCCTCTACATCTGATATGAACTATTCTCCTGGCATAATTGAAGAACCACTCCTAATTACTCAAAAAGAATTAAATGATTTTGTGAGTGACTTAAATTTATCAAAGAAAAACTCAGAATTACTTGGATCAAAATTGCAAGGTTGGCAGAATTACTTGGATCAAAATTGCAAGGTTGGAATCTCCTGAAAAACAATACAAAGATATCTATTTATCGAGACTGACATAAGAAATATTCGACATTTTTTTCAAGAAAAGATGATTTATGTTATTGTAGTGATATAAGTGGCTTAATGTTTGCTTTAAATTGTCAATATAACTTGGAACAATGGCCTATAAGAGAGCAGCCACAGATAAGACATTTACTGCTACAAAAGTATAAAATTTCTTATTAATATCATTTCTTTTTACAAAAATTCTTCTATATTTTTCTGAAAAATAATAAACAATGCATACTTTCAGTGTTTAAAATATTAATTTTAAGTTTTATAAGTGTTTATTTAAAAGTTTGTCATTACTAAAATACCAAATGATAAATTTCATAAGGTATATTTGTTGAATAAATACTACAAAATTCATATTTTCAAGATTTTGAATTTTTTAAAAATCTGTGGGTGATGGAAACTTTTTAATGGCATGTTCTTTCACAGCACCACCTAAAATATAAAAGTCACCATATACTTAGAAACAGAAACCGTGTTTATCAGTGTTATAGGTGAAGATAACAATCAGTACCAAACTATTGAAAATAAAGTCTTCTTTTAAATGATGCACTTAAAATATGATTGGCAGAAAAGGGAAAGCTACAAATCAAATTTAGTTCAAAATTTTATGCTTTTAGGCGCGATCGTAATTATGTAAATACGTAGCATCGATAGTTGTCGTTCATTCCGTCCGTCCGTTTGTCCATCCGCATATAACAACTCAAAAAACTACCCAACCGCATCGATTGAAATTTATAAGATATAATTATTGGATAATTTTGTCAAGTCAATTCAAATTTATGAAAATCGGATGCATAGTTCAATTACAGGGACAATCAAAAGGTTTCCGATATATTACGGTCAATGGGGAAAAAGGATTCAAGCGCATTTTAATTGTCTTACTCTCTGTCGAACATAAAAAGTTGATATGCATCTATGAAGTATATACTATGATATACATTCTGTACAATCTGTGGTGTAAAGAATATTTCTTATTGATTTACAGGGCAACACAAAAGTATTCCATTGCATAATTATATATGGAGATATTGTTTGGTAATCATTTTATTTGTACTAAACTATTAAATATTTTATGAAATTAATATAGGTTACTCAGGACTACAACATGTTATAGTCATCGTTTAGTCTGTCCGTCTGTCTGTCCACATATAATAGAGCAAAACCTACCCAACCAAATCATTTGAGATTTAAAATATATAATTGTTGCATAATTTTGTCGAGTCAATTAATTCATATTTTATGAAAATCGGATGTATAGTTTAATTACAATGACAATCAAAAGTATTCCATCACATTGCGGTCAATATTAAAAAATAGTTTGAAATACACTACACTGCCAAAGATAACCATCCACTTGCGATTTTACACATTTTGATAAATATCTAGAAAAATACATGAAGAATTGTCTTGAAACTCTAAGTATGTAAACATAATAGTACAAGTCACATGTTTCTGAGAAGATTTTCCCCCGAAACTATAGGGGATCGTCAACAAATTAAAAAAGAACTAATATCTATTGGATAAGCCTGTCAAAACTATTGTAGCAAAAGCGCTCAAACTGTAGGTTATGATTTAAAGCTTATTGTAATATACTGTGTTTATTTTTTATGTGGATAGCATATAAATTCGTAGAGAAATTAAGGTTTTTATAAAAACAGTCCCAATTTTTTTTACTTCTAGTTTGCAGAGTTCTTAAAATAAAATTATTTTCTTTTCTGAAGATATGACAAACAACATTGTACACAGTTCCCTTTCATCAAAATTAAAATAATAAAAATTGTATGAAAAATGAGCATGTTTAGTTAATAATTTTACATCGCGCTTGCGTCAACGATATCAAAATTTCATTTGCATATTATGTTAGCTAAATGTATAGAGCAACTTCTGTAAAAGTTTCAAGCTTGAAAATTCTGAAAGTGATCATCTATAGAATCAACTCAAAATCCGTTATTCCCAAAATGAAGCAAAAAAAAAATCATGGGTTTTATACAAATATAGTAGTACGTGCCATATTGTGTATTCTTTATTACCATTAATCAATGGATATATGGATTCAACCTCTCATCTTTTTGCCTCACTTTGGGAATAACGGATTTTGAGCTGATTCTATAGACGAATACTTTTAGAATTTTCCAGCTATGTTTTTGAAATATTTATAAAAGTTGCTCTATACATTTAGCTAACCCAATATGCAAATGAAATTTTGATATTGTTGACGCATGCGCAATGAAAAATTATTTAGTAAACCTGCTCATTTTTCATACATTTTTTACTATTTTTTAATTCTGATGACAGGGTGTTGTGTACAATGTTATTTGTCATATTTTCAGAAAAAAACATTATTTTATATTAAGAACTCTGCAAATTATACTAAAAAAACTTAGAAAATTTCGGGATCGTTTTTATAAAAACCTTAATTTCTCTACGAGTATACATGATATCCACTTAAAAATGAACGCAGTATATTACAATAAACCACTTAATCATAATCTGCAGTTGTAGCGTTTTTGCTACATTAGTTTTGACAGGGTTATCAAAGGTTGAAAATTCGGTACCTGATTATTCAAATGGTACAAAATAACTAAATCACTTTTATTAATGCATTATTGCTTGTTAATTTGGCCATTTCATTTGCTTAATATGTTTCGATTACTGCATTAATGTTCTTGGAGAGTTTGTGGGGGTCTTTGGCGGCCAGAAACTCGTCATCCTAGAGCGACCCAACGTGCTCGATTGGATTCATGTCTGGAGAATACGCTGGCCATTCCATTCGAACGATTCCTTCCTCGAAAAGGAAATCCACCACAAGGTTTACACGATGTGGCCTGCAGTTATCGTCCATTAAAATGAAGTTATCTCCTATTGCTGCAGCGTAAGGGGCTACAATAGGTCTGAGGATCTCATTCCTATATCGGCGACCAGTCAGAGCTCCATCTCGAATGATGTAGAGGTCAGTGCGCCCGTCAATCGAGATGCCACCATACACCAACACTCTTCCACCGCCAAATCTGACACTTTCGTGCACGAACGCAGGATTATTCCTACTGCCACGGTCCCTCCAGATGAAAATACGCCTATTATCCGGATGCACAGAAAAACGGGACTCGTCAGAAAACAGAATATTGCTCCATTCATTTCTCCTCCAGTTGACATGCTCGGTTGCCACTCCCTGCGGTCGCGACGATGCCATGATGTTAATCTAACACATACAATCGGTCGGCGAGCATACAGACCTACAGCATGGAGCCGGTTTCGGACAGTCTGAGTTGAAATCGTGGTGCTTGTAGCCGAGCAAAGGTGTTGTTGGAGAAGAGTAGCGTTCATGTTTTGGTGTCTCCGAGCTGTTAACGCTAAATGCCGATCTTCATTGGACGTTGTTGCCCGTCTACGACCTTGCCCTGGTCTTCGGCCTGCACATCCACTCTCCAAAAATCGGTTCCAGATCCTGGAAATGACACTTTGTGACATTCCAATGGCTTGCGCTACTTCGGCTTGAGTTTGGCCCCCTTCTAACCTACCAACAATTCTCCAAGCTTCTGAATCTGTCAAATGACTTCGCTGAGACATCGTACTCATCGAAACAAAGCAATCACTGAATGCCGATCATCCTTGTCTTCATTCTCTTTTATCCAGTTGAAAGTCAAATTTCATTCGCTGCCGCTGAAGCGACGTTTTTGACGTCGAACTCTTTATAAATTTCTACAACATCTGGTACAAGTCGTACCTTTTCAACAATTATAAAATTTCGGAAATAAGAAGCTAGACTTACTAATATAAATTTTAGGAAACATACAAAAAATAACAGGCGCGCAGTATCCATTATCATTTTATTAGTGCTATTATTGTGATTCAAATTAGTTTCTACGGAGAAGAATATTATTTTTTTAAAACAAAGGAAACTTTGAATACAAGGCGTTCATTTATTCTTAACGGTGGCCAATATTAATTTCTTAACCGTTACTCATAGACATAAACACAATATGGCGAAAGGTGAGCGGCAATTTGCAATTTTAGACATTTTGTGAAATATCTATAAAAATATATGAGAAATTATCCTGAAACTCTAAGTGTGTAAACATAATAGTACAGGTCATACATTTCTGCGAAGATTGTTTCTCGAAACACCATAGGGGATCGTCAATAAATTGAAGAAGAACGAACATCTTTTGGATAACTTTGTCAAAACTAATGTAATAAAAGCGTTTAGAGATAGATTATAATTAAATAACTTATTGTAATAAAATGCATTTACATTTATGTGGATAACATGTATACTTGTAGAGAAATTAAGGTTTTTATAAAAACAGTCCCAAATTTTCCCAAGTTCTTTTGCTGTTCGCCATATAAAAAACTGTTCTTTTCAGAAAATATGGTAATCCATGATGTACACAATACTCTGTAATCAGAATTAAAAAATATGAAAAATTGTAAGAAAAATTAGCAGTTTTTCTAAATAATGTTTCACTTTGCATGTGTAAATGCAATGAAAATATAATTTGCATAAAGTGTTTGCTAAATACAGGGTGTCCAGCAAATAACAGCCTGATTTCAAATTTAAATTTCTCAAAAACAAAAATCGATAGAACTATGCGGTAAGCAGTTTCTTTATTAGGAATGCTGTAAAAATGTTATACAGAAGTTTCGAAGGGTGGATATTTTGAAAAGATTATGTTCTGATTGCAAAGAATGCTTGACTTAACATTTTTCTTGCTTTAAATTGCTTGGTTTGAATGAGATTTTGGGCGGACAACTCCATATTTTAAAGTTTTTTGCAACAAATTTTTTGGAATTTCAGAAATTTCAAAAATTTAGTTCTAAAAATATTTGGATGCAGTCTATCCTTTATTTGCTTCATTTTGGAAATAACACCTTTTGACTTTATACTATCGATAATAATATTCAGAATTTTCAAGCTATATTTTTCAGACTTGTACAAAAGTTGCTCTATATATTTAGATAACACAAAATGCAAATGAAAATTTGTTAGCATTCATGCATGCGCAGTGAAAAATTATTTAGCAAACCTGCTCATTTTTTATACAATTATTATTTTTTTTAATTCTGAACACAGGATATTTAGTACAATGTTGTCTGTTATATATTCTGAAATCTTTTTTTTCTTTTTTATATTAAGAACTGTTCAAATTTTAAGCAAAAACTTGAGCAAAATTTGAGAAATTTTTATAAAAACTTTGATTTTTTTTACGAGTAGACATGCTGTCCACACAAAAATGAATACAGCTTACGGTAAGCCATTTAATCATAATCTTCTGTTTGACCGAGTTTGTTACATTAATTTTACAAGGATTTTTAAAAAGATATTCGTTTTTTTTTTCAACTTTTTGACAGTCTGCTATGGTGCTTTCTTAAAAATTCTTCACGGTAATATATGACCTGTACTATCGTTGGAGATTCAGGATAATTTCTTATGAGTTTTTCTAGATTTTTATCAAAATGTCTAAAATCGCAAGTGGCCGGTCACCTTTGAGCCTACATTGTAGTTCTAATTACAAAAATGTTTTGAATGAGGTAAAGAAATATTTTAAAACCGAATTGGGTTAGTAAAAATACTTCCTAAAAAAATAGGAAAATTTAATTTTTATACTATTCCTCATACTATAAGTTATATTTAGTAAAATGTTCCTGATACACTGACAAGTAAGACAAAAAGAAATCTCATTATTCTACAATTAAAATTGACCGAGTAATAGCTTTTTAAAGTTTAAGCATATTTTTGCTGTAAATTAGAGGGGTGGGGGATCACAAAATATAATTTAGTCAGAAAAATTAAAAACATGGTTGAAAGTAAAATTAAAACTGTAGTATAATTATTAAATAATGTGTAAACTTGACAGTTGTTCACTATAAACAATATTCTTATTAAGTTTCAAAGTAGTTTTTCTTTTGGATGGAAAAAAAACAAATTAAAAAATAACAAATTCTCTCTTAAAACATTTTTTGTTTCCTGTATTTAATTGGCTGGATTAAAAAAATAATTTATGAAGTTATTAAAAATTGAAAAAAATATATAATCTATACTTATGTTATAAAGTGGTAAAGTTTGTTTCTTTGTAGTCGGTAATCTCTGGAGCTATCTAACCGATTTCAAAAGTAATGATACCAAAATGATGGTACTCGCCCTTGTTCAAACATAGGCTATATCATACATTGATGCACTAACACAAAAGGGTTGGAGAAGCAAAAAAGTTCTAAAAAGACAAGTTTTGTGTTATTGAAGTGCCTAGGAACATAAAAATTTGCTATATTAATTACTATGACATAAATTATCTGTAAGAAAATTTCTAAAAAATACACAATTAAAAATGGCGAAAATATGCAAAAAGCAATCAAAAAACGTTCTAATTTGCAATTTTTAAGCAATCTCGAGAAGCAAAGACTCGATTAAAAAAATAATGATATCAAAATAATGGTTATAATACTTGCTCCAACATAAGCCATATCTTATGTCGGTGCAATTACAAAAGGGGTGTAGAAGCAAAGAAATATTCTAAAAATGAGACTTTTGTGTACCTGAAGAACTTAGAAACATAAAATTTGTCATTAAAATTACTTATAAGGTATAAATGATCTATCTATAAGAACATTTTCTAAAAAAAGTCGAACTTTAAAACAGGTGAAAGGAGGCGAAAAGACTTCTAAAAAACATTCTAAATTATGATTTCTAATCCATCTCAGAGAAGTACCAAATTAATTTCTAAAAAAAAGGTGGAAATGATTGTCTTATCCCTTGCGCTTTAACATAGACTCTATTGTATGTCGGTGTCAACAACACCTGGGTGTTGTAGTTGTAAAAAACGATCTAAATTGCACTTTTTGTGTTACGGGAAGACTTAGAAACATGAAATTTGGCATTGATAGTTATTTGTAAGATATAAATGGTCTCTAAGGATATTTTTCAGAGAATGCATATATCAGAGTGTATATATCAGAGAATATATATATGTATATATCAGAGAATGCATTTCAGGTAGTGTCACCACTACCTGTGTTTTACAGTAATGAAAAATGTCCTAAATCGCTAAATTGTGATTTTTGCGATACTACAGGGACTAGAAACTTGAAATTTATTATAGTAATTACTTATATGATGCAATCTGCTCTTTAAGAACAAATTCAAAAGAATTCGAAATTTAGAAGGTCTGAAAATGTCCCAAAAGAGTTTTAAAAATGTTCTAAATTGCGACTTCTATGCAATATAAAAATTTATCAAACAGATTTCAAAAGTAATCGTTGCAAATTGATGGTGACAGTCTCTGCTCCCTAACTGGCTTTATTTTATGTTGTTATCCTACCATCTGGGAATTACCATAGAACAAAAAAGTTCTAATTTGTATTATTTGAACAACTGAGGGGTCTATCATTTTGAAATTTGGCATGGTAGTTACTTAAAAGATGCAAATCCTTTCTAAGAAATTTCGAAAGAAAATTCCAAATTTAAAATGATGAAGTGAGCGAAAAGATATCTCAAAGCGTGTTCTACATTGCGATTTTTATGCAATCTTTACAAATACCAAACCTATTTAAGAGATAATGGTTGCAAATTGGCGGAGATAGAAGTTGCTCAAACATAAAGTATATTTTATGTTGATGCCACTTCCACCAGAAGGTCGTACGAGCAATAAACATTCTAAAGTGCGATTTATGTGATATAAAAGAGGTTAGAAACTATAATTATGGCAGGGTAGCTGCTTAAAAAATATAACTGTCCTAGTAACAGTCGAAAGTAAATTTAAAATTTAAAGTGGACTTTCAAATCTAGCGAAAAGCGTTCTAAAAATGTCTTAAATTGCGATTTTATATGCAGTCTAAGAAAATAATACATCAATTATAAAAATAATTGTTGCAAATCAATGGTGTCAATTTCGATCATACATAGCTTATATTTTATGCTAGTGCCACAACCACCTAGGGTTGGCAGGAACAACAACGTTCCTGCGATTTTAAAAACTTTCTAAAAAAAAGATTTTAGATTTTAAAAACTTTCTACATTACATTTAGGCAGGAAATACCAAACTGATTTCAAAATTAACTTTGGTAAATTAATGGAGACAGTCCCTGTCTCAACATAGGCATTCTCTGTTGGTTCCTATACCACAAGAGAGATGGTAGACCGTTTAATAAGAAGCTTGGAATTTGGCATGATGGTTAACTTATGTAATGCGTTGTAAGTAGATGCTTTTTCAAAAATTCGAAATTGCAAATTAACACTGAAAAAAGAGTATGAATTGAGCATAAAAATCTCAAAATATTTTCTAAATCACCAGTTATTTATATTTAATGTTAGTTATTCTTATTAATTTAAGTCTTATTTCACCATAACGCAATGTAATGCTGAAGATTATATTCAAATTGTTTCTTAATAAGTAATTTTTAAATTAATCCTAAAAGAATAATTTTTTCGAATAATAATTTATACATACAAATATCACTCGGAATATTTCAATTGTTACACGAGCTAATCCGCGGGTTTCGCTAGTATTAACAATAAAACGAGACATAACGAGGGAGATTTTTTTTCCTTCCATTTCGATCCAGGAACTAGAAACGCGATAAAATAATCTTAAATCTAATTAGTTAAAGGGATTTGAAAGGTTTGAAACGGTAATTTTTTTAAATATTATCATTACAAGGTGGAACCCATCGCATTTCGACGAAAGAAAATGTATAAGAAAGGTGCTGTTTCATTGATTTATAAAAAAAACCTACAAAATTAGCTACAGTAAAAAATGCATCTTATAATTGTCAGTCTAATTCTCAAACAAATATTATTTAAAGCTAAAATAAAAAAAATATATACTATTTCTATAAAACTCAGTTGTTCAAATTACTAAATTAAACTTTAATCGCATATGTAATCAGCTAAATTTAATAAAGATCAATTATTATGATAAAGATATCAATTGAGGCTCTTATATTTGGTATAAATGCGAATTTAAAAACTAGTCGTTGGGGGCCACCGTATTATTTACCCATCATGGATGTGTATATGAAAATAAAACATGTGAAACTATTTATACAATGCATTGCAATTCATAAACAAAATTTAAATATTGTTAATATACATAGTAATGCTATATTAAAGAAATGCTGATGTACCAATTTCGACATATTATATAAAACGCTAAACTACTCAAGTCGTACCGAACTGCGTAAAAGAAACATCCTTATAACTCCAAAAATAATAATTCTATTAACTAACAATTAACTGCGTCGGATTAAGCGTCTCATTTCCAATTAAGATATACTTCTGAATTGAAATTTGGATGAAATACAGGGTCATGAAAAATCGAAGAATGTGGAAAACAAGATTACAAATATCTCGGCAACTAATAATCCGATCGACTTCGTTCTATATGCAAAATGTGTGTTATTTTATTGCCTTTTACGTCCATTCCTTAGAACAAAAAAATTCGAAGATTTTTATGTACCTTTCATCAGAACGAATTTTTCGAGAGTCCGAAAAAAATAGTTCCGGATAATCGAGGTTGCTGATATTAAATAAGGTTTGTCCCATTCTTACATACTAACTACATACAAAATTTCAAGTCTCTATCTCAATTTGTTCAGGAGATAGAGCGTTTACAGACAGACAGACAGACGGACGGCAATTTTTTTTTCTAAAAATATGTTTTTCGGAATCTCCACTATCTAAAACGTGTAAATCCGTCAAAAATTTTTTTTTGATTTTCAAAACGATTGCAAGACTTACCCTATACTACGTATGATGGGTAAGTAAAAAGGTTACTTCAACTTGACACGATTTTAGAATTTCACGTGAAATCTAAACCCATCATAATTTTCATCTTCTCAAAATTTACACGTGCACATTTCAATTTTTATTAATTTTAAGAGAAAATGGCGTGTTTCTGTTGCCGCAGTTTCTAAATTCGTACCAAATATGATTAAAAAAAATTAACATTTCAAGAATAAATTGAGATACAGCTTTGAAACAAATCGCATTTAAAAGAACACTTTTTTTCTCTATACGATGGTTTATAAATTGAAAATGTGCAATGTTTAGAAATATAAAATTTTCAGTACCGAAAATTACAAAACCAAATTGCATGTGAAAGTATTGCCATTCGCAAAATGACGTATGCGTTACGCACAGATAGTATGGCCTTGATAATTTTTTATATTCTTTGATTTTTTAATGATGTTGTATAGTTGGTTACATAGAAAAATCCTTGCAATTACGGTAGCATAAGCCGTAAACAATGAAGTCCGCAAAACCTATAAAATTAAAACTATAAATTCAATTATTTCGAGATACTGTTTTTCAAAGGTTTTGCAATGATAATTGTTGAACATGTTAATGGATTTACTATATATTTTTTTTCTTTTTCTTTTCTTAAAATAAATAAATAAAATAAGGGAAATTCATTTTTTCACAAGCTATACTCGAGAAACTAAAATATGTAAATTTGTATATTTTATGTAATAGTAAAAATATGATTATACTTGTAATAATAATTAAAAAAATTATTAAAATTTCATGCTTTTTTATGTATAATTGAGAAAAACCCTTTAATCAGTATTTTTTTAAAGTGACGACTCAAAATTATGGATCTTAAAAATCAAATTCTTACTAAATTAGCTTTTCAAAATTATTTTGGCTCGCAGTATTAAAAATTTAGTTATTGTGTTTGGCAATTTCCTTAAAACATACACAAATAAGTTTAAAAAGTAATAGTGTAAATTAATTACAGGGTTTATAATTTATGATCAACATCAGGCATTTTCCGTCATTCCTAATATTTTTTGCCCCCTTAAATAAAAATTACAACATCTTACCTTTCCAACAAGGTGATTACAACAAAACATACTATCAAAATTCGTAAATGTATTTTATAAAGATGAGAAACAGAACACTTACCTGAAATAGAAGAACAAAATTAATTATGGAAAATAGCGCATAAAAAATACATAACAAATTACACAATGAACATTTTAAAGGATATTTTGAAATTTGAAAAAAAAAAAATGTAACTTTAGTAATGGCTCTCAAAGAAATACATTGCATTGGCGACTGAAGCTCACTTCATATGTTTAACTTTCTTCTTTGAAATCAATGCATTATGAAGAAAGGGACAAAAAAAAATAAGATTCCATTTACCGACTGTTGATTTCAACGCTATCTATCGCAGCTATTTCAAACTAAAGTCGTAAAGAATCTTAGTAAAATCATACAGGATGGTCAAACTAAAGAATCCCCGTTCTGGAATCCGTAGTGAGGGAAACAGTGGATGGAACGTCTTCATATTTGAAAGATATACATATCAGATAATAGGAAATTGATTGGTGAAAAAAATCAAATAAAGGCCATTAGGGGATAATAAGGCGCTGCGATCGGTTTAAGATAAGAAAATGCAACATAACCAAGGATGTAATGGGCTGATTCCCACCAATAATTTTTATTTGTATTATTCGTTTAAATTAGTCTATTCTCCGATTAATTTTATTGGTATTCCTATTGACTAAGAACACTAAAAATTTAGAAGTGGTAGTTGAACAATTTTCGCTTAGCTTTTAACACTTTTAAATATGCTACATCCAATAAAGAAATGAATACGAGGTGTCAGTAATTAACTATATTATTACATTTTTCTATACACAAACTGACAATCCTAAAAAACTATTAGCCACAGCACAAACGAAAGACACGCTCTTGGTAACACAAAGCACAAAAATTTTCACAGGTCGGATTCATTTCCATCTTGCTTCAGTGCCAAAACGTGAAACCGGTCACCGCATGATCCACAGTGACGTGTAACTATTGACAACTGATGTTGTGTACTTGCAAGATGATCTGGTTCTTCAAATCCACCAGTTTTCCTATGTTTCCGCGATAAACTTGATCTTTGAGGTAAACCCGAAGCCAAAAATCACATGGGGTCAAGTCAGGTGAACATGGGGCCATCTTGTAGGAAATGCATGGCTGATAATGCGATCCTCTGTAAAATGTCATCTCAGCAATTTTCGTACTTCACGTCTAGTGTGAGGGGGCATACTATCTCGTTGGAATGTTGTTGAAGTGAGACATCCACACTGCTTGAGTTTTGGAATGACCATACTTTGTAAAATGTCCCGATAAATTGCTTCAGTTACGGAACAGGTTTTTGGTTTCTGAGGAGTGATTTCCTGCAAGAAAAATGTCCAATCAAAAAGGTCGCAGTGAAGCTGATCCACATAGTAACATGCGAGAATGCAGGGACATTTGTTGGATATGGCGAGGATTCTCAGTAGAACAGATATGACAGTTTTGTGTATTCATTGTTCCGCACATGTAAAAGTGAGCTTCATCGGTCCACAGGATGTTCCACGGTCAATTCTTATCCACCTCCATCCTTGCCAAGAACGTCAAAGCGAACATTTCACGAAGATCGTTATCGCCAGGTTTTAATTCTTGGAAGTGAAAAATCTTATACGGATAGGCCTTGAGTGTTATACGCATGCACCTCCATACGGTCGTGTATGGCAAATCCAATTGCCTGAATACGGCTCGAACACTGGATGCTCCAGCTATATTTGCACTGGCCTGCTAAACAACAGCGGTTGCGACGTCATCCATTACCTGCGGTATCCTTCTTTTTTTTCCGTACCTGCTTGAACTGCAAAGCTACCAGTTTCCTCAAAGCGTTTGATCATTCAGAGCACATAGTGTCACTGGACCCTATGCAAAGATTTCTAGCGTCGGTACAAACGTAGCGCTTTGACAGCATTATTGTCACTTTGGTAAAAAAGCTTTAGCTGCAAAAAATCATTGCGGCGGTCTCAGAAGGTTTCAAACGTATTCTCCTACCTTTTTATCTAGTGGTGTAGATGTAAAGACAACAGAGGGTATACGTTTTAAGCAGAGGGTATATGCTTAAGCCAGATGGTGTACCCTACAGTATATATACTATAGTTTTCTTAGGAAACAGAGGGTTACGGCGTGTTTCTTTAAAAAATCCAGAGGGTATACGGCGTATACCCCGTATACTTTTCACTACAACCCTGTTTTTATCTGTTACGGCGGTCATTTAGCTGGCCTCTTATGCAAATTTCGTTCTCAGGTACTGCGTACACAAACAAATAAGCACAAAATAAAAAGTGTCGGTAATTAATATTTAGAATATATTTATATCTTTACATACAAATTATGCTACCGAGGTGAGAATTGGAATATTCCGATTCTCAACTATTTATCATGATTCGAGTAAAGAAATTCAAAATAAGGTTAATTACCGATACCTTGAATTCTGTTCTTTATTGATTGTGTCATCTTCCGGGGTTTTGCAAATCATGGCGCCCATGGAACAATTCCCACCACTTCATTATTAGAATTCTTCGCCTAGTAAGAATACTGATAAAAATGAGCAAAATATATAGAAATGAAATATAAACGAAGAATACAATTAAAATTTAGTGGTGGAAATGAACACATTTAGCACCTAGATAGTTACAACCTATAGTTATCCTTTGTCATGTTACATTTTAATTACTTTAAACCAATCACAGCACCTTATTATCCCCTAACGGTCTTTATTTAAACTAATTTTTCTGCCCCGATCTGTTTCCCATGGTCTGATATGTATGTGTTCTAAATATGAAGTTGTTACATCCACTGCTTCTCTCGCTAGGGTGTCCCAAACAGGGATACTTTAATTTGAACACCCAGTATATATTTCTCCTGCAAGAATTTATTTAATACTGTTCACCATTTGCAAATTATTGAATTTTAAAATCAGCCAATCTATTTTACGACACCCGGTAACAATTAATGATCAAATTTAAGTTAACACTTTGATATTAGATATTTGTTTAAAATTTCTAGAAAATTAGAGACGAATTGTTCTTTAACTTCTGCTATGTGAATAATATCTTTGAATTCAACTTTCCTATGAAGATTCAGTAGGGAGTATATTTAATACTTTGAACGGCACTGATCCCGCGTCTTGAAATTTAATTTTAATTCCAAAACTTGAAATCCACACCAAGAATATTTTAATAAATTTTGGCTTTTACAGTGAAAGTGTTAAAAAGGAATATCTACATTTTTTAAGAAATTAGCTCGTAAAATTTGGTGCCAGTTAATTAATTCGACATTTTATAAACAGAATATCTCTACACTAAATTAATTAAAAACCAACAAATATAGAATAACTATAAAATAAAATCCGATTATCCTGAGAAATTGGGAGAATTACTGGAATTACTTGAGAAATTATTTCTAACTTTTACAAATGAATTTTTTCTTCACTTTTACAAACGAGTTTGTTTTCTACGTGCTGTGATACAAGATATATACACTATATTGCCATTGATTATGGGACACTTGCGATTTTAGACATTTTACTAAATATCTAAAAAAATACATGAGGAATCATCTCGAAACTCTTAGTATATAAATATAATACTATACGTCATACATCTCCGTGAAGATTTTTTACCGAAACGCCATAGGGGACCGTCAACAAATTAAAAAAGAATGAATATCTTTTGAATAACCCTGTCAAAACTAATGTAGCAAAAGCGCTCAAACTCTAGATTATGATTGAATGCCTTATTATAATACACTGTGTTCATTTTTATGCAAATAGCATGCACACTCGCAGAGTAATTAAGGTTTTTATAGAAATGGTCCCAAATTTTTCCAAGTTTTTCCATTATAATTTTCAGAGTTCTTAATATAAAATAATATTTTTTTCAGAAAATATGACAAACAACATTGCACACAGTACCCTGTAATCAGAATTAAAAAATAATAAAAATTGTTTGAAAAATGAGTAGGTTTACTATAAAAATTTTTACTGCGCATGCGTCAAAGATATCAAAATTTCATTTGCATATTATGTTAGCTAAATGTATAGAGCAACTTTTGTAAAAGTCTCAAAATCATAGCTTGAAAATTCTGAAAGTAATCGTCTATAGAAAAAGGACAAATACCGTTGTTTCCGAAATGAAGCAAAGAAATGAGGGATTTTATCCAAATGCAGTAGTACATCCCATATTGTGTATTCTATATTGACACTAATCAATGAATATATGGATACAACCCCTCTTGTTTTTGCTTCATTTTGAGAATAACGGATTTTCAACTTATTAAATTGACGATTATTTTCAGAATTTTCAAGTTATGATTTTGTGACTTTCACAAAAGTTGCTCTACACATTTAGCTAACATAATATGCAAATGAAATTTTGATATCGTTGACGTATGCGCAGTAAAAAATTATTTAGTAAACCAACTCATTTTTTATACAATTTTCATTATTTTTTAATTCTGATTACAGGGTACTGTGTGCAATGTTGTTTGTCATATTTTCTGAAAAAAATAATATTTTATATTAAGAACTCTGAAAATTATAAGGAAAAAACTTGAAAAAATTTGGGATCATTTTTATAAAAACCTTAATTACTCTGCGAGTATGCATGCTATTTGCATAAAAATGAACAAGGCTTATTACAATAAAGCATTCAATCACAATCTAGAGTTTGAGCGCTTTTGCTACATTAGTTTTGACAGGGTTATTCAAAAGATATTCATTCTTTTTTAATTTGTTGACGGTCCCCTTTGGAGTTTCGGGAAAAAATCTTCACAAGGATGTATGACTTATACTATTATATTTATACACTAAGAGTTTCGATATGATTCCTCATGTATTTTTCTAGATATTTAGTAAAATGTCTAAAATCGCAAGTGTCCCATAATCAATGGCAATATAGTGTACAGCCCCTCATTTTTTTGCTTCATTTTGAGAACAGCGGATTTTGATCTAATTTTTCGACGATAATTTTCAGAATTTTCAAGCTGAGTTTATGAGACTTTCATAAAAGTTGCTCTATACATTTAGCTAACATATTATGCAAATTATAATTTGATTGAGTTTACGCATACGCACTGAAACCTTATTTAGTAAGCCTATTCATTTTTCCTACAATTATTAATATTTTTTAATTTTGATTGCAGGGTGTTATATACAATGCTATTTCTCATATTTTCTGAAAAGAACGTTGTTTTTTTTATTAAGAATTCTGCAAATTATAAGCAAAAAATCTTGGCAAAATTTGGGACCATTTTTAAAAAAAACCTTAATTTTTCTCCGAGTATACATGCTATATTCATAACAATGAACACCGTTTATTACAATAATCCACGCAATTATAATCTGCAGTTCAAACGCTTTTGCTACATTAGTTTTGACAGGGTTATTCAAAAGATCTTCGTTCTTTTTCAATTTGTTGACGGTCACCTATCGGGTTTCTGGAAAAAAATCTTCGCGAAAATATATAACCTGTGTTATTTTGTCTACACACCTGGAGTTTCAGAATAATTCCTAATGTATATTTATAGTTATTTAACAAAACGTCTAAAATCACAAGTGTCACGATTTTTTTTTTTTTTTTTTTTTTTTGCTAATACTGTACATTAAAGATGTTAAAGTTGTTTTCTGAAAAAAAAAGAAAAGAAAAAAAAAAGAAAAAATAGAAAAAAGAAAAGAAAGTAAGACAGAAAAAAAAAGAAGAAAACATTAAATACAGGTTTTTATAAAGAAATTTCGGCTGTTTTTGTGTTTCCGTATAGTAAATGGATCCTAAAAGAGATGTTTTCACACGATGCGTACAAATTTATAAAGCTTTACAGAGTATTTTCAATAGAAAAACATCAATAAAAATATCTAATACTTTTATCACAAGAGGCAATGCAGCTCTCAACATCTAAAGAACTAGACAATAAAATTAGTTAGGCAATTTGATGTGTCTGTGTTCCATACCTCTTCTGCAAATATGGATTCTGAGTAATTTTTTATCCATCAGTACCTGTATTTTGAAATCAAAGAACAATCCTTCGGAAATCTGAGAAGATCTAAAACATATTTATACAAAATTTTATTCGCTAGCAAGGCAACAGGTATTTCGCAATACATAATTGTATCGACTTCTGTCTTACAAGGAAGGTCTCCATACGGGCATACTCAGAAAAATCTGAAAAAAGTACAGAATTTTCTTCTCATATAGTTATATATGTTTATAAAAAAAATTTCGGCGGAATTTCCTTATAACGTCCGTAAAAAATAATAAAAATTTCGTTTATTTGGCGATTTATCTCCGGTTGGCGAAAAAACGAAATTTTGAAAAATACGCTTTTACGCTTCGAATACTTTTTAAAGAAAAAACTTTTTATGTTCAATTTATTTTAAAAAGTTTAGTTTAAGTAATTTTAGTTTTGCATTTTTACTTTACTTTCGAGTCCATCGCTTTAACCACTCGAGTGATAATGAGAGGAAATTTGAAGAAGTATTCAAATAACAAATTGCGTTTTTCCTGACTCATTTTTAAATCCATTTTTACTGTCAAACGCATCCAGTTTACAAGTCCTCTTATTTAAGAACTGTATAATATGACGCATTGGTCAATTTTTTGATAAAGACAGAATATATTTCAAAAAAGGCTGCCAAAAAGGGTATTTTGAACAGAATTTCCCGAAGTGACTGTGATAGGAAATTTGAGGAAGTATTCAAATAACAAATTGCGTTTTTTCTGACTTATTTTTAAATTCAGTTTTGCTCTCAAACGCATCCAATTAACAAGTTCTCTTTTATAGGAGCTGTGTAATACCCCGCATTGTTCAGTTTTTTGATAAAGGCTGAATATATTTTTAAAAATGCTGTCAAAGGGGGCACTCGCCCAAAAATTCCGAAGCTATCATGATTAAGAATTGAGGTTGTATTCAAAATTGGAATTTTATAACTCATTTTTAAATTCAATTTTGCTCTCAAACACATTCAATTGACAGTCTTTTGTTATTTAGGAACTATATAATGTACCTTATTAGTCGATTTTTTTTTAACAAAGTCAGAATTATTTCAAAATATGTTGTCAAAATGGGCATTTGATCAGAATTTAGCTTAAGATGATTCTGATAAAACCAGTTTTTACAGAAAAAGGAAATTAAAAATTTTTCAAAAGAGGACAAATAAAGTTGTTAAACTGGGTTTATCTGTAATCAAATTCATTTTTTGTTGTTGAAATGAGCACTCTTTGAAATCTAGCTCCGCCTATAAGCCAAGCCGACAGGGATTTTTACACATCTAATAATGTAATTCCGCCGCTAATTTTCACTGATCCTTTATTACTTGCATGAGTAGTTTAATTCGTATTTTTTTCAAAAAATTCTGAGTATGCCCCTAATGGAGACCTTCCTTGTTAGTTGAGATGCCTGTTTTCTGATTCCCAGTTCAGACAGAATATTTCAGAAAATTAGGTCGCCATTTTAAAGATGGTACACACCTGCTTAGACTGCAAAACTTACATTTAAGATAACTCAGTGAACGTCAATTTGTCAGAAATTTTAATAAATGCAAAGTGTGTTCATGTGCATAAACTAAACCCAGTTTCTCAATAATCAATCAAAGTGTGTGCAGAGTGGCTGCAACTAGCAGAAACTTCGAACTTTACAAAGGGAGTTTGCGGAACTCTTTCAACCACTTTAGACGGGGTATGAAATCAGAAATTCAGTTAAAAGAAAGAATTTTTTGAATAGAAGCAATTCGCAAAATGAATATTTTATATGGTTTGTGTCAAACATACACAAAATAATATAGCCGATACTATAGACTGACGATATTATAGACCTTTTAAAAATACATTATAAAAGGCTTTTTTGCCATTTAAAAGTACAACATTACTTAACATAAACAGAAATAAATTATTCCGTGTATTAAAACATTAAGTCAGAAAAAAAGGTCAAATGCGAGTATTACTCGTGCTCAGAGGGTTCTGTACAATAAAGATATGAATTATTAACGGTATCCTTCTATAGTAAAAAAAAACTAGCCTTAAAAGGAATGACTCCTGGAATGATGCTGATGTGGAAGATTTCCGGAACTAACGAATCCGGGTTTTCCACTCCTTCCATGAGTCGAATAGACCAATCAGGAAAGGGCTCCGTCTATGCATCGCCATATGGGTTACCATAAAGAGAGGAAAGGTTACCATCGCCAACAATCGCCAAGTTTGTCGCCAACTTGGCGATATATCGCCAAATTTGGCGACCAAAATTAGTTGTCAAAAGTGACGCCAACTTGGCGATAACTGTAATATTTCGCCAAATTTTTAATTTATTTACAACACCAGTCGTTTGATACATTATTTGAGAGGTTTGCAACTGCTTATTCATATAATGGATGTATTGTGTGTTATCCCCCATTCTGCTCCCCAGGGGGGACACATTTTTATTTTCTTTACAACACCAGTCGTGTTACACAAGATTTGAAAGGTCTGCAACTGCTTATTCATATTATGGATGTCTTGTGTGTCACCCACACACTCTGCTCTCCCCAGGGGGGGGAGGGCGGTCACATTTTTAATTTCTTTACAACACCAGTTGAGTGACACATCATTTGAAAGGTCTGCAACTGCTTATTCATATTATGGATGTGTTGTGTGTCATCCCCCACTCTGCCCCCAGGGGGGCATATTTGTAATTTCTTTACAACATCAATTGTGTGACACATCATTTGAAAGGTCTGCAACTGCTTATTCATACCATGGGTTATTGGCGAGCGCAGCAAGCAGGAGTAGAGAATAATTTGGAATCGCGAAGCGATTACGCGGGGGGTTGGCGAGCATAGCGAGCAGGGGGGCGGGGCCCCCCTAGTTATGTTACAAAAAAAATCTTTGTTAAAAAATAATGAGACTTTGTAAAAAAAAATACAACGTAGGGTTGGATATAGCTGTATGTATTAGAAAAGTACGAATATCTAAATAAAATTTCAAAGATATACGAAGCCTAAATAATATCAGGCATTGTCATTCTACATTACTCTTTTTAGGTGCCTTCGTAAATATGTATATAAGTAGCACCTATAATTGTAGTTCAGTCCGCCCGTCTGTCCATCTGTCTGCCCACATACAACAATTCAAAAACTGCCCACCCTAATCGTTTGAAATTAAAAATACATAATTATTACATAATTTTGTTGAGTCATTTCAAATTTTATGAAAATCGGATGAATAGTTCAATTACGGGGACAATCATAAATATTCCGTTTACGGTCAATGAGGGAAAGGAGTTTCAAGTGTCTTTCGGTTGTGTTACACTTTTTCGAACATAATAAAATTGATATTCATCTAGGAAGTTTATACTATAATGTACATTCTGTATAAACTGTGGTGCAATTAATATTTGTTATTCATTTACAGGGCCACACAAATGTATTACATTACATAATGGAATAGGAGGAACATTGCTTGGGGCGCGCTTTAATTGAATTAAACTATTTAACATTATATAAAATTGATAGACGTTACTGAGGATTGCTACAAATTTTTTCCTGTATAATAGAAAGCAGATACTATTTACAAGTACACACAAAGGATTTCGGCTACTATCCTGTATTCGAAATATTGTATAGTTACATCAAGATCTGAATATGTTTTTTAAATTTGTTATAGTACGATCGCACCTCATTTGCTACGTTTGACGTGCAATTTCCGACTTGCTTAGTCTTATTTTATTTTTTTCCCCTTTATGAACTTAATTTTATATTGATCATACAAAAAGTGCATATTTAAACTTCATTTAGAATTGCATAACTTCATTTAGAATTTCATATAACTTTCATATTCACATTATTTCATTGTATTAAATTGAAGCTGGTGTTATACACAATTGAAATGAAAAAAAACTTCTTTAAACACCATAAAATAAGTTAACTGCGCAAGGCCTTTCGAAAGAACTTAGTCTTTCTTCGTCAGGCGCAATGTAGCGGCACGACTGAAGGGGAATGCGGGAGGGAGAGGGAGCAAGCAGAAGAAACAGCCAATAGGAAAGAAGAATCCACCCCATGCTCTCTCAAATCATCCTGTCAATCAAAAGATCGGTGTTTTTTATACTTATGTTTATCGTGCTCTCAAAATTTGTTCCGATTTTGCATCTCTTAAGAATGAACTCAATTACTTAAAATCTGTTGCTGTAAAACGTGGATTCAATCCTTCTATCATTAATACTGCTGTGAGCAAATTCAATAGACCCCCTAACAATTCCACTCTTTCTAATATTGATAAAAGTAAACCTGATAATTTTGTCGTCCTCCCTTTTTATCCTCCTTTATGTTTTAAATTAGCTAAAGTTTTAAGACGCTTCAATTTTAATGTTATCTTTAAACCAGTCAATAAATTAAAATTTCCTTCCATGAAATGTCCTGTCCCTGACCTCCAAAAATGTGGTATTTATAATGTTCCTTGTAATGGTTGTGATTTATCGTATATTGGTCAAACTAAAAGAAATCTCGAAAAACGCCTAAAAGAACACTCTCGGTATGTCATTAATCAAGAAATTTCTAAATCTTCTGTTGCTAAACATTCTTGGGATTCCGGCCATAGTTTCAATTTTCAAACTGCTAAAATTATTTTTAATGCCAATAGTTCCTCTGAATTAGACTTTCTTGAAAATTTAGCTATTTATATTAATCGTGATATTATTGTTAATGATAAATCTGATTCTAAAACCCTCTCCGTTGCCTGGAAGAATCTTTTCAGCACTGCTTCATAATTAAGTTTATTATTTTATTATTATTATTATTATTATTATTATTTATATATATTATGTATACAATTTTTCAGGTTTATTCATGTGTGTTTATAATTATAAACTATTTTTTTTTATTTTTATGTATTTTAATTTTTTTTTTATTATTACTAATTTATAGATTTTTGCGTGCATTTTCATTTTAATCTCTCCTTGTAGTTTTTTTTTTTTTTTTTTTTAATTTACCCCGCTTTTTTTCCATTTCCCTTCCCCCTTCTTCCTTTCCTCTCCTTCATTGTCTTTCTAGTTTTGTTTATGCTCTTCCGTGATTGGCTGTTGCCTTCTTCTTTCCTATTGGCTGTTCCTTCTGCTTGCTCCCTCTCCCTCCCGCATTCCCCTTCAGTCGTGCCGCTACATTGCGCCTGACGAAGAAAGACTAAGTTCTTTCGAAAGGCCTTGCGCAGTTAACTTATTTTATGGTGTTTAAAGAAGTTTTTTTCATTTCAACATTATTTCATATTCATATAACTTTCATATTCACATTTCATATTCACCGTAATAATAATATGTTGTTTTTACAATGTAACTAAAATAAAACTCTTGTTTGAATTTTAAACTTGGCATCGTGCTAAAAGCGCTTCAAAAGTATGCCACAAATGCGCAACACCGCCATGATCCATGCCACATTTTTCCAGATCGGTTTTAGCACTAAAAAGGCAGGAAACTTTAGTCATATTTTATAAAAATATTTCACATCAGAATGTTGATTTAAAATAGTCTAACTTTTTTATTTAACGTTTCTCTCCTTTGTATCCAGTAAGCTTTTTTTTATAATAAAATTTCTGTTTTGAACTAAATATATTCATAAGGTAGCAGTCAAAATGACCGTTCGCAGCCATTCTAGTTTTAATTAACTTTTAAAGCCAGAAGAGGTGTATTGAGGGATATGCAAATAAGTGTCGAATCCCATGGTATTTATCTGATTAATCCATTAACACCCAGTGGCATATCTTTAGATCACTAAACTTAGTGGTATGAAAGTATCTTCCACACCTATAAATATGAAGATAAATATATACTCTTTTTTGCAAGGCAAATTCTTTGATAGAATAACATAAAAAATACTCTTCTTTTAAAAGTTGTGGGAAATCTAAAATTTAAATTTTAACGAAGAAAATAATTTGGACGTTAACGATTTAATTCTAGTTAAATTAGTCTGTTTTTAACAGTTTGATATTTATTGCTTTAGTATTGCAAATGGGCAATGCATTACACAAATATATCATTAAAAGTGGTTATCTAGGGTACACGACATTTCGGTCCCGCCATTTCGGTCCCGCCGTTTCGGTCCCGCCGTTTCGGTCCCGCCGTTTCGGTCCCTAGACATTTCGGTCCCGAGACATTTCGGTCCCTGGACATTTCGGTCCCTGGACATTTCGGTCCCGAGACATTTCGGTCCCTGGACATTTCGGTTCCTGGACATTTCGGTCCCGAGACATTTCGGTCCCTTGCCATTTCGGTCCCTGGCCATTTCTGTCCTTAATCATTTTGGTCTCTTGCCATTTCGGCCCATTGCTATTTCTTTACCGGCCACTTTATAACTTGGTTTCTGATTGATGAAGGCCCACTAAACGCTGTAAGCTCAACATTGTTCGGGCTTTTTTTAATATTTTTATTCTCTTGCCCCCCTTCCCTCAAATTTTATACAAAGCTGAATATAATAGTCCAATAAGTTTAATCTATTGTAACTCGTGATAATAAAATCACAGCGAGTTGTAAATTTAATTAAACAATATTATATAATTTTACACTGTCTTTATTATTATTATTTAACAGAATAAATATTTTAAGTTTTACCATATATTTTTTGTATTAGGTATTTTATCTATACTATAAACTATTATTTTTATTGATTAACTTTTATTTTTATTGATTGTTTTCGCACACTTTCTTAGAATTAAATTAGTGATTTCGTAACTAGGCGTGCTATAAAAATTTTTTGTTAAAAAAATAAAAATGCTCCAACGACCTTTTTTTATGTAATAATTATTGGTTGCTTTTTTTTTTTTTTTTTTTTTTTTTTTTTTAAACAGTTTTCTTACTTTATGAAGACAATTTTTGTGAGTTAATTTTATTGAAAGTGGGCCTATTTCTTTGTAATAAAATGATTATTTTTTAATTTTATATAATAATGTAACTATTATTTTAAATAATTTTATTTTCGATTTTTAACTGACAAAACTAAGCTTTTTTAATTTATCGTTCATTTATTTATTTCCATTACCTTTTCGCTCCCACTTTCACAGAAAAAAATTGACAATTTTTATTTTAATTTTATTATTAATTGAATAAATAGTTTTAAATTTCAGTAGCTTTAAATATAAAATAAATAAACAGGTAAACGATAAGCTTCAGTTTATAACTACTACAAAACATAATGATAAATTGAATATAAAACAGATTATTTATTGAGTTTATGTAAAGTAAAATTCGAAATGCATATTAATAATTTTATCAATTTAATTATATAAAGATTCATTAAATTAAAAATACATAAATTTAATAAAATATTAATTTGATTTTCATTTTAAAATCACTAACTGTTTTGAGATTAAATTTATAGCAATTATTTATCACCATAAGTTATTATTCAAAAATTGTTATTTATTTCAAAAAAGGAAATTATTATTATTATTATTATTATTATTATTTTGAAAAATCAATTAGTAACGTAACGTAATAATTAACTAAACATAATAATGCAACACTGTAACAATGCGTAAAAATATTTCTTAACAGGTTTAGGTAACATTATTATCCAGATGCAGATTTAAATTTTTTGAAACAATGTTATAGTTTACAGTTCGCAAAAATCAATCATATATTAATTATTATATTTAAAGAGTAAGAAAAATATGATAAACTAACCAATAAATGAATAAATAACATATTTATTTTGAGAATCCTTATCATTTTTATACATCCTAATGAAGTTAATAACATTATAGTAGCTGAAATGTAAAAAATATGTTTTTTTCATTTTTGCTATAACTTCTATATAGTTCTTGTACTAGATTTTAAACAAGTAATTGATAAATAAGTCACTTAAACAATCAATAATTAAAATAAGTTTGAATCCTTATTTTGAATATAATCTTATTGAATCCTTAAATTTGAATCCTTTTGAATCCTTAGTTTGATAAAAATAATTTAATTTTTGAGAATTTTTTAATTTAACAACATAATTATTAATGCTTTCAATTTTTCTAAGATGATGTTAATCATTTAATAAAATAATGTATAACATTAAGTAAATAACAAATCAAAACCGTGTGCCGAGAATTTTTAAACACTTTTTTTATGTTGGTGTTCCTATAAAATTGGAAATGTATGCATATAAGTATCAGCTAAGTACTACGATTAACCTCTTTTAAGCAAAAATTCTGCATGTCAATCAATTGTCAATGCCCATCTGAACAAATAGTCATCTTTATACAAGATAGCTAGAAGAGCTAGGTAGTTAGCTTTATTCTACGTATCTTGATCTTTATACACTTGTCAGATGAAACCCTTATTCTTTACAATGCCCTTTATACTCTGGAGTTCAAATGCGGACGGACCTCCCACATAATCGCTGGCATTTTTTAGAAGAAATATGAATGTTTTGAAAAGAACAGCATTTCTCGGTGTTTTTTATTCCTCTTGCTGTTATATTCATTTCAAACGCTTTTAGTATCAATTAAACCAGTATAAAAAGTAGAATGGAATATTTTTTATCCTTATTATTACAGCTTATGAATGACATTGAAATATTCAAAATTTATAACATAACTAAATAAGATTGTTAGATAAGATATTTACCACCTAGAAATAATATTTTAAGTTACCTTTTTTAATTTAACTTACTTTGACAGAAGGCTTTTTTTTTATATTTTTTATGAGGGTTTTTATATTTTAATGTTAAAAATAATTATTTTATATAATAATATCAGCTTTAAATGAAATGACAAATTTCAATACGCACTACATTAATAATTTTGTAATTAGTTTCCTTAAGCTGGTTTTAGAAAATTTAACAGATGTGTTGTATAAATGTGATATATGCATAAAAGTATGGCAATATAATTTTTTTGCTGTTGCCGTTGTTTTGGAAAACATTAATAAAAACAGGGAAGCGTCAATATAATAAACATTATAGATTGTAATAATAACAATAAAAAAAGAACTGTTGTCATGAAAAAATAATTGCTAATAATTCAAAATGTAATTCATTTTTCTAAAATGTAAAAGAAAAAAAAATCTTTAGGTTACAAATCATTTTAATAATTATTTCTGCTCGTGTCATATATTTATGTAATAAAATAATTGCAATGCTAACTACCTCCACGTGTTGCAATCTGGAAATTCTTTTCTTAATTTAAAAACGGAAAAGTTTAAAAGGAAAATAAATGCTAGTAACCAAAAACAATATATAAAAAATGCCATAAACAAAAAGAGGATTCAATGATAATTTTGGCACAACCACCAGATACAGGCGTTTTTTATTTATTTCAACATTTTTGCTCCTATGCGGGAAGTGGCGGGGATGCAAAATAATGAAACTCTTATAATTCTGAAAATTGGCTTCAGAGATGAAATCCTATAATATGCTAAGTGTCAGAATATAAATTCCATATAACAATAACTCTTTCTTTTCTCCTGGCAATTTAAAAGCCTTTGTCTCCCTGGAGAGGAAACATGCATCTCAGAAGTTAAAATTTTACAACTATTATGGGGTGTGTTAATATCATAAGTTAATTGGGTTATTTTATAAATTTAGTTATCAGTTTCCAAGTTAACTTCCCCGTTTCCTCGTTCAAGAATACAAAACATTCTGGCAATTTTAAAAAATGCCATTCATCTGTGAATTTTTTTCAGAAATCGCCATCGATTTCTAAATAATTGATCAAGTTTTGGGGTACTTGTTACTTCTAATTAATCGCATTACACTAAAATATATGGACTTTCAGTGTTGAATTCAGACTCTTTTCTCCGGGAGGGACTTCTGTGGCTCCGGGGGGGATTACACTTTTTTACCACTGAAAACACAAAATTTAAAATTTTCCGGGGGGGGGGGGTAATTGATAGCTCCGGGGGGAATGACCTGCCCCTGAATTCAACACTCTAAAATGTTCCTCATAAAATTATGTCAGATATTTCCCGTGCACAAAATTTCAGCTTGCTGGAGAAAGGACCGAAAAGTCCAGGGACCGAAATGTCTCGGGACCGAAATGACCATTTACCGAAATGTCTCGGGACCGAAATGACCATTTACCGAAACGTCTCGGGACCGAAATGGCCAGGGACCGAAATGTCTTGGGACCGAAACGTCTCGGGACCGAAATGTCTTGGGACCGAAACGTCTCGGGACCGAAATGTCTCGGGACCGAAACGGCGGGACCGAAATGGCGGGACCGAAACGTCCTGCTTCCGGTTATCTAGGCTTTGAAAGCAAATGGTACATAGAGTACGCCACCCTTGTCATTATGCATGTCCAAACAATCCTTATCTTTTAGGATTAATATCTAGCTCTAATTTGAAACTTTTTTAGAATTCAGTTAAGATACAGTTGGCAAAAAAAAAGTATTTGTACACTTCATTTTTTATAAATTATAATGAAATTAAACAAAAGATTTAAGCAAAAAATACTGTAATACATTAATTTAATGCATTATAATATTATAGAAGCAAAAACAAAATTAAACGAATCGATTTTTTACATTATAATAAACAAATATATAAAAATATAATGCAAAAAAAGTATTTGTACACTATATTAATGTAATATAATTAATGAAAATTTAGTAAAATGATACAAATTGATATTTTGTGTGAATTCATTTAGCGTTTATGACTACTTCTAGATGATGTGACATAGATTCCACCAACTTTTTTGTAGTGGTCTGGTTAATGTTATTCCGTGGCACAATAAGAGCTTCTTTAAAACTGTTTTTTACTGATACACATTTTTTTTTCGGATTTTTGCATCCAATAGCATCCAGAAATTTTCTATTGGATTCAAGTCTAGAGATTTTAGAGGAGTTACAAGTCGTCTTCGAGTATTGTAGTAACCATGTGCTGGTGATCACAGCAGTATGCTTTGGTCGTTATTCTGCAGAAAATGAAAAGCTTCCTCTACGCATAATTTCTTAGCACGGTTTAATAAATTATGCCGCGACACATCAATGTATGTTAAACCTGTCCTTCCATTGTCAATAAATTTTAAATGTCCTGCTCCATTAGAAGCTATACACCCCAAAACCATAACATTCCCCCCATCATGCTTGATAGTTTGAAGTATGCGTTTTGGATCTAGAACAGTTTTATATTTACGCCAATTTTTTCGAATGCTTGGTGGTAAGAAAATTCCGAATTTTCCTTCATCAGAAAATTTTACTGTTTTCCAAAAATCCAATGATTTACTTCTGTATGCGAAAGCGAATACTATGCGTTTTCGCCTGTTTGTTTCGCTGATGCATGGATTTTTCCTTGAGGTTCTTCCTTTTAAATCTGCATTGAGAAGAATATTTGTTATTGTTTCAGGTATTACTCTGATGTGAGAAGATGTTGCAAGGTCTCCAGCAAATTTTTGAACCGAACGCATAGGATTTTTTAAAGCTTTTTTAACACTACACCCTTTTTCCCTCATTGTTAGTTTTAAATGTGTTTTTTTTTTTAAATGTGTTTTTGAGTTCAGCGTTACAAAAGGTTCCACACAATACCCCACAAAATATATATAAAAAAAAGAAAAAAAAGAAAGAAAAGAAAGAAAGAAAGAAGAAAGAAAAGAAAAGAAAATCAAGTAACTTAATTAGTTTCCTTATATTCCCCCCAAAATATACGTGTGAATGTTTAAAAATCTGTAAAATATATGGACGAATAGTTTTCTTTACTTTCCCAAATTTAAAATTTTTACGTTTCGTAGTTTACGAGTAAGATAACTGTGACAGACAAATGGACACAAGAATGATCTTATAATGGTTCCGTTTTCACTTTTTAAGTACGGAGCTCTAAAAAAATATCCCATATGATAAAAGCGATGCATCACTGTTTTATATCCAATATTTCTCAGATATGCATATCTTAATGGCGATACATCGATATTTAGTAATTATATTTCAAATAAAATGAAAGCTAGTAAGATTAATCAAATTATATATAGCTGTGTACCAAACTTCTTCTCAAAATATGGATTTTGAGATTCCGAAACGATTCTCAAAGCAAAAGTATCCTAAAAAGACGAGATATATGGGTGATTCTACGATAAGAGGTAATTTGTACGGCAAACCGTTTAAAACAGATTTTTTATTCTACATGTTGCTATTTTTTCCAATGAATCGCATCATCTTAATATACTTTATTAAATAACATCACGATTGAATGCCTAATTAAAACACATTTTTCTGAAATTTCTTACAAAATCTAAAAAAGTCTCTACCCTGGCATGTCCCCTTGCTGGTTTTAATTTAACTTTCAAACAATACATATATTTTTTCCATCAGATGCTGAACTAAAGTATGTTTAATTGGAATTTAAGTAATTATACTTATGTATTATAAAATAAAAAATAAAATAACTTTGTTAATTTCCAATAATTTCTAAAATTAACTTTTGTCCCGCTTTTTTTGTGTATCTACCCTGTCAAGTTTCGTTCCGGTGAAACAAATATGAATTCAAGGATGGTTATATTGGAAGTAGCGCTTAAGGACATCTATTGGCTTGAAGTTAACTATACTAAACGCGCAAGCCATTTAAACGTCGTCATTTTTAGTTGTTGCGACGCGACCGTGCAGTGTAGTGGTTTCGTAAGGTGATCGTGTATCTACCCTGGTAAGTCATAAAACTTATCATATTCATTTAACTCAATTGCATTTACTGCCCTAATTAAACAATACAGTAATATTTAAAGTGAAATATACAATTAACCCAAAAACTAATTCAGACAGTTAAAATAATTTTATTTATCATGAAAATGTCTCTCCCCTGCCGTGTTTCCCCTGTCAAGATAACTGCCAGGAGAGAGAGTCACTGACCAGAAAAAGTTATAAAATATGTATAAAGTGACTTGCCCTCATATGAAAAGGTAAATAAACGGGACAAAAATCATAATTTAAAGGTTTTTGATAAAACTCAAACTTTTCTTTTTGGCCGTATCCTGCACTTGAAACTTCTTATCGTAGAATCACCCATATAAATATAGTTCTTTCATAGTAATAACATTTCCGTGAAGATTTTTTCGGGTAAGTGAAGTAGCTTTGTAGGATGACAGTTTCCATTATTATACTTGTATAAAATCAATTTCACATTTTCAAAAAGAAAAAAAAAGAAAGAAAAAAAGGGAAAAGCAAGAAAGAAAGAAGCTTGTTTTGAATAGTCAACTAAATTTTTCGCTGAATGTCATATCTTTTATCTTTAAAAAAATATCAAAATTTAATGATATAATACGACAATAAATATGTATCGTTATGTTTTACGAATCATTGTTCATCAGAATTGCTTGTTTTGGGGAATTATCAAAACGTGTGGGATCATTAAGCGTTAACTATTAGTGATTTTTAAAATTTCCAAATTTAAGGCCAATTTCTTTTTTACAATACAGTATATAAGTCTATAAACTTATGTACAAACATTAAAAGACAGCAGTTATTCTGGAAAATTAATTATTGGAGCATTTAATAAGTCAATCTACACGTGAAAGTTGAGCGTGTTTCTAAGTAAAATCATTTTATCACAGGTACTAAATACGATTTATTTACACAAAACACATAATTATTTATAATAAAACATTGTAATAAATATCTTATTTTACGTTTCAGAACATAAGATCATCTTTAAGAATAAAATTACGAAAAAAAAAATCGGTTTTAAGATCGTTACGCAGTTTGGACATTTCAATTTCTTATTTGAAAAAAAGAGCATTTATTGCAAAAAAATGTTACGAAAGTGCATATAGATACTTTCAAATTAAATAAAAATGATTTTAACGATAGATAAAAGAGATTAAAGTATTACTTAACGAGTTTTGCGTGAAAATAATAGCTTTGTTTCGATCGTTACTTTTGGACATAAAAAAGATACAGAAAAAGTCTTTCTAGAAAAGTGTTTCTAACTTCGAAAAGCAATAAATTGGTAGTGTCATTTGTTAACTAGGACTTCCCTCAGAGGGATTAGTCTAAGCAATATTGCTGAGAATATAGATTTAATAATAACTTACGAAAAGTAAAAGAAAAAAAATACGATGCTACCTTTATTTGACCATATACTGCAACAAGTTCAAATGACGAAAATGACCAAATTGAACTATACAATTACAAAATATTCTATATAAATTCGTATACACGGTTAAAAAAGAGGGAAGCAAACTATGCAAAACAGCCATGCATGGTTATAAAATTGAACGTACGCAATATATTAAAATTAATGCACATGATAAAACACTAAAGTATCTTGTATCGGAATTTGAACTCTTTGAAATTACGCCAAGAAGATAAACAGACGCTCTACACCAATTTTAGTACGTAAAAATGGCACAAATCATGATGGTTGAAAAGAAAGAGAAAATTTTTTATATGGTGTGTGAACCGCTTAAGTAGTTAATACAGAATAGTTAATATATATAACAGTATAATATCTACATCGGATTTCTATTGATGCGATAAGGTTCTGAAACAGAATTTAGGCTCTCTTTAAAAGTGGTATATAAAAATCGCGAAAACGCCAACAAAGGAATGTGATGCGTCGTTTGAATATGTTCCAGATATGATCAATTGGATTTAAATAGGTAATGCATGCTGGCCACTACATATGCTGTTTTGTTTTCTTTTCAAACCCATTCTCAAAGAGTTGAGGAATATTTCGCTTTTTTATGCGTTAAATAATAGGAATTGGCAATATTTGTAGTATAAGATTCGGCACGAGATTTGAATATCTCATCTGCATAATCTTTGAGCTGTCAAAGTATCATCACAAGTGATTTAGAAATTTGAACACATTTTTTCAGCAAAACGTTCAGGCTCAATACGCCAAAATGAACTCTATTATGCAGTTTTAACTCAATAAATTACTATTTAAAAGACTTTGTAATGTCAAATGAGAAAATGATTCTATAATAAAAATCTGTTGATTGGAAAAAAATAATGCCCCCCCCCCCCCACACACACACACACACAACATTATGCTTCGGAATTCTTTTATGGTACCCTCTAAATGAATAATAAGTATTCTTTCTGTGGCATATTCTACAAAATTTATATTCTAGTGCCCTTTATAAATGCATATCGATTTCTTTATGTTTCTACAGGTGTTATAATTAAAAAGCACTGGAAATTATTTCATTCCATCGGCCATAATGTAACGGAATACTTTTAAATGATTCAACAAAATTCGGCGCCAAATATATATTAAAAATTTCAAACGATTCGGTTGGGTAGTTTTTGTGCTATTGTATGTGGACATACTGACGGATAAGTAGACAGACGGACAGATCAGTCGACGATTGTAGATGCTACGTATTTATATAATTACGAACGTACCTAAAAATAGTTAAATTTAAAAGCACATGCCAAAACTGAAAACTCATCTCAGCAATTGTTACTAAAAGACAGCATTGTAGCTGATTTCTTTTGTGTGTCCCGATAAATGGATTAAAATACTATGAATATCCTGTTCTAACGTAACCGTTGTGAAACTCGGTAATTTATATCAGATTCAATCCATCGCAATAGGGTAATGTCATTAAAATACTCTGTAAACATTTCTTCTCATAGACCATAATGTAATCAAACTCTTTAGGGTGCTCCTCTAAAGGAATTTTAATCTAACATGCATCATATACAATATAAAACATGCTTAGGGGACATTAATAATGTTTACAAATTGCATTAAAATAAGCGTATATTTACGGGTATTAGAGCGAGGACAGACGGACAAACAAACCAAATGCATAAACAGTTTTCAACTTTGTTGGAAAGTATTAAAAATTCAAACCCAAAGCTGAATATTGAAATCACATCGATTCTTTTAATGCCAAATAAATAATTTAAAATGCTCGCCAAAATGCTAGAAAAGAATATAGAACTTTTCCGCACGTGGGCTTGCGAAGAGAAAACTGCGCCAATTTGGCACTTTGGTATTTTTTTTTTCAATTTAACACCCTCCCACATAACTCTTTCTTGTAACAGGCCAAAAATGACGTTGGTAGTACAAATTTGGCACCCCATAAATTTCCGCGATCAGGTCGATTTCCCCCCTTCGCTTCCCCTCCCTTTTTGCACGGCGCTGCTTTCGCATGATTGGCGCCAAAATACCGTTATTTTGCATGGCCTGGTAACCTGGATATAATTGTTTATTTATTAATAAATTGTTTAATTTTTTTATCAAATTATATAAATAGTTTTTTTCTTTATTAATTAATTGTGCTTTTAGTTATTATTATTTTATTTTTAAAATAATACAAAATAATTGAAAAATATATTTGTAACTCATATTCAGAAATGATTTTCGCCAAATTTGCCCCAAACCCGATCCGTATATGATATACCTACTCTAAGTTCATGGTACTTTTCCAATATTACCTTTACCTTGGCGTTTTTATGAACCTTCGTCCTGTGGAGACTTCAAAAAGTGATATTTGTTGCAAGTAGATATGAACAGTTACATAAATAAACCTGATGAACTTTTATACTTATTTTTACTTATAAATATAGCACGGATGTCATATATGCACTACGTGGCGCGATTTCTTCTCCCGTAAATTGGTAGAAACTTTGTTTCGGTGAAAGTTTTTGAATATTTCTCTAATACGATTTTTTGTCATATCTATACTTTTTATTCTATTTATTATTATGTTTATTATTTATAACTGTATATTTATTGCTTCCACCATTGTTTATTTTTTAAATAAAGTGATGGAACAAGATAAACGGGTTACCATGTGAGACATGAAATCGCCATTTTGTTGCAATCGCATCAACTTGGTGCATGTATGACATCTGCGTCATGTATATGTTTTCATAAAATGTAGCCATAATAAAATGCCACAATAAAGCATCCATGTGATCAAATTCTGGAATGTAACAAAAACATTCAGCCAGTGAAAAGTGACGTACATCAAATATCTGAGACGTATGCAAATAAATCGTACTTTTTAATCAGTTTTTTAATATAATTTTTAAACTATTAGAAAAAAGTTTTGAGAGTTGGTGCATTCAGTAGGTTACCCTCATAGATACCTTCTGGTACAATCAAAATCAAAATCCGTCATGTATTTTTTCAGATTTGCTTGCCGAAAGAATTATGCTTAGTTTTTAATATCATTACGTACTATGTGTATCAGCCTTCGCTTCGCTCAAACAATTACTATTTACTCCATACACTCTGATTCGGTTCTCTACAAAAATATCCAGCCGGTGAAAAATGACGCACACCAAATTTCTGTGACGTATGCAAATATATTGTGCTTTTTTATCAGTTTTTTAATACAACTTTTAAACTGTTTGGAGCATATTTTTCGCAGGTGGTGCATTTACCAGATTACCTTCATAGGTACCTATTGGTACAAACAGAATCAAAATCCGACAAGTACTTTTTGAGATTTGCTTGACGAAAGTATTTTTTCTAGCTTTTAATATCGTTACGTACTCTGAGTATAAGACTTCGCTTAGCTCAGACAACAAAATTATAAAACAATCATCCATTTCCTTTATGCATTCGCTGGTTATCAATAGAATCTCCTGGAAACAAGTTAGTACATTGGAACAGTTAACGTTATGAATGTCCGAAATTGGCCACTTTAGTAAAAAAAATTAAAATTTTAAGATATTTATACAAAACTTTTAATATAAATTCTATCAATTGTTGTCTCTGAACAGAATTAAAAATTCAGTGAAAAAAAAAAAAAAAAAAAAAAAAAGTCAATGATGATTAAATTTATTTATTCAAAAGCTTAAAGTTATGATGTGTGTACAGTGCACACCTTTTGAGAACGTCCCTTTTGTATTGTTTTTAACTTTAAGAGTTGAAAATAATACAATTCTAACTAGTAAATCTGCAGATCAGGAGCCTCAACGTCAGCTTTGAACATCATTTTTTAAAACAAACTTTGGGTAATATTCAACTCCCTGGAAACTGTAATTTAAAATTTTCAAATTACGTAATTATTTATAAGACTAAAATAAGAATAAGAAGCTTTCAGCCATCAAAAGCGTTAAATTAAAGATTTAGTTATGTTAGGATATTCTGGAATTTTTATGATACATTATTTCTATTTTTTATTATAACATAGTAGATCTCTTCAGAGGGGCTCCGCCCCCTGAAGATTAGGATCGCGTAGTCTCATTAAATTTAAATTTGTAACTTTCTATTAATTGTGTTAATGGTTATCGTATATCTTGCATTTCTTTGTGCATTTTGATTTATAAGGATAAGTAACAGTTTGGACAAGCATTTTTCATGCCTGCCAACCACAAACATCGAAATCTGATGTATAAGGAACTTTTGTAAGTGTAAACTGAGTAATCTAAAGTTTTACAATTTTGTTTCCGGAAAAAAATTTTGATTGCTGTTCTATAACATTTATATCTAACATCTTATCTAAATACATAATAATCTGCTCGATAGAAATTAATTCATTAAAGCCATCTAAAAATAGGTATGTTTGAAAACTTAAAGCCAACAGCTGATTATTCATCATCCTGTCCATTGCCAATGAATTAAACCGCAAACGTGAATCGGTACAATGATATGGCTTTTCTGATAGCTATCCATTAGTATCAAAGTTAAAATTAAAATCATAATGTTATAAATACCATTTATATTCAACGCAAACCAATGTTTCAGATCAAATTACCAAAGATTAATTTTTTTTTTTTTTACTTTCCTCAGCTGACTCTGCTGCTTTATCTTTCGAAATATGAATTAATTAAAGAGTTTTTACAGAAATTACAAGCTGCTGCCGGTGACTTCATTTCCGTATTATTAAAGAAAGGTAAATGAATAAAATAAGCGAATCATTTAATTTTTCATAATTGAAGACATAAAAAAATTAATCAAGTCTTCATCACATTTCAACGGTGACAATACGTAATTTTATATTTATATGTCCTTGGCATACCTCAGTTATAAAAATGTGAAAATTTGAGCCAATTATTATAAACAAGCTACAAGCCTGATACTTTTAATGAATAAAATTTCACTCGTTAAAATTAACATTTTTCTGGCATGCATTTTATATATAGTATACTAGCAGGCTATGCCCGCTTCGCTGGTCCATATTTCCAAACAAACCTTGACTCAAAAAAAAAAAAAAAAAAAAAAAAAAAAATGGTGATTTAAAAATTTTATTTTAAAGCAGTATAGACCACCCTGGAATGATCTTCCGTATTGCTGAAAATCATGCCAACGCCATTGCGATATTGTACTATTGTAAGTCGGCGAAAATTTGGGCAATAAAGCACCATCTCTTTTATTTTATCATTTATAGTAGAGTTTCGTATGAACATGAGACCGTTATGACAACAGGAATCAAAATATTCTCGAGTCATCACACTATTACATTAGAGGGCATTGCAATGATTAGTGACATTGATTATCAAACTCTATAAACTTTCGGATTGTACATTATCATTTCTTAGTTCTTAAAATCCTGACATCTGAACTTCCACTATGTGTAGTTCTGGTAGCCTACATACAATGTCATTTCATGTTACATTTTTTAATAAACGTCCTCTGCTAGCAGGTCTACTGTGGTTTCCTATCTGCTTTAATCTGTTCCAGCAAGAATAATAGAGTAAAAAATGTAAAGAATTATTTACAGATAAAGAAGAGTTTTTGTTTGTTTGTATTTATGACGGCCATTTATCTACACGTGGGATATAGGTCCTAAGGAAAGGGTGCCCTCCGTGAAAGTGGCAGACGAAGAAGGGTGTTTCACTTATATATTTAGTAGAACAATGAAGCATAAAAAGTGTGTTTTAAAGCTTTATTATTTGAATAACATTAAAATTACATCAGTTTCACTACCTCTTCCTTTTATAAAACAGTTGCTAACATGTAGCCGTTAAATCAGAATAATCTTGATGACTAAATTTTGTAGAAAAATAAGTCTTTAGTTTGCATCTAATAAAATCTTTCTACCTTCTGTAATAGATTCCATTATGATTTTTAGTGTCAAACATTAGAAGTGCTAGAAACGATATTGTTACAAATGTACCAGACTTATTTCATGTTTGTCCTCAAATAAATGTGAAATTTACGATCATCCATTATTGGCATTTAATGTTATAATTTGACGATAGTTTTTTGTTCGACTACTTGATTATTCCGTCGATCAATTTCGCCAAATTATACAAATGGACATAATTTTTATTTTAAATAACCAAAGAATCAATAAATTACTAAAATGTTAATAGAAATACAAATAAACATCGAATTAAAATTGGTTGATGAAGTAACAATTACATATAACAAATTTAATGTGAAATGAATGTGACATTTACAATCATCCATTGACATTTAACCTTATACTTTAGCGATAGTTTTTTGGTCGATGGGATTATCAAGTATTACCAAATTATATAAACAAATTGTATAAACAATAATATTGCCAATAACATGTAGGTGCAGGTGTCATCTACGGATCCCGTTGGCGCGATTGCAGCAAATTGCGATTTTATGCCTCACGTGGTAATCCGGTAATAGTTGATTATTTTTGAGTAAATTATTTCATTATTTTTCTTTTCTCTTTTAAAATTATGTAAATTGTTTTGTTCCATAATTATTTATTGACTTAGTTTATTATTATTATTTCCTTTTTAAAAAAATAGAAAATAAAAATAAGTAATATAAATGTAATTGGTATTTGAAAACGCAGTGTTCTCCAAATTGGCATCATAAAAAAAAAATCACGCCAAGGTGATGCGTGTATATAAGTGGAAAAATGTTTGCAATAATATAAACAAAAAAAAACGTAAACAAATAATTAAAAAATCGCCATTTCGATAGTTTTTTAAAATAACATCAAGGTTAATTCTCCAGTCGGGCAGCAATAGTAAATTTTCTTTTCTTCGTCTGTTTCATTATAAAAAAACATAAATTTAATAACTTCTAATTAAACTAGCAAAAGCCATGCTTTGTTTGGATTCGCGAAGCATTATTTTATAAAATAGATATTTGAAAGTAACAATATTTTTTTTTATTATTATTTTTGCATCTTTATTAAACAAAAACGTTATTTTATGTTTTGGCGCATTTTAATTTTTTATTTATGATGTAAAACTGGCATAATAAGATATTTTCGAAGCAAACTTTTACAATTTTTTTTTAAATTTTCAACTAAAAGCTCTTTTAAAGATGTTTTTACAATTTCAAGTAGCCACTGGTGTTTTTTAATTGTTTGAAATATGCATGTTTCCAATCTTTGTAATTAACATCCGATAATCTTTGATAGCTATTTTAGAATAATATATTTGAAGAAAGCTTGAAGAAAGTTACTTCTTCAAAATCCTATTTTCTGGAAAAAACATTTGAAATCTGCTTTCGTTGATACTATGAATTTTTAACTGTAAAACATTTTATTTTAATTTCTTCGTTTTTATACATGTTAGCGTATGAGAATTGCTGTAATTCTCTCCGCGTGGGGAGAACTTTTTACTTTCAGCGAATGGCAACTCAATTAATGGAATTACCTTTTTTAACGAAGCGCTCTCTCACTCTCGCAGTGACGTTTTCACGAATAATTATTGTTGTGTTTGCGAACTTATTAAAGTCTTATTTTTCTATAAAATCCTTCTGATTAATGAGTCGATATTATTTAGCCACAATACGACCTTCGCAAAAATATTTATAAAGAGCTTGAACCAACAACTTCACGCAGATCTTTTAATTTTTCATTTATATAACAAATTTAAGAATTAATTTTATTTGTTTACAATTATTTTGTTGCCAGTTTACAAAAAAAAAAAAAAAAAAAAAAAAAAAAAAAAGAAAAAGAAATCCATAATACAATTCTTTTAAAATGTTTAAGTGTCATCTGTGCAAACGATTTTGCGGGATAATGAAAACATTTTATTTATTAAATTAATCATGATTCTATCTATAATTATTTACTCCATGATTTAAACTTTTTTTTCTGAAAATATACGCGTTTCATTTTTTATTTATTTGCTAAAATGCTTCCGTATTGGAAATGCATGTAAAATAAATTAATTAAAATAATAATTTTTTTAACGTTTTACTGTAAAAAAAATTATATTCTGCAAATCTACAGATCATAATTTATTTTTGTGTTTAATTTGAAGTTAAAATATTGAATAGTTTTTTTGTAAAGCGTACGACAAATTGTAATTTGAGTGGACTAGTAGAGGATTCGCTTCGCTCATCCTAACTATTGCCAAGAAGAAAGTATAACAATTGTAAAAAGAAGTGCCAAGTAAAACATAGGAATCGACGAACCTTTATTCGTAAAAGGAAAAATGATTCTTGTTGATACGTGAAATATACTTGTAGAGATTTTTAAAACATCTCTCAAGCAAATATCAATGATTTTAAATAAAATATCCTTTACAAGTGAATTTTAATTTAAAAAAAAGACCAGTAGCAAGATACCTTCAAAAGGGCGCCACTAAAACCTGCAAAGGGCGCCGCTTTGGACAGCCCTGGTTTATAAGAATGAAAATATTTATTTCCTAAACAATGACGTCCTTAGCGGAGCATAATTTTGTCATTTACTAACCATTTGCTTTTCAGTCTCTTTTTTCTTATTGAAAGTTTCGATTAAAAATCAAACATATCTGTGTGCAGACGATAAACCGTGAAATATTGGTAACATTTTTTTTTATATTCAGAATTAACATAATAAAACATGGCATATTTATTTCAATCGCAAAGGATATTAATTTTATTTTTGATATATGAGGTCAAATTCACATTGTTTTCGTATTATTTCGATTATGAAGATGTATTCATGTCTATTTTTTATTTCATTTTCCTCTTACAGAAAATCTTTCAAATCAAAATTAACTGTTTAGCATAAATTATTATTTCGAGATCTGATTTTCTTGGCAACGGTAAGAAAAAGATTGAAAAATTAGATTTTTATCTAAAAGATTAAATTTTATAGATAAATATCAATTTATTCTTTATGAAAATAATGAGCTTTTTAATCTATAAGAAAAGAATTTGAACAAATTTAATAGAACATAGCCTGTCTTTATTTCTGGCGTAAAATCCATGTGCAAATAAAGACGCAAAGACATTATTTCATTTATATTTATGTTAATTTGACTTCAAACAATTACACATACTTTCAGATTTATGATATTTCTAAGTGTAGTTCAGTTGCTATGGGTAACACAGAAACAAATATTAAAACAATTTAATACGTACATTTAAAAGAAATAAATTTATGAAAGAAAATATTTTTATTATTGGAATATATATGTAAAATCTCTCTATAAATTACACACCGAATTTAAAAACTCTAAAAAGTATATAAAAAAAGTTTCAAAATAATGTTAATAATGTATGATTCTATTTGGAAAATTTCATCACCCATAAATTATCTTTTAAGTTCCTCAATCATATGAGCTATTTCCTTTCAACAAATAAAAATAGAAATATCGCTTTAATAAAATTATCGCGCAAAATAAAATGCTCTATATTTTCCGACGTATGAACCAAATATAGTGAAAAACTTATACAGCTAAATCCAGATATTTTACCAAGATACTCATTTAATTTCAAGTTAATCGGAAGCATTTTGCGGCAATTATCGCGGAACAAACAGAAAAAAGGACAGACTGAGAGACGGAAAACAAAAAAGTTCGTGTCTCCTAAAAGTGCTATTACACGTAAAAATTGCAAGCGACAGAAATCGCCTGCGTTTTTTCGTGTTCTTAGCATTTCATTGGCTGTTCGAGAAGAGTCTTTACCATCATTTGGATTTCCAAGCATTTTATTGGCTGTTGCCGGCGACTCGCTTCGTTCCACGCGTCAAAGACGCTCCGACAAAAGTGAATCGCGCACTACCAAGCGACTCCCCTGCTTCCATAGGATAACATGGAGACGCCTGCGATTTGACGCCTGCAGAAGCGCATGTGTACTAGCACCTTAAAGGTGCTATTATACGTGCGCTGCTGCAGGCGTCAAATCGCAGGCGTCTCCATGTAATCCTATGGGGCCAAGGGAGTCGCTTGGTAGCGAGCGATTCTCTTTTGTCGGAGCGTCTTTGACGCGTGGAACGAAGCGAGTCGCCGGCAACAGCCAATCAAATGCTTGGAAATCCAAATGATGGTAAAGACTCTTCTCGAACAGCCAATGAAATGCTAAGAACACGAAAAAACGCAGGCGATTTTTGTCGCTTGGAATTTTTACGTGTAATAGCACTTTAAGTATGCCTTCACTTACGTTTCGGCAATGACTTCATTATTCATGAGTTATTGATATCCATGTTCCTTGTATTTTTAACGACTACTATAAAATACCTGTTTTATTTCAATTATGACGTCAGATTTTACCTAGTGAAATATTTGTTAAAAATATAATTTTTTTTTTATTTTCTTTTACTTCTAATTATGTCCCCATTTTTGTCAGAAAAATTCTTATTAACGAAACAAATATCTGTTTTAATATTTAACAAAGAGTACTATATCTATTTTTATTTTAATTCTGAAGTCATATTTATTCATTTTTTCTTAGTTTAATTTTCCGAATGGAAAAATCTCAATTGAAACTTATTGCCGTTGAAAAATTATTATTTCAGATTTTGATTCTTTTTGGCAACAATAATGGAAATTGGTTAAATTTTATCTAAAAAATCCCTATTGATTCTGTATGTAAAGGAATGAAACTTTGAATTATTAAGTAAAAAATTTGAATAAAATTAATAAAACATAGCCTATGTTCTTTTCTGATCTATATTGTACTTACACGCAAAGATACAAAGTCATTAACTAATTCATCAGTTTTGATGTTGACTTTATTTAAGTTTCGTACACGCTTTCAAATTATAACATTATAAGAATAAGGATGAGGATGAATGGTTGCTTAGCAACCATTAAGAGAAAATAAAGAAAATGAAATAGATACATTTGAAATAAGTAAATCTCTAAAACAAATTAGTTTATTTTATTGGAACACACTTATAAAAAATCTCCAAAATCTACAGTAATAATTTAAAAAATCTGACAAATGCGTATACAAAATTTCTAAACAATACGAATAATTTAACTGGTAAATTTCAGTATCCATTTATCATTAAATTTCATTAATCAAATGTGTCATTTTCTCTCAAGGAAAAAAAAATTGAAAATCATTCGATTTGCCGTAGAAAAGCATTAATAAGATATTCTATATTTTCCGAAGGAATGGATCAAATCTAACGAAAAACTATACAGCTTAATGCCAGTGCCTCACTAACATACCCACTTAATTTCAAGTCAATCGAATGCTTTTTTTCGTCAGATATCGCGGAACAGACATACAGACTGACAGACAGACAGAAACCAAAAATTTCGTGTCTCCAAAGTAAGCCTTCACTGTCGTTTCGGCAATTAAGGGAGTTACAATGAACGGTAATAAAAAATAATTATCTTTAATAATGTCTTCGAAACAAATGCCGCATAGTGTACGTATGGTTTTTATTTTTTTGTACCACTATTTCCAAATAATAATCTTTTTATTATCTAATCACAGAATCTTTATGATTTAAAAAAAATGAAGGATACAGTAGGAAATATTTGTATTCAAAAACAAAAAAATCGCACGTGAAACGTTAATTTCGAAGGATTAATAATAATAGTTGTTACTACCATTATTGCTAACTGTAAGAACTTATTTCCAAAACTACTTTCACATTTCCTTTTCGTGTATTAAGTAACATTTTTGATTAATAAAATTTTTCTGGCAGTTGATAATAAGAAACATCATAAAAGATCTAAAGAAGATCATTTCATTAGAAAATTGTAAAAATATAAAAGATAATATCATTGTTTAATAATTAGATATATTCGGGATTTTAAGTGATTAATTTATTATTTAGGCAAAACTAATATTGTTCAAAACATAAAAAAGGTTTAATAGACATAAAATATTTACGTAACATTCATTTATAAAAGTAGAACTGAATAATACTTGTCATAAACACGCTTCCCTGAGCTTTCATTAAAAATGGACCAACCTCGCCATGGCTGAGATCTATAAAACACCTCGCTGTTTCCAAGCATCATCACAAGCGTCTCGCTTGAGATATCACGCTCATTGAAGACTTCAGTCTATTATCTTTTGTTGTTGTACACTTCATCCTTTATTCCCATATATATATATATATACAGGGTGAACATAAAGTCCCAGCCGATTTTGCAGAAATAATTAATGCAAGGATTTTATATTACAGGTGAATGATACGCCGAGGATATGGTAACAACAGAAGAACGAATTGCGGTTGTAGCGGCACGTTTGGGTGGTCAGACATCCGAGAAGGTCAGGGAGACGTTTCGTACTAAATTTGGAAAAGAGGCTCTAACACGAGGAAATATCTGAAAAATGGTGAACAAATGGTGAATTTTTTTGCGTGGGGGTTCATCAAGAAACAGGCCTACAGGACTAAGGTTACAAATGTGATAGTCTTAAAACAAAGCATAAGCCAAGCATGCGAAACGATTACCCTGGGGATGTTGGAAAAGGTGTTTCGAGCAATAATGAACCGGTGGGAAACTTGTTTCGAACTTGATGGACATCACATTAAAAAGTACTAATATCCTGTATAATACTACTGAATTATAAAATTCATGAATAAATTATTTCTACAAAATGGGCTGGGACTTTATGTTCACCCTGTATATATATATATATATATATATATATATATATATATATATATATATATATATGTGGGAGCGATTCTTTCTCCAACAGCCAAGTATCATGTCTTGTAAGGTTCTTCATATCGCAACTCTGATAGAAAAGGTCTTTAGAAAGCAGACGATTTTCTGAAAAAACTCCATTCAGACAAAAAGCCGAAGAAAAAGAAATGAACGGAAGAGATCGTTGGATGGAATGTTTGGAGAGTTGGTGTTGACTTTAGAAGAATGTTGATTAAGATGACGCGATTAAGATGTTTTAATTAAAGTTTCCTTTTGAATGTTCGAATTGTAAATATTAATATGTAAATATCTTTTTTGTAAATATTAACGTTTAATATAAGTTTTTTAAAAGTTTAAAAACGGTGTCAGAATTTAATTTACCTCCGAGTTTATTTACTTATGTGTTCGAAAGAACTTTTATAAGAAGAATCTCCATAAATTTTGGTGTCAGAACCGAGACAAACGAACGCCCACAGAGAAGAAATATATATATACTTTAAATAATCTGGAAGCCGTTATTATTTAGAATTGTGATGGAATCCTTGCTTGAAATTATTATGAGGAAATCTTTTTTGAATATATGTTTAATGATATGAAGCTGTTGGATACTGCGACAACAATGCTGTTTAAATGTGTGAAGCTGAGCATCTGATTATGAAGTGAGTTTATTATTTCATTTTTCTTTTCAATAATGGAAAAATTAGTTGATTTAAAGGAATTAGAGTTTTCTTTGAAAACTGAAAAATCAGCTAGTATTAAGATATTGCACAAATTAATTTTTGGAGAAATCGGTGACAGAAATAATCGACGTAGAATTCGGAATTTTACTGGGTTTACGTTTGAAGTAGATTCCGATGAATATCAAACTAAATTCAAAGAAATTAAAGATAATTTTTCTGTTAACGACTTAATTACCATTTGCAATGTTTTGTGTATAAATAATTCGGGAACTTTTGATGAAATTGCTGCCAGAATAATTTCTAGTTTATGTGATTTTAATATTTTAAAAATTAATATGATAGCCGATGTAGGTACTCTTAGTGATGACGAAAGTGTTGATGAATTTAATGATGATTTACAAGATAAAACTAAAAATATTTCAACTGTTTTTGAGAATAATATGAGAAATGATTCTGGTAGTTCTAATTGTGAAAGTAATGAAAATCAGAAAATTCTAATTCCTGATTATGTTATTAAACCAAGCATTTCTATTAATGATATTGAAAGTATGATTACAATGTTTGAAGGTACTCAAATACAAAATATTAATAAATGGATTGCCGATTTTGAAGATATTGTTTCATTATTTAACGTTAGTGATTTGCACAAATTGATTTTGGCTAAACGCCGTATGACAGGCAAAGCAAAATTATTTCTTGAAAGTGAAACAAATATTAATTCGTGGTCTAAATTAAAAGCCCTACTCATATCTGAATTTGGTCAAACGTGCAATTCAGCTGAATTACACGAATTGCTGTCCAAAAGAAAAATTAGACCACATGAATCGTTAGATGAATATTTTTTAAATATGAAACAATTATGCTCAAAAGGCAATATTGAAGATTCTGCCCTTATTCAGTATGTAATAAATAGAATTAATGACCCCATTTCTAAAAAATCTTTTTTGTATGGTTGTCCCAATATTGCTGAATTTAAACAAAAATTAAAGATTTATGAAAAAATAAGATCGGAGTATGAAAATGCAAAATTTCATAAATATAAAGGAGCTAAGCCTAAAATTAAATCCGAAGTTGAAGTTAAGAACAAATTTAAGCCTGTAAAGCCAAATATGCGTTGTTTTAATTGTGGCGGGAATAATCATAAGAGTATTAACTGTGTAAATAAAGATAAAGGGCCGCTTTGTTTTGCTTGTAACGCTTATGGTCATAAATCATTTCAATGTAATAAATCTAAAGATACAAGTGTTAAAAATGCTCAGTCACAAGTAGACATTATTACATCCCAAGATTTAATTCTGAAAGAGATATAGCTTTATTCTTTGCGTTTAATCTCTTTAATAGATACTGGTAGCCAAAAGACTTTGTTAAAGAAAAGTATTTATGATAATTTGAAGAACTTTGTAGAATTAAAACCTACGAGTATCTCTTTGACCGGTCTAGGAAAAGCCTCAATTAAACCAGAAGGTTGTCTCAATTCAGAAATCGAAGTAGATGGTTCAAAATTTAAAGTTACTATTTTTGTCGTTAAGGACAGTTGCATTAATTTCGATTTAATTATTGGCACTGATGTTATTCATCAAGGTACATTAACTATTTCTGAGAATAAAGTGAAACTGTTTAAAGCTGAAGTTCAGTCTAATGACTTTTTAGTTAATATTGTAAATGTTTTGGATGAGCCTAAAATTGATTTAACTCACATTGCTGACAAAAAATTACGTTCAGAGTTATACTCTTTAATTGAAAATTATGTACCAATTAAAACTAAAACAGTAGATGTTAAAATGAAAATTAATTTAACTGACGAAATCCCAGTTTGTTCTTCTCCTCGAAGATTACCGCCATGCGAGAAAAAAATAGTCGAAAACCAAATTGAGGAGTGGCTAGCTCAGGGAATAATTCGAGAAAGTTCTTCTAATTTTTCTTCGCCGGTTGTGTTAGTCAAGAAAAAAGATAACACTATGAGACTTTGTGTTGATTACAGATGTCTTAACAAAAAGACAGTACGTGAGCATTTCCCCTTGCCAGTTATTGATGATGTAATAGACCAATTACATTCTGCCGAAGTATTTACCACCATAGATTTGAAAAACGGTTTCTTTCATGTAGATGTTGAATAAGACTCGCGGAAATACACCTCGTTTGTTACTCATGAAGGACAATATGAATTTTTGAAATGTCCATTCGGGTTGACCAATAGCCCTAGTGTTTTTCAAAAGTATATTTATAATGTATTTCGAAACCTATTAAAAGATCACATTGTTGTCATTTATATGGATGATTTAATAATACCTGCTAAAAACGAAGCTGAAGGTCTAGAAAAATTAAAACTTGTACTCGAAACTGCATCGGAATATGGATTAGAATTAAATCTTAAAAAATGCAATTTTTTGAAGCGTGAAATTGATTTCTTGGGGTATAGAATCATAAATGGTAAATTGTATCCCTCTCCACTGAAGACTAAAGCAGTAATAAATTTTCCCGAACCAAAGTGTACCAAAGATGTTCAAAGTTATTTAGGATTGACAGGATACTTTCGAAAATTTATAAGAAATTATTCGGTTATAGCTAAACCGTTAAGTGACCTGCTAAGAAAAGATTCAAAATTTAAATTCGATATAGAAGAACAAAGAGCTTTTAATGAACTCAAACGTATTTTGTCGTCAGAACCAGTACTTTTAATTTACAATCCCAAAAGTGCGACCGAAATCCATTGTGATGCCAGTATTGATGGCTATGGAGCTGTTTTAATGCAACAATCTCCAGTAGATAATCAATTTCATCCAGTTTATTTCGCAAGTAAAAAAACCACCGAAGCTGAACGGAAGTACACTAGTTACGAATTAGAAGTTTTAGCTGTAATTGAAGCCCTGAAAAAGTTTAGAGTATATGTGCTAGGTATCCCATTTAAAATTGTAACCGATTGTAATGCATTTAAAATGACTATGGATAAAAAAGAAATGAGTACAAAAATAGCTAGATGGGCAATAATGTTATCCGATTTTGATTATGTTATTGAACATAGACAGGGTAGCAGTATGAGACATGTCGATGCATTAAGTAGGTATCCTATTTGTATGGTAATCCAAGATAGCTTAACTTTAAAAATTATCCAAGCTCAAGAAACCGATGACCATATTAAAACAATAAAAGAAATCCTAAAGGTGAAATCTTATGATGATTATCTAGTTAAAAATGATGTTCTTTATAAATGTGTTAATGGTAATGATTTATTAGTTGTACCGGAAGACATGCAAATGAATATAATCAAGGCCGCTCACGAAAAAGGTCATTACGCAGTTGCAAGAACAGAGAAAAGTTTAGAAAATGATTTTTACATCCCTAAAGTTAAACAAAAAATTGAGAAATGTATAGCAAATTGTGTTCCCTGTATTTTAGTTAATAGAAAATGTGGTAAACAAGAAGGCTTACTTCACCCAATAGAAAAAGAAGAAACTCCATTACATACGTACCATGTTGATCACTTAGGTCCATTAGAAAGCACTAATAAAAATTACAAACATATCCTTTCGGTCATTGACGCATTCACAAAATTTGTTTGGTTGTATCCCACAAAATCTACCGATGCTGCCGAAGTAATTTCTAAATTAGAAATCCAAAAATCTATCTTTGGAAATCCAGTTCGAATTATATCAGATAAAGGTCCTGCATTTACCTCTAAAGCTTTTGAAGATTATTGCATCAATGAAAATATTAAACATATCCCGATTACCACTGGATTACCCAGGTCTAACGGCCAAGTTGAGCGTCTAAATTCTGTCATAATATCTGTTCTGTCTAAATTGTCTGTCGATAATCCTAAAAAATGGTATACACATGTAAGCAACGTCCAACAGATGATAAATTCGACTTTTCAGAGAAGTATAAGCACAACTCCTTTTGAATTGATGTTTGGTACTAAAATGAAACTAAAAAAATAACATTGAAATTACTAGTCTTCTGAATGCTGAAATACAATCTGATTTTACAAATAATCGCGAAGATATGAGAAAAAATGCTAAAAAACAGATTTTAAAAGTCCAAGAAGAGAACCGTAAAACTTACAACCTCAGACGAAAGAAAGCTAACAAATTTAAGATTAATGATGTGGTTGCTATAAAACGCACACAACAAGGTCCAGGTTTGAAGTTAAAACCAAAATATTTAGGTCCGTACAAAGTCATAAAAGTAAAAAATAATGACACCTACGATGTAAAGAAACTTGGATTCAACGAAGGACCCATGGTCACCAGTACATGTGCAGAGTACATGAAGCCGTGGACGGACGAAGCTTGAAAAAAAAAAGAATTTCACCGATTGTGACACTATACCAACTATGACAAACCTCTGGACTGACAACTAATAGAATTTTAACTTTATTCTCGAAAAGACGTAAGGTAAAAGAAGATGAAAAGACGTATGAAAGAAGACGAAAAGACGTAAGTTAAAGAAGGCGGAAGACGTAAGAAAGAAAAGACGAAAAGACGTAAGGTAATAGAAGATGAAAAGACGTATGAAAGAAGAAGACGAAAAGACGTAAGATAAAAGAAGATGAAAGGACGTAAGAAAGAGAAGACGAAAAGACGCGAAAAAAAATATATGAATTTTTTCAAGAAATAATCTAAGCTTTGATAAACAATTTGAATAATGACTTCTTTTTTCAATTAAGACTTTGGATGCTGCTGTGATTTTTTTTTCTTTATCTTTCCAGATGATCCAACTGCTGCTGCCTCCAAAGGGACGAGCATTCGAGGACGAAAGCCTAGTCAGGACGGCCGTTGTGAGAGCGATTCTTTCTCCAACAGCCAAGTATCATGTCTTGTAAGGTTCTTCATATCGCAACTCTGATAGAAAAGGTCTTTAGAAAGCAGACGATTTTCTGAAAAAACTCCATTCAGACGAAAAGCCGAAGAAAAAAGAAATGAACGGAAGAGATCGTTGGATGGAATGTTTGGAGAGTTGGTGTTGACTTTAGAAGAATGTTGATTAAGATGACGCGATTAAGATGTTTTAATTAAAGTTTCCTTTTGAATGTTCGAATTGTAAATATTAATATGTAAATATCTTTTTTGTAAATATTAACGTTTAATATAAGTTTTTTAAAAGTTTAAAAACGGTGTCAGAATTTAATTTACCTCCGAGTTTATTTACTTATGTGTTCGAAAGAACTTTTATAAGAAGAATCTCCATATATATATATATATATATATATATATATATATGGGAATAAAGGATAATATCTGGTATAATATATATGTTACAGGCCAAACCCGATTTTAGGCCAAACTAGATTGGCCTAGGCCAAACCAGTCTATCATAACGCCCATCGGATAAACTAGTTTTTCCTAGGCCAAACCGGTCTATCCTAACGCCCATCGGATAGACTAGTTTTTCCTAGGCCAAACCGGTTTATCCTAACTCCCATCGGATAAACTAGTTTTTCCTAGGCCAAACTATTCTATCCTAAGGCCCATAAGACAAACTTAGGCCAAACTAGTTTGGCCTAACTCTTATAGGATAAACCAGTTTAGATTGCTGTTTATTGGTCTGAACTAGTTTATCCTAGGCCGATCTAGTTTATCCTAGGCCAATTCAATTTCGCGTGATTTTATTGAATTCAATGACCGCCTCAACGCCAACATTCTTGTTTGTCCTAGGCTGATCTAATTTATCCTAGGCCAATGTAGTTTTACATGTTTTTAGCTCACGAGCGTCAAAGCCAAAGAAATAATGAGCTCAGAGGTTCTGTATGTATGTACGCATGAATTTACGTATTTACTTTCAGGGAAAATACAGGTTTTTTACCTTCAAGAAACCTTAGTTCCAAATACCGGCATTTTACCTAAACTTTTTTTAAAGGTTTTTTGCTGATTTTTTTTTACCTGGGACTAGTTACCTGGAAGTTATCATTAGAGAATCCATCGAAATAATATCCAATAAAGAAATAGTATGTAATGATCCACTTTCCTGCGATTTTCACTCAATATGGAGAAATTTTATTAATAATAGTTAAGCCTGTGCTTTTTGAAATATTTTCAATAGTTTCTATATCCCCCTTTTGCTCCGTTTCCTCACTCCCCCTTTTTCCCTCCCCCCTTCGGTGTAAAAATTAACTATTCCGTTTGAGCCTTGAGAACGCCATCAGCAATAACTGTCATTTAGAGTTTTTTTCACTGACGAAGACCACGTAAGTGACGGTTGAAAACGTTCTGAACTTTTTAAAGTACTTTAAATGTATTTTTAAGTTATTATATGTTTTATTATGCACCTTTTAAGTAATTTATGTAGAGTTAAGTGTATTTTTACGTTTATAATTATATAATAGATTTACATATGCTAAGAAGGGTACTTGTTCGAATCTTCTTTTCTTTCCGATGCGATTCCGTTTTAGAAGATTTTACTGTATACCATTTATTTATATATTTTTTTGTCTCCATTACATAGACTATGCATTAATAATATTAATGATAACTGAAACATTTATATACAACAAACAGAGTTTCATTAAAAACATAAATAACGCAGTCTACGGCACTTTTGCATAAATAAAGATTATAAACATGAAAAAATATTTTTTTGCAGAATTCCTCCGTAGGAGAGAAAATCAGTGTTTTGTTGAAATTTACTCTGGACAGGCCAGCCTCGGGTCGAAATTTTTGCTATTATTTTAGGTCGGGCCGATTTTTTTTTCTTTGATCGCGGGCAGATTTATCACGTGCAATATTAGCCAGGAAATATTTCAAAATAATGTCTGTTGATGATTATGGAAAAATTAAGAGTATAAAACAAGTATATGGTGTATAAAACAAGAAATTCAGTTACATGTGAACCATGAAAAAATTGCAAAAAGAATATATTTTTTAAACTGGTATATGCACCTGTAAGAAGACATTTTTTTGAGTTTCCTGTACAGTCGTTCTATAGGTTAAAAAAAATATCTTGTCCGAACTCTTTGAATTTTTTATCGTTTATAAATATAACGCTTTTGCAGCTTGTGTAAAAATTTCATGAAAATACATTGATATAAAATTGTAATACGAAAAGGTTTTCTTCTCGCTGTTTTTTCGTTCACCTCTTAAAAAATAGTGCTTATTGTTCGAATTTTATGAAATTTTAATCTCTTGTAAATATGTTAGTATATAGCATGAAGAATAACAACATTCGTCATGTTTTAGACAATTAAATATTCATTAAACACTAATTAATCTATTTGGATAGGTAATGTTAAGGCTATTAACGTAAAAGTATTTTTTTCTGAAAACTGAAAATAAATTCGGACCCGAAAGGGTTAAAATATTCTGCAAACTGTTTCGCCCGATAGAACATAATGTGATGGAATTCTTTTGGAAGCTCCTGTAAATGAACTATTAATGTCACATTATTCATATTCAATACCAAACACTTCTAAGAGACCCTAAATAATATTCACCATTTGCATATATTCCGAGTAGATTTATGGGAGTTAGAGCGTGGACAGACTGATAGACAAACGGGATGTATAAACACTTTTCAACTTAGTTGGAAAGTTTTAAAAAAGGAAAAGATAAATAAATTTTCAGAACATTGTTTGATTAAATTTTCATGTTAAGTGCGATATAATTTTGCTTCTAATTCATATTATGCTTTAAAATACTTGTTATCACTAGTAAACCAATAGTTGACCATTTTGAATATATCGGATATATACAAAAAAAAAAAAAAAAATTGAACGTATATCAAGATATTGGATATTTTCGAAAATATCATGTTATTTGCGAACCCTGTATTTAATATGTAAACGACTGTTATTAGTGCAAACAAATGATTACATTTTCAAAGTAAAAAAAAAAAAAAATGCCTAAAATTATTATTTGGTATAGCCACCACGCGTTGTCAAAAGTGGTGCTATACATCGTAGCATGGTGTCAAACGCGCTTTGAATGTCTGCCTAAAGAAGGGCATTCCTTATTCTTTGTATTGTATCAAAGTTCGTCCGTAGAAGTTATAATAAAAGGATAATAAGCGAGACACCGATCAACAATGTCCCTTACATGTTCAATGGGCAAATATGCAGGCCACACGGAAGAAACTGTAGAGGAGACTAGAATACATGTGAAGTGGGGTAAATGTGAACCTACAGGGTTTTTTTTTTTTTTTTTAACGCTATTTTGAGCTTTTTGTAGCTAATTTTAATTCCCGGAACTGCTTCAAAATTTATAAGGGGACTAATGAAACTAAGCGAAAAAAGATTCCAAGAAAAAAATAGTTCCAATAGCCAGTAAGAGGCTATTCCATGTGACATGTTATGCTCGGCAGTCAAATGTTGTTCAGAGAATGCAAGGTGTGGTACAAGAGAACGATGGTCACGTTGAATGTGGTCGAATTCCTCATTGGGAAAGTGAATATGATGAATAAAACATGGCATTTTATCAAAATTATTAATTTTGTCTGTTTCTGATGTTTTCTTTCCATGTACAGCGCCAAAGTTCCCCTTATCGGCAGTGATTGAAAGTATTATTTATTTATTTATTTATTTACTAGCTATTCTGCCCGGCGTTGCCCGGGTTCATCAAAAAATAGCAAGAATTGCGAAAAAACTTTAAAAATCATAATAAAAACCTCGAAAATTTTTTTAAATGCTGCTCGAATTTCGTCTAAACTTCGTTGAAAAGAGATGGGCTAGAAAATTGAAGTTGGATTATTTTTACTAATGTGGAAAAATCTTACAAATCGCAAAAAACATAAAAAATCTCATAAAAATATAAAACAAAATTCAAAAATTGTGTTTTAAAATTCGAATAACTACATTCGGCCAAAAATTGAACCTCTAAAAAATCGAAGCGGGTCGCGAAGAAACGTAAACATCGCTTCAAAAATGGCAAAATTTTCAAACATCACGGAACTCAAAATTTACTCTACTTGGATAACTGTTTTGAATCTAATTAATTTGATAATGTAAAAAGCATTGAAATACAAAAAAATGCTAAAAAATCGCAATAAAAATCTTTAATCGCACAGGAGAAAATTTATCATATTAGCGAATAAATTTAAAACCGAATTCCTTTTCCGTATCTGAAAAAAATCGCCGTGAACTCAAAGAAAAAAAAAAAAAGCATACTGCATTAAAAATTGCTGTAGATCAAAATAAGAGAGCAAAACAATTACCGTAAAGTAAAGGATAAAAGTTTGAAATCAAACTCTTATTAGTCTAGAAATATAAAATAGAATTCCTTTAAAAAATGTTAAAAAAAAAAAAAGACTGAGAAAGCCCAAAAATTGCATTGAAAATTGTAATGAAAATCGTAAAACATTAAAAAATCTCTAGGGTAAAAATTCACTGTTATAATATAAAATATTGTAATCAAGAAATTAACCATATTAACCAAAATGTTTGAAATCGAAATCGATTTCCGGATGTAAAAAAATCGCCACGGAATTTGAAGAATGGCTAAAAATTACATTGGAAATTGCATTAAAAATAGTAAATTTGGAAGTCAATGCTTAAAAAATAATATTAAGGCAGGGCGGGGAGGGGGGGGGGTTATGATCGAAATCATTCATAAATTACAAAATGCAGGCATGGAACGCCAAAATCATTTTAAGAGATAAAACATTGCATTCGAAACATAACTACATTAAACAAAATGTTTGATATCAAAATTGGTTTCTAAATGGCAGAAAATCGCCAAGGAACTTAAAAAAATGGCTAAAAATCGTATCGAAAACTACATTAAAAATCGCTGAATATTTAAAAGTCATGACTGTAAAAATTTAATATTCAGTCGAAAATATTGTAATCGGAAATCGTTCATGAATAAGGAAAAGTCAACACGGAACACCTAAAATCCCCCAAACTAACTAAAAATTACATTGAATATCGCATTAGAAATTGGCAAAATTCATAAAAGCGTGGAGAACAAATTGTGCTATTTATGCTAAAAGTTAGAAACCGAAATTCTTTTACCGATGTCAACAACTGTCACAAAACTTGAAAAATCTCTATAAAACAGATTAAAATTCAGTAAAATTCAAAAATCCGGACAAAATTTGCCATAGTAAGATAAACATTTATATTAAATTCCTGCGTACATAATTTACCATAATGGGACAAAATATTGAAATCTGAACACTTTCATTAGTTAAAAAATATCGACACAAAACTTGCTAAACATTTTATGAAAATACACAAAAAATCTGAATCATTGATGTCAAAATTTACTACATTAAACTACAAATTATTTAAAAATTTCTTTTCCAATTGTGAAAAAATCGCCGTGGACTCGAAAACATCTAAAAATTGTATTCAAAAATTCATTACAAATCGTTTCAAATTTAAAAATAGCGGGGGACAACATTTACATTAATAGAGTAAAATAGTGTAATCTGAATTTTTTTTTTTAAATACGAATGAAAAAATCGGCGCAAAGCGTGAGAAATAATGAAAACATTGCTAAAAATTGCATTAAAAATCACTAAATTTCAAAATTCGTAAATGAAGTGTAAATGTTTGAAATTAATTTCCTTTTCGAAATTTCAAAAAATAGCCGTGAGATTCAAAAAACCAATACAAAACCATTGAAAAATTCATTAAAAATCGCTAAATGTAAATACATCCCGTGAATAAAAAAATATTCTAGTCGTGTAAAACGTAGCAACCATTCTTTTTTACATGAATTACAAAAAAATCGACGCAGAACACAAAATATATCAAAAATCACATTGAAAATCGACAAAATAAAAAAAAGGTAAATGGTGAAATTTACTATATTAGGCTAAAAGTTTGAAACCAAAATAATTTTTAATTGTTACTAGGGGGGCTACGCTCACCACACTGTAAAAATTGAAGACCCAAATTGGGTTGAAAGATTTCTGGGTATAGTAATTTTCCTGAAATGGTACAGTAAGGATTTCAAAATGATAGAGTATTGTTCCCAAAATAGATAACCCAAAATGGTTCAAAACAGAGCAGATCTTTATTAACATTAAATTAATCAAAATTTCTCAGGTAGAATGTACATACTATCTAAGATATTTTAATTGTTTTAATGTCATTAAAAATCAGACTTATTTTAAACGATTTTCTGCTACAAACTGAACTTTCCAAATTGGAACAATTCTGTACCCAAAAATCTTTCAACCCAATTTGGGTATTTTGTTTTTACTGTGCAACCCCCCGCGTAATCGCTTCGCGATTCCAAGTTGTAGGCTACCCCTGCTTGTTGCGCTCGCCATTACCCAATGGTATGAATAAGCAGTTTCAGACCTTTCAAATGATGTGTCACACGACTGATTTTGTAAAAAAATTAAAAATGTGCTCCCCCTGGGGGGCAGAGGGGGGGTGACACACAAGACATCCATAATACTAATAAGCAGTTGCAGATCTTTCAAATGATGTGTCACACGACTGATGTTGTAAAAAATTTAAAAATGTGCCCCCCTGGGGGGCAGAGTGGGGGTGACACACGAGACATCCATAATATAAATAAGCAGTTGGAGGCCTCTCAAATGATGTGTCACTCAACTGGTGATGTAAGGAAATTAAAAATGTGCCCCCCTCCCTGGGGGGACAAAGTGGGGGGTTGACACACAAGACATCCATAATATGAATAAGCAGTTGCAGACCTTTCAAACGATGGGTCACACAACTGGTGTTGTAAAGAAATGAAAATGTGCCCTCCCTGGGGGGAGCAGAGTGAGGGGGTGACACAGAAGACATCCATAATATGAATAAGCAGTTGCAGACCTTTCAAATCATGTGTCACACGACTGGTGTTGTAAAGAAATTAAAAATGTGACCTTCCTGGGGGGCAGAGTGAGGGGTGACACACAAGACATCCATAATATGAATAAGCAGTTGCAGACCTCTCAAATGATGTGTCATAGGACTGGTGTTGTAAAGAAATTAAAAATTTGGCGAAATATTACAGTTATCGCCAAGTTGGCGTCCCTTTTGACGACTAATTTTGGTCGCCAAATTTGGCGATATACCGCCAAGTTGGTGACAAACTTGGCAATTGTTGGCGATGGTAACCTTTCTCTCTTCATGGTAACCCATACGGCGATACACAGACGGAGCCCTTTTCGGACTGGTCAATTCGACTCATGGAAGGAGTGGTCCGTCCGGATTCGTTATTTCCGGAAATCTTACACATCAGCATCACTCTAGGAGTCATTCCTTTTAAGGCTAGTTTTTTTTTTACTATAGAAGGAAAACACCGCTGTGGTGGAGATCGAAAAATATACACTGCTCAAAACAATTAAAGGATATTGCAGTTTTAGGTGGATTTTGTATCTAGGAAACTTTTTAGCTAATTGATACATGGTCGACAGACATATTAGGTTATATGAGAATAAATTACACATGTTTGGCAGAAAAAAATGCATTTTATTGCGCGTTTGTGTACAAAAGGAAAAAAATACAATTTGTGCATATGAGAAAAAAAGAATAAGAAAAGGTGTTTTTTTCAAAGAAAATCATTTTCAGTAGGGGGTATGGTTTCCACGGGCGGCCAGCAACGTTGAACACCTTTGAGGCATGGACTCAATGAGGCTATCAATGACGAGTTGGAGTATTCTGCCCCACTCTTCCAAAAGAGCTCTTTCCAGTTCTTGGAGAGTTTGTGGGGGTTGTTGGCGGCCAGAAACTCGTCTTCCTAGAGCGTCCCAAACATGCTCGATTGGATTCATGTCTGGAGAACACGCTGGCCATTCCATTCGAACGATTCCTTCCTCGAAAAGGAAATCCTCCACCAGGTTTGCACGATGTGGCCTGCAGTTATCGTCCATTAAAATGAAGTTATCCCCGATTGCTGCAGCGTAAGGTACTACAATAGGTCTGAGGATCTCATCCCTATATCGGCGACCAGTCAGAGCTCCATCTCGAATGATGTAGAGGTCAGTGTGCCCGTCAATGTAGATGCCACCATACACCAACACTCCTCCACCGCCAAATCTGACACTTTCGTGCACGAACGCAGGATTATTCCTACTGCCACGGTCCCTCCAGATGAAAATACGCCTATTATCCGGATGCACAGAAAAACGGGACTCGTCAGAAAACAGAATATTGCTCCATTCATTTCTCCTCCAGTTGACATGCTCGGTTGCCCACTCCCTGCTGTCGCGACGATGCCTTGATGTTCATCTAACACATACCATCGGTCGGCGAGCATACAGACCTACAGCATGTAGCCGGTTTCGGACAGTCTGAGTTGAAACGGTGGTGCCTGTAGCCGAGCGAAGGTGTTGTTGGAGAAGTGTAGCATTCATGTTTCGGTGTCTCCGAGCTGTTAACGCTAAATACCGATCTTCATTGGGCGTTGTTGCTCGTCTACGACCTTGCCCTAGTCTTGGGCCTGCACATCCACTCTCCAAAAAACTGTTCCAGATCCTGGAAATGACACTTTGTGACATTCCAATGGCTTGCACTACTTCGGCTTGAGTTTGGCCCCCTTCTAAGCTACCAACAATTCTCCAACCTTCTGAATCTGTCAAATGACTTCGCTGAGACATCATACTCATCGAAACAAAGCAATCACTGAATGCCGATCATGCTTGTCTTCATTATCTTTTATCCAGTTGAAAGTCAAATTTCATTCCCTGCCGCTGAAGCGACGTTTTTGACGTCGAACTCAAAATTTGCATACTCCACAGTTTGAAAACGAGGAAAATTTGCATTTGCGATTCTCTTCTTCCATTTTCGTCAAAAAAAATTTCGTTTATATCTTTATTTTATATGAAACTTCAAATAGCCTTTAATTGTTTTGAGCTGTGTAGTACTAAATCGCATTAAAAAGTTCATTAAAAACGCATTGAAAAATGCACTAAATATCGCTAGTTATTTTTTAAATCGCAGTAATCAGTATTTCATCAAACGGATAAAACATTCTAATCGGAAATCTGAACTATTGGATTATCCGATTGATCAAGAAACTATCTGGGTCAAACCATAAGATTAAACTACAATAATGGCGGATCGTAAATTCCATATTCACTTGACATTAAACATGTTACATATGTTTCTTGAGTCATCAAGTGGTTTTTACTTCTTATTTTTATATGTATTTGTATTAATGTTTTTCTTAATTATCTCTTCTTTCATTATTTAACATAAAAATTACATCTATTTGCATAATTTGACTTGTTTCACGATTGATATAATTTGGCGAAATTGGTCGACAGGATAATCACGTAGTAAAAGGAAATCCTTTATAGATAATAAAAAATCGACACGGAACATAAAAATTCTTGAAAAATCGCGTTAAAAATCTCTAAAATTATATTAGATTAAAAGTTTGAAATCAATTTTTACTTCCAAATATCAAAAAAATCACCATAAAACTCGAAAATTTTTTTAATTTTGCATTGAAAAGTGCATTAAAAATCACTAATATTAAATAATCACAGGGGTCAAAATTTACTCTAAATGGGGTAAAGCGTTGTAATTGAAAATATCTCATGAATGACAAAAATCCGAGTTCAAACGCAAAAAATCTCGAAAAATCGCATTAAAATTAGCTGAAATTCATAAATCTTAACAGCTAAAATTTAATACATCAGCCTGAAAGTTTTAAGCAAAATTCCTTTTACTAATGTCGAATAATAGCGGCAAAATTTACATTAAATAATTCACTAAAAATCCAAACATCGTTGCACGAAATCCAAATAAATTATATTAAAAAGAGAACAAAATTCACTATTTAGGTCGAAAGAATGAAACTGTTTTCCTTTTCGCTAATGTGGAAAAATCGCCTCGAAACCCACTAAAATTCGCATATGAATTAAATTAAAAAAACTGAAAATCGGCCTTCCAGGTGTAAAATTTCATACATAACTTCGTGCAGCGGTCTCTCCAAAGCATCGCCAGTGCTTTAAAAATTTTAACATGCGTTATAAACTACCTTAAAATGTAAAACAGATCTCCTTATTACATTTCCTAATTTTGTTCGCGTCCCTCCTTTCACGCATCCTGAAATGTGTCACACCATTCTTTGTTTACATTTTTTATCATGTATTATAAACCATTTTTAAATTTAAAATAAATCACATTGTTATATTTCCAGATATTTTCACCACCAGCTAGCGCACCCTATTCTTCAAAAACTTTATCAAAACTATACTCTGTTAAACAACCTATCAGGTGATATATTACTCGAGGGGTTAGCGGTCTTAAGCAAGAATTTAAGACATTTTATGAAATTGCTATTCGAAAATAGTGGTAACTAAATTTTTGACATTTTTTGACATTTTAGGTAAATTTCGCAAAAAAAAAAAAAAAAAAAAAAAAAAACTACTTATTGCATTTTCAACAGCTCAAGATTTTGATTGAACAATTATGAAAAAAATAGATGCTAAACGGAAAAAAATCTTGAAAAAGCGTTAAAAATTACATTGGAAATCGCATTAAAAATCGTTAAAATCTTAACAAACACAAAATTTAGGGCTAAAAGTTTGAAACGGTTTTCTTTTTATCAATCTCAAAAAAAAAAAAAAAAAAAAAAAAAAAACGCAAAACGAGAAAAAACATTAAAAATCGCATTAAAAATTCGTTAAAAATTCAAAAACCGCTGTACAAATTCCGAATAAACTTTGCTGAAAAGAGAAAAAAAATTGCTATATTGGTTTAAAAGAATGAAACCGTATTTCTTTTACTAATGGAATAAAACTGCAAAAAGAAGGCTAAAAATCGCCTAAAAAATTATCAAAAAATTGAAAATTGAGCTTCGAGGTGCAAAACTACATGTATAAAAGTACCTTCCCTCCACATTTTGTAACTTTACGTACAGACTCTTCAGAACAGCGCAGCGGCTGATACACGCACAAACTTGTCTCTTTATTATTATAAATTTTAAAAAAAGCGTTCTATTAGTTCCATTTTCCACCACCAGGTAGAGCACTATATTCTTCAAAAACTTTATCAAAACCATACTCTGTTAAATAACCTATCAGGTGATATATAATTCGAGGGAGTAGCGCTCTTAAGCAAGAATTTAAGATAGTTTATGAAATTGCTATTGGAAAATAGTGGTACCTAAATTTTTGACATTTTAAGTAGATTTCACAAAAAAATACTACTTATTGCATTCTCAACAGCTCAAGTTTTTGATAGAACAACTATGAAAAAAAAATAGATGCTAAACGCAAAAATCTTTAAAAAACGTTAATAATCGCATTGAAAATCGCATTAAAAATCGTTAAAATCTAAAAATCGTAACAAACACAAAATTTAGGGCATTAGGTTAAAAGTTTAAAACGATTTTCTTTTTATCAATCTCAAAAAATAGCCGCAAAATGAGAAAAAACACTAAAAATCGCATTAAAAATTCGTTAAAAATTCAAAAATCGCTGTACAAATTCCGAATAAACTTTGTTGAGAAGAGGGGAAAAAAATGCTATTTTGGGTTAAAAGAATGAAACCGTATTCCTTTCACTAATTTGATAAAACCGCAAAAATAACGCTAAAAATCGCCTAAAAAATTAAAAGAAAATCGAAACAAAAAATCGAAAATCGGGCTTCGAGGTGCAAAACTACATGTAAAAAAGTATCTTCCCTCCAAATTTTGTAACTCTACGTGCAGCAGTCTCTTCAGAACAGCGCTCACAGACAAACATCCTTCTCTCTTTATTATTACAGATATTTTGTCGGAATCCTTTTTCCCATTGTTTTATTAGTCCATTTATAAAATTAAATTTATATTATATAATATAAATTAGTTATCTTCTTTTATTCTTTTATTCATTATCACTATTTTTGAATGCTAATCTTTTGTCTTCTTTACTTCAAAGTGATGACGTTGTTGCCTACCACCGGATTTTTTTAATACCAATATATTTATGCAGAAATTGTTTTATACAGTCGCATAATTTCTAAAATGGAATAAAGCAAACATTTTTGTAAGAATTTACTGGTATTAAAAAAATCGGCAGGTTGCCAATCATGAGTATAGCATTAAGCCTTTTATAGATTGTTTGAGAGAGAAGCAAAATATTCTACATATCATTAATGGAAGCTCAAAAAGCATTTTTTTTATGGAATATTCTATAAATCTTTTTGCACACTAGCAACACAATAGATTATATTAAAATTATATTATAATGATATTTAAAAATATATAGAGGGTGTCGTCAAGCTTGACCGGCTGAAAATCAAAATTTTAATAATCAATGTATTTTTATCTCGCAGGTTTTATTGATAGCTTTATAGCAAGAACAGTACCCTAAAACACGACCTTTGAGTAAAAGACACTAATCAAACATTGATATTTAACAGAATTGAGATTAGTGATGGGCGATAATGAGAAGTTTTTCTCGATTTTCTGGATTGTATGAACATTTCGATAACTTTCGATTGTGTAAAATTTTTCTCGATGACTCCAGTTTGCAATTGCTTTTATACCATACAGGATTCAATTTTATCAAGAGTCTACTACAAGTGAATGAGTCGTGTTAATAAAGACACGACGGATTCACTCGCTAGTGAGCCCCTCCTTTCTTTGGTGTTTCTAACTTATACGTAATCTTGTAATATGAAATCTCGAACTGGGTCCTCGCTGTATAAGGCATCATGTACCAAACGCAGTGTGCACGCACAGCAAAATCTTGTAAACAAAAAAAAAAAAAAAAAAAAAATACGTGTGGCACTCGGGGACTGCCGCGGTAAAGCTATTGCATAGCATTTTTTATCAACTTATGCAAGTATAATTATTTATTTATTTTTTATTTATGCAGTTTTTTTGTCTTTGATATTAATTCAAATTAAACATTTTGAGCGTGATGACCGATAACAATTTTTTTCTTGTATTAAACAAATGAGAAGTTAATATCGTTTAAAATATTTTTATTATCTTACAATACATGTAGGTTAATCAGGAATTTTTATCATTGAAACTATACGTTTACGGTAGCTGAAATAAAAAATGTAAGTTTAAGACTTGATACTCTCAAAATAACTGAAAAATACCGCTTCAATGTCTGTCGAAGTCTACGGAAGGATACCGTGCCAATGTCTGCCAAACTGAAGCGACGTTAGCCAGAGTGTTAGGATTTTTCTCGTTACAGAATTTCTAGATTCTTTCGCAGCGCTCAAAGCCCGCGATAAAAGCTATGCAGTACCATAATAAATTACAAACAAAATTTGGCCGCGCTACGAAAATTAGATCGCGAGTTATAAGCATTTTTAATTTCCCGAACCTCACCGTAGGGGTCTCCTGTCACCAAAAATTAACACTGTCTCATAATAAATTACCAAACAAAATTTAGCAGCACTACGAAAATTAGATCGCGAGTTATAGCCATTTTAAATTTTTCGACCCTCACCATGGGGGATCTCCTGTCACCAAAAATTAACACTGTCTCATAATAAATTACCAAACAAAATTTGGCCGCGCTACGAAAATTGATCGCGAGTTAAAAACATTTTAAATTTTTAGACCCTCACCGTGGGGGAGGTCTTCTGTCACAAAAAATGAACACTCTCTCATAAAAAATTACCAAAAAAAAATTTGGCCGCGCTACGAAAATTAGATCGCGAGTTATAAGCATTTTAAATTGTTCCACCCTCACTGTGGGGGTTCTCCTGTCACCAAAAGTAACACTGTCTCATAATAAATTATCAAACAAAATTTCGCCGCACTACGAAAATTAGATCACGAGTTATAAGCATTTTAAAATTGCTACCCTCTCCATGGGGGATCTTCTGTCACTAATTATTAACACAGGCTGATAATAAATTACCAAACAAAATTTGGCCGCGCTACGAAAATTAGATCACGAGTTATAAGCACTTTAAATTTTTCAACCCTAATCATTGGGGATCGCCTGTCACCAAAAGTAACACTGTCTCATAATAAATTACCAAACAAAATTTGGCCGCGCTACGAAAATTTGATCGCGAGTTATAAGCATTTTAAATTTTTCGACTCTCACCATGGGGGATCTCCTGTTACCAAAAGTAACACTGTCTCATAATAAATTACCAAACAAAATTTGGCCGCGCTACGAAAATTATATCGCGAATTTTAAGCATTTAAAATTTTTCGACCTTTACCGTGGGGGGTCTCCTGTCACCAAAAGTAACACTGTCTCATAGTAAATTACCAAACAAAATTTGGCCGCACTACGAAAATTAGATCGCGAGTTATAAGCATTTTAAAATTTTCGACCCTCTCCATGGGGGATCTCCTGTCATTAAATATTAACACAGTCTCATAATAAATTACCAAACAAAATTTGGCCGCGCTACGAAAATTAGACCGCGAGTTATAAGAACTTTAAATTTTTCGACCCTAACCATGGGGGATCTCCTGTCACGAAAAGCAACACTGTCTCATAATAAATTATCAAACAAAATTTCGCCGCACTACGAAAATAAGATCGCGAGTCATAAGAATTTTAAATTTTTCGACCCTCACCATGGGGGATCTCCTGTTACCAAAAGTAACACTGTCTCATAATAAATTACCAAACAAAATTTAGCCGCACTATGAAAATTAGATCGCGACTTATAAGCATTTTAAATTTTTCGACCCTCTCTATGGGGGATCTCCTGTCACCAAAAGTAACACTGTCTGATAATAAATTACCAAACAAAATTTGGCCGCGATAGGAAAATTAGACCGCGAGTTATAAGCATTTTAACTTTTTCGACCCTCACCGTGGGGGTCTCCTGTCACCAAAAGTAACACTGTCTCATAATAAATTACCAAACAAAATTTGGCCGCGCTACGAGAATTGATCGCGAGTTATAAACATTTTAAATTTTTCTACCCTCACCGTGGGGGGGAGGTCTCCTGTCACCAAAAATTAACACTCTCTCATAATAAATTACCAAACAAAATTTGGCCGCGCTACGAAAATTAGATCGCCAGTTATAAGCATTTTAAATTTTTCCACCCTCACCGTGGGGGGTCTCTTTTCACCAAAAATTAACACTGTCTCATAATAAATTACCAAACAAAATTTGGCAGCACTACGAAAATTAGATCGCGAGTTATAGCCATTTTAAATTTTTCGACCCTCACCATGGGAGATCTCCTGTCACCATAAATTAACACTGTCTCATAATAAATTACCAAACAAAATTTGGCCGCGCTACGAAAATTGATCGCGAGTTAAAAACATTTTAAATTTTTAGACCCTTACCGTGGGGGAGGTCTTCTGTCACAAAAAATGAACACTCTCTCATAAAAAATTACCAAAAAAAAATTGGCCGCGCTACGAAAATTAGATCACGAGTTATAAGCACTTTAAATTTTTCAACCCTAATCATTGGGGATCGCCTGTCACCAAAAAAAACACTGTCTCATAATAAATTACCAAACAAAATTTGGCCGCGCTACGAAAATTGATCGCGAGTTATAAGCATTTTAAATTTTTCGACTCTCACCATGGGGGATCTCCTGTTACCAAAAGTAACACTGTCTCATAATAAATTACCAAACAAAATTTGGCCGCGCTACGAAAATTAGATCGCGAATTTTAAGCATTTAAAATTTTTCGACCTTTACCGTGGGGGGTCTCCTGTCACCAAAAGTAACACTGTCTCATAGTAAATTACCAAACAAAATTTGGCCGCACTACGAAAATTAGATCGCGAGTTATAAGCATTTTAAAATTTTCGACCCTCTCCATGGGGGATCTCCTGTCATTAAATATTAACACAGTCTCATAATAAATTACCAAACAAAATTTGGCCGCGCTACGAAAATTAGATCGCGAGTTATAAGCATTTTAAATTTTTCGACCCTCACCGTGGGGAGTCTCCTGTCACAAAAAATGAACACTCTCTCATAAAAAATTACCAAAAAAAAATTTGGCCGCGCTACGAAAATTAGATCGCGAGTTATAAGCATTTTAAATTTTTCCACCCTCACTGTGGGGGTTCTCCTGTCACCAAAAGTAACGCTGTCTCATAATAAATTATCAAACAAAATTTCGCCGCACTACGAAAATTAGATCGCGAGTCATAAGAATTTTAAATTTTTCGACCCTCACCATGGGGGATCTCCTGTTACCAAAAGTAACACTGTCTCATAATATATTACCAAACAAAATTTGGCCGCGATACGAAAATTAGACCGCGAGTTATAAGCATTTTAACTTTTTCGACCCTCACCGTGGGGGTCTCCTGTCACCAAAAGTAACACTGTCTCATAATAAATTACCAAACAAAATTTGGCCGCGCTACGAAAATTGATCGCGAGTTATAAACATTTTAAATTTTTCGACCCTCACCTTGGGGGGGGGGTCTCCTGTCACCAAAAATTAACACTCTCTCATAATAAATTACCAAACAAAATTTGGCCGCGCTACGAAAATTAGATCGCCAGTTATAAGCATTTTAAAATTTTCGACCCTCACCATGGGGGGAAGTCTCCTTTCACCAAAAATTAACACTGTCTCAAAATAAATTACCAAACAAAATTTGGCCGCGATACGAAAATTAGATCGCGAGTTATAAGCATTTTAAATTTTTCCACCCTCACCGTGGGGGGTCTCCTTTCACCAAAAATTAACACTGTCTCATAATAAATTACCAAACAAAATTTGGCCGCTCTACGAAAATTAGACCTCGAGTTATAAGCATTTAAATTTTTCGATCCTCACCATTGGGCGGATCTCCACTCACCAAAAGCTACATTATCCTACCTTGTTTTATAAGTTTACGATTCTTTTCTATACACATTCTATCAGGAATTTTTATTATTGAAAGTATAGATTTATAGTAACTGAAATAAGATATAGGGCCATTCCATGAAAAAAGGTAAATTGATAGTCATTTTAAAAAGTTTGTGTAAATAAATATGTTCGGTATTTTCTGAATGATAACATATCAAATTTTATGTTTTGAGTAAGAATTTAAAGTTTGTCTTTTGTGGATTGGCAACACAACAGTTTAAAGATGGCGTGCATGTGCAAGCAAGTATGTTGAGTTTTATAATGCATTTTGAGTGAGTTTTTTTAAGAAAGAAAATCCAATGAAACTTTTGAAACCAACATTTTAGGTAAGTCTAATATTCATTCTTTTTATTTCATTAAACTTAAAAATCTAGGATAATTTCAAATAATTATTACAGCACACACAAAAAGCTTTGTTTCTGTGTCCCACACGTGACACAAAAGATGAATTTTTTAAATTAGGAGAAAAAAGGAACTAATTTATTTTGTTTAATTGGCATTTCTAAAGCAGTTTAGTGTAGTACACTTATCCTATGCTAGTTAAAAATTTGGGCCACATTTTTATTTGAAGAAAAATATAAAAACAAAATTGTCCTGCACGTGACACCTTATGAGCAAGACGATTATTTTTGTTTTCTGAATGCTAAATAGAGATCTATTATAGCATAGGTTTAACAGTTTAATGATTATTTTGTCCTAAGAATATATTCTATGTAACTTAAACGAAATTAAGATTTTTTTTTTTTTAATTTTTTATGATAGTTCTATTTTTTCTTTTTTTTATGTGATGCTAATATTTTTTATTTCTATTTTTTTATAAATTTATTTTAATAAAATTTGAACACTTTGATGGTTATTTTTATTATAAGAACATATTGTTTTCTAGTAAGAATTGATCTACTTAATTTATAGGGGTTTTTTCTATATAATAAGAAGAGTCATGTATTTAAGAACTTGTTATTATTCTGCAGAAAATAAATAATAAAACTGCTTATTTATATTCTGTTTTTCTAAGTTAAAATAGAATTTTAAAGTTCAATGTTTCTATGAAATTAAGTAAATTTAGACAAAAGCATTTATAATTGATAAACTTTGTTATTTATTTAGCAGAAATGGAAAGATCTAAGTCTACTAGTGCTAGAAGAATGAAAAAGATAAGGGAGAAAATGGTGCTATGGATCCTCTAGGAGCAATTATATTAAACATCTCTTTAGAAACAGCAACTTCTTTTAAGATGGGTGAATGGGAAGTTGTAAAATATGATGGCATTAATTATCCTGGTGAAATTGTTACAAGCACCAATCATGATAGTATTGAAGTGTCTGCCATAATAAAGAGTGGTAAATTCTACAAGTGGCCACAGTATCCAGATAAAATTCTATATTCATTTAAAGATGTGGTAAAGAAAATATCAACTTCCACTGTAACAAAAAATAGAGGTTGTTTCAAATTTATGGAAAACTTATGAGTTTCTGTTTATACATTTACTTTATTTTATGTTTAAAAATGTCAATTTGAACATTTATGTTGTACAAAAAAAAAAAAAGTTAAAAGAAATATTTTTGTATTGTAAAATGTATAATATGTATTTTCTTTTTTGTATTCCTTTATTTTCTGATTTTTGAAAAGGTTACTTGAATGATATTTACAAATGTCCCACACGTGACAACCGTGTCCCGCACGTGACACTATACGTTATATTTTTTTTAGCAGTTTAAAAATTTATTTTTCAAAAAATGATGTTTATTTCATGAACATTAGACCTTTAGCTTCTAATATATATTTTTTCTTTTGAAATTGCAAAACTAGTAGAGCAGAAATGTTAGCTGGATCATAGAGCAAATTACAAGTGGTTGACTTCAGATGTCCGGCACGTGACGCATGCAAATTAATTAATAACTAAATCATAAAACCATTTAGGAAAAATCTGTCCCTGTCTGAGATATTGTTATACCAAATATAAGCTTACAAAAATGTGTTTATACCTGTTTCTGAAAAATTTTAAGCCCTATAACACAATTTTGGTGGAGTTATGGTGTCTGATTGTCCCACACGTGACAGTGGAATGGCCCTATATAAGTTTGAGACTTGATATCCTCTAAATATCTGAAAAATACCGCGTCAATGTGTGCCGAAGTCTACCGAAGGATACCATGCCGAAGTCTACCGAAGGATACCATGCCGAAGTCTGCCGAAGTGAAACGACGGTAGCCGAGTGTTAGGTTTTTTTCGTTACGGATGTGTTAGGATATTTCTCGTTACGGAATTTTTGGATTCGGTCGCCGCGCTCAAAGCCCGCGATAAAAGCTATGCAATAGCTTAAAAAAATCTCGAATTGAACGAACAACCGAACGTAATCTCGAACTGAACGTTAATTTTGAAAACTGCCCACCCCCAAGGTAACGAAGTGGGGGGGGAGGGGAATATATAAAATTGAGGTGCATAAGATCAATAAGTGGTCACATGCCAAACAAACACTTCCTGCTTTTCTGAATTCCATGTAGGGTAGATGTGCCAGTAATGGACCACCTTAAGGAATTTCTCTAAAAAATAATTTTTTATTAATAGTTATAATTATTGTATTCCAGTTTTTTCATATTATATTAATCTTTCAACAATATTCAACTAAACCCATAGTTACATTTCCCAATAGAAATAAAAATTTAATTTTAAATAATAGAAATATGTTTAAACACCCAAAAGCCCAGTAATGGACCACCTATGTTCCAGTAATGGACCGCCTGTGTTCCAGTAATGGGCCACCCTACAAAAAATTACAGATAATTGTTTTTAGATGCGTTCGTAATTATGTAAATACGTGACATCTACTGTTGTCGTTCAGTCCTTCCGTCTGTCTGTCTGTCCATCTGTCTGTCCGCATATAACAACGCAAAAACTATCCAACCGAATCGTTTGTAATTTGAAATACAATGAATTTTTATTATACAATTTTGTCAAGTCCTTTCAAATTTTATGAAAATAGGATGAATAGATCAATTACAGGGAAAATCAAAAGGATTCCGTTACATTACGGTTAGTGGGAAAAAAAGTTTAAAATGCATTTTAATCGTTTGAAATTTAAAACATATAATTATTACATAATTTTGTCGAGTCATTTCAGATCTTATGACAATCAGATGTCTACATCAATTACAGGGACTATCAAAAGTATTCCGTTGCATTTCAGTCAATGGGGAAAAAAGTTGTAAATGCATTTTAATGGTGTTACACTCATTCGAACATAATAAAATTGACATGAAACTATGACGTATATATATACTAAAATATAAGTTCTGTACAATCTGAGATACAAAGAATATTTATTATTAAATTACAGGGCCACACAAAAGTATTCCACTACATAATGCTATACAGGGAAACATTGTTTGGGACATGTTTTAATTATATTAAACTGTGCCACATTTTATGAATATGATATACGTTACTGAGGTGTAATGAAAATTACTTCCTGTATGTTTATAGGAACACAAAGAGTTCAACCACTGTACTGTATCCGAAGTATTGTCTACTATATCAGGAAGATCTGTATATTTTTAAAACTTCGTTATCGTACGAACGCACCTCATTTGCTACGCTTCACCTGTAATTTCCAACTTGTTTCAATTGTATTTTGCTCCAGAACTTATTGAAAGCATACTAATAAAATAAAATATTAAAACTTAAGTTTGAAATTCATTACATTAAAGGATTTATAATGAAAAAACATGAAACAAAATATTTAAATTTAAGTTATGGATTTATTATAATCAAGGATTTATAATGTGGATATAAAACAAAATATTAATGATATTATTAACTGTTTATTATTAACTAGCATTAAAGGATTTATATTGTAAAGATATAAAACAAAATATTTAAATTTAAAGGATTTATAAGATAAAGACAATGTTTTACTGAAATCAAGTTTAGATAAAATAAGGCATTAAAAAAAAGTCTCCAATCCTCATTCATATCATTATCTAAATGATGTGCTGTGCAACTATGGAATATAAATAACAGATCTTCAATTTTATAATCCCTTTCCGATAGCCCAATCTATTCAATATGGAATTTTAGAATGCATTTAAAATGATAAATGTTCTTGCACTATCCAACCATTTAAGATAATCTTATAGCCCATCAATTTGGCACAGATTGATTCCACAATTCCCTTCAGAGATGCTTATATGGATATATTATCACAAATGGAACAATCTCATTATTTGCTGAAAAACACCCCATAACAGTGATTTGTTCTTTTTCGTTATTTGGTACTACATAATGCACATCTTTAACTGATTTTGGTCCCAAAATTTTCCTTGTTTTAAGTGCACAAAAGAAACCTTGTTTTAACCTTATTGAAAATTCTCTCTGTATGCTTTAGAATTCGGAAGAAAATATTAATAATATCTTCTTCTAAATATGATTTTACATTTCTGAACCAACTTAAAACAACCTCTCTTGTAATGGCACATCTAGATTTTGTCAAATGTTCTGCTTTTTTTTTTTTTTTTTTTTTTTTTTTTTTTTTTTTTGTATCAATTTTGAATGACTTTTTAAAAAAAACTATTTATAAAGAAATTGTCTCTATTAAATTCTAATAGGTAAAATTTAAGTATTAAATTTTATTATTTAGCTTTTCAGTTAAATCAAAAATATTTATCTCTACTGAAATTACACTTTTTGTATTGGTCACTTGGGTGGTCCATTACTGGAAAACCACGAAATAAACAATCCAGTAATGGACCACCCTTCCTAAAATCTTAAAAATAAATAAAATTTTGTAAATGGCCATTGGTATATTAAATTCAATGTTTTATATTGCTAACCAAACAAAAACATTCAATTTTTACGGAAAAATAAAAAAGATATAAACTAAGTAAGTAAAGTCAGCTCTTAGCATGTTCATTAAGATTTTCAGTAAAAAACAGAAAAACAGTGAAACTTTATTTTCTGCTTCCTAATTGTTTTGACGAAAAGTGTAAAAAATTAATCCAGCTTATAAAGCATGCAGGTGGAGTTCGGAAAAAATAATAAAAGCTTAACTATTATTTATTATTTTTTTATAAACCAAAAAGTGCGAGGTGGCCCATTACTGGAAGATGGTCCATTACTGGCACATCTACCCTATACACTATATTGCCATTGATTATGGGACACTTGCGATTATAGACATTTTACTAAATATCTAGAAAAATACATGAGGAATCATCTCGAAACTCTTAGTGTATAAATATAATAGTATACGTCATACATCTCCGTGAAGATTTTTTACCAAAACGCCATAGGGGACCGTCAACAAATTAAAAAAGAATGAATATCTTTTGAATAACCCTGTCAAAACTAATGTAGCAAAAGCGCTCAAACTCTAGATTATGATTGAATGCCTTATTCTAATACACTGTGTTCATTTTTATGCAAATAGCATGCACACTCGCAGAGTAATTAAGGTTTTTATAAAAATGGTCCCAAATTTTTCCAAGTTTTTTCATTATAATTTTCAGAGTTCTTAATATAAAATAATATTTTTTTCAGAAAATATGACAAACAACATTGCACACAGTACCCTGTAATCAGAATTAAAAAATAATAAATATTGTATGAAAAATGAGTAGATTTACTATATAATTTTTTACTGCGCATGCGTCAAAGATATCAAAATTTCATTTGCATATTATGTTAGCTAAATGTATAGGGCAACTTTTGTAAAAGTCTCAAAATCATAGCTTGAAAATTCTGAAAGTAATCGTCTATAGAAAAGGGACAAAATCCGTTGTTTCCAAAATGAAGCAAAAAAATGAGGGATTTTATCCAAATGCAGTAGTACATCCCATATTGTGTATTCTATATTGACACTAATCAATGAATATATGGATACCACCCCTCTTGTTTTTGCTTCATTTTGAGAATAACGGATTTTCGACTTATTCAATTGACGATTATTGTCAGAATTTTCAAGTTATGATTTTGTGACTTTCACAAAAGTTGCTCTATACATTTAGCTAACATAATATGCAAATGAAATTTTGATATCGTTGACGCATGCGCAGTAAAAAATTATTTAGTAAACCAACTCATTTTTTATACAATTTTCATTATTTTTTAATTCTGATTACAGGGTACTGTGTGCAATGTTGTTTGTCATATTTTCTGAAAAAAAATAGTATTTTATATTAAGAACTCTGAAAATTATAAGGAAAAAACTTGGAAAAATTTGGGATCATTTTTATAAAAACCTTAATTACTCTGCGAGTATGCATGCTATTTGCATAAAAATGAACAAGGCATATTACAATAAGGCATTCAATCATAATCTAGAGTTTGAGCGCTTTTGCTACATTAGTTTTGACAGGGTTATTCAAAAGATATTCATTCTTTTTTAATTTGTTGACGGTCCCCTTTGGAGTTTCGGGAAAAAATCTTCACGGAGATGTATGACTTATACTATTATATTTATACACTAAGAGTTTCGAGATGATTCCTCATGTATTTTTCTAGATATTTAGTAAAATGTCTAAAATCGCAAGTGTCCCATAATCAATGGCAATATAGTGTATTATAAATATTATTTATTGCAAAATCTGTAAAAAAAAAAAAAAAAAAAAAAAAAAAAAAAAAAAAAAAAAACATTTTGGAACTGCCGACAGAAGTAAAAACATGAACAATTACGTGTGTATTTTTTTAATCGTCAGGAAATATTTTATTGTGCAGGAAATACAAGGACCAAGTAACCGCGATGAATTAACGCCTACACGCGAGAGGAGGCCAGAGTCCCAGCAGTGGTGAACAATATTTATATGATACAGATGTCATACACGCACCACATTGGCACGATGTTTTCCAGATGCCGATTTAGCGAAAACTTCGAAGAAGTTTGAGAAATTTAAATTTCAACACATTATGGGTCCGTAACATGATCCAGAATGACAGGAGAAACTTTTTTATGCTAAATTGGTAATGTATGAAGCATAAGCTTTCAATAAACATATTGCATCAAAAAATGAAAAATGCCCCCCCTGGCACCCTCCCCCTCCAAAAAAACCCGGTGCTATGGGGAAAACCGTAAAACTGCAAAAATAGCGGCGACGAAAAGTTAGCTATGCTATAATTTTTCTCGCTGCTGTAGCTCCCATACAAGCAAAGTTATAGCCTTTTAAAAATTGAAATGAAGTGAAGAAATGAGCAAAATTATGTTGGTGAATAACCAACATAATGGTTATGGGCGGGGCTATTGACCCCCCTACACACACAAATGGTGGGGGGGGATCAATAGCCCCGCTTGTGTCATATAGCTTAAACTTTTAAGTTAAAAATGGTAGAGAAAAAAATGAGCAATATTTTAAAGTGTATGTTGGGGGGGGTCAAGCCCCTCACCTTTGGAAGAGGTCCCCAAAGAGGGAACTTTAAAACAATGTGCCTAGGTTACAGTAACAATGTGGCTAGTTCAATGGGTTTTTTTCCATCTCAAAAAAATTTCCAATACGCCTAAGGACGTTTTCAATTAAAAAATTCGATCTAAAATGATAAAAACACAAAAAGCTTCGAAAAATGCCAACCCTCCCCCCTCCCGCAGTAGGAACCAAATTCGGAAGGGGGGGGGGGTAAGAAAGCATCATAATATGAAAGAGTAATTCGAGATCTTCAAGATGATATACAATATGACGGCTTTAAAAAGTGAAAATTGTCCCCCTCCCCTGACCCCCGTCAGTCCAACCCTTTCGCCCCCAATTTCCTGCAGCAGACATTTTAATTTTTTTACATTTGATAAATAATATTTAACGAATGATTCGATGAAAAAAAAAACTTAAATTGATAGGTATTGTAGATATCGCTACAGTTTTAAAAATATGTTCATCCCCTCTCCAGCCCCCGCTTTGAATTTTTTTTTTTTAATAAATAATATTTATTGGGGGGTACGTGATAGCATGGTAAGACTAAAATACCAGAAACATTGAAAATTAGGTCTTCATCTCACAAGTTATTGTCGTATTCTCATGCTTCTTTCTGTACTTCATTTTTCGATAAAACTTTCATTTCACAAAGCTTCATCGACAAAACGCTCCTCGATAAAGCTCGTCATCTCTATTCTCAGCGAGAACGAAAATCATCTTTATCGAAAAAGGCATTCATCAGCAAACCACAAGATTCTCGGAGTGCCGCTTTTATCAAGATTAAATTTCATCTGGAAGTTACAAGTCCTTCGATACCTCTATTTCAATCGAGGTTAATTTTCATCGTGATGAAATGATTTTCTCGTTATGCCTGACTTTATCGGGATGAAAATTGTTGAAATGAGAGGCATATACGAAAGCTCTTTTAATCATTCTTTCATATTATGAATCTTTCTACTTTTGGAGATGAATTTTAAGGGGCGGGAGGAGGGGAAGGGTAGGGGAGGGGAGGGGAGGGGAGGGGGGGCGATGAGGGGGCGAATTTTTTAAATCTTAGCTATTTTGACAATAAATGTTATTTTTGGTTTGGATATTTTTATGGAACTCTCCGGTAAATATTTTTTATTAAATATAAAGATTTTAAAGTGGGGGCTGCATCATTTTTAGGTGTAGTCTAGGAAAAATAAGTGAACCCACGGGTGACATGTACATTTCAAACCTTTTTTTTTTTTTTTTAAACCCGTCATGTTATACGTACATTATCGGAATGTTTTGGCACCTCCCTTTCATTTTCCGAATCTTTCTCCTCCTGGAGTTGAGTTTCAGGAGGAAGGGGGGGGGGGCGGAGAAACTGATAAGAGGGTGAAATTTTTAAACCGTTGCTATTTCGACAATAAATATCATTTTAGATGTGGAGGTTTCTTTTATGGAACTCTTCGGTAAATATAACTTATTAAATATAAAGATTTTAAATTGGGGGGGGGGGGGGGGGTACGTCATTTCTAGGTGTGTTCTGGGAAAAATGAGTGAACCCACAGGTGACATGTAAATTTCAACCTCTTTTTTGGACCCGTCATGTTATATATATATCATCGGAACTCTTTCATTTTACGAATATTTCACCTCCTGGAGTTGAATTTCAGGAGGGGGAGGGGAAGCGATAAGAAGGTGTTTTTTTTTTTTAATTTTAGCTATTTCGACAATGAATATCATTTTAGATATGGTTTTCATAAGAGCGCTCCGGTAAATATTATTTCATAAATGCAAAAGTTTAAAATGAGGACTGCGTGATTTCCTGGTGCATTCTGGGAAGAAAAAGTAACATTACGGCTACGGGTGAGGAGTAAATTTCAAACTTTTTTTGGAACCGTTATGTGATATGCCATAGGAAAGGTTTCGGAATACTCTTTCATATTATGGACCTTTCTCTTCCTGCAGTTTAATTTCGGGACGGGGGGGGGGGAGCGACGGGGACTGAATTTTCTAATCGTAGTTATTTCGAGAATAACTATCATTTTAAAAGTGGTTTCTTGACAGAACCTTCGAATAAAAAATACTAATTATAAACATTTTAAAGTGGGGGATGCGTGATTTCCGGGTATATTCTGTTAAGAAAAATTAAACCTGCGGGTGAGGAGTAAATTCCAAACTTTTTTGGACCCTTCATGTGATTGATTATTGGAATGTTTTCCGAATCACTCTTTCACATTATGAACGTTTCTCCTCCTGGGGTTGAATTTCCGCAGAGGGGAGGGAAGCGATGAGGGGTGAATTTTTTAAATCGTAGCTATTTTGAGAATAAATTTCATTTTAAATGTGATTTTCTGATGGAGCCCTTTGGTAAAAATATTTTATTAAATATAAACATTTAAAAGCGAGGCTGCGTGATTTCCGGATGCATTCAGGCAAGAAAAAAAATAGTGGAATAGTGAAGAGTAAATATGAACCTTTTTATGGACCCGTCATATGATATATCAAAGGAAGTTTTCAAACCACTCTTTCATATTATGAATCTTTCTTCTCTTTTCCTCAATTTGGCCTCCTTACAGAAGCGCTTTTCAAACTTTTTTGAAATCATTTCGTTTTTGTGAATTCAGATCTGATTTTTTTATAGAGACTTCCAATATATAATTTATAATGTATGAAAAATTCACAAACTGTGAGGACAGGCTGTATTCCGGGTGTTGCAATAGTTGGAATTCTAAGGATAGTGTTTTTATATCTTTTGTTGACTCCTCTTTCGTGATATATCATTAGAAAGCTCTGTAATTACCATTTTATTTTACATACCTCCCACTATCATTCCGCCGCACTTTGCTCCCGCGGGAAACTCTTTAATAAATTTAACCGACACCCAACATGCGAAGTATTGTTGGAAAGGCTAATGACCATTTACTCATATTATGCATTTTTATTGCTCCTGCACTACTTTTCCCCCCGAATGGTCCGTTTAATGAATTTCAATAGAGAGTCTTCTAATAATGGGAGAATTGTAGATCGTGTCTCAATTGATGTACAAATATCAATAAAAGATTTTGATCACTTTTAATATCCTTTTAGTTCATGTTCTTTCACTAGGAGTGCTTTTGATAATTTTTTCTTTGGCCATTTTACTACTCGCGACTTTACAACTTTTTGAAACCAAGGAACGCCGTTACATGACTTTTCTACTATTGCGGCTGCATTATAACATCCTTTTGGTTTGTTGTTGTTTTTTAAATTCATTTGTTTTCAGTTTCCATATATTTATTAAATTATGCTTTTTAAACATATAGTAACAAAGATTTTAATAATCGATTGTAAAAACATCTCGATTGTAGATTCTCGAAATTAATCGATGACTTTATCGAATGCGCTTTTTTACGATTACGATTTTTATCGAATAGGAAATTTTCGAGAATCGCCCATCACTAATTGAGATGACTGGCACTTGAATCTTTTTAAGCATTTGTCGTCTATTTTTGTTGCAAGAAAGCTTCGTTATAACATAAAATTCCCGAAAAGATAACATATTTCATAGTTATCTCACGAAAGTATGTTATGCATATATTTAAAAAAATATCATAATAAAGAGCACAAAAACTTTTTATTAAAAAAAACCTTTTCTTTTAAATATTTCTCAATATCATTCTATAATAGCCTAGAGACACATTAAAACAATGCGGAAACAGTTTAGCAATTAGACGATTTCGTTTTGTTTCACCTTCTAATATCTTTTAACCCACAACTTAAGACGTGAATTATTAAAAATACATGAACTGTTTCCACTGTCAGTGGAGCATGCTATTTTTTTTCTTTTTAAAACTTAAATGTTTTTTGAGATAGAAACTTATCCATACTTTTATATATATCACATAAATCGAAAATTGATTACATTTTTTATTACTAAGATTACATTTTATAATTGTGTTTTGCTCTAGTACTTTTATACTCTTGTTACTTAAAAAACATTTTTAAAAGAAAATATTGTCTTAATTTGTAAAGAAAAAAATTACAGAACCTTTTCATTAGTAAAGATTTCTATTAAATCCATTTGATTACTATTTTGATAACTGTTGAATGTAGAATGAACAACGATCAGTTGTTTTAAGAGTGTGTATTTTTCTTCTCAAATTTATGTACAACTAATAAATAAAGTTTTACTAAATATGTTAGATGCTTTAAAAATGTCTTTCAGGGTACCCTTTAATTCGGAGAATTAAAAAATTATTTACATTGTGAAATTTCTCTTGAGTCAGTCGGGCTCTGAATAACATCAAAATAAAAGGATCTTTATTATTACATACAACTAGCTTCCTTTTTTTTATATCGTGTTGTAATTTTTGAAAAAGAATTGAATTGTACACTGGCGGAAAAAAACTAGTCGTTGGGGGCCACCTTAATACTTACCCATCATGGATATGTATATGAAAATAAAACATATGAAAACTATTTATACAATGCATTGTAGTTCATAAACAAAATTTAAATATTGTTAATATACATAGTAATGCTATATTAAAGAACTGCTGATGTACCAATTTCGACAAATTATATAAAACGCCAAACTACTCAAGTAGTACCGAACTGCGTAAAAGAAACATCCTTATAACTCCAAAAATAATAATTCTATTAACTAACAATTAATTGCGTCGGATTAAGCGTCTCATTTCCAATTAAAATATACCTCTGAATTGAAATTTGAATGAAATGCAGGGTCATGAAAAATCGAAGAATGTGGAAAACAGGATTACAAATATCTCGACAACTAATAATCCGATCGACTTCGTTCTATATGCAAAATGTGTGTTATTTTATTGCCTTTTACGTCCATTCCTTAGAACAAAAAAATTCGAAAATTTTTATATACCTTTCATCAGAACGAATTTTTCGAGAGTCCGAAAAAAATAGTTCCGGATAATCGAGGTTGCTGATATTAAATAGGGTTCGTCCCATTCTTACATAGTAACTACATACAAAATTTCAAATCTCTATCTCAATTTGTTCGGGAGATAGAGCGTTTACAGACAGACAGACAAACAGACAGACGGACGGCAAAATTTTTTTTTCTAAAAATATGTTTTTCGGAATCTCCACTATCTAAAACGTGTAAATCCGTCAAAAAAAATTTTTCGATTTTCAAAACGATTGCAAGACTTACCCTATACTACGTATGATGGGTAAGTAAAAAATCCCAACACCAATAAAGACTTGTGTTAGCTAAACGAAATTTTGTAGGCGTGTTTATACATCTGAAAGACGACATTGATTTAAATTTCATGCTTTGCTCATAAGTGTGGCGCTAGTAGCGCCACTCACAACTTTAAAACCAGGTTTGCTTTAAATGCGTGCTGTAAAGTTCGAGAGCATTATTTATCTACAAAATTTGACGGATTGAGTTGAGATTAATCAAGAATGCCTTTAAGAATATGAAGAAGCCATTATCACCAGCTCCCCGATTTGGAAAGAGGTCGTAAAGTAGGGCTACGAGAAAGTGGATTTTCTTTCCGCGATTTTCCAGAAAGACTTGGACGGAATGTATCCACTGTGCATGATTGTTGGGAGCAGGGGTCAAGGGATGGTATTGCCTCAAGAATACCAGTCTCCGAGTGACCACGTGGTACTACTGAGAGGGAAGACCGTCGTATTCAGCGTACGGCTGTGGTGCATCGTACTGCGTCTGCGACAGAAATTCGAGCTGCAATTGGTATCACAGTGACACAACGAACTGTTAGAAATCGATTACTTCAAGGACAGCTCCAAGCAAGGCGCCCTACTGCATGCATTCCACTGACTCCAAGTCATTGCCGTTTGCGACGTCAATGGTGTCAAGCCAAAGCTCATTGGAGGATGGAGTGGATATTTGTTGTGTTTTCTGATAAAAGTAGATTCTGGCTTGGTGCCAATAATGGCCCTGTGCTGGTCAGAAGGAGGCCGGGGGAACACCTGCAACAAAACTGTCTGCGGCCTAAACACACTGGACCTACAATCTGGATTCATGGTCTGGGGAGCAATTTCCTATGACAGCAGAAGCGCTCTCGTGGGTCTCCCAAACACACTGACGCAAATGTGTACGTCAGTCTGGTAATTCAACCTGTAGTGCTGCCATTCAAAAAAAGCTTTCAAGAGGAGATTTTCAACAGGATAACGCTCGCCCTCATGCCGCTGTTGTAACGAAACGTGCTCTACAGAATGTCGATATGTTACCTTGGCTAGCGAGATCACCAGATCTGTCTCCCATTGATCACGTATGGAATATCATTGGATGAGAACTTCAGTATCATCCCCAGCCAGCACTGACCATCACAGTATTGACAGAGCAAGTACAACAAGCATGGAACTCCATACCACAAAGTGACATTCGGAACCTGTATGATACAATGCATGCACGTGTGCAGGCTTGCATTCAGAGCTGCTAGAGCGTTCCAACTTAATGCTGAATTCTGTCGTAAATTAACAAGCTGCGCCAGCTGGTGGCAGGAGTGCAAATGAAGGCGCGGGTTTGACGTCATATATGCGCAGATGCTTATTATCTCATCTCTTGCTCATATTTTCTGAATTTTCATTCAATCATGACAGATTAATAAAATCTACGAGATTTATTGCAAAATATTTTTGTTACAGCTTGTTTTGATAAAATCATGTACATTTAAAAAAAATAGTCACAACATCATTTTAATTTCGGGAGAAAAAGTATTAATTAGTACTCATAAGTACCATATAATGCATTTGTTGCATTATATGACACTTATGAGTACAAATTAATACTTTTTATCCCAAAATTCAAATGATATTGTAGCTATTTTTAGGTGCGTCCGTAATTATGTAAATACGTAGTACCTATTGTTGTCGCTCAGTCCGTCCGACTGTCCGTCAGTCTGTCCGTCTGTCCGTCCGCATATAACAACGTAAAAACTACCCAACCGAATCATTTGAAATTTAAAATACATAATTATACCATAATTTTGTCGAGTCATTTCAAATTTTATGAAAATCGGATGGATAGATCAATTACAGGGACAATCAAAAGGATTCCGTTACATTGCGATCAATGGGGAAAAAAGTTTCAAATGCATTTTAACCGTTTGAAATTTAAAACATATAATTATTGCGTAATTTTGTCGAGTCATTTCAAATGTTATGAAAATCGGATGCATAGGTCAATTACAGGGACAATCAAAAGGATTCCGTTACATTACGGTCAATGGGGAAAAAAATTTCAAATGCATTTTAATCGTTTGAAATTTAAAACATATAATTATTACGTAATTTTATCGAATCATTTCAAATGATAAGAAAGTCGGATGCATAGATCATTTACAGGGACAATCAAAGGTATACCATTACATTACGGTCAATGGGAAAAAAGTCTCAAATGCATTTTTATGATGTTACACTCATTCGAACATAATAGAATCGGCATGAATCTATGAAATATATACTAAAATATGCATTCTGTCCAATCTGTGATGCAAAGAATTTTTATTATTAAGTTACAGGGTCACACAAAAGTATTCCACTACATAATGCTACACGGGGAAACATTGTTTGGGCATGTTTATATTATATTCAACTATTACACATTTTATGAATAAGATATATGTTGCTGTAGTGTAATAAAAATTACTTTCTCCATATTTACAGAAACACAAAGATTTCGACTACTATACTGTATCCGAAGTATGCTCTACTGTGTCAGCAAGATCTGAATATTTTTAAAACTTCGTTTTCGTACGAACGCACCTCATTTGCTACGTTCACGTGCAATTTCCAACTTGTTTTAAATGTACATGATTTTATCGAAACAAGCTGTAACAAAAATATTTTACAATAAATCTCGTAGATTTTATTAATCTGTCATGATTGAGAGAATACCTTGAAATTTATGATTGAATTTTTAATATGAATTCTCGAAATAGCTTTGTCTGCTAAAAAAAAAAGTGATAGAAATAGTCTAATCAACGATTTTAGGAAAATTATTGTTTAGAACTGTAAAATTTTTAAACAAATAAATTAAGAATATTTCTTTGTTTAACAAAACAACATTTAACACATACATTTAAAATTAAAGTTATTCCGAATATACGTGTAATGAAATAGGTTTTTAAATTAAAAGAATGAAATATTTGCAAGTTAAATAATAAAAGTCGATACGATCAAGAAAACATTGGATTTTTATCGTCTGCAATTCGTAAATGAAAAATGGTGCTAAAGTTGAATATTTTATTTAGTATTAAATTCTATACATTTCTAAACAGTGATAAATATTATATTATCATAGGAAGTAGTACGGTGTGTACAATTTTGTATAACCTAGTTCATCAAGAATTTAGTAAAATGTGACACTACTTCAAAATTCTGTACTTACATATTAAGTACTTACAAAATTTAATGAGTCATCTTTCATTACATTTTAATCAGCGATATTTGTATCGCATAGCTAAATGATATTTCATCTTAGTATGTTTTATGTTAATATTTAGTCGTACTATACTTATTTATTCTAACTTTTATTTACAATATGTTAAACCTAAAACTTATTCTACGCAATGCTTTAAAGTAACATTTTATAGAAACAAAAAAGTTTTGTTGCCATTCACACAAAAGAAACTGCAATCTACTTAATAATCCTCTAGTTATGCACCCCTGCCACTAGATGGGATTTTCCTTGACCCCGCCTTTAATCTTGCGGACACCTCTTCTATAGAAGTTGGAACGCTTGAAATACATGCAGTTTTCCTTGTATTCAAAATTTTGGACGTTATAGCAAATATTAATGTAACAGCATTTCACATTTGAAATGCATTTTATTGACTTTAAATTAACCTGTGATCTCGAAAATCTAATCAATTAAGCATAGTAACTAGACAAATGCACTGTCCAAATTTTCATTACTCTACAATAAGTTTTTCTTGGTGTTGGGATTTTTTTTCCATTAGTGTATATGTTATGTATATGTTATATAGGCTATATTATGTGTATGTTAGGCTTAAAGATCGAAATGATTATTAAAGGGGGGAAAATAACAATGAGGCATTTTAGCTAAATCGAAAAAGTCACAAAACGAAATTCGTATTTTTCGAAGTTAAATTCGATTTAACTAAATTCGTCGTTTTTTTTTCTTTTTTTTTCTTTTTTTTTTTTTAAGTTTTTTTTTTTTTTTTTTTTTTTTTTTTTGGGCACATTTAAAAAGGCTAGAAAGTAAAATTCGTTAAGTAACACTTTAAAAAACAATCAAAATATACTATAGCTCGCTTTAAAAAGCCAGAACATAAAATTCGTGTTGTTCCACTTAGAATATTGAGCATTACATAATGGTAATAACGAAGCACCTCAACGCATTGTGGGGTGGTAGCTGATGCATTCATGATGCAATTTGCAAGTTGGGGTCAATCCATTTCAAATCATCAACTCCACAGCTTATAATGTAAAGGATTTTTTCTTTTTTTCATTTTTTGCATATAAACCAACTACAAATGCCACACAGTTCATTTTATATATTAAGCCTCAATAACATATAAAAATTTCATGTCAACTGAAAGTTATTTATGAAAGTTAGAGCACAATCAAACGTACGGAACACAAATCGATTCATAAACATATTTAATTTTATTGAAAAGTGTTAAAAAGGAAGAAGAAGAAAACCAAACTTTCAAATTAAAGCTGAGCACTAAACGGATTCCTTTTTTTACTTTCTTCTATCTTCAATAGAAGAAAGTATTGTAATCGAAATTTTTTCGACTTCCGGTTTTCGACGGATTTACACATTTTAGGGGTCAGAGATTCCAAAAAACATGTTTTTACAAAATGTCTGTCTGTCCGTGTGTCTGTGTGTCTGTCTGTCTGTATGTCGCCATTATACCATCAAAAAGTGTATGAAGTTATGCATAGAATTGAACCAAATTTTTGTGAGTATTTTTGGCTGTGGCAAGCAGGTCCTCCTTCAGTTTTGAAATATTCCGCCGGAAGGGGGCGCTGCAATCGCGATTTTTGTGCCATTTTCAATATTGTACCGACGAAAAGTATATGAAGTTATGCATCGAATTGAACCAAATTTTTTGTGTATCTTTATGACTATGGCTAGTTGGTCCTCCCTGAATTTGAAAAAAATCCGTCTGAAGGGGGCGCTGCAATCGCGATTTTTGTGCCATTTTCAATAATGCACCGACCAAAAGTACATGAAGTTATGCATCGAATTGAAAGAAATTTTTTGTGTAAGTGTATGGCTATGGCTAGTTGGATCGCCATGAATCTGAAAAAAATCCGCCGGAAGGGGGCGCTGCAATACTGAATTTTATGCCATTTTCAATGTTGCACCACATAAAAGTGTATGAAGTTAGTTCTAAAACTGAACTAAACATTTTGTATATGATTATTTTTTGGTAAGGCAAGTAGGTCCTCCCTGAATTTGAAAAAAAATATCTGCCTATCATTTTATTGTCCATCGGCTCATGCAGAGACGGAAATTTGTTTTTACTCCGATTAATTGATTGAAGCAGAAATTTAAAATGAAAATCAAAGTTGGTAGGGTATTGAATTAAATGTATTAAAGCATTAAAATGAGTAACTTTTTTTTAAATATTAAAATGCATGTATGAGATAGAAGAAAGTTTTGGGATTGGCACATCCAACTAGTTTCTTTTACATTTACTTTGTTTGTTGAAAATCTAAATTGATTATCAAGCAGTATAGCTTTGATAACTTTTTAAACATTTTGAACTATTTTTGAGATAACTAAACAATTAAGTCAATTTTTAGGCGAAAAAAATTCTCAGCGTTAATGTATGCGCACGATGGAGCATAAAATCCCTAATATATCTTTCATATAATATCTCATTCACAAATCTCTTGTTATTGCAATTCATTCTAGTTTTAAACTATAAACAATAAAGAAAAGTCATGCGTTACGGATAAATTATGAAACATTTTCCAACACTTACAGAATTCTTAACAAAATTCCCTTAGAATTTTGAGAAAATTCTATTTGAGAAGTCTATTTGAGAAAATACAAAAAATAAATTTTTATACGGCTCTCATGGGATAAAATTTCTAATTAGGAATTTTTTTCTTACCAATTCCTAAATTAAAAAAAAAAATCTCGCTATTTACAAATCTTATAGAGATATTAAAATCCAAAATTCTCAAAAGTTCGTGACTTACACCACTTAACTGTGCCTATAAGCGGCGAGTTCTTGACACAATTTCATAAATTGTACTTTAATAAAAATCGATTTAATATATTGCTGCACATTTTCACAGCAATAGCAGCGTATAGATTATAGCTTAAAATATGCTGGTGGTCTGTACTAGAGATCTGCGCAGGTCCAAATAGCTAAGTCCGGTCCCGAACCGATCCATAGGGGAAAAGTTTGCCCCGGCCTCGAAAAAAGTTTTTTAAATCTACATAGTTTGTTACTTCAACATGATTAAAGATTGTTTTGCATGGAGGAGTTCTGAGCAAAATTATTTATTATAGCTTTTCGTTTTTCATATTTATCATTTTCATTATTAAAGAAGCGCCAAAGGCTGTGAGATATTTATTTTTTCAATGAATCTCTATTTATATTTAAATTTTTCACTTATCTTTTAATATCGTTAATCCATATCTCATGTGTTGAAGACTTTGAAAAATGCTATACAACAAGAGCTTTTAAGACGGAATCACATAAGAAAGAAAAAATACATTATTAGACAATTTTTCTTCTTAGGATCTGTAAAAGTGGTATGTTTTTCTCTCAGGTATTATTATATTCATTTTGCATGGATGAACACACTTTCCGTTTAAGACATAATTCCGTCATAGGCAGGCTTTTTAATTCATTTTATTGTTTTTTTTTTTTTTTTTTTTTTTTTTTTTTTGCAAAATAAAGGCAAATTTAACGAGTTTTTCGTAAAATTTTTTGAATGAGCCAAATTTTACTTTTATTATTCACAGATTAGACACAGACAATGATTTTAATACGGATTCTGTCGAGACCAGAACTGAAAATTTTGTTCCTTGTAGACCTAGGAAGAAGGAAGCAGTCCCGGTATGTTATGACTAAAAATACGTTAGGCCCGGCCTCGCCGAATCTACAGAAAAAAGTAATGTCCGAGTCCTGGCTCGCCGTTGGCCAGATTACAGACTTATTTTTAACAGCCTCGCTGGGACAATAAAAAGCCTGAAGTTGTGAGAACTAAAATTATGAAAAAGCTCCTAATCTGCATACCCGAAAAAGCATTAATTTAAATAACTGACGGACATTTAAACAATACTAAACGAAGGAGGAAATGGTAAAAGTTAAACTGAAGCGAAAGTTTAAGCTAGAGTAGGAATTACTTTTCACTTGCAATTTTTTAAAAAGCATTTAAACAATTTATTAGAAGCCAAATTTCGTTAAAAATTTTAAATAAAGTTTTCTACATTTTGCCCTCCCCCCCCATTTCTCGTCTTTAAATTAATAAATCTCAACAATCGTTAAAGAAAGAAAGTACAAACTTAGAACATGTCTTTGATGATTATTTTACTTTAATTTTGTTTCGGCAAATTTGAAAAAAACAATATTTACTTTTGAAAATGTGATTTTTTTATACATGTTACATAATTTTTTCAAAAAATATATATGTTACAGGCCAAACCCAATTTTAGGCCAAACCGGTCTATCCTAACGCCCATCGGATAAATTAGTTTTCCTAGGCCAAACCGGTTTATCCTAACGCCCATCGGATAAACTAGTTTTTTCTAGGCCAAACTAGTCTATCCTAAGGCCCGTAGGACAAACTAGATTTTCCTAGGCCAAACTAGTTTGGCCTAACTCTTACAGGACAAACTAGATTGCTATTTATTGGTCTGAACTAGTTTATCCTAGGCTGATCTAGTTTATCCTAGGCTAATTCAATTTGGCGGGATTTTATTGAATTCAATGACCGCTTCAACGCCAACATTCTTGTTTGTCCTAGACTGATCTAGTTTATCCTAGGCCAATGTAGTTTTACGTGTTTTTAGCTCACGGGCGTGAAAGCCAGAGAAATAATGGGCTCACAGGTTCTGTATATGCATGTACGCATGTATGTATGTGCGTACGTATGTACGTAACGCGGTAACCCTTGATAGAGATATCCGATTTGCTTCAAATTTTGAATGTAGGTTCATTCTGATAAGGTACTTTTCAGATCAATTTTGGGAATTCATTGGATAAGAATAAAGGGAGGTGAACGGGAGGCTAATCCTCCGCCGTTAATTTAGAGAAATGGATTTATCATGCAGAACTATCAGTTTTTATTTAAAATTTTAAATATAGGATCATTGTGACAAGACGCCTCCGTGAATAGTTGTGGATGTTTATTGTTTAAGTCTAAAAGAAAGGGCAATGTAGGTGACACAACATAATTTAGATAAATGGTTTTTGAAGCAGAATTGGCGAATTTGCTTCAAATTTTGGATATAGGTTCTTTCTGACAAGGCGATTTCCTGAATAGTTTTGGGGGTTTAATGGTTAAGTATGAAGGGAAAAATGAAGGATGACCCTCTTACTTAGGAGAAGTTAGTTTATTCTAAGGACATTTAGGTAAACAAGTTTGGCGTAGGGAAAATTAGTTTATCCAATTGGCGTTAGGATAAAACAGTTTGGCCTAGGCTAATTTAATTTGGCTCGAAATCGGTTTTGGCCGGTAAAAAACATGTCTTTAACAAGAATAAGTATAAATGTGTGTAAAGAGTCATTGCTTATAACATAAATACAGAAATTTAACATGTCCACCGTAGAGACATGATGCATAGGACATGGTGTTTGCTTATTTTTTTTTTCTTTTTTTTTTTTTTTCTGCTGACTCGTGCCAATTGAGATCAGACTTACATTTATACATTTATTATTATTATTATTATTATTATTATTATTATTATTATTATTATTATTATTATTATTATTATTATTATTATTATTATTATTATTATTATTGCATATTCGAGCCAGATCGGAGCTGAACATAATTTGGAATCGAAAAGAGTTTTCCATTTTTGAGAAATTAATTACCTGTCGACATATAGGCAATTCTTGTCACGGCGTCAAGTTTTTGTTTTAAGTCGTAAGCGGAAATTCAATTCAAAACGTTGCTTTAATATTATTTTCTCAAAAGTATATCACTTTTATGAAAAAATGGTTAACGCCATTCGATTTCGTATTTTATGAGTGAGAATGCCTGATAATCTTATGCATTTCCGAAAATGAATTAGTTTCCCATTTTCCATTTCCGCCAATTATACTTAACAATTGAAATCCCGAAACTAATCACATATACGCTTTATAAAATTAAACAATTATCCAAAATTTGAAGCAAATCAGATAATTCTGCTCAAAAAATCATTCATCTGATTTAAGAAGGGTAATCCCCCATTCCTCCCTTTATACTTAATCATTAAACCCTCAAAACAATTCAGGGATTCGCCTTATAAAGAAAAAAACTATTTTCAAAATTTACGGCAAATCGGATAAATCTGCATAAAAACCCATTTATCTAATTTAATGAAGGCAATAAAACGTCCACTACCCCATTATAGTTAACCAAAACAAAAAACCCAAATAAGTTAAAGAAGCGCCTGATCAAATGAATTCATGTCCAAAATTTTAAGCAAATTGGATAATTCTGTATTATAACCAATTTTTTTAATTTAAGGTAGGAAATAAATTGTAAGTTCCCCCCTTATATTTAACCGAAGAACCACCAAAATTAATCAGTGAAGCGCTTCATCAGGATGAACAAATGCAAGATTTGCTGAAGATCGGTTAATTCTGCATGAAAAACCCATTTGCCAAAATTAGACGGGATCCCCCGGTTCTTCCCGTTGTTCTTATTCAATTAACCATCAAAACTAATTAGAGAAGCGCTTTACCAGAATGAATTTATTTTTAAAATTTGAAGCAAATCAGTAAATTTTACGTGAAAAAAGCATTTGTATAAATTATGGGGCGTTACCCCTATCCCCTCCCTTTATACTTAAAGAATGAACACCCACAACTAATCATGGAGGCGCATCGAGAGAATGCTCCTATATCTAAAATTTGAATAAAATGTGCTAATAATGCATGGAAATCCATTTTTTTGAATGAAGGGAAGGGACGAATCAGCCTCTCGCCCCCCCCCCCCTTATTCTTCTCCAATGACCTCCCAAAATTAATCAGAAATGCTCCTCATAAGAATAAACCTATATTGAAAGTTTGATGCAAATCGATTATTTCCCTTAAGAATTATTGCTTTACATACTTACGTGCATACATAGATACAGAACCTATGGGCACATTAGTTCTCAGGCTTTGGTAGCCTGATGGGATAAAAATACATCAAATTACATTATTTCCATCAAGAGTTATCGCGTTACGCACATACGTAAATACATGCGTAGGGGAAGGTGGTGTACCTCGGAGGTAATTTCAAACTTTGATTTTTTACAAAAAAACTGTTTGGAAAATATCTGTAAAACATTTTTTTTCAAAAATTTAAGGATCTTAGCTGTTACATATTTTTTTCTGAAATGTCCAAATATATTTCTTCACTACTTTTTTATTTTTTAAAAAATAGCTTACAATACAGCCAAGGTACACCACCGGTGGTGTACCTTGGAGGTAGGTATAGTGTACCTCGGAGGTATTTGCTTTTAACAGATTAAGTACTACACAGCATGAAAGAAAGCTGATTTATTATTTGTTTAAGTAATATGATTTAATATAAGACAACTTTAGGGTAATATAAGTCTAATTAGTTTAAATTTACAATTTTAAGAACACAAATTGTTCATATAACTGAAATAATAAAGTTTGAACAGTTTAGCCATAAAATAAAGTTTAATCAAATACAAATAACCACTGTTTAACACTCCCTCTTTATATCTAACATCTTTAGTTCCATTCCAAATTCAGGTGATGTAAATTTATATCCAGTTTTACTTCTAGGCATTTTAGAACCTTTTACTTCTCTGAAAATAATTGCAAGAAATTATAAACAGTAAAAAATATTATCTATAAAATATTAATAATATATAAATAATTATTTATAATAATATTTTAATATATATATATATATATAAATAATTATTTATATATTTATTAAAATATTTATTAATTGTTTAATACTAGGCTTAGGTAACTTTGATTTTGAATTTTTACTTAGGCCTCATCAATTTAATAGCCTAACATTTAAACTTAGGCCCATTTGCCCAGCCCAGTACTTTGGTTATTAAAGTAAAGAAATACTTTCTAACAAATTTTACTCTTAATTATTGATAAATTTAGCAGGTGTGTACCTTGGGGGTACCTCCAAGGTACACAACATTAGCTACCTCCAAGGTACACTACAAGCAAGTGTTTTACAAAAATGGTTTCCACATCTTCATATTTTAGATTTAGCCATTTTCAAGCATACATAAATGTAGCTTAAAACATGCCTTTCAACTTGTGATAATCAGTTTAAAACAAAAGTTGATGCTTACAGTTATGGAAGAAAAAGAATATGTCCTTGAAAAGTAACTTTTTGGTACTGAAAATAAACTTTGTTTTTTATAGCAGCAACAAGTGTGTTGATTAATAGTAGAAGAACTTCCCATGAGTCTCTAGTAACAAATACATGCAAATAATATTTTAGTTTAAATTTATCACTCAAGGTGGCTGCACAATCAATGTGCCTCCAAGGTACACATCCCTCCAAGGTACACCACCTTCCCCTACATACATACAGAACCTGTGAGCTCATTATTTCTCTGGATTTGACGCCCGTGAGCTAAAAACATGTAAAACTACATTGGCCTTGGATAAACTAGATCAGCCTAGGACAAACAAGAATGTTGGCGTTGAGGCGGTCATTAAATTCAATAAAATCACGCGAAATCGAGTTGGCCTAGGATAAACTAGATCGGCCTAGGATAAACTAGTTCAGACCAATAAACAGCAGTCTAAACTAGTTTATCCTACGAGAGTTAGGCCAAACTAGTTTGGCCTAGGAAAATCTAGTTTGTCCTAAACGCCTTAGGATAGACTAGTTTGGCCTAGGAAAAACTAGTTTATCCGATGGGCGTTAGGATAAACCGGTTTCGCCCAGGAAAATCTAGTTTATCAGATGGGCGTTAGGATAGACCAGTTTGGCCTAGGAAAAAATAATTTATCCGATGGGCGTTAGGATAGACCGGTTTGGCCTAGACCCTAGGTCTTTAGTTTGGCCCAAAATCGGGTTTGGCCTGTAACATATATATATTTAAATGATTATGAAAAAATAATCTGAAACAGAACTAAAATTAAATTTTCCTCTTTAATTAAATGAAAAAAAATGAAAATCGATCGATACTGTTTGAGTTATAACGATTTTAAATAATTCCACTTAAAACAATACTAATTACATTTGAAATTTGCATAACTTTTATGAAAAATTTTTTTTTCGGGGGGGGGGGGGGTGATACTGTTTGAAAATTATAAGGCTGACCATAGAAAAAAATCTCCCTCAATAGATAATTTTTTTACCTGTTTCCTAAAACAGTTATAATGACGTTGTTTCTTGAATTGCGCACATTTCAACTTGTGTCTAATCCCTTAAAACCCGATAAATTATTTAACCTAGGGTTGCACAACCTTTTCAAGAGAAGGGCCACTTACAAAAAAGTCTGGGCAGTCGAGGACCACATCAATAACATGGAGATAATTCGAAATTCAAAGATGATCTGTAGCCTATTATCGGATAAAAAATATGTTTTCAGAGGGAAGTGGGAAAATACCCCTTTAAGTTTCGCTTAACCAGTCAAAATATCCACTTCAATTGGTAAGGATATAGCAGCAGTTTTTGCATTTGCGTATATAACGGATATAGCAAGGATTATTCTCAAGATATAATATTATTCCTTGACTTTATTCCAGAAAATAAATTTTTTTTATTAAAAGTGCTAAGTAAAAAACAAAGTGGCTGGTGCCGAAAAAAAATTTAATCTTTATGAACGAAGGAGAGGGAAGGAACCGATCAATAGGATTTTTCCGTGTCTCATCACTGAACTTCATGATTTTTCAATGCCCGATCAACAAAATTTGCAGCTTTCCATGCATGTCGACTAAATCAGAGATTGTTATGAAAGTGATCAACAAAATTCGCAATTTTTACGAAACCGATCAAGAAAAATCACAATTTTTTATGAAACCGATTGACAAAATTTGCAAATTTTGCAAGATCGACAAAAACATGATTTTTTACAAAGCCCATCGTCGAAATTTGCGATTTTTGCGAAGTTCATCGACGAAATTTGCGATTTTTACAAAGCTGATTGGCGAAATTCGCGATTATTACAAAGCCGATCGGCGAAATTCGCGATTTTTCTTCGCATGATCGATAAAATTCGCGAGATTTTTCTGCGGCTGATCGACAAAATTATCAATTTTCACGAAGCCGAACGGCTAAATTCGCGATTTTTTCGAAGCCGATCGACGAAATTTGCGATTTTTACAAAGCTGATTGGCGAAATTTGCGATTTTTACAAAGCCGACTGCCGAAATTCGCGATTTTTACGAAGCTGATCGACGAAATTTGCAATTTTTCATCGCATGATTGATAGCATTCGCGATTCTTCCATACCAGGTCGACAAATTTCGCGATTTTTATAAAGCCGAAAGACGAAATTCGAAATTTTTACGAACCTGATCGATGAAATTTGCGAATTTTGCAACGCCGATCGACGAAATTCGCGATTTTATATGAGCCTGATTGACAAAATTTGCCATTTTCGGAACCCGATCAATAAAACTCGCGATTTTTCCGTGTCTAATCGACGAAATTTGCGTTTTTCCGCCTCTGACGAAAACTGCATTTTTTTACGCGGCAAGATGAAATTCGCTATTTTTTTTTCTAGGGAAACTTACAAAACACACCGCAGCCGATCAACGAAATATTCAATTTTTCAGCGCATCATCGCAAAGTTTGTGATTTTCCCGTGCCTTATCAACGAACTTTGCAGTTTTTTCACCCTTGATCGACAAAATTCGCGATTTCTTCGTGTCCGATCAACAAAATTCGCATTTTTTTCACGCGGCAAACCGAGAAAATATGCGAACTTTCCCGCAGCCGATGAGTTTAATTTGCAATTTTTTCGTGCATCATCATCAATTTTGACGATTTTTTTCTTGGCTGATCAGTGAAATGTGCGATTTTAAGAGTCTGATCGACAAAAATCGCGTATTTTCCGTGTCTGATCGGTTAAATTTACTATTTTTTTCCGAGCCTCATGGGCAAAATTTGCGATTTTTTCCTATCTTATGAATGAAAAGTGCGATTTTTCCGCACTTGATCAGTGAATTTCGCGATCTTTCCGTGCCCGATCTACGGAATTTGCGATTCTTAAATGACTGACGAAATTTTATATTTTCTTGCTGTAAATTGACTAAATTTACGATTTTTATCTGCGACTTTTCCACAAAAATGCTATTTTTTTCTAGCTGTAAATTGACGAAGTTCGCGGGCCACGCGTTAACCCATCGCGGGCCACAGGTTGTGCATCACTAATTTAACCGAACTATAATTCTTCGAGTTTTGCAGACATGAAGATGCAATTATTTGTGTTTAATTCAGGACTGGGTAAGGAAAGCTTTCCTAATTGGAATTTTTACGATTCGGGGGATGTATAAAAATTTAATTTTCGTACTTTTTCAAATAGATCCCTCACCTCCCCCATGGAGTTGCAACTTATGTTACTAGTAAATCTACAGATCAGGAGCCTCAACGTCAGCTTTGTACATCATTTTTTTTTAAACACTTTGGGTAATATTCAACTTCCTGGAAACTGTAATTTAAAATTTTCAAATTACGTAATTATTTATAAGAATAAAATAAGAATAAGAAGTTTTAAGCCATCAAAAGCGTTAAATTAAAGATTTAGTTATGTTAGGATATTCTGAAATTTTCATGATCTATTATTTTTTTTTTATTATTATAACATAGTAGATTTCTTCAGGGGGGCTCCGCCCCCCCCCCCTGAACCGCTCATTATGCTTAAATTTGTAATCTCATTAAGCTTAAATTTGTAATTTTCTATAAATTTGCTAATGCTTATCGTATATCTTGTATTTCTTTATACATTTTGATTTATAAGGATAAGTAACAGTTTTAATAAGCATTTTTCATTGTACTCATACTTCTACATACCTGCCCACCACAAACACTTAATTTGATGTATCGGGAACTTTTGAAAGTGTAAACTCAGTAATCTAGGGTTTTACAATTTTGTTTCCGAAAAAAGATGTTTTGATTGCATTTTGTGGCAGTTATCGCAAACAGACAGACAGACTGACAGGCGGAAAACATTAAATTTTGTGTCGCCAAAATAAGCCTTCACTGAAGTTTCGACAATGACGTCATTATTCATGAGTTATTGCTATCCATGTTTCTAATATTGTTTACGACTACTATAAAATACCTGTTTTATTTCAATTATGATGTCAAATTTTATCAGGTGAAATAATTGTTAAAAATATAATTATTTTTTATTTCTTTTACTTCTAATTATGCCCCCATTTTTGTCAGAAAAATTTTTATTAACGAAGCAAATTTCCGTGTTTAATATTTAACAAAGTACTATATTTTTATTTTAATTCTGACGTCATATTTATTTTTTCTTAGTTTAATTTTTCGAATGAAAATTGCTCAATTGAAACTTATTGGCGTTGAAAAATTTTCCATATTTTGATTTTTTTTTTTTTTTTGGCAACGATAAAGGAAGTTTGTTAAATTTTATCTAAAAAATCGCTTTTGATTCTGCATGAAAAAGAAGGAAATTTTGAATTATTTAGGAAAATATGTGAATAAAATTAATAAAACATAACCTATGCTCTTTTCTGTGTTATTTTATATTTATGCGCAAAGATACAAAGACATTAATTGATTCAGCAGTTTTGACTTAAATTTTTGTACACTCATTCAAATTTATAACATTATAAAAATAAGGATTATGATGAATGGATGCTTAGCAACCATTAACAGAAAATAAAGAAGATGAAATAAATACATTTGAAATAAGTAAATCTCTAAAACAAATTAGTTTATATTATTGGAACACATTTATAAAATATCTCCAAAATTTACAGTAATAATTTAAAAAATCTGACAAATGTATAGACAAAATTTCAAAACAATACGAATAATTTAACTGGTAAATTTCAGTATCCATTTATCATTGAATTCCATTAATGAAATGTGACATTTTCTCCCAAGGAAAAAAAAATTAAAAATCATTGGATTTGCCATAGAAAAGAATTATTGCGCAAAATATAATATTCTACATTTTCGGAACGAATGAATCAAATCTTACAAAAAACTATACAGCTTAATCCCAGTGCCTTACTAACATACCCACTTAATTTCAAGCCAATCGGATGTTTTTTGCGGTAGTTATCGCGTTACAGACTGACTGACAGACTGACAGACAGACTAGAGATGGGAATGGTCGGAAAAAACCCGGAAAAATTGGGAAAAAACCGGTTTTTTTCGGGGGTTTTCCGAAGGCTTATTTTTCAATTTTTCCGAACTGGAAAAATTGAAATTTCATTTATGAAATAATATAGTGAAAATTTTGTAATAGCTACATTCTCATACTTTTTATTTTATTTATTTTTGTGTTGAGTGTCTCACATGAAAATTTTAATGTGGGTAATCTGATCTCTGAGCAGAAATCTGTTTGAGATGACTTGAAAGGATCCTTCACATTTTTTTCTTGTTTGAAACACAAGACCCTTTGCAAAATTTCTCTTGAAAATAGACATTTCAGAAAATGTTTAATCAACAAATTGAATCTTTCGCAAGTGCAGTGATTGAAGAAAAAAAAAATCATGCCATACAGCAGCTGAATCTTATTAAGTTGCACATATGTATATAAATAACCTTATTAAAAATTTCTAAATAGGAACCTAAATATAGTAATAATTTCTTATTCAAAAATTCTGAATATATTTTGTACAAGTATATACAAAAAGTTCACAATTTCACAAAAACTTGATTATATGAAAAAAATCTAGATATGTAATTAAATGCAACTTCTCTTTTTAAAAATTAATTCATGTGTAAAATTATTGCAATAATATGCATATTAATGGAAATGATAAAACTAAAAAATTCAACATAAAATTTTGAAGTTTTTTACTACTTTTATTACTTTAATCTATCTTTTCAAGAAGTAAGTATTGAATTTGTGAAAAATTTGACTTCCAGTTTTTGGTGTATTTAAACGTTTTAGAAGGTCCTGAAACACGTTTTAATGGTTTTTGGAAAATATCTGCCACTCTGTGAGTCTGTATGTGACAAATTTTATGGGCACTCTATCTCAAGAACTGATGCATATAATTTCACAAAACTTTAGATTCAGGTACACCTTGATATAAACTCGAGATGTTTAGTTTATTAGTGTATATCGCCAAACCAATGGCGCTGCTATGCTGCATTATTCATAATTTCCACAATAGTTCTATCTCAAACTAATGTATGTATTTTTATAAAATTTCAGATTAAGTTAATCTTTGACATAACTTCGTGCTCATTACTTTTTGGTGTAAATTGCTCAACAGATGACGCTGCTATGCTGCATTATTCATGATTATCGCAATAGCTTTACCTCAAGGACGTAAATTTTTTTTAAAATGAAACTACAGCTTCAAACAGTTTATGATATATATTAATGCTGTTTAGTTTTTGGTGTAAATTGCACTATAGGTGGCACTACTATGCTGCATTTTACAAAATTTCGTTATAGCTGATTAATTGAATGTTTTTTTCAAGGTGTTGAATCTAAAATTGACCTCCATTTTACCTCCATAATGTACAGTAATGTTGCAAAAACATGGGCAGTTTGCATTAGAAAAGTACAACTGCAATAAAAAAAAAACATATTTTTAACTATGTTCCAAATTATACTTTCCCTCTTGATTAAACTTTGAATTTTTGTAGTTTTCTAAAGCACAGTAGAAGTTTATCTCTGTATGTGACTGCTTTTGTTAATTCCTCAAATAGTGAGCATTTTCTATTTGTAGTGTTCTGTTTTCACAACTTTTGAGTTCCACTCTTAGAAATATAAAACTACCATGTGGAAACATTATTGAATATGGTTTTTCTTACTCAAGAATAGAATACCAGATTTCAGGGTTAAAAGAAAAAAAATTACATTTAATTAAACTTAAAAATAAATAAATAAAATAAAATAAAATAAAAAATATTTTTCTGATTTTAGTGAGTAAAAATCTAACAGTCAATAAATCCTACGCTATTTTTTAGTTGCAGACCTGAGTAAGCCAAAGTATAAAACTTAGTTTTATAGATTATAAAACTAAATTAATTAACTAAATAATTTTAGATTATAAAACTAAATCAAAACTTTTTTGAGTTGAGATTGGAAAGCTATACCAAAACTAAACATATTTTATAAAGGAAATAAAATTATAATTCTAAGAAAAAAAGTAATAATGTAAAAATATACATTTTTTAAACAAACAATGAACTTTTTGAATACTGATCTTCATAATAATGACAAAACTGCAATAATTTCTTTAAACTAGTATCATTTACTTAAAAACTAAACTTATGTAAATGGAATGCATAATTTATTTCATTCCAAACTGCAGACATATTGGCTCAGGTTTTTAGATTAGGTCAATTGGTAGTTAAACATGTAACTGAAAAATCATTTCAACAGAGATATGATATAACAAACAATAACATTTAATAAAAATTCTTAGGCTGTTGAAAAAAAACTAAACTTTTAAAAGCAGGCTTTGTTACTTTCTTTTTATTTTGTAATATAAAGTGAAAATAATTTTTATTTAATATATATAAATGGGAAAAAATGTTTATTATTTAATATTTTCTAAGAAAATATAATTTATTTGAGAGAAACAGTCATGAAAAATCAATTTTTCCAATTTTTCCGTTTTTTTCCGCCACTTATATTTTTCCGGAAAATTTACATCTCTAAGACAGACACAAAAAAATTTCGTGTCTCCAAAGTAAGCCTTCACTGACGTTTCGGCAATTATATTTTTCAACTTTTTATGAAACCTTGCAACTGGAAGTATGTGCCTAGGAGCAATATTTAAAGAGATATCCTATTGCTTTGACAATTATGACTCACCCTGTATATGGGAATCTACGTATTAATAACCTCAGAAATGAATATAGATTACCCTAAACTTTAAAAAAAGAAATTGTTATGTCTTACTTTAAACAATATCAACAAATCACTACGTATTTTTACATAAATTATAAAGACTAGACGGATTAAAAAAAAAGCCTACCAGCCGTTCAGACATAAGCAGATATTACAGTCGCCCAGACAAAGCTCAAACATTATTGGACCTCGGGTGAAATACAGATATGATGCAGTCTGTCTAGCATATTCTTTTAGATCAAAAAATAAAAGTTAAAATCACATGAGAATATTTTGTAAACAAGGTATCTTTTCTTTCATTGTACAGCAATTAAACCATATACCCTTAGTTTTAGAGGTATCATTACTACCAAATGCAAAAAATGATTTAATTATTTTTGTATCGTCATCTTAAAAAACTGTTGAGTTGCTCAAGTCGTTTTTATAAAAGTTATGAAATTTAAATGCTATATTGTAGTCTTACAAAATAGCATTCAGGAAAAGTATTCTGCATTCAAACAAATATAACAACAACAAAAATAAAATTACTTTTCTGTATAATACACTATCAAACTTTGATAATCATTTTGGGAAATATCTATTCACTATGCATTGGTCTTTAAAAGATGCGTGGATTTTTGAAACGATACTACACAATATGTAAATTTAACTTATTAAAGACTGACGTTGCGGTTTTTGCAACATAACGTTTGAGAAATGTTATTTATTTATTTATTTTTCTTTTAGTGAATTTATTTTTCATAAATTTATTATAATATATTTCTTTTATGACTTTTATTGTTAAGGAAGGGAAATGTTAATTGATTCGAGTTGTAGAAAAGTAGAAATATGATTGAAAAATACAGAATGCTTTGAAATTTTTTATTGATAAATTTCAGATTATGTCCATAAATGCGTTATAAAGAATGAAATAAAATTCAGCAATTTAAGATACAGATATTGTAGTACACTGTAAAAAATATCCGTTAATTTACACAAACTTTTCCCTAAAAATTACGGAATAGTTTCATTTTTCCGAAAATAAAAAACAGAAGTATTTCCGTATTTGACATTTCGGAGTTACTAACCCCGTTAAATAACGGAAGCGTTCCGTTATTTTTGTCGATTTTCCGAAAACAGTAGAGTTTAGTGGTGCCATCTACCAGGAAAAAAAAAAACCTTATACTGAGTTCATGTTTTTTAAACAATTTGCTAGACTATTTCTCTATTTCATTCTGTTTTAATAATAAAAAGCTAACGTATTTTTAAAATATTAAAAAAATATTAATAATTAAAAAAATAAAAAAAATATTAATTATTTTTAAGTTTGAAACAGCTGAAAGGGAAAGTTGATTGTGATTTTAAAATAATTTGTAATTTATTTTTATCATATATATATATATATATATATGTATATATATATTGTAAGAAGTCGCCTTACAAATGTACAAGAGAAGAAAGAAAGAAGTGATAACTTATCTTAATAAATATCTCGGGGGCTGCATTATTCTTTATAAACTTTTTATTACTTGAAAAAACGGCACTCACATATAGTAGACTAACACACACACATTATATACAAATAAAGTTTTTTTTTTACATAATTCTGGCGCACGCCACCATCACAAGATATGAACCACAGTTCACAACCAACATTCGAATATCACTAAGAAAAAGAACATTTTTAATAGAACTAGTGTTGCCAGTTTTTTTTTAACGAAAAATATTACAACTACATTTTTTTTAATTTAGCAAAACTCAGGTCACGTGACGCGTGACAGTCTTATTTTTTTTTCTTTCTTTTTTCCTTTGGAATGCGCGTGTTATATCCTCCCCCTCTGTTTCCGATCTACGTCTCGGAGAGGAAACAGGATGCTTTTTGGGTTTTTCCTCTTTGTCTCAAGGGTGCAACTAGAATAGTTTCAGATTCTTGGAAAGGCAACAAGGCAGAAACGTGGTAAGATCCAATTCGTTCAGCAGGATTTTCTAGACTAGCAATGTCATATGTCACTAGTGACTTTTGAGTCAAAATTATGTATGGCCCATCTCTCTTAGGCATAAATTTTGCTGTTTTATTTTTATTTGCCTTGCTCACTGGGTGTAGGTTAACCCATACTTTTTCACCAGGCTTGAAATATATTCGTCTATGATTTTTATTATAATATTTCTTCCTCTGATCTTGTTTCACTTCACCACGTTCTTTCACACTTTTTGAAATATTTACAAAACGTTTAAGATTTGGGGTTGTCTCTCCCCCTGGTCGAAAACACTTTTGACACTTAGTAAATAAGAAACCCAGAGGTGTTCTGGTACCTTCGAAAGCTTTAACTGTCGTTCCAGGAGCACCAGAAACAATGTTACATCATCTGTCTCTGGCTTAAATGTAGGCAACAGCTTCTGGATATCTATTTTACTCTCTGGATGAGACATTATCCCTGCCGCATTACCACCTACCGCTCCACTGGAAACACTTTGGCTCTGAGCCTGTAACTTAAGCTTCTCAAGCTCAAAATTCATCTCAAGCTTTTTTAATTCCAGTTCTTCCGAACGACGTTTTTCTTCTATTTCTAATTTACGCTGTTCTAACTCAGCTGATTTTTGTTTTTCCTCTAAGTCTCGTCTACGCTGTTCTTCCTCGCGAGTCGCAATTTGGTTTCTGACTAACGAATTCACAAAATCAACTTCATACGAGGGAGAGGATTTAATCTTATCACGCAATGTGACAACGGTCATAGAGGGTTGTACATCTAAATTCATTTCTACGGCGACCTGAAACAGGTCTTCTTTTCGTGCTTTATTGACCTCGGACATTTGTAAATTTAACAAACAACAAAATACCCACTAATGCTAAAAATTCGTTTAAATAAATTGTTCCCCAGACGTGAGCTTTGCTTTACAACTCATAAAAACAAGACATCAATAAAACAAAACAGTGAACTTTAACGTTAGCAAAATATACTTTTAAAATAATTAAACTTCATTAAACTTTTAAGTATCTTTAAAATTTAAATTATTTTAATTTAATTTAATTTAATTTATTTATTTTTATTTTTTTATTATTTTTTATTTTTATTTTATTTTATTTTATTTTTTTTTTTTTTTTGAAAGAAAATATAAATTACGTGTCATTTAATCAAAACATTATTTTAACTGGTATAAAACTAGTTCTGAATTGTTGGCAACATTCATAAACAATGTTCTAAATAAGTCAAAACATATCTGAATAATTAAAACGTCAATCAATATTATTATCATATAATCAAGACAAGACTATGTAATGTAGATTTTTCAATATAACTTTAAAAGAAAAGAAAGTCTTATTTCATAAAAAAAAATAAATAAATAAATGCAAAACTTACTCAATCTGTTTTAAAAATCGTATTCAATGCTATTTCAAAATATATCAAGAACTCTAAATTAAATGCTTAAAACAACTAACAATAGAACACTCAAATAAAATTTCTAATTAAATTATGTTACCTTGCGAAACCAACAACAAAACAAAAAATAATAAACATACGACACTTGAAATAAAAGGTATAAATACTTTTCAATATATATTTTTTTCACTCTTAATTTAATTCCCTGTTTGTAAAAAGAAAAGAAAAATAATATCAACGTAAATAAATGCTTATTTCATTATTTATCAACCCTTTTTTTTTTTTTTTTTTTTTTTTAATTCGAAGTAAGAAAATTTGTTATTTTATCAAGATAAAAATTAAACATGCATGCACAGAATGAAAATTAAACTAAAGAATAAAAATATAAGCATGGGGAGGGAAGGGGAATTACACAATATATAAATGAACTGTAAAATAAATCAATCAATTAAAACTAAAAATATGAAAAATTTTACAAATAGAAAACAAAATATAGACACTTGTGGAAAGAATGCATTCTTTTGATAAAAATATGGATCCATTTTAAGAAAGTAACTTGAATATTAAATAAATATTGTTGAGTTACACCTGCAGGCACAAGAACTGAAAGTTTTTAAAAGCACAGAAAACGTAGAATTCGCCATAATTCACAAACAAATATAAATGGCGTTATCGAAGCAAGATTAAATTCGAGAACATATATCGCAAACAAATGAAAATGGTGCTTGGCATATGATTATTCCGTGGAAATTTTTTTCACAGCATTGAAGAACGCATTTCACAAACAAACGAGCAACGACTGCTCGTGCCATTTTCTTGCATTAAACATGCATGCATTTTTATTTCGTGCATATTTCACAATTTAAAAAATATATATATCAAGTTTTAGAAGATTCACAAAGATGTGGAACACCTTGGAAAGACTTCGCGCCATTTCCTTTTTCCTCTTTCTTACTTGTAGATAACATATCGCAATTAAAAGCATCAAACATTTGTAGAATTAAGAAGATGTCAGAACAAATCAAACTATTTCCAGGTAAGGGCTCCAGGTTGGGCAGCCATTTTGTAAGAAGTCGCCTTACAAATGTACAAGAGAAGAAAGAAAGAAGTGATAACTTATCTTAATAAATATCTCGGGGGCTGCATTATTCTTTATAAACTTTTTATTACTTGAAAAAACGGCACTCACATATAGTAGACTAACACACACACATTATATACAAATAAAGTTTTTTTACATAATTCTGGCTCACGCCACCATCACAAGATATGAACCACAGTTCACAACCAACATTCGAATATCACTAAGAAAAAGAACATTTTTAATAGAACTAGTGTTGCCAGTTTTTTTAACGAAAAATATTACAACTACATTTTTTTTAATTTAGCAAAACTCAGGTCACGTGACGCGTGACAGTCTTATTTTTTTTTCTTTCTTTTTTCCTTTGGAATGCGCGTGTTACAATATATATATATATTAAGTGCGTTGGATATTTTGAAAAAAGTGGAAAAAAATTCTTCTTTTAATTTTAATATATATATTTTTTAATTTATTCAAATTAAGAAGTTCGCACATAAAATTAAAAAATATATCGAAATATATTACCGAAATTCTTATAATTTTGGCGATTACATAAGTTATAAAAAATCAATGACTGAAATTTATTTTATAACCCATTGTAATTATCTTTGAGTTTACCTTAGATCGTCATAAAATAATTTGTTAAAATGCACGGGGTTTTTTTTTTCTTTCTTTTAGTATGTTAGTATTTTTTAAAATAAATAAATAAATATCAATAATATTACAACAAAATTTTAAAACTTTTCAAAAAAAAAAAAAAAAGGAAACAAAACTTTTAACAAATTCTTTCATGCATGTAATATTTTAAAGAATAACTTTTATACATATAAAGCTGAAATTAATAAGCTAAATATTCGAAATTATGGAAAGAAAATCGAAACTATGGAAAGAAATTATGGAAATTAAGAAAGGTAATTTTGGGGATTACATATGTTATAAAAAATCAATAACTGATTTTTTTTTTTATTTTTTTATAACCCATTGTAATTATCTTTATTGAGTTTACCTTCGATCGTCATAAAATAATTTGTTAAAATGCACGTTTTTTTTTCTTTCTTTTAGCATGTTAGTATTTTTTTAAATAAATAAATAAATATCAATAATATTACAATAGAATTTTAAAACTTTTTCAAAAAAGAAGGAAACAAAACTCTTAATAAATTCTTTCATGCATGTAATATTTTAAAGACTAATTTATATATATATAAAGCCAATATTAATAAGCTAAATATTCGAAATTATGCAAAGAAAATCTGTAAAACATTTATAATTATCCATTCAATAGAAAAATATTATCTCTACAAAAATGAACCTGCGTTCAAAATCTTATCTTTACTTTACGAAATGTATCCGAAATAACTAAAGATATTTGAAAGAGACGTTTGAATAATCCTGGTGTAATGGTATTACGCTGTAAGCTACGACACAAGAGGCCCCGGGTTCGAATCCCATATGGAAGGTATGTAACATTTCTTCACTGTTGTTTAAATTAATTGTGTATAATGTGTCCCTGATATTAACGTGTCTTAGAAAAGTAAAGAATAAAAATCACAAAGATGTTAGTAAGTCCTTGAAAAATTCTTTTAACTTTTCAAACGAAAATTTTTACATAAGAAAAAAATTAAAAAAAAAAAAGGAAATATTTTCTGAAAAAAACGGAACTATTTCTGGAATTTACGGAAACTTTTTTCCGTTAAAAAACGAAAGTAGTACTGGCGTCTAGATTACTAATACTATTTCCGTTTTTTAACGGAAATTTTATTTACAGTTTAGTCATAGTCTGACTATGTGTAATAAATTTATTGTACCCCTACATAGTAAATGCTTCAAAGGTATTCATATGACAAAAACGTGGTTGATTTGTACTGACGTTACTTTTCACAACACATCACATCTGACATAAAAATAAAAATAAAATCACAATATCATTTTTTCTCTGATAATTAGTTAATATGTATAAAATACAATTTTGTTTCATTTATATCAAATATAAAAATGTGGGGTTCTTACCCTCTAGTACATGGATTTTTTTTTTTTTTCCTTTAGAAAAATATATTTGATTTGTTAATATGCATACATTAAAGAAAAAACATTGAAAAAGTTATCACTGTTATATTTTTCGGTATTTTGGATTTTTTTAAATGTTTGCAACATCATGAATTAATCGCATGCATGCAGTATTTGTTAAAAAAACCTTGCTTACAATTATTTAAACTAACATTTAAAAACATTCTTTTGAAAAAAAAAATTTAATAATGTTGCTGTTTTTATTATTATTACTATCATTATTAGAAATCAATTTATGGCTAGGAAAATGGAAGGCTTCAAAAGTTCCTATTTATTTGTATATGATAAATTTACCTATAGTGTTTTTAATTAACTAAAACTAAACATATAGTCAATATGAATACATAAAGAATAAAGCTATTAAGAGTCAATAATCTATAAACGATAAGGAGAGAAATTTTAATTTTTTTGCCAAATAGCAACACTATGCACTAGAGGGTTTATAGGTTAATGAACAATTTGTGATTTCTGGTATCTATATTTTTTTGAACACTGCAAAAATAAATTTTGCTTCATAAATCTCATTTATTATGAAATATGATTTTTATATATCTTTTGAATAATTTTTTTTTTCTAATGAATTTCCGAACATTAAATATTTTCTTAAGAATGTAATTTTTAGTACGAACTGTATCTTAAATGCTCGAAAACTTTACAGTATTTCGGTTTGGAAGAAAAACTTTAAATAAATTAGATAATAACACTTTCTGTTATTACATATAACTTGTTTCAAGTGTTGTATTTTTCTAATAATACTCAGTAATTAGTAAATACTGTAAATATAAATCACGTTGATTGGCTTGGACTGAATAAGGACATTGTGTTTAGTAATCAGTTTCACAAAAAGAAAAAAAAATGATTTATGGAAAAAAATTATGTAAAACTTGTTTTCATATCAAAGAATAACTTTTAACAGAGAAAAAATGTTTATAGACGCATAATTCAATTTCATTCTGAGTATGAATATGATTGAAACATCTTTCTTTCCTGAATACCTCAGGAATTATTAAACTTGTGACGCTTGTTTTTGGATCATTCTTTTCCACAAATACAGAAGCATTTAACAAAACACTGAATGAAATTGACGAGTTTATAAAAAAAATTAAAGCATCGAAAATTAAACGTTCCAATGGAATCTTATTGTTTAAAATATGTAAATTTCCTTATATTATTTCCTTTTCCTCTTTATTGTCTAAAATTGTCTAGGACTGAAAAAAAGCATTTTTAGTGCATAAAATGCTGAAAATTCATAAAATTAAAAAAAAAATCGCAAACTCGTTTTTGTCATGAAAGAAGATCATTTTTCTTGCGTGATTTTTTAGAGCATGTGATATATTTCTAATAAGAGGAAGTTCCGAAGCGATGATGTGGGGAATAAAGAATGCGGTGAACGTTTGGAATATAGTTAGTACATAATATTTTAAAGCAGTTCTTCCCAAACTGTTTTCTTTTACGTATCTCTTTCTTAGGCTTTTCAATTCTAAGCACCCTTACTTCTTATAAACATTCCACCTTAAACCCCTCCTTACTTAAATGGATAACGCAAACATGCTTTTTTTCGATAACCATCTTCTCATCTCAACCATATAATAAATTTAATTAAATTACATTGCCATTTCTAACATTTTTCTAATTTTACTATTTTTTTCAGCCATTATGGATATTATTTTCAAAACCCTAGCAGGGCAGCCTCATACCCCCAGATTAAGAATTGCATGAACTACCATACTAACCCTTACAAGGAGTTAGTGTGGACAAGGCCAAAATATATTAGGGGTGAGTATATGTTGCTAATTTTTTTTCTTTTATATATATATATATAAATCTTCCTTAAAAATTATTGTTATTACCTAACTTTGTATTCAGTTAAGTCTATATTAAAGTCTAAAGGGTTTGTGGAGCAGACTGCACCATTAGCAATCGCAAGTTGTGGGAGTTTAGGAATTATTTCCCGAATATTAATTCGAGAATTATTTTTTATATCAGAAAAAAATGATGTGCTTGATCTTTTTTTCAGCAGAAAGTGAACATCACAGATAGAGCAAGATCCCAGGGCCCCCAGACGTTACTTATTTTCCCATAAGTAAAATGTATAGGATAAAGTAGTGTTAGTACGTGCTATAAGCGTAGTGATACCTGCTAGCTTGGACCGACGGCCAATTTACAGGTACCAGGTACCAAAGGTACGTAAAAACACTACACACTTTTCTTATTTTCTCAGTCTTGATTTTTATATATGATGCTCAGGGAACTATTTCAAGACTTTATGTAAGCAGCCAGACCAATTGCATGGGCCAAACATCCAGCGAGACACACATAAAATGTCGCTATTAATAAGATCGCGAGCGTGATAATTAGATAGTTTTATAACATAGCTTCCGAAAACATATATTATTAATGGTCTAATGGAAGTCTTCAGTAATAATTAAGTAATATTCTAACCCCTAATTTTAAAAAATAATTATAGCATACCAAAATGTGAATACATTTGAAATCGTAATCGAAATTATGAACAAATCGTTATTAATTTATAAAGAGGGTTTAAAAAAAATATTGAGGAAATTGATGATTTTCAACAGCAATCAATTTATTAAAACAATACAGATAGAGGAGAAAATAATACGGACGCATGTGAAATAATGGAAAATCTTTATTAATAGGGGATTTGACCACCCATTGATTAAAGTACAGATTTAATGCGACGTGGAATAGATGCAAAAAGGTCACGGACAATATTTAAAGGTATATTAAGCCATTTCTCCTGCAGAACGGTCTCTAATTCCGAAAGGCTGGATGGGAGAGGAAATTTGGAACGAAGTTTGGACTCCAAATATTCCCATAAATGTTCAATAATATTCAAATACGGAGACTGAGGGGGCCAGGAAAATGTTCAACTTCAACGCCATACTCTTCGAACCAAGCTTGAACACACCTACCAGTGTGGATAGGGTCTTGTCGTCTTGAAAAAGTGGTAGCTCTCCAGGGAATACATTCTGAACAAAATTGTGGACATGATTCTCTAGAATGCTTAGATAGTGACTGGATTTGATTCTCTCATTCAGAATAACAAGTGACCCAAGACCGCGCTAAGATATCGAACCCCTTACCATAATGGAGCCTCTTCCATGCTTCAAAGTCGTATGAGGCATTCTGGATTAAACACTTCTCTGGACATTCTCCAGAAATAAACGCGTCTGGTCGTCTGAAATACGGTGTATGACGATTCATCGGACCATATTACCAATTGCCACTGCTGTGGTGACCATCCTTTTGTGATATCTGTATCATTGGCTTCACTTGAAAGCATTAATTACTGTCACCAAGGGTTTTCGAATTGCCACTCTGCCATAAATGCTCACAGCACGAAGTTCCTTTTTGGCAGTTTTTGTTGAAACAGGATCCTGGAGATGACTGTTCATTTCGGATACTATCTCGGATAACGATTGCTTGTGCTTTCAGGCTCCTATGCGCTTGAAGGTTCGTCTATCCCTATCACTAAGCTTGGACTTTCGGCCACTGCTGTGCTTTGAAGACGTCGTCTTACCCTCTTTTGTGCACGCTGTTATTACGACTGATACCATACTGCTTGCAAACCCCAAAAGGTTTGCTGTTTCCGTAACCCAAGCTCCATTTAAATGCACTCCGACAATCATTCCTTTTTGGAACTCTGGCAGGTCTGGCATTTCAACTTATCACAGACAGTTCGATAGATGTATGCAACGCAGGTGATTGCTGTTGAGAGACTGATACCTTCCTCTTCACACTCACTAAGTGGCAGACCTATGTTGCAGGGGCGCGGCTGTACTGAAGATGTGAAATACGTCAAATTTTTCACAGATGTTCGTATTATTTTGTCCTCCATCTGTAGTTTATTCACGTCTTATATTAATATTATATTAATATTTAAATGAATTATTTTGAAATTTTCTATTTACAAATTTTATTGTTTTTTGCCTATTATAAGACGTCAATAAACTATTATTTTAATAAATTTATTGCTGTTGGGAATCATCAATTTCTTAAATATTTAAAAAAAAAAACACTCTTTATAAATTAATAACGATTCCTCGTGGTCTTGTGCTCTTGTGTGTAAAAACTTTTAAAGAGTACAGCTTTCAGTAAGACACGTTCCATCCAATCCAATGGTCCAAGAGAAAAGTTACTTTGTACTCGGTTCGGAAGGAAATCAAACTCGACGAAAGCATCTATCGCTACGCTAAGTATGATTGTCGCCAAGTTACATGAAAACAGTGCCGAGAGCAACAACAAATCAGAGTGCGAGCTTGGGCTTGGAACGACGAAGGTGATTGGAAAAAAATTACGCTTTGTTTTCTGCAGTTATAGTAATTCTTTATCTTAGATTCAGATGAGATTTACAAGTTAGGAAACAGATTTTCAACAATTTAATTTTTATCACTCTATAAATATGTATTTCTAACGAATATTTATCCTGTTATGCTAAATAATGCCCATCTTTAATTAACACTGTGGGATCTAAGTCGGAGTGTCACTTGGATTGTCATTTTCAGTAAAGCAAATTAAATCCGAGAATCTTTCGAGCGTCCCCTTATAATTCTCTGCTATGACTTTATTGCTGATACCTACTATATACGTTCTCTGTCATTTCAGATATTGTCTGCGAAACTTTTATTTAATATATATATATATAGTTATAGTATTAAACAGAAATGAGTTCATGAAAGTTATTTAGAATCCGAGCTGAATTTGAACGTATTGTGAACCTTCTTCTGTTGCACTCTGTGCTTTGAAATGTAACAGACAAAATCAAATTTTATTAAATAATGTTCATTATATGCACATAAAACCTATTTTTAGATATTTCTACAGCATTTTGGTAAGATTTTATTCAAGTCTATGTATGATTTTATGTTAACGATCTTTTCTTATGCAAAACATTTTTAAAGTATAAAACATGCTTTTTTAATAATTTCTCATTAAATGTTAATTTTTGTACATTTAAATAATTCCTTAATTATAAATAAGAACTGTTTGAAGTTTATGTGCATGTATTCCAAATATTATTTTTTTTTTTAAATCATGAAAAAAAATATCCTCAGTCCAGAGGGCAATATGCGGTTGAAATTTTAAATGGCCATTATTTTGGAACAAAATGGCGGATGATACTATACACCGGAGAGATTGGTCTAGACTAGGTACAGGTACACATCAAGTTACATCCAAATCGGTTCCTAAATACTCATATTATCGCATGATAAAAATCTATTCGTTTCAAAATGTCAACCACAATAGAAATTCTAAGTGCTATAACTCAGAGATTTTTCAAGGTATCGACAAAATAAATAAAAAGAAAGCTTTGGATTCTTTGTTTTAGGATCAAACACAGAAGAAAGAATCTTTTTTCAGTTTCTAATTTATTTTATCTTGCTTTAAATTTAAATTTATGTAAAAAAATTTAAATGTTGCCATTTTTAAACATGATGGCGGATGAAAATGACCAACTAACACGGTCGAAACATTGGTATGTATTATGTACATATTAAGTTCCATCCAATTCTGTTCACAAGTATGGGTATTATAGCGAAAGAAAAATCAAAATTGTTTGATTCAGTCATTTGAATCAGTCTCACTAGAAATTCAAAGTTCTATAACTCAACCAATTTTAAGGATTCATACGAAACAAAAAATGCCCTGTAATCTTTTATCAAGGTCAAACATATACAGATATGTTTATATATATACATACATGTTACATACTATATACACACCAAGTTACATTTAAATCGGCTCATGAATGTGAGAATTTCTGCATGACAAAGATCAAATATATATTATATCAACATTTGTACGGAGAGCGGTTTGGGGGTCTGGAGGTGGTCAAGATCGGTGAAAATATATTTTTTACTTTTCGTAATGAAAGCTACCTAACAGATAAAACCTGTATTTACAGAAATGTTGAAAATACATTGTAAAAGTAAAATTGTTATATACGTTTTCAGTTAAGGAGTGATTTAATATTAATATTCCTCTTCTTGATTTACAGTAATAATTCAAACAACAATTCCTAATCAAATCATGTTTATTTATTTATTTATTTGAAATTAGACCAATGCGTGGCTTTCGCATGGAATTCTGAAAGTTTATTTTCTTATATATTTTTCAATAATGCATAGTTAAAATTAACTGCAATTTTTTAATTCAATAACTTTTTTTAACGAAATATGAGCGTATACTATGTCCAAAGGTTGTTTAAAAAAAAATCGCTCGCATAATGCCCCATTTACCGTTGTGCATTTTGTATGCGCGTACAGAAGGTGATGTTAATATCTTAATAATATGTATGATGCTTACTCTAAAAATATAACAAAAAAATACATCTAATGCCACATGGCAAAAAAAAAACTGTTTAAAGATATTCATCATTGCAGACTACTTTTTAAATTCAGTATGCGATGTTGGAAAAAAAAAAAGCGATCAACTAATACGTCATTCATTGTTGTACGCTACATATTAATTGAGAAAAAGAAATGCTAAGAATAGAAATAATATATATATATATATATATATATATATATATATATATATATATATATATATATATATATATATATATATATATATATATATATATATTTAATGAAACAAGTTACAAAAATTTTAAGAAAATTAATAAATTCAAAATATTATAGAAATGAACCAATCTTATGATACAAATTAGCCTTAAAGAAACAATTCGATTTCAATTAGTTAGATTGTAATTAAATACATTTTTTATTTTTATGTTATTGTTTTATCGTTGATGTATTATTTAAGTGAATTATCTTCACATAGTTAAAATAAGGATTCTTTTAAATAACAGTTAATTTTATTATAATTATTATTCCCATATAATAAGTCAGTCACTACTAATATTATAAGTCAATATTTTAACTATGGTATAAATCTTTAAAAATATGTTTATATTTTTAGCGAAATGTAATCCCAAAAAGTAACCTTTTGGATTAATAAATTTTCCTTTGGTAAAGTGCAGCTCTGACCCTTTCAGACGATACAGACAGATTAAAAAAAAATTATTATTGCTGCTGTCCTTTCATTGTTATTTCTATTGCAATAAATTTAACATCTTAAAATAAAGATAATAAAAATAAAAGATATAAATAAAATTATATTTTAATTGCAAATTTTAAAATAAACATAACATATTAGCATTTCAAAATTAATATTATAAAATTAAAATAAAATTCAACTAAATTATTAATTAGACCTCTTAGACTTAACTTTTTTTCTATTTTAATTACCATTTTACATTACAAATATAGCTTCAGCTGAGGAGTTAAATTTTGCTGTAATAAGAAAGAAATTTATTTTCATTTGCAATTTTCAGTTTTTCAAAAAGCTTAAGTAACAGTGAATTTAACAAGTTTAATTTAATTTTTTTTTTTTTTCGAAAAAGTTATTATTTCATTCAAAATATTTTTACATTATCTGCTACTACTATTGTAACATTAAATACTACTTTAGGAACAGTTTTCCGACATTACTACACTTAATTCTGTAAAACTAGTTCAACAGTCCTTAAACTTGGTGCGCTGAAAAGCAAACTTAACCCATGTTTTTCAATCTGAATCGTTACTGATCAAAACATACATAAAATTTCGGACAGATTTAAAATGTAACTCCTATGCATATGACAACGTAAATTTTAAAATGGAAATGAAAATAATGTATAAAAATGTTTTCTTTTAAATGTATGGGCAGCTTATTTGTAATATTTACACAAGCGAACGTACCATATTTTCACATATTTAGTTCATATCCTATGGCAGTTAGTTATTCATTTTTTTTTCCAAATATTACGAAAAATATCTTATACTATAATGCGAGCAAAAATTGTGTGTGTGGGGGGAGGGGGGGGGGGTAAATTTTATCTCAAAAATGGCTCTAACGATTTTCGCAAAAATTTGGATTTTACCATTTTCGGGCACGAGAAGACCATTGGGCTAGGTCCCATGTTCGGGAAAATTCGATTACTGGGTCATTGTCACAATGGGTCAGGATCAAGCTATTTATATCTAGAGAACGGCTGGATGGATTTTAAGGCAATTTTGTATCCAATCGTTTTTTGGCACGAGAAAACTATTGGGCTGGGTCACATGTTCGAAAAATTTCGATTAGTGGGTCATTTTGGGGTCATTATGGGTCAAACCATTTTTATATAAAAAACGGCTCTAACGATTTTGACCAAATTTTATATTGTATCGTTTTGGATTACAAGAAGACATGTTACATGATAGATAGGTAACATGATAGGTAACATGTTCGAGAAAATTCGGTAAGTGGGTCATTCTTGGGGTCATTGTGGGTCATGCTATTTTTATCTAGCGATTTTCTCACGCAATTTTGATTAAAAATTGCATTCTATGGTTTTCGGGCACGAGAAAAACATTGGGCTAGGTTACATGTTCGAGAAAAAATTTCAATGGGTCATATTGGGTCATTAAGAGTCTGGGTCAAGCTATTTATATTTAAAGAACGGCGTGATGGATTATAACGAAATTTTGTATGTAACAGTTTTTTGAGATGAGAAAACTAATGGGCTAAATCACATGTTTGAGAGATTTCGACTATGAGAGTCATTTGTGGGTCATAATGGGTCATGGTCAACCTATATCTAAAGAACAGGTGGATCGATTTTAACGAAATTTTGTATACAACATTTTTTGGCACGATAAAATCATTGGACTAGGTTACATGTTCGAAAAATTTCGATTAATGGGTCATTTTGGGTCATTAAGAGTCTGGGACAAGCTATTTATATTTAAAGAACGGCGTGATGGATTATAACGAAATTTTGTATGTGACAGTTTTTTGACATGAGAAAACTAATGGGCTAAATCACATGTTTGAGAGATTTCGACTATGAGGGTCATTTGTGGGTCATGATGGGTCATAATGGGTCATGGTCAAACTATATCTAAAGAACAGGTGGATCGATTTTAATGAAATTTTGTATGCAACATTTTTTTGGCACGATAAAATCATTGGACTAGGTTACATGTTCGAAAAATTTCGATTAATGGGTCATTTTGGATCATAAAGGGTCTGGGTCAAGCTATGTATAATTAAAGAACGGCAGGATCAATTTTAACGAAATTCTGTATGTAACAATTTTTAGAAACGAGAAAACTAATGGACTAAGTCACATATTCGAGAGCTTTCGATTATAAGGGTCATTTATGGGTCTTAATGGGTCAAGGTCAAGCTATATCTAAAGAATGGGTGGGTCGATTTTAACGAAATTTTGTATACAACATATTTTTTACATGAGAAAATCATTGGGGTAGGTCACATGTTCGAGAAATTTCGATTGGTGGGCCACTTTTGGGTCATTCTAATTTTATCTTGACAACGTTTCGCGAAATTTTGATTAAATTTTGTATTTTATCGTTTTCGGTCACAAGAAAATCATTGGGTTAGGACAGATTTTTGTGAAAATTCGATCAATGGGTCATTTTGGATTATAAGGGGTCAGGGTCAAACCAACTATATCTAAAAAACAGCTCAATCGATTTTATCTAAATTTTGTATCTAATGTTTTTCGGCATGCTAAAACTAAAGAGCTAGGCCACACGTTTAAGAGATTTCGATTATAAGGGTCATTTGTTGGTCATGATGGGTCATGCTAATTTTATATAGAAAATGGTACTCACCATTTTGACTATACTTTGTATTATATCGTTTTTGAGCAAGAGAAAACCATTTGGCTTGGACACATGCTCGCGAAAATTCTATTAGTGGGTCATTTTGGGTCTTAATGAGCTAGGGTCATTCTAATTATATACAATAACGACTCAATCAATTTTACCTAAATTTTGAAACAAAACTTTTTTGTCACGAGAAGACTATTGGGCTGAGTCGCATGTTAAACAAAATTATATTAGTGGGTCATTTCGCTTCATTGCTGAATGCTGCCAAGCTAATTTTACCTAAAAAATGGCTTGAACGATTTTGATTCAATTTTATATTCTACTGTTTTTGATTACCTGAAGACGATTGAGCTATGTCACATGCTTGATCAAATTTGATTAGTGGCTCATTTTGGGTAATACGGGTCAGGGTCACGAGAATATGGCAAAAGCCAATAACTTGGTGATATTTGACAAAATATTGGCGACATATGGCCAAAAAATCGACTATAAAAATTACGAAAACCAAAACACGTATTTGGAGCCAAATGAAAGAATGCCTCCAAATTTGGCTATATCTAGCAAAATATATTGTCTTTCAGAATGTAAAGAATTTTTTTATACATTCTTAAGAGGATTCGAGATGCATGGTTAAACCAATCAGAGTCGAGCTAAAAAAGTGATTTAGATCGATGTCCTTTCGTTGTAAAATTTAAAATAAAATAAAATTTATAAATATGCGCATAAAAACATAGTTTTCTTATTGATTGTTTTTCTATTTAATACTATTATAAACATGTTTTACAGTAATAATACAGAGTTAATGATACAGTGAAAATACTATATCGAGTTGAACACAAAGTTAATTTTGACCGAGCTAAGCTCGGTCTCCCCTGCTAGTGTATTATTTAAACAGAATATTTTAATTTACTTTTAAATTTTTGTATAAAATTTTTCTGGTAGTTTTTCTGATGAACTCTTTGCTACGTTATTCTATAAAAAATTAAAATGCATTTAAAATCTAATAAATTTTTAATTTTTACTTAAGAGTCTCGAAAATTACTTTTTAAAAACTTTTAAAATTAGTCTTCAGGTTTTTTTAATTAAAAAAATAACAAAAAAGTATATCAAAATATATTACATTTTATCTGTCTGTTAGATTTACACTATATGTATCGATAAAAACATATTAAATACTAAATAAAATATTAAGCAAAATATTAAATTATGCCAATAAAAATATAATATTAATGTTATATTAGTTGTATTTAAAAATCCATACGCAGTCTTGTATAATATATATTTTAAAATCTTAAAAATGGGCAAAAATATTAATATTTAAAAACGTAGTAAAGAATTTTTAAAATAAAAATTGTAATTAAATATGAAGTTTTTAATGCATGTTTTTTTTTTCCACATCGAAACGTTTGAGTTTGCCATTTGAACCATATTTTTAAAAATAAACAAAATTGTTGAAAAGGGGTCATTCCATGTCAAATCAACACAGCTAAAATCCTGACCTCCTCATAATTTTATGATACTTACGTTCACTCATCTGTTTCCTCATCTGTTAGGTTCAATGAGAAATTAATAAATACCCAATAACAAATCTTTATCTCATTTGCTTTCGGAGATAATTAGCTTGGTCTGAGATAATTAGCGATGGCCAAAAAACGAATATTTTTTGCATTTCATGCCATAGAAATTTAGTCATAATTTGTTCCTTAAATGTCACAAAGACTTACTTTTTATGTCTTTGGAAAGTGTTTGAATTGAGCTTTCATATGATATGTCACATGCAGGTATGTTTTGATTTATTAATTTCAAGGTCATACATTTTGACTTTTGACCTTACATATCACAAAATTGCACATCTTAATGTTTTTGAAAAAATTATATGTTAGTCATGCACGTATTGTTTATAATATCTGAACATATTATTTTGGGACAGCCATGGGATGCTGAGTTATAAATTAAAAGCAACCTGCTTGCCCAAAATTTCAACACCAAAAGTGACTTACCCACGTACTGTATCTACTTATACACATATAATGTATATACAGGGTGAGTTATAAATATCGAAACAATAGGCTATCTCCTTAAATATTGCCCTTAGACCCATACTTCCAATTGCAAAAATTCATAAAAAAAAAGATTAATTTTTTGATAAGATAAATTGCGACTCCATGTGGGGGGTCTAGTTGAAAAAAATACAAAAATTAAATTTTTATATGGCCCCTCCTAGGATAAAAATTCCAGTTAGGAAAAATTTCCCTATTCAGTTCTGAATAAGATACAAAAAGTTGCATCTTCATATCTTCAAAACTCGCAAAGTTATAGCCGTTTAAAAAAATTCATCTGGTTTTAAGGGATTAGACATAAATTGAAATGTGCGCAATTTAAAAAACAATGTTACTTTAACAGTTCTAAGAAATGCGTAAAAAGTCTATTTTTTTAATTAGAATTTTTTTTTTTTTTTTTTTTTTTGTGATGGTTAGCATTATAATTTGCTAAGAAAATCACATCCTAAAATTTTTCATACAATTTATAAAAGTTTCATGAGGTTAGTACTGGTTTAAATGGAATAATTAAAAATCGTTATAACTGGTAACATTATTTATCGGATTTCAATTTCTTTCCATTTAATTAAAGAGGAAAATCTGATTTTTGTTTTGTTCCAGGATTTTTGTTTTTTAATAATTTTAAAACTATTAAAATATTTGTTTTAAAAATAACATAACTTTTTTAAAAAAAATCATATTTTCAAAAGTAAATATTTTTTCAAATTTGCCGAAACAAAACTAATGTAAAAAAAATAAAAAATGACGTATTTCAAGTTCTTTTTTCTTTAAAAATTCTTAACATTTAATAATTTAAAGACAAGAAATAGTGGGGAAAAAGCAATTATGCAAAAAAATGAAGTTTACTGTTTAAATGTCTGTCAGTTATTTAAAAGAATACGTTTCTAAGATGTAGATTAAGTCTCTTTTTTTTTAATTTAGATCTGACAACTTCAGGATTTTTGTCGTCCTGGAGATTATGTTAAAAAATCTGTATTCTGAGTCCAAGCCGGGCCAGGACAGAGACGTTGCTTTTTCTTGAAGACTCGCCAGGCCGGGCCTATTGTACTTTTCATAAAGGAGGGGACTACTTCCTTCTTTCTATGTATACACTGAATGAAATTTTCAATCCCAGTCTCGACAAAACCCGTATTAAAATCACTGTCTCTGGCTGAATTAATACGTGCATATATTAAATAAAATTCGACTGAATCAAAATTTTTACGTAAAACATGTAGATTTAAAAATCTTTATTTTCATTTTTAAAAAAACTTAAAAATTCATTTTTAAAGAATAGTATATTCAAAGGCTAAAAAATTAAATACAATAAAACCAGTGAAAAACATACGGAATTCTGTCTTAAACGGAAAATATGTTGATCCATGCAAAATAAATACAATATTACCTGAGAAAAAAATAAACTCCAATTACACCTCCTATGAAGGGCATCTGTCTATAACGTATTTTTTCTTTCTATGTGATTCCGTCTTAAAACGTTTTACTACAGAATATTTTTCAAAGTCTCCAACGCATGGGATATGGATTAACGCTACATAAGTGATACATTTGCATTTAGAGATTCAGTGATAATAGAGATTCATTGATAAAATAAATATGTTACAGCCTTTGGCACTTCTTTAATAATAAAAAGCATAAATGTAAAATACAAAAAGCTATAAAAAGAATTTTTGGTCAGAATTCTTCCATACGAAACAATTTTTTCCCACAACGAAGTAAAAAACTATGTAGAAATTTGCGGCTGAACCGGGCTATGATTTAAACTGTTTTACAGACCGGTCCGGGTTATGATTTTAACATTTTTTTCAGGCCGGGCTGAATGTTTTCCCCTATGGATTCGTTTGGGACCTGACCTAGATATTTCGATCCATGCAGACCTCCAGTGCATACTACCAACATATTTTGAAAACAAGTTTAGATTTAATTCAATACGCTGCTTTGTTATGTCCAAATGAGAGGCACTATCTTAAATCGACATTTAATAATAGATAATTTATGGACGATCCCTTATTTGCTTTGAAAATTAGCCGAAAACCCTTCGATATAGGCATGGTAAAGTGGTGTAAGTCACGAATTTTTTTAATTTTCGGATTTTAATATCTCTGTCAGGTTTTAGATATTTAGATGAAATTTTTTTTGTTCAATTTAGGAATGGATAAGGAATAATTTCTTAATTGGAAATTTTGCCCTACGGGGCCCGTATAAAAATTTAATTTTCGTATTTTTTCAAATAGACCCCCGATGGGGTTGCAACTTATCAGAAATTTCACCTTTTTTTATGAATTTTTGCAATTGGAAGTATGGGTCTACACTGTAAAAAAAAATCTGTGAAGGTACTAAACATTTTCTAGGAAACTGGGATTCCAAGAACTTTTCATGTAACGATAACAGGAAAAATTCATGTAATCAATTCTGAAACTTGAATTTTTGCTGTTATCGTTACAGGAAAAGTTCTTGGAATCCCAGTTTCCTAGAAAAGGTTTAGTACCTTTGCAGATTTTTTTTTTACAGTGTAGAGGCAATATTTAAGGAGATAGCCCACTGTTCCGATATTTATGACTCATCCTGTATATGAAACTTTTTCTTCTTTTTTTATACGCTTTTTTTTTTTAATTCTATAAACACTTTTTTTTTTCAAGAAGGAAGGTTGAGATGAAACTAAGCCTGTTATGTTTGCTGTATTTTAAATAGAAAAAATAATTGTATGCAAAAAATAATAATGAAATAAATAAATACTGACATTGTAAACTGTATCTTTTATCTTACAACTGTTGTTGAATTCGAATTCCCCTTCTCCCAAAAGTTTAATTTTTTTAAATGTAAAATAAAAAGACTGCAATGTTCCATAGCATACAAAGCATTTCTATGATTTCCCGAGATGTGCTTAATACGAGCATTCAAACTTTGAAGCAGGATAGGGGGGAGTCAAGAAAATGTTGAAGGGAAGCTCATATTTCTCTCTATCTGACGCAAAAAGTACATATTTACATTGTAGGTACTATGTTTCTTATTAAACTGATGTAATAACTTCATTTAAGCTTCATTAACTCTATTCACGCTTATCCATTTGTTCTCTGTTTCTCTTTAATTTTAAAATAATCATGAAATTTAAAATTTTTAAAATTAAAAATGGCATAATTGTATTCTTTAACCAACTCAAGAAGGTTTTTTTTTTTTCAACTTAAAGTTTACAGATAAAACGCTCTTGTTTATTAAAATATACGTTTCTTCTATTCAATATTGCGTATTTTTTTAAAAAGTAACATTTTAATACCTTTAAAAAGTATTCTTCCAGCCGAATATTCCGTATTCAGCCTAGAAGTTACTATTCTGCTGTCCAAATATTCAGTATTCGGCCTAAATCACTATTCGGCACATCCTTAATTTTTATATGAATGCAATTTATATGTTACTCATATTATTTATTATTTTTATGTTAATATAATTAATACAAAACTAAGCGCTTTCTCTGAATCCTTTTTATTTATTTATTTATTTAAATGAATTAAAAAATTAAATTTTATTTATTTATCTATTTATAAGAAAATATTTAATCTGAAAAATCCTTCACTTTTAAAAAGTATGCCTATGTTCATAATAAGTACGCAGAATACAATAAGAAAAACAAAACATTCATGAGAGTAGAATAAAACACATTTATCTCACTGGCAGGGACACATTTTTCATACTAATAACGGCAGTTAAAAAACCTCGGACAAAAGACGCAGTTTTTCCTAAATATTGCAAAATCCCTTTTAATAAATGAAAAATCGAAAAATTACTTTTATAGGAGAAATTTTAACGGAAAATATTTTTAAATGAATTCTCAAAGTATAAAAAAATTAAATTAAACTAATAAATTTGGCATTTCTGTTTTCTGAAAAGTGCATAAAAGTATTTTTGAATTTTCACACCCCACTGTGAATAATTTTGAACATTAATTATGCTTTTTTAACATGTTCTTTTTAGGTTTTCGTTCATCTGACGAAACTCTATTCGTTTCTGTCTTTTGCCTGTCTGTCACAGAGTCCGTATACAAAAACTATATAAGTCAGAGTGTTCAAATTTTGTGTACTTACAGCTGAATACCTCTTGTCACACAACCAATCATAAAATTTTGAAAAAGACTATCATTTTAATTAAAATATTTTTTTAATACCATCCATTCATTTGTTTTGTTGTTGTTGTTTTTCTAATTGATGGATGCAAGTTTAAATAGATATAAAAAATATTATGTATGTAACATAAGTTGATACATACATACAATTTTTTATCGCTTTAAATGCGTTTTTTGACAAAGTCCTGCTATAAATATTTTTAGTTAAATATAAAAAATTGGAATGGTATAGTGGATAATTTCCAGGAGGCGCGTTCCTAAATATAATGGTGCTGCCATTTATCCAAGGAATAATTAATTTCCTATTGACAATTTTCGTCTTTTAATTTAATGATAAAGTGTGTTGAAATTGATACTAAACGAAACCCTCTGTGCGATCTACGATCAAACTTACCCACTTGTTTAAATAATAATATCATGTGAATTATTATTTGCATAACGATATAGGGGAGATTGGGACACAATGGAGCTAAGTGTACAGTGGATCACCCCTTATATTTTATTTATTTTTTAATTTCTAAAGCTTTTCTTCTAGGCTAATTGATTACAGCACTTTATTGGTTACTTAGAGCCTACAAAACCTAACAATAGTTCAGAATGAACCATTTTATCCTGGTTGGTTATTTCGAGCTTCTAAAAGTAAAATTTTTCATCATCGTACTTTTCTTTATTATTAATTAAAAGTTATAGATAAATAAGAAAAACAACTTCTTTATAAAGGTAAGATACTTGTTTTTATTTAATATTAAAGTTAATATGCATAAAAGTAAGCCTTAAATAAAAATTTTATGAGAATGTATTGAATTTTAACATGGGGTACAATGGCGCATAATCCACCCTGTTATTGTATTGCAGAATTTTCAAAATATTTAAGAATTGCTTATTTTCTAATTTAAAAAAATAAAAATAAAATAAAAATACTATTTTAAAGAATAATTATTTAAGCAAAGAAAAGTGTTAATTTATTTAACATAGAAAAAAAAATATTTTTGTTAGCATTACTGCTTTTAAAAAACACAAGTATCCTACTGACTGTAGCCTGTTATTCCTTAAACAATTTCTGGTAGGTTCTGAAATGTTATTGCCTGTGCTTGATGTAACATAAAACAAATTTACAACTAGGACTTCCCTCAGAGGGATTAGTCTGAGCGATATTGCTGAGAATAAACATTTAATAACTTGCGATAAGTAAAGAAAATGAGATGTTACCTTTAATTGGTCATTCATTGTGATAAAATATGATGAAAATAAGCATATTGAAACGTAGAATTACAAAATCTTACATATAAAGTTGCATATGCTATTTTTAAGAAATTTTAAAAGAAAAGCAAACCATGCATGGATATAAAATTGGAAATATGCAAAATGTTAAAAGTAATACAGAAAATAAAACACCAAATTTTTCTATATTGGAAATATGACTCTTGGAAATGATGTCATGAGCATAAACAGAAGCTTCGCACCGATTTGAGAAACTATAAATAACATAAACTATTATGTTTGAAGAGAATGGAGTGTATTTTATACGGTGTGAAATCCGTCCGAATAGTTTATAATGTTGAATATCTGTTTTCCACGGATGCAATGAGGTTGTCGATAAGAGTTAAGGAAACCCTTTTTTAAAATTTGTCCTAAACGAGCACTTACATCTTATAAGTTACTGTGATGCCAAAGTTATAGTTTCTGACCGTAACAGTATCCTAGAAATTGCAATATTCTCAATAAATTGGGTTTAAAACTTTTTCTGGAAAAAAATGTTTAATTTGTGAAATTAAATTGTTGAATGTTTTAGAAATCGTTCATAACGAAAATATTATATCCTAAAAGTACCCACAAAAAAGATTTTAAATTTTTAGTCATATTGACATCAAAGAATTCTCAATTTTAGAACTTTTTTTTGCTCGTGCATAAATGGTGATTATTGTTCCTACGCAAAATATAGTATATTTTGCAGCAAAGATAGTTACCAACATTTTTTGCCCACATTATTTTTTAAATCGGCTATTTACTCCCAATGATAACGAAAAACACACAAACGTTAATGCTTTAAAGCATAGAAATATAGAATCAAAAGCTATTTATCTCCTATTATATACACATAAATTATCTAAATAGTGCTAACAGATGCATTTTTAAATATACATAGATCAATATAATGCTTCATTTTTCTTTTATTAGAATTTCTTAATATTCATTTTTCATTTATTTGTATTATTTAGTAAAATACTCACTTTCTTAAGCCCGAACTACGTCAAACTTTTTATAAAAGCGCCTAAGTCCATATAACAGCGAAGTATTGTGAAGAGTATTAAATACAAGGTAGTAAGAAACTTAGCCAAACGCTGGTAATAAATCGCCAAATATTGTTCTTTTCGCCCTCTCTCGAAATGCATTTTTTCCGTACATTTAAAAAACACGATTTTGAGTCATCTTATTTAAAATTCAAATAAATAAATAAGAGGAAGCAATAATAGCATAAGTCAAAACATTTTATTTCAGCATCAAGGAAATGTATCGTAGTTCCACATGTGGAAAAAAGCTGCTTTTGGCCAAAAAACGTTGTCTTCACTAAATTTGAATCCGATTAAAAAAAGTACCGTGATTAATCAAAATGTTATAGGCAGAGCTGCCAAGTCTCCGGCATTTTGGATACCGGTATTTTAATACAGAAAATCTTTTATTAAATAGGAACATTCTGCGGATTTAAAAAATAACTTTTCCTATAAGAAAATTTTGCTGTGCAATAAGCGGGGGCTTGGCATCTCTGTATAGGAATATTTCGTAACCTCCTTTTTAACCTTAAACAAGTAAGAAAAATCATGCGTTAAGCATAGATTATGAAGCACTTTCCAACACTTAATGAAATCTTTAACAAAACTTTGTTATTTAGGGAAATAATAGTGTATAGCCAAACATACCCAAATATGTATTCCAGTACATTAGAACAGCCCTGTATTTCATATGTCAGTTCATATAATGGGAAAATTAACTTAGCAAGAAAATACCCAGGAGCTTGAAATTTCTTTTTTAGCAATTCATACTATTAGATGCAAACATACTTGAATACTTTTGGTCAGCCCTGTAGTTTACATTGTGCCTTTATTACACGTCAGCATTAGGCTAAAATTTATTGTAAACTAAAACACTTTTAAAACAACTGAAATCACATTCTCATAAATCATTATTCATAGGCGTCCATGTACCGAATTCTTTGCGTGGCCTTGTATATCCCTTTATCTATATTCTGCAAACGTTTCTCAGTAAATTGAGTGCAGCTCAGCGTTAAAAATGCATAGCTTATTTAAGAACCACGTTTAAATAATTTACGCTCATATTCAGTAACGTTGGTGAGCTCTTTTGGGCAGCCCTGTATATCAACTATAACATTTATACACACCATATAATGTGCATATATTTAGCGAAATATAAACGCGAATATCATAATTAAAATGCATTTCATCCCTCCATCAGCCATCATCGGACACATATACGGTACTTCGGAAAGAATATACTATTTGAAATATTTTGTGTGGCCCTGTAAATGCTATGTACTTCATATTATGCAAGACAGTAGCGTATAATTTATATTAAGCTTCAGTGACATATATCAATTTTATTATACATGAAAAAGCTTAATATATTTAAAATATGTCACACACAATTCCCCCTTTTACTATTATCTAAAGGAATTCTTTTGTGTGGCCCTGTAAATGAATAATAGCTACATTTTTACCTTATATTTTATAGAATGCATATTTTAATATGTTTGACAGGGTATAACATCTTTAAAATTCCTTTGAAACGATTTTTCTCCATAAGCCGTAATGTAATAGGAAATTTTTTATTCGCCCTGTAGATAAACTAATCATGGTAGAAACTTCATTTTCGATAGGACTTGTGCTAGGGTAAACGTGAATAACGTCCTGAAATTTCATGGCAATCCGAGTATATTAAAGATTTTTCCCCATGGCCCTAATGTAATGGAAAACTTTTGATTCGGCCTGTAGATAAACTAATCATAATAGAAACTTCATTTTTAACAGGCTTCGTGCTAGGGTAAACTTCAATAACGTCCTAAAATTTCATGGCAATCCGAGTATATTAACGATTTTTCCCCATATGCCGTAATGTAATGGGAAACTTTTGATTCTCTCTGTAGATAAACTGATCATGGTAGATACTTCATTTTCAGTAGTGTTCATGCTAGGGTAAACCTCAATAACGTCCTAAAAGTTCATGGCAATCCGAGTATATTAACGATTTTTCGCCATAAGCCGTAATGTAATGGGAAACTTTTGATTCGCTCTGTAGATAAACTAATCATGGTAGAAACTTCATTTTCAGTAGGACTTGTGCTAGGGTAAACGTGAATAACGTCCTAAAATTTCATGGCAATCCGAGTATATTAACGATTTTTCCCCATAGGTCGTAATGTAATGGAAAACTTTTGATTCTCTCTGTAGATAAACTAATCATGGTAGATACTTCATTTTCAATAGGATTCGTGCTAGGGTAAACCTCAATAACGTATAAAAATTTCATGGCAATCCGAGTATATTAACGATTTTTCCCCATAGGCCATAATGTAATGGAAAACTTTTGATTCTCTCTGTAGATAAACTAATCATGGTAGATACTTCATTTTCAATAGGGTTCGTGCTAGGGTAAACCTCAATAACGTATAAAAATTTCATAGCAATCCGAGTATATTTACGGGAGTTAGAGCGCGGACAGACGGACAGACGGACAGACGGCCATCCGGCCAGACGGACAGACGGACAGACAAACCGAATGCATAAGCACTTTTCAACTTTGTTGGAAAGTGCTAAAAAAGCAACGACCATTTTTCGGGTTTAAAAAGTAGTATTGCTAATTGTTCCATTTTGCATACAAAGTACTGATTGTAATATTGATACATCTATGGTGATAAATTTCCAATAATTTTTCAAATCCCATTTATTTCATTAAAAATATAAATTTTTTATTCATTTAGTTTAAAATAAATGGTTTTTAACTAATTTCATAATACTTTTGAAATATCACTTTTCATTGGCCATCTTTTTAAAGCATTTAGAAAATGGTTGTTGTTTTCAGTCAAATATAGACTTTGGTCTGTCCGCATTTTATTTTATTATTATTATTATTTATAAATGGTGGAGAAATATTCATACTTAATCCATAACGCACATAATATATGACTCTGTTATTACATAAGTCACCTTTTTATTATCATAAAAATTATGTTTTTACTGATTTTTTTAACTCAACTAGGGGGGCCCCGCCCCCCTGCTCGCTATGCTCGCCAACCCCCCGCGTAATCGCTTCGCGATTCCAAATTATTGGCTACCCCTGCTTGCTGCGCTCGCCAATATCCCATGGTATGAATAAGCAATTGCAGACCTTTCAAATGATGTGTCATACGACTGGTGTTGTAAAGAAATTAAAAATATGCCCCCCTGGGGGGGCAGAGTGGGGGTGACACACAAGACATCCATAAAATGAATAAACAGTTGCAGACCTTTCAAATGATGTGTCACACAATTGGTGTTGTAAAGAAATTACAAAATGCGCCCCCTCTGAGAGAAGAGGGGGGGGGTTACACACAAGATATCCATAATATGAATAAGCAGTTGCAGACCTCTCAAATGATGTGTCACACAATTGGTGTTGTAAAGAAATAAAAATGTGCCCCCCTGGGGCGAAGAGTGGGGGATGACACACAACACATCCATAATATGAATAAGCAGTTGCAGACCTTTCAAATGGTGTGTCACACAACTGGTGTTGTAAAGAAATTAAAAATGTGAACCCCTCTGGGGAGAGCAGAATGTGGGGGTGACACACAAGACATCCATAATATGAATGAGCAGTTGCAGACCTTTCAAATCTTGTGTAACACGACTGGTGTTGTAAAGAAATTAAAAATGTGTCCCCCCCTGGGGAGCAGAATGGGGGATAACACACAAGACATCCTTTAAATGAATAAGCAGTTGCAAACCTCTCAAATGATGCATCAAACGACTGATGTTGTAAAGAAATTAAAAATTTGGCGAAATATTACAGTTATCGCCAAGTTGGCGTCACTTTTGACAACTAATTTTGGTCGCCAAATTTGGCGATATATCGCCAAGTTTAAACTTGGCGATTGTTGGCGATGGTAACCTTTCCTCTCTTTATGGTAACCCATATGGCGATGCATAGACGGAGCCCTTTCCTGATTGGTCTATTCGACTCATGGAAGGAATGGACAACGCGGATTCGTTAGTTCCGGAAATCTTCCACATCAGCATCATTCCAAGAGTCATTCCTTTTAAGGCTAGTTTTTTTTTACTATAGAAGGATAGGAAAAATTTTGTGCTTTAAGCAATAGATGTCCGCATTTCATTTATTTATTTATTTTAACAAAATTCTTTGTATTGAGAAGAATTTTTATTTAAATAGGAAATCCAAATGTCGCTGTTAATAAAGAAGAAAGTTACAAAAAAAGTTACAAAACGAGTAGACGCATACTATCAAATATGGAAAAACGACGAATCCAAAAAAAGACGTCGTATGAACCTTTTGAAAGCAAAAAAACGAGGTCTGATTATCGAGCCTACTGATTACAAAATGTGCATTACATAAAAATAAAAATAAAAATAAAAAAAATACTGCAAATATTGATTTTTTTTTCCTTTTGTGCAGTTTTGGCTTCGGAAGGTGCGCTATGTTGCAAAAAGATATAAGCGACTATGAAAACACACTTGGTAAACGTTCATGCTCAGTTTTACAAATAAGGCACATATATGCCCTATACACACCGAGGTACCTAATTGGTGCCAAAATGGCGTTCAGTTGCCTAACATGTTGGTTATCATATAAATGTTATAATAAATTGTTTGTTCTAAAAATATTATCATTTATTGATTGTTATTTCTTTTTTTTAATAACAGAAAATGTTTCGTTTATTCCTTTTTTTTTTCATTTTGAAATAAATAAATAACGTGTTATTATAGCATGCTATACGTATCTGGTAATCAAAACGATGTTTTCGCCTAATTGGCATAAAATATCTCGCCAAACCCGGTGCTTATATCTCTACTTTATTATCTCAAGTATTTTATTTATGTATACTATAATTGTTTTTACATACCACTTACTTCTTGTATATAAAAATAGGTAAGTGGCTATTTTATGCAGTATAAATCTTTAAAAAGTAGCCCTCGTTGCCCCTTTTTGGATCGAATTAAAAAAAAATCAATGTCTAATTCCAGTATTGCTCCCAGGTATGCATACATATTCCAAATTTCAAAGTTGTATGCCAACAGGAAATGGATGAAAAATGGGAAAAGATGTCACATATGCACCAGGGTACATAATTTGCGTCAAAATGGCATTATTTTACCTCAGATGGTAACCCGGCTTTATTTATTTATTGTTTATTTACTCATAAAATGTTTATTTACTTTCATTTCCTTTTTTTAATTACATAAAATATTTCTTTTTATGGTTATTAATTATTATTATTCTTATTTTATTTACTGTAAGTTCTTTTTGAAAATAAAAAATTATTTAAAAATGTGTATGTAAGCGTTATTTGAAAACGGAGTTTTCGCCAAATGGACTTTGAAAAAAATTGCGCCAAATCTGATGCGCTTGTGGTATCCGTGCCGAAAAATTAATGACCAGAATTGACTTCCACACACAAACAAAATATAAGTTAAAAGAAAACATGCAATAAAAATAAATATAAAGGGAAAATGATGTCATAAAAGAAACTTTTTATTTAAAAACATAATTGTTTCTAATTTTCACACGTGAAATATATAAAACATTCTTTTAGCGATCAAAAAATGTTATTAAGAGATTATCACAAAATCTCAAAATCAAAGTTTTTATGACATTTTTTTAATATAAAAAAATAACAGTTTTATTTTCCTGCATGATTAAATTTTAAAATGCTTTATTGCATTCAGTATTTTTGAGTGCGTTAATGATTACTATTTACTCCGTGTACTGATTCGGTTATCTACGAAAATATCCAGCTGGTGAAAATCACGCATACCAAATTTCTGTGACGTATGCAAATAAATTGTGCTTTTTTATCAGTTTTTCTAATATAACTTTTAAACTATTTGGAACTAATTTTTCGTATGTAGTGCATTCACCAGATTACCTTCATAGGTACCTATTGGTACAAACAGAATCAAAATCCGACAAGTACTTTTTGAGATTTGCTTGACGAAAGAATTTTTTTGACTTTTAATATCGTTACGTATCTCTGAGTATAAAGACTTCGCTTCGCTCAGACAACAAAACTTTGGGGTTATTAATTTGCAGTTTGTATCGATGTTATTGTAAAATTGCTCTCAGATCCAAAAAAATTTCTAAGAAAATTTCATTCTTTTGAGTATTTTGGAGCTTCATCTTCAAATTTTAATGCCAATGACTTTATTTTATTAAATAACTTTAACTTATTTCAATTGTTCCTGTATATTAGTCTGTTATTATTTTAAAAATGTATTAATTTTTTAGACAATATTTCTGTTTTATTTTGTATGTGTTTTGTGTCAAAATGTTACCTGCAAATTTTCTCTACTATGTTTATTTGAAGGTAAAGGGAAAATGAAGAAGAATTAAATTAATAAAAATTAAATTTACGTTTTATTTCAAATAATATTTAATAATAGACCACTGTATCTTAGTAGGTGAACCATACTACCCCGTTTCTGGGGTACACTGGTCCACTTTATGAACGTATAAAAATAATTTTTTGAAACAATGTCCTGAAAAAATTCTAAGGCATGTAAAAATACTTAAGGAATGTTCAAGAATATTTTTAGGCTATGAATCTATGAGCCCCGTGTTATGATCCATGAACAAAAGTTATTTATGCATGTGAGTATGGAGTATTTCAGTCATGTTATGTTATTACAAATATAATGAAATTTACTACATTATGAAGTGCATTAAAACTTACTTTATGCAGGATATGATGTGTAACGGATTTGTTATTCATTCATCAATATTATTCATTTACAAAAGAATTAGGTTACGTAATGAGAGAATAACTGCTTACCGCTTATTTTATTTATGTTTCATTATTTCAAATACAAAGAAATCGATGCATGCAACTAGAGTTTACTACAAGATACTTACTTTAGAATATGATGTAGATATTATTTATCGCTGATTCACAGGGAGACACAAAATATTTCGAATACAGCATTGCATCCAAAGTACTGTCTGTAAGGGTTAGTTGAAGGGACGGAAGTACGTTTTTATATACGTTATGCATTTTAAAGTCTAATTAAATTTTTGCAACATAAGTGATGTGCGTAAACACGGCTATATACAGAAATAAACAAATTAAATAGCATATTGAATATGAATGTAAATTTCTTAAAGGTGTTTTTTAATTGGATTAATACTTATTTTTAAACTGAACTTTATGATAATATAAGATATATTTATCGAATATATGTATAATCATGTAAGGGAGCACCCAAAGAACAACGCACATGGTCGCTTATGGAGGATAATTTCGAGAAGTAAGATTTGAATAATTTTAACAGTCAATAATCCAACAGTAAACAGTGAACATCACAATAATCTTAAGAATCTTTTACCTGAATTAAATATTACCGTCTATGTTGTTTGCATAAAAATCTATACATAATACTCGGTGCTGTACAAAAAATTTGAGTACATTTCCACCTACTCGTAGGAATTGCTGAAGATGGATTTTCAACTGTGTTATGTATTTTCTCAGTAAACTAAAATTTAACATACTAATTAACCCTCCAAGCGTCTTGCAAATGGGTAAATTTGTAATGTTGTTTTCTCTGTATTTTATCTTAATTGCTAATAAAATATTATTCTTTCAATATTACATAAAAATTTTTATTTAGGAATATAAATGTAATCCTTGAGAGTCTTAAACATTCTTCAATGCTTTGTAAATTCATTAAATTTATAGAATTATAATATCTTAAACATTGCTTATATTGCAGTGAAACCTGGAGCTTAGTGTACGGAATATTACGGGCCAAACGCTTAGAGGGTTAAAATGTATATAAATCTATGGATTGTATTTACAGTTACTCACTGAGTTGGAGTACTTTTTAGGCTATGGACGGTAATTGCTGAAATCTAGTTTTTAAATGTAATTTTAGTTTTCCAAAATGCTTACTTAGATATTTCATTTACTTTATTAAACAGTGAACATTTGCTAAAGTACACAGGAAATGGTGAAAAAGCTTCATAACCTCTTGACAGAGTATTTTTGTTTCTTATTAATCAATTAAAAACCAGAAAAAAAAAATACTAATACGTTGAGCGCCACGTCAGCCACCGGTGACTGATATTGAACTTTCAGTTTGGGCCGCCACAATCACCGGTGATTGTCAGTTTAAAATATGATATAAAACTGAAAAAATATATTATTTTCAATAATTACTGAAAATTTATTTAAAATTTACTTAATTTTTATTTACTACAGGATTATTTTTACACAATATTATTTTTCTAGTTTTATATCATATTTTACATTGTCAGTCATCGCGGCACTTACCGTGTTAAATGAAAAGTCAGACTCTTCATTTAATTCTTTTTTCCTAGGAAATTTCTTTTTTTTAATTGATGAAAAGGAATACGACAGTTTACAGAGCTGCTCTTGAGCATGCCCGGATAATCCATTCGAATATCAAAGTAATTCATTACACCCGTCACTAAATTGTTACAGTATTTCTTTACAAGACGTTTCAAAACCAGAAATAACTTTTTTTTATTTGGGTCGCACATGTTTGACACATGTCCATCGCTTACTTTCAACACATCATTATTGCACATATTCATGTTATATCATAATAAATTATCAAAATGCTCGGGGAAAGTAAAAAAATCTTTAATGCTGTCTCTGGATTTTTCTAATATTGTACCGGCTTTTCGCTTGACTTGCTGAGTAAATGTGCTTACTGGATGCCATTCATATGCATGGAGTGTATTGCAGTTTATTTTAATACACATGGGAAGATAACATAGAAATAACATCAGTTTTTCAATTTTGTTTGAAAAACCTTAAGATCACGAAAAGGCTTATTCCTTATTCACTTGTCAAAATATAGTTACAATAAGTATAGGATTCTATTATATTTTTTATAGAATTTCAATGTGTTATGAATTCTTTATATAGAATTTAATTTATAGCTAAGGCTCGAAATAACATAAAATATTGATGGAAAGGAAAGATAAAAAATCCATATGTATATGTATATATATATATGTATATATACATGTATATATATGTATATATATAAGAAATTTTTTCTACTCATAATTGAAAATACCAGCACTTTACATTTTAGATTAAGAAAAAAAATGTTTTTTTCAACATATATTTCAGTTATATTAATTAAAAAATTATCTTTTTTTAAAAATTATTCATTGCCTTCCTGTAATAGTTAACATAAATTGGTTCACATTTATGTCGCAGCTAATATTTTAAAGAAAATTTTAACTAATTACATGTTGAGTTTTTTTACTGATTGTAAACAAGTCATACATTGATAAAATTTTGTATTTTCTAGTCACCGAAATCTACATTTTTTCCCCCTTGATGACATTAGACAGCGGTTGAGATAAATGAGGACTTTTGTAGCACTCGTTTAACTTACTAAATAAAAAATATATTTTTTCCTCAATTTTTGCTTTATAAGAGGAAACAGTATTTTTGCATTCCATATCATAGTAATTTAATGTATTAAAATTAAGTTACAAAAAACATGAAAATGTATGGACAGATATGTGAAATGAATGTGTGTTTTTTGATGTATATATACATACACACATTTGTTGGCGATAATTTGTATTGTTCTATAGTGGTTTTATACACACACACACACACACACACACATATATATATATATATATATATATATATTAGCGTGGAGCTTAAAAGCTATGATTTTTTTTATATTATTTTTACTAGTCTCAACTTTTTTATTTTGAACCTTTTGATACAAACACACTAGAAAAAAAGTTTAAGCAATAAACTTTAATATTTAAAAGTAGCTGAATGGACTCAAAATTTATAAAATTAGAAAAAAATAAGAATATTAACTATACAAATGACAAATGTGTACTTGCATTTTTTTAATGTTTTAATTACAACAATTTATTTAATTTACTATGCAAAATATTAGCTTTTTATTTTATGTTAAAATTTTATTGCCTATATATAGGCTAATACAGTTTTTTTTCTTGCTATTCGAGTACATTTTGAGGTGATCTTCAACAATTTGTAGTAGAAATTGTAGTTCGTTTCATCATGAGTCACCAATGCACTTAATTCCTGAAAAAATGTAACCACACGTTTATCATGGTCATTTGTAAATTGTAGGGGTTTTCTAATCTTTTTAGTCTGATTAATAATCCGCTTTTGACTCTCTAAATCAGGATCAACTGCAAGATATCCAACCGGAAATTCCAACAATTGAAACAGTACCATTGACATGGCTATAACAAAATCTTCCAATTTTTCTCTTGAATTAATAAAGAGCAATACTGGCTCGCTTCGAATGATTTTGAGTTTGTTTTTCAGAATAAGCTTCATTCTGTAAAGCAATAACAATGCACCTTTTGGTTGGTAAACTTACACGGCTCTCAAATGTAGCTAATCCAACAAGTTCTTCTGACAAATACTACAAGCGATTGGCAAATTTCGGCGATGATGACTTGAGAATAGTTGTATGCATTGATGAGTATTCAAGTAGGATTTTTAGCAACAAACGGTCATTAAAGGAGGCACACGAAGCTTGAGATGCAAAAAGCCAATCTTTCAAATGTACACGGACTGTGAAAACATATCATGTACACATCAGGGCCGTAGCTAAGAAGGTGCTAGGGCGGCTCAGCTCCCTAAAACATTTTGAGCTTCCACTGGAAAAGATTCCAAGGTCACTAAATGAAATTATGTGCCGAAAATCCAGATGAAATTCTGTTCAAAAATCTAATTACTTTTAAAGACTTTTCACAGTTTTGCAAAAATACTGATTTATTATTAAAATAAGTGTTTCGACTCTTGCTCATCCTATTTGCACGTATGAAACTAACATAATATTTCATGTTGCACTAGTTATACACTCGAATTTTCATCATCATATTCTTTTCTTAAGATAAAATGAAGTTATTATAACAGTTTAATGTAAACATAGTAACTACAGTATGAATATGCTCTAATTTATATTTCTGCGTCACATACACAGAGAGAGAGAGAAAATATGAGCCCCCTCTACATTTTCTTGAACTCTCTTCCTATTATTCACATCTAGCTACGACCCTAGTACGCCTTCTTTCTCTTTTGAAGCCAAATTAAATTAAGCTTTGAATATCTAGATTTTGCCACAATATACCATTTGCGACACCATCAAATTAAATTCCTCGTTCGTACTTGTATCTATCAAAGAAACTCCAATAATCTTGAAAGCATTCAAACAGTGCAACTTCAGATGAAGATTAGACTCCTACATATATTTCAAACACAGTACTAATTATCAGTCCCATAATGTAATGCCTATAAGCAAGTAATAATAGCTCTTTAATTTTTTAATCAATCACAACGTATGCAGCAGAATTATAATCAAGGTTTTATCTGGTAATGTCGATGCGTATTGCTTGAATATTATCTGTTATTTCTTAGTTTTGAATTTTCTCAAGTATTTTAGCTGAGCTTATCCTGTGACATATGTTGAACAGTCCGTAGTTTAATAATATCTTTCCCAAGAAATAATACTGGAGATCGACAAACCTTTTCTTTTACAGTCAAATCATACATTAATCATCCATTTTAATGAATGACAAAAGAAGTGTTGCTTTGAAACCTAATTTTTATTTTTTCATATTTCTTAGTTCTTTCAAACATTATTTGTCCACGAATATAGTCTTTGTTAAATATATTTTCTTCTATAAATATATTTTAAAAGTTGGAATTTATTTTTCTTTGACATAGCATACGAGCACACGTATATTTATCATTACTTATACATTAGAAACTTTCCCATTATTGAGCTACCTCTAAATATTGTTCAGATGCAAAAATATTTTTCCTGATTTATTTTTTTATTAAAAAGGAAAAAATTTAGAATGAACTTCAATTGCTCTTTTCTATTAATAAAAAAAATAGAACCTAACCCCCTTATGTATACAAGAAGATAGGCTAAACATTCGCGGATGTTTTCGGCAACCTATTCATCATGAATGTTAAGGGAATACTGTAATCCATTTAATTTATTTTTTACTTGTTTTAATTTGGTAATTTGTATTACACATAATGGTTTTATATGTATATACATAAAATTACTTATATTAAACTATATAGTTTTATCACATTAAAAAAGTACTATGGTCTTTCGTTTAAAAAATCGAGTTCACCAGGATAAGATCCGAAAAAAATCTAAAACCAACCTGAAATTGACTCATTCACCAAACTTTAGAATTGACCAGACACATTGCAATAAAATTTAGTGCCAACATTTCCCATTTCGAATTATGAATAGAATGAAACCGAGTATCTGCCCCTCCTTATGCACGACACTAGTCGATAAGTCGATAATAAATCACAAATGATACTAAACTTCAATCAAAATTTTTCATTTGTACATTTTGTATTTAAATCTGGTAAGGCGGTCTGGTGTAATAACGCCAGGCGGAGTAATAACGCCAAGTGCTAATATTATGCATAATTATGAAATAATCTGGGAAATGACACCCATGTGCTCTGCGCAGAAGGGTTTTGTGTCATATAAATCGCAAAAAGCAGCTTCAAGTTAATTTGTTTCATTTTAAGGTCTTATTGTTTTTACAAGCAACTAAAATTAACGCTTGATCTAAAATTTGCGAGATACGTTTTGTGATGTGAAGACTATTTTTTTTAATCCGGAAATACTTTGTTAATTACATAAATTTGTAGTACATTTCATGGACTTTTAAAATGTTGTTGAACATTTTGGATATCTTCTTGAGATAATTTGTAATTTAAAATGTACAGCGCAATAACTATAACGGGGTAATAACGCCAATCCTTGAAATTAATACCCCGGTTGATTCCCTACAGTGGCCGAGCTACATCCTAAATACTGTCAAATAAACACAGTTAAAACTGTGCAATGTTTCTAATAATTCTATTTAAGCGGTCCTTTTTAAGCAAAAAGAAGCTCACGGTCTGATATTCTTTTGCCTCATCCTCCCCCTCCCCCACATACCACAACTTTATTTTTCTTACACTTTCACAAAAAACTGAACATTTTCAATAGCTTAGGATGCAATTTGTCAATTTCTAAGTTTGTAGAGTTTGTATTTTTAGAATTGGGCAATCTACATGCAATTATTCCATCTTTTTTCATAGTTTTGTTTGCATGGCGTTATTACCCATATAGGTGGGTATATAACGCCAAATAGCATTGGTCTAGGAATCACGCCATTACATTTTATGAATACATATCTGTTAAATTACTTTTTTATATAGATAGTCAATGAGTTGCTGTATCAAATCATATATTTGTTTGAAAAATACAATCTAAAACTGAGCCGAGAAAATTGGCAGAACCTTAACGTGGCGTTATTACCCCAGGGTACTTCTATATTAAAATAATAGCAATAGATTAGAAAACTCTATTTGATTGATTTTAAAGAAATAATTTAAAGAACAAACTGCTGTTAAATCTGTTTCAGATCATTGTTTTAGTAACGTCAAAATTTGACTATCAAAACATATTCCTTATTGTTTCAATAATGAACTATCAACATAATTCACGTCCCAGAATAAAACAATTGTTGTCAAGCGAAACAGCTGCATATATTTGAATACAATTAAAAAAAATAATGAATTCTCAAGTTCAAAATTTTTTTTAGTTTATTCTGAAAGAAATATTTTGAATGTAAAAAATCATGTCAATTTGCAACAAGTTCTTTTACGCTTGAGTAGATTTCTAGCACTGCAGATAAAACTTTACGAAGCTGAAATTTTGCAGCTGCTATCTTATAAAATAGGAGAAAGAAGTTGGGGAATTTAATAAATATATAAAAGCCTATTTTTGTTAAATATCTTACAGTCATTACGAATCACATTAATACGAATCAAGCATTTCTTGATATTTTAGAAAGTTTCATCTAAAAATTTCAACATTCTGGGCAGATGGGTAGATTTTACATTTTTTTTAATTATTTATATCGACACAGGCATCTATTTACGAATAATTTATATTATACATACTTTTTTGTATTAATGTATTGTCAAACAAACAAATAGTAAAAAGCAAAGAAATTTAAAATAAAAACAGGTTTTTAGTATTTAAAATTTATTTATATCTTATTAATGACATTATTGTAGATAAAAATCTCTGACATGCTTTTAAAAACATTTTACAATAATCTGTGACAAATAAAATTGCATATGATTATTTAAAAAGTAGTTTTTTTCAGTTATATTACATGATTTTCACATTTGCAATTTATAAGCATGTATACAAGGATGTTCAATATAAAAAGTGTCATAGAATCATTTTTTTTTTTTTTTTAACTTTTGAGTTTTTACGTGCGATCCATCTATTAATAAACGAATATAAACTTCAAATACAACAATCAGAATTGTACATTTTTAGATTTGCGTGAATCTAAAAACCTGATTGTGTTCATTTGATTCGTATATAAATATATTCAAAATAGATGCTTACATTGAACTTTAGATGTTTAGTTTTTATGTAGGGGGGAACTGGGGCACAATGATCCAGCTTTTTTCTAAAAGTTTTTTGGTGTCTAGAAAGCAGAAATGTCAAGTTATTTTTCTATGTAATGTCAGCAAAACCTGTGTAGTGTGTTATAAAAAATGTACAATCGTTGTTTTATATATTATTTTTGCATGTAATTTTTAAAAAAAATCAAAAAAAAGTAATTTGTATCAATGTGCCCCACCCCCAGGGCAGATTGATACACTTTAATACGCCTGGGAAAAATTTAGACAAAATAGCACCAATGCATATTTTTCATTGAAAAATAGTTAGCAAACCATTTTATATTATTTATAAAAATTCAAATCACCCACACTTCATTTGTAAGCAATATTAAAGCAATCAAAATGAAATGTATAATGACCTGATGTTCTGACTCTTCCTTGTCTGATTGTTGGCTGTGGTAACTTTGTCATATCTAGTATTTCAACCCCAGCATTATCTTCTTTCTTAGTAAAGATGAAAAACTACCAAGTTTTCTGTTTATAAATCGGTTTATAAACAGAAAATAAAGGATAATTATATTAAAAATTCTGTTTTTAATAAATCTTGTGCTGTTCTGCAGATTGTTTCTTTTACGTAACACTTTTCATGTAGAAAATACTTTTTTCTCTGGAGAATTGATAGAAATTATAGATTTTCCAGGCTGCCGTCCTTTTCTTTAATTAGTTCTACTAGCACTATATGTTGGGTATGTTCGTACGTCTTCTCTTTGCAAAAAATACTATAAAATGTTTTAATATAAAGATATTAAAGCTATTTCACTTCAATAAAAACTAATATTAGAAATTTTTAGCGAAAAATGGTTGGATTAAGGAGTGCATTGTAAAAAAAAAAATAATAAAAGGTAATGAAAAAATGAACCAGAAAAGGATTTAGGTTGTATCAGTGTGCCCTGACAAAGACTGTATCAATGTGCCCCATACAGCCATTTTTAATAAAATAAGTCTCAAATCCAATACTTCATAATTTATCTAACAAAAAGAATGAGAAACTGATAAAGAGTAGTTTTACTTGCCAGGGAGGGTATTCTTTTTGGTTGAAAACACTAGAACAGTTGTATAATACCATTTCAATTGTACAACTCAAATTTACTTTTGATGTACAAAAACAATAAATCCCCATCTCGTTTCATCAAAAAACTGAATCATTCCAAGACTTTCTGTATGTAGTTGAGTGCACTAGCATCACCTTTTGGAGCTGTTGTAAAACGTCCTGTAATGACCCGGTGAGCAGTAGAGAGGGTGTATCAATGTGTCCCATATATGAATGTGCCCCAGTTCCCCCTAGATATTTAAATAGTTTTAGTTTCATATTATTATGTTGATTTCTTATCTACTTCTCCATAAATTATTGTAATAATATGAATAGTTTTTATGGTGGAATTCTTTAAAACCTTTCCCGATCAGTTTAAAAAATATAGGGGGAACTGGGGTACATTGATACAGTTTTTTTCTAAGATTTTTTTGGTGTCAAGAAAGGAGAAAATTCAAGTTTTTTTTCCATGAGGTGACAGCAAAACTTGTGTAGTATGTTATAAAAATGTACAATCATTGTTTTATATAGTATTTTTGCATGTAATTTTTAAAAAATCAAAAAAAGTCATTTGTATCAATGTGCCCCATCCCCGGGGCAGATTGATACGTTTAAGAAAAATGACAAAAAAATAATAGCAATGCATATTTTTCATAAAAAATGAGTCAGAAAACCATTTTATATTTATTTATAAAAATTCAAATCACCCACAATTTATTTTTAAGCAATATTAAAGCAATCAAAATTAAATATATCATGACCTGATGTTCTGGCTGTTTCTTGTCTGATTGTTGGCTGTGGTAACTGTGTCATATCTAGCACTTCAACCCCAGCATTATCTTCTTTCTTATGAAAGATGAAAAATTACCAATTTTTCTGTTTATAAATAGGTTCATAAACAGAAAATAAAGGATAATTATATTAAAAATTCTGTTTATAATATAAGTATCATTTTCTGTTCTGCAGTTTGTTTCTCTTACTTAACATTTCTCATGTCGAAAATACTTTTTTCTCTGGAGAATCGATATAAATTCGAGATTTGCCAGAATGCCGTCCTTTTCTTTTATTAGTTCTACTAGCACTAGATGCTGGGTAAGTTCCTACGTCTTCTGTTTTCAGAAATACTATAAAATGTTCTAATATAAAGAAATTAGAGCTATTTCACTTCAATAAAAACTAATATTAGAAATTTTTCGTGAAAAAAAGGTTGGATTAAGGAGTGTATGGTAAAAAAAAATAAAAAAAGATAATGAAAATATGAACTATTAAAGGATTTAGGCTGTATCAATGTGCCCCGTCATAAACTGTATCAATGTGCCCCATACAGCGATTTTGAATAAAATGAGTCTCAAATCCAACACTTCACAATATATCTAACAATAACTAATGAGGAACTGATAAAGAGTAGCTGTACTTACCAGGGAGAGTATTCATTTTGGTTGAAAATACTGGAACAGTTGTACAGTAGCATTTCAATTGTACAACTCAAATTTACTTTTGAACAACAAAAACAATAAATCACACGTCCCATTTCATCAAACTGCTGAATCATTCCAAGATTTTCTGTATGTAGTTGAATACACTAGCATCACCTTTTGGAGCAGTTGTGAAACTTCCTGTAATGACCCTGTGAGCGGTAGAGGGGGTGTATCAATGTGCCCCATGTATCAATGTACCCCAGTTCCCCCTACATATTCATCTGGTATCGCTGCAAGCATTATTTTCAAATAATATAGGAAATAGATGTATTCCATTGTACTATATACATATAACTCTTCGTGACTAACAGTTTAAAAAATATATTGACATTTTCTTGGATGAAACAAATAAATTATAGTTTTATTTTATAAATTTTAAATTTATTTTTTAACCTTCACATTTTGTAAAAAAAAAAAAAAAAAAAAAAAAAAAAACACTACTTTTTTTCCCTTTTAACCCTTTCAGGGGCGGTGTTTGCAGTCTGCAAACACTTAATATTACTGCTCCAATTTCGGACTGGCACCAGTAAAATTTTAGTACAATTTCGATTTTATAATATTCGCGAGAAACAGCTCTTGATTATTTTCAAATAAATCTGTTCTTAAATTGTGGTGTGAATCAATCATTTGAACATTTTCGGAGCAGAAATACCTTGCCCCTGAAAGGGTTAAATATTTGAAATTTATGAAAAAGAGACTTTAAAACTTTGATTCTCATACTGAATATATATTTTTGTGGTATGTTTTGTAGGTGTATAAAAAAAATATAGATACATTTCTGTATGATTGAAAATTTAAAAAATAAAGAAAACTAAACTCTTTGAAAAATAAATAGACAAATCAATGTTATGCCTGCTATACTTTATATTTTCGCAATGCTATTAGAGAAAAACATGTCCGATTAAATAAAAGTAGTTTTTTAGAAAGACAACACAAAGCTATAACTTTACATAAATTTTCAAACTGAATATGGTAATACGAGTTAGAAATAATTACTTAACAACATCATTTGGCTATACCGCTTCATTAAAAAAATTTCTGAAGTTATCAGCAAATTATATTGAAGTCAGTATTTATCTCTCATATTTGTCTTTTTGTCGATTTACAATGAAATTTCATAAAATGCACTGTTCTTTTCTTTTTTGTGATAGTAAAGAGGAAAAAATAGATTATAATTTGAAAATATATTTATGTACAAATTAACAAAAACTATAGGCTATTATATAGTGATGCAGCGTTGCGTACTCCCATTACATTCATTGTGATGTATGGTGTCCTTGGAAAGGTTCTTGGTTTAAAGATTATTGAAAGTCAATGACGACATTCAATTCACGTCTATGAAATTGAACGAAACTTTGAAACATTTTATGTCGCCGAAATTATTGCATAAGTGAAGGTAGGATAAAAAATATAACGATATCTGTGATGGTGATGGGAATTAAACACGTTCGCGTCCTTTATGTCAACATTAAAACTAGTTAGATGTGGCAATACCGAAACTTTTTTCTACATTATACATGTTAATACTCGCTGAAAATTCACCATAGCAGTACCATCAATTAGGTGTTTATACCAAAATCTAGACAGCAACAACATAAGTCAACTTTTAAGTGAATCTGAAGTTTGATGAGAATCCGCGAATTAGTTTCTGAGGTAAAGCTACTACGAAATCGTGAAAAAATGCAGCAAAGTAGCGCCATTTGCAGACAAATGTACACCAAAATCTATACAACACTAATCTATATCAAGTACTAAATGAATCTGAAATTTGATGAAAAGTGTGCATTAGTTCTTGAAATGGAGCTATTAAGATAATCATGAATAATGCAACATGCAGTGTCACCTGTTGAGCAATTTACATTAAAAAGTAATCAGCACCAAATTATATCAAGGACTAACCGAATTTATTATTTTATGAAAATCCATATATTAGTTCTTGAGATATAGCTATTGTGAAAATTGTGAATAACGCATAATAGCAACACTAGCTGTTGTGCTATATACATCAAAAAGTAATAAACTGTATGGTGGAAGGCCTATCTGAATCTAAGTTCACTCTCAGAAATAAAACTCTCATTTTTGACGATTCAGAAATCCTTGAGCCTTATTTCGTCATTTTTGACGATCATTTCGTATCAAAATCACGTGACATTTAACGAAACGTGAACTCTCAAATATTTGACGAAAGTGCTTCCTTAATCATGGCCAGACTTGATGAATTTTAAGGAAACTGTCGCGGTAGCTGTTTATAGAAGGACCCGCTATTGTACCTCCCCAAATCTTGCGATTTTAGCAAAAATATATTTCTTGTTTAAAACAGTTCTTTTTAGAGTTTTTCAGAAAATAATGAAATGTTAGCAATTACTCTTGCTACATTAGTTTTTTTTTTTTTGGGGGGGGGGGTGTTTATTACTATTTTTATTTATTTATTTGTAAGTTGTATTTCGTTTTGATTTCATTCGAAAAAAAATTTAATTCGTTCTACAAAACCGTTCAAAAAGTAAACTTGATCAATAAAATTTCAAAATTCTAAGATCTATTTTATATCCAATATCTACTTTTTTCACTCAAATTAAAAATATATACATATTTTTTCTCTTCATATTTTTTCTACATATTTTTTCTACTTACTTAAAGTCTCGCTTAAAGTAATAAAATCTCTCTTAATAAGCACTTCATAATTCGTTATTTCTGAGCAACAAACTAACCAGCCCATATTTTAATCATTCCTTAAGCAAATAAATTTCCCCTAGATGTTATTTAATTAAACCATATTATAATTATTCATTAACCATTAGAAAATCAAAATAATAAATTCGTCTTATTATTTAAAACTTGCAAGATTTATAACAGAATCAATAAAAGTACTATCACAATTATAAAAGTTTAAACACACACTATAATCCACTATATGCCTTTATAATCATTCTTCCCTGAGTAATCTGTGGCGTGAACTTAGGGCGTCGGACTACCACACTGTACGTTATGAGTTCGAACCCCACGTGTGACATGTCTTTTTTGCTTCTGTCATTGAATACAAGAGCTTCTAAAAAATTCGATAGATGGTAGCACTAGTCCCTTTTTGACGAAATTTTTTGACGATTTGATATCGTCAAACGAGTGAGGGAAGTGATTTCATCAATTTGACGAAATATTTGTTCGGAGCATTTCCCAGGAAACAGTTTCGTCAAAAACGAGGAGAATTTCGTGAAATCTGAGTATGCATTTCTGAGTGTGTTTTTGGGAAATTTCGTGCATTAGTTCTTGAGACAGAGCGCCCACAAAATTTTTCTCATACGGGCTCACAGAGCGGCAGAGTGACAGACACTCACTGACAGACATTTTTTTTTAAAGCAATCAAATCGTGTTCAAGACATTTTAAAACTTATAAATCCATAAAAATGTTTCACGAATCCAAATTTTTCTTCTTGTAAAATAAAAATAAAATAAAATAAAATAAAAATAAAATAAAATAAAATAAAAATAAAATAAAAAATAAAAAATAACTTGTTGCCGCAATGCGTCCCACGTGCTTTTCCTTTCATACCATTTGAGTTAGATGCTGAAGATAATGTACGTATGAACGGTCAAACTTTAAACCCTTTTGTGAATTTTCCACCAAAAACTTGTAACTAAAAGACGGCAAAAGATTTTGGATTTCTTTCTCATTTGAAAATAACAAAAGAATTTATGCACCTTATAAGTAACTACACATATCTATAATATTTAATAAATGTAAATATGTTTTTAAAAATTACAGTGTAAATGTAGGCTGTTTTGGAGAAAAATAAGAAACAAGTCCTTCTCTTCGTGTATCTCAACAATTTAAAGTAATTTTATGTAATACTCAAGTTCTATGATTAGCTGAAAAGTATGTTGCTTCAAACTATTTTACATGCTATTGAACATATTTTTAATACTAAAACTTTATTTAGTTTAATAATATTTCAATAATTCAACAGAAAAGATTTTTTATAATCTATTATAGAAGTAGTTTTACAATAGTTCTTTGCAAGAAAACAAAGAGTAATGTCTATCAATAAGTAAATCATTTAAATTGATCAGTTAATTGCATTATTTGCATCATTATTACATCATTGCATTATTACATGAAATTTTCTCTCCAAAAGAAATGATGCTAGGCCTATAACAAGAAATTACAGTCTTTTTTTTTTTTTTTTTTTTTTTTTTTTTTACTACACACCGAAATTCATATTGACATAAATTTCATTGTCATATTAGGATTTTTCGTAATTATGCAAATACATAGCACTTACAGTTGTCGTTACTCCATCCATCCACTCCATCCATCGTTTACTCATCCATCCGTCCGCATATAACAGAGCAAAAACTACCCGACTGAATCGTTTGAAATTTAAAATCTATACTTTGTGCATAATTTTATGGTGTCATTTCAATTTTTATGAAAATCGGATGAATAGTTTAATTACAGGGACAATCAATAGTATTCCGTTACTTTACAGACAAAGGGAAAAAATATGTTTAATTGCATTTTACTGATGTTACAGTCTTTCGAACATAATACAATTGATATGCAGAAGTATACGTATGAAGTATAGACTAAAATATATTTCTGTATAATCTGTGGTTCAAAGAATATTTGTTATTAATTTACAAAAATCCCACAAAAATATACCATTATATACTGGTATTGAGGGAAACAATGTTTGGGGGACGTTTTAATTACATTAAACTATTTCACATTTTATAAAATTGATATAAATTTCATAAATTTACAACAAATTATTTCCTGTATAATAGAAAGCAGATAGTATTTACGGGGACCCACAAAAGATTTCGGCTACTATACTGTATACTCAATGTAATATAAAAGATTTATATCTTAATTACGTCCACTAATAACTATATCATAATAATGTATATTCTAAAACGAAAAAAGTCAAGACATGCGCTAAAAATATTTATTTATTTAAAAGACAACCGTTTACTAAAAACACATTAAATATATATTACAAATTTAAATTTTTTTCACCAAAATTAACCTTTATACTATATTAATTTCCTTATGACAATATTCCGTACTTAGTTCAATTTATTAAATTAAAATCTTGTTTCTAGATCTAATCTATTAATCTTTATGAAAACGATATAAATTCTTAATTCGCCTTAAAAACATTTATTCCAATACGCGTAAATTTAAAAGATGACTCTAAATTAAAAATATTCTTAATTAGACTTTATTTCTTAATATTCCAAATAAAACTCATTTTTTCTATGTTTTTATCAACCCTTTTTAAGAAAGTCTTATTAAATTTATTCCAAAACCATACTTTTCAAAAAATATCATTATTTTTATTTATCTATTTATTTATTTCCCCTCTTTCAACATTCGATATGTGTGCATATCAATAAATTCATTTCTTTTCTGTTTCTCTTAAAATTAATCGTCTGCAAAAATACTTCGTTTGCAGGATATTTGAAATTCTGAGTCGATTATAAATTAGTTATATATATACTTTTTTTTTTTTTACACTCCGTTAAGCGCGCCTTTAAAGTTGCACCATCGGGCGCAACTTTTATCTGACAGATACAGTCTGCATTTCAGCATTATATATTGTTTAAAAATGAGTTTTAAATGAGTTTCATCGTCACTTTCTTCAAACTGTTCAGAATCTTCATCGCTAAATAAAATTTTATAGGCAATTTCTATGTCTTTAGGGTTATTCAAATCCAAAAACCGTTTAGTATTTATTATTTCGAAGCCGGAAGTTAAACAGGAGAGACTGAGGTATTCACTTATTCTAACCTAGTATCAATGAGAAACTAACTACAAACACTATCGGGCGCATGTATCTAATAGATACAAATCCTTAACAAAGCGTGAAACCGGAAATTCCTATCGATAAAAATTTAAAACCACTGCATTCCAGGGACGGAAATGACCGGAAGAACAGATGCTGTGAAGGTCAAGGTCGTGAAACGCCCTGTTCTTTTCGAAAACGACGAATTTCTTACGCATGTATCTCTCAGATACAGCGCGTCCGATAGAGTGTTAAAAATAAAATTATCGTCTGTGGAATAAAAATCTTAACTCTGGGCATGAGTTATATTTACATGGAAAAATGATAATTAGAGAGTAGAGAATTTTCTAGAACTTTGTTTTTAGATTTAAGAAAGGAAGCCTGGAAGTGAGAAGGGAGATTCTTGGATTTTTTCTTCGATGAATACGGCTTGCAGAAGTAAATATGGAATTTTTTTTTTTTTTTTTTTTTTTTTTTTTTTTTTTTTTTTTTTTTTTTTTTTTATGTTTCGGTTAAAAACGGCTTGCAAAGGGAGCCTTTCCCTTTATTATGACTACAGTTTAATAAATTAACTTGCAGCAACCAATGAATAATTTATTGGATTTTCTACATTTATTTATTTATTTTGTTTTTACCTTCGCTTGCCATGACTCTGTGTTTTTTGAACCAGTGAAAATAATTCGAGTTTCCCCTTAAATCGTCACATATATATTAAATTTTTTTATATTGACGTATTTCGAACTCATTCATTGAGTTATCATTCGTTTTACTGTTTCAGAGTTTTAAATATGAACGATTACGGTTATACAGAGGGCTTCTTAACCTACGCTTTCTTAACATGTGTAAAAGTGTAAAAATTACTCCTAATTTTTTAAAGTGAACAATCGGTTTATGAATCATAACTGTACATAGACTGCGAAGCAGCTACAGCAGAAATGCTTAAGATTTCATATCAGGCAAAAACAGGGATATTGTCGTAAAAAATCGTATATATACCGTCTAAGTAGAAGGTATGCGTTCAACGTAGACGGTATACCCTATAATGTGCATACTATAGCTTTCTTGAGAAACAGAAGGTATACGGTGTTTGTTAAAATGATCCAGAAAATATATGGCTTATCCCCAATATATCCTCCACTACATCTCTGAGCAAAAATATGTATTTATTAAGAGCAAGAATCTGAGAGAATGACACACCCGTAATTCATGCCATCTCAGATTTTCTCCAAAAAATTACCAGTTGTTACCTATCTCGTTAAAAGACCAAATCTAGAATTTTTTATTCCAAAGTTGAGTTGTTCATTTTCTATGAACCCCCCCCCCCCCCCCAAAGGTCATCATGTCGTGAAAAAAAAATAAGTGTTTTTTTTTTTTTTTTTTTTTTTTTTTTTTTTTTTTTAAAGACATGGATATTGCTATGACTCACAGCTCTTTACGCATACAACTTGCCACCAAATTATTTTTATATCTGGAATGTAAAAGGGTTGAACTTTACATAATAGATGAAAAACCCGTGGCAAGTTTTTGCCGCAAGGTCACAGAAAGTCACAAAAAGATTCATTTTTGCTGTTTGTTTCCATTTTTAAGTCCCTATAACAGCTTGCGTGTTCCACTTGCCATGAAAAAAGAGGTGGCATTTGAAAGCCATGAATTAGCACTTTTAAAACTTGTTTTAGCACTTGTGACTCTTTGAATAGCTGCAGATATACATGTCCTAAGTTTGAACAAATACCTGACCTTTGATGACGCCTCACAATAAAAACATGCTCGGAAAAGTGTGGCTTGATAATTAAAATAATACACTTTCTTAAAATCACTATTAAACGAAAATATAAATATGGATGCGTTTTAAGCTTAAAAAAAACAGCTATCCCCTTAAAGGAGGCTCAGGGGTTGAAAACTTTTCAAAAAATCGATTTTTTATTATGATCTTGTTTTATTAATCAATTAATGCTGAACTCAATGCAAAAAAAGCCTAAAAATATTTGCATGTTTAACGGAGTTATAAGCATTTATGTATCAAAACTTTCATAGCCGCACCCATATAATTTTAACTTTAAGACGCGTTTTCTCAAAACCTTGACTTTTGACGACTAACACCAAGATTTAAAAAAAACTATTTGATGGAATGGCTTTTTTTTTTTTTTTTTTTTTTTTTTTTTTTTTTTTTTGCATGCATATAACATTATTATCTATAGAATGAATTAATATAGTTTAATATTTTGAGTATTTTTAATGAAAAAAAAAAGTTGTATTTTTTAGGAGTTTTTTAAATTTCCAAATTTGAGAGTTTTTTTAATAATGTTGTTTTTGAGTGATAGATATATCCTTAATTCATTCTATAGAGTAAAGTTTCCTGATCATTTTAAAACAGAAATTAGGTTCTTATATAAATTCAACGTTAAGATATTTTGGTGTTGGTGATATAACACATATACAGTGTCTCACATAAGTGATGGGACACTTGTGCTTCACAAAAAGAAACTAATCAAATAAATTAAAAAAAACATGTACACATTTTTTGTGGGTGTGTTTCATACTTAAATTTAGTAAAGATTATTACATAACATACATTTTGTCAAAATATTAAAATATTAATTTAATAAAAATACAAATGTTTAGAACGGAGCAAAAAATAGCTCACATAAGTGATGGGACACCATTATATATGCAACAAAAATCGTCTGAAATAAGCAATAAAAATATTTTTAGGGTTTTTATTTTTGCTTAAAAGCAATTGGCAATAATTTATAAAATCGTCTGCAGTATTTCTCTCCAGTTTGTTTTGGAATTTTTGTGTTTTTTAGCTCTGTGTAGCCATGAATGCTAAACGAAAAGAAACTTCGCCTGAAATTCGAAAATTAGTTATTAATTTGCATATTGAACGTGGAAAATCTATTAGAAAAACTGCTGAAACAGTTAACTTGAGTCATTCAACAGTTTTCAATATCATTAAACGATATAAAAAGAATCATATGATTCAGGATAAACGAACACGTGGCGACCATCAAAGCTATCCAATGGAATAAAGCGAATTATCGTTCGAAATATTAAAAAAAAATCCAAGAAATAGTGCTTCAAAAGTTGCTGCTCATTTACAAGCATTATATGGAATAATTGTTAATCCTGAGACTATTGGAAGGGTAATTCGATCTGCTGGATATCACGGTAGAATAGCCAGGAAAATTTCTTCGTAAGTGAAAAGAATAGAAAACTCAGACTAGTTTTCGCAAAATCCAACATAAGAATTCTGATTACTGGAATAAAGTTATATTTGCTGATGAGAGTAAATTTAATATATTTGGTTCTGATGGTAGAATCTTTGGTGTGGAGAAAACCCAGGGAAAAATTTCGCAAACAGAACTTGGTACCAACAGTAAAACATGGTGGAGGAGGAGTTATGGTATGGGGGTGTATGTCGTCCGCTGGAGTTGGTAATCTTGTTTTTATTGACAGTATAATGGATCAGTACAAGTACATTGATATTTTAAAGCAAAATTTGAAATCTTCAGCTAGAAAATTGAACCTTCATAACGATTTTAAATTCTACCAGGACAATGACCCCAAGCACACTGCTCTGAACGTTAGACTCTGGCTGCTATATAACTGTCCTGAAATAATAAAAACACCACCACAATCTCCAGACTTAAATCCCATAGAGAATATTTGGCAAGAATTGGAATCAAGAATTCGCAAACACACCATTTCTTCAAAACAACAACTAAAATCGGTGCTTCAAGAAGAATGGGGTAAAATCACTCCAGAAATCACAAAAAAATTAGTCGAATCCATCCCAAAAAGATTAAATCATGTTTTAAAAGTAAAAGGAAATCCATCAAAATATTAAAACCTTTTAAAAAGTAAAATTTTTGGATAAATATTTGATGGAAAAGTAAGTGCCCCATCACTTATGTGAGCCATTTTTTGCTCCGTTCTGAACAATTGTATTTTTTACTAAATTAATATTTTAATATTTTGACAAAATGTATGTTATGTAATAATTGTTACTAACTTTAAATATGAAACACACCCAAAAATTTTTTGCACATGTTTGTTTATTTATTTTATTGCAGTTTCTTTTTATAAAGCACAAGTGTCCCATCACTTTCGTGAGACACTGTATATATATATATTTTTTTTTTTTTTCGAAAATTGTGTTTGCTATATTTCTTATTATATTACATTGAAGTATTTCATTTTATAATGTTATAAGACTACAAACATACCTTTAAAATATCAGAAAGTTTAAATTAAATACATTGAATACTTCTGTTTTTATATGGACTGGAAGCGAGAGCTCTGTTTACATGTTTTTCCGTATCGATCAACCCTTAAAGACACGTGTTAAGTTCAGTTTTTTTTTTTTTTAGTTTGAAACGATTTATATTCGATTTATATTATCGTTTAATGGTGATTTTAACAAATTGTATTATTTTAATTATTAATTATCGCCAGTGTTATCGTTATTTTTTCACTGTGGGTTTGTGGGTTGAGTTATCATATCGATTCAATATCGTTGGTATTTCTAGAGGGACTCTCATTGAACAATTTATAAATGCGTTCATTTTAATCTTTGAGCTATCTATATTATAAAGGTCACACGTATCGGTGCGTAACACATACGTCATTTTGCGAATGGCAACACTTTCCCTGCAATTTCGTTTTTGCAATTTTCGCTGCTGCAAATTTTACACTTCTAAACAACTATTTAATTTCTTACACCGTCATATAGAAGAAAATGTACTTTTAAATGCAATTTATTTGAAAGCTGTATCTCAATTTATTTTTGAGATATTAATTTTTTTATAGTTTTTACTATCAATTTTGTAATTGTGGCAACTGAATCATTCCATTTCCTCTTAACATTGAAAAATAAAAAATAAATAAACAAAAATAAACATAAATAAAATGCGTAGCGCTTTCCGATCTACACCATCGTATAGAGAAAAAAAATGCTTTTAAATGGAATTTGCTTCAAAGCTGTATCCCAATTTATTTTTCAGATATTAATTTTTTTATAATTTTTAGTACCAATTTTTTAATTGTGGCAACGGAATCACTCCATTTTCTTTTAAAATTGAAAAAAGAGAGTAGAAATTAAAATGTGTATATTATTTTTAAAATGTCGTCTGTTATAAAATCTGGTGAATTTCGGTTTTATTTCGTATAATAATTTGGATAATTGATTTTTATAGTATTTTGTTAATTTTAGCTTAAAATAACATTTGTTTGAAGAGATTGACCAATATAAGATGCATTTTTTTAATGTAACTAATTTTGTAGATTTATTATAAACCAATAAAACAGTTTTTTCTTAAAGATCGTCGAATTTCGACGAGTTTTACCTTGTTATTTTAATTTCCAATAAACCACAAAGTTTTTTTTTTTTTTTTTTTTTTTTTTTTTTTTTTTTTTTTTTTTTTTTTTTTAATAGTTTTGTAATGTTGGGATATTCATTTATAATCATCCTTTATTTAGAGGTAGCGATAACAAATTAAAGTACTGAGTCTTTTTTAAGGTTTGTGCATTTCACACTTTTAAAGCAACAGCTAGCCGTTTGTGTAGATGTAAACAGCGCCTTCAACCTTGGTATCGTTTAATTTTGACAAGATTAATCGGTGTATGCATTTGAGCTCATTGAAGAACATCTAAACGGTCTAAATTCCTGAAGTCAACACGGAAAGGATTAAAAGTCACATCGGCAATTAAACCTCTAAATGAAATAAAATATAGTGGTAGGAAATAGCTATTTTAGATCCGCAGTACACAACCTAGGGTACGCATACCCCTGGGGGTACGTGAAAGCGACATTTTTCACAAAATTATTAAAATTTATGGTACAACAGTACAATATTTGTTTTTACCGTTTTTTCATCTAAAACACTGCTAATTCAGACTTCAAGCCACGCAATTAAAAATGAAAATGTATGAATGAAAACAGAGTGGAATAATAAAGTAAATGGGCTGCAATTAATAATAATATATATCTTTTCTCATTTAGTTTAATTCAAAAAATTACTTCTACGTTAAACTGTAATAACTATATTAGCTCGTTTATTTTCAGACCGAAATCATATAGTTGTATAAAGAAACAAAAATATTCTCTAAGGAAGAGCCTGAATAAGGCTTGAAAGTATTACGATGTTTTTAAACGAAATTAACTATTAGCACCTCTATTTGATTATTTTAATTGCCTTTTAAGTAAAATTGGGCGTTTAAAAGTTCATATTTTATATTTTGTGTTAAAAACAAGACGAAAATTGCATTCCGTCATATGTTTTTATTTTTTAATACTTGGTGTTTTAAAATTTACAAAAATATTTGATTTTTTTTTTATTAGATTTTATCATATGTTTTACAAAATTGTTTAAATAAAACTTTATTTAGTTTACATAAAATGATAATACAGTAGACTCCCTCAAATCCGCACTCCTAAAATCCGCAACTCTCTAAAATCCGCACATATTTTACGGATGTAAACAATGAAACATTTAGTTCAGATGTAGGTGCAAAATTTGACTTTTTTAGTTTTATATCAATTCCATATATTTTTTTATTTGTAATTTTTGTTAATGTTATTGAATTCATGTTTTTTCATGAAGAAAGAATAATTTATTTCTGAAAAAATAAAGATATTGGTGATATCATTGGTAAGCACAATCTTACCAAATATATTTATATATTAATCAAGCTTTTTTATTTATTTAGTCTGGTTAAACCCTAAATAAAGCTTCATTATTTTATGATCTTGATGTGAATTAGTAATGTACTTTTATGAGGCAAGTTTCATTGAATAATTTAAGAAAAACACATTTTATCTTTATAATGAATATTTAATTGTACATTATTGATTATTAATTTGACCTTTGCTTTTAGTATTTTTAGCATTTTAAGAACTATCTACAGTTTTATTATTTTAGTTTATTACTTATTTTAATATTTTAGCATATTGTAAGCATTCATTATACTTTTGATTTCATTATTAATTACATTCCAATTACTTTTTAAAAAATGTAAACAAAGCAATGACCAGAAATCCGCAAAATTCTAAAATCCGCAAAACCTCTGGTCCCAAGCTGTGCGGATTTGAGGGAGTCTACTCTATTCAGTTCTATTTTTTTACTTATTATCTTTTGATTTTTTTTTTTTTTTTCTGTTGTGAAACTCTACTATATTAGCCATTCCAATTTTAGATATAGAAAAATAACTTCAAAGTATAATATGTTTATAATATAATTATTTTTTTTGCTCAAGAAAATTAAAATTTTATAATCATTTAAATCTCATCTTTAATACAAAGTTACTCATTTAGACAAAAAAAAATCGTCTTTCTTTCAACATACTGCATTTTAAAACCGCTGGTCCTTTAAAAAGTGAAATATAATAATCAATTATAAATGATATTTCTGTAAATACCATTTAATTCGTAATTAAATTTACACAGTACATTTACATGAGTTTGAGATTTGACAGTCAAGCTCGTAACAAAAATAATTCATAATCACTTTTTATATTTGGCATTCCAACTTAAAATTTTGAAATGTAATAATTTAAGATATGAAATGCTTTTTATACCATTAAATAATCTTAAAATACATTGGAAAGTGTTAAAAATGAGTTTATATACAAAGTGCCGGAAAAGTCTTCAAACAGTTGAATAATTCGAGAAATTTATATCAGATTAAAAATACAAAAAAATACCTGTAAAATATTTTTTAAAAAGGTATTCAGTGATATCAAACTTTACCCTCGCAACCAATCCGATCCCCTTGACGTCAGAGGGAGTTCAACTGTGAAAACTTTTTTTTTTTTTTTTTTTTTTATGATAACCTACATTCCATATTCGGATTCTATGCACAAAAATACATAGCTTTTGTATTTAACATTTTTTTTTTTCGGATCCTCGTTCATCATAGAGTAATCAAGCAAATTCGACACGTACATATTTTGGTTTTCACATCTCGAAATCTGATTCGCCATAACTTTTGTCGTCTAAGTAGCTATCTTTTGTCGGAATAGTGTTACTTGAAAACCATCAGTGGATGTTGCTTCGAGGCACTTTATATGCTTTTCCATAAAAATTAATAAAAATATATTAAATTAGTTTTTTATTTGCATTTTTTTAATCCGGTCAATAATTTCTACAGAATAATCTGCGTATTTTGATCTTTTAACTTGTAACTCTGCACCTCCCCTTCCGAACAGAAAAAAGCATAATTTTCATTATTCGGGGGGGGGGGGGGGGGGTGTTGTGAGTTTTATTAACTTGTACCCCCCCCCCCTTTTTTTTTTCTTTTATCATTTAATTCAGGAGCGGATGAGGATGCATGGAATATTTTAACTATTACCATAGAATAATATATAAAACAATATGCACATAGATATATATAACATTGGAAACCTTTTTGTGCTGACTGAGCAAAGGATTGAGAAGTAGCATAAATTTTTTGTGGGAATGCGATTATAGGTTTTGATGATTAATTAATTACTGCAATTCCAAAATAACAAGTTGAGGCAGAAGACTTTTCAATAATTCTAATAAGTGTAAGAATTTTTAGTAAATTAATATGTTTTCCATTTTAATATTTTTTTCATAAATTTAAATTTAATAATTTTAAATTATTCAAAAATTTTTGTTCTTTTGAACTTTTTCATTCAAAATGTAATGTTACTCTTTAAGATACGTTGATTATTTCCTTGGGGATAAGACATTTTAATATTCATAGGGGAAGAATGATGTAGAAAACTGTTTAATTATTTATTTATTATTGTAATAAAATAACAAAAGTTAAATAATATATAAACAAAAATCTAATTTGCAAAACATTTTAAAAACAAATCAGTTTATTTACTACATTTTGTAAGCTTTAGAAATGATATTTATTAATACATTTCATTCAATTAGTTCTATGTTTAATGTTAAATTTTTGTAACAAATAAATTAAAACAATTGAACATTAAAAAAATTTAAAACAATAGGAAAATTTAAATAGCCTAAAAACTTAGATTCCCTTCAAATTAAATCGAAAAAAATTTTAAACTTTTTTATTTTATTTTATTTTATTTTTTTCGTATTTTACATGTGTTTTAGCATTTTGTACACTTATCATAAGCATAATCAAAAGCTGCAATACAAATATTTGCAACTCAAAAATGTGAAAGTCTAAAATTTATTTAGATTTCTTTTTAAAGGAATCTTAGTTTTAAGTGTGTTTTAAGTATAATATTGTTTTTTTTTTTTTTTTTTTGTAATGTTTGATTTGTTTAAACTATTTGTTCCAAAAATTTAACATTAAATATAGAACTAACTGAATGAAATATATTAATAAAACGAAGAATGTAGCATATAAAGTGATTTGTTTTTAGTTTGTTTTGCCAATTACGTTTTAGTTTATACATTTTGTCACATTTGTTATTTTATTGTAATAATAAATAAATAAATAAATAAATAAATAAATAAATTTGTCCATTATCTTTCCTTTATGAAAATAAAAACGTCGTCCCCCCCCCCCCCCCCCAGCAAATAATCATTACACCTTAACTCTTTCGAGACCGCATTGTGTACACAATTTTTATTTGGAATGCACCATGGTTTTTAATTAGCAGCCTTTGCTTAGAAAATACAATAAGGACTCTAGTAAAAGTCAAGTATTATAGTTTACTTATTAATGGTGCCAAAAACAAATTCCACCATACATTTTTACTTACCCATCGTATGTTAGTATAGGGTAAGTCTTGCAATCGTTTTTAAAATCGATTTTTTTTTTGGGGGGGGGGGCAGATTTACACGTTTTAGATATTGAAGATTCCGAAAAACATAGTTTTAGCAAAAAAAAAAAAAAAAAAAATTGTCGTCCGTCCGTCTGCGTGTCTGTCTGACTTTGTATCTGTAAACGCTCTATCTCCTGAACAAATTGAGATAGAGAGTTGAAATTTTGTATGTACTTAGTATGTAAGAATGGAACGACGCCTATTTAATATCAGTAACCCTGATTATCCAGAACTACTTTTTTCTGTCTCTCGAAAAATTCGTTCTGATGAAAGGTACATAAAAGTTATAATTTTTTTTTTTTTTAAGAAGTGGACGTAAAAGGCAATAAAATCACACAAATTTTGCATAAAAAACAAAGACATCGAATAATTAGTTGCCTAGATACTTGTAATCCAGTTTGTCAGATTCTTCGTTTTTTAATGACCCTATATTTCCTTTAAATTTCAATTCAAAAATATAATTTAATTGGAAATGAGACGCTTAATCCGACGCAGTAAATTGTTAGTTAACGTGAATATTATTTTTGGGTTATAAGGATGTTCCTTTTACACACTTCGGTACTACTTCAATAGTTTGGCGTTTTAAATAATTTGTCGATATTGGTTCAAGAGCAATTCATTAATAGAGCATTACTATGTATAATAAAAATTTTTAAATATACGTTTAAATTTTGTTTTGGAATTGCAATGCATTTTAAAAATAGTTTACGCATGTTTTATTTTCATATATTATATTATGCATATCCATGATGGGTAAGTAGTAATATGGTGGCCCCGAACGATTACTTTGATTATGCATATACGCATCGCAAATTCCGAAACGATTAAAAATTTAGATTTTTTTTTTAATTAAAAACTTAAAAATATCAAAATGTTTCTATTGTTTAAAATTATGAAAAAAAGTCAAACTGAAAAAATGTAATAATTTACAAAAGATTGTTACATTTATTAAAATTATTGAACAAATTTCTTCCTTGCTTGTTATTTTGTAGTTTGAATAACTAATCAATTATCGAAATCAAAAATCCCACCCCCACACAAAATTTTAGCTAATTTCCCATCCTTTACTCAGCCATCACACAAAAAAATTATACATATATATATATATATATATATATATATATATATATATATATATTTGCCCTATAGTATTAATAAAATAACATATAAACCCGCTTCAGATAAACAACAGAAAGCCAGGCAGAATATCCACACACCTAGCCCCCAAGTAATGATCCTCCCCCCCCAAGTAATTATCCTTTTTGTGTTCGGAAGAGTGGGAGGGGGGGGGACTAATTTAATATATTTATTATTTTTTATAGAAAAAGCACATAAACGTCACCGAAACAACTGCCACCTATGGTTTTCGAAAAATACTATTCCCGCTAAAGACGGCAACTTTGACAGCAAAAGTTCTGGTCAATCAGATTTCGAGATATCAGAACATAGTTATCCAAAATATGTATTTATCAAATTTGCCCAATTACAGAGTAATCAACGAGGATCCGAAAACAATCCTTTAAATAAAAAAAATTACATATTTTTGCCCGTAGAATCCTAATCCGGAATTTAAAAAAAAAAAAAAAAAAAAAAAAAAAAAAAAAAAAAATGGGGGTTATTATTCAAGATTTTGAAAGTTGGATCTCCTCTTACCCCTGAGGGATCGATTGCGAGGCTCAAATACCAAACAAATTAATTTTGCCTTTCGTATAGAATAGCAAGCGAAAATTTTTTATTAATTAAAAAAATCATTAAATTACTTCCAATGATTTGAAACTAGAAACTAGTTTTAGAATCTCAATAAGATTCACAATAGTCATAAGTTCTTCATGAAATATTTTTTATATATTTAAAATTCGAAGAACCAATAGACGTCGTTCAATCCGTCCGTCCGTCTGTTTGCATGTAACAACGCAATGCGGCAAAACTATTCAACCGGATGCTTTGAAATTTTAAATATATAATCATTAAAAAATTTGTTGAGTCATTTCAAATTTTAGAAAATTGGATGTATAGTTTAATTTTAGGGATGGTCAAAATTTTTAAGTTACATTACAACCAGTAGGGAAAAAATTTTTAAGTGCATATTAATGATGTCACAGCCTTTCAAACAGAATCAAATTGGTATGCATTTACTGAAGTGTACTAAAATACACACTGCGTATCAATATGCGGTGCAAAAAATGTTTATTATTTATTTTTTCAGGGCCACACAAAAGAATTCCATTAAATAATGATATAGAGTGAAACTTTGTTTTTAGTGTATTTTAATCATATTAAATTATTTCACATTTATTAAAATTGATATACGGTACTGAGGTTTGCTATGAGTTACATCCTGTATCATAGAAAGTGTTTAGTATTTACAGAGGCATACAAAAGATTTCGGATTCTCTATAACCGATATACTGTGTATTAGAGATGACTGCTAGAAGTGCAATTTTAATTGAGATATGATTTTTTAAGTTTAACTAAATTTTTACATATTGCGTTGGGTGTATATAAATGCTGTCGATCATACACAGGGTAAAACAATAGAAACTGCACAGATTACAGAATATGAACAAAAATAGTCCAAAGATGGTTTTTAAATAAGTTATGCATTTTTACGTTAAACTGCATTTAGTAAACCAAGATATGTTTACAGAATGTAGAAAAATGATAGCCCATCAAAAACATAAATATGAAAAAATGTCAAGTTAACGGCATCGCTAATAAAAGAAGTGAGATCTAATTGCAAACCAAGTTCTTCCGAAGCTCCTTAAATCAAAACTCCTGTCATAATGTTCTTCAATTGCTTAAAATGATCTAACCAGAATTTTACTGCAAAATAAAAGAAAATCAACGGATCCAAATATTACACGCATACAGTTCAGAAAGAAGAAAAAGGAAGAAGAAATAAAAAGTAAAAGGAACTAGAAACCGTCAAATAATGAAAGTTTGCTAAAAGTAGAATGTATAAAAAAATGAAAGAAAAGATCAACTTGAAAACACCTCATTTAAGGAAGAAACTAAAATAAAAGTCACCATCCAACAGCGTAGTAATGGGCGATAACGAGAAGTTTTTCTCGATTTTCTCGATTATATGAACATCTCGATAACTTTCGATTGTGTAAAATTTTTCTCGATGACTCCAGTTTGCAATTGCTTTTATACCATACAGGATTCAATTTTATCAAGAGTCTACTACAGGTGAATGAGTCGGTGTTAATAAAGTCACGACGGGTTCACTTGCTAGTGAGACCCTCCTTTCATTGATGTCTCTAATTTATATGCAATCTTGTAATATGAATCGAACTGGATCCTCATTGTACACGGCATCATATACCAAACGCAGTGTGCAAGCACAGTAAAATCTTGTAAACAACAACAAAAAAAAAAAAAATTCAAATTGAACGAACAACCGAACGTAATCTCGAATTGAACATTAAATTTTGAAAATTGCCCCCCCCCCCTCCAACGTAACGCAGTGGGGGGGATATATAAAACCGAGGTGCATAAGATCAATAAGTGGTCACATGCCAAAAAACAACTTCCTGCTTTTCTAAATTCCATGTATATTATAAATATTATTTATTGCAAAATCCGTTTAAAAAACATTTTGGATTGCCGACAGAGGTCAAAACTTGAACAATTACGTGTGTATTTTTTTAATCGTCAGGAAATATTTTATTGTGAACGAAATACAAGGACCAAGTAACCGCGGTAAATTAACGCCTACACGCAAGAGGAGGCCAGAGTCCCAGCAGTGGTGAACAATATCTATATGATACTGATGTCATACACGCACCACATTGGCACGATGTTTTCCAGATGCCGATTTAGCGAAAACTTCGAAGAAGTTTGAGAAATTTAACTTTCAACCCATTATGGGTCCGTAACGTGACCCAGATTGACGGGAGAAACTTTTTATGCTAAATTGGTAATGTATGAAGCATAAGCTTTCAATAAACATATTACATCAAAAGATGAAAAATGCCCCCCTCCCCCCCCAAAAAAACCCCAGTGCTATGGGGAAAACCGTAAAACTGCGAAAAGAGCGGTGACGGAAAGTTAGCTATGTTATATTTTTTCTCGCTGCTGTAGCTCCCATACAAGCAAAGTTATAGCCTTTTAAAAATTGAAATGAAATGAAGAAATGAGCAAAACTATATTGGTGAATAACCAACAGGGGGGGGGGGGTCAATAGCCCCGCTTGTGCCATATAGCTTAAACTTTTAAGTTAAAATTGGTAGAGAAAAAAATGAGCAATATTTTAAAGTATATGTTGGGGGGGGAGGGGGGGCGGGTCAAGCCCCTCACCTTTGGAAGAGGTTTTCAAAGAGGGAACTTTAAAACAATGTGCCTAGGTTACAGTAACAATGTGGCTAGTTCAATGGTTTTTTTCCATCTCAAAAAAATTTCCAATACGCCTAAGGACGTTTTCAATTAAAAAATTTGATCTAAAATGATAAAAACGCAAAAAGCTTCGAAAACTGCCAACCCCCCCTCCACCGTGGGAACCAAATTCGAAAGGGGGGTAAGAAAGCATCATAATATGAAAGAGTAATTCGAGATCTTCAAGATGATATACAACATGACGGGTTTAAAAAAAGTGGAAATTGTCCTCCTCATTGCTCCTCCATTGATAAGTATTATAGAAATCGCTACAGTTTTAAACATATGTTCGTCCTCTCTCCAGCCCCCTCTTTGAAATTTTTTTAAATAAATAATATGTATGGGTACGTGACAGCATGGTAAGACTAAAATACCAGAAACTTTGAAAATTAGGTCTTCATTTCACAAGTGATTGTCATATTCTCATGCTTTTTTCTGTACCTCGTTTTTCGATAAAACTTTCATTTCGCAAAGCTTCATCGACAAAACGCTCCTCGATAAAACTCTTCATCTCTATTCTGAGCGAGAACGAAAATCATCCTTATCGAAAAAGGCATTCATCAGCAAACCACAAGCTTCTCGAAATGCCGCTTTTATCAAGGTTAAATTTCATCTCGAAGTTACAAATCCTTCGATAAACCTATGTCAATCGAGGTTAATTTTCATCGCGAAGAAATGATTTTTTCGAAATGCCTGACTTTATCGGGATGAGATTTGCTGAAATGAGAGGCATATACGAAAGCTCTTTTAATCATTATTTCATAATATGAATCTTTCTACTTTTGGAGTTGAATTTTAAGGAGCGGGAGGAGGGGAGGGGGAGGGGGAGGGAAGGAAGGAGCAATGAGGGGGCGAATTTTTTAAATCGTAGCTATTTCGACAATAAATGTTATTTTTGGTATGGACTTTTTATGGAACTCTCCGGTAAATATTATTTATTAAATATAAAGATTTTAAAGTGGAGGCTGCATCATTTTTAGATGTATTCTAGAAAAAATAAGTGAACCCACGGGTGACATGTAAATTTCAAACCTTTTTTTTTAACCCGTCATGTTATATATACATCATCGGAATGTTTTGGCACCTCCCTTTCATTTTACGAATTTTTCTCCTCCTGGAGTTGAATTTCAGGAGGAAGGGGGGGGGGAGAGAGAAAGCGATAAGAGGGTGAATTTTTTAAATCGTAGCTATTTCGACAATAAATATCATTTTAGATGTGGATGTTTCTTTTATGGAACTCTTCGGTAAATATAACTTATTAAATATAAAGATTTTAAAGTGAGGGTTGCGTCATTTTTAGGTGTATTCTTGGAAAAAGAAGTGAACCCACAGGTGACATGTAAATTTCAACCTCTTTTTTGGACCCGTCATGTTATACAGGGTGTCCCAAAAGGTCATGTCCAAACGGCACACATGGTTGTGTCAGGTCATTAGGAAACAGAATTACATAGGAAAGGGGGGTCGGAAACGCGATTGTAATCCGCTAGAGGGCGATAAGCGATGTCAGACGAAAGCGCGGGCAGTCGGATCATTCGAAGCGCGGACGTTGCAGAGAAAGGATGAACCAGTACAGCAATGCAGAATTGACAGACATGCATTACGTGTATGGCGCTGTAGATGGTAATGGACGAGCAGCGGTACGCATGTATCGACAACGGTTCCCGAACCGACGTGTACCCGACCATAGACTGTTCGGACAATTACATCGCCGATTGCAGGAGGCAGGATCGTTCAGAATCAGCAGCCACATCGGCCGGCAACGTACAACAAGGACACCAAACATCGAGAACTCTGTATTGGACGCATTTACACGGAATCCGCGTACAAGTATCCGCGTTGTGGAACGCGACCTAGGTGTCAGTCGCTCCTCCATTATGCGAATACTGCGGGAAGATCTCCAACATCCGTACCACATACAACGGGTGCAGGCGCTAAGCGATGCGGATTATCCCCAACGTGTGGCATTCGCACGTTGGTATTTACAGGCAAGGATCACAGACCCACAATTTCCATCACGGATACTGTTCACCGATGAAGCTACCTTTTCCCGGGATGGTGTCCTCAACCAGCACAACATGCATGTGTGGTCGGTTGTAAATCCCCATGCCACACGGTCTCACAACCACCAATACCGTTTCAGCGTTAACATCTGGGCTGGAATTATTGGTGACATGCTGATTGGTCCATACGTAATGCCTGGCCGCCTAAATGGGGTTTCGTACGCCATTTTTTTGGAAGAAGTATTGCCCACGTTGTTAGTGGATGTTCCCGCAACGACACGCCTCAACATGTGGTTCCAGCATGATGGGGCTCCACCACATTTCGACTTGAATGTACGTGACTTCCTGGACTTGACGTACCCAAATCGCTGGATTGGCAGAGGCGGCCCTGTCCCGTGGCCCCCGCGATCCCCGGACCTAACCCCCCTGGATTTTTATCTCTGGGGACACCTGAAGTGTATGGTGTACGAAACACCCGTTCCATCGGACATGGACCTCATGGCACGTATCGTTGAAGCGGCGGCACGTGTCCGGGAGACTACTGGCCAATTCGAACGAGTTCGCGATTCAATGCGGCGCCGATGTGAAGCATGCATCGCAGCTAATGGGGCCAATTTTGAGCACTTACTATGAGTTGTAGCATTTTTCTTTTTTATTTGGTACTGTTTTGTTGTAAAATAAAGATATTTTACACCGTTTGTTATCTTTTCTTTGCGTGACGGTTACGATGCAATTTCACTGTTTAGATCGCGTTTCCGACCCCCCTTTCCTATGTAATTCTGTTTCCTCATGACCTGACACAACCATGTGTTCCGTTTGGACATGACCTTTTGGGACACCCTGTATATATATCATTGGAATTTTTTCGCACCCCTTTTTCATTTTACGAATATTTCTCCTCCTGGAGTTGAATTTCAGGAGGGAGGGGGAGCGATAAGAGGGTGATTTTTTTTTTAAATCTTAGCTATTTTGACAATGGATATCATTTTAGATGTGGTTTTCAGAGGAGCACTCCGGTAAATATTATTTCATAAATACATAAGTTTAAAATGGGGACTGCGTGATTTCCTGGTGCATTCTGGGAAGAAAAAGTAACATTACGGCCACAGGTGAGGAGTAAATTTCAAACTTTTTTTGGATACGTCATGTGATATGTCATAGGAAAGGTTTCGGAATACTCTTTCATATTATGGGCCTTTCTCTTCCTGCAGTTTAATTTCACGATGGGGGACCGACGGGGAGTGAATTTTTTAACCGTAGCTATTTCGAGAATAACTATCATTTAAGAAGTGGTTTCTTGAGGAAACCTTATAATAAAAATTGCTAATTATAAACATTTTAAAGTGGGGGATGCGTGACTTCCGGGTACATTCTGTTAAGAAAAAGTAAACCTGTGGGTGAGGAGTAAATTTCAAATTTTTTGGACCCTTCATGTGATTGATTATTGGAATGTTTTTCGAACCACTCTTTCACATTATGAACGTTTCTCCTCCTGGAGTTGAATTTCCGCAGGGGGAGGGGAGCGATGAGGGGGGAATTTTTTAAATCGTAGCTATATTGAGAATAAATTTCATTTTAAATATGATTTTTTGATGGAGCCCTTTGGTAAAAATATTTTATTAAATATAAACATTTTAAAGCGAGGCTGGTGATTTCCGGATGTATTCAGGGAATAAAAAAAATAGTGGAGTAGTGAGGAGTAAATTTGAAGCTTTTTATGGACTCGTCATATGATATATCAACAGAAAGTTTTCAAACCACTCTTTCATATTATGAATCTTTCTTCTCTTTTCCTCAATTTGGCTTCCTTGCAGAAGCGCTTTTCAAACTTTTTTGAAATCATTTCGTTTTTATGAATTCAGATCTGGTTTTTTTATGGAGATTTCCAATATATAATTTATAATGTATGAAAAATTCACAAACTGTGAGGACAGGCTGTATTCCGGGTGTTGCAATAGTTGGAATTCTAAGGATAGTGTTTTTATATCTTTTGTTGACTCCTCTTTCGTGATATATCATTAGAAAGCTCTGTAATTACCATTTTATTTTATATACCTCCCGCAATCATCCCGCCGCACTTTGCTCCCGCGGGAAACTCTTTAATAAATTTAACCGACATCCATCATGCGATGTATTGTTGGAAAGCCTAATGACCATTTACTCATATTATGCATTTTCATTGCTCCTGCACTACTTTGCTCTCCGAATGGTCCGTTTAATGAATTTCAATAGAGAGTCTTCTAATAATGGGAGAATTGTAGATCGTGTCTCAATTGATGTACAAAAATCAATAACAGATTTTGATCACTTTTAATATCCTTTTAGTTCATGTTCTTTCACTAGGAGTGCTTTTGATTATTTTTTCTTTGGCCATTTTACTACTAGCGACTTTACAACTTTTTGAAACCAAGGAACGCTGTTACATGACTTTTCTACTATTGCGGCTCCATTATAACATCCTTTTGGTTTGTTGTTGTTTTTTAAATTCATTTGTTTTCAGTTACCATGTATTTATTAAATTATACTTTTTAAACATGTAATAACAAAGATTTTAATAATCGATAGTAAAAACATCTCGATTATAGATTCTCGAAATTAATCGATGACTTTATAGAATGTGCTTTTTTACGATTACGATTTTGTATCGAATAGGAAATTTTCGAGAATCGCCCATCACTACAACAGCGAGTAAAGTGTTCTTTGTTTGGATGCTGATGGCAATATTGATTGAAATTTGATGATTATGAATGTGCTGAGTGTCTGTAGTGTTATCAAGAAACAAAGTCTAAAGCCAAATGGATTTAGTACATCAAATGCATTTCGTGGTTGCATGAAACATGTTTACTTTTTTCTCACAACGTGAAGTGTGGTATGATTGTGGGCAAATGGAAATACGGTTCAAAGAATGAGAAAAAATGGCCAAAAATAAAAAGACTAGGGCTTCGATAGAATAGAATTAATTCTTACGTTGAGAGCAAACTGCAACATTCGCCTGAATGTAAACCAGTGATTTATATATTTTTTGTAATTATGCTATCTATTGTTTCCAGTAATTATAATTCAAATGTTTTACTTTTCATTTTCCTTTTTTGTCTTAAATCTTATTTTTAGAGCTTAGACTTTTGCAGTTTTGTTGAAAGTTGCACAATTTAGAGATACATATATGTTTTGTAAGTTTACTATTATTTAATTTTATTTTAAGTAATTTGAGAAAATTAAAATGTGATTTGCTCGAAAAAAAAAAGAGCCTAACTTTTTTCTCTATACGACATCTCTTCCGCACTCCATGAGGCATATGACCCAGCACATAAAAAATTATATTAAAAAAAGACATTTGGGAAAATAACTATTTCCACTTTACTAAAAGGGTTTTAACTTGTTTAACAAAAAAAATAGTTTCTAAAGAGTTTTATTAATGATTTCTGGTATTTAGTTTGTTCTTTTTTTCTTTATTGTTCATTTTACAGGAATTTAAAAAAAGACTGCAGCATCTGTCTCTATTTTACCCTATAAAAAATTTTTACAATCTCAAATACAAGAAAAAGCCTTAGAATTTTGAAAACATGAAAGTAAAGAAATTGTGAACTATGGAGTAAAAGCTGTTTAAAGTTTTCATTTGTGTGAGGAATTATGTTGGGTACATTAACAAAATTTACAAAATCTCGCGAAGTAATTCCAGGCCCTATTACTAAAAATGAGCTGTCGAAATATTTACAATTAAGCAACATTTCATTCAGTATTTAAAAATAAAAATCGATTTTTTGATCAATTTTGCCGTAAACTGTCCCCTTAAGTGTTAAATCTCCCTCTACCCTAAAGTGATTACGTTATACATGTACAGTTCTTAAAGGTGTAAAAAAAAAGAAACTTCTGCTCGGGTAAATATATGTAACAAGATGAAATAAGATTTCAAGATCAAGAGTCGGAAAAGACCATTTGTTTTTTCCTTCATGTCTCTTTAGCATGGGAAAGTGTAGACTTTACAAAATTTGTGATTTGGGTCAGAGAAAAGGCGATTTAGATAATCATTACGGTGTTACGATTTTGTACCTGTTTCAGTTTCCTTTCTTTGCATTCTTAACACTGTCAGTATAGAAAGAGATTTTTAGTTTTATACATGAATGTACAATTTTAAATACTAGTTCAAATGTTTTTTGAAAATTGTAAGAGTTATAAAGGAGTAATTGTAAAAGTAATATTATAGAGATTTGAAATATTCATAATTTTACAAAATAAAAAATATACATAAAAATAAACACAGTATATTAAAATAAGCCACTTAATCATAATCTACAGTTTGAGAGCTTTTGATACATTAGTTTTGAGAGAGTTATCCAAAAGATATTCGTTCTTTTTCAATTTGTTGACGGTCCCCTATGGAGTTTCAGAAAAAAATCTTCACGAAAATGTATGACTTGTACTATCATGTTTACACACTTAGAGTTTTAGGATGATTCCTCATGTATTTTCCTAGATATTTAACAAAATGTCTAAAAGTCTAAAATCGCAAGTGGCCGGTCATCTTTGGCCATATAGTGTTGTCTTTAATGATAAGCTAAGATGTTTCCGAAGCTTTGCAGTTGTATGATGTATCGCCAACATAAAAAATTAAAAGTCAAATCCCACAAGTTTAGTACATCAACCAGAAGCGGCTCTCGAATGTGCCGGGACGTTTAATTGTTTGAAGGGCAAACAATTGCGTTTGTGTAATACTGAACTGCTACCAGAAATTCGGAAATTTTTTATTTCGAAATAAAATAAAGCATTTTTTCGACCTTTTTCTCTCAAAGTTATAAAAGTAAAACTTAATTAAAAGTTTCTGTTGCAAATCTTAATTGAAGTTAGGTGGGGTATAATATATCCTACCGCCCCTCACAGGGTTAATACATTGGACGACACCGGCAGTTTCGTGATCATTATAGCTCTACGAAGTTAGTTGCGGACGAAAAATGGACTCTTTTTAGAAATCCGCAGCAACGGGTGTTCAGTGTATACTTTAATCTGTCTCTTTGAAATTGTTTCCTTTTTCCTAAGCATTCAGGTTTATATGCTACGTTATCGTATAAGAGATCAAATGTATTACTTTTTTCCCATCACTCCATGTGGAACGAAACGAAAACTTGCTGCAGAATAAGTACGGATGAACGTATACCTTTGACTGAATCATAAAGCACTTTCGCAATTTCTCATGTAAACATCTATATCATTAACAAGCTACAAGCCTGATACTTTTAATGAATAAAATTTCACTCGTTAAAATTAACATTTTTCTGGCATGCATTTTATATATAGTATACTAGCAGGCTATGCCCGCTTCGCTGGTCCATATTTCCAAACAAACCTTGACTCAAAAAAAAAAAAAAAAAAAAAAAAAAAAATGGTGATTTAAAAATTTTATTTTAAAGCAGTATAGACCACCCTGGAATGATCTTCCGTATTGCTGAAAATCATGCCAACGCCATTGCGATATTGTACTATTGTAAGTCGGCGAAAATTTGGGCAATAAAGCACCATCTCTTTTATTTTATCATTTATAGTAGAGTTTCGTATGAACATGAGACCGTTATGACAACAGGAATCAAAATATTCTCGAGTCATCACACTATTACATTAGAGGGCATTGCAATGATTAGTGACATTGATTATCAAACTCTATAAACTTTCGGATTGTACATTATCATTTCTTAGTTCTTAAAATCCTGACATCTGAACTTCCACTATGTGTAGTTCTGGTAGCCTACATACAATGTCATTTCATGTTACATTTTTTAATAAACGTCCTCTGCTAGCAGGTCTACTGTGGTTTCCTATCTGCTTTAATCTGTTCCAGCAAGAATAATAGAGTAAAAAATGTAAAGAATTATTTACAGATAAAGAAGAGTTTTTGTTTGTTTGTATTTATGACGGCCATTTATCTACACGTGGGATATAGGTCCTAAGGAAAGGGTGCCCTCCGTGAAAGTGGCAGACGAAGAAGGGTGTTTCACTTATATATTTAGTAGAACAATGAAGCATAAAAAGTGTGTTTTAAAGCTTTATTATTTGAATAACATTAAAATTACATCAGTTTCACTACCTCTTCCTTTTATAAAACAGTTGCTAACATGTAGCCGTTAAATCAGAATAATCTTGATGACTAAATTTTGTAGAAAAATAAGTCTTTAGTTTGCATCTAATAAAATCTTTCTACCTTCTGTAATAGATTCCATTATGATTTTTAGTGTCAAACATTAGAAGTGCTAGAAACGATATTGTTACAAATGTACCAGACTTATTTCATGTTTGTCCTCAAATAAATGTGAAATTTACGATCATCCATTATTGGCATTTAATGTTATAATTTGACGATAGTTTTTTGTTCGACTACTTGATTATTCCGTCGATCAATTTCGCCAAATTATACAAATGGACATAATTTTTATTTTAAATAACCAAAGAATCAATAAATTACTAAAATGTTAATAGAAATACAAATAAACATCGAATTAAAATTGGTTGATGAAGTAACAATTACATATAACAAATTTAATGTGAAATGAATGTGACATTTACAATCATCCATTGACATTTAACCTTATACTTTAGCGATAGTTTTTTGGTCGATGGGATTATCAAGTATTACCAAATTATATAAACAAATTGTATAAACAATAATATTGCCAATAACATGTAGGTGCAGGTGTCATCTACGGATCCCGTTGGCGCGATTGCAGCAAATTGCGATTTTATGCCTCACGTGGTAATCCGGTAATAGTTGATTATTTTTGAGTAAATTATTTCATTATTTTTCTTTTCTCTTTTAAAATTATGTAAATTGTTTTGTTCCATAATTATTTATTGACTTAGTTTATTATTATTATTTCCTTTTTAAAAAAATAGAAAATAAAAATAAGTAATATAAATGTAATTGGTATTTGAAAACGCAGTGTTCTCCAAATTGGCATCATAAAAAAAAAATCACGCCAAGGTGATGCGTGTATATAAGTGGAAAAATGTTTGCAATAATATAAACAAAAAAAAACGTAAACAAATAATTAAAAAATCGCCATTTCGATAGTTTTTTAAAATAACATCAAGGTTAATTCTCCAGTCGGGCAGCAATAGTAAATTTTCTTTTCTTCGTCTGTTTCATTATAAAAAAACATAAATTTAATAACTTCTAATTAAACTAGCAAAAGCCATGCTTTGTTTGGATTCGCGAAGCATTATTTTATAAAATAGATATTTGAAAGTAACAATATTTTTTTTTATTATTATTTTTGCATCTTTATTAAACAAAAACGTTATTTTATGTTTTGGCGCATTTTAATTTTTTATTTATGATGTAAAACTGGCATAATAAGATATTTTCGAAGCAAACTTTTACAATTTTTTTTTAAATTTTCAACTAAAAGCTCTTTTAAAGATGTTTTTACAATTTCAAGTAGCCACTGGTGTTTTTTAATTGTTTGAAATATGCATGTTTCCAATCTTTGTAATTAACATCCGATAATCTTTGATAGCTATTTTAGAATAATATATTTGAAGAAAGCTTGAAGAAAGTTACTTCTTCAAAATCCTATTTTCTGGAAAAAACATTTGAAATCTGCTTTCGTTGATACTATGAATTTTTAACTGTAAAACATTTTATTTTAATTTCTTCGTTTTTATACATGTTAGCGTATGAGAATTGCTGTAATTCTCTCCGCGTGGGGAGAACTTTTTACTTTCAGCGAATGGCAACTCAATTAATGGAATTACCTTTTTTAACGAAGCGCTCTCTCACTCTCGCAGTGACGTTTTCACGAATAATTATTGTTGTGTTTGCGAACTTATTAAAGTCTTATTTTTCTATAAAATCCTTCTGATTAATGAGTCGATATTATTTAGCCACAATACGACCTTCGCAAAAATATTTATAAAGAGCTTGAACCAACAACTTCACGCAGATCTTTTAATTTTTCATTTATATAACAAATTTAAGAATTAATTTTATTTGTTTACAATTATTTTGTTGCCAGTTTACAAAAAAAAAAAAAAAAAAAAAAAAAAAAAAGAAAAAGAAATCCATAATACAATTCTTTTAAAATGTTTAAGTGTCATCTGTGCAAACGATTTTGCGGGATAATGAAAACATTTTATTTATTAAATTAATCATGATTCTATCTATAATTATTTACTCCATGATTTAAACTTTTTTTTCTGAAAATATACGCGTTTCATTTTTTATTTATTTGCTAAAATGCTTCCGTATTGGAAATGCATGTAAAATAAATTAATTAAAATAATAATTTTTTTAACGTTTTACTGTAAAAAAAATTATATTCTGCAAATCTACAGATCATAATTTATTTTTGTGTTTAATTTGAAGTTAAAATATTGAATAGTTTTTTTGTAAAGCGTACGACAAATTGTAATTTGAGTGGACTAGTAGAGGATTCGCTTCGCTCATCCTAATAATCTGACTATTTTTCTGTAATCGGATGTATGATCTAAAAGTATCCTTAATACATAAACAAAACAGCGCAATAGTCATGTACGCGCCGAGGTCGGCAGGATAATTTTTTTCACTAATTTGGCGGAAAAATCGTTTTCGAATACCAGTTTCATATATATATTTAAATTATTTTCTGTTATTTAAAAAATAATAACAATTAGTATTTAAATAATAAGTATATGACAAAACAGTTTACATAATTTTAAAGAAGAGAAAGGAAATAAAAAAACATTTTATTAATAATTAAATAAACAATAGTCGGGTTGCCATGCCAGGCAAAATAACATCAATTTAGTGTCCATTAGGTTACCTCGGTGTGTATATGATATCTGTGCAAACAAAACTTCCGATAATATAACAAATGACGTCATATTTATTTTCCTTTAAAATTTTTTTTATTTTAATTTTTCACGTGGATACTGTTCAACTAAAAATTAATTGCCGAGGAGAAATTTTCCATATATTGATTTTTTTGGCAACTGAAAAGAAAATGGTTATTTTTTATCGGAAAAATTTTAATTGATTCTGTATGAAAAATAATGAAATTTTGAATTATTAAGGAAAATATTTGAATAAATCAATTAAAAATTAGCCTATGTTCACCGGAAATTGTATAGCTTTCCAACGGTGAAAGAATTTTTCAAAACCATCAAGTAGTTTCGGAGCCTATTCAATTCAAACAAACAAACAATCAAATCTTTCCTCTTTATAATATTAGTATAGATATGTAATAAGTCTTAAAAAAAAAAACTCAGTTATACCAAAAAAAAGATAAAATGACCTGTAATGCAAATAAATAAATAGAAAACTTAAACTCATCTTTAAAATGTTACATTTACATATAATGTGCTTTATTTACTTACAAAATGATCGAAATATTTAAAAATGTTAAAATACTGTCTTTCTTAGCACTTTCAGTTATAAAAAAAAGTCATCCACATAACTACAAAATGCAAAAAATACGAACGCAAATATTATTCAAGTCTTATTTTTCAAATTTAACTCACTGGAAAGTATTGAAAAAAGTAAACAAATAAACTTTCCTCACCAAGACGTATGTAACATTTGTTTTTGTATTTTTTTGCATTTTCTCCCTGAGAATGATTATGTTTGTAATTAAAAGTACTAGAATTAATGAAAAGTGACAACTTATTTTTTTATCATCTATTAAGTGATAAAGCAGATATTTTTACACGATTATACACATGATTTAAAAGTTTTTAAACGAAAGTTATCAAAAATTATTTTTAAATGAATTCTTTTTTTATAAGTATTCTTCACTTAATACATTATTTTTGAATTAATATTATTTTATTAATCATATTTAAAACTAAAAATGTCGCGAAGTGAAACTAACTTTACACTTTCAATCTTTTGCTTTAAAAAAAAACATTTATTTATTTAAAAGGGGAGGATTAAATTAACTTTAATTGTATCTTTTTGTGCGTAATTTTTTTTTTAATGTTACTGTATCTAACAATATGTCTATCAAAAGTAATGTCGAAATCCAAGTTGGAATGTCCCATTTTTATCCAGTCATTACTTTTTGCCCCAAACAAGAAATAAACATAAAAATAATACGTTTTAGAGCTAATTGAATAGTGCTTGTAAAACTTTTAATCAATAAACTGAACTACGAACACATTTTTTGTAGCACCAAACAGTTGGTCTACACATATGAATTTGAATATGCATATTAATGATAAAACAGTATTTTCATGTTTCTTTAAAATAAATTATATTCATATGGTTGACTTTAGTTGATATATAATTTTGAGTGGAAATGGTGCATTTGTGTGAATAAACGAAAGCTTGCCTTTCTTTTAATGTCATTTTTTTATATATATAAATTTCTCTTGTCCTCAGTCGTTAAATTTCAAAAACAAAAAAAGGCCTTCACCAAATCGGAGAAACGGAAATGTTTCTTTTTAATTGCCAGAAATCAGAAAGTTTCCCGCTAAATTTTCGTAATTTATATTTTGGCTTGTAACCAAATCATTGGATGTGCCCAAGTGGTGGAGACGACAGAGCATTCGTCCTCTAATTTAATCCAGTTTAAATCCTCTGGGGAACAAAGCCATAGTTGCGAATATCTTATGCGATTTTTGGGCACAAAACTTTTGTACAATTTTTTTTCTTTTTAAATCATTGTAATCTGTCGATTAAATAAGACAAGTGTTTCTACTAAAATTTTGTGGTAGACAAAAGCGGCTGTCACAATGCAATAGGAATGTACCGCTTTTTACCCTTAAATGCATATTGTATCATTTTCGATACCATAAGTGTTCCCGATTTATTGGGGGTTTTATTCACATGTTCCGTATTCTCACCAGAAATTTAAAAGAACCATTTTTTATTTACTCAATGACAGACCATTCGTAATTAAATAAAGAAAAATTTACTATTTAGATTTTTCTGGTATGAATTCTGATTCTTTGAATTGCGCATTTTTTGGAACGCGTCCTATCCTATGCATTTAAGGGTTAATAAGTTTCTAAACTTTTTTTAAGGCATTGCTCCTATTTTTTCATATAATTGTGATTTTTAATATTGTTAGTAAGCGCTAAAAATATATTAAATATAAAAAATCCATTAGAGTTACCAATTAAAAAACAAAAGAAAAAAAAACAGCACTCTTTCTAGTCTCAATCTTTGAATTTTTTTGCTGATGCGTTTTTAGTTATATTTTGATTAACCTCAGTTTTCTTTTACATAACTAGGGGAGCCCCGCCCCCCTGCTCGCTATGCTCGCCAACCCCCCGCATAATCGCTTCGCGATTCCAAATTATTGTCTACCCCTGCTTGCTGCGCTCGCCAATACCCCATGGTATGAATAAGCATTTGCAGACCTTTCAAATGATGTGTCACACGACTGGTGTTGTAAAGAAATTAAAAATGTGCCCCCCTGGGGGGCAGAGTTGGAGGCGACACAAAAGACATCCATAATATGAATAAGCAGCTGCAGACCTCTCAAATGATATGTCACACGACTGGTGTTGTAAAGAAATTAAAAATGTGCCCCCTGGGGGGGGGGCAGAGTGGGAGGTGACACACAACACATCCATAATATGAATAAGCAGTTGCAGACCTTTCAAATGATGTGTCACACAACTGGTGTTGTAAAGAAATTAAAAATGTGACTCCCCCTGGGGAGAGCAGAGTATGGGGGTGACACACAAGACATCCATAATATGAATAAGCAGTTGCAGACCTTTCAAATCTTGTGTAACACGACTGGTGTTGTAAAGAAATTAAAAATGTGTCCCCCCTGGGGAGCAGAATGGAGGATAACACACAAGACATCCATTATATGAATAAGCAGTTGCAAACTTCTCAAATGATGTATCAAACGATTGGTGTTGTAAAGAAATTAAAAATTTGGCGAAATATTACAGTTATCGCCAAATTGGCGTAACTTTTGACAACTAATTTTGGTCGCCAAATTTGGCGATATATAGCCAAGTTGGCGACAAACTTGGCGATTGTTGGCGATGGTAACCTTTCTTCTCTTTATGGTAACCCATACGGCGATGCATAGACTGAGCCCTTTCCTGATTGGTCTATTCGACTCATGGAAGGAGTGGACAACTCGGATTCGTTAGTTCCGGAAATCTTCCACATCAGCATCATTCCAGGAGTCATTCCTTTTAAGGCTAGTTTTTTTTTACTATAGAAGGACAATATATTTTAACTATAAGTACACTACGTGAAAAGCCGTTTGCGTAAAACTTCGGAAAATATTTCATTCCTCTATACATTTTGTATGAACAAAGAGAAAAAGGAAATTGACATCAGAAATAGCATAAGATGACCTCCCCCCCCCCCCCCCACTCCCAAGAGTTGACACTCTTCCAGCAGTTGATGAATTTTTTTAGGTATTGCACCATTTCAGGCGGAAATGACTTTATTCCGTGGCCCTAGACATAATATATTTGTTGCAATGATAATGTGCGCACGTTATTACATTGTTTTCAGCTATATTCTGTAAAAGAAGCCACTTTGTGGAATTTTTTATTATTACTATAAGAAAGTGTGGTTTTTGATTAGTTGGAGACAGTTGTGGTGAGTTAAAACAATCTACTTCTATCTTGCTTTTTTTCAACTAATATGTTAAGACAAGATACCTTTTTTTCATGGTGAAATATCAATATTTTTTTATTTAAAACTAAATATAAATTCAAACATTCAAAATTTTCCTCTATTTAAACATAGATTTTTTTATAGATAAATACTGGTATCCAAGAATTTATTGGTCTGTAAATTATAGGACCTGTACGAGCCCTGTAAGAATTATTGTAAACACAGCCCAAGGATGACATTTTAAAGATCGGTTTATAGATTTTCGATTACATTTTTTTCGCCTGATTAAACATTGGTAAAATACTATTTGAAAGAATTTTTTTTATTTTCTATTTAATTAAACCGGATTTCATTGTTATCCATTACAGAACATCCATTAAATGTTGAATCAGCCATGTTAGTTTACTTCTAAAACTTAAAAAGAAGAAAATATAAAAAAAAAATCTCGTAGAGCTGACTTTATTCCATCAATCATTGGTAGCGTCAGAAGTACATGATTGTTTTCATCTACATTCTGTATCCCGAAAAGCCCAGTTTACACCCTTATCAATAAAATATAAAATAAAAGTTTTCTGTTTATATATGTGTGATGATAAAAAAATCGTCTTAATTCTAAACTAATTATTTCCAAATTCTTATAATATTTAACTTTCTCCCTTTCTTTTTATAATATCTTAACATATTTGCTTTCATCCCATACCTTCAATCAACATTTTCTTAATTTTATTTTATTCTAAAATACATTAATCTATCAAAGCAATCTTTTCCTAAGATTCCATTACTTAAATTTATTCAATTATCTTCTGCATAATATCTTGGTATTTACGTTCTAAAAAATCATTTGGTTATCCACAATTCCCTGACGCTAGAAACCGGATTGTATCATATAAACTTCCAACAGTCTGAGAGAACTCTTTTCCTTTTTCGCTGGGTAAAATTTCGCATTGGTTGAAATCAATATTTCTAAATAACAAATTAGCAACTTAGAAGTTAGCCAAGAAATTTTGTATTCTAGCGCAAAGTCTGATAAAACCTTGTTACATTGGCTTAGGAGCGACATTTCTATGTTTTTTCATGTGCTTATAAAACTACTGTCAGCTGGTACGAAAAATTTATCTGTTGAAGTTCTATGATAATAACATATTTTACTTATAATGGCTGCATCTTACGCCGTGAGTGAAATTGTTTTTCTGTGATGTGGAAATTGAATAAATGTGATTAAAAATATTCGGCGCTTCTGTTTAATTTAAGTGGTAAATATACCAAAGGATATTTATTTGTTGCTTTACGACCCAGTGCTACATGACTGATAACTCTACGAGTGTTCTTTATGGAATTATCTGCTAGGTGGTGTGATTTAAAGCAGAAATTTACATCTTATCGATAGTATTCATCATAACTACTTTCAGATATTATACAGTCGAGTCTCTATATAACGAAACCCATTGTTCTAGTAAAACTTCATTATATAGAGAAAATCGTTGTATAGAGAATGAAGTTAAAATTCTTATTTAATGTGTAAATTTTAAAGAAATATTATTTTTGACGTGTTTAATTAATAATTTGAAATGCTTAGCTATAAATATTAGCTTAATATTCTATTTTTAATATTTAAACAGTTTCAAAAAAGAAAACAGACATTTATTTGAAAGCCTAATTAATTAAAATCAAATAAGAAAGGTATGCATTTTAAACGAAGAAATCTGTAATTTTTTGTTGTTTTGATTTTAAAATTGTTACTCTCAAAAAAATGTACAAATTTTAGCAATTATCCCCCCAAAATTACAATTCAAAATTTCACCAATTCAAAAATTACCTCCGTTGATCCCGCTCTTATATATGTAACATTTCAATTTACACTATTTTGAGAAGGATGTTGAAAGGTGTGTGGGAGGGGGGGGGGGGATTAATTCGTTAGACTTAAAGAACAAGTAGATTCAAAGATAGGAGTAATATAAAAAACTCACCAATGAACGATAAATCAGAAATAAGTGATGGAAAATTGATTCCATATAATTTCGAAGCTTTTTTAAAACTGAATAAATAGAGAGCATTTTATGAAAAAATTCGTTATATGGAGATAGATATTTCGGTATATAGAGACTGTTTTAATGTAATTATAGGAAAATGAGACCGATCCTACTAAGAATTCGTTATATAGAGATATTTGAGGCATGGAGTTTCATAAAATTGAGACTCGACGGTATATATATAGATATACATACAGGTATAAATATAGATAGATAAATCTAGTAATCCTAGCTCGATGCATATATAAAAATTTCGACTCTACATATACTTAATAAATTGATTAAATGTACTTAAAAACATATTCACTTACCTCTCCTCTCCTGATTTTCGCTGCCAAGCTAAGAGCCGACTCCAGCAAAATGGGATCTTCAATATCAGCTAATTTTTTACTTCTTCCACAATACATCAAGAAGAGAACACAACCAGTCAACATTTCAATCAAGCGCCGAAAAAATCGAATTACATAAGCTAGGCATTTGTTTTTCACTAACACAGCCATGACTAACAGTTATTTGGCACAGAAAATATCCACAAGTGGTAGATGCGAAATCACTTTAAATATGATAACGTAGGATTGTTTTAAGGATATATACCCTGTGTCAGAGCATTTGACTGCAGTTAGTTGAACACAAAAGAACATATAAAGAAGTATCACTAAATTGTATATATTTGTAGCACAGCCCTTGAAGGTCGTCTTCCTATTCTTCCAATTCAGATCTAAAAATAAAATAAATAAAATCAATGTGGAAACACGGTTCATGATAAAATAAGTAATAATACAATAATTATCTAACAATTCATTTTGGGTGACTACATTTATCTTTAGGCAGCAAATAAAAAATATAGCATTTTTTTTTCCCAAGAACAACCTCACCTTTTTAATTTTGTCAACAATTTTGTCTAAATGTGAACAGGATGTGTTAAAGCAATTTTTTATGAAATAAAATTCAGTATGTTTTTTGTTACTTTAAAAACGTTAATAATATGCAAAATTTTGCAATTATTATAGACACAGTATTTGTAATGAAAGAGAAAATTATAGATTTTCTATACTAAGCTATATTTTACATTAACTTTAACGCTTTCTTTGCGTTTTTACAATAAAATGTGAAAATTGGTAAAAGCTGAGTCATAAGCAAACACTAAATATGCACATCTGTCTGCACAAATACTTCATATTTATACTCATATACAGATGCAGATGCATTCATATTAAATCTATACATAAAGTATGTATATATTGTGCACCTGTATGCATGCACACACACATACTTGTATGGCTTGTAACTGCTAACACTTAATCAACATTTCTTTAAATCAGGGCGCGAAATTTCCACTCGCCAGCTCGCCATTGGTAAATATTTACCGTTGGCGAGTAAGTTTCGTGTTTTAAGGGTGTAATCCAATCCAAACTGCTTATTTTCTGATTTATTTTAAAATTAATTTTTGCTTTTAAAAGTACCAAACTGACAAATTCTCTTATTTAGAAACTACTCAAGGTACCATGTTTGTCAGTTGTTTAAATGCAGAAAATATTGCAAAAAAGGATGTCAAAAACGGCATCAAAACCGATTTTTCAAAGCGCGAGATATGAGGAACGAAAAAAAGGCTCATACTGAGGAAATAATTGTTTATAAATAAAAATCTAATGAATTGAGCGAAAAAGGAAATCACACAGCATCTTATACGTCTCTTTAAAAATCATCTCAGCAAGTTTCATGTCTACCTTTAAAAATGCTGTGAAAATGTATTGGAAAATTTCGAGCTGTTGAGAATGAAAAAGTACTTTTTCGAATACACCCTTAAAATGTTGTGCTTCAAATCAAACTATGCACAGCGATACACGGAAGTATTTCAAAATGAAGCGATGGTATTTATTTTCCAAAAGAAGTAAAAATGTTCATCGCCTATTTCTTCGTCTTTCCTTCATCGTCAGTTCATTCTAACAACCGTCAATTTAAATTAAATTTATTATAAATATTTCATTTTCTTTGCAGGTGTGGGGGCTGAAATTGTTGTTTGAATGAATGTAAAATAGTGGCGAGTAAAAATTTTAGTCTGTCGAGAACCTTTTAAACTGAAATTTCATGCCCTGCTTTAAATAAAAGAATAATACCCTCTACCAAGTGAAAGTGGTTGGTAGAACAATATAATATATTCTTATAAAAACTTTAAAAAGGTTTCCCATCAAATTTTAAGTCCATTCAATAGCAAAAGAAAAAATTGTGAAAGTCCGTTAGTTTAACCCCTTGAAGACGAACGACATGTATACGTGCCGTAAAAAGTCTTAGGAATCCTTGTTTATACCCACCAGTAAAATTTTACAGCAAAATTTGCCTTGTTTAATAGGAGCATTTTCTCGATTTAACAAGGTATAATTTTTTTTAAAAAAACCGATGACAAAACATTAAAAAATTCGTAAAATTCTCCAGTCACGAAGAGGTTAAAAAAAGCCCAAGTAAATATTCTGAAAACCTGCATTATCAACCTATTATCTTTTTAAAAAAAACCTTTCTTTAAAATTAAAAACTTGTTTTTAAAACGCAATGTTAATTATGCTTTACATATACAGGGTGTTTCTAAATTCATGGTCCAAACTTTAAGAGGTGATAGTACACATCAAGACAAACAATATATAAATAGGAAACCAAGGGTCCCAAAGTCTTCCGAAGGAAATAGGCGCCATTAAAGTTTAGGGTCCAAAAATTCAAATGATTATGAAAAACAGAAAAATTGGTCGATTCGTTTGCGGTTTTCACTAAAATTATTCTTTATGTCAGTATTGTCTTGAAAATAAATTATAAAGATAAATTTCAAAAAATGACGATAGAGGGCGCTTTAGACTTTAGAGTAACGAACAACTATTTTTTACCGTTATTTTTTGCATCTCATTAAAGGTTTCGTAAGCTTAAACTTAAATTTTGAGCTCAAAATCTGAATAGTTGGAAGCAGTTAAGTAGCACAAACTTAACTGTGTTCAGAGGGTTTTAAATTCAAATGATTATAAAAAACGGAAAAATTGGTTGATTGATTTGCAGTTTTCACTAAAACTACAGCTCATATTCAAAATATTAGAATAATTACCTTTTTTTTAGAAATTGAAAATATCGTTTGGTAATTTAATGTCTTTTAATGAAAATATGCAAACGATATTTTTATTAAGAACTTATTGTTGATTAAACTTACTTGTTATCTTAAATTTAATATCATTTTTGAAAAGATTAATTGCAAAAAAAATTATTTTGAAAAGTCAAAATATTAGAATATTTATTCAAGTGGTTCAAAATATTAGAATATTTCACATTAATTCTCCTTTAATTATTACCAATTCTTAACTGGTGGCATCATTGATTAAATTCAGACTATTTTATTTAAAATCAGTATTCTTTTTTGCAGTTTGTTTCTTTTTCGTCTTAAAATGGGCCGTGTGAGTGATATTCCTGAATCTACTAAATTTCGTATGGTTGATTTGTATCGGCACGGTAAAAATCAATGTTTTATAGCGAATTATTTACACTGGTGTCCAAAAGTTAAGCATAATTGGTAATTAAGTAATTATTTTTAAGTAATGAAAGAAATATGAATCAGAATGTGCTGAAACTCCAGGTGTGTAAACAAAATAGTACGCGTCACATATTTTCGCGAAGAGTTTTCCCCGAAATCGAACAGGGGACCGTCAACAAATTGAAAAAGAACGAAGATCTTTTGGATAACCCTGTCAAAACTAATGTAGCAAAAGCGTTCAAACTGCACATTATGATTAATTGGCTTATTGTAATGTACTGTGTTAATTTTTACAAGGATAGCATGTATAGTCGTAGAGAAATTAAGGTTTTTATAAAAACAGTCCTAAATTTTTCCAAGTTTTTTGCTTATAATTTGCAGAGTTCTTATTATAAAATAATGTTCTTTTCTGAAAATATGACAAACATCATTGTACACAATACCCTGTCATTAGAATTAAAAAATAATAAAAATTGTATGAAAAATGAGTATGTTTTGTAAATAATTTTTCATTGCGCATGCGTCAACGATATCAAAATGTCATTTGCATATTGTGTTAGCTAAATGTATAGAGCAACTTCTGTAAAAGTTTCAAAAACATAGCTTGAAAATTCTGAAAATGGGAGCCTATAGAATCAACTCAAAATCCGTTATTTTTAAAGGAAGCAAAAAAATCAGGGGTTTTACCTAAATATAGTTGTACGTGCAATATTGTGTAGGCACTAAACAGTAGAATATGGATACAGCCCCTCATCTTTTTGCTTCATTTAGGGAATAAAGGATTTTGAGTTGATTCTATAGGCTCCCATTTTCAGAATTTTCAAGCAATGTTTTTGAAACTTTTACAGAAGTTGCTCTATACATTTAGCTAACACAATATGCAAATGACATTTTGATATCGTTGACGCATGCGCAATGAAAAATTATTTACTAAACATACTCATTTTTCATACAATTTTTATTATTTTTAAATTATGATGACAGGGTATTGTGTACAATGATGTTTGTCATATTTTCAGAAAAGAACATTATTTTATAATAAGAACTCTGCAAATTATTAGCAAAAAACTTGGAAAAATTTAGGACTGTTTTTATAAAAACCTTAATTTCTCTACGAGTATACATGCTACCCTTGTAAAAATTAACACAGTACATTACAATATGCCAATTAATCATAATGTGCAGTTTGAACGCTTTTGCTACATTAGTTTTGACAGGGTTATCCAAAAGATCTTCGTTCTTTTTCAATTTGTTGACGGTCCCCTGTTTGATTTCGGGGAAAACTCTTCGTGAAAATATGTGACGCGTACTATTTGGTTCAAACACCTGGAGTTTCAGTACATTCCGATTCACATTTCTTTCATTACTTAAAAATAATTACTTAATTACCAATTATGCTTAACTTTTGGACACCAGTGTACATTGTTCGCAATCGAGCGTTAGTAAAATACTAACACAATATTCAAAAATTGGAAAATTTCAAAATAATCGCCGAAATGGTGGCCGAAAACCAAAAACATCTGCTAGAGATGACAGGAAACTGAAGCGTATAGTTAAGAAAAACCATTTTAAAAGTGTGCGATTCTTGCACCGAAAATGGAAAGGAGTTGAAATTTCTAAATCGACAACATTAAGACGTCTCCATAAATTTATATTTGAATCTCGTGTACCGAAAACAAAACCTCTCATGACTGCAAGACAAAAGCGTATAAGATTGAATTGGTGTAAATCAAGACGTTTATGGAGCAATGAAGATTGGAAAAATATATTATTTAGTGATGAAAGTATGTTTTGTGTTTCATATGGTAATCAAGGTTTTCGAGTTTGGAGAATGAAGCAAGAAGCATTTGATAAAGAATGCCTTAAACGTTCCGTAAAATTTGCTGCTAGTGTCATGGTTTGGGGTTGTATGAGTGCAGAAGGACCTGGAAAGTTATGCATCATCTACGAAAAGGTTAACTCTCTGATATATAAAGAAATTTTAGAATATTACATGATTCCATCATCAGAAGATTTATTTGAAGATGATTTCATCTTTCAACAAGATTTAGCGTCCCCGCCTACCTCGGTGTCAACTAAGAATTGGTTCCGCCAACGCAACATTAAGGTACTTCCTTGGCCACCAAATTCACCAGATCTTAATCCCATAGAAAACTTATGGTGTATAATGAAGAAAAAACTTCAAGAAAATCCTCCTTCAAGTAAAACTGAGTTAGTGGCACGTATAAAGTCTATTTGGGCTAAAATTGATAGAAATGTTTGTAAACACCTTGTATATAGTATGCAAGATCGATTGTACGCTGTTATGAAAGCTAAAGGGGATGCTACAGAATATTAACTACCATTTACTTCATATTCATAAGGTAATATTGTTGCGTAAAATAAAATATTCTAATATTTTGAACCAATCTAAATTTTATTCTAATATTCTGGTGTGTTTAAGGAAGCTGTATACCTAATTTATTGTGCTGTATTTTATATTTTATAAAGGTTAAAATCTTATCTAAACATTCCAGATTTAATTTATGAGAAATTTAATTGCATTTACTTAGTATAAAAAATAAATAAATGACAAATAATTTTTTCTTATTACTTTTTCTCAATTATTCTAATATTTTGAATATGAGCTGTATTCTTGATGTCGGTATTTTATTGAAAATGAATTATAAAGATAAATTTCAAAAAATGCCGATAGAGGGCGCTTTAGACTTTGGAGTAACGTACAACTATATTTTACCATTATTTTTCGCATCTCATAAAATTTTTTTAGAAGCTTAGAAATAAACTTAAATTTCGAGATGAAAATCTGAATCGTTGGGAGTGGTTAAGTAGCGCAAACTGAACTGTGTTCAATGGGGGTGAGGAGGTTCAAATTTCAAATGATTATAAAAAACGGAAAAATTGTTCGATTCGTTTGCCGTTTTCGCTAAAACTATTCTTTATGTCAATATTTCCTTGAAAATAAATTTTAAAGATTAATTTTTAAAAATACCGATAGAGGGCGCCTTAAACTTTGGAGTAACCAACAACTATTTGTAACCGTTATTTTTTGTACCTAATTAAATGCTTGTAAAAGTTCAAACTTAAATTTTGAGCTCAAAATCTGCATCGTTTTGAGTAATTAAGTGCGGAAATTTGAAATGTGTTCGAGGGGTGGGGAGGGTAACATTTTAACTCCTGAACACTGTTCAGTTTCCGCTTCTTAACCCCTCCATCGATTGAGAATTTGAGCTCAAAATTTAAATTTAAGCATTTAATTAGATACAAAAAATAACGCTTAAAAATAGTTGTTGGTTACTCTAAAGTTTAAGGCGCCCTCTATCGGTATTTTTTGAAATTAATCTTTAAAACTTATTTTCAAGGAAATATTGAAATAAAGAATAGTTTTAGCGAAAACGGCAGACGAATCGACCAATTTTTCCGTTTTTTAAAATAATTTGAAATTTGAACCTCCCCACCCCCATTGAACACAGTTCAATTTGCTCTACTTAACCACTCCCAACGATTCAGATTTTCATCTCAAAATTTAAGTTTATGTCTAAGCTTCTAAGAAAATTTTATGAGATGCGAAAAATAACGGTAAAATATAGTTGTACGTTACTCCAAAGTCTAAAGCACCCTCTATCGGCATTTTTTGAAATTTATCTTTATAATTCATTTTCAATAAAATACCGACATAAAGAATAGTTTTAGTGAAAACCGCACATCAATCGACCAATTTTTCCGTTTTTTATAATCATTTGAATTTAAAAACCCTCTGAACACAGTTAAGTTTGTGCTACTTAACTGCTTCCAACTATTCAGATTTTGAGCTCAAAATTTAAGTTTAAGCTTACGAAACCTTTAATGAGATGCAAAAAATAACGGTAAAAAATAGTTGTTCGTCACTCTAAAGTCTAAAGCGCCCTCTATCGTCATTTTTTGAAATTTATCTTTATAATTTATTTTCAAGACAATACTGACATAAAGAATAATTTTAGTGAAAACCGCAAACGAATCGACCAATTTTTCTGTTTTTCATAATCATTTGAATTTTTGGACCCTAAACTTTAATGGCGCCTATCTCCTTCGGAAGACTTTAGGACTCTTGGTTTCCTATTTAAATATTGTTTGTCTTGATGTGTACTATCACCCCTTAAAGTTTGGACCATGAATTTAGAAACACCCTGTATATGTATATATACAGGGTTGTTATAATTAAAGTTCGCCTATTCAGAAGGCTCTAGAGCCGGTTCTATGGCTCTAAACGAATCAGAATTTCACTAGTACGTAGTTGAAGAGGTGCGCTCTGCGAAAATCGAAAAAAAAATTAGTTAAAATTTTTGTCAGTAGGTGGCGCTGGGTCAATATTTAAGCCGACATTTGCAGATTCCTTTATTTTCGGGGGATTTTTGAAAGATTCTGTATCTAAAGACAGATGTCAGACAATTTCTGATCTGAAAGACAGTATTAGACATCGCATTCGCTCAATCTAATAGGACAATTTACGCAATGTTGGAGAAAGCACAATTCTCAGAATAAAATGCATTATTTAAAATGGCGGAGGATTCATTGAGCATGCGTAATGTTATTCTTCGTTATTTCCTCATTGCCGAGCGACATGTTTTATTTTTGTTGATGCAGATTACATCACATGAAATGATATTCATTTTTCTGTATTGTTTGGAGTCATAGATCAGGCTCTAGATCTGTCTGATCAGGTGAACCTAATTAAAACAATTCGCAGTTCGTCGAAGCTTGTTGAAACTTTTAAATTTCTGTGTTTCGTCTGGATTGACAGATATTGATATAATGAATCTGCATACATCACCTTAAATATTGGAGCAGCGCCACCTAGTGACAAAAATTTTGACTAATTTTTTTTTCGATTTTCGCAGAGCGCATCTCTTCAACTACGTACTAGTGAAATTTCGTTTCGTTTGGAGCCATAGAACCGGCTCTAGAGCCTTCTGAATAGGCGAACTTTAATTATAACAACCCTGTATATACAGGGTGATTCTAATTTTTTTTTTTTTTTTTTTTACAATAAAAGAGGGGTGATAGTACTAGAGGTCTGCACGGGCCGGGCCTCGGCCCGAAGCCCGAGCCCGGCCCGGCCCGCGGGCCGGGCTCGGGCCGATTTCCAATAATGCCATTCGGGCCGGGCCGGGCTCGGGTCTTACTTCTGAAGACTCGGGCCGGGCCTAGTCACTAATCTTTTCGGGCCAGGCTGGGCTCGGGCCTTAATTTTTTTGCTAGAGTATCGGGCCGGGCCGCATATTTCAGATGTGTATATTGCTGGGACGATTACTGTTTCTAAACCAATAGGAGACCGTCATTATCACGGTCAAGTACACCCCCACACAATTTGATTGACAGGAACTCGTGGACAATTGATCGTGTGTGTTTATTATTTATTTGTACTCGGATTGTTTGAATTTGTACTCGGTAATTAAAAATTAAAGGTACGAAAGAATTTTTTTTTTCAAAATGACTGAATTTTATTTACTTCAATTAGAAATTATACTTCCTCTGATCCTGAAATAAATAAATAAATAAATAAATAAAAATTAAAGTAAGAATTTTGCTTATACGGATATTTTCGCAGAATACTTTTTTTCCCATTTGTTTAATATATATATAAATCATTTTGGAACGATATTTAGAATATTAAAAGGGTTTGAAAAATTTTTTTTAAAATGTCTTATTTATTAATAAAAGACAGCCTCCAATAATTTAAAAAAAAAAAAAAATCACCAACGGACTCTCGGCCCGCGATGGACTCGAACCCATATCCTCCGGTTTCAAGCTCGACGCTCTAACCATTCAGCCAGTCAGCTCACTTTCATCCGCAACAGATTATCGTTATAATTAGCACCGTCAATTGTCCACGAGTTCCTGTCAATCAAACTGTGTGGGCGTGTACTTGACCGTGATAATGATTCTCTCCTATTGGTTTAGAAACAGTAATCGTCCCAGCAATATACACATCTGAAATATGCGGCCGGGCCTAACTTTTTTTCTGTACGAAGCCGAGACTGATTCCATTCTTCCTAGTTTTCATGGACCAAAATAATCAGTTCCTATTGAATCTTCCTATATGAAAATCCTTTTCTCGACTTTTTATAAATCAGTAATATTTGGCTTTGTCCAAAAATTTCTGCAAAAAAAGCATATACTTTTAAGCCGTCATTATTCTACAATTAAACATTAGAATTTATTCCTTTTAAATAATCGTAGATTACCAGGCGTTTTAAAATAGAATTAAACACACACACACACACACAAAAAAAAAAAAAAAAAAAAAAAAAAAAAAAAACATGATTATGACGGAATTTTTTTTTTTAACTGAAAACTGAAAGTTTCTTTTAAAATGTTCATCCATGCAAAATGAATACAACAATACGGGAGAAAAAAAAATATATTAAACAGTTACATCTGTTAAGAAGGGAATGCATTTTTTTTTTCGCTCCAAAGCGATTTCGTCTTTGGAAATTTTACCATATACCGCTTTTTCGATTTTTTGTCTCCATTACAGGGAATATGGATTAATAATACTAGTGATAACTGAAACATTTACATACAACAAACAAAGATTCATTTAAAAGCATAAATATCGCAGCCTACGGCACTTCTGCATAAATGGAGATTATAAACATGGAAAAAAAAGACTAATATAATTTTTTTTTGGTCAGAACTCTTCCATAAATTAAAGATCAATGTTCTGTAGAAATTCACTCGAGCCGGGCCGGGTTCGGGCCGAATTTTAAACTTTTTTCCGGACCGGGCCGAGTTCGGGCCGAAATTTTAACTTTCGGGCCGGGCCGGGTCGGGCCAATACTTTTTTCGATCGGGCCGGGCCGGGTCGGGCCAATACTTCTTTCGTTCGGGCCGGGCCGGGCCCGGACCGAAATTTCAACTTTCGGGCCGGGTCCGGGCCTGGAAATTTCGGCCCGTGCAGACCTCTAGATAGTACACATCAAGACAAACAATATTAAATAGGAGACTAAGGATCCCAAACGTTTTCCAAAGGAGATAACCGCCATTAAAGTTTAAGGACCAAAATTTCAAATAAACATAAAAAACGGAAAAATCGGTCGATTGATTTGCGGTTTTCACTAAAATTATTCTTTATGTCGGCATTTTCTTGAAATTAAATTATAAAGATAAATTTCAAAAAATGCCGATAGAGAGCGCTTTAGACTTTAGAGCAACGAACAGCTATTTTTTGACGGTAATTTTTGCATTTCATTAAGTGTTTTCGCAAGCTTAGACTCAAACTTAAATTTTGAGCTCAAAATCTGAATAGTTGGGAGTGGTTAAGTAGACAAACTGAACTGTGTTCAGAGGGCTCAAATATCAAATGATTATAAAAAACGGAAAAATTGGTCGATTGATTTGCTGTTTTTACTAAAACTATTCTTTATGTAGATATTTTCGTAAGAATAAATTATAAAGATAAATTTCAAAAAACTTTGGAATAACAAAAAACTCTTTTTTGGCGTTATTTTTTGCATCTTATTAAATGCTTTCGTAAGCTTAGATTTAAACTTAAATTTTGAGCTCAAAATCTAAATAGTTGGGAGTGGTTAAGTAGACAAACTGAACTGTGTTCAGAGGGTTCAAATTTCAAATGATTATAAAAAATGGAAAAATTGGTCGATTCGTTTGCGGTTTTCACTAAAACTAATTTTTAAATCAGCATTTTCTTGAAAATAAATTTTAAAGATAAATTTCACAAAATGCCGATAGAGGGCGCCTTAGACTTTGGAGTAGCGTTCAACTTTTTTTAACCGTTATTTTTTGTATCTCATTAAATGCTTTCAAATGCATAGACTTAAATTTTGGGCTCAAATTTTCAATTGTTGGGAGTGTTTAAGTAGCGAAAAAATTGAATTGTGTTCAAGGAGGGGAGGGTTAAATTTCAATTCCTGAACACACTTCAGTTTGCGATTCTTAACCCCTCCCAACGATTCAGAATTTGAGCTCAAAATTTAAGTTTAAATCTAAGCTTCCAAAAACATTTAATAAGCTTTTGAAAGCATTTAATTAGAACCAAAAAATAATGGTTGAAATTAATTGTTTGTTATTCTGAAGTTTAAGGCGCCCTCCAACGGAATTTTTTGAAATTTATCTTTAAAAGTTATTTTCAAGAAGATACTGACTTAAAGAATAGTTTTATTTAAAACTACAAACGAATCGACCATTTTTTTCCAATTTCTATAATTATTTTAAATTTGAACCTCCCCCTCCCCCCCCCCCCCGCCTTAAACACAGTTCAGTTTGTGCTACTTAACCACTCCCTACTATTCAGATTTTGAGCTCAAAATTTAAGTATAAGTCTAAGTTTCTGAAAACATTTAATGAGATACAAAAAATAACGGCAAAAAAAATAGTTGTTCGTTACTCCAAAGTCTAAAGCGCCCTCTATCGACATTTTTTGAAGCTTATCCTTATAATTTATTTTTAAGAAAAAACCAACATAAAAAACAGTTTTCTTGAAAACCGCAAATCAATGAACAAATTTTTCCGTTTTTTATTATCATTTGAAATTTGAACCCTCTGAACACAGTTCAATTTGTGCTACTTAACCATTCCCAACTTTTCAGATTTTGAGCTCAAAATTTAAGTTTGAGTTTAAGCTTACGAAAACATTTAATGAGATACAAAAAATACCGGTAAAAAATAGTTGTTCTTTACTCCAAAGTCTGAAGCGCCCTCTATCGGCATTTTTTGAAATTTATATTTATAATTTAATTTCAAGAAAATGCCGACATAAAGAATAACTTTAGTGAAAACCGCAAATCAATCGACCGATTTTTCCGTTTTTTATGTTTATTTGAAATTTTGGTCCCTAAACTTTAATGGCGGCTATCTCCTTTGGAAAACGTTTGGGACCCTTGTTCTCTTATTTAATATTGTTTGTCTATAGTTGTACTATCATCCCTCTTTTATTGTAAAAAAAATTTTGAATCACCCTGTATATATGTATATATATGTGTGTGTGTGTGTGTAAAGTATAATTAGAATTGTGTTTATGTGTTATGCATATACACTGTGTTATATATATAGCAATATAGCATATATATATAGCAAGGAATGTATTGCGCTCTTGAGAGAGCTCTAGAATGTGTTCTATTGGTCCAAATGAGATGAAATTTGAACTACAGATAGTTCAAATGGTGCACTTGACATTTATTTGAAAAAATTGAAAGTTCAAAAATCCGCCGATTGCGAGCACTGTAATACATATAAAGCATTTAATTAGCTTTATAAATAATACATAATATTTTAAAAAAGGAAAGTGGTCAGTAAAAATTCAATATCTACCGTACAATTTTTTGTACAGTAGAATACAGCACATCCAATGCTTGGGAAACATCTGCCACACTCACACTACCATGAGGAGACTGATTGCCGAAATATATCAAGCCCTTTGAAGTGGGAAACTTCTTTCTAGCAGTTTACACACGATAGTATAAGTGTGCCAGTGGCTTCTCAAGTATTGGATATGGTCCTATTATACTGTACAAAACATTTTGCGGTAGACATTGAATTTATTTTGACAACTTTTACTTTTCTAAATATTATATATTCTTTATTAACCGAATTACATGTTTTATCTGTATTACAACACCCCCTATCGGTGGATTTTGTGTTTTTAATTTTTTATAACAAATGTCAGGCGCATTATTTGAATTATGTGTAGTTCAAATCTGATCCCATTTGGATCAGTAGAACGCGTTGTAGAAACCTCTGAAAAGGGCAACTTATTTTTGGCTAACTATATATGATTATAAGATATACTATAAAAAATTAATAATATACCTATTTGTAATAGAGTATGAACAAAAAAACTGTAAAAATTAAAGTATCAACAGCATTCTTTTTTCTTTATCGAAGAAGGAACTCATAGTTATTATGTTAGTACTGAATTCACATAAATTACTGAATGACTGAAATAAGTTATTTTTACTTTTTAAATGAATTTATAAATACTTATGAGTAATGAGGATTTATAAATACTTATGTAGTTATGATTACATTTTAAACAAGATTTATTTTCATTAGCTTCAAAACATTTTTAAAGTAAGATAACTGTAACACTAACATACATTTTAATAACATTTTTCTCCTATTTTTATGTGCTTTTCTAAATTTTTGAGACCGTAACATCACAACAGAAGTGTTCAATATTTAAATTAACTCTTTCTGGTATAAGACTGTGTTGCAAAAGGTGATATTTTAAACGTTTCTCAACTCAAAATTATTTTTTTCTGGAAGCTTTATTTCCTGAAAATGTAATTAAAAATCCATTGTAAAAACATCAGTAAAAACATAAATGCAGTGCAGTTTTTATGATTCCTGTCAAAATCATTTAAATGTATTGCATATAAATTTGTATTTTCTTTTTTCTCTCTTTTACCTTTCCTTTTTCTACACATCGCTTATTTCCTTTTTATGTATAGGGGAGTTAAATTATTTTTTATTGAGTGAAATTAGTTTAAATATATATTACTTATTTCATTAAAATAGCACTTTATTTATGAATCAAGAAAAGTAATACTTTGAATCGAAAATTTAGAACAGTGCACTTTCTCCTTAAATATAATTAAAAATGCAACCGTATTTCATGCGACTTTTTCTGACATCAGTAAAAAAGAGACTAATTGTCAAAGACCTCTTTTTAAACTATGCATTATGTAATTTTTCTGAATCATTATTTGTTAAAAACCAAAAAGCAACGGAGCAAAGAAATTCTACAACAATCAAGTTAACGTTGCAGAGCAAGCTTTTTACAAAAAGAATTAATTTGTGATCTCAGATTACCTTCTTTTAAATAATACTTTTCTTTTGCTGCTTGCATTAAACATATTTAAGGTTTATAGCCTATAATATAGGTATGGTACGTGTGGAGGAAAATTCTGAAGCCTGTTCTGGTGTTAAATTCTATGTATAAGTAAGGTCTACATACTTGAAAGTACTATACAAAGAGAGAAAAGCAAACGTGGACTACAACTTGATACAAATACAAAAAGAACATGGGTTTTTATTATCAGAAAAATCTTTTACAATCATGTTTCGTTTATATTGTTTTAAAAGGTAATCAACAAATTGACTGCAGGAATTTTAATAACAACTTTGTAATAGTATTACAAATAGTATTTAAATTTGCTATGTATGCATGAATACAAACGTAGAAATTCAATTTTTAATTCTTTTTGACTAATTAACTTATAAGATATAAATTATTGAAAAATAAACCAATAATTTCTTTATTCTAATAAATAAATAAAATAAAATAAAGTATCAATAGTTGTCACTATAAATGTATTTTTTGTAACCAGAGATTTTTCTTTCGCTAATATTAAAAAAACTACTGCATACAAAAAATGAAAATTGCCACTTTTATAAACAAATGATTCATAAAGACACTGAAGCTGACAGTTTATAAATGGAAGATTTTTTTTTTTTTTTGATAATTATATAATGTTAAAAGTTGGTCAGAATCGTTTTATTAAAAAAGTATTGCAAAAGCTATACACAGGAAATTATTAATTTTTTCGTAAATATAATCGCGGCGAAAAACTGCATTTATTAATATTTTTAATTTGATTCATTTTTTTAGGGTTTTTTTAATTGTTTGTAATTTAAATTTTAAGCATTTCAAAATATTTTTTTTCATATTCAATAAAAGTTTATTATTATTATAATATTGTTGCTGATTTTAAAAACAGGATAAAAAATGCTATTCCTTTCAATTAAAAATGTATTTACACGTAACTAACTAAAACAGAAAAGAAATAGAATTAAAATAGAATTAATTGATAACACGTTTAAAACAGGGAAACAATAAAAATTACGTCATAAAAATTTCATTTGTAACTTTGAAATAATAAATTCATTAATATGTGATAAAAACAGTAAATGAGGGAAATTACGTCATATATATAATGTTCAAATATTTGATATGTAAATAATATGTTTCAAGTATGTCAAAATATTTAGTATGTAAATAATAGTTGAAAATTTATTTATATGAAAAATTTATTTCATATTTAGAAATTATCTTTTTAAGACGCAACACTAGGCATAAAAAAAGTCCCGGGTGATAATGTAAAGTCTATGGGGGCGTTCTTTCTAAATATTTCACCCAAATTTTATTATTTTTACATGATTTTTTTGCACAAGATAGCTGAAGACGATCCACAACCGGCCTAGTTTTTACTCTTTCAGTTTTGGTTTGAGATTTTTTTTTTTTAATTACTTTAATTTTCGAAACCGGTTTAAACCGATCCTGAAAATTGAAACTATCATAATATAAAAAATATATAAGCGAAATCGAAAAGGTAAAAACTAGGTCAGTTGTGGATCGTTCTCAGCTATCTTGTGCAAAAAAAAAATTCATGTAAAAATATTAAAATTTGAATGAGATATTTGAAAAGAACGCTCCCATTGACTTTACATTATCATCAGTGCCTACTGTGGGGCCTTAGCAATCGTTTCCAATTCTAAGATAGTGCAAATAATGTCTTTTGTATCAATAAATGTATTTTTGCGTAAATACTAAAAAAAGAAAGATAACTTTAGTAAAAAAAAATACGTCAGATTTAAATCTATACATTCAAAAAGTATATAAAACATTTTTCTTATATCATTGTTAAAATACTCTGGAAGGCAGTGACTTTGTTTATTTGGTCCGTTTTATATTGGCTAATTTTTAAATGCTTAACTGATCAAACACGGAAACAATCATTGTATGTGTCAATAGCAACTAATCTGACCTTACTAATTGAATCTATTAACTAATTGATTTAACTAATTGAATTCATTAGTTAAAGAGAAAAATATGAAAATCCGTTTAAAGGTAGATCGACTGATTTTTGAATCATAAATCAGTTTTCAGTAATATTTTTAATGCCGACCATATTAGCTTGTTTTTAGAATCTGCTGTGTCTGAACGGAATTTGGCAAGCGTAGCTCATAGGGGGCAGTGCCCTTTAGTTTTAAAAAATACGTTGGTTTATTCATTTTATATAAACAGGAATTAAAATAATAATAATAATAATAATAATAATAATAATAATAATAATCCAAATCGCGTGACTGCCATAAATAACTACGAGCTGATTCCATCGCTTTTCATATGCAAGGTCCCCGATTAAAAAATCAAAATTATTCTTTGTAATAAAACTACATAAAAGTTGCCATGATCGCAAAAAATTCTTGATACTTTTATATTAACCAGTTGCAAATCTCGTTAATAGGATTTTTTAAATTTTCGCGTGGTAAATTAAAACAATGTTTTCAACTAAAAATTAAATATCGTGGCTTGTGGCATTATTCACTATTTTTCTTTTCTTTTCGTTACAAAAAGGGATGTTTTTAATGAAATTAAAAAAAAAAATTGTTTCTTTTTTTTTTTTTTTTTTTTATAATGATATTTTCAAGAATCAAAATTTTAGATTTATAAACAAATTTCATATTTAAAATAATAATAATAATAATAAAAGCGGCTTCCTGGGTTTCTTTTTCTCACAACATGTTTACTTCTTTCTTTATTAACAACGATTTTATACATTTCAATTTCCTATTCAAGTAAAAAGGTAAAGAAATCAGTTAATAATAAAAATATAAAAAATAAAAAAAATAAATTAACTATAGATGATGCAAAACATATTTCAGTTTTAAGATTTATACAAGAGGCTGTTATTTTATATAAAATAAAATAACATTCTCATCTACTGAAGAATAGAACATTTATAAACATGTCTTAAACAACTTAAGTTTGCGTATGACGTCACGAAACTCGAAAAAATCGGCTACATAATGATTTATATACCTTCATTTATTTGTAACATAATTATAAATACTTCAAACTAAACATACTTTATAATAATTCCAAGTTTTATCAGAAATCATTCATGTATGTATAAATATGCAAAGTGTCCGAAAAGTCTGGAAACGGCCGAATAACTCGAGAAATACATATGAGATTAAAAAACGTAAATATACATGTTAAATATTTTTAAATAAGCTACTCAGTGATACCAAATTTGACCTTCGCAACCGACCCTCTGGGAATCAGAGGTGGTCCAACTTTGAAATGTTAAATTATAACCCCCATTTTTTATTGCAGATTCGGATTCTACGGACAAAAATACGTAACTTTTGTATTTGATGTTTATTTCGAATCCTCGTTTATCACGGTGTAATCGAGCATATTAAATCGATACATATTTCGGCTTTTCCAACGAGATTTTCCCTAATCGAAGCTGATTGGGCAGAATTTTTGACGTCAAATTCCTGGTCTTTTGCAGGAATAGCGTTTCCTGAAAATCACTTATGGCGATTATTTCGATAGTACTAGACTGTTAAAAATTTGACCCATTTGCTGCAGCGTCACTCCACAGCTTTTATAGAATATCTCTTTTATGACCAATGAGAATGCTCCATAACACAGTAAAGTAACTGTTTTCTATAAAAGCGGTGGAGTGACGCTGTAGCAAATGAGTCAAATTTGAAGTGCATGAAGTTTTTTAAATAATTTTTACAATGTATAATAAAATGTAAGGCAAACTGACCTGCGTGTTTCGATCTTTTATCATATAAATATGCACCTCCTCTAAAAAATAGAAAAAAAATAAATTTCATAATTTGAGGGTGGGACGTGTGTATATTATGCGTTTCCATATATTCTGTTGTTTTTAAAAAGTCATCTAATACGGCTGATGTGGGTGTATGTGTTTTTATTTTTATTATTATTATTATTATTATTATTATTATTATTACAGAAAAAATATAGGACAAAATATTAAGAAATAAAGTTATAAAACATTTTTTGCTGTGCAACGGATAAAGAAGTATCGTAAATTCATTGTACTTACGGAACCCGTTATTTTTCAAGTGAAATATCAGTATTTTCATTATAAAATAAATAAAGCTACTATAAACATTCGTTATTTTGCTTCTTTAACAAGTGATTTTCAATAAGAAAATATTCGTAGTTAGCATTTCTTATTGAAATGAAATTGAAATGTAATCTTATTGAAATTATTTCCTATTCTAGAAATTGCAGGATCCTTAGGAACACTGAAATTTTAGTTTGGGGGAGAGATTATACGTTTTCATAATTGATTAATTACGACCATTAGTAACAACAAAATAATAGGGAATTTTTCGACAATTTTTGTTGATATATCATGATTTTTTGTAAATTAATATGTATTTTATTCAATTTAAAATTGTTTTTCATAATATTCAATTAGGAAACACTAGACAGACTTTAATACAATTACTAAAAAAATACACAAAACAATTAAAATAAGAACAAACGTTTCGCTATGCACCGCATAGCCTCATCAGTATTCATATCAACTCGCAACAAAAATAATGTGCATATACCAGACTCAGTCAAAGTTGAAGTTAATGATTTAAGAAAACAAAATATTCATTCAGAACAGGACTTGATTTGTTCAAGGTTAAATGATGTAATTTAGTAAACCACGCCTCCATAAAAATTCTGTAGTAATAGTCAATGCAGTTATTTTTCAAAATAGAAGAATCAGTGAAAGATGGGGTGTGGTCCTTGTCAAGTGCATGTTGCACTAACCTGGAATTCAATCTACCATTTTTAAAAGCACTGATATGTTCTTTAAGCCGTAATTAAGTCATAAATTTAACCGCTTAACGGATCAATATTTCTGGTAAAAATTTTCAAATAATGTCTAATTTAGCATATATTTTACACAATTTTTAATCTTTTATGACGGGTTATATCAAAGGGAAACTTTTGCCTTATTGAATCAGAAAAATGCTCGGATTAAGTAATGCAATATTTAAAATTAAATTTTACTGGTGAGGTAAATAAATTATGATTCAAGCAGGGAGGCCCGGCAAATCATGATAGGAAAAATTACGGTTAACATGCCAAATTTCATTTTTCTAGGCCTTTCAGTATCACAAAATTAAATTTTTAGAAAGTTTTTTTTTCCTGCACTCCCCTTGAGTTCGTGGTATGGACGTAAGAGATAGTCTATATTTGATTCGGGGGGGGGGGCACCATCATTTTAGTATCATTGCTTTTGAAATTAGTTCGGTAGTTCCGTAGATTTTCCTCTACAAATAAAGTAATTTTACCTCTTTATAATATAGGTATATTTATAGATTACTATTGCATTGCATTTATTAAAATTATTTATAATTGGTTAATATTTATAATTGATTGGTTGGATAAAATAAAAGCACAAATGGAAAAATATTTTAATATATTTCTATTAATTTCTATGGCAGAATCATATAAAACACTTCTGTTATCGAAAGTACCGTTAATGATTATTTTCAACAAACATGTGTCCGCTAATGCGACTACTTTGGTGAAGAAAGCTCTGGCCTATCAAATTTTGTGTCGGTAAAATCTGTTTGAAAAAATAGAATATGTATCTGATATATTTTGTTCGATTACAATCGCGATTTTCGAAAATCAGAAATCGAAATCGAAAATCAACAGAAAAAAGGCTTAAAAAACAATCATAATTTATTTATCTCACCAGTAAAATGTAATTTTAAATATTGTATTATTTAATCCGAACATTTTTCTGATTCAATTAGGCAAAAATTTCTCTTTGAAATAACAGGTGATAAAAGATTAAAAATTCTGTAAAAGATATGCTAAATTAGACATTATTTGAAAATTTTTACCAGAAATATTGATCCATTAAGCGGTTAAATTTATGAAAAGCAATTTTAAATGGAATAAAATACATATTAATTTACAAAAAATCATCATATATCAATAAAAATTGTCTAAAAATTCCCTACCTTATTATTTTGTTCTTGAAGTAATTAATCAATTATGAAAACCTATAATACCCCCCCCCCCCAAAAAAAAAAAAAAAAAAAAAAAAAAAAAAAAACTAAAATTTCCTAAGGGGTGTTCCTAAGGATCCTGGAATTTCTAGAATAGGAAATAATTTCAGTAAGATTGCATTTCAATTTCATTTTAATAAGAAATACTAAGTACGAATATTCTCTTATTGAAAATCACTTGTTAAAGAAGGCAAAATTACGAGTTTTTATAGAAGTTTGTTTATTTTATAAAGAAAATACTGATATTTCACTTGGAAAATAACGGGTTCCATAAGTACCACGAATTTACGATACTTCTTCATCCGTTGTACAGTCAGCACAAAAAATGTTTTATAACTTTATTTTTTAATATTTTGTCCTACATTTTTCTGTAGTAAAAATTTAAAAAAACATACACCTTTATCAGCGTATTAGATGATTTTTTAAAAAACAACAGAATCCATGGAAACGCATAATATAAGCACATCCCGCCGTCAAATAATGAAAATTATCCTTTTTCTATTTCTTAGAGGAGGTGCATATTTATACGTTAAAAGATCGAAACATGCAGGTCAATTTGCCTTATATGTTATTCTACATAGTAGAAATTATTTAAAACACTCCATGCACGACCATCCGCCCCATTGAATTAAATGTTAAAAAAAAAAAAAAGAAAAGAAGAAAGAAAAAGAAAAGAAGGCAGAACTTATCGAAACGCAAAATATTTACATACCCCGCCCCCAAAAACTGAAGATATATTTTTTCTATTCGAGAGGGGAGGTTCTTATTTACACATTTAAACATCAAAACAAGTAGGTCGTATTTTAGAAACCATTTACTGGATAAAATAAAAATCCAAATAGAAAACTAAATTAATATATTTCAATGAATTTATCTAGAGAAAAATATAAAAAGCCTTATACAGCTCATATTCAAAATATTAGAATAATTACCTTTTTTTAGAAATTGAAAATATCGTTTGGTAATTTAATGTCTTTTAATGAAAATATGCAAACGATATTTTTATTAAGAACTTATTGTTGATTAAACTTACTTGTTATCTTAAATTTAATATCATTTTTGAAAAGATTAATTGCAAAAAAATTATTTTGAAAAGTCAAAATATTAGAATATTTATTCAAGTGGTTCAAAATATTAGAATATTTCACATTAATTCTCCTTTAATTATTACCAATTCTTAACTGGTGGCATCATTGATTAAATTCAGACTATTTTATTTAAAATCAGTATTCTTTTTTGCAGTTTGTTTCTTTTTCGTCTTAAAATGGGCCGTGTGAGTGATATTCCTGAATCTACTAAACTTCGTATGGTTGATTTGTATTGGCACGGTAAAAATCAATGTTTTATAGCGAATTATTTACATTGTTCGCAATCGAGCGTTAGTAAAATACTAACACAATATTCACAAATTGGAAAATTTCAAAATAATCGCCGAAATGGTGGCCGAAAACCAAAAACATCTGCTAGAGATGACAGGAAACTGAAGCGTATAGTTAAGAAAAACCGTTTTAAAAGTGTGCGATTCTTGCACCGAAAATGGAAAGAAGAAGGAGTTGAAGTTTCTACATCGACAACATTAAGACGTCTCCATAAATTTAAATTTGAATCTCGTTTACCGAAAACAAAACCTCTCATGACTGCAAGACAAAAGCGTATAAGATTGAATTGGTGTAAATCAAGACGTTTATGGAGCAATGAAGATTGGAAAAATATATTATTTAGTGATGAAAGTATGTTTTGTGTTTCATATGGTAATCAAGGTATTCGAGTTTGGAGAATGAAGCAAGAAGCATTTAATAAAGAATGCCTTAAACGTTCCGTAAAATTTGTTGCTAGTGTCATGGTTTGGGGTTGTATGAGTGCAGAAGGACCTGGAAAGTTATGCATCGTCTACGAAAAGGTTAACTCTCTGATATATCAAGAAATTTTAGAATATTACATGATTCCATCATCAGAAGATTTATTTGAAAATGATTTCATCTTTCAACAAGATTTAGCGTCCCCGCATACCTCGGTGTCAACTAAGAATTGGTTCCGCCAACGCAACATTAAGGTACTTCCTTGGCCACCAAATTCACCAGATCTTAATCCCATAGAAAACTTATGGTGTATAATGAAGAAAAAACTTCAAGAAAATCCTCCTTCAAGTAAAACTGAGTTAGTGGCACGTATAAAGTCTATTTGGGCTAATATTGATAGAAATGTTTGTAAGCACCTTGTATATAGTATGCAAGATCGATTGTACGCTGTTATGAAAGCTAAAGAGGATGCTACAAAATATTAACTACCATTTACTTCATATTCATAAGGTAATATTGTTGCGTAAAATAAAATATTCTAATATTTTGAACCAATCTAAATTTTATTCTAATATTCTGGTGTGTTTAAGGAAGCTGTATACCTAATTTATTGTGCTGTATTTTATATTTTATAAATGTTAAAATCTTATCTAAACATTCCAGATTTAATTTATAAGAAATTTAATTGCATTTACTTAGTATAAAAAATAAATAAATGACAAATAATTTTTTCTTATTACTTTTTCTCAATTATTCTAATATTTTGAATATGAGCTGTACACTGTAAAAAATTTGACTCATTTGCTACAGCGCACAGTGTGGTATTTTGCTGAAAAACCTGGCCAAAATTATTTAAAATATTTTGTGTGTTCTATAACAGATAAAATGCTTTAAGAAAACGCAAAATATATTATTACGCTAGAAACAAATCATTTTTCGAACAATTTACGAAAATTAGTGTCCTTCTGCCTATCATTCTTTCGAGTACATTCTTCGATGTCTTCTTCTTCAGAATCACTCGAAAACTAGATTCTGGCAATAACAACTGTAATGATTCTGCAGAAAATTTGTTTAATGTTTTCTGCAGTTTTTTCGCATGCTACAACTTAAATAAAGATTGAAACAAAAAGTTATTGCAGTCTTTTCTTGATCAAGTGTTTTCTTGAAAAGTTTTGGCTATATGAACGAAAATGCGTGTGGCTTCAGCCGCAATTTCTGATAGCTGCCCAATTGAATGGTATGTTTGTTATTTAATAATAGCTCCGTGATTTAAAATTTTGGGCAATGTATGTGATACTGGATGCCAACCGTAAAGATTTGCATAAATGTTAGAAGTATCATTCGCAAATTTCTTGAAATTTTTAGTATATATTTTATTACCACTAAATAGCACTTCTAGAATAGCTTTTAGATATAGTGCATTAATTTTATCTCAACTCCTGTAATTTAAGCTGATTTTTCTCAATCTGAGAACATTTTCTTGAGGTGTTTCCGAAACCAGCTTTTGTAACGTGTACCTGTGTCGCATCTAAATTTAAAACATGCCTTGGATGAGTTTTTTTTTCTTTTTATTGACAATCTTTCTCATTATTGTTCCTTGCTTACCATTTTTTATTATTAAAAACAGAATGTAAAATTGACTCGAAAAATCTCATTCTAACATTCTCATTCAACTAAAGACCGAATTTTAAAGAATCAGGATCTCAGTGTCTTTAATTATTTTTAACTTATTAAAATATTTTTGATGATTGTTTGCAAATATAGTATCGCACTGATGAATTGATTGCTAGTAATAGCATTGCAAACTTTAACATTGTCACTAGTCAGCACTCACCTGAATTGAATTTGTAGTAAATCATAAGCTGTGAATATTTCTGTGTTTATTAAATTTCGTGTTTGCTCTTCAATATATTTTACTTACTCTTGGATTATGTCATTATTTTCATGAATAAATCTTATTAATATGAGAAAGCAAAAGCGTGGATATGAAGGTATAGGGTTCTGAAACCATACTTTTGAAATCCATTTATTTGCTTATTAATCTAAAAGAAGCTAAAGAGTTTTGGAAAATGTTTGAGTCAAAGGAATTTTCAGACTTTTGTTTAAATATTTCTTGTGGAGAGCTTCCACAACCCTCTTTGCACAGAGATTCTAAACTTATCAATTCTGCTTCACTTGTTGTTGTGAAAACATTTTCTATGTATTTACGCAGTCTTTGAGTAAAGTGATCTAAAAGATTTTAAAGTTTTACTTCCGCCATGTTTTCAGTAATGTATTATTTTTTTATAACATTATTCTTAAGCTCTCTGAAAAAGTATATAGCGAGGACATATATATTTATTAGATGTTCGTGTGATATTATATAGATTGTATGTAGGGGAGGCTGGGGTACAATGGTCCACCCCCTATTTTTGATATTAATTCTGTTTTAGAAAGCTTCATATTTTAGTATATGGATGGCAGTCATGAAATAGTAAAAAGAAGTTTGAAACCATGTGCATAGCTGACATTTTAGCCATTTTATGCTTGCTAATTGATTTGACACAGGGGGAGTAAGGCAAAAGTAAATATTTACAGTGAAACATATCTTCATTTATTTATTACAGATTTGTAATTTGAAAGACATTGTGTGGCAAAATAAAAAGGTAAGACAATACATTATTATATTTATTATAGCTAAAATAATAGAATTCTAAATTTCTTTTTTTATCATCAAGTTTTTGTCAAACTTCCATATGGGGTACAATGGACCATGGTCCATTGTACGCCAGTTTTGTATCCCATGTTTTTAAAAGTTAAATATTATATGTGAAATTCAGAATTAATAAATTATTTTACTTCTGTGTGTAGATTAATTAATGATTCATGTTGTGTAATGCATTTTTGAAATATTTATCTGTATAATATATGCTTTCAAACATAAAAATTAGCCCAAATTAAGAACTAATAAATTATTTTATTTCTGTGTGTGAATTAATTAATGATTCATGTTGTGAAATGCATTTTTTAAATGCACTTATCTATATAATGTAAGCTTTCAAATTTAAAAATTAACCCAAATTGAACACCAAAAATTAGTAAACAAAATATTTTGTGCATTTGAGGGTTTTTTTTTTTTTAATTTCATATAATTTGTTAATTCAATATTCCTGCACTTATGCATACATGCATCCATAATAAGTTAGATTTAAATAAAATAGTAGAATGAGAAAAACAAAAATTATATCTACCTATTAGTTTGTATCTGGATATAATAATTATTAAGGCAAAATTCATTAAAAAAAATACAGATGATGTAAAGTAAACAGGAAAAATTTATTATATTTTTTCCTTAGTCATATATTTAGATATATATATTTCTTATTATAAAGGTTTATATTTAACTTTAAGTGGCATCATTGTACAAAAAAATATAGATATTATTTTTTTTCATATTTCTTTTAGCAATTCCAAGAAACAAGCCTAGGAAAACCAATAGAGGTTCTGTGCCACATGAAGTTATGGAACAGGCTGTAAAATGTTTTGTAGATAATAATAAACCTAATTGTTCAATCTGCGACCGGTATAATGACTTAATGATAAAAAAATAAAGAAAAAATTTTTTACTTTAGTTAGAGCTAAAAGAGTGAATAAACAAATAAAAATGAATAATAAAGTATGAATAAACAAATAAAAATGAGTAATAAAATGTGAATAAACAAATTATGATATAGTTTATCTTTCTTATTGTTAAAAAACGAACTACACTGATATATTTTTATTCAAATTACAAGTGGTCCATAGAGCCCCATGCTGTGGACCATGGTACCCTGGCATTGGGGTACAATGGTCCACTTTGTCACTTGCTATTTAAAAAAAATATTTAAAAAAAAGTATGCATAATTATTATTTTTGAGTGGATGCAGTATAAACTTTAATGTATAGGTAACATGCATGTACTTGATCAAAAGAAAAAAAATTAATACTTTAAGAGTAAACAGTCAAAATTTACAAAAGTGGACCATTGTACCCCAGTCTCCCCTAAAATCTGCTGCAACAAATATGGCCAAAGCCTCAGTTGGTGATAAGTTCAATGTACCTAGATTTGAGGTCTAAGACAAAGAATTAATTTTTTTTCGATATTTTCCTGCCCTCATTGGCCTGGCTGCAATGTTTTTAATAATCTTTGAAACATCTGCATGTCCTGTAGCTTTTTTGCTCAGTTGAACTGCAGTTGTTCTTGGCTAATTTCAGATCTTAATTGTTCCGTTATATCTCTTACTTCTGCCAATACAATGTTTAAACTATTTTGCTGAGTGACAGAGTTTCTCTACTATCCTTAAAGAAAAATAAAACGTTCCTTTCAGTCATTACTCATTGTTTACATGAAAACATTGTTCATTAAATCCCGAAGAAGCTCATTTTTGTTATAACCATGTCTTATAGATTTTATTTTCTGACGTAGCAAATGTATGTAATTTTATTAACATTTCGCAATTTCGATAACTTTCTTTTTTAAAACTTTAACTTGTTAATTTTTCTGTGTCACAATACTTTTATTACATCACTCATATATAATTTTTATCTTTGCACTGATTTTTTATTCGACAGAATAAAAAAATAATGTATGTATGTATAGTAAATTTCTTCTTAATAATCTTACCTCGTTAGTGAGTAAAGAACACAATTCCTTATGGTTGATTTAAAATATATTATTCAAAAAGATAGCAGATAATTCACATATTGCAAAAACGAAGTACACAATCAAAATGTTACATTATTTACAAAGAATCAGTAAGTCCACTTTATGGGTGTATGATCAAAAAACCTCTTACATAAAAAAAAAAGAAAAAGAAACATCCAATTACTTTTTAAAAAAAAAAGGATTTTTGCCCTTCAATTTGCAGATTTGTTATCTGCACACCAAAGGATATCCAGTAAGGAAGTAAAAAACTGCAGCATATATTAAGTGTAAACAGTTAATAAATTTAAAAGATTTAATAAAGTAAAAAAACTGCTTTTCAGAAACTTTTTTTGAAATTTTGTTTTACTTATTAAAAAAATGGGGGCAAATCGGGGCAAATTTTATTTCATACCTTTTAAGTAGAAAGCCTATAGATTATTAAAACACAAGAGTTCTTGCTGAACTCAGTTTAACTCCCTATTAAAAGTATTATTGTATCTAAAATATTTAACCCGAAAAAATCTATGGTTTCAAACTTGAATATCATAATGAAGATGTACTTTATTTATAAAAAATATTTATGTAAAAGAGAGTATATAGCTTTGTGTTTAAAAACTGTAAAATGGTTCTGAAGTTCGACTAAAAATAATTTTTTAGACGTTCGATAAAATGATGCATAGATCAGAAGCATAAAATGAGAAATGCAAAAACCATGAATTCCAAGTAAAATACCAGACAACTGGAGAGTCTACAGAGAGATTTGAACCCGTTATCATATGGGCAGGATAGTTCTCTTATACAAACCAGAAAATTATGAACTAAATGCAAATTTTAAAATTTTGACTTTTGGCCAGCTTTTTCAACGAAATACCACACTGTGCAGCGTCACTCCACCGCTTTTATAGAAAACGGTTACTTTACTGTGTTATGGAACATTCTCATTGGTCATGAGAAATTCTATAAAAGCGGTGGAGTGACGCTACAGCAGATGGGTCAAATTTTTAACTGTGTAGTACTATCCAAATAATCGGCACGGGTGATTTTCAGGAAACGTTATTCATGCAAAAGACGAGGAATTTGATGTCAAAAATTCTCCCCAATTAGTTTCGATTAGGGAAAATCCCGTTGGAAAAGAGGAAATATGTATCGATTTAATATGCTCGATTACACCATGATAAACAAGGATTCGAAATGAACATCAAATAGAAAAGTTACGTATTTTTGTCCGTAGAATCCGAAACTGCAATAAAAAATGGGGGTTATAATTTAAGATTTCAAAGTTGGACCCCTTCTGACCCCCAGGGGGTCGGTTGCGAAGGTCAAATTTGGTATCACTGAGTAGCTTATTTAAAAATATTTAACACTTTTTTAACGTTTTTCAGTATCATATGTATTTCTCGAGTTATTCGACCGTTTCCAGACTTTTCGGATACCCTACATATATAAATACATAAATAAATAAATAAATAAATATATATATATATATATATATATATATATATATATATATATATATATATAATAACAAGCATTTTAACTACAATTTCAACAAAAAAGAGATATGACCAAAAACGTGACTTACGTAATAACAGAGTTATAGATGACGCGTTCAAAAGTCAATCTGACTAACTCCATTTTTTTAGAAACTCTGGTAATGACATGATTGTGTTTTCCTATTTTCCTATACAGGGTGAGTCATAAACAGTAAAACAGTAGGTTAACTTCTTAAATATTGCCCCTAGACCCGTACTTGCAATCGCAAAAATTCATTAAAAAAGTGAAATTTTTTATAAGATAAGTTGAAGTTCCATGGGGGGGTCTATTTAAAAAAAAATACGAAAATTACATTTTTATACTGCCTTCTTAGGATAAAAATTCCAATTAGAAAAGCTTTGCTTATCCAATCCCGAATTAGACACTAAAAATTGCAAAATCGTTATAATTCGAAACTATCGGGTTTTAATTTCTTTTCATTTAATTAAAGATGAAAATCTGATTTTAGTTTTGTTCTAGAGATTTTTTTTTTTCAATATTAATTTTAAAACTATTAAAACTATTTATTTTTAAAATGATGTAATATTTTTTTTAAATCATATTTTCAAAAAAAATATATTTTTTCAAATTTGCCGAAACAAAACTTATGTAAAATAATCAAAAATGACGTGTTTCAAGTTTCCACTTTTTTCCGTAACAATTCTTGACTTTTAATAATTTAAAGACGAGAAATAGTGGGGAAAAAACGCGGGGAAATACAGAAAAACGAATTTAAAGTTTTAAAAACAGTTTGGCCCCTAATAAATTTAAATGCGTTTTAAAAAATTGAAGTGTAAAGTGACTCTTTTCTGTAGCTCAAACTTCTGATTCAGTTTAACTTTTCCCATTTCCATCTCCTTTCTGTACTGTAACCGCAATCCGTCAGTTTTTTAAAATAATGCTTTTTCTAAATTGCGAATAAAGTCTTTTTTGTATAAATTTAGCTCTCTCAACTTCAGGCTTTTTATCCTCCCGGAGAGGCTGTTAAAAAAGTCTGTACTCTGGGCCCAGGCCGGGCCATGATCGAGATGTTCCTTTTTTCTGAAGACTCGCCTGGCCGGGCCCAACGTATTTTTCATACCGAAGAGGACTGCTTCCTTCTTCCCAGATCTGCACTGGACGAAATTTTCAATCCTGGTCTCGTCACAACCCGTATTAAAATCACTGTCTCTGACTAACCTAATAAGTGTATAAAATAGATAAAATTCGACTCAATCAAAATTGTTACAAAGAAAACACATAGATTTTTAAATCGTCTATATTTTACAGAAAAAAAACCTTTTTTTTTTTTTAAGAATAGTATATTCAAAGGCTAAAAAATTCGTCTTAATGTTGTCGATGTAGAAACTTCAACTCCTTCTTCTTTCCATTTTCGGTGCAAGAATCGCACACTTTTAAAACGGTTTTTCTTAACTATACACTTCCGTTTCCTGTCATCTCTAGCAGATGTTTTTGGTTTTCGGCCACCATTTCGGCGATTATTTTGAAATTTTCCAATTTTTGAATATTGTGTTAGTATTTTACTAACGCTCGATTGCGAACAATGTAAATAATTCGCTATATAACATTGATTTTTACCGTGCCGATACAAATCAACCATACGAAGTTTAGTAGATCCAGGAATATCACTCACACGGCCCATTTTAAGACGAAAAAGAAACAAACTGCAAAAAAGAATACTGATTTTAAATAAAATAGTCTGAATTTAATCAATGATGCCACCAGTTAAGAATTGGTAATAATTAAAGGAGAATTAATGTGAAATATTCTAATATTTTGAACCACTTGAATAAATATTCTAATATTTTGACTTTTCAAAATAATTTTTTTTGTAATTAATCTTTTCAAAAATGATATTAAATTTAAGATAACAAGTAAGTTTAATCAACAATAAGTTCTTAATAAAAATATCGTTTGCATATTTTCATTAAAAGACATTAAATTACCAAACGATATTTTCAATTTCTAAAAAACAGGTAATTATTCTAATATTTTGAATATGAGCTGTAATACATTATGGGTCCATAATGTGACTCAGAATGACGGGAGAAATTTTTTATGCTAGTTTTGTAATGTATGATGAATAAGCTTTCAATAGACATATTACATCAAAAAATAAGAAACGCCCCCCCCTCCCCCTAAAAACAGTCTTATGGGAAATAGCAAAACTGAAACAGTAAAAAGAACGGCGAGGAAAAGTCAGCTATGCTAGAATTTTTCTCCACGCAGTAGCTCCCATAAAAGCAAAGTTATAGTTTTTTAAAGATTGAAATGAAGTAAAGAAATGAGCAAAACTAGGTTAGTAACCGGCGTGGGGGGGGGGGGGGGGGTCCGGAACTCAGGGGGTTAGCTTAAACTTTTAAGTTAAAAATGGTAGAGAATTAAATGAGCGAAATTTTAAGGTGTATGTTGGTGAAGGTATTAAGCCCTCCCCCCCCCAAAAAAAATATGTATATGTTACAGGCCAAACCCGATTTTAGGCCATACTAGATTAGCCTAGGCCAAACTAGTTTATCCTAACGCCCATCGGATAAACTAGTTTTTCCTAGGCCAAACCGGTTTATCCTATCGCCCATCGGAGAAACTAGTTTTTCCTAGGCCAAACTGGTCTATCCTAAGGCCTATAGGACAAACTAGTTTTTCCTAAGCCAAACTAGTTTGGCCTAACTCTTACAGGATAGACTAGTTTAGCCTTCTGTTAATTGGTCTGAACTAGTTTATCCTAGGCCGATCTAGTTTATCCTAAGCCAATTGAATTTGGTGTGATTTTATTGAATTCAATGACTGCCTCAGCGCCAACATTCTAGTTTATCCTAGGCCAATGTAATGCGTCAAAGCCTGAGAAATTATGAGCTCGCAGGTTCTGTATTTTTGTATGTACGCATGTATGTACGTATGTACGTACGTAAGTAACGCGATAATTCTTGAAAGGAATATCCGATTTGCTTGAAATTTTGGATGTAGGTTCATTTTGCTAAAGTACTTTTCTAATTAGTTTTTGGGAATTCATTGGATAAGAACAAGGGGCGAGGGGGGCAAACGGAAGGCTAATCCCCACCGTTAATTTAGAGAAATGAATTTTTCATGCTGAATTATCAGTTTTCATTTAAAATTTCCGATATAGGATCATTCTGACAAGGCGCCTCCGTGATTAGTTGTTGATGTTTATTGGTTTATTGCGGATGTTAAATGTTTAGGTATAAATGGGGGAATGGGAAAAGGTTACTTATTTTTCGAGGGTGTTATTCTTAAAAAGAAAAAAAAACTGTAATACACAAGTAGTGTAAACAGCCTGTGAACGCAAAGCCGTCATTTTAACTGGGCAGTATTCTTTCTAATATTGATCCCGACTACTGTTCCATTGCTAACCTTGTGCAAAGTGGTTTTGCCATCACCCCTGTATAATGTATTTTATTCGAATGGTAGTAGAATACTGTTAGAGGTTTGCATGGGCCGGAATTTCGAGGCCCGGTACCGACCTTTTCCGAAGGAAGGTTATTTTGCCTTGACCCGGTGCAAAAATTAAAAGTTCACCCCGAGCCCTGCCTGTACAATAATCAGTGAAAAGAGACTTAGTCCGGCTTAATCTGGCCCTACTCAACTTCTGAAAAAAAAAATCAAATTTTACTTTATATATAATTAAGATTCCTTTAAAAAATACTGCATACATATTTATGGGATAAATTTACAATGTATTTTTATATAACGATGTGTTCGCAGAATGGAAAATACACAATGTATTATTGATTATTTAGAGACTTAGACCTTTCAATATTCAAATAGGGATTTATTAAATAATTAATGTAGTTTAGAACAAAAGAAAAAAGGAGAGTTACAAACATCATAACTTCTGAATCTGTTCAGCAAAATATAGATTTGTCAATATATTCCGTGTCATTCCTTAAGGCTTTTCTCAAATCTAAAAGAGCTACATCCAAGCACATAATTGCTTATGAACTAATTGCTTTTCGGAAATGCATAAGATTAACAGGCACTCTCACTCAGAAAATATGTAATCGGAAGGCGTTAACCATTTTTTCATAAAAGTGATGTCTTTTTTTTTTTTTTTTTTTTTTTTTTTTTTTTTTTTTTTGAGAAAATACTATTAAAACTACGTTTTTAATCGAATTTCTGGTTACTACTTAACGGAAAAAAAAACTTGACGCCATGACAAGAATAGCTTATTGACAGGTAATTAATTTCTCAAAAATGTAAAACACTGTTCGACTCCAAATTATGTTCAGCTCCGATCTGGCTCGAATATCCAAATAATAATAATAATAATAATAATAATAATAATAATAATAATAATAATAATAATAATAATAATAATAATAATAATAATAATAATAATAATCTGATCTCAACACGGCACGAGTCTGTAGAAAAAAAATAAGAAAACACCATGTCCAGTGCATCATGTCTCTACGGTGGGCATGTTAAATTTCTGTATTGATTTTATAAGGAACTTTACTTGACACACATTTATACTTAATCTAGTGAAAAATATGTTTTTCACCGGTCAAACCCGATTTTGAGCCAAATTAGATTGGCTTGGACAAAACTATTTTATCCTAACGCCATTTGAATAAACTAATTTTTCCTATGCCAAACTTGTTTATCTAAATACCTATAGGATAAGTTAGTTTTTCCTAGGTAAGAGGGCAATCCTTCATTTTTCTCTTAATACTTAACCATTAAACCCCCAAAACTATTCAGAGAATCACCTTATGATAAAGAACTATATCCAAAATTTGAAGCAAATTCGTAAATTCTGCGTCAAAAACCATTAATTTAAATTAAGGGGGGGGGGGTTACCTACATTGCCCTTTCTTTTACACTTAAATAAAAAAGATCCACAACTAATCACGAAGGCGCCTTGTCAGAATGATCCTATATCTAAAATTTTAAATGAAAGCTGATAATTCTGCATGAAAAATCCATTTCCCTAAATTAATGGTGAGAGATTAGCCTCCCGTTCGCCCCCCCTTTTTTTTCATATCCGATGAATTCCCGAAACTAATAAGAAAAGTACCTTATCAGAATGAATCTACATCTAAAATTTGAAGCAAATCGGATATTTCTATCAAGAATTATCGCGTTACGTACATACGTACATACATGCGTACGTACATTCGTACATACATACATACAGAACCTGCGAGCCCATTATTTATCAGGGGTTGACGCCTGCTAATTAAAAACACGTAAAATTACATTGGCCTAGGATAAACTAGATCAGCCTAGCACAAACTAGAATGTTGACGCTGAGGCGGTCATTGAATTCAATAAAATCACGCCAAATTGAATTGGCCTGGGATAAAATAGATCAGCCTAGGATAAATTAGTTCAGACCAATTAACAGCAGGCTAAACTAGTCTATCCTATAAGAGTTAGGCCAAACTAGTTTGGCCTAGGAAAAACTAGTTTGTCCTATGGACCTTAGGATAGACTAGTTTGGCCTAGGAAAAACTAATTTATCCGATGGGTGTTAGGATAAACCGGTTTGGCCTAGGAAAAACTAGTTTATCCGATGCGCATTAGGATAGACCGGTTTGGCCTAGGAAAAACTAGTTTATCCGATGGGCGTTAGGATAAACTAGGTTGGCCTAGGCCAATCTAGTTTGGCCAAAAATCGGGTTTGGCCTGTAACACATATATATATATAAGATAGTTAGATAGATACTTATATACAGAGGTGTCGGTTAAAGTCGATGTCGGTTGTATCGCGAGTTCAATGCTTTTTTTCCCATCTCAAAAATTCCCAACGCGCCTAAAGAGGTTTTCTCTTCAATAAATATATCGCAGCCTTTGACGCTTCTATAATAATAAAAAGTATAAATATGAAAAACGAAAAACTATAATAAGTATTTTTGGTCAGAACTCCTCCAATACGAAACAATTTTTAAGCATACCGAAGTAAAAAACTTTGTAGATATTCACGGCTGAGCCGGACTATGATTTTAACTTTTTTCCAGGCGGGTCCGGCTTATGATTTTAACATTTTTCCCGACCGAGCCGAACTTTTTTTTCTATGGGTCGGTTTGGAACCGGACCTAGATATTTCGACCCATGCAGACCTCTAGTGCTGACTATCAACATATTTTGAAAACAAGTTTAGCTTTAAATCAAAACACTCCTTTTTATGTCCAAATAAGAGGTCTGTAAGTAATAAGTCTTAATAAAATAAGTCTTAAATCGACGTTTAATAACTGACAATTTGTGGACGATCCCTCACTTGCTTTCAAAATGAGTCAAAAACTCTTCGCTTACAAGCATGGTTAAGTTGTGTTAGTCACGAATTTTGGAGAATTTTGGATTTTAATATCTCTGAAAGGTTTTTAGATATAAAAATGATTTTTTTTTTTTTTTTTTTTGTTGTTGTTGTTGTTGTTCAGTTTATAAATGGAAAAGGAATAATTTCCTAAGTTGAAATTTTGCCCTACAGGGACCGTATAAAAATTTAATTTTGTATTTTTTCAAATAGACTCCTCATGGAATTGTAACTTATCAAAAATTTCACCTCTTTTATGATTTTTTGCAATTGCAAGTATGGGTCTTGGGGCAATATTTAAGGAGATAGCCTATTGTTTCGCTACTTACGACTCACCCTGTATATCTATGCAAAGCTCATGAATTACCCTTGATTATAAGACAGTTAATGAGTATAATCGAAATATTGTGACAAAAACCAGTAGTTTATACATATACTACTGTTTAAAATGTGCATTTTTATTTGATAGAGTTAATCAGACTGGCTTCTGAACGCCTCATATTACATATGGCATGGATTAAACATTAATATTCCTGCACCCATCATAAACAAATAATAAGTGAAATTTCAGCTTTACAGTTTTCGGAACTGCAAATTTTTAAACTTCTAAACATCGCACATTTTAAATTTACACCATTGCGTATAGAAAAAAATATGCGCTTTTCAATGAAATTTGTTTGAAATCTTTATCGCTATTTGTTTTCAAATTATTATTACGATTTAGATTATTATAAATAAATTATTTTTTTTAGTTTTTATTACTTTTTTTTGACATAGTTTCAACAATCAGAGAACGAAATATAAATTGCCGAATTCAAACAATAAAATTTTCAGATATACTTCAGATTTACTAGTTCTCTTCCGAGGAAACAACTATTTAACTATTTAACTATTTTATTATTATTAAATAGTTAAAAAAAAGGATTTTTTAGTTAATAAATTATATATTTTTATTTTTGATAGTAATTATAAGTATTAAAATCTATGCTTCCATATATATGACCAAGAGCGTGAAGAAGTTAATGTATATGTAGATGAACATCGTTATTCTCGCTAAAAAAAAATAATAAATAATAAATAACGATATCGTTATTTTAACTCATTGTTGACATAGCTGACTCGAATTCATGTCTTTTGGACATGTGCAATAATCCATACGGACAATACTTTTGCACTGTATGTATTACATTATTTCCCAAAAATAAATAAATAAATAAAACATAAAATTCATATTTTTCCAATTGCCGTACTATGCATATAAGTACTTCGATTCAAAATAATATCGTTACTCTGTATAAATCTCTCTATAAATCTTGTGCATTTTATATTTATATTCCGCATTAAAGAAAAAAAGGCAGTGAAAATAGGCATACCTGCTTTAAAATTTTGCCACTCACTGGATTTTGATCTGCTGGCACTCATTGCTAACCTTTAGAAAATCATAGCAAATTGGCAAATTAATTGTTGGTGCTTGCCACATTATCATTGCTATCGCCTTGAGTTTTTTTTCTTTTCTTTTCTCTTTCTTTGTAAAATTTTATCAAAAGATCTAGCAGATTTTCTAATTTGTCTAAACATCTACAGAGTCTCAAGTGTGAATCGCATATTCATCATATCTTTTAAACAATACGTTTCAGCAGAAAGCTAATTACCATTTATTTTATTTAGAATATAGAAAGTGGGTTGTTTTATGTCATTTAAATTTTTTCTGTAGTTTTAGCAAATGGTTTCACTTTTAAACGCATAATTTTATTGTGAAGAAAATTTACATTTTTGATGCGGAGCTAAGTTTTTCGAATTTACTCCCGAAAAACTGAGATTTCATTAGCTACAAGTAGTGTTGGAAATTTGTTCAATGGTTTATTTAAAATGATTGCCGACTCAATTAACAAAGATATCCACTCACGAATCTCGATTAGTTGGTACACTACTGAAAATATAATTGTAAAAATAAATTAGAATTAGATCAAACTTTTTATCATATAAAACCATATACGAAATAAAATATTAGTATCAAATAACGGAGTAATAAAAATATTCATTATTACTATTATTATTATCATTCATTGTTGTAACCAGCCACCAAAGCAGATGGGGATTTTAAAACTTTTGTTAAAACTAATTTGCAGATTTTTTTTTTTTAAATAAATAATTATAGATAAAAAGTGAAAGGCAAATATCTTCACTGTCATGAAACTTTTTTTACAAATTATTTAAAATTATTTAACATTTTAAAATATAATTTACAAAATATTATTCTTGAAAGATTATAAAGTTTATAAAGGGCTCAAGTTGTTAGAGGGATAATATTCATCTCATCCTGCCTCCATCTTGTTACGGCTTTGATTATTACTAAGTCTGCATTCTTGCCCCATAAAAAAGTCGCTGCAAATATATCATGCGGCCTAACTAACATTTTACTGATATCTGAATTTGTTCTATACCGTTTATTGCTGTATCTATATATCTGCATGCATTCATTAGTGCGAACAGAACAAAATCCAGAAAGCCGCAAAATGTTTGATGACAGAAGTGTTATGGTCCGCATCCTAAGCCTCATTTAAACTAGTCGTTGGAGTCCACCGTAATAATTACCCATCATACATATGCATAATATAAAATATGAAAAAAAAACGTGTAACTTATTTATAAAATGCATTGCAATTCCAAAATAAAATTTTAACGTATATTTAAATAGTTTTAATATACATAGTAATGATTTATTAATGAATTGCTGATAAGCCAATTTCGATAAATTATATAAAACGCCAACATACTCAAGTAATACAGGATTGCGTAAAAGAAACATCCTTATAACTCCAAAAATAATAATCATATTAACTAGAAATTTATTGCGTCAAATGAAGCGTATCATTTCCAATTAAAATATATCTTTGAATTCAAATTTGAATGAAATACAGGTTCATGAAAAATCAAAGAATGTGAAAAATAGGATTACACGTATCTCAGCAACTAATAATTCGATCAACTTCGTTCTTTATGCAAAATTTGTGTTATTTTATTGCCTTTTATATGCACTCCTTAAAATAAAAAATTTCGAAAATTTTTATACACGTTTCATCAGAATGAATTTTTCGAGAGTCCGAAACAAATAGTTCCGGATTATCGAGGTTACTGATATTAAATAGGCTTTGTCCCATTCTTACATACTAAGTACATACAAAATTTCAAGTCTCTATCTCAATTTGTTCGGGAGATAGAGCGGTTACAGACAGACAGACACACAGACGGACGGACGGCAAAAATTTTTTTCTAAAAATATGTTTTTCGGAATCTCTAGTATCTGAAACGTGCAAATCCGTCGAAAAAAAATTTCGATTTTCAAAACGATTGCAAGACTTACCCTATACTACGTATGATGGGTAAGTAAAAAGAAGGGAAAAAAACGAGAATATAATTATGAAATAAGTTCAATTTACATTTTCTTGTCAAAGCATATTTTGCAAGATAATTTTTTAAACATATCAGCATAAAGAGCAACATAGAAATCTAACATTTAGAAAATTAAATATGGTAAAACAAGCTTCTATTCACATTTCTCAAAATGAATATATTCATTTTTAGAAATGTGAATAGAAACTTGTTTTTCCATATTTAATTTTCTAAATGTTAGACTTCCACGATGGATTCAAAAACAAGTATCGATATTTTGTTTTTCATCTTTTATTATTATTATTATTATTATTTTAGTTTTGTACAATATTAAGTTACTTGGAAAGAATAAATCTATTTTTTTTTCCAAATCACTAGAGAAAAAGAAAATTATTCAATAAATTCAGGGCGGCAATGGCTATCCCTCTACACCCCTCTTTTGCCGGTATCTATACATGCATACTGAAAAGCTTACTTTGTCAATCAAAAAAAGTGTACATATAGAGAAAAAAGATATCAAAGGAAATGAAATAGAAGTTTCATGAGAGTCTTTCAATTTTCCTCCCCGAAGAATCGTTCACAGTTTAAAAACAATGAAATAGATTATAGGAATTCTAGAAGTTCTAGAAATTGTATATATATAAGTAACACAGATGAAAATCATCCATTTTTAGAAAAATGCATCCGAATATTCGAGAAACCTGGGACGATGAGACTTGGAACTTCTATAATATTATTATAAGATAATATCTACATGATAAAACAATATAAGATTCTCTAATAATTAAAACCAGCAAAATAGGAAACTTATTAATTAAATTTCAAAATTCAAGGAGTGAAAACTATCCCGTTCCCCCGCCCCTACCGATGCCGGTGACTATGTAAGTGTCCAGTATCCTGTAAAGTATATTTTCTATTTTCCAAAACAAGAAAAGTGTATATGTATCAAAAAGTAAAAAAAAAAGAAAGAAAAAGATATCAGAGCATTTGAGGCAGAATTATCAAGGAGTCTTTCAATTCTCTGAATCGGTTAATTTTTAGAAATTGATGTATAGAGCTAGCAAAGGAAAAAAAAATAAATATATGTATATATATATACATATATATATATATGGTTTTTAGGAACATTCATCTCGTCTAAATATTCAAGAACTTACATTATTAGCAGATAGACTCTTGGCGAGTAAAGCAATATAATGGTTTTTAATACCCAAAAACGACCAGCTTAGAAAATCGGAAAATGCATTGTTTTTAAAAGTGGCAGAAAATAACATAATCAAAGACATTTGCTCGTTCTTTTAGTTGAATTTTTGGAAGAGAGGGAAATGCATATTTGGCCATAAAATACTTAGCCAATTAATTTTTAAAAGAGGGGAAAAAAAGAACAGATGAAAATAATTAAAGTAATTTAAACACGAAAAAAAATATGCTTTCTTTTTTTTTTTTCTAATAAATATTAAAGTTATCGGTAGTTATTTCAAAAACTAGCAATTGTCAATCTATTTTTTAAGTAGACTATTGGGAAAAGGAAAAAAAATTCTATAATTTTTTTTTTTTTTTTTTTTTTGATTTATGGAAATTCTTGGAATACTGATGCACTATCCGTTGTATTATTTATTATGAAAAATAATTTTTTATCTATGAATATTTTAAACTAGAATTTTCGAAATTTGAGACATGAATAAAAAAAAAAAAATAGAATCACCATGGGGGGGTCCACAAAAATTAACACCTCTCAGACACAAAAAAGAAAAGAATTCACTTACCTCCTACTATGACATTTCTGAATAGTCATCAAAAATGTCTACAAAACTCAACTCTGCAAAAAGTGAGTTCTTTTCTACCTCGCAGCCAAATGAAAGAAAAGATAAATCCCGACCGGAAGTGAAGTGAGGAGAGTAGAGAAAGTGATCTCTGCGAATTCTTGTTGGAAAGTGAAAGCGAAGATTTCTCTGCCAGACGTTCGGAGTTCCGTGTTAGCACAGAAACACCGTTTGGTTTCAGCAGCGGCCTACAAAAAATAAAAATCATTTGAAACAACACGGTGAATTCCACCTGAGGCTGTAGGTCTCAGCTAGCAGTTCTTCTGACAGTGGCCGGTCACGTGACATCGTCGCGCTTCACGTGAGATCAAGTGATCTAGTATGGAAATCGCTGCTAAGGATGCATCTTGAAATTACTTTATTACATAATTTTGTAACCACACCAGACAATTCAAAAATAAGACTTTTACAGCAATTTCAATAATTTGGGGCCATGGCTCACATACAGTGGAGGTTACCTCTATATTTAATCCATTTATTTTATTTATGGGCTCATATATTATGAGTTAGAGAGCTGACATTTTATCAACACAGGAATATTATTTTACAACTATGCAGTGGATAGCCAAAGAAGGACATAAGAAGTGTAGTGGAGAGTATATTGTGGTATACCCCCTGGATTTTTTTTAAGCTCTGCATACTTTCTGTTTCGAAAATAAAACTATAGTGTATACTCTCTGCCTATAAGGTATACACTCTATTTTTGTTGCGACTACAGCACTAGAGAACATCTTCTCGGCCTAAGCATCAAAAAATGTTGCCCCGGAAATTTTCGAGTTAATGGTTATTAATGTTTCAGGTGTGCATATCCCCTTCTCATTCCCTTCAAATAATTCATTATGTCTGACCCCTCTCTTCAGCTTCATGTATCTATGCCATATGATGAGAAATTGCAGCATTTCAAGTATGGTATCCAGAGTTCATAGCTTATGAGAGAAATTTTAGAGTTTTTACCACTATCTCTAATAAATAATGTTGGGAGATGTTTTTTTAATATGTGAAAAAAACTGTTCTGAAATACTGGTAGGAACAATAAAATTTCTCATGTGTGCTTTCAGCCCTGTTTATCTTAAAGAGAGATTTTTCGAAATTCGGATAGAATCTGTTTGTTCAAACGCCACTATAGATTAAAATCTGCCCACAACACAACTAATTGAAAGCATGTATGATTGTATTCGAACAGGATTTTCTTCACCGCAAAATTTTTTATACTAACACAAATTTCAAATAACAGAGCGTATGAAGGGTAATTTTACGTTTTGTCGCATTACAAATGCGTTAAGCTATTCAACAATTACTATGCATCCGAATTAATAATCTCAAGACACATCGAAGCATTCTCAAGTAACACAATTGCCGCGCACAGTACATATACGTGTAATCTAGCATTTGTATTTTTTTTATGCATTCAGAAAGGTCATGCTTACAAAGCAATGTAATTTCAAATGCAAACAATTCTAAAAGATTTTCAAAAACCCTTTAAAACTCAAGATAAGACGTTTTAAAATTTAAATTAGCTAGATTTGCATATAAGTATCATATTTCAATATTTTTAATGAAAATTGTAGTAAAAGCAGCTTAAAGTACATGCAACAAATCCTAATTCATTAATAGATTAGTCTGTCCTCCCTCTGAAGAAAAACAGACTTCCTTTAGACGGTATTTATTTTCATTCTACAATTACTATGCATCCGAATTAATAATCATATTATTGGGCACATCGAAAAAAAACTACAGGGAATCAAAATTTTCATAAATTTTCATAATTAAATATTCGAAGTTTTCATAATTGAATATTGCATATTTGAATATACATTTTCTTTCTAAGCTTATACAATATTTGCATTTATTTATTAAGAAATTACATATATATATGTATGTATGTATATTTATTTACCTTTTTAACATCAATGAAATAAAAAAGTTTAAAGCTTTGGCGAATAATACCAAGGAAACACGCTTCTTATACGTACGAAAAAAAAGTTATTGGTGCAATGCATTTCAAAAGAATTAATCTTTATACACCAGCAGAAAAAAGTTTGCCTCCTGTTCTCGTAGTGACACTATGTAATAAAAATAAGATGTACAGCACATCAACTGTAGCATCGTGCAAAGCAAAATGAAGATTTACACCAAATATAGAAAAATGGGCACTATACCTCAGTATACCATGGGGTAAAAACGATCATTCATGAATTCGTAAGAAATTATAAAGATAAAAAATATAAAAAGGAATATTGCTGTTTTATTAAAAAACTATCATGCAATGGGTGTGAACATGTCTCTGAAGATACATTTTCTCCATTTACACCATACTTTTTTTCCCCTTAAGGGTGTATTTCGATTCAAACTTCTTATTTTCCGATTTATTTTTAAATTCATTTTTGCTCCCAAATGCATCCAACTGGCAAATTGTCTTATTTAGAAAGTACACGAGGTGCCGTGATTGTCAGTTCTTTGATAAGTACAGAAAATATTGCAAAAAAAGCAATCAAAAACGGCATTTTTAACCGATTTTTCCGAAGCGGGAGATCTGGGAACGAAAAAAAAAGGGTCCTACTGAGAAGGTCATTGTTTATAAATCAAATTCTAACGGATTGAGCATAAAAAGACATCACACGGCACCTTATACGTCTCTTCAAAAATCCCCTCAGCAAGTTTCGTATTTCTACTTTTTAAAATGTGTCTGAAATTGTATCGAAAAATTTCGAGCTGTTGAAGATGGAAAAGCGTTTTTTCGAATACACCCTTAAAACTAGGGGACTGTGCCTTCTAAGCAGGGCTGCGGAGTCGGAGTCGGAGTCGGAGTCGTGGAGTCGGAGTCGGGCCCATTTTTGAGAAAAAGGAATCGGAGTCGGAGTCGTAAAAAAACAAACCGACTCCGGCTCCGGCTTTTTTCTTAGACAGTTTGAAGTGAAATTAAACCAACAAAATGTAATTTTAAATCCATAGAAGGAATTTTTATTGCTATTTTTGGATTATATCGGACTACCCAAGTTAAAGAATCCCAATAAACTGCCCAGGGTACACAGGGGATGAAAATTGCTCTAGTAGATCCCAGATTATTTGCGAACAATCTTCTATCTTTACAAGAATAAAGTATTGGATTCTTGAAAAATATCGATTTCCGGAATTCGATGGATTTATACGTTTTAGAAGATCCTGAACTGAACTCGATTTGATAGTTTTTCGAAAATGTCTGTCAGTGTCTGTCACTTCGTGAGTCTGCCTGAGACAAAAATTTTGGAGCGCTGTATCTCAAGAACTAATGGATGGAATTTCACAAAACTTTAGATTTTGTTAGATCTTGATAGAAACTAGATTTGATTAATTTTTGGTGTATATCACTCGACAGGTGGCTTTGCTATGCTGCGTTATTCACAATTTCCACAGTAGCTATATCATAAAAATTAATGCACGGATTTTTATAAAACTTTAGATTCAGTTAGTCCTTGATATAATTAGGTGCTGTAAATTTTTTGGTGCAAATCGCTCAATAGGTGGCGCTGCTATACTGCAATGCTCATGATATTGCAACAGCGTTATCTCAAAAACAAATGCTCGAATTTTCATTAAACTTTATATTTAATTAGTTTGTAATCTAGATTAGTATAGTTTAGTGTGGTGTAAATCGCCCTACAGGTAGCGCTGATATGCTGCATTTTTTACGATTTTGAAATAGCTGTGGCTCAATCACTAATGCATGGATGTTCATTAAACTTTAGATTCAGTTAGTATCTGATAGAAATTGATCCTGATTCGTTTTTGATGTACATCACCCAACATGTAGCACTGATATGCAGAATTTTAAGATTTCCCTATAACTCTATCTCAGAAATTAATGTACTGATTTTCACCAAACTTCAAATTCAGTTAGAAGTTGATATAATTTGTTGACTAGATTTTGGTGTAAATCACATAAGAGGTGGCGCTGCTATGCTGCATTTTTCAGGAAGTATTAACATGTGTGATATTGAAGAAAATTCTCAGATTAACACATCTGATTAATTTTTTTTCCTTTCTATTGAAATTTTTCTGCTCTAGAGAGCACTAGTTAACATAAAAATTGTGCAGATTTCCCCTTTTCGAGGCCACGGATCCGAAATAGTAAAATATACGTTTTGTTATCTCTTTTAGATTTCGGTAATTTAATTTTTCAGGTTTGTGGTATGTGAAATTAAAGAATTTGTAAAACGGATTTTTTTTTTTTTTTTTTTTTTTCCAAAGCTCTAAGAACTGAATACCGAAATAATGACTTTTTGCCTTATTTTTCTTTCGTTCCCTCATAACTTTAACCAGCATCAACATTAGTATAATAGCTAGCAAGGAAGCCAGGAGTCGGAGTCGGAGTCGGATTCGGAGTCGTTAAAATTTCCGGAGTCGGAGTTGGAGTCGAAGTCGGAGTTGAAGTCGTTAAAAATTCCGGAGTCGGAGTCGGAGTTGGAGTCGGCCATTTTTCCTACCGACTCCGCAGCCCTGCTTCTAAGAGCTACGCTCGTCAACCCCCGTTCAGACGCAATAGACTCTAAAAACATGCTAATTTGGTTGGTTTTTAAAAGATTACGGAAAACTGAAAAATCAGTGGTGATTTTCTTGTAAGTGGATTTCATTCTCCCTTTGATTAGAGATTTTAAGGTCGAATCAGTTTCTGTTTAAGAAATCAAATGGCTGTTTACGTCATTAATAAAATAAGATCAGTTAAACCTTTGCAAATAAGCCATTATATAATGAATTAAATAAATAGAATCATTGTGACCCGGTATTTTTGAAAACGCTACAAAAATCAATTGTAAATAAGACATTTTAAATGTATCGTTTAAAATATTACGTAATTATCTACAAATGTTTCTTTCTTTCTTTCTTTCTTTCTTTTTTTTTTTTTTTTTTTTTTTTTTAAATATTCCTATAAAAATACTTTTCGGTTTAAAAAGAAAATGTTATTTGCACTATTTTAGAACTCACAACGAAAACTGTTAAAACGACAATGTCGAAATAGAAAATAATTGTCTCGTGTAAATATATTTTTAGATTTAATTTACTTTGCAATATTATTATTTGATCATTTTAAGTTTGACGTAATATCTCCTATTTATTGCTTTTAAAACATATTGATTTCATTATTTAAAATTTTTATTTCTTATATAAAATTCATGTGAAAATAATTTTGTTGCTTATTTTTATTTGCATTGCCTTAAATTTGGCAACAATAGTTTAAAAAATTATCCATAAATGTTAAATAAATGTGTCGTATGAATATGTTTTTGAATTTAACGTTTTTCAAGATCATTATATAGGACATGACGTAACTTTCTCAATTTACGGCTTTTAACGTATATTAATGCATTTATTATTTTAAAATTTTCTTTCTCTTCTAAAACTCACGTGTAAATATAGTTTTTATGACGTAATTACAACATTTTCTTGCTTTTTATATTTAATCATTTGATTCTAATTTGTAGAGGTTTTTTTTTTTTTTTTTTTTTTTTTTTATAACAACCACGTGTAATTTTTTTTTTATTTCATCTTATTTTATTTTATTTTATTTTTAAAGAAATATTAGTTTTTGAGCTTTTTTTTCCAAATTGGAACAACTTAAAATAACAACCTTTTCTAAAATACGTGACATTTCTTGAAATTATCTCTTAAAATACTGAAATTTTGAATTTAAAATGGAAATAAGACGTCGATGAATATGTCAAATTAAAAAAATAATTGCAGTCTCCACACTGGGAGCTACTAAAGCATAAAATTATCTAAAAATGATTAAATTCCTATGTATAGTTTTTGCATCTATAAAACTTTTTTGTACTTCTAGGTTATCCCGTAGACCAATTTCGCCAAATTATACAAATTGCCAAACTAATAACCAAATTATACATGTTGACATAATTTTTATTTTAAATAACGAAAAAACAAATAATTAGTAGAATATTAATAATAAATATTAATAAAAATTCGAAATAAAAATCACTTAATAACATTTTAAACACGTGAATCGCTTTTAATGTCATTGAATGTGACATTCACGATCATCCATTATTGACATTTAATCTTATAGTTTGGCGATAATTTTTTGGTCGACGGGTTAACCTAGAAGTACCAACTTTTTTAATGGATCGATTTTGACCACCTTTAGAATTAAATATCTCTTAAAATAATTATTCGATTTAAAAACTGTCTACTTAAATTTAAAAACAGTCTGCAACTTTTATCAACCATTTCTTTATAATACTAGTTATTTTCATATTTTTGTACGCAATAGTTTTCTTGTTATTAACAGTCACAAAAAATTCATTGTCAGCGGCAGTGACTGGGTTAGTTTTGTTTAGAATCGAGAGAAAGCAGAGGTGAGTTTTCACCAAAAGACTTTAAACTTTCTGAAGACAGACAAAAAGGTTTTTTGGATAAAAATATGTTGGGGGACTACTGCTGGTCTATTTTAAGAGAAACAAATCAAGAAAATTATAAAAAGAAGAGTAAAATAAATCATCTCTATGTTTCATGTTATAATTCTTAAGTATTTAATAAGTATTATTTTAATTGTGACAGATTTTTAACAACTATTTTCCCGTACTCAATGCACTAGAATCTATGAAAAAATATACACTTCCGTGAAAGTATATAAACCTGATTAACCAGTGTAATTTGTATCCTAATTGTTAAATTTACTTGAAAATAACTATTTTGTCTCATTAGCATGTTTTCATTAAATTCTCGTTCAAAATGCAGTCATAAAAACAATTATATTTATTACTTTTTATGGGATGTGCATTACTGAGCCAGATAAGATGGTGTTTATTTCTGAGCTTTTGGACGTTTTGATATATTTCTGTTATTTGAGATTAAATTTTGATTCAAATTGGAAAATGAGACTATAAGAATGGTTAAATATCGTTGATAAATCAATGAGTATCGAAAAACGTGGAGTATAATAACTGCACTACTTGGTTATCCCGTCGACCAATTTCGCCAAATTATACAAATCGAAAATCTAATAGCCAAATTAGACCTATTGACATAATTTTTATTTTAAATAACAAAAAGCAAATAATTAGTAGAATAATAATACAAGTACAAATAAAAAGTCGAAAAAAAAATCTCTTAATGACATTTTAAACACGTGAATTTTATTTAATGTCATTGAATGTGATATTCACGATCATCCATTATTGGCATTTAATGTTGTAGTTAGCCGATAGTTTTTTTTTTTTTTTTTTTTTTTTTTTTTTTTTTTTTGTCAATGGAATAACCGAGTAGTATCAATAATTATAACTATCTACAAAAAAAAAAAAAAAAAAAAAAAAATTAAAAGAAATTTCTTAAGGGTGTCCATTGCAGGCATATCTACACCATGTATGTTTTGCACATTTAATAATCTGGCAATCAAACCAGTCAGAATGTGGAAAATATATTTTAACGGTACAGTCGAATTGGGCTGTAAGAGAGAGCCCGGTATTACGCTTATTTCTATTTACGCGTATCAAATAATTAATTGATTAAAATCATTATATTTTACTTAATATCACAAAACTAATTAAAATAATTTTACTATATTAAATTACTTGTAAAATAATAATAAATAGAACGCCTTCAGCATATCAACAACAAACAACATTTTTATTCTTTTAATAACAACAACATCGTCTGCCTTTTTGTTGCCAACAAATGAACGGAATTTTTACAAGTTCATGGAGGCTACATTACTCCCTCCCCAGTAACATAGTTACGATACAAATATAATATATACAGAAATATAAAATAGATATATAAAATAGAAATACAATATAGAAATATAATATATTAAATAAAATATAAAATAGTACATAATTAGTCTCTATAACGTTTCGGAAACCTTACTTGTCTACCAGAGCGTGTAGTTTTCTCAGGTATTTTTTTATCAGGCAAATTTGAATGTTCATTTTTGATTATTGATGGCACAGGCAGAGGTGGTTGGTTATCCGGTAACTCGTGATAAGGAGTGTTCTCATCATTTGTTAATAAATAAGCAGGTTTCAATCTATCTATGGATATGTTGATATCTCTTTCCTTAATTTTTACTGTATAATACTTTTCGTGTCTTTTGACAACTGGAAAGGGTCCATCATAAGCAGGTTCGAGTGGTTTTTTAACCCGATCAATGCGTATGAATACATGGCTAGAATTGTGTAAGTCCTTATGAACAAAAATTTTTTGAGAAGGCTGCTTGCGATTTTTAAAAGGTTTTAATTCTTCCATTTGTTTCTGCAATTCTTTAGCAAAGGTTTCTGTGTCGATAATAGTTTTCGGTTGTTCAAAAAATTCTCCTGGTAGCCTGAGAGGTTTTCCGTAGACCATTTGTGCAATGGTAAAATTTGTATCACCACGTAAAGCTGATCTCAATCCCAATAGTACTGTAGGTAATGATTGAGTCCACTTAATTGTATTTTGAGCTCTAATTGCAGCTTTTAAAGTACGATGGATTCGTTCTATCTTCCCATTACACTGTGGATGATAGGCTGTTGTTGGGCTCAATTTAAAACCACAAATAATACTTAAATTGTGGAATAATTCTGATCTAAATTGTTTTCCTCGATCCGTGATTACACGATGTGGAATGCCAAAGCGAGAAATCCATTGATCATAAAATGCTCGAGCAACTGTTGGAGCCGTCACATTTTCTAGAGGAACTACTTCTATCCAACATGTGAAGCGGTCAATACAGGTTAGGCAATATAATTTTCCTTCAGACGGTGTTAGTGGACCTATGATGTCAATATGAACGACACTAAATCGTTCATCTGTTTCTTCGAAAGTGGCAAATGGAGAATGCGTATGTCTGCCAATTTTGTTTTTCTGACAATCAATGCAGGATTTTGCCCACTGATTAACATCTTTCTTAATGTTTGTCCAAATAAACCTTGAAGCTACTTGTTTTACTGTATTTTTCACTCCAGGATGAGCTAAATTGTGGATTTTCCTAAAAATTTGTTCTCTAAAAGCTTCAGGAATAAATGGTCGGATTTTGGAAGTTGAAATATCACACCAAAGAAGTTTACCTGAATCCAAAGGATATTGTTTGAAATTTAAAGATGGATTTAAACGTAATTTTGTAAGTTCTTCATTATTAATCTGCCCATCAGAAATTTTGTCATAATCTATTGTAGAAATCGATTGTATTCTGGATAATGTGTCTGCAACTGTATTTTCTACTCCACTAATATGTCGAATATCTGTTGAAAATTGTGATATATATTGTAAATGACGCAACTGTCTAGGCGAAGCTTTTTCATTTTTTTGCTGAAAGGCGAATGTTAAGGGTTTATGGTCTGTATAAATTATAAATTGTCTTCCTTCTAACATATGTTTAAATTGCTTTACAGAAAGATATATTCCCAGTAATTCTCGATCATAGGTACTATAACTTTTCTGAGCATTACTTAATTTTTTTGAAAAAAAGGCTAATGGTTTCCAGCAGCCTGCTTCAAATTGTTGTAAAACTGCACCAATGGCAAAATCAGAAGCATCACAAAAGAGAGATAATGGAAGATCAGGATTAGGATAGGTCAATAAAGCAGCATTTGCTAGGTCTTCTTTACATTTTTCAAATTTTTCTTTTGTTTCATCTGTCCACGGAATTTTTCTTTTGTCTTTCTTTTTCGCCCCTTTTAAATACTCATGAAGCGGTGCTTGATTTTCAGCAGCATTTTTTATGTATCTTCTATAAAAATTCACCAGACCAAGGAAAGTTCGTAATTCGTGGATTGTTTCCGGTAACTTATAATTTTTAATTACTTCTACTTTTTCTGGAAGGGGTTTTGAACCTTCAGGAGTAATCATGTATCCTAAAAATTGTAGCTGGTTTACACCAAAAACTGATTTTGCAATATTTAAACGAAGGCCATATTGATCCAATCTTGAAAAAACTAATTTTAGATGTTCTGTGTGTTCATCTTCCGTTGAAGAAGCTACTAAAATATCATCTAAATATGGGAAAACGAAGTCCAATCCGAAAAATACTTCATTAATGAAACGCTGAAACGTAGATGGAGCATTCCGTAATCCAAAATTCATCACATTATATTCAAGTAATCCAAACGGCGTTATTATCGCTGTTTTTTGCTTATCCTCTTCTGCAATGGGAATCTGAAAATAGGCCTTAAATAAGTCAATTTTTGAAAATATTTTCTTTCCCTTTAATATATGCTGAAAATCTTCTATTCTGGGAATAGGGTAACGGTCGGGAATGGTTCGAGCATTAAGGCATCTGTAATCCCCGCACGGTCTTAAACTTCCATCTTTTTTGTTAACTAAATGAAGTGGACTAGCCCATGGTGATTTGGATGGTCTAATTATATCATTATCCAACATAAACTTGAATTCTTGTTTTGCTAAATTTAATTTTTTTGAGTCTAATGGGCGAGGTTTTGAATAGACAGGAGAACCTTTAGTATCAATATAATGCTTTACATTGTGTTTGGAATTGCATATTAAAAGATTTGGCTTCGTTAAATTAGGATATTGTAATAACAGATGTGCATATTGAGAATTTTTGTCAGTTGTACTTATGCTATCAGCACTTGATACACACATGACATCGCTTTTAACAAAAAGGTTAGTAACACCATCTATTAATTTTTTATTATGTATATCAATAAGCAATTTAAATTTATTAAGGAAATCTGCACCTAAAATTGCTTTGTCTACTTTTGCTATTACAAAAGGAAATTGATATTGTCTACGTAATCCCAAATCTAGTGTTAAAATTTTGAAACCAAATGTAGGAATTATTGAACCATTTGCTGCATACAATTTGAAAGAGTTACATATTTTATGTTTGGATGAAGCAGGAATAATTGATAAATCAGCTCCACTATCAACAAGAAAGCGTAAACCGGTTGTTTTATCTTTAACAAATAAACGGTAATTACGGCAATCTGTAAATTCTTCAGCAGCAGAATTTGCCGCTAAAACTACTGCTGATCGGAGTTTTCCGATTTTTTCCAGCTGCATGGACTTTTACATTTATTAGGATAACACTGATTACCAAATTTAAAATGGTAGTAACAATATTTCCCATTTGGATTAAAGCGTTTTCTCGTTTGACTTCTACTTTTATTTCGTTTAGTACCAGATTTCCGAATTTTACTTCTGGATTGCCTCTCAATTTTTAATGCCAAAATCTGGTTTTCCAACACAGAAATTTTCTCAAGTATTTTACTCATAACAGAAGAATCTGAACTCGCAGAATAAATTTCTGTTGAAGAGCTCATTTCAAAAATTTTATCTGCCATTAGAGATAAATTATCTAAATTTTCACTGCTTACAATTAGAATATTTTTTATTGACTCTGGTAGTTTATCAAGAAATAAAGTTTTCAAAACCTTTTCTGGTATGTTATTTCCACTGAGCGATTTCATTTTAAGCAGTAGTTGGCTTGGCTTCAAATCACCCAATGAAATTCCCGTAAGCAATTTTTTAAGTGATTTTTCCTCACTCTCTTTAAATGTATTTAAAAATCTTTCTTTAGCGGCGGTATATTTATCATCCCGATTACTTTGGATAATATCCCATATATTTTCAATGTATTTAGGGTCTAATTGAGCCACTAGATGATTGAATTTTGTTTCTTCATTTATAATATTTACAATGGAAAACTGAGCATCAATTTGGAAAAACCATATTTCAGGATTATCTTCCCAGAATGGAGGAAATTTGACGCTTACCTTGTTTGCTTCAGGAACTTTGTTTGCTTCAAGAATCGCATTTGTAGACGTTTTCGTTGATTCTTGCGTCATTTTTCAATGCGTTAATGTCCAAAGTAGGGTCACCAGATTTTGTAAGAGAGAGCCCGGTATTACGCTTATTTCTATTTACGCGTATCAAATAATTAATTGATTAAAATCATTATATTTTACTTAATATCACAAAACTAATTAAAATAATTTTACTATATTAAATTACTTGTAAAATAATAATAAATAGAACGCCTTCAGCATATCAACAACAAACAACAGGGCCTCACAGGGCTCAATCCCTCCCCGTTTAAATAAAAACAGTTGAGGTACAGAAGCAATCAAAAATCTATTTTCTGTCTTAAATGATTCCTTATCCATCTCTAACAAAAATAAAAAAGTAACATTACTGAAAGTTATAATAATAATGAAAATATTAAATCTGTAGATCAGTGGCCTCAAACGTCAGTGCTGCAATTTTATTTTGAAATTATTTTACTCAGTAAAGATTACCGTGTTTTACCATTTACAGAATCCTAGAGTGAACTGCGCACGGACGAAAAGGATTAGTCCATATGGAAAATGGGGAAATCCATGCCATCTCCTTATGAGTTTGTTTATTAATCCTAGATATATCATATTTTTGGCGAATAGCTTTTTGTTTCTGTCATTGAATCATATTTTTAAATACTGTACTGTAATTCTATTGTATTAAAATAAGTTATAAAAAGACAAATATAATAAGAAGGCTACTTAAAGATATGATTACTAAACCGTAAGTAATAGCTTTTTCCCTCACTATTTAGCGTAACTTAATCCTTTCAGAATTAGGGGGTTTAGAGGTTTAATGACTGCTTGACATGATTTTAAAAAAATTTCCAAATTGGCGATTGCTTTAAATTATTTGTTTAAATTATTTATTTACATTTTTACTTTCTTCTATCTTCAATAAAAGAATTGGTACATTTTTTACTACATTTTTTATTTATATTATTTGTTTACATTGGATCCGAATATTTAGGTTGATAGAATTGGCAAACTAGCCGCCAAGTCATATGCCAAGCAATCATTGAATCTGCAGATTAGTTATAAATGAAAAAAAAAGAGGGGCACGTTTTTATTAAAATTTACGGGAAGAGTTCCATATCCTGTTCTGGTTAGCCGCGATTGGCGAAGATCAAAAAACCATTTTAGCATCTTATTAAATTTTTCAAGATGGCGAAAAAACATGGTCTTTAAACATTTATAAACATACATTTATTTAATAAACGTTGCATAGTCACGTATTGAAAAAATAAATACGTAAATATAAATATATTTTTTACGTATGTGTATTACATATATCTCTCAAAATACATGTAATTGTACAAGATATACATGTGTAAATACACATTATATACATCTAAATATTAAATAAATATTATACGTTTATATTTACATATTTTTATAATTTTATGTACTTCACATATCTATTATATATGTTAAAATAAAACAAAACTCATAAACGTTTCCGAAAAATAAGCTAAACGGAAAAAGCACGTGGATAATGTCCATTCCAGTAATTAAACAAGTTGGAAATTGCACGTGAAGAGTAGCAAATGAAGTGCGTTCGTACAATAACGAAATTTTAAAAATATTCAGATCTTGCTGATACAGTAGACAGCACATCGAATACATTATAGTTGTCGAAATCTTTGTGTTCCTGTAAATATGCAGAAAGTAATTTTTATTACACCTCAGCAACGTATATCATATTCATAAAATGTGATTTAGTTTAATGTAAAAACACACCCCAAACAATGCTTTCCCGTATAGCATTATGTAGGGGAATACTTTTGTGTGGCCCTGTAATTTAATAATAAATTTTCTTTGCATCACAGATTATACAGTATATATATTTTAGTATATATATATATATATATATACTACATAGATTCATGTCAATTTTATTATGTTCGAATGAGTGTAACACCATTAAAATATGCACTTGAATTTTTTTCCCCATTGACCGTAATATGACGAATACTTTTGATTGTCCCTGTAATTGATCTATGCATCCGATTTTCATAAAATTTCAAATGACCCGACAAAATTATGTAATAATTATATGTTTTAAATTTCAAATGATTAAAGTGCATTTGAAACTTTTTTTCCCATTGACCGTAATGTACCGGGATCATTTTGATTGTCTCTGTAAATTATCATGCATTCTATTTTTATAAAATTTGAAATGACTCGACAAAATTATGTAATAATTATGTATTTTAAATTTCAAACGCTTCGGCTGGGTAGTTTTTGCGTTGTTATATGCGGACAGACAGACATACAGACGGACGGTCTGAACGACCGCTATAGGTGCTACGTATTTACATAATTACGAACGCACCTAAAAAGCAACCCTAAATGCTGAAAATCGTAACCACATCAGTTCCTTTAATACAAATAAAAAAAAAAAAAAAAAAAAAAGAACAGGATATGAAATTTTTTTCCGGCTTTACACATATTTCTGTTATTTAAAGTTAAATTTCCATTCACATTGGAAAATGAAACTATACGAATGGTTAAATATTGTTGATAGATTAATATAATATTGAAAACACTGGAATATAATGATTATAACTATTAATTAAAAAAATAATTTTAAAACAAATCCCTTAACGGTATCCTTTTCTCGCACCTTTCTAAATCTTAGACTTTTTGTAAAAAATGGCTTCCGATTTCATGTTTGAAATGAAGTTACAAATATCTGTATGATTGAAATATGAAGCCTAATTTTGTATATGAAGCACTTAAAGTTTTACAATTTGTTACTATTTCAACATTTTTTTACTATTTCAAATAGTTCTCTAATCTTAGTTCTTTAACAAGAAATATAAATAAAGATGACATAATTACCAGTCGAATTTCTGTTTCCTTTTCTTTTGGTACAATTTGGTTATCAAAATGCAAAGGCTCTCTTTTTCCTCTCGTTTGGCCGACATAGAAAATATTTTCTGAGAATAAAAATTTCTTTCCAAAGAATTTCTAGCGAAACTATTTTTTATGTTTCAATATGAAAACATACACAAACGATGAAAACAATCTAAAATATTTTTCATTTCACTACGAAAACAACACATTCACTTATCATGTTCTTTAAAAAATTATATTTGCTTTTCTGTTATTAAAATATCCTTGTCTCCAATTGGCTGAAAATAAAATGTAGAAATTAACATAAAATGAAATTTCATACAACTTAGAAAACATTATTCTTTTTAGTTTTATCTTCTTTCATTGAAATTGTAGCAGACGATAAATATAAATGTCGAAAAAAATCATTTTTATTTGAAGAAAAAAAAAAGTTAAAAAGACAATTTTAAAAAATACTCACTGCATGTTAATAATTAAAAGATATAATAAATTTAATTATTTAACATAAATAATTAAATCAATTAACATTAATAAGTAAATCATTAAAATTTTTTTACATATTCGAAATAATTTACATGATCATTCAAAAATGTTGTTTTGCGTTGAGCAGTAAAATTTGTCCATGGCACAGTAACATAATAAAATTCAATATTTTGCATACTTTAATGCCAAATATTACATCATGCTTTAATTTCCTTTAATATGCATTCGAAAAATGATAGTTGTTTTTCGTTTTCTTTATAATACCGCAGACTGGATAGGAAAAAATATTATGCTAGTCAAGGCGTTTATACAATATAATTAAATAAGGTGACAGTAAATATATTGTCACGCGTCGACAATTGCGTGTTGATATTCAACATCGAAAAAAAAATAATAATAATACGTCTCTCTGCGAATTTCTCGTTTGAATTTTAATGTAAGGAGTTATGCGAATTAAGGAAATTTAGGGTATGGAATGGGTCTCATTCGAAAATGCACTTTTTCTTTTACGGCCCGATTCTGTACTCAAACCGTATACTTTCAATTTTGTTGGCGTCAGCGCTACGATGGAGGAAAATGTTTCCTTGGAAACGACTGCTGTGAAATTGAAAGTCATTACACTGATGTTCAAAATATGGTCTTTTACAATCTTTTTAGATTTTAAGAAGGTTAAGATTTACTGAGTATCTACTATCAATGAAATTTATCCATTTTAAGACTTTCTAACATAAGTAAAAATGTTTATCTCCATGTAAAAACATTTTTTTTGTCTGATTGTTTGGCCTTTGCCAACTAGATACATAACGGCCTGCGCGTTTCGCTAAAACCGCCAAAAAAGTGAAGCTGGATTCAGCTTCAAATCCTGAACCATTTCGTTGGACCACGTGGCGAAACCCTGCCCTAATTAGCATTGTATGAGCTGATTTCTGTTCTGTGCACATGGTCATTGTTTTGGTTCAGGATTTGCCCGATTGGCCAGAATAACTTGGGCAAGGTTTATGAGTCCTACACTGTAAAAAAAAAAAAAAAAAAAAAAAAAAAAAAAAAAAAAAAAACGGACGATTTTACGGAAGTATTACTGGTAATTTGGACGCCAGTACAATTTACTGTTTTTTAACGGAAAAATGTCTGTAAATATTCCATTTTTTTGAGTTTTTCCCGAAATTTACGGAAATTTTTCTGCTAAAAAACAGTAAATAGTACTGGCGTCCAGATTACCAGTAATACTTCCGTAAAATCGTCCGTTTTTTTTTTTTTTTTTTTTTTTTTTTTTTTACAGTGTATGTCGGGAGACTTCATACAGTAATCTCGGATGGGCCTATAGATCTAGTTGGCCATGGTTTGGCAATGCTCCAACTCACGTAAATATTTTTCGGATTACCATGTAACTGATATACTTCACTAAGGTTCACCATGACATGTTCGGAATTGAAGTACGAAGCATTTATGTTTCATTTACAGGATCACTCAAAAGAATTTCCGTACATTATATAAGTATAAGATTCTTTTATTCCCAGGCACTCGCAAAAGAATTCGGTTACAATACTGTCTATTAACAATAAGAGCTAAAAATTAGTTTTCAATTACGGACGTTTTATAAAACTTAACTAAATTTTTACTTATTACTTGATGCACATCAATTCTTTAATAAATCATAGACATGAGAGAACAAAAGATTATGAGTACATTTCCTCTTATTGAAGGAAATTGTTGAAGAGCTATTTTTATCTATATTAGGTGTACCCTAACTGAACTAATTTTTTTTTTTCATACTATGTAGTATATTTCAAACCTGTGAGATGTATACAGGGTTGCACAATAGAATTCATATATTTTTCCGACTATCGAATTCCTGAAATTGGGTTTTTAAGTATGTTAAGCTTCCCTGTATGATTTATTTAGACATCATATCGCTCGTGGGCTGCAATAGTGGCACAACTCAAAAAACACGAATTTTGCGTTAATGCGCTCTGCGGCATTGCGGATTGGTATTCTTTCCAACAGCCTTTCTTATTTTCTTCTTTCTTAGTGACAAATCTTTGGCACACAAAAAGATCAAAGGGACGTGGGCTAAAGCCTCTTATTATCTAGGAGGCCCCAGTGTACAGGGTGGTCATAAAAAAACTTCGCCGATATACGGAGCTCTAGCGGCCAGTCCGCTCAACCGATCGAAATGAAATTTCAGATATAGCTATTCAGAGGTATGAGCTCGAGATTCTGTGAGCGACAACAAAATGGCGCTCACGGTTACGGTTATATTTACAGAAACTCGAAAATTTCCAATGGCAACACCCATTTTTTTTCATCGCAAAATGCTCAGCGCATGCGAAAACCCTAAAGAGCGTTGGAACCGTACGTGTATCGCAAGAAACGGGCATGTTATGCACGCACAAAAAAACCATTCTGGGAATCCTTCCCCCCATAGAAAAAACTCGATTGGGGCGCAAGGAGGAAATTTGCATATGACACAGAGTCAGCACACTAATCTCTGATTACAATACAGATCGGAGAAACTAAAACTTTTATTTTGATTACACATTTTCCACATGGGTGCCGTCACCATCACAGGCAATTACGGCACCCATGTGGAAAATGTTTAATCAAAATAAAAGTTTTAGTTTCTCCGATCTGTATTGTAATCAGAGATTAGTGTACTGAGTCTGTGTCATATGCAAATTTCCTCCTTGCGCCCCAATCGAGTTTTTTCTATGGGGGGAAGGATTCTCAGAATGTTTTTTGTGCGTGCATAACATGTTCGTTTCTTGCGATACACGTACGGTTCCAACGCTCTTTAGGGTTTTCGCATGCGCTGAGCATTTTGCGATGAAAAAAAATGGGTGTTGCCATTGGAAATTTTCGAGTTTCTGTAAATATAACCGTAACCGTGAGCGCCATTTTGTTGTCTCTCACAGAATCTCGAGCTCATACCTCTGAATAGCTATATCTGAAATTTCATTTCGATCGGTTGAGCGGACTGGCCGCTAGAGCTCCGTATATCGGCAAAGTTTTTTTATGACCACCCTGTATTATGTTAAAACTTGAAAATATCTAAATGGAACAGGTATTCTAAAAATGAAGATAAAATTAAATGGAAGCAATTTATTAACAAGTTATTATCACAAAAACTTAAAGGGACCCTGAAAGGGGCCGCAAGGGTCCAGGGTCATAACTGAAAAGTAAAAAAGGCGAAGATAGCTAAATGAAGAAAAGGTCCCTCAAAACGATGAAGATTTGATAAAAAGGGGTCAAGTTATTAACAATTAGATGCATAGGGGCATTAGGGGCTCCGGCTCATAAAAATATTTTTTTTCTTTTGCATTATTATTAATTGAATCCTTATGGAGTCATTTAGTACCACTTAACAAATATGACAACAATGAAACGTTCTTAAAATTGTTGGAAATGGAATTAGGAAAAATCAAAAATTCTGATCTAAATTGATTTCTAAGATCCTTTTGCAAGTCTTGCCGATATTTAATTCTTCGAGTGACAGAACTTTCCTCAACTCCATAGACGTCCCATAAACCACATTCATAAATATCTTTCAGATACATGCACGGTGATATGGGTTTGAAGGACTCCTTGTCTGACACGTAAATTAGTTGCCGCGAATTTATAATATTTTCATGTAAAATTATAAGATTATTTGTGACAGACTGTTTAAAAAAATTTTAATTAGTTTCAGTGGGGAAAATTTTTAAATTTCAGAAAAATAGAAAATTTCTGAAAAAATGTTTTAATGACAATAAAATAAATTTAAAAAAACATAATTCTAATTTAACAAATTACAACAACTATTTGGAAAATCATATTTTCAAAGGCTCAAATTTTACAAGACTTGTAAATAAATTCTATCTTTTAATTAATAATAATAATAATAAACATCATTTTTTTTATAATCATGACGAGTTATACATTACATAATCCGTGCATTAAAGACCAACACCTAGACCAACGATTAAAAAAAAAAAAAAAAAAAAAAACAGTAGATTAAATATAGGCAACTTTAAATGTTTAAAATGTGGATTTTTATTGGATGGGGTTAATTAGACTGATTTCTGAACGCTTCATATTACGTACGACATGGATTAAACATTAATATTCTTAAATCCATCACAAACAAATTTTATATGAAATTTTAGTTTTACAATTTTCGAAATTCGCAAAATTTTCAACTTCAAACTATCGCACATTTTAAATTTTTACACTGTTTCGTAGACCAAAAAAAAAAAAAAAAAAAATGCACTTTTTAATGAAATTTGTTTGAAGTCTCTATCACAATTTGTTGTTAAATTATTAACTTTTTTTAAAGTTTTATTACTCTTTTTGTCATTGTGGCAACTATTTCAATACATTCAATTACAATAATACAGCACTTACTTCACTTATGGACATTAAACTTGCACCAATCAGGAAACGAATAAAATAAAAAAAACAGAAGTATTCCATTTTTGGACATTAAACTTGGACCAATCAGGAAACGAATAAAAAAAAAAAAAAAACAGAAGTATTCCATTTTTGGACATTAAACTTGGACCAATCAGGAAAGGAATAAAATAAACCAACTTTATTACGGAATTCAACCAATAAAAAGATTCAGATATGCTTTAGATTTCCCAATTCTCTACCGAGAACAACAGCTATTTTTTCCAAATAGTTAAAAAAAAATGCCATTGCTCTAAAATATAAAGTTCTCTGCCATGTAAATTAGTTGTCGCGAATTTATAATATTTACATATAAAAGTATAAGATTATATGTAGCAAACTGTTTAAAAAAAAATTATTAGTTTCAGGAGAAAAAATTTAAAATTTCAGAAAAATAGAAAATATCTGAAAAAGTGCCATTGCTTTAAAATGAAAGCTTTCAGTCTCATAAAAAAGGAAAAAAAACTATCTTCCATAAGCTTTGAACATGATCCACTGAATATAAATTCCAAATTTTATCAGAATCGGTCGGGTAGTTTCCGAGAAAATGTGTCTTAAATCTCGCTTATTTCCCATAGGACCGCACACAGGTTTGTTTCTTTAACAAAATAGAAGTATACTACATTAAAAAATGTTTGCACAAACTTTTGAACATTATGTCGCTTTGTCTTTAGAATGTATGGAGGAAAGAAAATGTTAATATCAGAAATAATATATATGATTGTTTTCACTTTATATCCCGTATAACGGAGTTGGCCGGGTTTATGCCTTTCTTATACATAATGAACCAAAATACTAAGAATTTGGATAAATTAAACCAAATATATAACTGTTAAAAGTACTGCTATTTTAGATTTATATCTGTAAAAAAATCAATTATAATAATAATATAAATAATTATAAAGTCAAATACCTATGAAAAGAAAATTATTTAAATGACTGATTAACATTACCAAATAAATACATTTTTCTTTCTAAGTTTTAAACTATTTCTGTTTTTTTTTTTTTTTTTTTTTTTTTTTTTCTGCGGTTGGCTGTTAGTAGCAGTACCTAAAAAAATCTTTTTCTTTTTCTTTCTTTTCTCCATATTTTTATTTATTAGAAGGCAAAAAATATTGCAGAAATTTTTTTTCATTAATTGAGGCTTAGTTAGTTTGCATGTCAAAAGATGTCAGCACTACAGAAAACACATAGTTAATTTTTCTTTCAAAGCTTTGAACGATTTTTTTTTTTTTTTTGGAGGGGGGGGGGGCTAAGTTGTTACTAACAGTTTCTAAACAATGTTAATTTATTTTTCTCTTTCTCTCTTTTCTCCATAATTTGTTTATTAGAAGGCAAAATATTTTGCAGAAAAACTTTACATTAATTGAGATTTAGTTAGTTTGCTTGTCAAAAGATGTCAGCACTACATAAAACACATAAATCAAATTATAGAAAATAACTACTTAAAAGGTGTTGCAAAAATATAGATATTATTTATTTAATTTACTTGAGATCTTTCGAATGCTAACGCATTCATTATCAAAGAAACATAAAAGAAGATAATTGATTAGAAATAGAAACCATTAAACATTAAAAATAGAACATATAGTCAATTATTGCTACAAAAGATGGCGACACTAACAGTTTATTTTATCTTAAAATGCAAGAAATGAGAAAAATTATCAAAACGTTAAATAAATATTGAAGTTCAGTTTAATAATGAAACTGAAATAATGTCAATAAAATTTTTAATTAAAAAATGCCTGCAATGATTAGATAATTTAAGCTATTCATGTGTAATGCTTGGTTTTGAATTTAAAAATTACAATAATACATTACAACATTTTGGAGCAGGCTTGACTTTGATGATTTGTAAGGGATGTTGCAGATCTGCTTATTGCAAAAATACCTAATAGAAATTTAAATAGAAAATCTCTTTCTCTCTCTCTCTCTCCCTTTCTCTCTCTTTGTACAGAAAAATTTGTTATCCCAGAAGAAATCTAATTGTTACTTTAATTTGAAATTATTACTATTTTTTGCTTTCACTGGCAGATATCGGTCTTGATTAAAAATTTTTAATCAACATGACAAAAAAACTACATTCCATTTCTCCTAAAAGTTTCGCGAAACAAAATCAATTTCTTGTCCTTTTTTTTTTTTTTTTTTTTTTTTTTTCTGAAAACTTAAAACAGAAGCACCAGTGGCCGAGAGGTTCGGACCTCTCAACTGGTACACGGCAGGTGCTGGGTTCAAATCCCATCGCGGTCGTCGACCAAATCGTTCGGAGTTTTTCGTGGTTTTCTTCGAACTTTGGATTTGCTTACGTAAATATGATTAGGTTTCCTTAGAAAGACCCTCACGGAGGGCGTCCAACCCCTTTCGGGCCTATATCCCACGTATAGGTAATTGCCAACATAAAATAAACCAAAACCGAAAAATCCAAAAGAGAAATTTTGGGCTTTAGGGCATTTCTGATAGTTTGTAAGTACATGATAATTGAAGTTGACCATTTTCAAACTTGTATTATTTTTAAAGCTTTGATATATTTACACTTAAATTTAGGTGCTTGTGATTTTTAAATCTGCATTAATCAGTTTTTTTTTTGTCTGTAAGAATTCATTCCTTTTTATTCTGATTAATCTAGTAATCCCAAATAAATAAATAAAATAAATATTTGAAAGAGGTAGAACCTTTTTAGAAAACCGAAAAGAAATATGATTTCTTTCATATATCGTATTTCTGTTATTATTGTTGATATAATTTAGATACAATTAAAAACACGAAAACTGTTAATTTCTGCAGGTTAAACATGTTTCTGAGCTAAAAACACTGTTTATACATAATTTTAAATAAAATAATAATTGAATTTTAAATAATTTTCATGTAAATTGGACAGTTTTTCAAAGTTTGCAAAATTTGGAGCTGAAAGAATGAAAAAAAAAAAAAAAAAAAAAAAAAATAGAAATTCTATTTTCAACAAACGTTGAACCTTAATAACCAGGCAAAAACTAGTCGTTGGGGGACCACCGTAATACTTACCCATCATAGATATGCATAATGTAAAATATGAAAATAAAACATGTGTAAACTACTTATAAAATGGATCGCAATTCCAAAATAAAATTTAAAAGCATATTTAAATAGTTTTATTATGCATAGTAATGCTCTGTCAATGAATTGCTGATGAGACGATTTCGACAAATTATATAAAACGCGAAAATACTCAAGTAGATTCGGATTGCGTAAAAGAAACATCATTATAACTCCAAAAAATAATAATCATATTAACAACAATTTACTGTGTCGGATTAAGCGTCTCATTTCCAATTAAAATATACCTTTGAATTAAAAATTGAATGAAATATAGGGTCATGAAAAATCGAAGAATGTTGAAAACAGAGTTACACATATCTCGGCAACTAATAATCCGATCGACTTTGTTTTTTATGCAAAATTTGTGTAATTTTATTGCCGTTTACTTCCAATGCTTAAAATAAAACATTTCGAAAATTTCTGTATACCTTTCATCAGAACGAATTTTTCGAGAGTCCGAAAAAAATAGTTCCGGGTAATCGAGGTTATTGATATTAAATAGGCTTCGTCCCATTCTTACATACTAAGCACATACAAAGTTTCAAGTCTCTATCTCGATTTGTTCGGGAGACAGAGCGGTTACAGACAGACAGACAGACACACAGACACACAGACAGACGGACAGCTAATTTTTTTTTTCTAAAAATATGTTTTTCGGAATCTCCAGTATCTAGAACGTGTAAATCCATCAAAAAAAAAAATCGATTTTTAAAACGGTTGCAATATTTACCCTATACTACGTATTTGATGGGTAAGTAATTAACGATTCTTATAGATATTGTGATTAGATTGATTTTCATTATAATTTAATATTTTTTCAAGTAAAATTAGAATTATCTTTTTAGACTGAGAGGCGGTGGCACAGTCACTCACCTCATCGAGTTCACGGGAGAAATTCTAGAATTAGTTAAATCTGGCTTCGCATATTAAAACGCAGTCGGTCTGCTAAGTCATATCTTGGTGGAAAACGTCTGAATCAGTTCTCCATGTTTTCGCACTTTTGGATGCAACAGAGCACAATGGTAAACCTATGAGTCAACCTCTAAAATCAGATGTTTTCCACCATGATATGATTTGGCAGACCGACTGTGTTTTAATATGCGAATCCCGATATTTAACTAATCCTAGAATTTCAACCTTGAACACGACTAGGTGATTGACTCCGCTCAGGCTACCCGTTCTGTTCGTTCATATGCAGAAAATGCATTTCAAATTTCTTCTAAATAGATATTTAGTCAATTTTCTTACAGTGCTGAATCATAAACAATCCCATTATTCCGATATAACCAGTGTTTAATTTGCACCAGACGATTATGTGATAAATATTTAAATTTTGATTGGAAACTCACCGAAGCTCATAAAAACTGTGCTCAAGAGCAAAACATAGCAACGCTTCCAACAAATCGGCTAAATTGTCATTTCCTTTCACTCTCATCTCCAATCCTTTGCATCCTCTTCTACTAAAGTGTTACATATCTGACGTATCGTGTTGCACACACAGGACCATACTTTTATTTAGCTCTTGCATAAAAAAAAACTTTACACCTAGTATTAAAGTTTATGTTTACCTAAAAACTAATATACATAACTTAAAAATGATCAAGTTATTGAGATAAGCTATGGTTGTCTATTGTATTTGTCTTAAAGAAATTATTTGTAAAATATTAGAATAGAAATTCTTCTTGGAAACTCTTAGCTAATAAATAATTTATTTTTTTCCTATAATGGAGGGCAGCACCATAAGCATATAATTTAATTAATATATTAATCCTTTAGATGGCAGAACTAAAATAATTTTCCGCTAGAAGTTGTAGTAATATATTCGAGTTAATTAATTTATATAGTAATTTTGATAATTGATTTAAAATAAAAATATAATATTTCTAATAGTAGCATCTATTTTTTTTCTAAATATATTATGAATTATATAGTATAATATATGTTTTACTAATTTTTATAATTATTGTTACAACTTTATTTTATTATCTATGTGATTTATACTATGACCATAACCGTGATTGTTAGTAAGTCACATGTAGTTTGTATCTGATTGCACTACAAATCTTGCTAGGATATGGGTAATGGTAAATTATCTTAGTATATATATCTTTTTTTTTTTTTTTTTTTTTTTAATGGAATAATGTATTATTGTTATTTTGTCATATTGATTTTATTTTCTTCTATGTGTATCTTTCTACTAATTTGTCATCTGAATAGCTTCCAGCCAGTCGGGTGTATTGTGAGTCGAATTCTTAGCTTTTAGCACGACTCATAACAGAAACTGGTTGGATGTTTTTGCTTTTTTGTTAAACTATACACCCCTGATGAAGTAGTTTAATGGAAAAGCCTTCTACTGCCTTTTTATCCATTTATCTTTCATTATTTTGGTAATCTGCCTTCTATTTCACTTCAAACTTCAACTGTTTTCAATAAGATGATTGTAAAAATACTGGTTCCATTGGTTTATTGTATGGTAATATATGAATTACTCTGGTTATATAATGTCCATTTATCCACATATTTCTTAGTAATTTGGTAATCTGCCTTCCCTTTCTCTTCAAACTTCAACTGTTTTTAATAATATGAATGTAAAAATACTGGTTTCATTGGTTCTTTTATTGGTATTGTCTGAATAACTTTGGATGTATTTATAAAAGTATATATATATATATATATATATATATATATATATATATATATATATATATATTACAAATTAAAAAAATTTTCGCCAAAACTAACCTTTATACTATTTTAATTTTCTTATAATAATGTTCCGTACTTACTTCAAATTATTAAATTAAAATCTTGTTTCTAAATCTAATATGTTAATCTTTATGCAGACGATATAAGTTCTTAATTTGCTTTAAAAAACATTATTCCAGTATGCGTAAACTTAAAAAGATGGCTCTAAATTAAAAATATTCTTAATTAAACTTTATTTTTTAATATTCCAAATAAAACTAATTTCTTCTATGTTTTTATCAGCCCTTTTTAAGACAGTCTTATTAAATTTATTCCAAAACCATACCTTTCAAAAAATATCATTATTTTATTTTATCTATTTATTTATTTTTCCTACGTCAACCTTTGATGTGTGCATATTAATAAATTCATTTCTTTTCTTTTTCTCTTAAAATTAATCATTTATAAAAATCGTCTGCCTAAGATATTTAAAATTCTGAGTCAATTATAAATTGGTTAAATAATATTTTTTTTAAAATAAATTTATCGTCTATGGAAAATAGCCTCGTAGCTGGACAAGAATTCTGTTTACATAAAAGAATGATGGTTTGAGGTTACAGAATGTTCCAGAACTTTCTTTTTAGTTTAAAAGGTGGAAGTCTCGAGATGAAAAAGAAGATTTCTTGGGTTGCTTCTTGGATGAGGACGGCTCGCTGAAATAATGATGGAATTTTTGCAAAAGGAGCTTTTCCCGTTCTCATTATTACGAATAAAATAAATGAACTTACAGCAGCCAATGACTAATTATTGGATCTTCTACATTTATTTATTTATTTTGTTTTTTCCCTCGCTTGCCATGACTGTGTTTTTTTTTTTTTAACCAGTGGAAATAATTCGAGTTTCTCCTTAAATCGTCACAACTAATTGAAAAGTCCGACAGGATAGTTGCCTGTGTTGTCTTTTACGGATATTTAAAGAAAATTGCGATGGAACGAAGAAAAGCATGCTATCGCCGAAGTTCGATTGAAGGACAGTCTATATGGTATTTTCAGCTTGCTAATAGAATGGGCTGTGGAACGAAATGATGATAGGTTTGTGAATCGCCGATAATTGACTTCTCGTGAGTTCCTGAAGCTTGATATTTTGGTCATAATGATAAATTTTTGAGACCTGGTGATTTCGAATTGGATTTAGTAAGGAATAGAAGCGCCACGATGACTGACATTCATCTTGTTGCGCCCAAATATGCGATCATTGACTTTAAGTATTACTGGTAGTAATGACATGAAAAAGAAAAAAAAACGTTTAGAGACAACTGAACGCCGATTGCTACTTACTTTCATAATTTTCGTTATTATTGTCTCCCCTAGGATCATCTTGAGAAATTCTTCTTAAGAGTGAGTTATTTCAAATTAATTGAATATTATTTGTATCCTTTTTAAGCATTTGTGTAGATTGTTTATTCTCTATTTGTGAGGTTTATTTATTTATTGTTTTGTTTTTCTTTGAGTCTTATTTAAATTAATTATTCTCTGTTTGTCAGGTTTATTTATTTGATTATTTATCTGTGAATCTTACTTACTTACCTATTTATGAGTATTTTTATTATCATTATTATGTGTTGAAGATTGAAATATTTTTATTCTTAAGGATTTAATTGAGGAGATGATGTTCTTAAGATATTTACTGTTACTTATTAAGATTATTATGATATTTTTATGCACGTTTAAAGATAAGTTCGTAATAATAATGAAGTATAAAAGAACTTAGAAGCTCAAGTTGTTTTTTAAAAAATACATTTTCTAAATTATTGATATTTGTTTGTTATCAAGAACTAGTCTCAGAATGCAGTATTTTCATGATAATGTTCCTACAACTAGACATTGGAGCTAGAAAACTAAGTTAACATTTATGTTTTTTCCTTTATTTGTTAGAATTTCTAGTGACAGTGAGCTTTGGTTGCCGGATTCTTATAATTTATTTAAATTCAGTAAGAAAGATGGAACTGTCCAAAACTGTTGCTAGAGTTTTGACTTATAAATATGATTAATTTTTTTTAGTAAAATTTGTTATTTTAAGTAAGGAATTACCTATAATTAAAATTTTTGAATCTGTTTATGATCTATAAAATAATAGAATTAAAAGTTGATCCCAATTTAAGGTATAACTATGATATTTACAATTTCTATTTTTATTATATAAAATTTCTGGTTAATGTTAACAGCTAAATATAGTCACAATTTCACGATAATTCTGATTCAGATTTAAAAAAAAAAAAAAAAAAAAAAAAAAAAAATGGTGGGTAATGGTTCTGTGTGAGGCAGTTAAAATGTATACAACACCAGTAGACAAAGCCCTCAAAATTGCGAAAGCGCGAACTCATGAATTTCACCTTAAAAGTAAAAGACTCTATGATCGAAATTTTGTCGAATGCCCATTAAAAATACAAGACTCTGTAATTTATGAAGAATTTAAATACCCTAACACTCGAAAATTAGAACCTACTTTCTCTGAACCATACAAAATTATAAACTAGCAAAAGCCATGCTTTGTTTGGATTCGCGAAGCATTATTTTATAAAACAGATATTTGAAAGTAACAATATTTTTTTATTGTTATTTTTGCATCTTTATTAAACAAAAACGTTATTTTATGTTTTGGCGCATTTTAATTTTTTATTTATGATGTAAAACTGGCATAATAAGATATTTTCGAAGCAAAAATTTTTTTTTAAATTTTCAACTAAAAGCTCTTTTAAAGATGTTTTTACAATTTCAAGTAGCAACTGGTGTTTTTTAATTGTTTGAAATATGCATGTTTCCAATCTTTGTAATCAACATCCGATAATCTTTTATAGCTATTTTAGAATAATATATTTGAAGAAAGCTTGAAGAAAGTTACTTCTTCAAAATCCTATTTTCTGGAAAAAACATTTGAAATCTGCTTTCGTTGATACTATAAATCTTTAACTGTAAAACATTTTATTTTAATTTCTTCGTTTTTATACATGTTAGCGTATGAGAATTGCTGTAATTCTCTCCGCGTGGGAGAACTTTTTACTTTCTGCGAATGGCAACTCAATTAATGGAATTACTTTTTAACGAAGCGCTCTCTCATTCTCGCAGTGACGTTTTCACGAATAATTATTGTTGTGTTTGCGAAAAAATCCATAATACAATTTTTTTTAAATGTTTAAGTGTCATCTGTGCAAACGATTTTGCGGGAAAATGAAAACATGTTTTATTTAATAAATTAATCATGATTCTATCTATAATTATTTACTCCATGATTTAAACTTTTTTTTTCTGAAAATATACGCGTTTCATTTTTTATTTATTTGCTAAAATGCGTCCGTATTGGAAATGCATGTAAAATAAATTAATTAAAATAATAATTTTTTTAACGTTTTACTGTAAAAAAATTATATTCTGCAAATCTACAGATCATAATTTATTTTTGTGTTTAATTTGAAGTTAAAATATTGAATAGTTTTTTTGTAAAGCGTACGACAAATTGTAATTTGAGTGGACAAGTAGAGGATTCGCTTCGCTCATCCTAATAAACTTTCTGATGTAACTTATGAAATAGATAAATTTAATTATGAGACAGGACAGAGTTCCATTATTGTGCATGTTTCTAAATTAAGACCCTATTTTTCACCAGAAGATTTTAAACTGTTTCATGAGCAACCCAAAAAACCAACAAAACCTCGGATACAATCACAATCACAATCACTAGATCAAACTAAAGTCAAGACAGTAGATTAAGTTTTAATTCTTAGTCTTTAAATATTTTATCACCATAATTTTCAACATCAGCAGGTATGTTCTTGGAGGCCTACAAGATTATTACTTGTTTTTGGGAGTTTTTGGGGTTAAATTGGGCTCCTTATGCAGGCATAAGGTGAACACTTTGATTGTAAAAGCTTTCAAATTGATGTTGATAAATTAATTTTAAGGGTGTTTAAGTCTAACTATATTTACTCATGTATTTGACATTAGTATTATTCTATTTATTCCGCAGATATTTATGTTATAACAGTTATAAAATCTAATGATTCTACTCAAACCTATAACATAATATGTGATTTTCAGTGATTGTGAAAACTACAGATATTAAAAGTTTTTCAAAAAAGCAAAGTATTTTTATTTCCATTTCTCAATTAAGAATGACACCTTTTATTCCTATTGTATTTTATTATTAAAGTTTATAAACCATGTGTAGATAAAACATTATTCTACATTTGGCATTTGAAAACTTATAACCAAATTTGACAATTTTGTAAAAGAGTATCAGAGAGGAATTATTGTAAGGAAATACTGGTTGAGAGTCCATTTTCTAAATAGTTAGATTTAATTTTATTTGGATTTTGGAATTATTATGATTTTTTTTATTTATACTTTCGGCTAGCAAAAAATACTTTCTTATGCTATTAGAAGATAAGAAAATTATTTAGTTGCTATGCAATTATTTTTATCCTCAACCAATATTTTCCCTATCAATAATAAAGTAACTGTGATATTTTCTTTTGATTATACTCTTGTATTACTATTAGTATTATTATGATTTCTATAATGAAGTTTAGTATTAATTATACTCTTATTGAAAAATATTAGGATATGGAGTCTTATTATACTACTTATTGTTGTTGTTAATATTATTTAAATTTTTCTATATTATTTATTATTGATATTGAGAGTGATGCTATTTATTATTAAAAAATTGATATATTATTGAAAGAAAAATTTGATTGATTGTTAAAAGATGTTGGATCCAACATAACATTAAAACCAAAGATTAAACTAGGTTTGAAGATCTTTAATTAAAGAGAATGTATTCAGTGAACATTGGAAAAGACTCTCTTATATATACTATTGAAAGGCTTTTTTCATTTAAAGGACTTATTTAAAATAAACTATGCATTAAGTTATTGTAGTTATTTAAACTTCCATGAGAACGAATTTTTATTGTTTTTATTATATTTTTTATCTCTTGCTTATTAATATTTATAACTTATTTACTGTTATTGTATGTATTATCTCCTATGCACTTACAAATAGTAAGTGATTTTGTAACATTATTGTATTTCTTCCAGGGAAATGCTCCTACCTAAATTTAATTCAGATTAATTTTCTTTTCTTCCATCTCTTGGCTTCCTGAGTTTGACAGTTTTATTCCAAAATTTAACTTTTCTAAATTATTATATTTCTGTTGTCTGAACTTGTAGTTTTATTTAACTATCAATCTCATACAAAGTTTTGGGGAGGGTGGATAATATTACAAATTTAAAATTTTTTCGCCAAAACTAACCTTTATACTATCTTAATTTTCTTATAATAATGTTCCGTACTTACTTCAAATTATTAAATTAAAATCTTGTTTCTAAATCTAATCTGTTAATCTTTATACAGACGATATAAGTTTTTAATTTGCCTTAAAAAGCATTATTCCAGTATGCGTAAACTTAAAAAGATGGCTTTAAATTAAAAATATTCTTAATTAAACTTTATTTTTTAATATTCCAAATAAAACTAATTTCTTCTATGTTTTTATCAGCCCTTTTTAAGACAGTCTTATTAAATTTATTCCAAAACCATACCTTTCAAAAAATATCATTATTTTATTTTATCTATTTATTTATTTTTCCTACGTCAACCTTTGATGTGTGCATATTAATAAATTCATTTCTTTTCTTTTTCTCTTAAAATTAATCATTTATAAAAATCGTCTGCCTAAGATATTTAAAATTCTGAGTCAATTATAAATTGGTTAAATAATATTTTTTTTAAATAAATTTATCGTCTGTGGAAAATAGCCTCGTAGCTAGACAAGAATTCTGTTTACATAAAAGAATGATGGTTTGAGGTTACAGAATGTTCCAGAACTTTCTTTTTAGTTTAAAAGGTGGAAGTCTCGAGATGAAAAAGAAGATTTCTTGGGTTGCTTCTTGAATGAGGACGGCTCGCTGAAATAATGATGGAATTTTTGCAAAAGGAGCTTTTCCCGTTCTCATTATTACGAATAAAATAAATGAACTTACAGCAGCCAATGACTAATTATTGGATCTTCTACATTTATTTATTTATTTTGTTTTTTCCCTCGCTTGCCATGACTGTGTGTTTTTTTTAACCAGTGGAAATACTTCGAGTTTCTCCTTAACTCGTCACACACACACACACACATATATATATATATATATATATTTATACTGAATAGTTTTCTGTCTCGCAAAGAAGGTCTCCATACTGGGCATTTTCAGATTATTATTTTTATTTTTATTTTATTTTTTATATATATGTATATATATATATATACTAGCAGGCTATGCCCGCTGCGCTGGTCAATATTTCAAAATCAACCGTGGATGAAACGAACTGGTGAATTTAAATTTGTATTTTAAATAATTTGGACCTCCAGCAGCACTTGCTCATTGCTGAAAATGATTTAGACACCATTGTGACATTAAATTTTCTTAAACGTTGCACAAAAATCAGCTATTTAGAAGTAACTATTTTAGTTTAATACTAACAGTGCACATTTGGAAGCGAAATGAGACCATTATGGCAACAGGATTTAAAATTTTCCCTTATCTGAAGAAATATTAATTATTACAGTCGTTACCATGGTACAACTTCTGAAAAACTTCTTCACAACATTTCATTATGTGAAGCCAGGAACCCAAAGCTACTCCCACCTAAAAAGTTTATATATATATTAAATTTTGTCCGCGCGATAAAAGGCACAATTATGCAAGAATCATCTTCAAACTCGTGAAGTACATTGAGATGGTTAATATCTCATTGGGAATTGCAAATGAGCAAAATCGGCCCAAGGGGGTGGTAATTGGGAAGGGTTCAAAAATTTGAATACCATCTTAACATGGCTTTCACAAAACCAGCTCTTACAAAACAATAGCAGGAAAAAAAATAAACATTTTTCGTTACAGCAAGTTGTCAACGATTAAAAAAAAAAAAAAAAAAAAAAAAAAAAAAACATTAAAATTCTCACTACAACAATTACTTTATTATTGCAAAATTTCCTCCTGAAAAATGAAAACAAAATTATTTGCTCTTTCGTATTTAAGCATTTTCTCTTTAGTTATTTAAGATAAAATTATGTAAATTTGTATAATTTGGCGAAATTGGTTGATGTGATAATCAAGTAGTAGCCAATTTACACTTTTCATATTTCACAAAAGATTCCTACACAGACATCATATACGCAATAGGTTTAGCACGATTATCTTGCAGTTACAATATGGCAAAATCATCGTTTTAGAATACCAAAAAAATTTATGTATATTTTATTATTTTCTATCATTTTAAACAGCAATTAACAATAAATAAAAAGTAACTGTAGAACAAAACAACAAATATCATTTCAAAAAAGAAAAAAGTGAAAGTAAATAAACAACTTATCATTAGATAAACAACTATAGCTGGGTTACCATATGAGGCAAATAATGTCATTTTGGCGCCAGTGCGATACCTCGATGAGTATATGACCAAATCCGTGACAAAATTTCCCTTTGGAAAAAACTTTAATCGGTATTTATACTGCATTTTCCCTACTTATGTATAAGAAAAAGTTTGACACAGATGTCATGTAAACACCACATTGGCGCAATTTTTTTCTGGCGCCAATTTGGAGAACTTGGTTTTTAATTACCAATTTTCATAAATATTTAATTATTTTGTATTATTTGAAAAAAAAATAATAAATAAAAAAGTTTAATTAATAGATATAGAACAAAATGATTTATATTATTTTAAAAAACAAAATGAAAGTTAATAAATAGTTTATTAATAAATAAACAACCATAGTCGGTTTACCATGTGTGGCATAAAATCGCCATTTTGTTGCAGTCGTGCGAATGTGGTGCGTATATGACATCTGCGCCAAAACTTTTAAAAGTTGCAATTAAATTATTTTACAGTTTGGATGAGTAAGACATTTATACTAAAATTTAAACATTATACGCATTTTTTTTTTTTTTTTGCTATAACTGCTATTTATATATTTACAATTAAACATAAAAAAAATATCCTAAAAATGCTCTCACACATTTAAAAGAGAGTGAGAGAATTTAGTAATTTTAAACATCGCTCCGGCTTATGCCTTCTTGGTATAAAATCGCATTGTTTGATAACAAAAGTAAATTCAAACACCCAAATAAACAAATAACATACAATTAACAAATAAAACCATTTTTAAAAGTAATTCTGCTATTTTGTCCTGTAAGACACATAATGGTAGAATTAGATTTTAAAAATATTTTTTTAAAAAATAGAAAAATGTTATTTACGTTTTATCTAATAAAATATTTAAAATACATTTTTGTTAGCCTGCGCGAAAGAGAATAGCGAAAGTTTGATTGAAGAAATATTGAAGAGGAAATGGTCAATTAAAAAAGACTTGTAAATTTTATTCAGCGGGAATTTTTCATTTCAAAATGTTGAATTTATCTATAGTAATAACGCATAATTGCATAAATTTACTTTGAATTGCAAAATTTTTCCTTCAGTACTACTCGATTATACCGCCGACCAATTTCGCCAAATTATACAAATCGCCAAACTATTAGCCAGATTATATAGATTAGCATAAATTTTAATTTAAATAACGAAAAACAAATTAGCAGAACATATATAAAAGTAGAAATAAAATGTCGAATTAAAAATCACTTGATGACATAATTAGTATTTATATTATACTTAATGTCAAGTGAATGTGACATTTATGACCATCCATTATTGACATTTAGTCTTGGAATTTGGGGGTAGATTTTTAATCGATGGGGAAATCTTTCCTTCTTCAGTTTTTTAATTTTAAAACTGAAATTTTTCCTGTAAGTGAAATTGACGAAATGGCGCAAGAAAAATTAAATTAACAATGAAAACATTTGCAAAAAGAAATAAAAGAGTTATACTCATATCTATATAATTTACGATTGAATTTAAAATATACTCTAAAAATTACCTACACTTGGAAAAAAAAAAAAAAAAAAAATTATTGCGATTATTAAGAACTTAAGTCAGGCATTAAGTCAGTAGTGCATTTTCGGCTTAATTGGTTAGAGTCTTTGGCTACAAAAGCAAGATGAAAATGGTATAGAAACGAATAGTAACTCACAACTTACAGTGTCTTTTACAATCAGATCTGCTTTTTTTCTGCTGTAAGTTATATTATACGGAAATTCGATAAAAAAGAGAAAGAAAATAATAAAAAGGGAAATAACTATCATTCAAAATTCATTTAATCAATTTCTGAAATTTATGTTTTTATTCTAATACCAGGGATAAGTCGCCAAAAGTTGAACCAATTGTTATATTTCGCGTTAATTTATTTTTTAAGCATTACAAATATTTTTTTCATTTTCAAGATAAATATATTTTTATAATATTACGCCTCATTTAAGCGGTCTTTCTTTATTATTATTAATATTATCGGTAGTTATTTTCTGCTATTATTTGCAAGATATTTGTAATATTTCTAATAGATAAAGCCATTTTAATTCTTTTAGCAATTATAATTCTCGCCAAAAACAGCTACTGGCAACCCTTTTGTCAAAAACAACAGAAAAATACGGAATTTACTACGAAAAATCAGAGTTATTCCTGTAAATTTGAATCATAAACCTTCGGAAAAATATTTCCTATCGAATGATACAATCGGCAAAAAAATCCATCGGGTAGTTTTTGAAAACACCCGTTTGGAAGTTTCAGAACTTCTGCTTTATAATATATATGATTTGAAAAAATAATTATTAAGCTACTTATGTATGTAAAAAAGTATCAGTAACAATTAGAGCCGGAATTACAGTAGAAAGGTTGTAAAAAGCAAAATACTTTCGAATATTTGGCATGTGAAAAGACGAAAGTGCCACACGATTTGGCGAGCAGCATTTTTCCCCGCCAAAAGCAAACGATTTTAATGCAACTGAAAACTCTTGTATTTTTAGAATCGGTGGAAATGGTAATTTATGGATTTAAACATAAACAATGAGAGAGTTTAATATATCATATACATATATATATATATATATAATTGCATATATAAATATATTATTTGTTGCTGCAGTCATTTGATTTACCTCTGGAAAAAAATATTTTCACATATAAAAAACTCTTATTCAGTAAAATTATTTTTATACATTTAAGCGTATTCAAAAATAAAAGCCAGATGTTTCCATAGCAACAAAATCGAATTGACAATGCTCAACTGGACTTTGAACTTGAAACAATTTTAATTAATTTAAATTTGAATTTCGTTTTAAATCTCAAATTTTGATGGTTAAATTTGAATGTAAATACATATAAGTATCGATATAACGAAATTATACTTAAAACAAACTAAAGCTGGCAAAACCAAAGATATTTAATTTATCTAAACAAGTTGAACCATGAAACTTTTTTCCTTTAAAATGCATTTAACATTTTTTTTTTTTTTTTATTGTTTTTTGTCGTCAACCGATGATAAATCGCCAAATAACGAAATTTTCATTATTTTTTTACGGACAGAGTACGCAGGTTCCGCAGAATTTTATATATATATATATATATATATATATATATATATATATATAAATTTATATATCTTTATGGGAAGAATATTCCGTAATTTTTTCAGATTTTTCGGAGTATGTCCGTATGGAGACTTTCCTTGTCAATGGTTTCCGATCCGAACGGTGATGAGAAATACCTGAATTATCCTGACTGTTTTTACTTGTTGCCATGATATCTCACCACATCTCGCCACACGTGTTATCGTGTGTACTCGCTGCTTTTCGTACGTGTTTGTAAAGTATTAGCACTGAACAACTTTTGATTTCTCGCGATGAATAATTTCCGCTAAAGCTCGCAGGAGCATGCAGCTCTAGTACTTCTTCGTTTTTAAAGATAACATATTTAAGTGTTAGTCGTAATCCACGGAGCTTATAAATATTACACACAGAAGCTCGTAGTTAAAATTCTGTATGTGTGTTTTACTAGTTGATACAAAACAAAAACCGATTTTTTGAAAATTTTTTACTTTTGATTTTAATGTTTTTGTCCTGTTCATTTTTTATAGTTTATTATATACTAGCAAAAGCCGTGCTTTGTTTGGATTCGCGAAGCATTATTTCATAAGATAAATATTTGAAAGGAACATTACTTTTTTATATTATTTTTGCATCTTTATTAAGCAAAAACGTTATCTCATGTTTTGGCGCATTTAAAATTTAGAAATGTAAATTCAGCCAAATAACTAAGAATTTCCTCGGAATTTTTTATTTATGATATAAGGCTGGTATAAATAAAAATATTTTCGAAGCAGAATTTTACAAAATATTTTTTTTTTTTAATTTTTAACTAAAAGTTTTAAAGATGTTTTTACATTTTCCAATGGCCAGTAACGGCGTTCGTTCTGGCCAATAAATGTTCTTTTTCTCGACATTTGTAAATTACTAATACATTCCAGAAATTATTTATAAATGTAGTTAATATATTTAATTTGGTTGAATTAAATTATTCTTCAACCAATTAAAATATTCTTAAATTATTCTTTAATCTTTCATTTCGAATTCCAGACTTAAGAAACTTATCAAATTTAACAAAATATTCACTTTAAATACCAAATATAAGAATTAATTTTACTTGTTTATGATTCTTTTTGTTGCCACTTTACCAAAGTAAATACCTAAATAAATAAATCATAATGTAATTCTTTTAAAATCCGTAAGTATAAACTGCGTAAATAATTTTAGCAGAATAATTGAAAAAAAATTAATTAACATATTAATCATGATTCTATCTATTATTACTAACCCCATAGTTTATTTCCCTTCTTAAAATAAAAAGATACGGGTTCAATTTTTTATTTGCAAACGATTTTGGCGGAATAATGAAAATATATTTTATTTAATTAATTAATCAGGATTCTATCTATAATTACTAACCCCATGGTTTATTTTCATTCTGAAAATAAAAAGATACGCGCTAAATTTTTTATTTGCAAAAATGCGTCCATAATAGAAAAACATGTAGAATAAATTAATTATTAAAATAATATTTTTTAAAGGTTATTCTGTAAAAAAAATAACATTCTGCAAATCTACATATCATAATTTATTCTTATGTTTAATTTCAAGTCAAAATACTGAATAGATTTTTTATAAAGTGTATGACAAAATGTAACTTGAGTGGCCTAGTAGAGGATTCGCTTCACTCATCCTAATAAATGTATATAGATATAATCAAAATGTATAGAATTTTTTCTTTTTTCTGATGACGACATTTCTTTAAATTTTGCATCGTATGAAGTTAAAGTAGCGGGTGGAAGGGCTGTCGGGAATATACTACGGCTGTTATTATTACAGAATATTAGGTTATTTATTAGCCTCCAATGCTATATCTTTCAGACAAGCTAAAAAGTGTCGTGTCAAAAATTGTGGCCCACTTTTACTTACCTATCATGCGTAGTATAGGGTAAGTCTTGCAATCGTTTTGAAAATCGAAAAAAAAAAATTGACGGATTTACACGTTCCAGAAACTGGAGATTCCAAATAACATATTTTTAGAAAGAAAAATTGCCGTCCATCTGCCTGTCTGTCTGTAAACGCTCTATGTCACGAACAAATGGTGATAGAGACTTAAAATTTTGTATGTACCTAGTAAGTAAGAATAGGACGAAGCCTATTTAATATCAGCATCCTCAATTATCCGTCTTATTTTTTCGGATTCTCAAAAAATCCGTTCTGATAATGCATATAAAAATTTTCGTTTTTTTTTTTTTTTTTTTTTTTTTTTTTTAAGGAAAGGACGTAAAAGGCAATAAAATAACACAAATTTTGCATCAAGAACGAAGTCGGTCGGATCAATAGTTGCCGAGATATTTGTAATCCTGTTTTCCACATTCTTCGATTTTTCATGACCCTGTATTTTCTTCAAATTGCAATTCAAAGAGATGTTTTAATTGGAAATGAGACGCTTAATCTGATGCAGTAAACTGTTAATTAATATGATCATTGTTTTTGGAGTTATAAGGATGTTTCTTTTACGCAATTCGGTACTACTTGTGTAGTTTGGTATTTTACATAATTTGTCGAAATGGGTTCATCAATAATTCATTAATGGAGCATTACTATGTATATTATGAATATTTAAATATACGTTTAAATTTTGTTTATGAATTGCAATGCATTTTATAAATAGTTTTCACATGTTTTATTTTCACATATTATGTAATGCATATCCATGATGGGTAAGTATTACGGTGGCCCCCAGCGACTAGTTTCATAATCTGGCCGTTAAAACGAGACATTCATACAATTTTATTGTTAAAATGCATTTCCTTTTTCTCAGAGTCTATAAAAAAGGGTTTAAACTAAAGAAAAAATCCGTTTTTGATGAATCTAGTCAATCAAGAAGTAGCACGTCAGATTGTATCTCTTTATTATTCCGCAATTACAATGCCTCACAGAGAAATTGCTAATCAATTGGGTATTTCACGCCGTTCTGTTTGCTATTATATTGATAAACACAAGAAAAATTAAGTTAGTTCATTGCATTCTAAATGGGGTCGCCCTTCTAAAAGACCTCTATTGATTTTTTCTTTTCTTTTCTTTTCTTTTCTTTTTCTTTTTTTTTTTTTTTTTTTTTTTTTTTAAATCGGTGGCGAAACTGAACTCTGCAATGCCAGAATCTACATTCAACTTGATTCCAGTTTTTAGAGAATTCAAAAATTTAAAGTATATCTGAATCTTTTTATTGGTTGAATTCAGCAACTTATTTAATTTTATTCGTTTCCTGATTGGTCCGGGTTTAATATCCAAAATTGGAATACTTCTGTTTTTTATTTTATTCGTTTTCTGATTGGTCCAAGTTTAATGTCCAAAAACTGAATACTTCTGTTGCCATGATGACAAAAGGCGAAATAAAACTTTAAAAAAAATTATTAATTAAAAAACAAATTGAGATACAGATTTCAAACAAATTTCATTACAAGGTGCATTTTTTCTCTACGCAATGGTATAAAATTTTTAAATGTGCGATGTTAAGAAGTTGAAAAGTTTGCAATTTCAAAAATTGTAAAACTGAAATTTCATTTAAAATTTGTTTGTGATGGGTCCAGGACTATTAATGTTTAATCCATGTCGTGCGTAATATGAGGCGTTCAGAAGTCAGTCTGATTAACTCCATCCAATAAAAATTCATATTTTAAACAGTTAAAATTGTCTAATCGACTTTTTTTTTTTTTTTTTTTTTTTTTTTTTTTTTTTAATCATTGGTCTAGGAATATTAATGTTTAATGCACGGTGTACGTAATATATGACTCGTTATAATCACCCCAAAAATGATCTTCATTATTACTATTAATTTAAAGATCGAATTTATTTATAAGTCTATGAAATTTGAGTCTTTGGAAACATCATTTTCCAAATAGCCATTGTAAATTGTTGAATTACAATTTAATTTATTTTGTCAGAAATTAAGGCCTGGATACAGCAATAGATTTTTTTGTTGTTGTTTATAGTATCTAGCAATACATTAGAAGTGTTTTGAAAGCCTTTTTCCAAAATATTCAATACATTCCCAATGCTTTAAGAATGTAGCAATGGTTATAGACGTAAAATAGACTCTCGATTAACCGGGGTAAAATAATCTAAAATCAAGTTTCCCATGCAAATTATTTTGATGATGGAAAACAGTAAAATAGAAATTAGTAAAAAAAACACCAGCATTAAGAAATCATGGGGGCAACTTCATCGGATGAAGAAAGTGAAATTTCTACTGAATACGACGATAGTTCTGATTTGCAAAGAAAAATCTTACAAAGCCGTTCTCCATACTGGGCATACTCAGAATATTTTGAAAAAATTACTAATTAAACTACTTATGTATATCATAAAGAATCAGTCAAATTTAGCGGCGGAATTACAATAAGAGATATGTAAAAAAATAAAAAACTTTCGAATATTTGGCGTAAAAAGACGAAAGCCTCACGCGATTTGGCGAACGCATTTTACCTCGCCAAAAGCAAACGATTTTCATGCAGCTGAAAATTGTTTGTTAATAGATTTTTAGAATGCTTGTAAATGGTATTTGATGAATTTAAACTTAAACAATGAGAGAGTTTAATATATATATATATATATATATATATTATATATAGCTTGTTTCAGCAATTATTTAATTTTAGTACTGTAAAAATAATTATTTATATAAAAAATACTTTCATATTGAAAAATATATTTTCATTTATTTAAGCGTATTCCAAAGTAAAGACTAGATGAATAATGCTGCAGTATAACATTTCAATATCGGTTTTTGTTTCCATAACAACGAAATTGAATAGACAGTCTTAATTGGACTTAATTTTGAGATTGAAACAAACTTAATTAATTTTCGTTTTAATTCATAAAATTTCATAGCTAATTCTCATTATAAATATGTATATGACAAAACTACAGTTATAACAAACTAAAACCTAAAAAAACTAAATAAATATTTTTAAAAATAATTCACCATGAAACATTTTTACCTTAAAAAGTATATGACAGAAAAAATATTTTTTGAAATTTTATTTCGTCGCCGACCGGTCATAAATTGACAAATAAACAAAATGATTATTTTTTATTTATTTATTTATTTTTTATTTATTTATTTATTTATTTTTTTTTTACAAACGTTCTATCGGGGTTCCGCCGATTTTTTATATATATATATACCGGGTGATCCAGAAGTCCCGGGACTTTTGAAATGCTAATAATTAGAAAACCATAAACAATAGAAGTATGCGGTTTTCACAGAAATGCTGAGAAACTTGTGGGATTTGTTTTTTCGATGAAAAAAACATATTATGTTAGTTGCACTTTTTGACAGCAGGTGGCGCTAAAATTGATAGTATTGTTTTTATAATATGATACAGCTCATTTAAAAGAACGAATTAGTGTCTAAGGGTTACAAAGTTTAATCATGACGCTCATGGCTTATAAGTACCGCCGTGAGCCGATGCAAAACAGCGTGTACAGTATCCTCAGAGCAGAAAAAAATTCCAGAAGAAATTTCAGTTCATCGTGATATCAGAAGTTTACTGCACTCACCATGAACTGGTGATTTCTACAGAGCATTGGCATAGAATCCTACCTAATTTACGATTGTAAAAGACATTTGGGATCTCTTGTTTCTATTACGATCTTCAAATGAGCCTTTTTCTCAAATCTTGCTTACCATAGCGTTTCACATTTGCAATGGCCATCGATTCTTTTGCAGTTTTAACTTGACGTATTGTACGATATGAAAACAACGCGACATGCAAAGATGTGTCTAAACATAGTCTAGACAATGTCTAAACACTGCAGTTGTTCATGAAATTTTGTTTCAAATTTCCCTTACAATACAATTTCATTTACCTTACAAAAAATGTTTGAACATAAACCACCCTTAAAACGAAATCTCATCAATATCATAGAAAAGAAGTTTCGCAATGAACACATGTGTCTATATAACGCTTGGTATAGGTAAATTCAGTCTTATACAACAGCGCCACCTGTTGCTAAAAATGGTAACTATATATATTTAAAAAAATTCATTCTAAATAAAAATCCCACATGTTACTGAGCATATATCTGAAAACAGAACCTTTGTATTATACATAGTTTCCTAATTATTAACTTTTCAAAACTCCCGAAACTTCTGGATCACCCGGTATATATATATATATATATATATAAACGTATATAACCATGTAAACAGAACATTCTGTAATTTTTTCAGAATTTTCTGAGTATGCCCATATGGAGACCTTTCTTGTTAGAAGATACAAGCAAGTTAAACTGCTCTGAACATGTGGACGTAGAAGCAGCGTAACAATGGATTGATGAAGATTCGATATTGGAATGTTACGAATTTTTTAAATGACGATGTTATTGTGTCGCGTGTCACTTGTGGTTTGTAGAAAACAAGAAATTTCAAAACTTGTCTCGAAAATGATGAAATTAAGTCTTGGAATTCATTCAAAATTAAGTCACACATTAATACACACTGAGGCGTCGCTTAAAAGGGGTCTAGTACCTTTTAAGGCTCCGAAAATACGATTTTTCAATTTTCATTAATTATTATAAAATAATTCGTTAGAAGTATTTTAAAACAAACCGCGTGCAAAAACTCCCATTAGAACTGAAGTTATAGCAAAAATAAGATGCTGATTTTGTTTGGTAATTAACTAAAGTTATAACTTTGAAACAGGTTTTTGAAAAACTGCGTTTTTAGACATTGCGCGCATGATATCTTGAGAACATATGAATGAATTGTTTGTTATGAAATTTTTTTTAGTTAATAAGCACATACGTATGCTTAAAATGAACTACTTTTATGTATTTATAGCGATAAAATTTTTAGTTATGAATAATTTTATTAATTAAAAAATGTAAAATTTTGATTTTTTTTTATTTAGAAATTTTTTTTACAAGGTTAATGAAATAATTTTTATTTAAGAGTAGTTCATTTTAAAAATACATTATTCTTCTTTACAGAAAAAAAATATATATGCAAAAATATTGATTTATAGGGTCGTTAGGATGCGCGCAAGGCACGACGGAGTTAAAAATAGAGGTTTTTAAATTTCAGTAATGCATATATTACATGAAAGACTATTAAATGTTTAATGACAGTTTATGAAAAAACATAATCTTTTCTATTGAACGGTGAAATTTTCATGTTAATATGTATAAAAGTTTTAAAGATACACTGAATCGAACTTTGGATGTTTTTGTTGATTTTCATCCCGTTTAAAAGGTACAAGACCCCTTAAGACGCAACAATAGTCACTGAAAAAGAACCGGTTGATAATATAAAGTCTATGAGAGCGTTCTTTTCAAATATCTCGCTCAAATTTTAATAATTTTACATGATTTTTTTTTGCATAGGATAGTTGAAGACTATCTATAACCGGCCTAGTTTTTACTTTTTCGATTTTGGTTATATATTTTTTATATTACGATAGTTTCAATTTCAGAACCGGTTTAAACAGGTTTTGAAAATTAAAGTAATTTTTTTTTTCTTAATGTGAAGCAAAAATTGAAAAAGTAAAAACTAGGCCGGTTGTGGATCGTCCTCAACTATCCTATGCAAAAAAAATCATGTAGAAATATTAAAATTTGAGCAAGATATTTGAAAAGAACGGTCCTACAGACTTTACATTATCATCCGGGTCTTTTTCAGTGACTATTGTGGGGCTTTAATTTCTTAGAGCAAGAAAATGAAAGCACTCCTATTAAAAACAAAAAAAAAAATATGTTACGAAATTTGAGTAAGAAAATTAGTCGAAGAATAAATAAGAAATGAAAACAGAGCTTTATCATTTCATGATTCACAACACAGTGAGGCAAACTAAATTTCTATTTTTTTATGCTGTACTAATCGTAAGGCCAAATAACATTAATATCTATGTTCATTATCTTTTTATGTATTACTTAAATTATTAATGCCTTATTGTATAATATTTTGACATTTTCTAAAATTTTTCATTAAAATTTGCACAAATTCAAAATTATTCGAGAATTCGCTAGATTCGATCATTTTCTAGAGTCTACTGTATACATACTTACGTGGCCTCTGTAAAAAGTTTTGAAATGAACAAATGTTTGAACAGGTGATAAATTGGCTTTTATTTCTATTCTATTTTGCATGTTAAGTTCAGACACATAAACATCTTTCTGAGGATTGCAAAATATATACGGATGTATTCAAGTATTTTTTCTTTTTTAGTAATGTAAGAATAGGAATTCAAAACTTAAACAAAATTTTTTCAGATGTTGATGGGATCAAAATTTACAGTACTGTTTGCAGTAGACAAATAAATTCAAACACAAAATAAAAAATACAGTGTTTTACATGCTATCTTGTGTGAGATTTCCAAATATATCCTAACGAAGAGAGTGATTACGTTATTGAGAAACACCGAAAATACTGGCGTGTTTGGACCAGCTGATGACGAGCGGTAGTTTTGCAGCTCGAAACGCGTCCCGTTTAACTTTTCTTCTTTTTTTTTATGGTGATTTAACAAAGTTTTTATATTTATTGATTACGTTATTGTAAAAGTCTGTGTTTTTTTTCTTTTTTTAACTATATTAAAATGGCTGAACAAATTCTAACGTAAATTTGTTTATCCATTCATTATAACTAACAAGGAAGGTCACCATACGTGCATATTCCAAAAATTCTAAAAAAAATTCAGAATGTTCTTCTCCTGTAGACAGATATGTTTATAAAAAAAAATTCGACGGAACCAAGATAGAACGTCCGTAAAAAAATAACCAACATTTCATTTATTTGGCGATTTATCCCCGTTGGCGACGAAATAAAGTCTCAAAAAATACTTTGTGTCAAACACTTTTTGAAGTAAAAATATTTCATACTGAACTTGTTTAAAAAGTTTTTAAATAATTTAATTTTGTCAGTTTTAGTTTGTTTTAGCTATAATTTTTGTCATATACAGTAAAGCATCGCTTATACGACGATCACTTATACGACGTTTACATTTATACGACGTTTTAATGTGGTCCCGATTCATTCCTATTTATTTTAATGTAAAAATATATCTTTTATACGACGCTCAAAATCGTTTATACGTCGATTTTTCGATTTTGTATAGGTTTAGTTTTGTTTATTTTTCTTGTGTATTTTACGAACGAGCGGAAGTTGGGAGCTATGAATGACACCAAAGAGCGTGTTTAAATGCACTCCACATTATAAAAATGTGGGCTGTGTTCAATTGGTCTGAAAAATCAGCTTACATGTAACAGATTACACTGAGAGGGGTCATTCTTTTTTCGGGGATAGTTAGCTTTCCCGACCTATTTTAAGTTGCAAATAGACTATCTTTCTAACTGTTATCAGTTTTGGCGACTTTTAGTTGGCCACGTGGGGTTTTTGATCTTTGACTTTAAATGGAAAGGAAATGATGTACTGCAAATGAGGAACCTTTAATTATGAGGAAACATAATTAAAGGTACGCATATTTAAATAGCATACTAATTCCCCCCTTTTTTTGTTATTTCTTTATTTTGGTTTGTTTAATTTACAAATTCATGCAAATCATCACGTTAAACATTAAAATTAAGTGAAAACATAATTAATTCTAGTTTTGAAAGTGAAAATCGTTTATACGTCGTTATCGTTTATACGACGTTTTTCGTTAGTCCCTTCGGCGTCGTATAAACGATGCTCCACTGTATATATATATATATTTATAATGAAAGTTGAACTATGAAATTTTATAAATTAAAACAAAATTTAAATTTTTTAATAACTATTTCAGTTAAGAAACAATATTCATTTGCATTAAAATTGTTTGCTTGTGGCGAGGAAAAGTGCTGTTCGCCAAGTCACGTGACGCTTTTGTCTTTTCGCGCCAAATACTCGAAAGTACTTTGTTTTTTACAAACTTTCTGCTGTAATTTCGTCGTAAATTCAACTAATCCTTTATTAGATATATAAGTAGTTAATTAGTTTTTTTTTTTTCAAAATATTTTGAATATACCCATTATGGAGACCTTTCTTGTATGATCAAGGTGTCCCTGCATTTCACCTAATTTTATAGTTTTAAATAAATTTCAATTTTTTATTGATTTAATATACAATTACCTCATTTGCTGTTTATTTATTTATATCGATCCGTAAAAATGCCATTTTTGTTTTTTCGACTTTGTTTTAATGATTTTTTTATCATTGGGATACTTTTACTTTTGAAACAGGTTTCGAAAGTGTAAATATTCTCATTGAAAAAAAAAAAAATCCAAAGAAAATAGAAAGCGACAAAAAACAGCCTTTGGACAGATTGCCCTCAGCTACTCAAAGCAAATTAAAAAATAACAATAATCGTTTGAAACTATTGCAATACAAACGAGATATCTAAAAAAATTTCTTGCATCGAATTTATCTTAGCGAACGAATGTTTTCGCTTGAGTGAAGTAGCTTCTTGAACGAAAATATTGGTATGGTAAAAATTTTTTGATTTCAAGTTTTTAATAGATTTACATATTTTGATTAAGAGACATTATTTTGACTTTCAGACAAAAAAGTAATGTTTTGATAGCTGTATTTTTTGATTTGCTTAATTTTTTTATATGTTGAAGTAGATCATATTTAATGAATAATGTGCAACTTTGAAGCCCTGAAAAAATTTTTCTCTTTCCAATAGAAAAAATCAAAGTTTAATGTTGTGAATGCCATTTTTCATTAAAAATGAAGTGCGAGTATGTTTGAAGGACTTTATTTCTGGCAAGCAACAAGATCCTGAAATTCTTTTGGCATACACTTTTCGTATAACACTACATGCATATTAAAATTTATTTGTTTCCGTAATGCACTGTTACTTTACATCGTTTTGTTGTCACAAAGTACAATCAAAATGACGTTTTTGTCCATGTTCCGCATTTAATATCTTATTTAAGCAACACTACCCCAAACTTTTTCTTATATAATATGAAAGTTTACTACTTACAAGGAAGGTCTCCATACGGGCATACTCAGAAAAATCTGAAAAAATTACAGAATGTTCTTCTCATATAGTTATATATGTTTATAAAAAAATTTCGGCGGAACCTCCTTATAACGTCCGTAAAAAAAATAATAAAAATTTCGTTTATTTGGCGATTTATCTCCGGTTGGCGAAAAAACGAAATTTTGAAAAATACGCTATTACACTTCGAATACTTTTTAAAGAAAAAACTTTCTATGTTCAATTTGTTTAAATAAGTTTAATTTAAGTAATTTTAGTTTTGCATTTTTACTTTACTTTAAGTGTAATTTTGTCATATACGTTTATATGTACCTACAACAAAATGAAATTAATATATTTTATCATTTAAAACATAATTTAAATTGATTAAAATTGTTCCAAATTGAAAAATACACTGTTAAAAATCTGCTGCATTTTGTTGCAACGCACTCCCTTGCTTGTATAGAAAACGGTTACTTGGCCGTGAAATGAAGCTTTCTCATTGGTTGGAATAGAGATATTATATACAAGCGGTGGAGTGCGTTGCAGCAAAATGCAGCAGATTTTAAACAGTGTTGAACGAGCTACAACACCGCTAAAAATCTGTACCATTTTTTGCAGCGTCACTCCACTGCTTTTATCGAAAGCGATCAATTCACTGTGCTATGGAGCATTCTCATTGGTCAGAAGAGAGATATTCTATAAAAGTAGTGGAGTGACGTTGCAGTAAATGCTGCAGATTTTTAACAGTGACGTCAATTAAAATCAATTTTCAGATTCGTTAAAATCGTCTGCTTTTGGCGAGGAAATGCACTGCTCGCCAAATCCCGCGTTTCTTTCAGCTTTTTCACGCCAATTATTCCAAACTATTTTATTTTTTTACATATCTAATAATGTAATTCCGTCGCTTAATTTTCACTGATTCTTTATTACCTACATGATTAGTTTAATTCGTATTTTTTTTTAAAAATTCTGAGTATGCCCCCAATGGAGACCTTCCTTGTTAGACAAGCTAAATAATATAATACTGCATCGAGATATTGTTGCTGTTAGCAGGTATAATCTGTTAAATATTCAAAATTTTCAAAATCTACAACATTTAAATTAGTGTTATCTAAAATAATCGCCACTGTTTAATAAAACAAAATATATCACACAATAGTTGAACTTATGTCCAAAAAGATGGGAAAGAAAAAGATATGGAACAACAGGCAGTTTCATATATTGACTTTCTATTTATTATGTTGAGCTGATCCATAGTATCAGACCAGATTATAAAATCGTTCAAGTTATTTGGGTGAAATAGTCCTCCAGTGTTCGTGTCCGGGATGGCTGAATCAGCCAATATATCCCTGGTTCGAATCATGGCCCAGGGCTTTTTTCATCCACATGGAGAATTTACATCAGTTAGAATAGAAACTGATTTATTAATATAAATAAAACAACGTACTCACGCTGATAAAAAGGATTTAATTCCCTATAAAAATAGATCCCCTCCCCTCTATTTCCGAATCTTCTAAAACTAAAATTATAAAATAAAATAATAGTAGTGGAAGCTAATTTAAAACTTGTTGGAAAACTATAGCGATTACCCTAATAAATCACGTAGTTTTTGAGAAAATCGCATTTTTTCGTTACGCACAAATTTAAGTTTGTGATCGCTCATCAACTGAGTTGAAAAACGCTGGAGGTGCCTGTTGTCACAAAACTATGAAAGGATAGTTGATAATGATTTTCGAAAATATTAGTGTCTGTTTTTAGCCGAGATATTAACCCTTAAAGACACGGGCGGTTTAAATATGCATGAAGACATGGACGGCTTACACTGTGCGTCATCGGCTTTTACACTGTTAAAAATTGGAAACTTTTTCTGCATCGTCACTTCACCGCTTTTATAGAATATCTCTATTTTGACCAACGAGAATGCTCCATAATACAGTGAAGTAATCGCTTTCTTTAAAAGCAACGGAGTGACGATGCAGCAAAAGTTTCAAATTTTTAACAGTGTAAAATAACAACTTTTAATGATAGGTTTTGCATGCAATGTCCAGTTTCTAATTCGTATATTTATTATACTTTCAGTGCGCCAATAATAATCATACTTCACTGCTTAATTTACAGTTAATTTAGTTTGAAAAAATAACTTTTTTAGAGCACAAAACAATAGCAATTTCTACAGAAACTTCAAAATTATTAATGTAACTGCTATTTAAAGCTGTTCCTTTTAGGTATGCTCTCAAATATAATCTTATTTTTAAAAATATCAGTGCTCTAAATAGTACATTGTAAAGGTAAAAAAGATGGCATGCACCTTAATACTCCAAAATATACGATTATCTCGTGAGGGGTTAATAGGTGTTTTCTAGATTTCGTTTTAAATTATCTGTGACTTACTAAGATCTAATCAAAATTCCTTCCTTTTTCTGTGAATATGTCATTGAAAAAGTTTTATTCTGCTTTGTGCTTTTTGCTCTTTTAAATCGCAATGCAATTTCGAAACAAACACTTATTTCTCTGCTAATTATGTAAAAATTGAAAATATGCGATGATTCGAACTTTAAAAAAATCTCAATAACTATGAAATTTATTCGTCTGCTGAGAATCGTCTTGAAAACATGACAAGTCGGAAATTGCACGTCAAGCGCAGCAAATCAGGTTCGTTCGTAATATAACGAAGTTTTAAAAATATTCAGATGCTGGTGTAATAGTGTACAGTACTTCAAATACACTTTAGTAGTCGAAATTTTTTGTGTGTCCCTGTAAATACTATCTGTTTTCTATTATACATGAAGTAACTTGTACTGAGCTCCAGCAACATATATTAATTTCATAAAATGGGAAATAGTTTAATATAATTAAAACGTGCCCCAAACAATGTTTCCACCTTTACCATTATGTAATGAAATACTTTTCTGTGGCCCTGTAAATGAATAACAAATATTCTTTGCACTACAAATCGTTCAGAATGTATATTTTAGTACATACTTCATAGAAACATATCACTTTTTTTAATGTTCGAAAGTAACATCACTAAATGCACTTCAGAATATTTTTTATCATTGGCCGCAACGTAACGGAATACTTTTGATTGTCCATTTAATTGAAATATATCACCGATTTTCATAAAATTTGAAATGACATGACGAAATTTTGCAACAATTATGCATTTTAAATTTCTAACTATTCAGTTGGGTAGTTTTTGTTATGTTGCATGCGGACGGATAGACAGACGACTATAGGTGCATAGTTTTTACATAATTACGATCGCGCCTAAAAATAACGTCACCGTTAGGCCACTTTTTTATTAATAACGAAAGATACCCCTATAAAACTTCGTTTTCCAATTAGCTATTAGACTGCGATAAGAAGGGATATCATGTATGTTAACATGATCAAACTTTAAGAAAATAATTAATACCTCAAAAAAAATATTTTTTTAAAAAACACGAACAGAATAAAATTATAACTTATCTAGCAGGATTTAAATGAAATTTATAGGCTAAAAAACACAAACATGTGCATCTGAGCGAGAAAAACACTAGCCGCATTGCAGCGGTTGACTGACTCACTTCATTTCATCGTATTGACATTGATTGTATCTGGCAGATGTATTTTTTAAAATATGCAGCCAATTATGAAATATCCATTCGCTCTGAAATTATTGTTTTTTACTATGTAGTTCCTATTATTATGAAATATTATAATGAGAGTTTTTTTAGCATAAATGATAACGTGAATTACAAGCAAAGCTTTGATAATAAAGACATCTATCTCACTAATGACCGAAACTAACTACCCAGAGTTTTAATTTTCTGAATCACAATGCAAAATTATAGACTTCCTTTTTATGGCGCTAATTTGGAAATAAAAATGGTTGTGTTTTTAACAAGATTTAGGACATTGTCATTTCGGTTAACTCGGGTCAAATGATGCTTATTCTCGTGACTTCAGTTTTGTAAAAAAGGAAGATCTATTCCGAATTCAACGACCTCCAGCCTCTTTCCCCAGATTTATTCTTCTTTTTATATTTTGTCAACTGTTTTTACATAGTTTAATCTACCATTAGGTTAAAAATATAATAATAAATATATTTGTTCAATCTTGTATAATTGCGTATGTATTTTAAATGTACCAGATATGTTTGTTAACCAGTCGGTAAAATTAGATTTAAATTAGAATTAAATAATAAATAATAAGTAATTTAAATATTCATAGATTTAAACTACAAATACTAAAACGAATGTCAGACCCCCCAATTAAAAAAGACAAGAGCAAGAACAAAAAGATAAAATCATACGTTATTAATATAAATCATGAAAATCTTTCCAATTTATTTAGAATGCTTTATATAGCAAAACTAAGCCGTTTAAAAAGTCGAAAAATGATGTTTAACCCCTGACAACAGGGCCGAAACTAGAGGGGGCACGTGCCCACGGCGCCACCAGAATAGAATGTGAAGGGGGCGCCAAATTAAGATTTTATAAGAAACGTAAATTTTCCATGTGTGTGAAAAAAGTCCGGTCTAGGATTCGAACCAGGGATGTATTGGTTGAAGCCGCCGATGCTCTTCCAACTGAGCCATCCCGGACAGAAACACAGGAGGACTATTTCACCCAAATAACCTCAACGATCATATACTCTGGTCTGATACTCTGGATCAGCTCAACAGAATAAATCGAAAGTCAACATATGGAAACTGCAGAAAACGCTGCATACGAAATTATACTAGATTGATTTATGACACGATTTTTCAATCGGTGAATTAATTATAAGAAACGTAAATTTTCCATGTGGGTGAAAAAAGTCCGGGCCAGGATTGGAACCGGGGGCATTAGCTGAAGCCGCCAATGCTCTCCAACTGAGCTATCCCGGACACGAACGCTGGAATCAGCCAATACATGCCTGGTTCGAATCCTGGCCCGGGCTTTTTTCCCCAACATGGAAAATTTACGTTTCGTATAATTAATTCACCAATTGAAAAATCGTGTCATAACTTAGCTTAGTAAAATTAAAATTTTGTTTGGTGTGTTTGATATAAAGAATGCAAACATGTGGGGGGTGAGGGGAGGCGCCAAAATCCATGTATGCGCCGGGCGCAAAAAAAGGCTAGTTTCGGCGCTGCCTGACAAGCACATATCTAAACAGTATACCTCTTTAGACCCTGAGGGTAAAAAGTACTCAACACAATTCATTTTCAAATATCTTTGTCGCTAATAAAGTTAAAGATTTTTTTTTAATTAAAGCTTAAACAATTCTACATATAATAGATATTATGTTAAATTGATTGGTGTCAATTGAAATAGATAAAAATGCCATCGAAGCTGAAAAAAAATGCCTTTTTGATATTATTCCTTTTTGATATTTTTTTGTTTTTGTGCCGTATTTTTCATACTAATGGACTAAAATCTAAAAAATTATAGTGTTTTGGAAAGGTTAAAAAGTGATTTAAAAGGTGGTGAAATCTGTTTTTTGATCCGCTTCAAAAAGTACAGTTATTTTACTACTTGAATGCATTGAAGTGGTGCATACTAAGAAGTAGGTACTGGACAAGTTTTATAGAAATCAGAGATCTATTGTTCATAATAATCTTTATTTTCAAGCACAAAAATCAAATAAAATTTTTATTAAACACAAAAATATATTTAAAGAAGAATTTTTGTTACAACACTCTATGCACATAGGGCATCGATGCAGGGCCGGCGCCAGGGGTGAGGCAAGTGAGGCGACCGCCTCAGGGCGCACCGTAAAAGGGCGGCATTTTGAAAAAAATTTTGTTTTGATCAAAAAAAAAAAAAAAAAAAAAAAAAAAAAAAAAAGAAGATTCGATGACTCCCCCCCCCCCCCCCCCCCCTTCCTTGAAAAAAGTTGCTTTAAGGTGTTTGGGGAGGAGGGCGCATTTTTACTATGGTGGATAATTAAATTTTTTTCTTTAACTAAAGCGTACTGTAGAATGTTTTGCTATGTATTTTTTAATTCTGAATCGAATAACACTTCCGCAAGTCGGTGCAGATTACAAAGTTCTGGCAGGTTCAGGGACATGCCAGCAGCATCCAGCGCCTGTGTGTGCAACTTCGGTTGGGGCCCTATACCCCATCCCTCCTCGCCTCCAAAAAAAAAAAAAAAACTTTATCAAAAAAATAAAACAATGAATATCTGTAAATGCATAGTTGCCATCCGTCTTGAGCTTTTACCAAGTCGAATAAAAATTTTTTAACCAGTAAATTTATTTAATAAAATATGTCTTCTTTTTATACAGTTCATATTTCATTTCATTTATTAAATAAAATTTCTGGTACCAAGCATGCTTAAATGATTTGAAAAAAAGAGAAAGATATCAGTCATGTAAATAAAATTCGTAACACACTAAAATCTGTGAAAACGGAATAATATGCATCAGAATCCTGTGTAACGATTAAATTTCACTATCCCAAAGAAAATAATTCAATACATTAATAATGGATTGCATTTAAAAGAAAGAAAAGAAAAAAAAAAGTTTGTTTTTACTTTGCATGTATTTGCGATGGCTAAAAACATCTACCTAGAGATCACCACGTAAAGATCTAAAAATTTGGAGAAGGGTAGATGCTGGCAGGTGCATCTGAGAGTCAAATTTTTCATTTTTTGTTAATTAAACGAAATATTAATTATAAGCCCTTAATGATCATCATAAACCGGCGAGTTTTCATTCTTTAAATAGATCCTGCTTGTGTGCCTCCCATGTAATGCCAGACCTAGATTTAATAAAATTACGTGTTATATTATTTTGACATGAACGAAATTCGCGTTTTTTACGCAACCGATGAACGGAATTCACATTTTTACTCAATTCATGGACATAATTCGCGTTTATTGAGCAATCTGTCGACGAAATGTGCATTTCACGCAATTCATGGATGAAATTAGCGTTTTTTACACAATTCTTAGACAAAATTTGCGTTTTTTATACAATTCATAGATGAAATTTGCGTTTTTTATGCGATTCATGGAAGAAATTTGTTTTTTTACGCAATTCTTGGACGAAATTCATGTTTTTACGCGGTCTTAGGATGAAATTTACGTTTTCTGCGCGGTTTTTAGACGAAATTCGCGAATCTTGGTCTTTTTTTTGTCGAAATTTCCTTCTTTTGCGAGGTCTTTTGTCGAAATTCACGTTTTTTTGCGTGGTCCTTGCTCGAAATTCGTGCTTTTCGTGCGATTTTTTGATGAAATAAGGCTTTTTAAGCAGTTCTTTGTTGAAATGCGCGTTTTTACGCGATTTTTTCGAGGTCTTTCGACGAAATTCGCATTTTTCTCACGATCCTTTTCGAAATTTGTGGGGTTCTTTTCGCTATGCTTCATCGAAATTTGCGGTTTTTCGTTACTCTTCGATGGTATTTCGTGCTTTCATCGCAGAACTTTGACTAAATTCATGTGTTTTCCATGATATTTTCACGAAACTGGAGGGTTTTTTTCTGCGAATGATTGAAGAAATTGATTTTTTACGACCACCGTTCGCCAAAATTCGCGACTTTTGGTGTCTGAAATTTTGGACTGATTAATTTCTAAACTTTTCGGCAGCAAATGCCTTAAATTTTCGGAAAATTCGAAAAATTGGTCTTGCTTTTACAATTAACACTAACTAACTACAATTAGCGCTAACAGTAAATACATAAAGTTTAGGAAATATGTTTAATTTTTTGGTACTAAAAAAAAAGTTACAAAATATTGCTTATTTCCTAAAATTTTCTGCAAAGTTCATAAAAGCTGCTGCGCACGGCATGCACGCTTGCGTCTATATTATACAGCTCTGTTTAATGCTATTTATTTGTTCAATTATTAAGATTTCTGGCTTCTTCATTTGCAAAACTTTTGACGATAGAATGCCCCTCTGAAAATCTAATTTAAATTTTACTCTGAATTAAATTATTGCTGCAAATTATTTTTAAATAGTTTCTGAATCATAGGGGACTTTATATCTATTACCGTGAGATACATATGCATTATATAAGATATTTCTTATGTTACCTCTATATTTATGGCATGATTATTGTAGGAGAAACTTTTACTAGTATTTCCAAATAGTAATTTTCTTCTTATTTATGACAAATTATGTAGTAAGGCGATGATTGCTATTTAAAAATAAGAATCAGGCAGAATTTAGCCTTTATGAAAATAAAACTATGTATTATGCTTTTTCACGAGAGTGAGATAATAGTGTTGCATGTTTTCAGCCATGTGAATTACGGGCGCCTTTTATTGTTTAAAAGAGGTGTGCCTTTGTTTATAAAAGTTAAACAGGTGAGCGTCTAAATGACTTATTAGGGGACACGCATAAGTAAAATAAAACGTAATAAATTTTTAAACAAAGAATTGAATGTTTATAAATAAGTTTGTGTAAGGTAAATCTAGAAAAGAAAATTCAGATACCAAAAACATATAACACATTTTAATGTAATTAAATTATTGATTTTTTTTAAAGTATTTGTTCTTTAATTAAAATTTTTGACGCCTTTTACTACTCCAGAGCTTATGTGCACTGTACACTTTGTACACTGGTTCGGTACGGCCCTGGGCAGGTTTTATGAATGCAAAGTCATGAATGGTTTTATCAATAAAAAAATATGAATACATGGGATATTTTGACAACATTACTAACCTTGAAGTAATCTGATGAACTGATTTTGATTATTGCTGCTTTGAGGATGTTTAAAAAGCTTGATATTATTTGATATGATATAATAGTTTTGAACGTGATATAAATATGACAAAGCTATGTTCAATAATAAAACATAATTTTCAACATTGTATATTTATAAAACTTACCATAACTTGTATAAAGAATGATCGTACGGAGGACTTTCAAATGATGTTATTTGATCCAGAATTTGAAAATACATAACAAATGATATCCAATTCACCTATTTTAAAAATGTTGAAGTATTTCCATCCCTCGATGAACCTCCATCCCCCTCCCCCCCAAAAAAAGCAAAGTAATGATTTATTCTTGGGGGATTTATCGAATTTTCATGTTTAGTAACAGAACGATGCTTTTCTCTAAATTTTGGTGAAAGGCCACCAATTATTACTGTAAAAAACTACTTTATCTGAATAAAGTATAATTTTTGCCATTTCATTCATAAAACGTGCCGTAACTTTGAAAAATCTGATCGTACCGAATTGCAGATGGTGTCATTCAATTTAGAATTTAAAAAATCCATGCGAAACGATACCCCATTTGACCGACTTAAAAATGTCAACCCCCCCCCCCTCCTCCTCGAAAAATTAAAAAAAAAAAACTTGCCTTTTGCATCTTAAAACTTATTAAACTTTGTTTTGGGGGGCTCCTCATATTTTCATTTAAAAAAAAAATATTTTACCTGTAATGTATATTGAACATGTAGTCCTTTATATGTAATCTATTAATTAGGTATTAGGTTTTTAAAGGTTATTTAGATGTCTTAGAGCTTTTCTGCGCAAAACCCGTAGGTGCCTTCTCCCAGATTTCTTCATGATTACGCGTAATATTAGAACTTGACCTTATTACTTCAGGACATCTTACATTTTATCTTCCGCAATTTACAACATTTTTTTTTACACTTTTTGCGTTTTACGCCAATTTTTTTACTTCAGGAAATAATTTCTGTTCGACTGAACCAAGGCCATATTGAGTAAATTTGGTCCTCTGCGACCTTTGACAATTTTTGTGTTTCCGGCGATTTTTTCATATATTAAGCTAATTTTAAATTCTTCTAGTAATTTTTGGATTTTCTCCTGTTTTGCCAAGATTTTTTTTTTTTTTTTTTTTTTTTTTTTTTTTTTTTTTAGATTTGTAAACAATTCCGTTTCAAACTTTTTAGCATAATATAGCAAATTTTATCTCTTCATTTTTTGAATTTTTCGTAATTCGGATTACAAATGTTTTAGCTCACTAGTGTAAATTTTGCCCTCTGCATTTTTTCTTTCTTCATTTTGACACGATTTTTTGACATTCGTATTCGTAAAAGTCATTTGGTTTCAAACTTCTCACTAATGATGTAAATTTTGTTTAGATAATTTCTTTTTCTTTCTTTCTTTTTTATCTTTTTTTTTTTTTTTTTTTTTTTCATTTTTATGGATTTTTAAAGTTATTTTCAACGGGATTCTTAACATGTTTTTGGCAACTGCCTTTTTTTTTTTTTTAACATTTGTAAAAAATAATTTAATTTGAAAATTTTAACCTAATCGAAGTATATTTTATCACATGTGATTTTCAATATTTTGCGATTTTTAATGCGATTTTTAATGCAATTTTCATCTTTCTTTTGCGTTCCGCGACAATTTTCTGACATTAATAATATGAAATTGTCTCCAAACATTTATCCTAAACCCATTATTTTTAATGCAGTTTTTAGCGTTCTTTTTTTAACATGAATATTTGAAGAATCGTAAATTTTTTAATTTACGCATTTTTTTAATCTTTAGAGACCTTTACTATATTTTTTTTAGCCTCGAAGCAAATTTTTAACATTATTAAAAAGGAATCCGGTTTTAACTTTTAACCTAATGTACTAAAATATGTCCTCTTTTTAGTTAAATTTATTCGAAATTCGCTTAGCGATTTTCGAATTTTTCAGATTTTTTTTAATATTATTAGTTTTTTGACTTTGTAAAAGAAATCCTATTTTAATCTTAAATAAATTTTACTGTCTGCAATTTTTTATAGAGCACGGAAACGCATCGTCAATCAGGTTAGCTGCGCGAGTAAATTAAATTAATTTAGCAGATGAAAATATAATTGTTTTCTATATTGATTAGAGTGATATAAAAACGATTTTCATAAAAAAAATTCAAGATTAATTTATCATTGAATTAAATATTTCATTGTTCATAAGTGTTTTTGAAAATAACATTGTTATTATAATATTAAATCTTCATATTAAATATGTCAAATCAAATTTGAAATGATAACGTAATTTTCTCTGCATGTCAAAATTTTTCCATTTAACGTGAATATTATATTGAGAAGTTTGCTCTAATAAGTTTATTTATTTATTTTTATTTTTTCGCTCTAAGCATTTCGACATTGTAATGTATGATTTCTACAAAGCTAAATCAAGAGAAATAACTCACTTCTAGAACTTTCATTTTATTTTTAATGGCTGTTTTCTTACCAATATTACCAATATGCGATTTGCCTTGCATATACGATTTTAAAAAGATAAATAGCTTGTAATGCTATATCATTATTTTTCTGTTTGAAATTCATATACAAGTTTTATACGCAATGCGATTGATTTTAGGTGTTTGACATATTTTGTCTCAGTAATATCGATTTTAAAAGCATACTTTACCTGTTGTAACAGGATTTTTTTTTTTTTAATTTTCATAATGTGCGTGATTTTTCGAAAGGAAAAACAAAACAGAAGAAATTTTGCAGTGTTACTGTTATTCTTTGTATGATACTTACACTTTCAAGGTATTTTTTTAAAATATTAGTAGAATATGATTTATTAATTTAATGCCAAGTTAGCTGTTGTTATTTTTTAAAAGATGCAAAAAATGAAATGAAATAAAATAAATAAATTACGCAATTCCGTTATTTTAAATTCCTTAAAGTTAAATGCATTTTATAATACATTTTATATTATATTTATGCAGATAAATTATAGTTACTATATTAATTTACTGATTTTTTTATAAAGTTTGAGTAGTAGTTTAAAAAAATGACATCATAGGGGCGGCAAAATAAGGCTCGCCTCAGGCGGCGAAATGTCTAGCGCCGGCCCTGCATCGATGGATATGTTACAGGCCAAACCCGATTTTAGGACAAACTGGTCTATCCTAACACCCATCGGATAAACTAGTTTTTCCTAGGCTAAACCGGTCTATCCTAACGCCCATCGGATAAACTAGTTTTTCCTAGGCCAAACCGGTTTATCCTAACGCCCATCGGACAAACTAGTTTTTCCTAGGACAAACTAGTCTATCCTAAGGCCCATAGGACAGCCTAGTTTTTCCTAGGCCAAACTAATTGGGCCTAACTCTTATAGGATAAACTAGTTTAGCCTGCTGTTTATTGGTCTGAACTAAGTTATCCTAGGCCGATCTAGTTTATCCTAGGCCAATTCAATTTGGCGTGATTTTATTGAATTCAATGACCGCCTCAGCGCCAACATTCTAGTTTGTCCTAGGCTGATCTTGTTTATCCTAGGCCAATGTATTTTACGTGTTTTTAGCTCACAGGCGTCAAAGCATGAGAAATAATGGGCTCGCAAGTTCAGTATGTACGTACGTATGTACGTAACACGATAACTCTTGATAGAAATAATGTAATTTGACGTGTTATCTTATCAGACTACCAAAGCCTGAGAAATAATGTGCCCGTGGATTCTGTATCTATGTATGTACGTAAGTGCGTAACGCAAAAATTCTTGATAGAAATACCCGATTTGCATCAAACTTTCAATATAGGTTTATTCTTATGAGGAGTTTTTCTGTTTAATTTTGGGAGGTCATTGGAGAATAATAAGGGGGAGGAAGATCGAGAGGCTGATTTGCCCCTTCCCTTAAATCAAATAAATGGGTTTCCATGCATTATTAGCATATTTTATAATAAAAAATAGATATAGAAGCATTCTGATGAGGCGCCTCCATGATTAGTTGTGGATGTTCATTGTTTAAGAATAAAGAGAGGGGGAAATATAGGTAACGCTCCATAATTTATGTAAATGCTTTTTTCAAGCAGAATTTGCTGATTTGCTTAAATTTTTGAAATAGATTCATTTTAGTAAGGTGCTTCCCTAATTAGTTTTGGAAGTTAATTGGTTAAGAACAAATGGAAGAAAGGGGGACTCCCGCCTAATTTTGCCAAATGGGTTTTTCATGCAGAATTAACCGATTTGCTGCAAATCTTTGATTTGTTCATTCTGATGAAGCGCTTTACTGATTAATTTTGGTGGTTCTTTGGTTAAGTATGAAGGGGAAGCGTACAATTTATTTCCTTAAGTTAGATAAATTAGATAAATTAGTTATAATACAGAATTATCCAATTTGCTTAAAATTTTGGACATGAGTTCATTTTGATCAGACGCTTCTTTAATTAATTTTTCTTTTCGTTAAGTATAATGGGGTAGTGGACGATTTATTGCCTTCCTTAAATTAAATAAATCAGTTTTTAAGCAGATTTGTCTGATTTGCCGATTAAATTTTGAACATAGTTTTTTTCATAAGGCGAATCCCTGAATAGTTTTGAGGGTTTAATGATTAAGTATAAAAGGAGGAATGTAGGATTACCCTCCTTAAATCAGATGAATGGTTTTTGAGCAGAATTATCTGATTTGCTTCAAATTTTGGATAATTGTTATATTTTATAAAGCGTATCTGTGATTAGTTTCGGGGTTCAATGGTTAAGTATAATTAGGGGAAATGGGAAAAAGTAATCTCCCTTACTTGTTTTTTCGAGGGTGATATTAAAAAAAGTCTGTAATACACAATTAGTGTAAATAGCCTGTGAATGCAAAGCCATTACTTTAACAGGGCAATATTCTTTTTTATATTAATCCCGACTACTGCTCGCTAACCTTGTGCAAAGTGGTTTTGTTAACACCCCTGTATAAGGTATTTTATTTGAAGGGTAGTAGAATACTGTTACAGGTTTGCACGGGCCGGAATTTCGAAGCCCGGTATAAAAATTAAAAGTTTAGCCCGAGCCCTGCCTGTAAAAAAATCAGTGAAAAGGGACTCAGTCCGGCTCGACCTGGCCCTACTCAATTTCTGCAAAAAATTCAGATTTTAATTCACATACATTTAAGATTCCTTTAAAAAATACTGCATACATATTTATGGATAAATTTACAATGTATTTTTAAATTACGATGTGTTCGCTAAATGGAAAATACACAATGTATTATTGATTATTTAGATTCTTAGTCCTTCAATATTCAAATAGGAATTCATTTAATAGTTAGAACAAAAGAAAAAAAAAGAGTGTTATAAACATCATAACTTTTGAATATGTTTAGTAAAAAGTAGATTTGTAAATATATTTTTCTGTCATTCCTTAAAGGTTTTCTCAAATCCAAAAGAGCTACATCCTAACACATTTATTAATTAATTCCTTTTCGTAAATGCATAAGATTAACAGGCATTCTCACTCAGAAAATATGTAATCGAATGGCGATAACCATTTTTTCATAAAAGCGATGTATCTTTGAGAAAATACTATTAAAGGTACGTTTTGAATCGAATTTCCAGTTGCGACTTTACGGAAAAGAAAAACATGACGCCGTAGCTATATGTCGACAGGTAATTAATTTCTCAAAAATGGAAAACGCTGTTCGATTCCAAACTATGTTCAGCGGCGATCTGGCTCGAATAATAATAATAATAATAATAATAAAAGCAAGCTTATCACAACATGGCCTGAGTCTGCCGAAAGAAAAATAAAAATAAGCAAACACCATGTCCAATGTATCATGTCTCTACAGTGGACATGTTAAATTTCTGTATTGATATTACAAGCAATGACTCTTGACACACATTTATGCTTATTCTAGTGAAAGATATGTTTTTACCGACCAAAACCAATTTTGAGCCAAATTATATTAGCCTAGACCAAACCATTTTATCCTAATGCAAACTAGATAAACTAGTTTTCCTATGCCAAACTTATTTCTCTAATTGTCCATAAGATAAACAAGTTTTTCCTATGAAAGTTGGTAATCCTTCACTTTTTATTTCATACTTAACTATTAAACTCCTCAAAACTATTCAGGGAATCGCTTATCAGAAAGAACATACATCCAAATTTGACGCAAATCAGTAAATTCTGCATCAAAACCATTTATCTAAATTATTGGTGGCTACCTACATTGCCCTTTGTTTTACCCTTAAACGATAAACATTCACAACTAATCACTGAGGCATCTTTTCAGAATGATCCTATACCTAAAATTTTAAATGAAAACTGATAATTCTGCATGAAAAATCCATTTCTCTGAATTAACAATGGGGTATTAGCCTCCCGTTCACCCCCTCTTAATCTTATCCAATGAATTCCAAAACTAATCAGAAAAGTACCTTATCAAAATGAAACTACTTCCAAAATTTTAAGCAAATCGAATATTTCTACCAAGAGTTATCGCATTACGTACATATGTACCTACATACGTACAATCATGCGTACATACATAAATACAGAACCTGTGAGCTCATTATTTCTCGGGCTTTGACGTCTGTGAGCTAAAAACACGTAAAATTACATTGGCCTAGGATAAACTAGGTCAGCCTAGGACAAACTAGATCAGCCTAGGACAAACTATAATGTTGGCGCTGAGGCAGTCTTTCAATTCAATAAAATCACGCAAATTGAATTGGCCTAGGATAATCTAGATCGGCCTAGGATAAACTAGTTCAGACCAATAAACAGCAGGCTAAACTAGTTCATCCTATAAGAGTTAGGCAAAACTAGTTTGGCCTAGGAAAAACTAGTTTGTCCTGTGCGCCTTAGGACAGACTAGTTTGGCCTAGGAAAAACTAATATGTCCGATGGGCGTTAGAATAAACCGGTTTGGCCTAGGAAAAACTAGTTTATCCGATGGGCGTTAGGATAGACCGGTTTGGCCTAGGAAAAACTAGTTTATCCGATGGGCGTTAGGATAGACCGGTTTGGCCTAGGCCATTCTAGTTTGGCCTAAAATTGGGTTTGGCCTGTAACAGATATATATGACTGTCTTTTATATATATATATGTGTATATGGCATATACGTGCATATAAATACAGGGTGATTGTAAAAAAAAAACTATCGTGACATTTGGGCTCCTAACTATCATACCATTCACAGAAACTGAATGAAATTTTGGGAAAAGATATTTTGAAGTATGCGCTCAAGAATGATATGGAAAACAACAGTGTCACTCAAACAGTTACGGTTACAGTGAGAAAATTTCGAAAAAATCAAATGACAACACCCAATTTTTTGTATTGGGATTTGATCTCCATTGTGAAAAACCCCATATAGCGTTGGAACGGCAACTGCAGCATGAAAATTAGCGGTGGTAGATAAGCTAAAAGTGGGGACAACCGATAAGGACAGAGAAGCAGCATAAAATAAAGCATTTTATTGTGTTTCACAATTTTTCCACATGACCTCCTTCACACATGATGAGACTTTGCATGCGGTAGATGGTGGATAGCACTACAGTACATATCATGGCAACAGAAATCTTTGTAATCGCAGTTCTGATGGCATATTTCGAATCAGATGCAGTTTGAGGACGAAACTGATACACTTTGGACTTCAGATATTCCCATAGGCATAAATCCATTGGTGTCAAATCAGGAGACCTTGGTGGCCACGGAAACGGGAAATGACGGGAGATAACTGTTGGCTTAAGACACATTTGGCTGAAGACTCGACAAGCGGAGGACACCATCTTGCATCCACACAACTTCAGATATAGGATTTTGCCGTTGCAATGCGGGAATCTCGTAACGAGTTAACATATCCAGATAGCGATCATTCTTTATTGCACACGTTTGCAGAAACCTCTTCAAAAAAGTAACAGCTGAGGATGAACGGACTCGTTATACCCCCACACGGTCACTTTTTCCTCGTGTAATGGACGGGCCAGCACATCATGTGGATTATTCTCTGCCCAATGCACACAATTTTTTGAATTCATGTTACCAGCTAACGAAAAATGCGCCTCAGCTGTCCATAGAATGCGTAAAGGCAAGTTGCTATATTCATCGTACTGAATAAGGAATTGATTTGCAAAATCCAGCCGTAATTGATAACCTCCTGCTTCCAACATCTGGACACATTGGAATCGATATGGAAACATGTTTAGAACAGAGTGCAGAATCTTGCGTATAGTTGAATTCGGCATATTGAGAACACGCGAAATACCACGTGCAGTTGCGAGACGAACTGTGCTTATCGTTTGATAAACCTCTGCAACAGCTTCCACAGGAACGGAAGGTCGTCTCGTACTTCTCGTTCCAGACCGAGGTCGATCGCATGTGCAACCAGTTTCTTCAAATTTATAAATCAAATCCCGCACAGCTTTGACAATACACGGGCCTCACCGTAATCCATAGTTGCGGCGGTAAACGCGCAATGCCTCTGGGGCATTTTGTCCATTCAGGTAATAAGTCTTTACGATTTCCTCACCTTCTTTACCTGAAAGCGGCATCTTGTTTGGAATGCAGAAGGCAACATTTCGCAGTGCCTTTTCTTTCACCTAGCGTAACGACGTCAATCATGACTGTGTCTTATGTAAACTCGAAATTTGCGTTGCTTGGTTTCTTCTTCTCGTTTTGTGGAAAACAAATCAGGCTGGGATATCAGCCGAAGAAACGGTGCGATGTGTGACGTAAATGAAACGAACATTGATGTTCTGGTGCACGTCAAAATCCTTTTAACTTTTTCCTTGCCTAGTTCCGGTGATTTTCATGCTACAATTGCTATTCCAACGCTATTTAGGGTTTTTCACAATGGAGATCACATTCCAATACAAAAACCTGGGTGTTGCCATTTGATTATTTTTTAATTTTATCACTGTAACCGTAACTGTTTGAGTGACACTGATGTTTTCCATATCATTCTTGAGCACATACCTAAAAATACCTTTTACCAAAATTTCAGTCAGTTTCTGTAACTGGTACAATAGTTAGGGGCCCAGATGTTGGGATAGTTTTTTTATAATCACCCTGTACATAAATTTACATAAGCTTATAGATATTTTGTGATACAATTGTAATCATAATTTATTATTGTAAATAAATAAATAAATAAACACTCATACGATCCAAGAAAAAACTCTCGAACACTTGACTGACTACACTGACTACAACAGGCAAACTGGGTTAAAAGTACCCACAATGTTCCACGCTCATTGCATCGTAACAACTGAATCTCATTAACGGCTACTGAACACGCTTCTTTAAGTTCTCAACAAAATATCACCGAAGGTGAAAGCCCTCTGTTAAATACATACAGAAAATTATAACAAAATAAAATAGGCAGCAGGCATAGGCATAGGTGGCAGCATTATCTAAGCGTAAGATATTGGTGTCGAATTTATGAGACAACAGATGTACAAAAAGAGCAGGGACGTTCGAAAGTTGTTAATGAAGAACGAAGTGGTTGTCGCGTCGGCTGGTTCAGTGGCTGTCGAGCACAAATTTTATTTAAACGATTGACACTTATTCAATAATTTTAAACGGGCATCTTCTTTTTGTTGTTTTTAATTGGAAGAAATTATATACACATTATACAAATACTGTACATCTTATTTACACATATGATACATAATTTACATGAAATTCAATATATTTTAGAATTATTCTTCTATCAAGACTGTCATCACCCCATCTCGTATTTTTTCTCTCTCTGAAACATAAACAGAACAAAAAATATCTTGAGCCCAGGAGGGTTGCCACGCGTAACTAAAATCAGGATTCATCGCCCTTTTGGCGTTAAAACATGATTCCCCACACACTCCCCACCTGGACTCATGAGAGTATATAATGCTAAAACAATAAAACCAAATTCTTACAATAAACATTAATTTAAATCATAACTCAAATAATAAAACAGAAAAGAATTTCAATCTTTAGATGCTGACATATAAAACATTAAACAATAAAATAATAACATCATGGATAATATAAATAAAAAATGGCACTTCAAAAACATGTAGCTACATGAACGTATCTGGCCAGATATTTACCTGAATAAAATAAACTAAATATATATAAATAATAAAAACAAATTAAATACTATTCTTAACATTTCAATTATCCTTTCAATTTGAAATAAAGCATAATTATATACAAATGAATTTTTTTTTTTTTTTTTTTTTTTTTTTTTTTTTGAAAATGGATAAATTAACAATTGCAAAATACACACATAAAAAACATATTTTAACTATGAATTTATAATAAGAAATAAATTACATTTATATATTCAAACAATAGTAGAAAAAAAAGTTATAAATTTAAATTTCAAATATTGAAATCAATTAACATTCAACAATCTAATTCAAAAGGATACACCAGTTGCACTGGTTTTTTTAGCAGGCCTTTGGCAGTCTTTAACATGCAAGCTCGAATGAGCTGATATCTGCCAAGTATCACTTCCTTAACTACTCCTAAGTCCCACAACAGTTTAGATTTAGCACTACCGTCCACTAAGACAACATCTCCAATCTTTAGATTTTTGTGTCTCTCAGGAGTTTTAAATTGATGGATCGATCTTAAGTTCAGCAAGTATTGTTCCTTCCATTTAGTCCACAGCTGTTTCAACAAGGTAGTTTGATATATTTTTCTTCTTAATAATGTCTCTCGAGTCGAGATTTTATTCTCTAATTCGGGAAAATGTAGTGGAAAACTAATATTTTCTCTTCCGAGTTGAAGAAAGTGAGCCGGTGTAAGTGGCTCTGACTCGCCGAAATCACTTGTTGTATACGTAAGAGGCCTCATGTTTATTACGGCTTCTATTTCTGTCAAAATTGTAGTCAATTCTTCAAATCTGATGAAAGCTCTTCCCAAAATTTTTCTTATGGGTTCTTTTACACTTTTTACGAGTCTTTCGTATAAGCCTCCCCACCATGGGGCACGCTCGATGATAAATTTCCATATAATGCCTTTGTTTGATATAAAGTCCTGAATTTCTTGATCTTTAATGATTTTTTGAAATTGTTGTAGTTCTTTGTTGGCAGCTTTAAAACTTAATGCATTATCCGAAAAAATTATTTTACAGTTTCCGCGTCTTGAAATAAATCGACGAAAACACATCATAAAGGACTTTGTAGTCATATCCCTGGCTGCTTCCAAGTGTATAAGCTCTTGTCGCTGCACATGTGAACAATACAATGTAGGATTTTGACATCTCTTTACTATCTGTTTTGATGATTATTGGGCCGTCAAATTCCAATCCTATAACGGTAAACGCAGGAGATTGTGAGATCCTTTCTTTCGGAAGTTAAGTCAGTTCGTCAGTTGCCTTTGCATTGTATCTTCTACAAATTAGATATTTTCTTAGATTCTTTCTGATAGATTGTCTTCCTTGTGGAATCCAAAATTTCTTCCGGATTTGTGCAAGCGTTAAAGAAACTCCACTATGCAGCAAATTTCTGTGTTCTTGCATAATTAGCAATTGTGTTAATTTTTCATTCTTCGGTAATATGATTGGGTTGGTCTCATTTGAATCAAAGGAGCCTTCATTAAGTCTAGTTTTTATTTGTAAAATTTTATTTTCATCCAAATATGGACACAGGGAATGAATTCGTGATGTTTTCTTTACAGAATTTTCTATTTCTAATGACTCAATTTCTTCCTTATAATTCTTCATTTGTACTTCTTTGATTAATAATTCTTCAGCTTCCTTCAATCCTACAACAGATAATGCATATTTGCGTTTAATTGGATTTTAAAATGAAAATAAATCTTTTAACTCTTGCCAGTGTTCTAACTGCCTTCAAGAAGGAACTGAAACGCTCAATTTCTATAAGTGGCTTCTGATGTTCTGATGAACAAACATTTTGGAAAATCACATTTCTTTTAGCTTCTAGTTGTTTCATATTTTCATCTATTTCTCTGTCTTATTTGGGCCATAATTTTGAATCTTTAACTAACCATGGAGGCCCTGACCACCACAGATCATCTTTTTCAAGGTCGAGAAGTGAAAGTCCTCTTGAGAGTCGATCAGCAGGATTTGAGCTACCGGGACAATGTCGCCAGTTCTTCGGATCTGTTAAACTTTGTATTTCTGATTGTTAGTGTCCGAGATTCACTAACAGTTTTTTAGTGTTGTTAATGTAAATAAATTAACACTGATTTATCTTTTTGTATTATATTAATCCTCTAAAGCACATTTAGCAAATGGACAACACAAGATACAGGAATTTAGTTTCCTGCTGCGGTTACTGGATTGAGATATTATCCAAGTATGCGAAAACTGAAAAGAAATATAAGCACCGTGTGTGCTTTACAAAAACATAAGAGAGACTGCCGTCAGTTCGTTCACAGTAAAATATTGTCCTTGAAATAATCAACAAAAATGATTTCACAATCATGTGCAATCAACTACTTATGAATTGCTTTATATAAACAATGATATTAAATGAATTTCTTTAATGTCACTTTTGAATTATGAATCAATTTATCGTTTATAAATATTATGGTTTTAAAATAAACAGTTGATGTAATTAATGTCACTTCTGAAATATGAAGTTATTTAATGTTTATCAATATTACTGTTTTAGAATAAACACTCTAAGCATTCGAACACACTCTCACCCTATCAGGCCTTAGTCCTGATATATAGGGAGGAGAGCTAATTTGTGGACAGGTCGTTTCAAAATTGATCCTCTACACTGTATAGTCACCACACGGACATGTTCGTCTTTTCCTGGATGCACCTCTTTTACCCGGCCCAATGGCCAAGAGTCTGGTAGCTGGACATCATCAAGGAGTAGCACGACTTGTCCAGGTTCAAGATTACGTTGCTCGACTCTCCACTTGCCTCTCTTTTGGAGCGAGCTCAAATATTCCTTCTTAAATCGATGGGAGAACCCTCTTTTTAAATTTTGCAGCAGCTCCCAGCGATTTCTAGGGTTGCATGTGATGGATGAGGTCTCCTCCGGTATCTAGAAGATTACATCACCTGTAAGAAAATGTGAGGGTGTGAGAACATTTATGCAGTCACTATCATTGTCATTTAAATGTATGAGAGGTCGCGAATTCAGTAAGCCTTCGACTTGGCTAAGTAGGGTGGCGAGCTCTTCGAAAGTTAGGAGTGTCTTTCTTATTACTCTTTTTAGATGGTATTTTGCGGATTTTATTGCAGCCTCCCAAATTCCGCCAAAGTGGGGGGAAGAAGGAGGGATAAAATGCCATTCAATGGATTTTTCAGTTAAATATTTAGACATGATTTCATTTTTAGGAAATGACAACCAGGCCCTCTGTATTTGGTCGATTTTTCTTGATGCCCCGACAAAGTTCTTCCCGTTGTCACTATAAAGGTGACGTGGGGTACCTCTTCTTGCACTAAAACGTCGAAGAGCTGCTATAAATGCTTCAGTTGTTAGGTCACTTACAGCTTCTATATGGACCGCTTTCGTAGCAAGACAAATAAATAAGGCAATGTAACCCTTAGTTGTTTTTGCACCCCTACCCTTGCTAAATTTAATGGATATGGGGCCTGCATAATCAATTCCGCTGGCGAAAAAGGGGCGTTCAAGATTTACTCGAGGTTTAGGTAAATTCCCCATTAATGGAGGAGTTGTAATAGCTTTCTTATATCTGAAACATTTTAAACATCTATTAATGCATTTGTTGATGAGCTTTTTTCCACCAACTATCCAAAAAGATTGTTTTATGATGTGCGATAGTAGAGAAGGTCCAGCATGTAAAGTGGCAATATGCTGTTGTATTATCAATAGTTCACTCATTTTATGTTGTGATGGAAGTATTACCGGATGCTTGTGATTAAATGCTAACTGTGAATTTTGCAGGCGTCCTCCCACCCGTAAGATACCCTTAGCATCAATAAACGGATATAGGGAGTGTAATTTGCTTTTCTTAGCTAGAGGTTTTTGTTCTTTGATGCATTTTAACTCTTCTTTAAAGTAAGAATTTTGAATCCAAAGAACGATCATTTCTTCAGCCGATTTTGTTTCGTTAGATGTAAGTACTGTTGAAGGGATTTGATGTTCTTTAGCATTTTTGCATTTTTTAATGAATCTTAGGCAATATGCCAGAATGCGGATAATTTTTGAAAGTAAAGAGTGCTTTTGAAACAAATTATCTAGTACATCATTTGAAGCATGCATGTGACATGAAAAAATGGGGTCCGACCTTTGCTCGGATTTGATTTGTTCATCGAATTCATCAACATTTAAGTCGTCTTTCGGCCAATTAGATGGGTCTAGAAGTAGCCAGCTTGGCCCTTTCCACCATAGCTCGCATTCTGGCAAACACTTTGGGTCAATACCGCGAGAAGCGATATCTGCGGGATTTTCTTTTGAGGGAACGTGTCCCCAGTGCTTCATAGGTAAAACTTCTGTTATTTGAGAGGTTCTGTTCGCGACAAATGTTTTCCACTTGCGGGAGTGTGCGGATAACCATGAAAGGACTACTTTAGAATCAGTCCATGCAAAAATATCGAACTTGTAATTCTTTAGTGTGTCCATAACTGTGCGGAATAATTTAGATAATAAGTGAGCACCACAAAGTTCTAATTTAGGGACAGAAATTTGCTTGATTGGTGCAACTTTTGTTTTAGAAACCAAAAGAAAAGCATTGGTTTTTCCATTGCAAGTTTGTCGGCAATAAATTGCGGCAGCATAAGCTAGTGTTGACGCATCGGAGAATCCGTGTAATTCGAAGGCATTCTCGGATGAAAGTGTAACACATCTTGGTATCGAAAATTGATTGATTTCATTGAACGAATCTTGAAATTTGAATAATTCCTCGGTTAGATTTTCTGGAATAATAGTGTCCCAGTCCCCTTTTGTCAACCACAGTTTTTGATAAAATATTTTTAAAGTTACAGTACATGGTGAAATTAGACCCAGTGGGTCAAAGATTCTAGCAGATTCTGCTAAAATTTGCCTCTTTGTAAGAGGTGGAGTGAGATTTAGTGAAACCTTGAAAATAAAAGTATCTGAAGAAGAGTTCCAGCTTAATCCTAGAACTTTAGAGCTTCCGTTATCACTAGGAATTATTTCAAAATTCGATTCGGTATTGGAATCATCTTCAAACTCTCTAAGAAATTCCTTTGAATTTGAATTCCATTTTCTTAAGTGGAAACCATGCGCGTGCAAAACATCGGTAATTTCTTTACAAGTTTCTATTGCCTCGCTAACAGTGTTTGAGCCTGAAAGTAGATCATCCATATAAAAATCGTTCTCTAATGTTTGAGAAATAACAGCATTTTTTGTATAATCATCAGCAATTTGTTTGAGACATTTAGTGGCTAGATAAGACGCTGGAGCTAGCCCATAAGTAACCGTTTTTAATTCATTATCAATATTAAGTTCATAAATATGTAAATTATGCATTGAATTAGGAGTTGTGTTAAGATGCGGCATTTTTCCCGATACGAGAAAGCCAAAGATGGAATTTTGCGCAATTAAACTGCTCTGAGCACATGTTATTTGACCAGGAAGCAAAATAGAAAAAAAGTAATCTGATCCTAAAATAACATCGATTTTATTTGGGGTCCCAAAAGGTGGATCTGTCAAGTTTACATTTTTTAAGTGTGAATAATGCTCTTCACTTATTTTCTCAGAAGGTAATGGAGCTGTTAATTCGTCTAAAATAAAAGCTTTCACTGACAACTTACTGTCAGCATTATGAATTGATATAAGATCAATCATTACGTAACCCTTTGTTACTGCGATTTTTGAATTAGAAAGACCTTTCACGGGAAATCTGGCATTTTTCCTTTTGAATCCTAACATTTTCATGCATGATTCTGAAACGAACGTAGATTCTGAGCCACTGTCACACATAATTCTTAACGTGTGCTTTTGACCCATGCAATCATAAATATATACCGTAGCAGTGGGTAAAAGTGCGAAAGATGTTTGAACAGAATTTATTGAAGGAGAAACTTCTTTTTTATTATCATCAGGAATCGAAAGGTCCTCTGAATCAGATTTGCTTTTCCGACTCTGTTTTTCATTCGAACGTGAAGTTGACATCGCATAATTTTGTAGTTTATTCTCGCATAACAGCGTATGGTGTTTAAGCTGGCAATGATGACAGCTAAATGTAGAATTACATTGATATGTGTAGTGTTTGTCAGACAAACAGTTGCTACATAATTTGTTTTTTCTCACAAATTGTTTTCTATCTCTTACGTTTAATTCCTTGAATTTAATACATTTGTACAATAAGTGATTAGCTTTACAAAATAAACATTTGATAACGTTGTTGGCGGGAGCTTTGTGAAAATTAAATTGCTTCTCTTTTTTATGTAACCCTGTATAATCATTATTATACAATTCTAAAGATAAACATCTGTCATTAATGAACTGAATAAATTGATCAAAAGAAGGAAAATCATCCTTTGATGAATATTGAGCCCATTCTTCACGTGTTTTATTACCAACCTTTTGAAGAAGAATATGAATTAACCAAATGTCTCTCTCTGATGCTTTAACATCGATTGATTTGAGAGCACGAATTACCTCGTCAGAGATATCTGATATATTACGTAAGTTAAGTGCATTAGCATGAATAATGGGAGGTATATCCATAAATGTTTTGATAAGAGCTGCGACAATTTTTTTTTTTTTTTTTTTTTTTTTTTTTTTTTTTTTTTTTTGTCGTATCTTGACAATAATTTTTCCCATGCTTCTGCATAACTGGTTTCAGAAATGGGAATATGTTTTATAATTGAAGATGGCTCTTCACCGAGCAAACCTCTTAAGTATTGAAATTTTTGAATATTTGTTATACTAGCATTATTATGCACTAACGATAAATATAAGTCTTTAAATGACATCCAGTTTTTGAAATTACCATCAAATTGCTCAATATTCAATCTGGGTAATTTAAAATTATTAGTTGTATTAACTATAGGTTCATTAACAACTTGAGAATGTGCATTCATACTATTTATAGAAAATTTTTCAAGTTCTGATTGCAGTTTGGCTTTGGTTTCATAATATTTTGTTTCGAATTCCTCCATTTCCGAGGATTCTTCTGGTAATTGTGCATCATATTTATCAAAATCGAAATAAGCTGTTTCTAATTTTTCTAATTTATTCAATAAATCATTCTTTTGAAAAACTTGATCAGCGTCAATGAAGTTCGTGATACGTGTTAATGCAGATTTAGCTCTGCCACGTAAATTTATGGCTGTCTTTTCTAAATCTTCTTGACTCATTATTAAAATAATGAGGTAACCAAGTTAAAAACAAAGCCAAACTGATAATAAACCAAAATGTACTTATCTGAAACAGCTGGGCTGAAGGGTACTCCTTTACGGCGACTTTGAGACGGCGTAATCCATAAAAAGCGATGTGCGCAGGTATTCCTTTATCTCGCCGGTGCCTCCATAATGTTAGTGTCCGAGATTCACTAACAGTTTTTTAGTGTTGTTAATGTAAATAAATTAACACTGATTTATCTTTTTGTATTATATTAATCCTCTAAAGCACATTTAGCAAATGGACAACACAAGATACAGGAATTTAGTTTCCTGCTGCGGTTACTGGATTGACATATTATCCAAGTATGCGAAAACTGAAAAGAAATATAAGCACCGTGTGTGCTTTACAAAAACATAAGAGAGACTGCCGTCAGTTCGTTCACAGTAAAATATTGTCCTTGAAATAATCAACAAAAATGATTTCACAATCATGTGCAATCAACTACTTATGAATTCTTTATATAAACAATGATATTAAATGAATTTCTTTAATGTCACTTTTGAATTATGAATCAATTTATCGTTTATAAATATTATGGTTTTAAAATAAACAGTTGATGTAATTAATGTCACTTCTGAAATATGAAGTTATTTAATGTTTATCAATATTACTGTTTTAGAATAAACACTCTAAGCATTCGAACACTGATGTTCTGTTGCTTACGAATGACTTCCAAGTACTTGACGAACTTTTGATCCAGTGAAGCACGATATTTGAATCGCTCCAATAGTGTACTTTGTCTTCATTTATCTTCAGAACAGACATTACCCGCTTTCCAAGTCTAGCTTCAATCAGTGCACCCATCAGTTCGAGGCGGTGCAAGGTTAACTTCTTTATGGGAGCCAGTCTGCTTTTTGATGTAACAAAACTTGTCTTTATACTATTATTGTTGTTATATCTCAGATATATAACACTTCCATAGGCCTTAATACTTGCATCACTAAAACAGTGAATTTCTACATTGTCATATCTGTCTATTTCCTGAAAATAATATCTTGGAATTTTTATTTTACTAAGATATGAAATCTGTGCACACCAGTTATCCCATTTTTTCTCTAAATGTTCTGGCAAATTTTGATCCCAATCGATACCATGTTCCCATAATGATTGAAAAATCATTTTAATTAAAATCGTAAATGGTGATAAAAAATTCAACAGGGTCAAAAATTCTACCAGCTGCTCGAATTATGGTTCTTTTGGTCTTATCTTGACAATGAACAAATTCTAACAGACTTTGATTATCTAATCTAAAAATGTCTTCTTCAGTGTCCCATATTAACCCTAAAATTTTAAATGGGGTTGTATCAGCTGATGTATCAGCGCAAACATTCATATCTAAAGATTTTAAATTTTCCTTTAAAATGGTAGAATTACTTTGCCATTTTCGTAAGAACATATTTGCTTGTTGAAAAATAGCTAAAGATTCCTTTGAAATTTTTAAAGCTTCATTAACCGTATGTGCTCCTAACAACAAATCGTCCACGTACATGGAAATGTCAATTTTAGAGCAAGTTTCCGGATATAAAGTTCCATACTTCTTCAAATGATGTTTAATTACAGCTCCTAACAGAAATGGACTCGAGGTGACGCCAAATAATACACGGCACATTTTCATAATTATAAAGTTCATTGGGGAATTTTTATCTTGAGGGAGTTCTTCGATCCACAGGAAACGCGTCATATCTCTGTCAATTTCAGCAAGACTTATTTGTAAGAAAGCTTTTTCAATGTCTGCCACTACGGCAATTTTATTGCTTCGAAATTGCAAAATTAAATCAATTAAATCTGAGTTCAAATTGGGACCTGGGAAGAGTACATCATTTAGAGAAGGTTCAGAAGGAGCATGAGATGAGGCATCAAAAACAATGCGCAATTTGGTTGTTTGTTTGTCCCTTCGAATTACAAGGTGGTGGGGTAAATAATAGGTCAAATTACCATTCGGTGAATTTATTTCTTGCGGTTCAACAATTTCTACTATTCCTAAAGCCTTATATTCATCAATAATTTCTTTATATTCCTTAAATAATGCAGGATTATTTACAAATCGTTTAATTAGACTATCAAATCTCTTTTTGGCAACATCATAATTATTCGGAAGATCAACATTGTTATATTTCATAGGTAATTTAACTTCATATCTTTTATTCCTAAATTGAATAGAATTTTCAAATTATTCTAATATTTGATTATCACACAAATCTTTATTTGTATTATCTTCCTGAATCCCTAACCCTTCTATAGTCCAAAATTTTTCAAGTTGAATTGACATTTTATCATCTTCGTTATTATCCCAAATAGATATATACATAACACCCACTAAATTATTTACATTAACTTCATCTGAGAACTTCCCATGAAGTGTCCAACCTAGTTTAGTTTCATTCAGAACAAGAGTTGGTGAAATGTGTTTATATTTCCCTGTCATAATTGACCAATAGTAGTCGCTACCAATCAGCAAATCTATTTTAGTCTCCCCATCACTTAATTCATTTGAAACATCTGATAATTGTGCACCCATTTCTTTTGTTTTTTCATTTAACTCGGAACTTCGGGCACGTATTATATCTAAACAAATTTTCTCTGTTTCTAATTCTTCCAGACATATTACATTGTCAGAAAATTTATCCTTTAAGAAAATCTTAACTCTATTATGATTATTAACAATAGGTTTCGTACCAGCAAAAGTATCGATTTTTAATGATTCCTGTCCTGTCACCTCTAAATTTAAATGCTTTGACAAATTCTTTCCGACAAATGTACGTTGCGACGCACTGTCTAGCAAGATACGAACATTAATATTTTTATCTTTCCCAATCATTGTTCCCTTTAAAGTTTGAAAATAAACATATTCATCTGGCTTACAACAAAGTGAAGAAACAGTTATTTTTTCATACTGCGTATTTTGCTTTCCCCCTATTTCATCCCCTTCAGTTAAAACAAGGTCAATTTTATTTTCCTTTGATGATCTTTCTTTTACTTTTTTGTTACAAAGAGAATTCTGATGAGCTTTTGAATTGCAAAGAGTGCAACGAATATTAGAGTTTTTACAAAATTTACTCTTATGAAATCGTTTGTAGCATCGGAAACATTTCGTTTGTTTCGATAAAGATTGTTTCCTTTCTTCCAAATTTAAGGTACGCAAATTTGCTTCATGTTTCTGCGAACAAAAAGGGACAAAGATTTTCTGTAATTGTATTTAATGTAAATGCTGAAGGATTTTTATTTTTTCCTTGAAGAAAATGTTTAGAAGGATTTTGTTTAAATTTATTTTCGTGAGATTTAATCTCAAAACTGACAGATGTAACATTAACAACCTTTTCCCGCGCTTCGATTTCGCGCTTAAGGAACAACAATAAATCATTTACGCAAATATCCTTTTTCTCACACTGTTCTCTATGAAATTGTAATAACAGATCATTTGGTATACATTTATAAATAATAGGTAATAACAAACAACCATATTGGTCTGATTTCACATCCAATGATTCTAAACTTCTTATTTGTATCGCTATTTCATCATACAATTTTCTCAACGAATATAAATCAGTTGATCTTCGCACTGCTTCTAAATTTAATAATTTATTTGTGTGCGCAGATATTAAAACCTCTCTTTTTCCAAAACGATCCTTTAATATATTTATTGCCGTTGCATAATTTTCACCAGTTAATGGAAGCCCGTTAATAGCAGCAGCTGCTGACCCCGAAATCAAAGATTTCAAATAAGTAGTAAATTTTTCTATCTCTTGAAGGGCTTCATTTTCGTGAACAGCGACTTTAAATTGCGGCCAAAATTCTTGAAATTCTCAAATGTTGCCGGTGAATTTGTTTAAAGAAATTCGCGGCAATTTGGTGTTACACTTTAACTGAGTATCTGATATGGGGGGCGTAGTTATTTTTGATTCACTTGTAATATCAGAAGTTTTCTTTAAATTATGCAAGAATCTATTTGCTCTTGATTTACACGTAATAATCGACTCTTTATATTCTAAACAAGTTTCAATTTCGTTTCTAAATTAGAACTTTCAATTTCAGATTGAATCAAATCGTCTAAATTTTTTAGAGAAATCTTATGTTCCAGCAATGTTGTTAAACAATCTTCCACAATTTCCGGTTTTAAATCACTTTCTTTCAAAATTTCGTTATCAATTTTTTTAATTAATTTAGTTATTGTGGATCTAATTGATCCGCGTTTAGTAATATTTCTTTTCAAAATTTCACCGGTATTCATCTTTTACAGCAATGTTCCTTCCAAATCATTCATAAAATCAAAAGAAATAACAATAAAAAACTTACTCGTTTAATAAAATACCAATCGTCCTAATCTTATTTCATTCTTTTATTCCCGGACGATGCACCATTGTCGCGTCGGCTGGTTCAGTGGCTGTCGAACACAAATTTTATTTAGACGATTGACACTTATTCAATAATTTTAAACGGGCATCTTCTTTTCCTTGTTTTTAATTGGAAGAAATTACATACACATTATACAAATACTGTACATCTTATTTACACATATGATACATAATTTACATGAAATTCAATATATTTTAGAATTATTCTTCTATCAAGACTGTCATCACCCCATCTCGTATTTTTTCTCTCTCTGAAACATAAACAGAACAAAAAAAAAAAAAAAAAAAAAAAAAAAAAATATCTTGAGCCGAGGAGGGTTGCCACGCGTAACTCAGATCAGGATTCATCGCCCTTTTGGCGTTAAAACATGATTCCCCACAGTGGTCGCCCTGTTGAGATTGGGGCAGAAGAAACAGTGCGGAATGTTGAGGAAATGATCAGAGTTGATAGACGAATAACAGTAGTCCCAGCTTGGGCACATTTTCTTTTAGTTGGAAAAAATCAATTCGTATGATAACATTACTAATCAGTATGATTGTGTTAAAGAAAAACAATAATTCGTAGCCAATCGTTTATATGGAGTTTCTTTACCTGCGGTTCATTCTGTTGAGCTGTCTACATAACAGACCAGATGTTATCTCCAATAAGCTTATCTGAGAGAAACATACCATTGTTTGTCAGCCCAGGTATCTCAGACGGTAGATCATTGGCAGTGTAAGCCGAAGTTCTGGGTTCGTGTCCCGGCTTGGGCATATTAATGCTCAGTTGGAAAAATTCAATTCGCATGATAACATTACCAACTTGTATAGTTGTGTCAAAAAAAAAATAAATATCTAACAGTACATAAATATTTGTCGGAATCTACCGGAATTTGTAAATACTGCACATCGAAATCCACCGGAATAGCGTGATGTGTTTATTTATTTTGTTCATGCAAAAAAATCTTTGGTGGAAAGGATTTTCTGATACTTCTCTGTTTCTGCACTTTAAAAAAAAAAAAAAAAAAAAAAAAAAAAAAAAAATTCCATTAAATTTACGGCAAAAATTGCTGGCAGCACTTTTGCCAGCAGTTTCTGCCGTAAAAGTTGCAGAAAAATTAGATATAATTTTTTTATTGCACCTAATTTTACTGCAATTTTTCGGCAAAAGTTACGGTTTTTGAAGTAAATTTACAGTGTGATCTCTTTTACAATGTAATTTTAATGTTTTTGTCCTGTTTCTTTATTAATTTTTGTTACATATAAACTCATACATATATAGTCATAATGTATTAAAAAATTTCTTTTGCTGAAAACGAAATTGCTTTAATTTTTGCAAATAGTGTATGAAATATAAATATGCGTCTGAGAGGGACAGAAAGGATATACTATGACTGTTATGTCTTCAGAATACTACTGTTCAAGCACTTGTTTTGTTAGCCCTGAATGTAACAAAGTTCTTGGGAGTTTTCGTATAAATGACCCAAAGAAATATGCACACCATAGCAAGCATCTTGTAGAAATTTTCACTGCTGCATATCAATTTGTTTATATTCGAAATAGATTAACATATTTAAAATACGTAAACAACTTAGAAAACGGCAGCTAAAACTGGTGATAAGTAACAATTAAAATTATAAAACTTCATAAAAAGATTACGATCAAATCAAAAAAAAATACATAGGACGCGTTTCAAGCTGGAAATTTTAACAGCTCGTCATCAGCCGAAGTAAATACAATATATATAGGATATATAGCACAAAGTCACTTACCTAATCCGAATAGTGGTAAAATAAGAAGTAAACCAGATATGTGGTTACTTCGACTCATGATGAACTATAAAAATTTCCAGCTCGAAACGCGTTTTGTTTATTATTTTGATATTATGGCGATTTTCTACTAAGTTTTATTATTTTTACATTACAAACGATTTTTTCCCGTAGACCATAATGCAGCGGAATCCTTTTGAGTGTCCCTATAAATTAACCATAAATGCTACACACTTTATTTTCAATACCGGACATGCCATAGGAAACCTGATCGTTAAATACATTGCAAACGATTTCTTCCCAAAGTATAACGTAATCATTTTGAAGCACATTTAAGGAAAATAGAACAATTTGTTTTCATTTACCAAACATGAATGGGGTCGTTCATAAATGATATCACGCTTGGAGGGGGGGGAGGGAGAGAGTGGGATTAGTCAAAATGTGACAGTTTGTGATAAGGGGGTAGGACGGGGTAAGAAGAAATGTGACATCACACATTTTGGTTCAAATAAAGAGCATTAAAATGTGCAAATTAAATTTTGAAATTAAAGTATTTTGTGTTTATAAAGTAAAGATGAGAATTAAAGCCAAATACATTAAACTTCATTTCAAATTCAAAAATATTACTATTTTTTCCTAGTCTTTAATACTAGTATTTTAGTACTATTGTATATGAATTTTGTTTTTGTTGTAAACTTTAATCTTATTTCATATAAAATAAGTGCGTAAATCACATTCATTGCTATGCTTACAAATGTCATTAAAATACATAATTAAAGTTTTAAAATAAAACTTGAAATATGATCTATAACGTAGTGTACTTTGTTTCTGAACTGCAAGTATATATTTATGTAATATAATATAGCGTGACGTGTGACAAGGGGGGGGGGTGTATGGTGAAGTCTGACATTTTGTGACAACAGGCGGAAAGGGGGGTCAAAAGTACTTGAAAAAAGTGTGACATCATTTATGAATAGCCCCATTCCTGGATTTTTTAACTAAAACTTTAAAATGATAATAAAATAGTCCGCGGCCAATAGTCTTTTCTACCTCAACTACGCGTCCGGACGTTCTACAGATCTTAATATCAATACCTCGGGCCTGTGTATGGCATGTGTATGAGCTGTTGCATAAGAGGGGATAACTGTTCGCCTAGAAGACGGTGTGCATATAGCAAACCATACTTGAATTCATGTATGGACAAAATTAGAGCTTTGCTATTGGCTAAACTGTAATCTCCGCCCACTTCCTACATAGCAGTGAAAAAGCATGTTAGTGTAAAGGAAATTATTACTTGTTTGACTAATCGTTATTTTAAAATGTAGAAATTAAATTATGGAATACAAATTAAAATATGGAAGGTATTAGTGCAAAGTGTGTCTAGTGAAAGAGTGCAAAATGAAAGGAAATTAGGCAAAGGAGTAAGATTGTTTGTTGCTTCTGCCATCTATCGGTACGAAATGAAACCATACATATATTAAATTTGGGAATTAGGCTCTTGTATTATACTGATTAAATTAAACTAATGAATTAGTGTATAGATTTTTTTTAAGTTGTACATGCAAAATTTATATTAAAAAATCACAGATCTACATTTTCATTTTTTTAAGTCTGTTTTAAAATTTACCATTTATTACATAATTGTAAAGGCTAACCAGTCTTACAGATAGTAAAGTTTTTAAAATATGAAATACTGACTGATAAATAGTATATGAAAAGTAAAATTGTAAAATTTTTATTATATATTTTTAAAATATTTAAATATATATATATATGTTATTTTTAAATCCAAATGTATTGCTCTTTTTTTCCCCCAAGAAAGAATTTATTTTTTGTAAATAACGCAGTTAGATGATTATTTATCAGAACTAATTTAAATAAATCGTGTGTTTCTTTGTTGTTCCAGTTTCTTTTTTTTTTACACAAAAACTTTTTTTTTTTTTGTTAAAATATTAAAACAGCTGTACGGCTACTGTAAGAATTATTTTGGATAAATTTTAGTGTTTTTACGAAAATATAACATTTCATTTTTTATCTCTCTTGATTTTTTTTATTAAGTATAAATTCAGAATATTATTACCAAAAAAATTTTAATGTGTTTATACATTAAACTTATCGCCTTTATTTTTAATTATAAATTTAAAAAACAGTAATGAAAATCATAGTGTTCTTAAAACATAAATAAACAAATAATTGTTATTATATGTTCTCTCTGTGACTACAAAATAATAATAATAATAAATAATAATAAATAATATGAAGTAAGAAAGGAAGTGTTAATTTTTTAAAAATTATCATTAAATAAATAGACTGGGAAGAAAATTTTTCATTATAATGAAATATACATACACTTCTAAGCATATAACTTAAATAATTTTCACTTTCATTGATTTTCGCTGATTTTCACTTTGATAATTATTCAGAGAGCTGGAAATGTTAAATCATTAGATTTCAGCATTTGACAAGGCAGCGTTTATTAACATTGTCATGGGTACGTTTTTGTTTCATAAATTACAATATTTCTTCACCTTCGTTTTGCTCATCTGCAAGTAATTAAACTAACTCGTGTGTGTATTTAGTAATTTCAGAAATATCTCGAGCGATTAATGGTATTGCAAAGCGCACAGCGTAAGCAAATATTGCCTAATATTTCCGCGTGCATCCAGCAGTGTTACGATATTGAAACGACGCTTAAATTCCCTGAGGTAGAATTATAATACAAATTTATTCCAGCTGTATAAAAATATTCTTTTTAGAAAGAAACATTTCTTTGAAATTTTAGTTGAATGATGACTAGTCGTTGGGGAATACCGTAATACTTACCCTTTACCCGTAATACACCACTTTACCATAATATAATACATGAAAATAAAACTTGTGTAAACTATTTACAAAATGCATTGAAATTCCAAAACAAAGTTTTAACTTATATTTAAATATTTTTAATATATATAGTAATGCTCTATTAATGAATGACTGATGAACCAATTTTGACAAATTATATTAAACGCCAAATTACTCAAGTAGTATTGAATTGTGTCAAAGAAACATCCTTATAACTCCAAAAATAATAATCCTATTAACTAATAGTTTACTGCGTCAGATTGAGCGTCTCATTTCCAATTAAAATATATTTTTGAATTGAAATTTGAATGAAATATAGGGTCACGAAAAATCGAAAAATACGAAAAGCAGGATTAGAAATATTTCGGCAACTAATAATCCAATTGACTTCGCTCTTTATGCAAAATTTGTGTTATTTTATTGCTTTTTACGTCCACTCCCTAAAATAAAAAAATGCAAAAAATTTTATGTACTTTTCATCAGAACGAATTTTTCGAGAATCCAAAAAAATAGTTCCGGATAATCGAAGTTACTGATATTAAATAGGCTTCATCCCATTTTTACATACTAAATACATACAAAATTTCAAGTCTCTATATCAATTACTTCAGGAAATAGAGCGTTTACAGTCACACAGACAGACACAAACACAGATAGACACACACACAGACGGACGGACGGCAAAGAAAAAAAAATCTAAAAATATATTTTTCGGAATCTCCAGTATCTGAAACGTATAAATCCGTATAAATTTTTTTTTCGATTTTCAAAACGATTTACCTTTTGATAGATAATTAATAAATATAAAACGTGAAAAAGTATTAAGTATTTCAAAAAAGTTTCTTAAAAATAATAATAATAATAATAATTATATTCTGGCCTAAATATTCATTAACAGAGATTCGGCAGCCACAGACAATCACTTCATCCAGTTCACGGCTCAAATTTCAGAATTAATTAAAAATTTATTTACATCTTAAAAAGCAATCGGTCTGCCAAGTCATACCTTGGTGGAAAACACCTGAAAACCTGATTTTAGCAGTTGACTCGAAAGTTTACCATTGTGTTTTGCTGCTCCTAATTCCTTATGTTTTCATGTCTTTGGGTGCAGGAAAACGCAATGGTAAATCTACGAATCTGCCGCGAAAATCGGGTGCGAATCCTAGTTTTAACTAATTCTGGAACTTCAGCCGTGAACTCGCTGACATGATTCTCCGTACTGTCGCCTCCCGGTTTATCGAATCGGTTAACAAAAGTAGCTGTTTAAAACACTTCACTGCTGTTAAAAACACTTCACTGTTGTTTAAAACACTTCACAGCTGTATAAAAATTTTTAATTTTTAATTTACTTCTTTTACATAGTTAAGTTAAAAATTTTTAATATGATTTTCACCTTTTAAATTTTTGAGATATTTAATGAGTATTTAAGTATTTTTAGCCTCAAAACGTAAAAACGTCATATTGTCCATATAATGAAAAAAATATTTTAGTTCAATATACGTTTGAGTTGTTAAAATGCAAAACTATTTCATTAGCCCATCTTGCGTAACAGGATATAAGAATAAGAAAGAAAGAAAATGAATGTATAAATAACGACAGTAGATTTCATTATTATTTTTTTTATTTAGTGAAATTCAAATTCAAACTTATGTGCAAACACAAATATAGAAAATGAGACTTACAAAATACAATATAAATATTCTTATATACATTGTTTTAAAAAAAGATTGAAACAAGAAACAAAGAAAACCAGATCAGATTATTTAAGTCAGCCAGAACGTCAGATTATTTAAGTGTTGGTGAGCATAGCTTGCAGGCTGTAGAGCCTCCTAATATTTTAAATAATTGTAGCTTGGTGTTGTCAAAAATTTATTATCAGTTGTTGCATACTTTATCATTTCAGATACATAGGGAAAGATAATTAGCACCACAAACTTTATTATAAAACGTCTACTCATTTAAATTTCATAATTGTGAAATAATTATTAAAAAGTAAATTATTGATTATCATATTTAATTTTTTAATGGATATTTTAAAGTAAATAATGGTTACTTTAATAACTATCTTTTTCATTTTTAAAGCCAATTTTTATAAATATCGGTGCAAGTGGGACCCAATAAGCATCTATAAGTACCCCCTAATTTGTAAATCGGTCCCTGGTCAACGCCGATGATAGACACATGGCTAACACGGTCCTGACGAACCGTACCGCTGCATCTAGATATCTGGCAGGTATCGGTTAACTGCTACAGGTGCATCACTGTCTGCTTCGTTAATTCGTCGACGTCGAGAATTCTTAAAAGATCCTTCTTATCCAAAACTATTGACGTCTGTCACTGCAATGTACTCATGAACAGTGGCGCCCACCCACCCAATAATATTGAATCACAACGTATCTAATTTTTCTTCTTCTAGTTATTTATTTCATTATTATTTTATTATTCATTTTTCTCCTTAAGAATAAAATTTATTTTGATGTATTTAATTTAATTTATTTTGGCCCGTATATAGTTTTTTGCTAATTCAATTTGTAGTCATGTTCATGATATCATGGCATGACAGTAAATATCAATGTCTTTATGAGGAAAAACGCTGAAACGCATGAGAATATAATTGAAACTTTATTAAAACATGATAAAATTCTCATCTTTCAACCTCTATCAACTCTTCAAAGAAAAACAAACTATTCGCACTATTTTACAAAAACATTTTTGAGCCCACCCAATATTTTTTAGCCAACCCAATATTTTTCTAATGTTGGCGCCACTTCTCATGAATATAGAGATTGGCATTCAGATTAGCAACAAGTCGTTTATTCGGACGAAACTCGCTTTAATTTGTAGTACCATTCGTGTTAGTCACTATGCCGATGAACGCTACCTTTCGGAGTGCATTATCGAGCGTCGTTGTGCGCGAACACCTGGGGTTATTGTCTGGGATGCTGTTTCGCATCATGGATGATCGCAGCTGATAAAATTATGGTTCATTTGAACAGTAACAGGAACATCAACGAACTGCTGGAGCTCGAAATCGTTCCTTTCCTTCAAGGTACTTCTGTAGCTATCTTTTAACAGGATAATGCTTGTCCACGTGTTACAAGGAATGTTCAAAACTTCTTATCATCAAAACCCGTGACCTGCGTATTCGCCGGATGTGTCGCCTATTGAAGATGTGTAGGATTTAGTTAATCGGCGTCTCGCTCATGATCCTCATCCTGCAGCTTCTAAAGATGAACTTTGGGTATGCATACGATGAATATGATCTTCCTCAGGCAGACATTCAAAATCACTTATTGCAACACGTAGTTTCTATACCAAATACTGATTTCGGACACTTAATATCGTTGTTTTTTTTTTTTTTTTTTTTTTTTTTTTTTTCTTATCTTACTGAAAATATAATTTTTTGCTTATACCAGTACCAGACGTTTGTGTATTAAATTTCTTTTAATCTTTTCCGGTGCAGAGTAGTTCTGTTTGTAAAATGATGATATGATGAACTGATATTAGAATTTATAGACGCATTTACGAGAAAATAAAAGCGTGCTTATTTTTACATTCTTTATATAACAGGAAAATTTTAATTAAATATTCTTGGTGACAGCATACGTAAAATTAGGTGTCATTTTCTGTGGACACAGCCCGTTAAAAGCTGGTGATTTTTAGGGTTTAGTTCATGTGACGAAACCCTATTTGCCTCACTCCTCTGTTTGTCCATCACAGAGCTTGTTCTCAGAAACTGTATAAGATAGAGACTTAAAATTTTGCACACTTAAATCTAAATACATCCGATCACACGACAAAGCATAAATTTGTAAAAAAAAAAAGTCATAAAGTCTTATGTTATTTTAATTAAATGAAGGAATTTTCATATTCGAAAATTTATCCGAATTGGATTATAAAACAGAACCTTAATTTCAGCCTCTTTCGCCCAGACTTGATTGCCTCGAGGTTGCGTGTCTGTTTGCTAATTTAAATGTTCCGGTTCGATACTCGCCTATGGGGTTTGAAGTTTTTACCGTCGGAATAATTTTATTTTCTAATAGATTCAAGTTTACTGATATTTTTTATTCCTTTATTTTATTTTATTAACTATTTGGAAAAAAGTTGTTGTCCTCGATAAAGAACTGGGAAATCTAAAGTATATCTGAATCATTTTAATTGGCTGAATTCCATAACTTATTTTATTTTATTAGTTTTCTGATTGGTCCATGTTTAATGTCCAAAAATGGAATATTTCTGTTGCCACAATGACAAAAAATTAATAAAAACTTTTAAAAAATTAATAATTTGAAAACAAATTGTGATAAAGATTTCAAACAAATTTCATTTAAAAGTGCATTTTTTCTCTAAGCAACAGTATAAAAATTTAAAATGTGCGATTTTTAGAAATTTAAAAATTTCCAGTTCCAAAAATTGTAAAATTGAAATTCCATTTAAAATTTGTTTATGATGTGTTCAGGAACATTAATGTTTAATCCATCTCGTACGTATTATGAGGCGTTCAGAAGTCAGTCTGATTAATTCCATCAAATAAATATCCACATTTTAAACAGTTAATGTAGTATATTTATAAATTGCTGTTTTTTTTTTTTTTTTTTTTTTTTTTTTTTTTTTTTTATCATTGGTCTTAATGTTTAGTGCATGGCGTACGTAATATAGGACTCGTTATGATTATCATAAAAATGATGTTTATTTTATTATTAATTTAAATATAGAATTTATAAATAAGTCTTTAAAATGTTAGTCTTTGAAAATATCATTTTCCAAATAGTCGTTGTAATTTTTTAAATTAAAATTATGTGTTTTTTTTTTTTTTTATTGTCTTTTCAAGACAAAAATTGTTTCAAAATATTTAATTTTTTTAATTCATTTTTTTAAGAAACTATAGAATTTTACATTCATTACATTTCATTATAAAATATTTCAATTTATCAATTAAAGGATTCAGCATTTTGAATGAATAAAACAAACCCTCTGTGTGATGCCCCATCATAATATCCCACTTGTTTGTAGTTTGAAATTACATAGAGACCATATTTTGTACAGAAATAATCAAACGCACGATTCAGACTTAAAAACACAAAATCAATCTACGAAATGCATTCGATTATACTGGTAGAGCAAAAATATATATACAAAGAGCAATAAATATAGCGAATAACTTTTGAAGGTCAAACTGTACATGTTTTGACATTTAATCTCTGCCATTTGAGACAGTATTAATCTTAATTCCTTACTTCAGAAAGAAACGCGTTGGTAAACAATGCATAAATAAAAACTTCATTCGAACAGGTATAGACTGACTGTTTTCATTTAAAAATGGATCTGTTATTATTCCATAAATTATCTATAGGGTTTTATAAGTTTTTGTTCATTTTAAAGTAAAAAATAGAAAAAATGACTTTATCCTTTATTATTCTGTGCTGCATGTTGCTTAGTCATCAATGAATCATTCATTCCATGTGACGTGTAGAACAGCTTTTCTACATATATCTGCGCTTGTAATAATGTTATATCTTCAAATTAAGACAGCCGTGCTAACATGAAAATCTAGAGGGGGGGGGGGGGGTATGTATAATTTATATTTTTAGATATAGGTATTTATGTAAGAGTCGCGCACAAGACATTTTGTTAGTTTTTCATGGAATAGCCATAAAAGAGCAAATTACTTTGTTCTGGGATTTAAAATGTGGATATTTTTATTACATTTATTTATTATTGAAAACGGACAGTTTACTAAGGTCTAGGGTTTGATGCAATATTAAAGGGTCTTTCCATATCACGTGTGAAACAGTTTTTCTACACATTACTGCTGTTTTAGAAATGTTATTGTACCCTCAAATTAAAACAACTATGCTAGATTGAAAACATAGAGGTGTTTTGTTAGTTTTAATGTATATCTTTTATTTTAATAATTTATAAGATAATAAATATAGGTATTTATGTATGCGTCACGTTCAGGACATTTTGTCCGTTTTTCATGGCCCTAAAGCTACATTTAAACGCTGGTTTTGCCATCCTAATACATTTTTGTGGGGAATCGATTGTTCTGATCCTTTCTTCGGTTTATTCACAATAGGTTGTGGGAAATAAACAATCTGTCAGACGAAATTGTCACCAACGTTTTGTAAGTACTTGAAATACACTACAAATTTATGTAATAAACAAAGTATTTCCAAATAAATATATAGTCTTCACATCACAGAAATTACCTAGCAAATTTTAAATCGGGTGTTGACTCTTACGTTCTTATTCCAGAGGTAAGATCTAAAAATGTAACAAATTAACTTTTAATGGTTGTTTGCGCTTCAGATGACTCAGAGCTTTTCTAATAAGAATCCGTAGTGCCATTTTTCTGGATTTCTTTATAACTACGCGTACTGTTATCACCTGGCGTTATTAATCCAGGATGCCTTATATTTTACATAAAAAGAAACATTGCTATCCAATAACTCAAAATTTTAGCTAAAGCCTTTCAATTACTTACTCGGGGTAACTGAAAGCCTCCATTTGCATTTCATTACTATAAGTCTCCATTTTTATCTATTAGGATAGAATAAAAATGTTTAATGTATTAATATCAATATCTAATAAATCAACAGTTACAAATATCTTTTTACTATATGCGACAGTTTTTAAATTTTAATTAATAGGAAAAGAACAACCATCTCTCAGTAGCTTGAACTTTTCGCAAAAACTTCCAATTATTTATTCCAGGATTCCAGGTGACTAAAAGTCTCCATCGTCATGTTTTTGCTCTAACTCTCCGCTCTGTTAGGATAGAATAAAAAACTTAGACATATTAATATCAGTATCTATTAATATCAATATTTATATATTTTTTTAATGAAAGCAGAAATTAAAAAATATTACTAAAAGAACCATTATTACTCAATAAATAACTCAGAATTTTAGTAAAGGTCTTTCAGTTGTTTAATTTAGGTAAATAAATGTCTTTATCGTCATTTCAGTATTACAACTCTCCCTTTGCATCTGTTAGGATAGAATGGAAAAGTTCAAAATGAAGTTATATAAAAAATAAATGTTATTTTTATGTAATAGTTAAACCTCAATATCAATATCCATTAATATCAATATTTGTAGAATTTGTTTAATGTTGCAATAAAAATTAAATAAATTTGTACACTGTAAAACAGGCATGTCAAACACGTGGCCCGCCAGAAACTTCTCTGTGGCCCGCTATGCCTTTGGCATTTTCGTATGTTTGATTCAGTTTTTAGTTGATGCAGAAAATAAACTTTGCATTGCAAATCTTACAGCGCTGCAAAATTGGGGAATGATTTTATTCAAAATATCTACCATTATTTCAAAATATTAATCTGCATTATATTTAATGGCAAATATTGACATACATTAAATTTAATAATCCGCAATTAAAATAAAGAAAAGTTTAAAATTTTTAATTAATGGTTGTTATTTGGATGAAATATTTTTTACGGTTTGGCATAGGAGATGAAAACAACATCGATTCAATACCACTGTGGCATAAATGATATAAACATACTTTCTTGAATATGATCAAATCTAATTCATTTTTAAATTTTCTTTCCAGGAGATAGGGTATGCAAAAGTTATCAACAAGAAAGTTAAGAAGAGCATATCTTAATCTGAAAAAAATATCTATATAAAAGCTTTGTATATATATTTTCTAATAGTTTATTATGTACTTTATGGTAAAATGAATACATTATTTTACTGCGCTGTTTGATTCACTACGATATTACAAAGTAATGCATGGCATTTGTTAGGTATTTCAAATGTATGAAAAATCAATTAAAAAAACGACGCTAATTTCTAATTAAAAGTTTCTAAAAAATCAAAAGAAATAAATAGCTTTAAAAGGCAAAGGTGAAAAAAATTTTCATTTTGTAAAATATAAAAAGAAAATAATAATAACAAAAAATATTTAATCTGTTTTTATTATTTGGCTGCATGCATAGTCGAAAGCGAGCATTTTGGACATAAGCTCATTAATTAATTTCATTTTTAAAGGTTAGTAAACTCATCATTATAAATTATCCCTGTAAGATCTTTTATCTTTCTTGATGGTGAAGATATAACATCAGATTCATAAAAGTCAATTTGAAATATTTTTTTATGCTCAAACAAAGACTGAAAAATTGCGTTTGATATGTAGAAACTTCGTTGAAGTTTGCTAAGAATTTACTCACAAATATTTCGAAAATCCCACAAATATCTAGAAATAATTTGGATAAATAAATAGATTTTAAACTGAAACTTTGTTGAAAAAAGTGTGTTCGTGAATCATATTAAAAGTAATCCATCTGCTTTTAAAAAGTCCTTCCGGCAATGCTGGGAGGAAGAGGTAGCTTTCATATACTTATATATTTATTTATTTATTTTAAGGTAAGTTACATTATTCAAAAATACTAAGCTGAAATTAGTGGAAAAAATCTTATAAAATTAGTGATTTTATAAGATTGAATACTAATTTTTGTCAAGACTGAATATTAATAGAAATTTTTAGAAATTAGTCATCTTTTATTCAACCTGGTTTTATTTTAAGCGATTTAGAGAGTTCCACGATATTCCACGATATCATAAAGTGTATGCCATTTTAAAGCAACCTTGTGGATCGTTCAGATCAGACCGTTTCAAAATGTCAGCCATAAGCAAAATTCAAAGTGCTATAACTCAATCATTTTTTAAGGTATAGACAAAATAAAAAGTGTTCAGGAATCGTTGTTTTAAGTTCTAACACGTAAAAGAAAAATATTTTTCAACTTTTAATTTTTTCGCATTTAATTTTTAATTTTTAAAAAATTTAAAATGGCCACCATTTTGAAACAAAATGGTGGATGATGCTGGCCAACGAACTCGGTCGAGACATTTGTATGTACTATGTACATACCAAGTTTCATTGAAATCGGTTCATAAATACGCGAGTTATCACGTGACAAAAATCAGATCGTTTCAAAATGTCAGACATAAGAAAAATTCAAAGTGCTATAACTCAATCATTTTGTAAGATGTAGACAAAATAAAAAGTGTTCTGGAATCGTTGTTTTAAGTTCTAACGCGTAAAAGAAAAATATTTTTCAAATTTTGATTTTTTCGCATTTAATTTTAAATTTTTAAATTTTTAAAAATTTTAAAATGGCCACCATTTTGAAACAAAATGGCGGATGATGCTGGCCAACGAACTCGGTCGAGACATTTGTATGTACTATGTACATACCAAGTTTCATTGAAATCGGTTCATAAATACGCGTGTTATCACGTGACAAAAATCAGATCGTTTCAAAATGTCAGCCATAAGAAAAATTCAAAGTGCTATAACTCAATCATTTTTTAAGATATAGACAAAATAAAAAGTGTTCTGGAATCTTTGTTTTAAGTTCTAACACGTAAAAGAAAAATGTTTTTCAAATTTTGATTTTTTCGCATTTAATTTAAAATTTTAAAAATTTTAAAAATTTTAAAATGGCCACCATTTTGAAACAAAATGGCGGATGATGCTGGCCAACGAACTCGGTCGAGACATTTGTAAGTACTATGTATATACCAAGTTTCATTGAAATCGGTTCATAAATACACGTGTTATCACGTGACAAAAATCAGATCGTTTCAAAATGTCAGCCATAAGAAAAATTCAAAGTGCTATAACTCAATCATTTTTTAAGATATAGACAAAATAAAAAGTGTTCTGGAATCTTTGTTTTAAGTTCTAACACGTAAAAGAAAAATATTTTTCAACTTTTAATTTTTTCGCATTTAATTTTAAATTTTAAATTTTTTAAAAATTTTAAAATGGCCGCCATTTTGAAACAAAATGGCGGATGATGCTGACCAACGAACTCGGTCAAGACATTTGTATGTACTATGTACATACCAAGTTTAATTCAAATCGGTTCATAAATACGTTAGTTATCGCATGACAAAAATCAGATATATATATATATATATATATATATATATATATGGTTATATATATACAACATTTGAACGGAGGGTGGTTTTGGGGTCTGGGGGTCATGATCGGTGAAAATATACCAAAATTTTCCAGAAGTGCTTTCCTCCGGACGGCTGCAATAGGTAGCTTTTTACTTTTTGTAATGAAAGCTACCTAAAACAACTATTGGATGCAATAACACACAACTCGAAATCGTTCAAGTTAGAATAAAGAATAACCAGAATATTTTTAGAATTTTAAAAATATGCAGGGGCATTTCTATAAGTATTCATGATATAACCAGAAATTTCAATAATCGCATGAAATCGATAATTTCAATATGTGTTGCTATAACTGAAAATTTTCATTAAACAAGACATTTTCATTAGTAGACAGTAGCCATCAGTAGCCACCAACAAATATTCTTTTAATATCCACTTTCTCTCATTTAATGGCCCTGGGGCCGGAGGCTAGCATTTATTTTGTCCTTTAACTTTATAATTCTTGAAAATATAAGTGAAAAAAATTTTACTCTGTGGGTAGTTTTTTTTTTTTTTTTTTTTTTTTTTCCCCGCAGACACAATATGTACTTAAAAATAAATGAGGAGAGTCTGGAAATTATTTCTAAGCCAGATCAATGCCCATAGCTAGATTGGTTTTATAAAAAGTAGCAATTACAACATAAAAGAAAATGCAAATATTAGGATTGCAAAATCACTAACACATTTTTGTATAATTTTGATTGCGATTTAAATTTTAAAAAATTCATTATGTGTTTAAGCTTGTTTGAATTTTTATTTTAACTTATTTTTCATTACATTTGACAGTGCTCTCTCGTAATATACTTTTCTACAGATTTGTTTTTACTTAAAGAATATTGAAAAAAATTCATGGTGAGCATTTTTAACATTTCCAATGAATAGTTTTTAAATTTTTGTTGCTTGTTTGTTTTCTAAAATAATGCTGTATTTTTTACGAACAGTTTTCATTTTGTGCGATTGTCATCAAATTAATCTCCATCTTTATTTTCGATAATGTGGCCCGCGGCTTTGTGTACATTGCTAAATTTGGCCCGCGGTGGCAGACGAATTTGACATGCCTGCTGTAAAACATTTTTGTAACGTTACTCCATAAAATCAGTGGCTTCATTGCTGTCTCAAATCCTATGGCGTACTTTAACCAATATAACCGATGTTACGCTACACTAATGATAGTACACTAATAATACACTAACTATACCAGTAATATAAGTTTAAATTACACCATTATGTAAGTGAATAAATTGAAAAATCCATAAAATTGAAGGCAGCATGCTGCCGCCAATTTTATGAAATAATGTTACACATTTTTTTACAGTGTATTTATAGAAAAATAACCATTATTCCACAAAAACACAGAATTTCATAAAAAGTTTTTGAATTACTCATTCTAAGTAACTAAAAGCCTCTATCTTCTTTCCATTACCATAATTCTCCATTTCCATCTGTTAAGAATAGAAAAACAGAATCTCATTCCTATTCGTGACCACGCTCGCTTCAACCTTCTATTAATTTCAATATCACTTTCCCCTTTGAGTGTTGAGAAATTGCGTTCCCTGCTCTAGTTTTTTTATTTCAGCGTGGTATAATGCACTTTTTGGTATCTCCATTTTTGCCGCTTGTTACCGGATGACCTCATCACAGATCTTGAGTCACACTTGGCGTCTGTTAAGCCAGATTTAATCCCAGCCGCGTTCTATTAACCGCTGGAAGATCTGGACATGCGGAGCTAGGCTCTAGTGGAGCGTGAAAGGCTTTTTTTCTTTTTCTTTGACATTCCAAACGGATAGTGTGAAAATTTAGTGGGATTCAAAATTGTGGCAAGATGTTGGAGAAAATCGAAGCGGAATTAAATTTTGAAAAGGTAGGAAAGTTTTTACTCATTTAAAAATAATAATAATTTAGATTATTGTTATAATTTGTTATTTAGAATGAAGTTAACCTTTTACTGGCCAAATTCAGGTCCTGGCATATTTTAAATTATTTTTTTTGCACATTATGCCTTCTAATGCTTTAGTTAAGGGATATTAGTCATTAATATGGTGGAGAAAAATTTTATATATAATTTTCAGAATGCTCCCAAATGGGAACATTGGTCACTTCCGTTGGTAATTTTCCAATGGCCATTGGTCATTTTTATGATTTTCTATACATTTCCACATAAATGATAGGAATATAACTTCTATTTCAAAAAATAAAGTTATTTAATTCGGAAATCTATTTCAGAAAATCATTTTTAGGACTGATCATTTTCCAGTGGTCATTGGTCATTTTTAAGATTTTTCCTCATTAATGATAAGAATGTAGCTTCTATTTCCAAAACTCAAGTCATCTTTTTACTATATATGCTAATTTTTTAAGTCAATTTTTATTAAATTTAATTTTTAATAAATTTTTAAACTTATGTTCCCAATTGGGAACATTGGCCTGTAAAAGGTTCCCGGCAAGATGGGCACCATGGAATGTAATATCTGGATATGCTTGGAATGTCAGCACACCCCCAAACATATTAAATGGCATAAATAAGGAAAAAAAAGCTTTAGAATTCTATCTGTTAATGAAATTATTGATAATTCTTGTCTGTTAAATCTTCATTGACTCTTTATCATGAAAAATGATAAAATAAATGTAAATTTTTCGTTAATTTGAAAATTAATAAAAAAAATTTGATAAAAGCTCTCACCTTTATTTTTCTTATTCGAAAATCTCAATTTTTTTCATGTTAGCACTTAATGATTTTCCTTTAAAATTTTTATTATAATAAAATTATACATCATTGTGGATAAGAATACTGAGATTTATGAATTCCCATAAAAATTAAGACGAACATAAATCAGAAAATTTAGATTTTTTGAGTGCTTGTGCTCCCAAAATCGTTCAATAAGTCTAAAAAAGAGTTTGAATTATCTTTTTTTATACTCTAAGCACAGAAAGTAACCTTGGATGCAGATATTGATGATTCTGATCATTTTGGTTTTTAAGCAGAGACAGATGATGAATATTTTCAGGCATGGGGTGCAGTGGCGTAGCTAGAATGGGTGACACCCGGCGCGGATGTAAATGATGTCACCCCTACTTACTAGAATGTCACTCCCTGCCAAGTCATATCTTGGTGGAAAACATTTAAAACCGGATTTTAGCGTTTGCTTAGTCGCTTTATCATTGTAGTTTAATGCACTCAAAATTATGAAAATATGTAGGATTGGAAGCTGAAAAACGTAATCGTAAACCGAAAAAATAGGGTTTTGGAGGGTTTTTCAACGAGATATAACTTGGTAGACCGATTGCATTTTAATATGCTAATCAAGATTTAACTAATCTTAGATTTTCATTCATGAACTCGATGAGGTGATTCTCTGTGCTGCTGCCTCCCGGTCTACCACTTTAATAACTTTTTTCTGTTCTTGACTAATCTCCAGATATACAAGAAATTCAACAAATAAATAAATAAATAAAATTTCTAAAAAAAATGCATCAATTTTTCAAAATTCGTTATACTTGGCTAGTAACTAGAACCATCAATGTTGTTGAATAAATAAATAATACATCTAATTTCCTACTAATGATCAATTTAATACATTCTCAATAAAGTATTTTATACGATATAAAATAAATTATTCGTTATTTTTTATAATTAAAAAAATCAAGAAACACTACAAACAAAGGTATTTTTTCAGCATATGTAAAATTGATTAACGCACTAAATACTACTGCATACCGTTTCCGAAAATTATAGGTAGGAAGTTAAAAAAAAATGCTTCACAAAACCATGTAAATATAATGGTTTCAGTATAATGAAAGTTTAAGTATAGTGAAAATAAAAGAAAGATTTTGGAATTATAAGTAATTCCCTAAAGATTGTATTATGTTTTTGTAAATCTTCTTGCTATATCAAGAAGATTTTCAATTTTTTATCAGTATATGATTTTATCAACTGGATAATTATAAACTGATAAAATGAGGCAACTGGGGTCGATTTTATTATTTTCAAAAAACATTTTTTAAATTCCCTCAACCATCCAAAACATGTGTATAAAAGGATTGCCTTATCAATCGGTTCTATTTGATCCATAAGTAAATACATAGAAATACCAAAATACAAATGGATTTCTGATTTGCAACGAGTATGCTGAAAAATAATAGAATATATAATAGTCCAAGAGCCGACAGCACAAAAACCTATGTTATCGAGCACAAGAAAAACAACCTTAATTTTATGGAAGAATGGTAATAGGAGAATCTAATGATCCATGTCTGCCGGAAGTGAAGGGGTGCATAAGCCAAAAATTAACACCACTAGTGGTTTACTCGTAGGTTTAACATTGTATATGCCGTACTATCAAAGGTCTGAAAACGTGAAAAACTGGGTGCAGGAAAACACAATGAAAAACCTACGAGTGAGCCACTAGTGATATCAATTTTTGGCTTATGTACCACTTCACTTCCGGCAGACATGGATCATTAGATTCCCCTATTACTGCTCTTCCCCAAAATAAGTTTTTTTCTTGTGCTCGATAACATAGGTTTTTATGCTGTCGGCTCTTGAATTGTAACCAATACAAAATAGAAATACAATACATTATAATGTTATAGAAATACAATACATTATATTGTTATTATTAGTCACTTATTTTATTATTTCCAATTATCATGTGCATGGCAAAACCGGATAAAATCGGTTTCGAGTAAAATAGACCCGTTTTAGTAACCGAAATATTAAAAAGAGATGTTTGTTTGTTAAATAATAAGGTGGTCTGATGTAATAACGCCAGGCGGGGTAATAACGCCAAGTGCTAATATTTTGCATAATTATGAAATAATCTGGTAAATGACACCCATGTGCTCTGCGCAGAAAGGTTTTGAGTCATATAAATCGCAAAAAACAGCTTCAAGTTAATTTGTTTCATTTTTAGGTCTTACTGTTTTTACAAGCAACTAAAATTAACGCTTGATCTAAAATTTGCGAGATACGTTTTGTAATGTGAAGACTATTTTTTTATCCGGAAATACTTTGTTAATTAGATAAATCTGTAGTACATTTCATGGACTTTCAAAATGTTGTTGAACATTTTGGATATTTTCTCGAGATAATTTGTAATTTAAAATGTACAGCGCAATAACTATAACGGGGTAATAACGCCAATCCTTGAAATTAATACCCCGGTTGATTCCCTCCAGTGGCCGAGCTACATCCTAAATACTGATTCAAATAAACACAGTTAAAACTGTGCAATATTTCTAATAATTCTATTTAAGCGGTCCTTTTTAAGCAAAAAGAAGCTCACGGTCTGATATTCTTTTGCCTCATCCTCCCCCCCCCCCCCCCACACACACACACACACCACACCTTTATTTTTCTTACACTTTCACAAAAAATTGAACATTTTCAATAGCTTAGAATGCAATTTGTCAATTTCTAAGTTTGTAGACTTTGTATTTTTAGAATTGGACAATCTACATGCAATTATTCCATCTTATTTCATAGTTTTGTTTGCATGGCGTTATTACTTATATAGGTGGGTAATAACGCCGAATAGCATTGGTCTATAAATCCCGCCATTACATTTTATGAATACATATCTGTTAAATTATTTTTTTATATATAGATAGTCAATGAGTTGCTGTATCAAATCCTATATTTGTTTGAAAAATACAAACTAAAACTGAGCCGTGAAAATTGGTAGAACCTTAACGTGGCGTTATTACCCCCAGGGTACCTTAATAATAATAATAATAAATAACAATCAGTTTAGGTGTGGTTGAGACACTTAATATTAATGTTTATGTATGATGAAGGTTACAATTACATCATACATCCTTCAATACATGAAAGGGAGTAAGGTGTTCTTCTTCATTAACAGTAGTTCCAAATTTTTTTATGCATTGTCGTCAAATCAAGCCCAAGGATACATAAATATATTTTCTTTTTTCTTGAAATAGTTGTTATCCTTCCCCTTTCCTTGAAAATAAAAATAAAAATTTTGCAATATTTGTGAAATAATGAGTGTTCGAAGCTGAATTGAATTTGAATTTGGCGTGTTGTATTGTGAAACTGAATTGAATTTGAAGTTCGCATTTTTGTTATCGTGCCACTGAATAGGATTTGAAATTTACATTTTTATTATTGTGAAACTGAATAGGATTTAAACTTTGCATGCTGTGTGATCTTTTATTTCTGTATTGTGAGTAAAGTAATATAAATGCTATTGAAAATTTATTGATGGAGTTACTCAATTCGATAATATACGTATTCTTATGTTGTATGTCTACTCTATATTACGAATGCACTCAATGATTTTGTACCTTCACACTCTTTGACTTAAGGAGCAACATTAGGCACAGAAAAAGACCCGGATGATAATGTAAAGTCTATGGGGGCGTTCTTTTTTAATATTTCGCCCAAATTTTAATATTTTACATGATTTTTTTTAACAAGATAGCAGAAGACGATCCACAACCGGCCTAGTTTTTACTTTTTCAGTTTTGGTTTCAGATTTTTTTTTAATTACTTTAAATTTCGAAACTGGTTCTGAAATTGAAACTATCGTAATTTATAAGCAAAATCGAAAAAGTAAAAACTAGGCCGGTTGTGGATCGTCCTCTGCTATCTTGTGCAAAAAAGAAAAAAATATATAAAAATATTAAAATTTGAGCGAGATATTTGAAAAAAAACGCTCCCATAGACTTTACATTATCATCCGGGTCTTTTTCTGTGTTTAGTGTGGGGCCTTACCAACATGTCACATTTAATTTTTTTACTCAATGCCTATAAAGCATAAATACAAAATATTTTTAATATAAAAAAACTTTATATATGTTTAATTTTAAATATTTTTTTTTAAATATTCTACATTGAAATTTTACTTTATTTGTTTAATGTTTAATTTCAAAGAAAAATTAAAATTATTTTTTGATTTGCATCCACTGCACACAAGACTGTGGCAAAAGTATTGGTTCAAGGGCCCCACAAAATACTGATAATGATATAAAACTAATGTAGTATTTTGAACTTATACTTTGTTTGAAAGCAATTTATTTATTTATTTATTTAAAATTTTAATTTTGATTTGAAAAAATCATTTTTAATTGAAAAAAATGCCAATTTAATTAATCAATGCAATTGTATTACCAAACTTGAAGTATAAATTATTCTTTAACTTAAAATGAAAATATTTATCAAGTTTGATATAAATTGCTTTATTAGTTTTTGAGAAATGTTGCGCGCAGTCGAAGAACAATTTTAAATTTTTTATCAAAATTGAACAAAAAAAAATTATAAATTTTCAATATCGAATATTAAAAAATATATTTTAAATAGAAGAAATATTAAGCTGACAATATTAAAAGTTTTATGCATTTATGTTCCATAAGAACTGAGAAAAAAATTAAATGTGACGCATTGCTAAATAGCACCACCATGTAAAAAATTATTCTGAGTGATCCCTTAACTTAAATTAGGTTTTTTATGTAAGGATGGAATTTTGTAACCTTTTTTAGCTTACTGGCTATCAAAGTCTATGAGCTAATGTTACCGCAGCTTCTGTATGTAGGTAGGTAGGTATGTATGTACATACCGCGATAAATCTTGATGGAAATATCCGATTTTCTTCAATTTGGTATAAAAGTTCACTCTGATAAGGCACTTCCTAGATTAGATATGGAGATTTATTGGTTAAGTATCAAGGGCGGAATCGGTGCAAATCCCCACTCTTCCTTCTTAATGGATAAATGGATCTTTCACGCAGAATTTACGGATTTGCTTCCATTTGGTATGAAGGTTTATACTGATAAGGCTCTTCCCCATTAGATTTGGAGGTTCATTGGTTAAGTACCAAGAAGAAAAATGGGGAGTTAATCCCTCTCCCTTAATTTAGCTTTTTTCTTTTGAAGTTTATTATTCTTTGAAAATAAGAGTATAATATACAATTAGTATAAATAGACTGTGAGCTCAATGCCATCAGTTTAATTGGGTACTTTTATTTTACCCCCTTCCTGATGTACAATAATTATAAAAAATGTGCAATCATGTCCGTTTCCAAAGGCCGAAAAACAATTTCATATTTTTAGAGCATAGTTATAAATTAATTAGTTTACTTTAGGGGAATCTAAATTAGCCGAGGGCAGATAATAAATCGTTATACAGTGAAATCTCCGAACAAGGGACGCCGATGCCGGAATAGAAGGATGGGACAGGAATTTTTGTCCATTAAATAGAGGTGTCCCTTATTTGGAATTTTTACTTTTTTTAAAATTCATCGTTTAGAAAAGACATAAAAAATAACCAAACATTAAAGGTGAAGTTTAAATGTACCCCAAAGGCTATTAATTACGTTAATCAGACACAAAAGAAAAAGAGAATTAATTAATTTAAATTTTCAACCAATTACTACGATTATCAATTAAACTATTTATAATGTTATTTATTTATATTTTTACATAAGTATTTGCATACATGCAAAATTACAACAACATTTAAAAGAATCTTACTTGAAGTACTAATCGATCAAAGTGATTGATTCAATTTTTTTCACAAAATTCACAAGTCTTTATTTACCATACTTACAAATTTTAGTCTTTCATTATGAGCAGTATTTACGAAAAAAGTATTCAACCGTTTTATGTACCGTATTTTCGGGTTTATAGTCCGCGGCTTATACAAGGAAAAAACCTTCGAAAAAGCCGCTGCGGCTTATACACGGTCCGGGTTATACAAAGATTTTTTTTTTAAATTGGAAATCGTGATATTTTTTCTACAATTTTTAAACCACAAAAAATTTGAAAAAAACATCGAAATTTGTAATTTTTTTTCACTATGCTGCGAAATATAGAGAGTTCTCTCATGTTTGTAAAAGCTTTTATTATTATTATTATTATTATTATTATTATTATTATTATTATTATTATTATTATTATTATTATTTAAATACAGTTATTTCTGGGTTTGGAAGAACTGTCGCAACTATCGTCAAGTACTGCACTAACCCGCAGCGAGAAATAATGACGCTCGAACGCAGTTTGCTCTTGATTTGAGAGGGTAAAAACAATACATAACATGTTACTTATTTTAAACTTACTTTTTGCTGAATAAGTCGTTTTAACGTTAATTGAAATCAGCTTTTTAGTAGAGATGTGTCATTTGTTGTAGAACGATTCAAAAACAGCGAATCCAGCAGTGGAACTAAAGGAACGATTCAGAAAAGGAACGAAATCATGGAATCGGCCCGAAACTCCGAAAAGGGCAAAATCCTCGCTCTTGTTCCGAAATGAAACAACTCCGAAAAGGTTCGATTCCTCGGACTCGCTCCGAAAAGGAGCAATTCCTATGACTCTTTCCATAATGAAACGACTCTGAAAAGAGAGGATTTCTCGGAATTGTTCCGAAAAAGAGCGACTCCTTTGAATCGTTCCGAAATGACGTAAATCACACTTTTTTTTTTTGTTCTTTGCAACAGGGCAGGGTAATTTTTTTTTTTTTTTTTTTTTTTTTTTAATAAGCTAAAAATGATCTTAAACTAAAAATTGCCAAGATAGGAAAGGTTCCAGATTTTGGATTTTGTATTCTACAAACACAAAGGGGTGCTGCAGCACCGATTCGCTAGCAAACTATTTTCCGTTCATAAATGGTGTATAGCCCTCGGACTATACACCGATGCATCTCCGCGGCTTATACACAAACTTTTTTTACTGCACTGCTTGATTTAGGAGTGTGGGCTATACACCCGAAAATACGGTATATTAAAGCATCTGTCAAGTTCTTTATCTTACAAATTTCATATCTTCTTCTCTTATAGAGCCATCCTCACAATTTTCAGCAATAGGGATAAACACACTGATATATTTATTTGAATTACGGGTGAATAAACGCTCCTCAATTGTGCTATATGCCTGTATCAACATGACTGCCTGTCTTAATGATAATTTCACAAAAAATCTGTATTTTGATTTTCACCATAGACTACTTCATTATCTGAAATGCAAAAACCAGTTTCATAAATTTCATTTTCATTTCAGTCTCTTAAATCGAGTGTCCCTTATTCAGAGGTAAATGCATTACAGGTCCTATACTAACGGACTGGGACCAGAACTTTTGTCCCTTAAATAGAGGTGTCCCTTATTCGGAGTGTCCCCTATTTGGAGTTTTAGTTGTATATTATTTATGGCTAAAAGTGAGTTGAAAAAATAAAAATAAAAAAGGCGTTAATGATGTCCCAAACCACACTCAGAAAAATAGGCCGTGCTAATACAAGTCAGACACTGGTACGTCTTTGTATTATTTTCTCCTTCCACTGTTTTGCCACGAAGTTCTTAACTGTTATGAAATAGTTACCAGTTATGAAACAGTGGTCGGAAAAAGTCTCTAGTGGCAGCCTTATGGTATCAGCCAATAAGTAAAATTATTAGCTAATAATGATTGCATTCTGGAGAATCATACTTAAATCTCACCTAAAACTTGCATTTTCCGACAAAAGTATCAAAAAACAAAAGTACAAATCAGCCGACCTGACCTTATGATAAGGTGACCTACCTTTTACAAGTTTATGAATGGACGTAAGAAAAAAAAAAGATAAAAGGCGAATTAAATCGCTTAGTTTTCTTTTTATTTTCAGTTATGAGATTTCTTTTTCGTTACAACAGACGGTTTTATCACAATGCAGTTTTCTAATTAATCAGAACAGTACTGTTTATATATTCCTACTTTGTACAATCCTCGTTTGTATAATTTCAAAATAAGCTCCAACTCAATTCTATACAGTAATACAGTCGAGCCTCTATATAACGAAATCCATCGTTCCAGTAAAAAATTCGTTATATAGAGAAATTCGATGTATAGAGTATGATGTTAAAAATAGTATTTAATGTGTAAATTTTGAACAAATATTATTTTTGATCTTTTTAATTAAGAATTTGAAATGTTTAAAAGTATATATTAACCTAACATTTTATTTCTTACTTATTTAAGCAGTTTCAAAAAAGAAAAAAAGACATTTATTTGAAAGCTTAATGAAAATCAAATGAGGAAGACTTACATAAATTTCAGAGGAAGAAATCTGTAATTTTTTGTTGTTTTGATTTTAAAATTACAATTGTTACGCTCTCAAAAAAAAATTCTCAAATTTTAGCAAGGAATGAAAAATTGTAGTTGATATTTTCCTCCATTTGAAGGTCTCTCTTATGCGCTCTCATTGATTCCTCTCTTATATGTGTAACAATTCAATTGACTGTGTTTTGAGAAGGATGTTGAAAGGTGTGTGGGAGGAGGGATGAACTTGTTAGATTTAAAGAATAAGGAGAGAAGTAATATTTATAAAAAAAAGACCTCTCCACTGAACGATAAATCAAAAATAAGTGATGGAAAATTGATTCCATGTGATTTCGAAGCTTTTTTAAAACTGAATAAATTAAGATCAATTTATGAAAAAATTCGTTATATGGAGATAGATATTTCGCTATATAGAATCTGTTTTTAATGTAATCATGCGAAAAGGGGACCGTTCTTACTAAAAATTCGTTATATGGAGAAATTCGATGTATGGAGTTTCGTTATATAGAGGTTCGACTGTACTTCGGTTTTCGGAGACTTCGTTTATTGTCGGATTCGGTTTTCGCTGCTTCCAAGAAAAATGTGAATCACAAGGAAGGTCTCCATACGAGCAGACTCCGAAAAATCTTAAAAAACTATAGAATGTTTTTCTCATGTGGATATATACGTTTGTAAAAAAATTCCGGCGGAACCTCTATACAGTATTCGGAAGAAAATAATGAAAATTTCGTTATTTGGCGATTTATCATCGGGTAACGAAAAAAACGCAGTTTCAAAAAAAAAAAAAAAGAAAAAAAAAAAAGAAAAGAAAAAGGAAAAGGGGAAAAAATGTCAAATACACTTTGAGGGAAAAAAGTTTCACGTTGAACTTATTTAGATAAATTTAATTTAAATAACTTTGTCAGTTTTAGGTTGTTTTCAATATAATTTTGTTACATCGATATTTATACGCATTTATTTTCAAATTTAACCATCAGAGTTTGCGATTTAAAACGAAATTAATAGTTTAAATTAATTAAAACTGTTTCAAGCTCAAAGTCCAAATTAAGCATTGTCGATTCGATTTCGTTGCTATGGAAACATCTGGCTTTTATTTTTGAATACGTTTAAATGTATGAAAATAACTTTTCTCGTATGAATTTTTTTACACATGAAAATATTTTTTTCCCGTGATAAATTAAATAACCAACGCAACAGTAATATATAAATATGTATGCATATAATATATTAAACTCTCTTATTGTTTTTGTTTAAATTCATCAAATACCATTTACACGCATTCTAAAAATCCAAGAATTTTAAATGCATTAAAATCGTTTGTTTTTGGAGAGGTCTGTCATGTGATGCTCGCCAAATCAGGTGACGCTTTGGTCTGTTCACGGCAAATATTCGAAAGTATTTTATTTTATTTTATTTTTTTACAAATTTTCCACTGTAGTTCCGCCATTAATTTTGACTGATACTTTATTACATACATAAGTAGTTTAATTAGTTTTTTTTTTTTTTTTTTTTTTTTTTTTTGCAAGAAATTCTGAGTATGCCTAGTATACACTGTTAAAAATTTGACCCTTTTGCTGCATCATCACTCCCCCGCTTTTATAGAATATCTGTATTTTGGCCCATGAGAAAGCTCCATATTAGGGTGAAGTAATCGTTTTCTATAAAAGTGGTGGAGTGACGATACAGCAAAAGGGTCAAATTTTCAACAGTGTGGAGACCTTCCTTGTCAATTTACATAGGTGTACCTTCTTGACCTCTCTGCATTTTCAATAAACAAAGGGATGACCAGGCGTTCTCTAGCTCATTGTGGCGTTGTTTTTCGTTGTGCAGGCATCATTCTTGAGAATTTCGTTTACTTCTAGGATTTTGAGGAATTTTATATTGGTGGTGCGAGTATCCATCACAGTATCAAAGAAATGTTTCAGATCCTGCCGACCCTGCACATGTGGTGCAGTCAATTATTGATTTTGGGAAATCCATTAGTCTTGTTGTGAGCGGTGAGGATCTGTGTGAATTGGTGGATAAATACAGAGAAAAACTCACTACTGAAGAGCTGAAAGACACTCACCTGGAACACTGAAGCTAAAATGATAAATAATATACAATGAAGCTAAAATAATACAAAACAGTATTTTAGTATATATTTAATTAAATGCATAATCTCAAACTGACGCCTTTTAGCAATAAACAATATTGATGATAGTTTTATTTCCAGTGGTTTGTCATGCCCACCATAATGAATGAAATACAAATATTATGCGATGCATGAGATATGCTGTATCTATGAGTATAACATATCTATGTATATATACTACAATGTTTTAATTATTTATACGTATATAAATACTTCATAACAATAATAACAAAAAAATCTGAAAAATAAATGTACTATCTAATTACAAAAATAAATTCTGATACTTAAGAAGTTACAGATTATTTACTTTGTGCAATCAAGTACAAAATTTCGACGTTGTTTTGTGCTTTCTGTAGCTGAAATCGTGCTAATTTCTTTAATTTTTTTATTGAATTTGGCTTGAATAAATAATGTATAATTATAATTTCCAGAAAATTACCATTGGCAGATTTAACTAAAGAAATTCATATGAATTGCAGGTTTAAATTAAGCTTAATAAATAGTGTTTTGCTCAATCAAGCTTCATGATTATGAATAAACAATAACTCAAAACATCTGTTGACACAGAATAATTTATCGAACGCTAATTTGACTAATATATTTATCGTATCTAATATTCAGAATATGATAAGAGAGGCATTTTTCTCAGATGGAAGTAAACATGATTGCTTCAATATTCCAGTTAAATCTCCATTGTTTCACTTGCATATCTAAGTCACGTAGCGTGACGAAATTTCAAAAGATTAGCATTCATGGATTAATTAAATAAAGAAGTTCATATAAATTTCAGAGTAAAAATAGAAGTAGAAATAGTGCTTTATTTGATGAAACAAGAGTCACTATTAAGAATAAAAATAGCTCAAAACCATATTTGACTCAGAATAATTCATTGACTAGTTGATCAATGATTTGAAATAATGCATATTCTATATTCAAACTATTATTAAAATCAAATAAGAAAAACTCTGTACTCAGATGGAAGTAAAAATAATTGCTGAAATCTGCTAGTTAAATCTGCATTGCCATTCATTCACTAGCATTCATTCACGTAATCAAATGTCGTGGTAGCTTCTTGAAGATTAGCCTTGATGGGCTTAATCAGATAAAGAATTTCATATAAATTTCAGCGTAAGAGTGGTGGTGTAGGAATAACACTTTGTTTAATCAAGCAGAGGATTTGCTTGTTGTCTTCGTCCATGAAGATTATGCCTTAGTCGAACGGCTTACACATGAACATGCACAATGTTCCATGAACCCTAATTGTCTTATTTTCTAGTGCTGTTCATTTAGCATGGCTCAACAGGGCACGATTGTCTTATTGCTAATAGCTTTAATATCCCCTAAACTCAATGTCAAAATTAATCAAGTAAGAGTCAAATCGTGATCAGTTATTATAGTCCAGTCAAAATAGACAAAAAATAATGGAAACCTAGGAAAAATTAGCAAAGAGGTGGAAATTTCTCTAGACATTTAGAACATCATTTCAAATGAAATGCCAAAAATCTTAGTCAATCTTACTGGAGCAAAAAATTTTATTCAAGGTCAAAGATCAAAGATAAAATAATTAGCTTTTTTATGTTATTTGATAAACGGTGAGTTTTATCGTAAAAATAATTGTCATAAAATTTGAATATTTTAGGATTTTATACAAAAATGGTCTTTACAAACACCTTCGTCACCTCCTTCGTAAGATATTGCAATTTCAAAAATTGTAAAAATTAAAAATTTCAAAAATTATCATGTTTTGCATATCTACATTTTCTTGAAAGTAATTCATGTTGTTAACTGTTGAATGGGATTGATATAAGTAGATATACTAAAATTAAATAGAATAATGTGAAGTACGGGCTTACTTTATCCAATACACTCGAGATAAGCTGTGATCAACCCCCCCCCCCCCTTCTCTCCTCCCACTGAGCAATAGAAGCGCGCGCCGTCCTGTGGTCAAATGTTTCCTTTTTGGAAATGTAATTTTCTTTCAGGATTAATTGCATACTTTTACTCTCCAGTTCGTTTGTGCGGAGAATATTCTGTTTTGTTTAAATAAAAATATCGAAACATTAGTTTGTATACTCTCATTAAAATGTCGGAAATTTGCTTCATTTGTAATAAACTACTTGCTTAAAGTCCAATTGCTGTCATTGAATGTGGTATGAAGGCATTAATTGATAGTAGTAGAGAGAGAAATGATTAGAATGTTCAGTATTTTGAAAATAAGCAATATGTTATAGTTCATGTTCAGTGCCATAAAGTGTACACTCTAAAGAGTAATATTGCAGTAACTGAAGGAGAACGCGATGTAGCTGAAGCATGTATTTCTATGTCCATCCCACCTTGGACTAGGGCGCGATTAGATGAGCCAACTTTTTGCTTTAAGAATTTTTTGTTTATTTTGTGGAAATAAATCGAATGAAAAAAATAAAGCGAATGAAGAAAAAACCGAAGGATCGTCGGCGCGTAATATATCGAGCTGTAACAATTTCATTTAAAGATACTATCGTTGAGTTAGCAAAAAAACATTCGAATAATTTTGAAGACTTTTCTTGTATATATAGGATGTTAATACGATTTAGTTGCTGTTGAAGCTAAGTATAATCTTGATTGCTTTCGTTCTTTCTTGAAGCCTGCAGCTGAAGATAAAAGTGGATGCCCGGTTTTCTAAAATAATCCATCTCCTGAGGTTCAGATAATAATGATTGATTTGATATTATGTACATTTGATATGTACATAATCATTATGGTCACAACGCTATTATAATATTTTCTGGTTATGATGATTATAAAAAAATATGAAAGTGGCAGAACAACATCGCAACTTCTGCTGATGTACTTTTTGATCGATTTATGGCTCTTCCGACAAACCAAAAACAATTCCTTTCTAACACTCATAAAAAGATTCGATTTATTTCAATGTTATGCGAAAAATTAAATGCCGTTGGTATTTCTGTTAAACAGTTTGATAACGAGGGTGACTTCCTTATAGTTGAAACAACTATACAACAGTCAAGTACAGGTACAACTATTGTTGTTGTGGAAGATGTTATTTGTTAATCATATAAACTGCACGAACGCCTACCGATAAAACAGTTTATTTCTTGAAACCGGGAAAAGTTAGATAGAAACGAAAATGTATTCATCGCAAAGTTTGGAATTATATCCAAAGTGTAGAGATCATAGATTATTTTTAGGTGCCATAACTGGTTGTGACACATCGTCAGCTCTCTTCAGAAAAGGTAAAATTCAAATATTCAAGTTGTTTGAAAAAAAAGTAATGACTTAATTTGCTATGCTGAAACACTTAAGAAAATCGACTCTTCTCCGGATATCATTATTGCTAATAAATATTGTTTAATACTTGCGATGCACGCTTGCTCCTAAAAACTTTGATTCTAAAGATAGCAATAGATATCTAAGTTTTGCGAAGAGTACACTGCACAATAAAGTTGTTCAGGTATCAATTCTCCCACTAACATCTACTGCTGCTCTCCAAAATTTGTATCGAGTTTATTTTCAAGTCCAAATATGGTTAGGTAATAAACTTGACCCTGAAAAATGGGGATGGATATTGAAGAATAACGATTTGGAGCCAATTAAAACTCTACTCTCGCTTGCACCGTAAATATCGTTCCATAAAATTTTTTGTTACTACACAAAGGGTTGCAATTTAAATTATGGGCGAAAAAAACTTGGTTTGTTTTGTTCACCAATGTATAACAATTGTCACGGCCAATTTTGTTTAAATGTTGCCACAAATACAACAGATGATGATGCTTCTATATCAGTGAAGAAATACCAGATCCATCGGATTTCTCAGAGCAAAGGACAGGAACTTAGCAGCCAGAGGAAGAAGAAGATGGAAATAAAACAAGAAACATAATTCGCAGATGAATAATTAACAAGTAAGATAAATTTATTAAGAGGCTACTGCAGTCAAATTAAAAGATCTGTTCGCTAATGCTAATCCTACGGAAGAAATTTATAAAGATATTTAGGTCGCATTTCAGTGTTTTTAAATGATTTTTTTTCATTGGATTCCTGAGATGGATCTGAATGCAGGCCGTTTTTTATTTTTCCGATTTTGGTTGCAATTATTTTTTAGGAGAGTGCTTTTGCTTTCCAAACCGGTTCCGAAAATGAAAGCGTATTCGTAAAAAATACCTGTAAACAAAATCCAAAAAGTATAAAACGGCTTGCATACAAATCAATTCAGCTATCCATTGAAAAAAAAAATCCTTTGAAAGTATTAAATTGCAACCAAGGCATCTTTATAATATTTTTTATCATAGGATTAGTATTAATGAACGGGTCTTTTCGTTTGAATGAAGTAGCCTCTTAAAAGTGTAAAGACTTTTTTGTAGAAAATTTCATTTTTTATTATAACCTTAAATTTATATAATAACTATGTTTACGATAAAACTTACTATTTAACAGATATCTGAAACTAATCGTTGGGGGCCACCGTAATACTTACCCATCATATATATGCATATATAATTTATGAAAATAAAACATTTGTAAACTATTTATAAAATGCATTGCAATTTCAAAACAAAATTTTAACGTGTATTTAAATATTTTTATTATGGATAGTAATGCTCTATTAATGAGTGGCTGATGAATCGATTTCGATAAATTATACAACACGCCAACTACTAAAGTAGTATTGAATTGCGAAAAAGAAACATCCTTATAATTCCAAAAATAATAATCTTATTAACTAACAGTTTACTGCGTCGGATTAAGCGTTTCATTTCCCATTTAAACATATCTTTGAAATGAAATTTGAATGAAATACAGGGTCATGAAAAATCCAAGAATATGGAAAACAGGATTACAGATATCTCAGCAACTAATAATTCGATCGACTTCGTTCTTCATGCAAAATTTGTGTTATTTTATTGCCTTTTACAATCACTCCTTAAAATAAAAAAATTCGAAAATTTTTATATATCTTTCATCAGAACGAATTTTTCGAGAGTCCGAAAAAATAGTTACGGATAATCGATGTTACTGATATTAAATAGGCTTCTTCCTATTCTTACATATTAAATACATGCAAAATTTCAAGTCTCTATCTCAATTTTTTTGGGAGATAGAGCGTTTACAGACACACAGACAGACAGACACGCGGACAGCAAAAAAAAAATTTCTAAAAATATATTTTTCGAAATCTTCAATGTCTAAAACGTGTGAATCCGTCAAAAAAAATTTCGATTTTAAAAACGATTGCAAAACTTACCCTATACTACGTATGATGGGTAAGTAAAAACGTATTTTTTGTATATTCGACCTTTGACCTTGAATAAAATGTTTTGCTCCAGCCAGATTGATTAAGATTTTTGGGATTTCATTTAGAATGATATTCTAAACGTTTTTGCAAATTTTCAGCTCTTCGCTAATTTTTCCTGAGGTTAAATGTCTATTTTGACTGGACTAATAACCTTCCGCTGGTGGCAGCTTACTTAGGTAAATGGGGGCTGGGGTGACACATAATCTCAGTTACCATCATGGAGGTTAAGATATATGCCTAATTTCGGAGTACGTTTTTAGAAAAAATGGAGTTTTTTATCAAACACATGTATTTTAAATTAAAACAGGGGATAAAACTGTGAATTCATATAATTTTTTAATAGAATTTTAACTAATTTTTCAAAATAAAGCAATGTTTAGCCAAATTTTAGTAAGGAATTGCATTTATGATAAACTTTATGTAACGAATTTTTTTTTTAATACATTTCACTTTTTTTCAACTATATATTAGTAAACTATTTAGATGTGTTACATGAGCAAAATATTTGCAAAATGTATTAAGATATTATTACTTATTGCTATTAATTATTACTATTACTTATGACTACTAAGATATTATACTCTTAAATTTAAAATATACCAAATTTTGTGTATAAATATAATTTTTTAATGTATATTTTTTAATAAAAATAGCCCTTAATTAATATATACAAACTTAACAGTTACATTTTGCTTCATAGCATACCAACAGATGAGCAGAACCTTATGACAAAATTCTATTGCAATATCTTAAAAACTTTTAAAGAAATGATGTTTCTCGTTAATGTGCACAATGAAAAACGCAGTTTTCCTTAAAATGAAAATTAAGTGTTTGATACCGCACAAAAATAATGAATAAAGTTAACAACTTTAAAATCCACCATAATTGTAGGTGTTTATGTATTTTTGTATACATTATATGTTATAAATTTTGTATTAAAATGCATTTTTTACCAGCCTGCGGCTTTTTAAAGGTTCACATCCGATTTTAAAAGGTTAATTTCCGGTTTATATTTTGGTCTATAACTTTGTTTCTAATTATCGCTGAGTCAAAATGCAGGCATTTTTGGAATCCTAAAAGTTTGAAATTTAATTGAAAATAATAATTTTTAAAAATAGACATTTTTCGTCGCCTCAGTAGTGTTTTCAGTAGTAGCAGCTACTGACACGTCGCACAGTGGAGCAAATTCCCGAAAAGCTGGCCAAAATATGAAAATGTTATTCAAATTGTACGAAAATTCGTATACAGGTGTTTTTGAGGATGCTAAGTAAGAATACAAAATTAAAATTGAAAAAAAAATGGCGGATACAATAAGGCGGAATAAAAATTTAACTGTCTCGAAAGTTATTCAATTTATATGCAATTTCGTAAACTTTTCAGGATGCTAATTAGGATTCAAAAGTTAAATTTTAAAAATAAATAAATAAAATTACAGATTAAGAGTAAAAACAATAAAATTTAAATAAAATTTAAAATTTCGAGGTAAACTTAAAAAGGAATTTTCAAAAAACCAAGACATATTTAAACGAAATTTAAGTACGTTAATGGAAAGTAAAGCATTAGACTATTTAATTTTTATATTATTAAAATAAAAACGAAAATATGTTCCAGAAGTTAATCTTTAGAATCAACTGCAGTATAATAAAAAGATAATTCAGAGGTCAAGGTGTCGAAATAGTTAGCAGAACTTGTTGGCGGTATTGAAAGATCCTGTGACTCTTAGGATCAATGATTTTAATTTCTTCTACGATAATTTATCTAAACTGGAAAGGAAAGAATCTGATGACGTTAAAAGACTTAAAAATATCTTTTTTTTCTCGCTACTGCATCTTTGCGATAAATCTTCTCGATGCCTTTTGATCAGTTTGTTGCATGATTCTTTTGTATCTTATGGCATTTAACAAATTGGCAGTAATGAAGATAATGTTATTTCTTTGTCATTAATAAGTAGTTTGTGTACTGAAGTAAGCATATAGAACCAGGGGTACTGCTCGAATCTACGAGCTATTTGTAAGGGAAAATTTTCGAAGTTTATCAAATAAATAACATGGCTACTAGAAATGACTTATGGCATAGAAACGTTTAATCAAATCTTCGTATATGCTCGTTTAGAAACACAAATAGTTGCATTTTCAAAGAATCGTTGAATTGTATTTCCATCATTTGTGCTTCCAAATCTGGAATTTAGTTTCTCGATGAGAAGTCTTGATTGTAAACGAAATATTTTTTGCATATTTTACTTTGCAATTCCAGTGTTCTTCTTTTCATGCAGAGTACGAGCTTTTCATTTTTTCTATCCAGTTGTCTGCCAGGTGTAAGGCCTCTCTAAACATCTTTGCATGTAACTTAGATATTCTGAATTCTAAATTATCTCAATCCACTTTTACTAAAAAATATCAGATCGGTAAGATGCTGTTTTGATGCTGTCTGACATAAGTAGCAACGTTGAGTATTACACTAATTCGTTTTTAACGACTTTTTCTTCTGTATCAATGATTGTATTAAACGAAATAAGTTTATTCTGCTAGTATTTAATGCAATCCCATTCATTGACAGTTGCTTCCGTATTTCTTGAAAAAGTAAAATGGATCTTGATTGGCCCGATAAAATTAGCGAAATGAAGATCTCGATACTTTCAAATTGACGATTCATGAATTATTCGCAATATTTATGTATTCTAGTAGCACGGAAGAAAAGAAAAATATATTCGACATAATGCAATCTTCATAGCTAAATATTTGTTTAAATGTACTCAGAATAGATGTGCCATCACATCCTCACTTGCAAATCAAATCCAAATTACTAATATAAGCAAAAGTGATATTCATAATGATTTTTACTCGCATCAATGAAATACGCTCAATAGTTTGATCTAGCAAATATAGCCATTGACAAAATAATTCTTCTAATTATGATAGAACAAACAAAATTACTACCTATAAAGATAAGAAAATGTTATTGTACTGGATCAGTAATAGCGAATTATTTTCATTTTTTCATTACTAAGCTTACTTATCAAATTAATGTAATCTTATGATTATAGTATTTATTTACAATATAACAGGAAATAAACTATTATAAAATTGAATAATTCAAAAATTTGAAGAATATTTATCAGCTGTGAAAAGTAGTCAATTTCAAAATTTTTGAGGCGGCCGAAAAAGTGACAATTTTACTAGCGGTTACTAAAATATGCGTGAAATGCAGAAAGGCAGTTTTTGGCAGCTGGTTTTTTATGAATCACTAGAAAATAGCCCAAGTTCTTATTTCCATTAAATTTCGTTGCAGAACACTGTGGAACATTTAAACTTTTTGATGTTTAAAAGCAAAAAAATAAATTTTTTTCTAAAATTTTTTATCAAAAATGACAATGAATTTGTTAATTTTTTCGTGCTTAATATAAATTTTGTAATACATGCAAATAAAGTACATACTATCATAGTGCGAATCCATTTCAAATCATTAAAATCGGATATTATTATAAAATATTGAACGCGTTTAGAGGAACTGTTGTTTTACTGTTTTTGTTCGCTCTAAATGATACTCCTTCAAGCATCATATTTGAAATGATGCTGCTTGTAAGGGCAAAGCAAAAATCTTTTTTTAAATACAGATTCTGACTCTCCAAATATTATTCTAGCCAACTGTATAATCGAAATTCCCTAAATCGTAACTTCATTTTTCGACTTTTGGCCAGCTTTTTGAGTTTTTGCCCCACTGTGCGTCGAGGGATCCTGGTTCGAATGTGGGTAAGACATGGATGTTGTGTTGTCCCTTTATAGTTATATATATATATATATATATACACCCAAGAGCCATTGCATTATGACCACCCTCTTAATAACGTGTAGGACCACCTTTAGCCCTCAAAACTGCCAGAACCCGGCGAGGCATTGATTCCACAAGGTGCTGATACGTAGTCTGAGGTATCTGGTACCAAGTGTTCACCAAGTGGTCCGGCAATTCCCTCACATTACGAGGGGGTGGCGTTGCAGCTCGAATTTGGTTTTCCAGGTGGGACCACAAATGTTCTATTGGATTAAGGTCAGGAGAATTTGGAGGCCAAGACATGACTTGAAAGTCACTGGAATGTTCCTCGAACCACTCCCTGACGATTCCACCCTTATGACATGGTGCATTATCATGTTGGTAAACACCATCCCCCTCTGGAAATACTGTTGCCATGAATGGGTGAACCTGGTCTGCAACGATGTTCACGTAACGCATTGACGTCAGGGATTGTTGTATAGGGATTATGGGTCCTAATGTGCTCCATGAAAACAATCCCCACACCATAATACCTCCGCCACCTGCTTGTCTCCGTCCAATTGTGCACCCGGGAGCCAGGGTTTCGTTTGGAAATCGGCGTATTCGCACACGGCCGTCGATGTGATGAACCAGGAAACGTGATTCATCGGACCATGCAACTTTCTTCCATTCTTCTAATGTCCAATTCCGATGTTTCTTGGCCCATTGCAGACGCAGCTGGCGATGACGTGCTGTCAGTGCAGGGACATGCTTCGGCCTCCGGCTCCGTAGGCCCATGCGCAGCAATGTACGCTGCACAGTGTGTTGAGAAACACTGCCTGGGTCGCCACTGTTATAGTTGGTACTGATTTCAGCTATTGTAGCTCTTGGATCACGGCGAACATTGCGTAGTAATCTCCGCTCTCCTCTGGAATCAATGCTCCGTGGACGACACACCGCTGGCCGGCGACTTGTCGTTTCACCATCCATGCACCACTTTCGATATGTGCTCACAACTACTGCACGTGAACAGCCAACTAAACGCGCCGTTTCTGATATCGACGTTCCCAGTCGCCGAGCCATAACGATTTGACCTTTATCAAAGTCTGATAAATCAGCTGCTTTTCCCATTATGTCGCTAATCAAGCTATGCTCGGAAAGACAATGCATAGCCCTTTTATATACTCCAACCTCAGCCGCGCACGCGCATTGGTTTTCTTCCTGGGCGATCCCATTGTTGTAGATGGACGGTGGTCATAATGTAATGGCTCGTCGGTGTATGTGTGTGTGTAATGGATGCAAGAGATAAAAAATTGTACTGATTTGTAGTTGTTTCTGTGTGTTTTATTATGGATCATTCGAGGCTAAAGCCACATCTGCTATAGATCTCAAAGCAATTACCTGTCAAAAAGTAGACATTTTTCGCAAAAACAGCGAATTGAGGGTAGGCATGCACCTTAAGAAGTTGAATTTATTTCAAAACATTATTTCTAAACTTCATTTTCAAAATCGATCATGCCATGGAAAACCTCAATAACATATGAAGCGTTCAGAACATAAAGTAGTCCACTCTTGATCAAAATTCGGATAATTATTTACTTGAACTGCTTGAGTTCTTCATTTTCAGCGCGTATTTGAATAATGTCCATAGTTATGATGGTTACCGATAATAGGAAGGCGCGAATTTCAGTCAAATAGAAAAATTACAATCAATGAGACACTTTAACCCCTAGGGGACGAGCGACACGTATACTGCCGCAAATAGGCTTGAGAATCCGTGTTTATCGCCACCAGTAAAATTATACTAGACATTTTGCCTTATTTAATCGGAGCATTTTCTCGATTTGAAAAGCCACAAACTTCTGTATTTTAAAACCAGTGTCGAAACATTAAAAATTTCGCAAAAAGCTCCCGTCCCGAAGGGGTTAACCCGATGTATCTTGAAAGTGTGAAAAATGGACTTCCTGCACTTCAGTTCTGAACGCTTCATATATTAATAATTACATGGTAATCTGAGTATATTTACGCAAGGCAACATGTCGGAATACGGATAGACAGACTGCAAAAATAAACTAGTTTCAGCAAAATTTTCAGGATTGAAATTCAGTCTTTCTATGTTAAGAAAGCTGAGCAATTGGAATCGAAAAAGAAATTATCCATTAAAAGAAATCTACCTTGTATAATGCTTTTGAAACGCTGTATTTCTGCCAAAGGATATCTTAAAGCTGTTCAAAAGTTCATTGATCAACAAATGCGAAACTTTCTGACACAATGCATATTTTTTAAACATAAACATTTTAAATTAGCAGATATGACTATGGAAGCGATTCAGAATCGGAATGATTTTTCCATTTTTCGATAAATGATTTATATATCGAGTTATAAACAGTTTTGATCACGTGACAAGTCCTTTTTTTTTTCAACCTTCCGAAAATTTGGTTTAACCCCTTCGCGATGGGAGCCTTTTACGAAATATTTAATGTTTTGCCATCGGTTTTAAAAAACAGAAATTTGTTCCTTCTTAAATCGCGAAAATGCTCCGATTGAATAAGACAAATTTTACAGTACAATTTTACCGGTGGGAATAAACAAGGATTCTTAAGCCTTTTTGCGTGTCGCTCGTCCCCAAGGGGTTAAAATGTCAACTTTGACAATATTTTCTGAAAGATCAATTGCGATTACGTGATTGCAAAAATGTACAACATCATTCTATTACATAGTTTCTGAATAACAACACTTGCCAGTTTCGTGCGTTTCCAAACAAAAATGAATTAAAACTTTCTCATAAAGTTTCTCATTCGAATTTGAGATCAGTTTTAAATAAATAAAAAAAATTATAGTACTTTAAAGTAGAGTCGTGGCATCGAGGTTCAAAGCTGATGTGCATTGTCATACTTTCATTGACATGGATATATCGCATGTCATGGCAATTTCTAGAAGACTAACCTTCGTGGACTCAATTAAATAACGATATGTTATTGTAAATTTCAGAATAAAATTGTGTGTAGAAATAGTGCTTTGTATCATTAAGCAAGGGTCATGATTACGGATAAAAAATAGCCCAAAACAATATTTCGCACAGACTAATTCATTGACCGATTGACCGCTGATTTGACTAATACATATACAATATCCAAACTATTATTCAAATCAAATAAGGAAAAATTATTTTCTCAGGTGGAAATAAAAACGATTGCTCAAATTGGCTAGTTAAATCTGCATTGTTATTCATTCGCTAGCGTGACTTAACCAAGTGTCATGGTAACATTTAAGACCTTGGTAGGATAAATTAAATAAAGAAGCTCATATAAATTTCAGGTAAGAATAGTTGTGTAGAAATAGTGCTTTGTTTTTTATCAAGCAGGAGAATTGCTTGTTGTCTTCGTCTATGAAATACGATGTGCTTTAAGCAAATGGTCCATGGTTATGTATGAAGAACGTTCCGTGAATCATAATTGTCTGATTTTTTTTTAAATTAGTTTATTTAGCATGTTTTGGATGGCGCAATTGAGCAAACACTGGCCTTGTCGCGGACAGAATTAGCCTTAACCTTCCGTCTACCAGACGGGTCCATTGGACCCGACAGCAATATTTCAGGTGTCAATGGTAAAATGAGAAATTGTCGATTGACACCGGAATTTATAAAGGACTTGTCTAGATATTACGAATTCCTTAATTTAAGCTTTCATTGTAAAAGCAAAATTATATTAAAATATTACTGGTGCCGTTTGCAAGTTTGGAATTAAAATTAGGTGTTGCCGTAGATAAATGGGTGTTTTGTCTGGTAGACGGAAGGTTAATATCCCTAAAGCTAAATCACACAGCTAATCAAGCAAGAGTCAAATGATGATTCGATATTAATCTTCCTCTGGTAGCATTTTATTTAATCACGACGTGGAGGAGTCCGAAAATAAGTTTCCCCTCTCGACTTTGGTCAAAGTTGTGCATGAAAGTCAAAAAACTGAACGAGACATTAATAATAAGACGCATCTTTATTTGTCCACCTAATTAACAAATACATTGAAACATTTGTCATACCGCTTTATAAGCATCAAAAATCCCTCCAGGAAAAACTCAGGGCTTTGAAGATGGAAAAAGCATTTAACAGCTTATCCATATGCAAAGCCCTGATTTTTTTTTCCGCAGCTTATCAAGTGGTATGGCAAAATTTTCAACGTGTTTGATGCTTTTGTTGACAAATAAAGTTGTATCGTATCTTTCACGTCTCATTATAATGTTTGACTTTCATACACACCTCTCTCCACAGACGCCAGGGGAAACTTATTTTCGGATTCCCCCCTCGTAGCTATGTCTGGGATAACACATAAGCTCTGTTGCCATCGGAAGATTAATACTTTAATATATATTTCAAAACATTATTTCTATACTATACCAAATATATTATAAAAAAAATTACTAATTTATACTAATTAAATAGCAATCCCAATACATTTACGTGTGTTAGTATCTAGACAGCCGGAATAAACAATCCGAATTCATCAAAATTTATACTGAATATTTTTAAAACTTCGTTATAGTTCAAACGCACCTCATATGCTACCTTTGGCATAAATTTCTGTCTTGTTTTTAATATACAGTTGAACTTCCATTTAACGAAGTTTTACGTTCAACGAAGTTAACGAGGTGAACAAAATCTTCTGCTGCACCTTGACTTTGAATGCCACTAGCATGTAAATTAATCTCCCTATCAGAAAAATGTATTCTATGTAACAAAATTTATTCCCCTTTCGTGCTTGTAGAACTTTCGAACAGAGAGGTTGATGTTGCTATGGATGTATGAATTTATTTCAACGGATTGTATGGAAATGAAATTATTTATTTAATCATTTGCATTCAAAAAAGAAAGGCTTAAAATCCTCGATACAATAAGAAAGGGAATTCATTATCACGAAAGTATTGCGCATATATTAGTCGGATACTGACAAAAGTACGAAAATTTTTATGAAATAATATATTTTTAATGAAGACTGTATAAAGTAATATTACAATTTTTTTAAGTTAAGGATTTGTACACCAAGGGAAAAAAGAGAAAAAGTACGATAAGCTTCAGTTTTTGTTTTCTTTCATTCATTATATATATATATACAGCAAAACCTCTAAATAACGGACACTTCGGGAACGCAGAAATTGTCCGCTATTCGGAGTTGTCCGCTATTGGGAAAACCTCAAAGATACAAAAATCACTAAGAAGTGCTTACTGTGTCATGAATTGACTTTTATATGTCCTATAACCTCTATTATATGATTAATCAAAAATTAGAATTATTTGTTAAACAATAAAACTGAAACAGAAATAAAATTGTTCACACCTACATCCATTGTTTATTACATTCTTATGAAAAAAATATTTTGCAAAAGTTTTCTTTTGCTTGCGATTTACATGCAATTTGTTTTTCGCTGTGACATTATTAGAATTATAGAGTTCCGGGCGGAAAGGGGGTTTGCACTTTTGGACTATTAAAAGCACAAAATCTCAAAACCTTCCGGGGAGACATTTCAATGTTCTGGAAGATGTCCCATCCGGGCACCTCCCCCCTCCCCCTGAATTCAACACTGAACATTGAGGGATGATTTTCCTCAGACCACAGTCTACATTTATTTGTGATCACAAAATTTGTGACACATTGCCCTGATAAATTTAGAGGCCTTTTTACTTTTTTTTTTCTTTTTTTCTCGTTAAAAAATATTTTTTCATTCTTTATCGCCGAAAATAGTGTCCGCTATTCGGAATGTCCGTTATTCAGAGGTTAAACATACAAAAATTTAGGTTTTGGGAGTGGGGATCGGAAAACTGTCCGTTAAATAGAGGTGTCCGCTATTCGGGAGTGTCCGTTATGGAGGTTTTACTGTATATATATATATATATATATATATATATATATATATATATATATACACTGGTGTCCAAAAGTTAAGCATAATTGGTAATTAAATAAGTAATGAAAGAAATATAAATCGATATGTGGTGAAACTCCAGGTGTGTAAAGAAAATAGTAGGCGTCATATATTTTCGCGAAGAGTTTTCCCCGAAATCGAACAGGGGACCGTCAACAAATTGAAAAAGAACGAAGATCTTTTGGATAACCCTATCAAAACTAATGTAGCAAAAGCATTCAAACTGCACATTATGATTAAGTGACTTATTGTAGTGTACTGTGTTTATTTTTATAAGGATAGCATTCATACTCGTAGAAAAATTAAGGTTTTTATAAAAACAGTCCTAAGTTTTTTGCTTATAATTTGCAGAGTTCTTAATATAAAATAATGTTCTTTTCTGAAAATATGACAAACATCATTGTACACAATACCCTGTCATCAGAATTTAAAAATAATAAAATTTGTATGAAAAATGAGTAGATTTAGTAAATAATTTTTCACTGTGCATGCGTCAACGATATCAAAATTTCATTTGCATATTGTGTTAGCAAAATGTATAGAGCAACCTCTGTAAAAGTTTCAAAAATATAGCTTGAAAATTCTGGAAATTATCGTCTATAGAATCAACTCAAAATCCGTTATTCCTAAAAGGAAGCAAAATATCAGGGGTTTTATCCAAATACAGTTGTACGTGCAATATTGTCTAGGCACGAAACAATGGAATATGGATACAGCCCCTCATCTTTTTGCTTCATTAGGGAATAAAATATTTTGATCTCTTTCTATCAACGATAATTTTCAGAATTTTTAATCTATGTTTTTGAGACTTTCACAAAAGTTGCTCTACGCATTTAACTAACATAATATGCAAATGAAATTTTAATAGCGTTCACGCATGAGCAGTAAAAAATTCTTTAGTAAACCTGCTCATTTGTCATACAATTTTTATTATTTTTAAATTCTGATGACAAGGTATTGTGTACCATGATGTTTGTCATATTTTCAGAAAATAACATTATTTCATATTAAGAACTCCGCAAATTATAAGCAAAAAACTTAGGACTGTTTTTATAAAAACCTTAATTTCTCTACGAGTATACATGCTATCCTTATAAAAATAAACACAGTACATTACAATAAGCCACTTAATCATAATGTGCAATTTGAACGCTTTTGCTACATTAGTTTTGACAGGGTTATCCAAAAGATCTTCGTTCTTTTTCAATTTGTTGACGGTCCCCTGTTCGATTTCGGGGAAAACTCTTCGCGAAAATATATGACGTGTACTATTTTGTTTACACACCTGGAGTTTCACCACATTTCGATTTATGTTTCTTTCATTACTTACTTAATTACCAATTATGCTTAACTTTTGGACACCAGTGTATATACACTGCTCAAAACAATTAAAGGATATTGCAGTTTTAGGTGGATTTTGTATCTGGGAAATTTTTAGCTGATTGATACATGGTCGACAGACATAGTAGGTTTTATGAGAATAAATTACACATGTTTGGCAGAAAAAAAAATGCATTTTATTGCGCATTTATGTACAAAAGGAAAAAACACAATTTGTGCATATGAGAAAAAAAGAATAAGAAAAAGTGTTTTCTTCAAAGAAAATCATTTTCAGTAGGGGGTATGGTTTCCACGGGCGGCCAACAACGTTGAACACCTTTGAGGCATGGACTCAATGAGGCTATTAATGACGAGTTGGGGTATTTTGCCCTACTCTTCCAGAAGAGCTCTTTCCAGTTCTTGGAGAGTTTGTGGGGGTTCTTGGCGGCCAGAAACTCGTCTTCCTAGAGCGTCCCAAACGTGCTCAATTGGATTCATGTCTGGAGAACACGCTGGCCATTCCATTCGAACGATTCCTTCCTCGAAAAGGAAATCCTCCACCAGGTTTGCACGATGTGGCCTGCAGTTATCGTCCATTAAAATGAAGTTATCTCCGATTGCTGCAGCGTAAGGGACTACAATAGGTCTGAGTATCTTATCCCTATATCGGCGACCAGTCAGAGCTCCATCTCGAATGATGTAGAGGTCAGTGCGCCCGTCAATGGAGATGCCACCATACACCAACACACCTCCACCGCCAAATCTGACACTTTCGTGCACGAACGTGGGATTATTCCTACTGCCACGGTCCCTCCAGATGAAAATACGCCTATTATCAGGATGCACAGAAAAAGGGACTCGTCAGAAAACAGAATATTGCTCCATTCATTTCTCCTCCAGTTGACATGCTCGGTTGCCCACTCCCTGCGGTCGCGACGATGCATTGATGTTAATCTAACACATACCATCGGTCGGCGAGCATACAGACCTACAGCATGGAGCCGGTTTCGGACAGTCTGAGTTGAAATCGTAGTGCCTGTAGCCGAGCGAAGATGTTGTTGGAGAAGAGTAGCATTCATGTTTCGGTGTCTCCAAGCTGTTAACGCTAAATACCGATCTTCATTGGGCGTTGTTGCCCGTCTACGTCCTGGTCTTCGGCCTGCACATCCACTCTCCAAAAAACGGTTCCAGATCCTGGAAATGACACTTTGTGACACTCCAATAGCTTGCGCTACTTCGGCTTGAGTTTGGCCCCCTTCTAACCTACCAACAATTCTCCAAGCTTCTGAATCTGTCAAATGACTTCGCTGAGACTTCGTACTCATCGAAACAAAGCAATCACTGGATGCCGATCATCCTTGCCTTCATTCTCTTTTATCCAGTTGAAAGTCAAATTTCATTCGCTGCCGCTGAAGCGACGTTTTTGACGTCGAACTCAAAATTTGCATACTCCACAGTTTGAAAACCAGAAAAATTTGCATTTGTGATTCTCTTCTTCTATTTTCGGCAAAAAAAAATTCGTTTATATCTTTACTTTATATAAAACTTCAAATATCCTTTAATTGTTTTGAGCAGTGTATATAATCATTATTCTAATTACATATTTCTCAAAGAGTGCTAAGAAAGCACGCGGTTGTATTTGGGTTTAATGTAGCGGATTTTAGGGTTATATTTTTGGCGTCATTCCCAGCTACCATATTTCATCTCTGTTCTTTCTTTTTACTTTATGGCTTTTTGGGTGCGTTCGTTATTATGTAAATACGTAGCACCTGTAATTGTCGTTTAGTCCATCCGTCTGTCCGCATATAACAACGCAAAAACTACCCAACCGAATCGTTTGAATTTTAAAATTTATAATTTTTACATAATTTTGCCGAGTTATTTCAAATTTTATGAAAATCGGATGCATAGATCAATTACAGGGACTATCAAAAATATTCAGTTTCATTACGGTTAATGGGGGAAAAGTTTCAAATGCATTTTAATCGTGTTACGCTCATTCGAACATAATAAATTTGATATGCATCTATGAACTGCACAAAAGGATCCACACAAAAGTATTCCATTGCATAATGGTATAGGGAGAACATTGTTTGGTGCGTGGAATATTTTTAGGTGCGTTCATAATTATATATACACGTATCACTTTTAATCGTCGTTCAGTCTGTCCGTCCGCCTGTCTGCCCACACTGAGTAAAACCGCTGCATAACAGAGAAAAAAGTAACTAATGAAGTCGTTTGAGATTTAAAATATATAATTTTTGCATAATATCGTCGAGTCATTTCAAATTTTATGAAAATAAGATGTATAATTTTATTACAGGGATAATCAAAACTATTCCATTACATTACGGTTAACAGGAAACAATCGTTTCAAGTTAATGAAGTTACTCTCTTTCGAATATAATAGGTTTGACATGAATCTACGAAATATGTACTAAAATATACATTCTGAACAATCTGTGATGCAAAGAATATTTATTATTAATTTACAGGGTCACACAAAGGTATTCCACTACATAATGGTATACAGGCAGGGCTTGAATTTGAGGGCGGGATGGCGGGATTCGCGCCCAAAATTCCGAAATCCCGCCCAGAAGAATAATGTGGGAATTCCTCCCGCCCAAAAAATTTCTACATTTAAAAAGAAAAGAAAACTGCATTTTGAATCTACGATTAACTCCTGCGACTGCTTTCTGAATTTTGTGATATTTTCGTGTGACTGATTGACACATTTTGCAAGTTTTTTACCGCGAAAAAACGAAAATTTCGTCAACGGATCAAGAAAAAAAAATGTAAAAAAAAATTTTCTAGAAAAGATCATGGGGAAAATGTCAAATTCGTCAAAGAATCACTTCAGGGATGATGATGATTCTTAATGAAAAAAAATCTAAAATTTGCAATAATTTTTTGGAAGATTTTAGCAGTGTGTGCCTAGAGAGAAATTCAGTTTAGACACTGTGTGTTTTTTCTGTAGCTCTTTAGCGACATTTGTGAATTTTTCGAGATTTTTTTGAAGAAATTTGCGGATTTTTCATAATTTTTTGGACAAATTTTCCGGATTTTTAGAATTTTTTGCGAAATTAGTTTATTTTTCGCGATCTTTTGACAAAATTTGTAGGGTTTTTTTGCGATTGTTTGACAGAATTGGCCATTTTTCGCGATGTTTTGCGAATTTAGCGGTTTTTTGCGTATGTTTTCGCTTTCCCACGATTCTTTAAAGATTTTTATTTTTTCTGCGATCCCTGAACAAAATGTGCTTTTTTCTCGATTCTTTGGTGAAATTTGTGATTTTTCATTATTCATTGACGAAATTTGTGTTTTTCCATGATCTTCTGACAAAATTTGCGTTTTTTTTTTCGATCTTCAGACGGAATTGCGTTTTTTCATGATCTTCTGGCGAAATTTGCGGTTTTTCACAACATTCTCACAACATTTCCGTTTTCCCAGCGATCTTCTGAAGAAATTAATGATTTTTCTACGAGCGATTTACAAAATTGATTTTTTTCGGCGACCATTTGTGTAAAATTCTTAATATATGTATTCTTGTCCGAAATTTTAAGATTGATGTCAGATTTTTTTTTTTTAACAGAACCGAATAATTTGAATTTTTGGAAAATTCAGAACAGAATCAAACTGGGGTCGCTTAATAAATGTTAATTTGGTCTCAGGACCGCTAAAAAAAAATCGACAAAGTATCACGAAATAAATATGTGAATTTTACCAAAATATCGCAAAAAGCGTGAATTTCATAAAAAGGATCACAGTATAAACGGGAATTTAATCGAAGAGCCAATAAAAAATGCAAATTTCGTCAAAGACTCGCAAAAAGACGTGAATTTAGATGAAGGGTCGCAGAATAAATGCGAATTTTGTCAAAAAGCCTTGAAAAAAATACAAATTTTGTCGAAAAATCGCAAAAAATCATGTCTTTCGTCAGAAGGCTGCGGAAAATGCAGCCGTCTCTTTAAAAAAGAGCAGACACACAAATATGTGTGTATTATTATATGCATAGTTTTTTATCGAAAATAATATTAAACTAATTTTTGTAAAATTGGGTTTAACCCGAAACCAACTTGCAGGAATCTACACTCAACCTAAAATCGAGCTGAACCAAATATAGAGTTTACTAGATCTGTAAAAAAAAAAAAAAAAAAAAAAAAAAAAAAAAAAATAGTTAGCACCGAAAGGGAAATTACAACTTGTAAAGACTAGACAGTACAAAAGTTTGCCTTTTTTAAAAAACATTTTGCATAATTATTCTGAGCTGTTGATAAAAATACCTTCAATATTATTTTATCATGTCTGTATTGTAATTTTTTAAATAGCACATAAAATAATAGTGAGTTTTAAAGATTTTTTTCTCCCTCCCAAACAGCTAAACTCCCCTCCATTTATAAATTTTGGTAGGGAGACTCCCCTCTTTTGAAAATTTGAATTTCAAGCCCTGACAGGGAAACATTGTTTGGGATGTTTATTCTTTGATTTCGCAATTTATGTAATTGATATACGGGGCTCAAGTTTAATACAAATTGTTTCCTGTGTAATAGAAAGTAAATAGTATTTACAGGAATACACAAAGGATTTCGACCACTATACTGTATCCGAAGCACTGTGTCCTATAACAGATCTGGGTATTTTTAAAAACTTCTATATTGTACGAACGCACCTTATTTTCTACGCTGATTGTGCAATTTCCAACTTGTTTAACTGTATATTCGAATTTATATAGACTAGGGATGCATAACCTTTGGCTCGTGATGGGTTAACTAGTGGCCCGCGAGTTCTGTTAATTTATAAATGGAAAAAATTGCAGTTTTTGTGCATATATGACAGGAAAAAACGTAAATTTCGTCAATTTTCAGCGGGAAAATGTAAAACTTCGTCACTTAAGAATCACAAATTTCATTGATCGGCACAGAAAAATCACGAATTTCATTGATTAAGTGCGGAAAAAAGCAAATTTCGTCGATGAGGCTTACAAAATTCGCAAGTTTCACTCATCAGGTATTGAAGAATCGCGAATTTTGTCCATGAAGTTAGGGGAAAAAAGCAAATTTCCCCAATCGGACACAGAAAAATCGCAAGTTTTATCGATCAAACATAGAAAAATCGTGAATTTTGTCGGTCTTACACGAAAAATCGCACATTTCGTTGTTCAGACAAGAAAAAATCGTAAATTTTATAGATGATGCTCGAAAAAATTGCAAATTAAATTCATCGGTTGAAAAAAAAAGAATTGTATGTTTTCTAGGTTTATCGCATGTAAAAAAAAAAACGCGAATGTCGTTGATCGGGCATGGACGAAAAAATTGCAAATTTCGTTGATAAGACATGGAAAAATCGCGAATTTATCGATGATGCGAGGAAAAAATTAAAATTCGTTAATCAGCTGCGAAACAATCGTGAATTTCATCAATTTATCCAGAGAAAAAAAATCGCTAGTTTCACCTACCTGCAATGAAAAAAATGCAGATTTCGTCAGTTAGTATAAAAATCGCGATTTTCGTTGATCTGATGCAGAAAATTCATATTTTGTGAATTAAGAGTGGAAAAAGTGCACATTTCATCGATCGGACACCGAAAAATTAACAGTGTTATAGATCGGATTCCGAAAATCGCAAATTTTGTTGATTGGAAACGGGTATATTGCAAATTTTGTTGATTACACGCATAAAAATTTCTAATTACGCCGATTAGGCTCTATTAAAATCTGATATTTTCTCAATCGGGAGAGGAAAATTGCTAATTACGTCGATCAGACAACTAATAAAATCGCTACTTTCGTCCAATGGCCTTGTAAAAATCATGAATTTCGTAATTCAGGCTCGGAAAAATCGGGAATTTCTCTAATCTGAAATAGAAAAATCAGGAGATTCGCCAATCTGGAACGAAAAAATTGCGAATTTCGCCGATCGTCTGCGTAAAAAATGCGAATTTCGTCGATCGTCTGCTTAAAAATTAAGAATTTCGTCGATCAGGCGTGGGACATTCACGAATTTTGTTAATTAGAGTCGGAAAAAATGTGAATTTTATTGATCATGCGAGGAAAAATCGCGAATTTTGTCAATCAGTTTTGAAAAATTGCGAAAACCGTTTATCAGCTTTGTTAAAAAACGGATTTTGTTGATCAGGCGAGGAAAAATCGTAAATTTTCTCGATGAGCTTCGTAAAAGTTTTGAATTTTGTTGATCAGGAGCGGAAAGATCTTGTTTTTTTTCAATCGGCTTCGTAAAAATTGGAATTTTGTTGATGAGGCTCTGAAAAATTGAGAATTTTGTCTATCATGCAAAGAAAAATCTTGAATTTCATCGATCGGTTTCGTAAAAATCGCAAATTCCGTCGATCGGCTTCTTAAAAATCGCGAATTTTGTCGACCAGTTTTGGAAAAATCGCGAATTTTGTCGACCAGTTTTGGAAAAATCGCGAATTTCGTCTATCAGGCGCAGAAAAATAGATAATTTCGTCGATCGACTTCAGAAAAATCGGGAATTTCATCGATGAAGTACGGAAAAATCGCGAATTTCGCCGATAATGTGAGAAAAAATCGAAAATTTCGATTTGCTTGGTTCATCGAAAATTCAGATTTGCTTGGTAATAATAGTGAATTTTGCTGATCAAGCTTATAAAAATCGCGAATTTCGTTGATTAGGTGTGGAAAATCGCGAATCTCGTCGATCATGTGCAGAAAAAATCGCGAATTTCGTTGATCATTTGAGGAAAAATCACTAATTTTGTCAATCAGCTTTTTAAAAATAGCAACTTTTGTTGACCAACTCTGAGAAAATCCTGCATTTTTCGATCGGTTTCATAAGAATTGTGAATTTTGTTGATCAGGCGAGGAAATGATTCAAATTTTCTTGATCAGCTTTATAAAAATTGCAAATTTTTGTAGATTGGTTTTCTAAAATTGCAAAAATGGTCGATCAGGCGTGGAAGAATTACAAATTTCATTGATTGGGCACAGAAAATTGAAAATTTTGTAGATCAGGCACGAAAATTCTTCTTGATTGGATCCTTCTCTCTCTTTCGTTCATGAAGTTATGCTTCTTTTTTAGCACTTTTAATAAAACAAAACTTAATCTCCTGAAAAAAGTGAAGGAATACTTTTACATCTTGATAATAATCCTTGCTACATCTGTTATATATAAACTAAAATCTGCTAATATATCCTTAGCATATGAATTGAATATTTTGACTGGGTAAGCAAACTTAAAGGGGTAACACCCCCACCCCCCGCCACTCCCCTCTGAAATAATATTTTTTATCCGATTATAGGCCACAGATCACCTCCTTTAAATCGAATTATCTCCTTGTTACAGACGTGGCCCTCGACCACTCAGACATATTTGTAAGTGGCCCTTCACTTGAAAAGGTTGTGCACCCCTAATATAGAATATTTTGTAATTCTATAGTTCACTTATCTCATTTGAATTTGTGACAGTATATGGTCAATTAAAGGTGGCATCTTATTATTACTATTATTATTATTATTATTATTTTACTTTTCCCAAGTTATTATTAAATCTATGTTCTCAGCAAAATCGCTCAGACTAATCCCTCTGAGTGAAGTCCTAGTATATGTGTATGTGTGTGTCTTAACAACTAATATTTATTTGCTGTAATATTGTAAAATAACACAATTATTGCATTTCCTACTGCAAATTTAAATTAGAAAATCATTTTCTTTCTCCTTTTTCACATTCGAATGAGTCTGTAATTCGGTTAGAGGTCTGAGGACAAGAATTTCCACGTCCGGGCTCGGTTCAGCCTGTAGAAAAGTTATTTTAGCTCGGCCCGGCCATAAAACTCAAAAGTTCGGCCCGATCTAGCCCAACACACTTCCTACTATTTCGAAAAAATCAGATTTTTATCATGTAATTAAGATTCCTTTGAAGAATATACATATTTATGAGATGATTTAAAGTATATTTTACAGAAAATACACAACAGCAACATTCGAGAGTGAGGAATATGATCAAGAAGATGTACTTTGACGCTGAACTGAAATTTATCCAAATGTGATTCATTTTAGGTTGAACATAAAATTAATGTCAAGTTAAGCTGTATTGTTTAATTAAATGATGCGTTAAGTCAGAAAATGATTAGAAACGTATTTTATTTATTTGTTTGCGAATGACACATTTGTTGATATCAAATTTTACAAAATTTATCTGGGTTAGTAAATATGTTTTTTTTTTAAATGGTACACCTATCGGAATATTTTTCAGAAAAAATCTAAAAATTCGTCGCAAATATGAATACTTCGCTTTATGAAAAAATGCATATGCGAGTCTTATCGCCGTGTCGTTTCTTTTTATTTTTCTATCATCTCGCAATTAAGATAAGTGTATTCCGCCAACGCTATCTGATCCGCATACCCGCTTCATTAACGAGTAAAGAAACTGTTGGGAAACTTTTAGTCGATCTCTGGCAGTGGGATTTGAAAGAACATACATATGCAGCAATGTTCGACTCAAGTTTTGATACAGTAAGTCCATATTTTTCTCTCAAATTTTGACTAATATTAAAGGTTGAGTTTTATTTGTGCAATTCAATATTTTTTTTTAATTTTTTTTAGGAAAAATCTTCATAAAATATTTAAACAGAAGGATTTGGATGCCTTTTTAAAAAAAATTTGTATTAAAAAATATAATGTTATATTTTTGTAAATTAAATTTGCGCAAGTCCTTTTTTTAATTTTTAAGGGTGTATTTCGATTCAAACTGCTTATTTTCCGATTTATTTTTGAATGCACTTTTGCTCTCAAACGCATCAAACTTGCAGATTCTCTTATTTAGAAAGTACAAAAGGTGCCATGATTGTCAATTCTTTGATAAATGTAAAAAATATTGTAAAAAAAAAGCGATCAAAAACGGCATTTTGAACAGATTTTCCCGAAGCGAGAGATCCGAGAATGAAAAAAAGGGTCATGCCGAGAAGGTAAATGTTTATAAATCAAATTCTAATGAATTGAGCATAAAAAAAAAAAAAAAAAAAATATCACACGGCACTTTATACGCCTCTTCAAGAATCCCCTCAGCAAGTTTCATGATTCTACTTTCAAAAATATGTCTGAAATTGTATCGGAAAATTTCGAGCTGTTGAAGGTGAAAAAGTGTTTTTTCGAATACACCCTTAATAATGAAAAAGATTTATTCGATTAATTTAACCAAATTTTTAAGTTGTGAGAAAATCTACCGATGAAATAATTAACTTAAAACTGTTTGGAAACTCTTTTTTAAGTTTTATATGAAAAAGAAATAGTAACATTTTTTTCTGTAAACAAAATTTACACAATTCTCTCTTTTTTTTTTTTTTTTTTTTTTTTTTTTTTTTTTTTTTTCAAACTTTGACTAACATTAAATACTGGACATTGTTTTATTAATTCAATTAAATTTTTAGTTTCGAGAAAGCCTACTTATGAAGTATTTAACCAAAAACGTTTGAATACCATTTTTTTAGTTTTCCTATAACAAATAATAATTATTATTTTTGCAAATTAAATTTTTTAGACAATTCAATTTTCTTCTTAACCATAGTTATTAAGTATGAAATTACGAAAAATAAAAAAAAGGGGAAAAAAAAGGTTTATTTACATATTTCGTAGTGACTTTCTGTTCCTCATTTAAAAACATTGCAGTCATAATGTAATGAACATTAAATAATAAGAAAAATATTATAAGTAATTTACATGGTGATTTGCCAATAATAATAATAATAATAATAATAATAATAATAATAATAATAATAATAATAATAATAATAATAATAATAATAATAATAATAATAATAATAATAAAACAATCATTTAAATATTGCATTTTACGAACAGAAATATTTATTATATACTGAAATCTTGAGAAATTGTTATCGGAAAAATGTATGTAAACAGCAAAAATGTTATTGTAAATTTAAGGATATAGATAAGTATAGTTGAAATGCTGCTTTTAAAATTTTGTAGTAGAAGAGATATCATGGGAAAAGTTTATAAAAGTGTGATAAAAATTATTATTAAAAAAAAATCGAAAATAATGGAAATATTGCAGTAAAAAACTGAGAAAATGGCAGGCAATTTACTAAAAAGAAAATATGGAAAAAGGAGGAAAAACAAGTAAAACTGTGGAAATGTCCCAGGGAAAATTCGGCAATAATTGTGAAAATGTTATGTGAGAAATTTGTGTAACGATAAAAAGCAGTGTTGCATTTCCCCGGAGGGATTTTTGCACTTCCAAAAAGGGAACAACATTATGGAGTTCAGAAAGATTGCACTTTCCAAGCTTTCATAAACAGAAAATTTGAAAAATTCCAAAGTGGGTTGGGGGGGTTGATACTACGGAATGGAAATTCTGACCCCAAAATTAATCACTGCATTAAACTATTACAAAACCATAAAAATATCAAAAATATTACGCAAAATGCTCTATAAAAAAGTAAATATCATTAGACAAATGTCCAAAGATCATGAAAATGGTGGCTAGCTTTCTGGGAAAAATAACAATGTGGCAAAAAATAATTACGAAATTGCATAGTGTATATATGATTATATATTTATGAAATTATAAAATTATGAAAATAAAATTTTATTATAAAAAATATTGTTAAAATTATTGTTACATTATATTTCAGTCAGATTTTAACGAAATAATTTTAAAATATAAAGCAGTTAATCTACGTGAATTAAAAAAAAAGGAAACAGACCTTACTAATTCCTTAACAAATTCTCAGGTAAAAGTTATTGGCACCGAAAGGTGGGAAATAAAGCCTACTTTTAAATGATATATAAAAACTTTGCTTAGGGAACCATCTATATTTTAAAATCAAACTCTAACTTTACTTTCTCAATAGCTGATTCTGACTGCATAAATGAACTCTTCACTCTTCAATTAGTCTAAAAACAAATTTTCATGCAATTCGTAAGATAAATTTCCGAGAAATTAATTATTTTAAAATAAGCATATTTTAGGGGTTGTATCCAAATTGAAGTTCCATACTCTTTTGTTGACCGAGAGAGCCCCTTTCTTGATCAAGGAATCTTAGGTGCTACTCAAGCAGTCATTGAAGACTGTTAGATTACAGGACAGTATAAGAAATTTCAAAATATTTAGTCACTTCTATCGTAGACGGCCCCTTAAACCATTATTTTGCAGTTTATTAAGCATAATCTTAAAACTATTTGGAAGATTTTTTTTATATATGTATAATTTGGATTTCTATAAAGCAGGAATTAGTAAATCGAAATCCATGAAAAGAACTGTAGATAGCAATTCATGATTTTTCTGGGTATTCATTTCATAATTCACATGATTAAATTACAAAAATTGCAAATGTGACGTATTTATTTTGGGGTATTTTTGCTACATAAAAAAGTAGCACATTAGGAGTATAATTTCAGGCGACATTAATAAAAATACGAAAATGTAATTTAACAGTAGAAGCACTAAATATTGAATGTTTTTAATTCAAAAAACTTATCATTCAAATGACTTGAAATTTGGTGTCGAGTTTGAACCGAAGATTTCAAATATGATGTTAAAATTGGGTATTGCTGTTGAAAAAAAAAATGAAGTTTGAGTTTTTCTTAAAATATAGATGCAAAAGATAGAAAATCCCTCAGAAAATTTTATTGACATCATTTAAAAGTAGATTTTATTTCCAATCATTTGGTACTTTTCTACGATAATTTGTTGAGAATTTAATAGGGGATGTTTACTTTATTTTCCACGACTGTGCATACATTAATTTCACCGCCCTACTTCAATCGGGCGGTTTTGAAGGTCATCGATGATATGTAAATTTAAGTAAAATTGAAAAGAGTACATGAAATTTTCTTTCTCATTTCTGTGTGTCATGATGAATAGATATTCATAAATAACACTGGCATATTTGCAATTGATAACCAGAAAAATATTCCATTTCAAAATATGTCGAATATGTACAATGATACTGCTGTGACACTCTAGTCATAAGTGTTACATAATTTTGATTTATTATACATATAATCAATGTCTTTTTTGTTACAAATTAGATATATTTTATGGAACACAATGGTACTTAACTGGTTATATACATTTTTATCTTAGTTATATTTTGCAATAAAATACAGTAAAATCTCTAAATAACGGACACCTCGGGAACGCAGAAATTGTCCACTATTCGGAAGTGTTCGCTATTGGGAAAACCTCAGAAATTAAAAAAAACGCTAAGAAATGCTTAACATTTCATTAATTGACTTTTATATGTCTTAAAACATCTGTTATATGATTAATCAGAAATTAAAATTATTTTTTAAGCAATGGGGCAGAAATAAAATTGTACACACCTTTATACACTGTTTATTACATTCTTATGAAAAAAAACTTGAATGTAATTTGTTTTTCAAAGTGACATTATTGTCCATTATAGAGTTCCGGGCGGAGAGGGAGATTGCTCTTTTTGACTGTTAAGAGATAAAACCTCAAAATTTTCCGGGGGAATATTTCTATGCTCTGGAGGATGTCCCTCCTGTGCAACCCCTTCAATTCAACATTGAACGCGGGGAGGGGGGGGGGAGGGGATTTTCCACAACCCATTTATCTGATCACAAAATTCCATGATAAATGTAAAGGCCTTTTTACTTTTTTTTTCATTTTTTTCTCCTTAAAAAAATACTTTTTCATTCTTTATCGTCGTAAATAGTGTCAGCTATTTGGAATGTCCGTTATTCAGAGGTTAAACATACAAAAATTTAGGTTTTGGGGAGGGGGATTGGAAAAATGTCCGTTAAATAGAGGTGCCTGCTATTCGGGAGTGTCCGTTATGGAGGTTTTACTGTAGTAGGAAGTTTTAATAGTTAGTAATTTTATGAAAGAAATTGCTCAAATGGACGCAAGAATAACAATGGACGTTCTCATATATTGATTGCATACAAAGACCTATTTCAATTTGGACGCACATATCACAGATGGAAGTTTTCCTTTAATAATTTTTATGAATAACTCAATTAAAATACTTCTTTAAGGTGCTGTTTATTTTATTTTTTTTTTTCAAAACATTTTTTTATTATGAAAATTATGGTTCAAATACTAAATTCACAATATTTCAATATTCTAAAAAAAAAAAAGTAAATTAAAAAAAATTAACTAATTAATTTTTTTAATAGTTTAAAATTTTTTACTTTTTTAAAATCTCTACTGTTTTTTTTTTGTTTTTTTTTTTTGTTTTTTAAATGCTGATTTTTTCTCCCAATTTTCACATGTGCAGTACATAAGACTGCTCACGAATTTTAAGAAATATCTAATATTACATTTAATGTATTATTTTTACTGATATGCATAGTTTAAAACGATGAAATCTAACACATCTTCACATACTTTTATTTAAAAAAAAAAAAAAGGAAAAAAAAAAAAACCTTGAAGATTAATTTCATGAGCAAATTCATCACATGTAGGTACAAAAATGTTTGAACCTCTATAATTGAAATGCAAAAATTCCTTAGCATTTTAAAAACAAGAAATTGAAAAAACATGAAGATTATGAAAGAGCCATATACAGTTTTCATTTATGCTGGTAAATACGCTAGATATATTAACAAAATTTACACTATCTCACTATATATTTAACGCATGGGTAAAAATGAGTGCCAGAATACTCACAAATAAACATAAAGCTTTCGTTTAATATTTAAAACGAAAAATCGTCTTTTGACCAATTTTGAAATCAACTATCCCTTTCAGCAATTCACGCCCATTACAGAATAATGCTTTAAACTTTTTTGTGAAGCCCTGCATTATAATCTATTTAATTTGTATACATCAAATAATATTAAAAAAAAGTCGTTGCATTTAAAAATGTACACAACTGAAAACGTAATTTCAGCAAGTATAGCTCATATACAGTACAGTGTAATCGAATTCTTTTGTATATGCCTATAAATAACCGATAAATGTTAAACACACCCTATTCTATAACAAGCAACTTGTAGTATAACTCAGTAATGTATATCAATTCCTATATGTTTGAAAGAGTGTAATATCATTAAAATAGGCTGCAAACAATTTTTCCCATAGACATCGACCATAATGTAATGTAATTCTTTTGAGGACACCTGCAAATAAATTATAAATGTTATACAATTCCTTTTTTAATGTCTAAAATGTCAGGATAAATCTCGATAACATAACCCGGGTATATTTACACAAGTTAGAGCGTGGTCGAACAGACAAACCAAATTTATAAACACTCTTCAACGATTTTGGAAAATGTAAAAAAAAACTGTTTTAAATATTTTACTCAAAAAACCTGTGTGAAAATTCAGTGTATCATCGTTTAATAACTGAGGTAGACTGTATTGGTAAAAAATTTGGAAAAGTATAACTTATTGACAACACATCTAAGATCGAAAATTATCCGAAATACTTTCTGCAATCCCTATAGATTTGTCTAATTTATTCAAATAGCTGAATTTCTACCTCTTTCTACATTTGTCTTATTTAACGATAGAAAAAATGTGAAATGGAGATTTTTCCTTTAAATTAAAATGCATTTAAGAAAGCAAACAAAGGTGAAAATGCTACTGTAATTCTACAAGAAAGGAATTTTATTTACCATTTTATTACAATAACAACTTCCAAAAAAACTGACAGACGTAGAAGATAGGACCCCCTCCCCCTCCCACACACACACACCATCACCACTAAAAATGACTTCATTAGTAAAACGAATTAAAATAGTGTAGGTTATTTTTAATGCTTTATTTCGAACATTTTTTCTTATAGTTTAAAAAAGTCATTGTCACATTTTTCCTGCGTGTCACCGAACCTCTAAAAAAGGAACTTTTACTAAAAATGCTCTTGTCGCTCTTCGATTTTCAGAAATTTTATTTTGAATTTTTTGACTATCTGAGCATTTATATTCCAATTATAAAAATATTATTTTATCATTTTAATTACGTTTAAAGGTAAGGTGGACCATTAAATTAAATTTTTGTATCACAAATATTACAGCAAATGTTTCTAGTGATTTTGGATGTCACTCATTGTAAAAAAAGGGTCGATCTACTAAAAAAATTTTAGTTTCTCTCAATGATCCTTGAAATTACTAAAAATATTTTTGTAATCTTACTCAGTTACAAGAAAATCTGTAAGAATTACTAGAAAAAAAAGCTAGCAACGAATAAGGGTTAATATTTTTATATTTTTAATAGTTATTACTAAAACTCACTTGGTGTGGCCGTGATAGCGTAGTGGTCATAGCACCGAACTCCAGGTTGAAAGGTCCCGGGTTCGATGCTCGACGCCACCAAAGACGCACCGATTATATGCAGTGTAAATACTCGTTAAATAAAGGGGTTATGAAAATACTGTCGTAGCTGTTACCATGGGTAATGATCTCAGGATTTTCCCTCCCCTTCAGAAGCACATCAAAATTCAGCAGGTTACAATGTTTGATGCTGCCATCTATTGAGGTTTTGCCCAAAATCTTTCGCTGCAGAAGTCTGTCTTCTTACCCACAGGATGCAGTTCAAAGAAAGTTCCTGTCATTTGGCACACGTCAACAACAAAACTCATTTGGTGGTTCTCGCTAAAATGTTTATGTTTTTTTTTATACGAAAAATTCATCTATACTTTTTACAAAATAAATGTTTGTTTCACTTGCTAAAATTGCGTTTGAAATAGTTACTAAGAATCTGTGATTAAAGGTTACTAAAAATAATTTTGGAGCTGTTACTAAAATTTGCTTGGTGGCTCATACTAAAAAGTTTTAAGTTATATACAAAAAATTCTTTTGTTCAGTTTACAAAAGAAATGTTTGTTTCACTTGCAAAAAAAAAAAAGTTTGGAATGGTTACTATTTGTACTGTGAGTAATGATTACTAAAAAATTCTATGGAATACAAATTTACTAAAAAATTTTCAGTAACCTCATAATTTTTTTTTTTTTTTTTTTTTTTACAGTGCTACGCAAGTTTTGGTTTATCTTAAGTAACACTTGAGATTGTCCAAATTAAAAATTTTAAATTTGCGAATAATACGCCTTTTTCAAAATGCTTCTTACAAATTTTATTTTTTACATCCACAGTTCAAAATTCTCCCAAAATTTTACAAATAAAGGTTTAGAAATTTAATTTAATTTTGATTCTACAGATTTTAATTTAAAAAATATGGAAATTTTTATTTTTTTTTAATATTTTAAAATTTTGATTACCTTTATACGATATTATTTTAGTAACTCATGTTTATATACATATAGGAAGCACCTGTGAGAAATTTCAATAAAATCGAACAAAATTTTAATGGACGTGGAATATTTTAAAAGATGAAAACAATGAAAATCTTTAATTTGAAAGAAATATTTTTATGTAATGAATAAATGAGTCCATATCTTTAAATGTTCTATACCTCATTTTAACAATGAAGAAAGGTTTTAATATTATTTATAACCCGTTTCCAACAGAAAAATTCCTATCTATATACTAAATTATTCGTTTTTTTTTTTTTTTTTTTTTTTTTTTTAAATAAATAATTTCCGTATTTGTAAAAAAAGTACTTTTTTCTGGAAAAAAAGGTAGAAATTCCGTTTATACGTTCGACTATATTAATATAAAGTTATGATTCGTTTTTTAAATGAAAAACCTGAAATTCAAGAAATTAAAATTTTTAATTTATTTAAAAACAAACAAAAAAAGTAATGCTTTCGAATTCCACAGAGTGTCTATTTTCTCATTCATTTAAATTTATTTGCAAAATTATTTTTAAGAATATAAAAAGAAACATTATTCGCATTTAAAATCTATTCTAAACAAACACATTTAAAATACATTCTAAACAAACACATTTAAAAAATGCACAGTAGTTAGAGGTCTGCACGGGCCCGGGCCGGCGGAATCGTTTCAAATTTTCTCACGGGCCGGGCCGGGCCGGCAGATTTAGAACAGTTTTTTCAACGGGCCGGGCCGGGCCGGGCCGACAAACAACATAAACGGGCCGGGCCGGCAAAAAAATTGAACGGGCCAGACGGGCCGGGCCGGGCTGATAAAAAAATTTTTCGGGCCTGCCGGCCCGTTCTGAAGATTTCTGCAGAAACGATAAAATATGAGCTATTTTCAACGAAAATGGTTTTAACGAGAATAAGTATAAATGTGGCCAGCCACTAGTTTGACAGCATCAATATAAAAATGCACAGTGTATCGGCATCGGAGAATTACATTATGTGTAGCCCGTTTTAATACTTTTTTAGCTGACTCATGCCGATCCGAGATCACGCTTGCACTATTTTTCTACATATAGACTGGCCGGACCGGTACTAGACTTAATTATTGGCAGAAAACATTATTTGTAAAATTATTAACAGCGATAAAGAACTTATGTTAGCTTAGTCTTCGGATATATACTTCTTGATGATTTTTAAATTAATTTCTCAATAATGCGAAACTTTGACACATTTTCTGATTAATTTTAAATTGTAAAAGTATAAAAGTGATAAGCCTAACTATTGAAGGGATTTGGAATCGAAAAGCGTTTTTCATTTTTGGTAAATAAAATTCAGTTTCTCAAAAGGTTTTTCTCCCTTCCCTTGCTATTGCTTCCGGAAATTCTATTCAAAATACTAATTATCACAGTATTTTATTTGTTTGCAGTATTCTTAAATTGCTAATATCAAAAAATGGATAACGCCATTCGATTATATAGTTTCTGAATAAAGATATCTGCTAATCTTATGCGTTTCTGAGAAAAAAAAAATGAATTTAGAAATGTATCAGAAAGGAGCTTCTTTGAATTTAAGAATGAATTTAGATTTGAAATCTATAATAAAATGATATAGAAATATATTTATAAATCTTCCTTTATTAAACAGCTACAAAATTAACCATGTTTTTAGCTTTCTTTCTTTTTCTTTTAATCTAAGCCATATTAATTTTTTAATGAATCTTTATTCGAATGTTGAAAGCCTAAGAATCTAAGTAATCATTAATGTTGTTAATGCGTATTTGCTGTAAAATATACTGTAAAATCATTCTATAGATATGTATGCAGTATTCTTTAAAGGAATCTTAGTTATATGATAAAAATCTGAATTTTTTAGAAATCGTAGAAATTGTAACGGGCCAAAACGGGCTGGGCCTGTTTTCGCTGATTTTTGTACGGGCCGGGCCGAGCCGGGCCGGGCCTAAAATATAAAAATTTAAACGGGCCGGGCCGGGCCGAAATAACTTTCCTACGGGCCGGGCCGGGCCTGGAAATTCCGGCCCGTGCAGACCTCTAACAGTAGTTCAATCAAGTTTTAAAATTATCGATTTTATTCAAAAAAAAGCATTTTCTACAAATATTTTCCTCGAATTTCACTGAAGACAAGACTGGAGTGAAATCTTTTAGTAAATATACGACCTGTTTTCTTGGAGACTACCCGACCGATTTTGGTGAAATTTAGAATCCATATTTAGGGAATTATTCTCAAACTTTTTAGCAGACAGTTTTTATTCTGCGACTAAAACTTCATGTTTTAGAGCAATCGAAAATTTTCAAAATTTTGTTTTGCTGAAACTATTGAAAATTTTTTTTTGATACTGTCTACCGCATATGAACTTATATAAACTTATACTCTACAACCAAAAACTTTTTTATCGAAATTGCTCGAGTAGTTTAGGAAGACGTTTATGGGGTTTTTAGGTAAAACGTACAGTTTTTTGGAAATCTCAAAAACACTTTTAACTTGTGTGAAGTTCTTGCACGATTTTATCCAATACATGAATTAAAGTATATACACACACTCGGATAGTAGTAGTGTGAAATTATAGTTCAATGTGTTCTAGTAGTGTGAAATTATATTTAATTTATAAATTATTACATAAATTATAATAAAAATATTATGAAATAATCTGAAATTAGATTATGTGTTTCATATAAAGATTATGTTATTTTTTAAATTTCTATAAAGGGCCGTCCACAAATGGTGTCACGCTTGGATGGGGGGGGGGGGGAGGGGGGGAAAAGAAATGTGACATCATTCATTTGGTTAAAATAAAAGTATTAATAATAAGCAGATTAAATTTCGAAGTTATTTTGAAATTAAAGTACTTTGCGTTTATAAATTAAATATAAGAAAACCAAAAGCAAATATGTTGAATTCCATTTAAAATTCCAAAATACTGCTGTTTCCAGCTGCTCTTTCATATTAATATTTTATCATTATTGTATATTAATTATATTTTTTGTTTTAAACCTTAATATTATTTCATGCAAAATAAGTACACAAATCATTTTTACTGTTATGCTCTCAAATGTCATTAAAACACATAGTTAAATGTTTAAAAATAAAGTTTGAAGTATGATCTATAACGTAGAGTATTGTTTCTGAACTGTAAGTGTACGTTTTGTTTATGCAAAATAGCGTGATATGGTGACAAGGGTAGGGGAGAAGATATGATGAAGTGTGACACTTTGTGACAAAAGTGGGGAAGGGGGTAAAAAATATTGAAAAATGTGACATCATATAGGAACAAACTTTATTTTGCATAACTTTATTTTGTATTACTATAATTCAGTATCTGAAGGTATTTCTCATGACATAATATCATTTCTACAATTCCGATAGTTGTTTTTTAATGTAATATATGCAAATATTAACGAATATTTTCTACATAAGTGCTTTTTTGCTGGAAAAACAGAAAAAGTAACTCATCTTTGTAAGTGTAGTCTTCAGCTGGATTACTGAAATAAGATTTGGATTTGGATTTTGTGCATTTTTAATAATACAGTAAAACCTCCATAACGGACACTCCCGAATAGCGGACACCTCTATTTAGCGGACAGTTTTCTAATCCCCACTCCCAAAACCTAATTTTTTGTATGTTTAACCTCTGAATAACGGACATTCCGAATAGCGGACAGTAATTTTGGCGGTAAAGGTTGAAAAATTGTTTTTTAACTAGGAAAAAAAATGGAAAAAAGTAAAAAGCCTCTAAATTTATCATTGTAATGTGTGACAAATTTTGTGATCACAGATAAAAGTAGCGGGTGGGCTGAGAATGCAAGTTCTCATACAAAGCATTTGAAATTCGACAACGTTAATATTGTGTTTTTTCCTTCAAACAGAACTTCAGTATGCCAGCTACTTTATCAAGGTGTAATACATTTTTAAATCCTGGTACAGAAAGCTTTTATTACGCTCAATTCTTTTAAAATTAGATTCTATGAATACACTTGTGAACTGCCTAAAATTAATTAATGCAGTTATAATTTCGAAGTTATATTATCGAAATTATAATTTCGATTTCCTCAGTGGAAAGCGTACGACTATGTTCAGAAGTACAGTCTGTATATTAAAAGAATATGAAACATACATTTCCGACATAAATGAAGAATTAAGCGAAATAAGTAAATTAATAAAATATATCAGGAGTGAAGAATCTGCCAATTTTTTCATCAATTTTGATGATGAGTGAGTTACTGAAGAGGAATCAATTATTGTATGCGATTATACTTCTTCAGAATATTTGACAAAAGCTGACTTTTGCGATGATGAAAAAGATATTGAAACTGAAGAAGTTTCCTGCAATATCAATAATTTCCAAGAAGCGACAAAATACAGTGAACTGTTACACAGTTATTTTGCATTTAAAAAAATAATAGTTTAGAAGGATTAAAATTACTGACAAAGTTAAATCGCAAGAAAGCAAACTTTTTTAACAGGTTTTTTTTTTTTTTTCTTATCCAAAGAATGTAATAAATAGTGGATAAAAGTATGCACAGTTTTATTTCAGTATTATTGCTCAAAAAATAATTTTAATTTCTGATTAATCATATAATAGAGATTTTAGCACATATAAAAGTCAATTAATGAAGCATTAAACATTTCTCAGCAAGTTTTTAATTTCTGGGGTTTTCCCAATTGCGGACACCTCCGAATAGCGGACAATTTTTGCGCCCCCAAGGTGTCCGTTATTTAGAGGTTTTACTGTACTATATTCCTATGACAAAATATATATTCATGATAAAAAAAAAGTTATAAGAGTCTTTAAAATTAATCCTCCGCAGGGATTATAAATCAATCCAATCCTGTCAAAGTCATTTATTTCGGAACCGGTATATTATCGGATATAAAGCTATAACTTTTGGAAACGGTTTCGAAAGTAAAAGTACTTTCTTTTAAAATATTTGCAACCGATATCGAGAAAGTAAAACACAAACATATTAAAAATGATTTAAGCTATTCAGCGCAAAAGAAAAAAAAAAAAAAAAAAAAAAAAAAAACGCATAAAATTATTCAAATTTAAACGAGAGATTCCAAAACAAGCGGGTGCAAATTTCAAGTGAGTGAAGAGTCCTCTCAAAACTGCATCGTAATTAAAAAAAAAAAAAAAAAAAAAAAAAAAAAAAAGCTTAAATTTCTGCCTAGCTTGGCTATACTTGGCAAAATATCACTAAATTTGATGGCCAAAAAGAAATCGTCATAAATGAAGTAACTTGGCATTAGTGGACTAATTTGGCGAAAATCTCATTAAATTCAACATTGTCAAAACCTGAGATTGAATAATCCTATAATTGAGTTTTAAGCATATTAACTACATGTGTGTAAATATATATATATGTGACATTTTAAAGTTAGGAGCCAGAAACATCATCGCCAGGGTCCCCGTTCTTTGCACAGAAGTCATGGCCAGCGAGGGAAAAAATAAAAAATAAATAAATGTAGAATATCCAATAAATCACTCATTGGTGGCTGTAAGTTTATTTATTCAACTGTAGTCATTATAGAGGGAAAAACTCCTTTTTGCAAACGATCTTTTGCCGAAATGTCCAAAAAATATTCCATCATTTACTTCAACCAGCCGTACTCATCGACGAAAGAACTCCAGAATCTCTCCCCTTCTCATCTCGAGACTTCCACCTTTAAAACTATTGGTTCTATTGAATATGGGAGGGCCAGTTTTTATGTCAAAAGGGAGCACGAGCCACTCAAAAAGTCCAAAATTGGTTGCAAATGCTAATTTGTCTGTATCGGATGGATGTATTGGTATGTGCCAGTAGCCAGAGGCTAAATCCAAAGTTGAAAAATACTGAGCACTATTCAATTTATCTAAAATTCCATCGATACGGGGCAAGGGTTCTGCATCGTTTTTAATTATTGCGTTTAATTTTCTATAGTCTATACATAATCGCGTTTTTTTACCTTCCTCTCTTTTCATAACTAGTGTAACAGGGGCAGAATAGGGGCTATTACTTTCCTTTATCAGTCCGGCTGCTAACAATGATTGAATTTGGTTTTTTATTTCTATTTCTTCTAGGGGAGATGTTCGGTAGGGTCTCAAAGATATAGGTAGGTCAGATTTTAATATAACGCGTTGTGGTTCAATATTTATCCTACCCACATCATATTTATGCTTTGCAAAAATATCACTATAAATATGAACTAATTCCCTTAAATTTACATCTTGAATTAAATTTATTTCCCCAGTTAAATCTGAATCCGAATTATCGCGAAAATTTTGAAGAGTCATGGAACCTCTATAATCAGGATGCACATTAATTTCGTGATCATATTCAACACAGTCTTCATCTTTCATAATATTTCCACAAGTAGATTGTAACTCTATATCATGATTACTTACATTCAGTGTTTCATTATCATAATTATCTATTGCTACAGTATTACCAGTATTTAATTTCATATTTTTTTTATATTCTGGGGTTACAATTTCATTAGATTGATCCCTGTTTTGTTGTACTTGGTCCATATTTACTGTATTGAAATGAAGGGATCTCTCATTATGTATGGATATACTGTTAGTTATAATTTTCCTTCCCTGCCTTACAATACAATTTTTACATTCTATGGTTAATTTAAATTTAGAACATTCTTTTAAACCCAAAATAGCATAATCCAAATTTGTATTGCATACTAAAAAGTTAACATATTTTTTAATTTTACCCACTTTTAGAAGAACACTACATTTTTTATTTATATGTAAAAATCCTTTTGCCTGACCAATGGTAACTGAGGGTATAGTCTCAATTTTAGCATTAAGTTTTTTAACAAATTTAAGTGGCAATATTGCAATAGTTGAGCCAGTATCTACAACACATGGCAAATTATAATTATTTGTACATCCATACACAATTAATTGCCAAACATTATGAGAATTATTTTGTGAGCTATTTGGAAGAGTATCAGAGGATGGCAACTCATTCCTAAAAATACATTCTCTTTCCCAATGAAAAGCATTACTCACACCCCTATTTGTGCATATCCTACAAAGTCTTAAAGGAAATGAATTCTGAATATAATTATTTTGACAAATTCTAGGCCTTTGAAACTGAGATTGCCTTTTGGGAATCCAATTCCTAGGTGTATTATTGGACCTAACTCCCTAACTGGCTGAATCCAGGGCCTAGTTGGTTGAAAAGGTTGAAAATTTTGTCTAGCTGATGGTTGATTTATTACTTGGTTTGAAACTAGTGGGGTAGAAACTTCCACGAATTGTTTGACAACCCGGTACCATTCTGTGGTACTACTAGGAGGATTTATAATAATATTGTTTTTGAATTCTGGTTTTAAACCTTCAGTTAAACCTTGTAATAGTATATTTTCACTAAGATGTAATTTCCTACCAATTTCCACTTTTTTACGAAAATAAGTTTCTAAATTGTCTAAATTATCTAATTTCAGATTTGAAAAATCAGAAAAACTCGGGAAGTCTAATTCAATGAATCTTTCTATCAAAATTTTCTTAATTTGTTCATAATCCGTACAATTTAAGCAGTCATTGATATAAATTTTTTGCGCTTCACCTTTCAAATATTGCGCAATAAAATTAAATTTCCATTCTAGATTTTTCTGTTCCCTATCACATGTTTTGTCAAAATAAGTTAACCAAGACAAAATGTTCATTCCAGAACTCGGGTCAAACGGTACGAACTTAGGATCTTCCATATTTTTTTTATTCTTACTCATTAGAATAAATGAAGTACTTCTATTTACTTTATTAAATCCTGATCGTAAAATCATTCGCAATAAATTTCAAAGTTAATGATTTCTATCTATTACATATTTTTTCAAAATTACTATATTTAGCTGCTAACTTTAACCAGAAATTTTATCTAATAAAACAGAAATTGTAAATATCATCGATATACCTTAAATTGGGATCAACTTTTAATTCTATTATTTTATAGATCATAAACAGATTCAAAAATTTTAATTATAGGTAATTTCTTACTTAAAATCACAAAATTTACTGAAAAATTTAATCATATTTATCAGTCAAACTCTAGCAACAGTTTTGTACAGTTCCATCTTTCTTACTGAATTTAAATAAATTATAAGAATCCGGGAACCAAAGCTCACTGTCACCAGAAATTCTAACAACTAAAGGAAAAAACATAAATGTTAATTTAGTTTTCTGACTCAAATGTCTAGTTGTAGGAACATTATCATGAAAATACTGCATTCTGAGAATAGTTCTTGATAACAAACAAATATCAATAAATTAGAAAATGTACTTTTAAAAGTAAACTTGAGCTTCTAATTTTTTTATATAAATTCCTTATTATTACAAAATTGCCTTTAATCGTGCATAAAAATGTCATAATAGTCTTAATAAGTAACAGTAAATATCTTAAGAACATCATACTCCTCAATTAAATCCTTAAGAATAAAAATATTTCAATCTCCAACAGATAATAATGATAATAATAATACTCATAAATTGGTAAGTAAGTAAGATTCACAGATAAATAATCAAATAAATAAATAAATTAGTAAATTAATAAATTAACTTCAAATTACTCTCATCAATAAAATAATAAATAAATAAATAAATAAATACACAATAAATATTTTTTCTCAATCATAAAAAGAATAAAAATAATAATCAAAACATTTAATAAAAAAACTTACAGTTTTTTGAAAAATCTTCAATAAATTCAATCGTCTTTAAATTCCTCATCAAATACTTCTTGCATACTCACCACTTTGAAGTCATTAATTTTCAAAAATTTTCCTATGACCATGAATACTGAATCAAAATTTGTGCGCACAGATCAACATCAAGCGTCAGGAAATCCACATCAGACTCGAAGCGACTAGCAATTATTTCAGATTAGCATCTTTCCGAGCATAGTTGTAAAGTTCTTTAACAGGAACACACGCCATTCCACAGATTCAGTTTGCAATCCGAAAAAGTCACATAATTATCCTGTCGACTCCAGAAAAGACTGACATTTTAAAGTTAGGAGCCAGAAACATCATCGCCAGGGTCCCCGTTCTTTGCACAGAAGTCATAGCCAGCGAGGGAAAAAATAAAAAATAAATAAATGTAGAATATCCAATAAATCACTCATTGGTGGCTGTAAGTTTATTTATTCAACTGTAGTCATTATAGAAGGAAAAACTCCTTTTTGCAAACGATCTTTTACCGAAATGTCCAAAAAATATTCCATCATTTACTTCAACCAGCCGTACTCATCGACGAAAGAACTCCAGAATCTCTCCCCTTCTCATCTCGAGACTTCCACCTTTAAAACTAAAAAGAAAATTCTAGAACTTTCTGTAATCTCAAACCATCATCCTTTTATGTAAACAGAATTCTTGTCCAGATACGAGACTATTTTACACAGACGATAAATTTATTTTAAAAAAAATATTATTTAACCAATTTATAATCCACTCATAATTTCTTAGGCAGACGAAAAGAAAAGAAAAGAATTTATTAATGCACACATCAAAGGTTGACGGCGGAAAAATAAATAAATAGATAAAATAAAATAATGATATTTTTTGAAAGGTATGGTTTTGGAATAAATTTAATAAGATTTTCCTAAAAAGGGTTGATAAAAACATAGAAGAAATCAGTTTTATTTGGAATATTAAGAAATAAAGTTTTAATTAAGAATATTTTTAATTTAGAGCCATCTTTTTTAAAATTTACGCATACTGGAATAATGTTTTTTAAGGCAAATTAAAAATTTTATATCGTCTGCATACAGATTAACAGATTAGATCTAGAAACAAGATTTTAATTTAATAATTTGAAGTAAGTACGGAACATTATTATAAGAAAATTAATGTAGTATAAAGGTTAGTTTTGGCGAAAAATTTTTAAATTTGTAATATATATATATATATATATATATATATATATATATTCTTTTTATAGTATAGGTAAGCTATTTTTTCCTTCCGGGATAGGCATAAGGTTATTTTAGAACTGTCATCTGATGAAGGATCTAAATTACGAGACCATTTTGCGTAGCCATTTGCAGTTCAAACAACAGGCTGTAACATTAAATAACAGGCGAAACAAAGTATGCTCAACGACAAGCAAGTACTGCAGAAATGATGGCACGCGAAGCAAAGAAATCAGGTTTATTACCGCTACGCGGCAATTAGGCGGTCGTCCGCCCCGATGCCAGGTATCTAACCCGTTAAGCTGAAATAACTCGGCAGGTAGGAGCCTGGTCATCGGTTAGAAAGAAAGAAAGGTTATTTTAAAACAGAATAGAAGTTTTTTTTTAAGCATTAGAACACAATGTCATAATAGATCAAGTGTTAATTAAACTTCATTTAATTTATTTTACAAATTATACAAATTCTTTTGGAACTTTGAAAGCTTTTTATTTAAATAAAAACTGTCAGTTGTTTGCAAAATAAAGAAATAAGAAGTAAAATTCTATAGTTAACGAGTAATTTTTCTTGACTTTAAGAAGTTTCTATACCAAGGCACGAATATTCTGATTCTGGCAAGTTCTCCATTTCTTTAATGAAAGTTGTTAATTTTGAAAACAATGGATAAAGTATTGCTAATATTATAATTATTTAATTTTTCTTTCTGTTTTCAAAGTTCAGTTGAATTTTTTTAGATTGATTATGATAAGAAATGGTCAAATCTTCTAGAATCATCTAAAATAATTTAATGGTTCGCAGCCATATAGCTTTATTTCTTGTATTCGGTTTTTTAATCTTGACAAAGAAATCAAATATGAGTGATATTTGCATATGATGTTGAAATAGCATGCAACTTCTGTTAACTTTTTAAAACTTTTTAGGTTATCCAAAAGTTTATGAAAACTTTTATGTAATGAGCGTTTTATATTCACTGTTTCGATCAATAATTTAGAATTATTATATGTTAGATTAATAATATTTACGAAATGTTGTCAAATATTTTAGACTAACTAGACTAATACTTTGAATTAAAAAAAAAACTTTTTCTTAAAAAAAATCTTAATAGTTATACAAAATATACATGCAAAAGGTTCTCTACTTTTATCGCTTCAGTTGCATTTTTTTATATTGCTTAGTGACCTACGATTGCAACTAAAAGAGAATTTTTTATCAAATGGACTATGGACTTTAGTCCTATCATATTTTTATCATCCGTATCTTTTGCTCAGAAAACTTCTATAAACTTAAGAAAAAAGAAACATCTAAAGAAGGGTTTACGTGTGAATTTTCGTAAAGAATATAGCACAAATTTTCTACTTTAAGTATGTGTATAACATGTAGACGACCACAACATTTGAAAATTCAAACCTAATTATGGTTTTCATGATGTTATAAAAAGTGATTAAAATGACGACATCTCCATATTTTGATTGATATGATCTAAATCATTTGTCTTCCATTTTAAGTATCGTCTGCGCAGAATGAAATAAAGAATACTTCGAAAATGGAAATAATCAAAACGATCTATTACTGAAAATAAATTAATTCAAGTGCATTTTTCATATGCTTGGTACCTTTTCGATAACAATTTCATAAAAAGATTTTACAAGATTTGAGTTTTTGATTTCTTCGATGAATATGGTATAAGGAAAAAGAGAAGAGAAAACAGTGTGCAGAATTACGTGAATTATTTCTTAGAGCCTAATTCATCCGAAGAATTGCGGAAATTGTTTCAAATGTAAAGACATTTTACTGTTTAATTGAAAGGATGTAGGTTATTCGTGTCTTTTGGATATTACTTGAAAGGAAAAAAGATGGAGTTTTCGACTTATAGTCTTGCATTCTTTTTTATTAAAAAGTGATTGTTTCTTATGAATTTTCACAGCTAATTCTTATGAAACCAAATTTCTATATCTGCATAAATAAACTATATCTAAAGCTTGAGATATTGTTTTGTTGGATTACTGCTATAAACTTATAAGTTTTATCATACATTATTTTTATATATACATTCATACATACTGAATGAATTTTAGTATTATATATTTTTTGTTATTTTATATTTTTGTTTATAATATGCAACAGATTATTTTTCGAATCGGGTTTTTAACTTTTTAATAATATTAGATAGGGAAAAAATAATACTTGAAATCTTTTTTTATTTATATCAGTATTTTTTTCTTATTTTGAAAAAGTAAGGTTTAATTAAATATAATTTTTTAATTATCATTTTATGAGTAAAAACGAGGCACTTTTTTGTGTGTTTGTTATACTTTACTTCATTTTTAAGCAAAATCAAAGTGTATATATAGAATTTTTTCTTATATATTTTGGACTTATGTAGTGGAAATTAAACCAAAAATAGACACCATTGAATAACCCTCTGAAAGTAATCTTTTCTTCCAAAATAAATTTTCTTTTCCTTGAATTATACGTTTTATCAGTATAACCTGTTTATACACCTGCGTTTGCTTTAACTTTGTTTGATTTACTGCATTTTACTTTTAGAAAACGTTCGGTTCATTTTTCTGTTTTTTAGTACTAAAAACTGAAAGAAACCCATTGACGTTTTTTCATATATAGTCATTTATTAAATAGTAATATTACAGAAAGAATATGATTTTGTTTCGTCTACTTTTTATGCTAATAAGAAAGTTTTACCGAGAAAAATGGAAAAGACCAACTCATGTGAGGATTTTACTAGTATTAATTCAAGTGCCTCTTATAATGTTTTCATTAATAAATGCAATAAGATGATTTAAAAATAACAGTTCCAGAAATAAGGGTATTTTTATATTATTATTATTATTATTATTATTATTATTATTATTATTAAAATGACACCAGATTATAAAAGTTTGCTTTCAATTATGAGATTAAGAATCAGATAAAATAATAACTGTTTTGTTAGCATTTTCTCACAGTAAAAGATTAATTTAAATTATGTTTGATATATTGAGCTATATTTCTGCTTAATATGTCATTATATTATTGTTATAAAATAAATATAAAATACTTTTTTTTATCAATATGTAGCATGTAACAACCACCACATATATACAAGCATAAATGAAAAGGAAAATAGTAGTTCCATAAAAAGTAATCTGGAAAATTTCGTAATTATTTTATTAGAAGAATAAAAATAATGCGCCTATATAATCACAGAAGATAATGAGAAGATAATGTTTAGGTGCTTTATGATGATTTACACTAAAGCAATGTATTAAAAATTTTATTTTTAAGGAAAAGCTAAATAGGGAAAAAAATAAACAACAGCATATTCTATTTTTAAAACTACAGTCTGTTCTAATCAACAACGCTGCCTGTATTTGCTATAAAGTGTCAATGAATTTTAAGCTCAATAAATACTTATTTATAAAATAAGTTTATTAAAAATTATAATCTTTATGCAATAAAGGTATTTTTTCATACTCATACTGTTTTATTGAGTTGATTATTATAAATTCAGAAATGTTTGTTTGTAAAATAAGTTTATTCAAAGTTATGTTTTTATGTGTGTGTAGCATATTTATATATTATAAAGATAATATCAAATATGTGTAATAGGGTGGAGCGAAAAAAATTTTTTTTTGAAAATCAAAAACGGGTAGGTGCCAAAAGTTGCCTTTATACTAGTACATTAACTGCGTGAAATTTTACCGCTGAAAAAAAAATGGCTTGAGTCTGCGCTTTGGCTCCAAAAATCGAAATTTTGAGTAAAATTTGTCATTTTTTGACATTTTTTCAAAAAAACTAAAAAATTCCTACAGAGCTGGTTAGTATTTAAAAGTGTTGCTTAGACCTTTATATTTATCTGCTTAACATATTTAAACTATAAAACAATATCTGTAGTCTGTATAATTGGAGCAAACCTGACAACTTTTTGTGAAAAATCAGCGTTAACCTCTCTATTGGAGCATACAACGAAATGTTCTTTTAATTGCATTTCTTACCTAGCTGCTTTCAAAACTACTGTGTATATAACTCATTAAAGGTGGTTACATTATCCCACCCGTCTCAACCACCCAATCATCTAGGCCCAGTGTTTTATTTATGTATTGAATTGTTACTTTTTTCCCGAAGACGAGTATAAGTTTTCTATATATCAAAGTAATTTATCTCTTCTTTGTATTCACTGACTTTGGATGATTTGGACTGCTGGTGTGACCTGCTGCACGTATATTTTTATACCATGTATAACAGAAGAGAAGCTGAGTAATGTATTGGGTATGTTCTTAATTGAACCTATTCGGCAGTCTATTATCTTCATTAAATTTTCATGCAATTAATACATTATGATTGGAAGTTCTGTTACCACAGCATTTTTTCAATCAATTATATTTTATATATAATGATTTTCCTAAAAATTGAGTGTATGAATTCAATTTTTAGTATGTCATCATTTACTGTACTTATTACATTGAATATATTTTGAGAAGCTGGCTGCTTAATATTATGACGATCGTCACAGAGGATTGCAAACAAAGTTTGCGTATAAAACAACAATATTTCTAAAGAAGTTTTAGTATGCTTTATGTCGTTTCCTGTGCTGTTCCATAGTCTAGTAATTTCTAATAAGATTTTAGATCTATTATTTAGGTGTGTAGTACATTTGGTATAAAACATCCCGCGATATAAACTTGGATTATACATTTTGTGAGTGAACATATAGACGCTGATTGCCAATCTGTGCTTATATAAAGCGGAAAATTTTATTAACTTTATGAGCTATCTTTTGTGTGAGATGTTTTCTAAACTCCTATTCCCCATGCTTTCTGAGAAATAGCTTTCCTTATGAATTAGCTTTGCAATCTCTGACAGAAATTTCTAGTCTGTTCTGAGTATCTTTTTCTCAGTTTGAGAAAATAATTTTTCAAAATTATTCTCTGTTTTATAAAAAAAAAAAATTGCAATAGGAAGTGAATAGTACGTAGACAAAGATTTTTCTTATTGATCCAGTGAATCCATGTAGCTTAGAACGTTTTATATCGACTTCTCTAATAACTGGCGCAGAGGAAATTCACTGGAGTTGAAGTAGCGAATGATTCAATATTATACACAATTCTAAGCTTACCTCATGCAAAATGGTTCACAGTGACAAATAAAATTCTCCTAATTTTAAATGAGCACTTATAGTCGATTAGAATCCGTACATTCCCTCATAAAGTACTATGCATTATATGTTTATGCCCAGGACATTTCACCATCAAATGTTGTCCACTCATAAAAAGAGGATCTAAAAGTTAATAGGAAATTACCTGGACACGAAAACACTTAGAAAACGGCATAAAACTAATGCAAAAAAAAGTTATTTACAACAGCGGTTGCTTTACACATGGAGAACAAATTTTCATTGCAATTCTCGCTGATGATCACCATCACGTTAAACAGCTCGCTTCTCAACATATAAAAAATGCAAAAGTAGAATAAATGATGGCATACTTATAGTTGAAATATCTGAAATCATCTTTGAAGCAAATCATTACGTAAAAAAAAAAAAAAAAATTGACTGAAAAAATGTTGTGGTAACAGAACTTCCAATCACTATTCATCAACTGAATGTAAGTTTGATAAATATAATAGATGGCCGAATAGATCCCTTTAATAAATTCCCGTGCATTACTCTGCTTGTCATTTTTTTGTATAAACTGTAAAAATATACCTGAAGATAGTTACAACAGCATGTGGATGCAAAGAACAGATGAACAAGGTGGAAGCATCGAAAATATGCCAAATTTTTACAAAGAAAATCACAAATCAATGTATAAATAAAACACTGTACTAAGATGATCGAATAGTTGGGCCGGGTGGTATAGGAAATATAGCCACCTCCACGACGCATGTCCAAGGTAGTTTTGAAAACAAGAGCTGTATTAAAAACAACAATTCGTTGTATGACCCAATAGAGTGGTAATGCTGTTTTCTTACTAAAAGTTGACTGTTTTGCTCCAGCTATAGGGAATAAACATACTGTTTTATAGTTTAAATATGTTAAGCAGATAAATATAAAGGTCTAAGCAACACTTTTAAATACTAACCAGCTCTGTAAGAATTTTTTAATTTTTTTGAAAAAATGTCAAAAAATGACAAATTTTACCCAAAATTTCGATTTTTGGAGCAAAAGCGCAGACTCAAGCCATTTTTTTTCAGCGGTAAAATTTCACACAGTTGATGTAATGGCAACTATATAAAGGCAACTTTTGGCACCTACCCGTTTTTGATTTTCAAAAAAAATTTTTTTTCGCTCCACCTTAATGTGTAATATACCGAAAAATTCTTCGCTTTAGGATAACATAAACAATGAGACAAATTATATATTTTTTAACTTTTTACAAATAATATATTTTATTAACTATCTTTAATATTTTAATATATATATATATATATATATATATATATATATGTGTGTGTAATATTATTTTCACAGACATAGTGTAAAAAAACGAGAAAATGTGCTTATGTATATTTATGCTTGTGCATTTTTTAGTTATGTTTAAATTTCTAAAAGTAATTATGAAAGTTTTTGTTTTTTCAAGTGCCTCTTTTAATTTTTATTTAGAATATTTAACATTGCTTTGCTTCCCAAAACTCTTTGCTTTAATATAACATACACAATGAGACAAAGTATTTTCTTACTATTGATAAATAACATATTTTATTAACTGGCATATGTATATCAGGGATGATATTCTTCACACTTTAGTCTGAATTTCAGACTTTTCTTCAATTCTTAAAGAAATTTCACCAATTAAATTTTTGGGGAAATTTTATTTTTTTTCCTTAGTTTTTTCCTTTAGTTTTTGTACATTCATATAATAGTCCATTTTTTCTGAATTCCTTTTAATGCTTTGAATTTTTAATATATTTTCCATAGTATTATTAATTTCTCTTTTAAATAACACTTTAAAAAATTTTATTTTTTGTTATTCCTTAAATCTTCATTCTTAGTGCTTTGCTTGCTGCACCATTAACAATCAATTATGATCAATTTAATTCCTTAAATACTTTTTTTTAAGAACAGGAATTATATTCTCTCATATACTTAATGTGGTTGCAATTATTTTGATTTGCTGTTTCAAGAAAAATATCTACCATTTTAAAAATTAGAATTAAAAAATATTCATGTAAGTGGTTTTATTAATGTTCTGTATCTTAGTAAAATAGACTTTTCACTGCAGTAAGTAAATATTTTCTGCCTAATTCTTTCAAACAGTTTCTTTTTAATTTGCTTAAGACTAAACTGTAAGTAATATATACATTTTAATAGCAATTATAATATTTATTCCGTTTGAAATTCATAAGCATTATTGCTCAAATGTCGTTCGCGCAATTTTCAGATTTTTTACTTTTTTGTCAATTTCATTCCTCATATATATATTTATATGTAAAGCATAAAAAGTACTTCTTTCTTTATCAAAGTGTAAGAAAATGGGAAACGTTCCCTGGTGTGGAAGAAATGCTACAGAAATTTCAATGTAACTTCGTTGATACCTATGATTCCAAAAATTGTATCTGTTATCTTTAGAAATCTTTAGCAGAAAATGCAATCAGAAATCTGAGAAATCAATAGGTTTTTTAAAAGTAACGGAAAAAAATATTCTTAAAAAATCAATAGGTTTTCAGAATTAACAGAAAAAATTTAAAAAAATCAATATATAGTCGAAATTAACTAAAAGAAAAAAAAAGAAAAAAGAAAAGAAGAAAAAGCAAAAGAAAAGAAAAAGAAAAGCAGTAGTTTTTCTATAATTCAACAAAAAGTAAATAAATAGATAAATAAATAATGACAAAAAGGACCGCAAAAAGATTTCATTTCAGAAATGCTTCAAAGATCGGAAACGTATTGTTTCCTGAAAATTTTAGGTCTCCAAAGACAGATGTACTAAGATTACTGAAAATTGTACTGAAATTATAACGAGGCTTTATCAATAATTGATGTAATATTCAGGATAATAAGTAATAGTTCAAACAAAATAATAAGTGAATTATTAGAAAGTCAATATTTTTTTTTTTTTTCTTAGACTGAAATTATAAAAGACGGATTTACAAATAATTATAATTATCGTATTAAAGTACAATTTTTATTATTTTTTATTTCTGGTTACTTGGTGTTATGTACAATATTGATTGTCATATTTTCTGAAAAGAACATTGTGTTTTGTGAAGAACTCTGCAAATTATAAGCAAAAAACTTGGGAAAATATGGGACCATTTTTATAAAAACCGTAATTTATCTACGAGTTTACATGCTGTATTCATAAAAATGAACACAGCTTATTATAAGCCACTTAATCATAATCTGCAATTTAAACTTTTTTGCTTCATTAGTTTTGACAGGATTATCCAAAATATTTTCCTTCGTCCTTCGTTTTTAATTTGTCGACAGTCGCCTGTTGGATTTCGAGCAAAACTCTTCGCTAAAATATGTGACGTGTACTATTTTGTTTATACACCTGGAGTTTCAGAATAACTCCTTATGTATATTTCTGGATATTTAACAAAATGTCTAAAATCGTAAGTGTCAAGATTTTTTTTTTTTTTTTTTTTTTTTTTTTTGCTGAGACTGTATTGTATTCTAAAAGGTAGCGTGTAACGAGATTAAATTAAATTTTCGCAGATGTTTGTGCTACATGTATAGTTTTTTTTTTTTTTTTTTTTTTTTTTTCAGTTTTTAATGCATGTAAATCATTAAATGAATTATCCATTTTAAGCCAGGGGAAGTAGATCCATGACTTATTATAATCTATTTGGAAAATAGTTTTTGTCCTCGGTAGAAAACCTGGAAATCAGAAGTATATCTGAATGTTTTTATTGGTTGAATTCCGCAACTTATTCGTTTTCTGATTGGTCCATGTTTAATGTCCAGAAATGAAATAATTCTGTTGCAACGACAAAAAAACTACAAAAAAATAAATAGTAACTTAAAAACAAATTGAGATACAGCTTTCAAACAAAATGCATTTAAAAGCACATTTTTCTCTCTGTACGACGGTATAAAAATTGAAAATATCTGATGTTTAGAAGTTTGAAAATTTGCGGTAAAGAAAACTGTAAAACTAAAATTTCATTTAAAATTCGTTTATGATTGGTATAGGAATATTAATTTTTAATCCATGGCTTACGTAATATAAGACTCTGTTCTTAGATAACCACGTTTTGCTAAAAAAAATGATGTTTATTAATATTTTAAACATACAATTTATTTATAAGTCTAAAATTTTAGTCTTTGAAAATATAACTTTCTAAATAGTCATTGTAATTTGTTAAATTACATTTTTGTTGTTGTTGTTGTTGTTGTTGTTGTTGTTGTTGTTGTTATGTTTTATTTGGGTTGCCTTGATAAACGAGGCAGGTGTTTTCATAAATCTTACTCAGAACTCAATGCACAAGAATGCACCAAATGAAGTTTTTTTTCTTTCTTTTCTTTTTTTTTTTTTTTTTTTTTTTTTTTCGAATTTACATGAATGATTATCAACGGATTAATCAAATATTTATTTCGATTTATTTAGAAAAGAGAACATCGACCTTTAACATTCCTAATTTGAAATAACTTTACCTAAAGCAGTAAAAAATATATATTAATAAATCGAATACAAAGGCAAGTATTCCATGGATACACTGTTAAAAGTGAAGGTGACAAACCGGTGCCATTTGGGACCCGGAAGTGAAAAGGCCCTAGGGTCCATTGGAACCCAGGCATTTGGAACCCTAGGGTGCCATAGGGGCTTGGATATGTGGTTGCAGTGCCGACAAGTCTCTTACTGGGTGACTGGAGCTAAATAAGGTACCATACACTTCGTATTGGCAGCAATGTGGCACCTCATCGGGTGACTGGAACCATGCGAATGCGCTGTGGCGTGTGTCTTTCTCTTTTCTGTGACGGCAAGTAAAATCTACGGCTATGAGTGAATAAAGGTGAGCTCGATGGCCGAGCGGTTAGAACGCTGAGCTTGTAATCAGACGTTGTGAGTTCGAATCCGTCGACGGCCAGAAGTCGGATTGTATATTTTTTAATTTTTTATTATTGGACACTCTGGATTAAGGGTGCCATCTTTTCACCCTAATTAAAGGTGTCATTATGGCTCCTTTAGGGGTGTCACCAGTGAGACAAGCCTTTCACCCCTAAAAGGTGCAATGTGTCACCATTAGTTTTAACAGTATATAGCTATAGTAAATTAATTTTCGGGTATTGTACACGACCCAGTGACCATATTTCGATTGATATTGACTTCAATGAAATTGAATGTTCCTACAAAAACATGGCACATAAATAAAACTAAGAAACAAATTTGAGTTTCTTAATTTTTTTCTAACCTTTGCCTAAAATGGGTAACATTTATAAAAAAAAAAATCTTTTTATTTTCACTAAACCAATTGATTTCATAAAGTCAACGGTAAGCACAATCCCGTAATTAAACTAATGAAGCTGATCCTTACAAACCAGTTTCCATTGAAAAGGTTAGGTAATGGGCACACATACTATTCTCTATTTATGGCGATTTTCGGTCAAGGGCGAGGTTTATCCTAGCAATATTTCTTTCGCCAGACATCTTCCCTTCTTCTTCTTCTTTTTTACTTACCCATCATACGTAGTATAGGATAAGTCTTGCAATCGTTTTGAAAATCGAAGAAAAAAAATGGCGGATTTACAGGTTTCAGATATTGGAGATTCTGAAAAACGTATTTTTAGAAGAAAAAAATGCCTTCGACCGTTTGTGTGCCTGTCTGTCTGTGTGTTTGTAAACGCTCTATCTCCCGAATAAATTAAAATAAATATTTGAAATTTTGCGTGTACTCAGTGTGTAAAAATGGGACGATGATATTTTCTATTAAATATTATTAACCTCGATTATCCGGAGCTATTTTTTTCGGATTCTCGAAATATTCGTTCTGATGAAAGGCATATAAAAAATTTCCCTTTTTTTAATTATTATCATAAGTAGTGGATGTAAAAAACAATTAAATAACATAAAATTTGCATAAAGAACTAAATCGGTCAGATTATTAGTTTCTAAGATATTTGTAATTGTATTTTCCACACTTTTAAATTTTTTATGACCCTGTATTTCATTCAAATTTCAATTCAAAGATAATTTGAGTTGGAAATGAGATGATTAATCCGACACAGTAAATTGTTAGTTAATATGATTATTATTTTTGGAGCTATAAGGATATTCTTTTATGCAATTCGGTATTACTTAAGTAATTTGGCGTTTTATATAATTTTTCGAAATTGGTTCATCAGCAATTCAATTTCCTGCTCCTTTCCACGAATTGATCTTCAATTTTCTTATATAATAAATTAAAAAAAAAACGTTTAGAATAGCGGTTATTAAGTTTTCATGTTATGTACAATATGCTTTAGTTAATAATTTATACTACATAAGAAAATATATATAACGAACAATAAGTTGAGTAGTTTAGAAATAACGGATATCAAAGATGTCAAATAAATATCAAAATAGCGTGTATTTATTATATTTTCGAAAATATCATATTTCTTAACCCTATAGAAAATACAGATAAACTTTAGCTAATGACTCGTGTTACTTTTTTCGTGGTATCCGTCTCCCTTATGTCTGCTATAGTCCAAGTATAAAATGCGTTTTTTTTTTTTTTTTTTTTTTTTTTTTTTTAACTAATGGGGAAAGTCAATTTATGGTCTCCCTGTAAATTATAAAAAAATCCCAGCTTTAAGGGAGACCCGAACCCCATTTTCGGCCAAAAAACATCAAAAGTTCAAAAAAAAATTATCTCAGAAAACGATAAAATACACATTTGCGAATATCCATGCAAAATTTCAGAACTCGGGGACACTTGGAACAGGTAGCAAATGAGTTTTTCTTAATTGTAGTCACTAGAGTTTAAAGGACTAGCGGCCATTTAAAATGTGTTTTCCTGAAAATGACTTTTTCCATATTTTGCCTAAGTTCAAAGTACTAAGGCTCAGTGGTAAATTGGTTTAGAAACAAAGTGTTTATGTTTTTGGAATCTTAAAAAATTTTGAAACAAAAGTAAGGAGAGATGTTTTTTCAAACTATTTCTGAAAATGTTACATAAATTGGTAAACATGAAAATTATAACGAATTTAAGGAAATTTACCATGCGTAATTTCTTTCTTTTTTTTAGCTGATTAAAATCGAAAATTAAAAATATCTCTCCCTAGGTCGTTTCCATATACTATAACACTATTTAAGAAATTTTAGTAATACCAAAATATTGAAAATTTTATGAGGAGTAGTAATTTTAAAAAATGTATTTTTCCACAAAAAAATCATAAAAATCGACATATAAAATATACTTTTTAATAAAAAGTGAATTTTTTTGCTAATTATTCAATACAAAAAGTTTCTTAAATAGTACACCAAAATTCATTACTTTAAAATGAATAATAAAAATTTTGGGTTTTTTCTTACGGGTCTCCCTTAAAGCAAGTTGATTCTTTTATTAACAGGGATGTAGTAAATGGTATACGGGGGTATACGCCGTATTCGGGATTATACACTTTTAGATTTTTTTAAGGAACACTTATACCTTCTGTTTCTCAAAAAAGGCAATAGTTATATACATTCTAGGGGCTATTCTTATACGTTCTGCCTTGAGTGTATACCCTCTTCTCAGATCGCATACCCTCTGTTTATTTTACTACTATACCACTGTTTATTAACAATGTTGCAATAACCAAAATATTCGACGTAAAAATATTTGTTACAATTAATATATTTTCATTCAAAAGTCCATTTCTGCAGAGAAAAAGTTATCTCATTCTCCCTTATCAAACTGGAACTCTTAGCTGATAAAAATGCAATAATTCTATTAAAATCTTTTTTTTTTTTTTAATTAATATTTGTAACTATTATCTTCCTCGTGGTCATTTTGTTTATTTAGAGCAAAATGTAACCATCATGAAGTAAACAACAAAATAAGAAAACAAATATAGAAAAGTTCGTTGACACATAATTCCCATTATTATGTAATGAAAAAAGAATGATAAAAAAAAAAAAAGTCTTTCTCAAATTTTATCTTTTGCGTGCAATAATTATCATGTTCAATGTGGAACAAATTTTCATTTGCACTTCCCTGAATTATTATTAATTCTAATTATTGTTCTGCGTCTTTTTTAAATGCTTTAATTTATCCTATCTTGGAAAACATAAGATCATAAGAACACGTGGATTAACAGCATTTGACTTTAAAACTTCCAGGTTAAAATTTGATACCTTATCAGAAAAGCTAGTCACAAGCAATAATGTCATGATGACTAATTCTTTAATTGAAACATTTGACATTACCTGTGTCCATGTGCAGTTTTTTTTTTTTTTTTTTTTTTTTTTTTTAACATTTGGAAAATGGTTGTTGTTTTCGGTCTAAAGGTATCTGACAGATATCTGAATCCTTGTAATGTCCGCATTTTATTCGTTTTCTGATTAGTCCATGTTAAATCCATGGCGTTCGTAATGTATGACTTTTATGTAAGCCACATTTTTTTTCTGTCAACAAATAGATGCAGTAACAGATTACTGCATTTTTTACCATTTTCCAATTTTCTTTCAACAGATACGTAATACTACTTTTGCCACAATGACAAAAAGTATTAAAAACTACAAAAATATTAATAACTCAAAAACAAATTGAGATACAGTTTTCAAACAAATTGTATTTTAAACTACATTTTTTCGCCTATACGATGGTGTAAAAGCTTAAAATATGCGATGTTTAGAAGCTTAAAAATTTGCAGTGCCAAAAATTGTAAAACTGAAATTTCATTGGAATATTTTTTTGTGATTGGTCCAGGAATATTAATGTTTAATCTATGGTGCACATAATATCTGACTCTGTTATTATGTATGCTACATTTTGATCATCATAATTGTAATGTTCATTTTATTGTTTTTTTTTTTTTTTTTTAAATATAGAAATTATTTATAAATCTAAAATTTTAATCTTTGAAAATATCATTTTCCAAATGGCCGTTGTAATTACTTTTTTTTTTCAAAGTCAAATAAACATATTTTGAGCCAGAAACTGTACACAAAACTAGAAAACCAATAAGTGCCACATAAAAAAGTAAATAAATAAATGAATAAAATGTTATTAATATTAGCTTACGTAATAACAGTCATATTTTGTAAGTCTTTTACATTCTCTGCACATTTAGAGTCACGTTAATATTCCTGAACCAATCATAAACAAATATTAAATGAAATTTCAGTTTAACAATTTTCGGTACCGTAAATTTTTAAACTTCTAAACACCGCACATTTTCAACTTTTACACCGTTGTATGATGAAAAAAAATTACTTTTAGATGCAACTTGTTTGAAACCTGTTTCTAAATTTGTTTTTGAGTTATTAATTTTTTTGTACTTTTTAATAACTTTTTGTCATTGTGCAACAGCAGTATTCCATTTTGGACGTTAAACATGGACCAATCAGAAAACGAATAAAATAAAAAACAGTAGTATTCCATTTCTAGACATTAAGCATGGACCAATCAGAAAACGAATAAAATGAAATAAGTTGCGGAATTCAACCAATAAAAAGATTCAGATGTACTTCAGATTTTCCAATTCTCTACCGAGGACAAAAACTATTTTCCAAACACTATTTTTTTTTTTAATTCATTTTTTATTTCAAGAGAGGCTTACTTTATTTTAAATTGGTAACTATATGTGTTACTTATACAGAAATAACTTATGGAAGTCGGATTAAGCTTTTATTTTTATTTATTTATTTATTTATTTTACTGCACATGCGTACAATGAAGGACTGATTCAAGCACAGGTGGCATTCCGCGCATTTTCTTAATTTTCATCTTTTCCTACAAATTAAAGAAGGTAAAATAGTGAAGATGGATAAATGATTGCAACATAACATATTAACAAAACATATCATCTTAATATTAAAATTATTAAAACTTTACTAAGGGGCAATGATGTCCACAAATGATGTCACACTTGGAGGAGGAGGGGCGGGTGAAATTGTGACAATCTGTGGCAAGGAGGCGGGGGGGGGGAGAGGATAAAAAGAAGTTTGACACCACACATTTTGGTTAAACATTAAAAGGTTTATTATCATTGTATTGACATTAGAGGGCTTACTATCCCCGAGGTTCAAAACGATCTCAAAATGCCTGTGTATGGACCAGCATATATTTTTTTTCATGGAAAAAGAGTCGAAATAGTAAATTATTCAGAATAATTTCTATTCTATGATTTAGTATATAATTTTATAAAATTTCTTATTAATGTGACAAATAAGATGTGAAGGCAACTCTATTTAAATAAAACTAACATTGAGGCTTCATCTTAAAAATCAATCGGTTTTAAAATATTTTGTATTCATAATGTAAAGATAAGATTTAAAGTCAAATATATCAACTTCCATTTCAAATTACAAAATACTACCGTTTTCAATACCTCATTCATATTAATATATTATTTTTATTGTATATTAAATAGGTTTATTGCTGTAAAGCTTAATTTTATTTCATACAATATTAGTAAGTACACAAATTATTTTCACTCTTATGCTCACAAATTTCATTAAAACACATACATTTAAAATAAAATTTGAAATATGGTTTGTAATGTAGTACTTTGTTTCTGAACTGCAAGTATGTGTTTTGCCATATAGTGTGACATGTGACAAGGGGAGATAAGGGGGTATGGTGAAACCTGACATTTTGTAAAATAGGGGGTGTGGAAGGGAATGTCAAAAATATTGAAAAAATTTTGATATCATTTATGGCCAGCCCCTAATAGATCCTTATTGAATGTATAATATTTTAACATGCATCGTATTGTATGTAACGATTTTTGAGGTTTTTTGTAACGCTTCTAATTGGGTTCTAAAGAAAGCAGACGACAAATTTAAAGATGTTACACTAGTGATGAATTTCAAATTTGCTGTTATACGTAAAATATGGTTTTTTTTTCTTTACAGTTCCAGAAAAGAATTCAATCCATTGCGGTATGCAAACGGTAGTTGGTGTATTTTTTTATTATTAATTATTTGGGAAAATAGCTGTTGTTCTGGCTAGAGAATTGGGAAATCTGAAGTATATCTGAATCTTTTTATTGGTCGAATTCCGCAACTTATTTTATTTTATTCGTTTTCAGATTGGTCCATGCTTAATGCCTAGAAATGAAATACTTCTGTTTTTTATTTCATTCTCTTTCTTATTGGATCACGTTTAATGTCTAAAAAGGGAATACTTCTGTTGCCATGATGACAATAAATAAATAAATAAATAAAAATAAAAACTACAAAATAATTAATTACACAAAAACAAATTTAGATACCGGTTTCAAACAAGTAAAATTAAAACTAAAATTTTTTCTTTATACGACGGTGTAAAAATCGAAAATGTGCGATGTTTAGAAGTTTTTTAATTTGCAGTAACGAAAATTGTTAAACTGAAATTTCATTTAAAATTTGTTTATGATTGGTCCAGGAATATTAACATGTCTCTAAAAGTCCAGGCATATTAATATGACACTGTTATTCCGTAAGCTACGTTTTGATCATCATAAAAAGATATATTATAGGATTTTTTTAATAGTTTTTTTAAGATAGAATTTATTTATAAGTCTAAAATTATAGTTTTTGAAAATTATTTTTTGCAAATAGTCATTGTAATTTTTTTAATTACAATTTTTTAATTTTTTTTTTTGAATTTTCTGTGGAATTAGGGTTTTTAGAAAGAGATAATAATGAATTTCAGGTACGCTATAAAGCTGCTATCAGATTCGCCAACATTTCGATAGACTTTTAAGCCGACACATGATTTCCTCCAACTTTTCGCGAAATATCCGCCCAAAACTCAGTGTGATAGCAAACAGCAATATCCCCCCAACTTATTACTGCAGTTCCAAAAAAGTTTTCCCTAGGCAAGACTTTTCATCCAATATCGAACATTTCAACGAATCATAGATAAGCGATAAATATTAACGCCTGGTACTAGTAGAACTGGTTTTCCTCCTTCTCCTCCAACTTTTCCCAAGACAATTGTAACCTTTTTCTCTCTTTGAACGGGAAAAAGTTGGGGTTAAAATCGGCTGAAAAGTGTGTCTCGCGTAAAGTTCGTGAATCTGATAACAGCTTTATGGTTATTTACAGTATTTTTTCTGCTGTACATAGTGTAATAATTTAAAAATCTCCTTTCCGCTTACGTATTTTGAGACAATGAGAGGTTATGGATCGGAAGTGAATGGAACATGAGACAATATACGTATACATTATCCGACAAGGTTATAAGCAATACCTGACTCAGTCCATGTATTCACCACACCACTATACTCATAAGAAATATTTATCACTTATTCGCATGTAGACACGTTATATGTTTGTCTAGTTTTTGCGGTTTAAAAGAAGTTTTTTGTCACGTGAATTTTTTCGTAATAAAAATAAATACAAGTGTCGAATGCGCTTTCTTCCACGGCAAGGTTGCGATTATAAGGCAATAGGTAAACAATATTTTCGTGATGCCACAGTAAACATAAATATAAATTTTATTGACTTATCAGTACAAAATAAACGTATTTAAATATACGTATGTTTACGGTAATTTAAAATGAAGGCTGATAACTAAAAAATGTCATGCTTTTTTATGCTGTCTATTTAAGTATAGTTCAAACATCATAACATATTTCAGCAAATAAAGTAATTTTCATAAAGTTGGACTAACACTGATTTTTTTATGGACATCCCTCAAAAAGAATCGGAAAAAAAAATAGATAACACCTTCGTACGATCTTAACTAATCACATTTAAGAACCTACTTCAGTCAAACGAAAAGACACGTTCGCTAATACTAATCCAACAGAAGAAATTTGTAAACATATCTCCGGTTGCATTTCAGCACTTTTAAATGATCTTTTTTTTTTCTTTTTTACATTGGATAGTTGCGATTGATCTGTATACAAACGGTTTTTTACTTTTACAATTTTGCTTTCAAATATTTTTAATGAGGACATTTTCATTTTCGGAACCGGTTCGGAAAGCGAAAGCACCCTTATAAAAATATCTGCAACTAAAATTGAAAAAGTAAAAAACGGCCTGCATACAGATCAATCGCAATTAAACAATGCAAAAAAAAAAAAAAAAAAAAAAAAAAAAATTAAATATTGAAATGCAACTGAGACATCTTCGTAGATTTCTTCCATAGAATTAGCATTAGCGAACGTGTCTTTTCATTTGACTGAAGTAGTCTGTCGCAGTCACTAACAAGGAAGGTCTCCATTGGGGGCATACTCAGAATCTTTTGAAAAAAATACGAATTAAACTACTCATGTAGGTAATAAAGGATCAGTGAAAATTAGCGGCGGAATTACATTATTAGATATGTAAAAAAATAAAATAGTTTGGAATAATTGGCGTGAAAAGCTGAAAGCGACGCGGGATTTGGCATTTCCTCGCCAAAAGCAGACTATTTTAACGAATCTGAAAATTGATTTTAATTGACTTCACTGTTAAAAATCTGCAGCATTTACTGCAGCGTCACTCCACTACTTTTATAGAATATCTCTCTTCTGACCAATGAGAATGCTCCATAGCACGGTCAATTGACCGCGTCATACACTGCTAAAAATCTGCTGCATTTTGTTGCAACGCACTCCACCGCTTGTATATAATATCTCTATTCCAACCAATGAGAAAGCTCCATTTCACGTCCAAGTAACCGTGCTGCAACAAAATACAGCAGATTTTTAACAGTGTATTTTTCAATTTGGAACAATTTTAATCAATTTAAATTGTGTTTTAAATGATAAAATATATTAATTTCATTTTGTTAAAAGTACATATAAACGAATATGACAAAATTACACTTAAAGTAAAGTAAAAATGCAAAACTAAAATTACTTAAACTAAACTTATTTAAATAAATTGAACATAGAAAGTTTTTTCTTTAAAAAGTATTCGAAGCGTAAAAGCGTATTTTTCAAAATTTCGTTTTTTCGCCAACCGGAGATAAATCGCCAAATGAACGAAATTTTTATTATTTTTTTACGGACGTAATAAGGCGGTTCCGCCAAAAATATTTTTATAAACATATATAACTATATGAGAAGAACATTCTGTAATTTTTTCAGATTTTTCTGAGTATGCCCGTATGGAGACCTTCCTTGTAAGAACAAGGAAATACTTTTTCCCTTTCTTCGGTTGAAAGGTTTTCTAATCCAAGAGCCAACAGCACAAAACACTCTGTCAGGGTTGGTGAACCTTTTATTTATACCCTGCCAAATTTGATCAAAAAAATATTTTACGCAAACATGGCGTGCCAAAAAAAAAATGTGTAGGATAAATAATGGATTAATATTAAAATTTTCTGATATGATTTAAAAAATAAGAGGAATACATAAATGTAGGCATTATGCACTATAATTATGGAAACAAATATATTTTAGAAACTTTTTTTTTTTTTTTTTTTTTTAAATACGATGCAATTTTATTTCGATTGTTCCATCTTAATATATAGTTGACTTTAATAAAAAGTGAACTGGATTTGTTTGACAAGTCTTTTCAAATTGAGTTTTGACGTTATTAATTTGTGAAGATATAGACTCGAAAGCACAGATTTGTTAAAATGACAAAAGAGTTTTTTTTTTCTTCTTAATGTTTGAAATAAATTTAAATTTGCTTTTGACAATTAGTAATTTTCTAACAAATTCTTGTCGCCAGTTTTCAAATATTGTCTTTATTCAAGAAATTTTGGAGACCATAAGTAATTAGATTATGAAATATGCCGTAATTAAATTTTTTATTTCCATGTAATGGAAATTCAGAAAAATCAGTCGTGGTTTTGTATTATCTCACTTCATTTTGATTTCGAGGCACAAACAATACCGTACCAGAATTATTACTCCGCGTGCCACTTTGGGCACGCGTGCCATAGGTTCGCCGACTCTGCCCCATGTCATCGAGCACAAAAAAAAAATCCCTTTATTTTATGGAAGACAAGAGTATTAATAGAGGAATCTAATTATTCGTGTCTGCCAGAAACGAAGTGGTGCATAAGCCAAAAATGAATACCACTAGTGGCTGAATGACGGGCTTAACATTGTGTTTACCTGCACCCAGTTTTCCGTGTTTTCATACTTTTGATTGTACGGAAAACACAATGCTAAACATACGAGTCAACCACCAGTGGTATTAATTTTTGTCTTATGCACCACTTCGCTTCCGGCAGACATGGATCATTAGATTTCCCCCATTACTACTCTTCCAAAAAATAAAATGCTTTTTCTTGTGCTCAGTGACATAGGGTTTTGTGCTGTCGGCTCTTGGACTATTAATACTTATCGCATGCCTTTGGTTATTGACTCCCACTGCGTGTGTAATTTATTTTTTTTAAATTATTTTTATTTATTTATTATTTAATTTAAATTCTGACTGACCTTAATTACTTTTTACTGACAATAAACCAATGCGTTTTTGTTTTTTTTTCCCTTTTGGTTAAGATTATCCAAACATTAGGAATAAAGTAGTCAAAATTATGAATGAAATATTATCTTTAACAATTTTACTTTCTGAATACTCAGTTCAGCAAAGAACAAAATAATTGTTGGTTGTAAATTAAATGTCATTCATTGCAGAACGGGAGCAGAACTTAAAACAATCATACAAAAAGGAAGAAAATATCGTATTGCACAAATTAATAAATCATGCTGACAAAAACTCTAAAAAGAATAGTGTCAGCTTAACAATCATTCTTTTTGTGAAATTGCAATTTCTATATTGAATGGATGGATTTTTTTTTAATCTATTTATTTTAGATATTTAAAAAAAAAAACAATAAGATGCGTGACACTCTAGAAATTTAGGAAAGGTTTCAAATTTTCTTCTCGTTTTACAAAACGGTTATTTTCATAGCATGCATCAAATTGCCATGATTCAGCTGCCTATAAAATGTCACGTGATGCATTGTGTTTCGGAAAACGGTTGTCGCTTAACAACCTCGAGGCAAAATCAGAAGGAGCAAAGCAGCTGGATTACATCTGCTTTACACCAGTTCGCTTTGAGTTTGATTTTATAAATTTTTAAAAATATCTTTTTTTCCCTTTGATAAAACGAACAAAATTTTAGATTTCAACAGCTGATGATAGTTTAATAAAATTTATTTCATCATTTCGTCATATACCAATTGACAGTACTGGCAGTATAGTTATAGCAAATGGATATAATTTTTGAGACGGTAATTATCACCTTTTATTATTGATTTATAATTACTTATTTACCTCTTTTTTATTTGATGATTTTTGGGCACAGATGTCATATGCGCACCATATTTGCGCGAATGTATCAAAATGGCAATTTTATGCCTCATATGGTAACCCGGTCATAATTGTTTATTTATTAATAAACTTTATTTATTTATTTTTCTTTTAATAAATCGATATAAGTTGTTTTATTCTATTGTTATTAATTAAACTTTTGTAATTTATTATTATTTCCCTTTTAAAATAATAGAAAATAATTTAAAAATATTTATGTAAAGGATATTTGATAACAAAGTTTTTGCCAAACAGTCGTCAGAAAAAAATCGTGCCAATGCGGTGCGTATATGACATCTGTGCCGTGGTGTGTGGGGGGGGATACGTGCAAATGTGATGCACATATGGCATCTGTGCCAAAAGTACTTTTAAATGCAATTGGTCTAAAAACTGCATCTCAATTTATTTTTGAGATATTAATTTTTTTAGTTTTTAACACTTTTTCTAAGTTGGTTATTGAAGTACTCCATTTCTGTGGAAAATAAATTGTCTTTTGGTTGCCATTTTCCCAGAAAAACTCAAAAAAGTATTAAAAAATAACAAAATTGTAATTTAACAAATAACAATGACTATTTGGAAAATGATATTTTCAAAGTCTAAAATTTTAAAGACTTATAAATAAATACTATATTTAAATTAATAATAATAATAAACATCATTTTAGGATGATTATAACGAGTCATGTATTACGTACGCCGTGCATTTAACATTAATATTCCTAGAACAATGATAAAAAAAAAAAAAAACAGTAGATTAAAGATAAACAACTTTAACTGTTTAAAATGTGCAATTTTATTGGAAAGAGTTAATCAAAAAATGCACTTTTCAATGAAATTTGTTTGAAATCTCTATCACAATTTGTTTTTAAATTATTATTATTATTATTATTTTTTTTTTTTTTTTTGAGTTTTTATTACTCTTTTTGTCATTGTGGCAACAGAAGAATTCTATTTTTGGACATTAAACTTGGACCAATCAGAAAACGAATAAAATAAAAAAACAGAAGTAATCCATTTTTGGACATTAAACTTGGACCAATCAGGAAACTAATAAAATTAAATAAGTTGAGGAATTCAACCAATAAAAAGATTCAGATATATTTTAAATCTGCCGATTCTCTACCGAGAACAACAACTATTTTTTTAAAATACTTAATAAACAAAATTCGTGCTATCTATATTACAAAGGCCAAACGTATTTGTGCGTAACGCATACGTCATTTTGCGAATGGCAACACTTTCCCTTCAATTTCGGTTTTGCAATTTTCGGTACTACAAATTTTGCACTTCTAAACATCGTACAAGTTAAATTTTTACACCGTCGTATAGAGAAAAAAATGTACTTTTAAATGAAATTTGTTTGGAAGTTGTATCTCGATTTATTTTTTAGATATTAATTTCTTTATAGTTTTTAGTAGCAATTTTGTTATTGTGGCAACAGAACCACTCCATTTTCTCTTAAAAATGAAAGAAAAAAAAAAAAAAAGAAGTCAAAAGGCGAAACACTTTCCCATGCAATTTCGTTTTTGCAATTTTCGGATCTGCAAATTTTGCCTTTCTAAACATCGTACAAGTTAAATTTTTACACCGTCATACAGAGAAGAAAATGAAAAATGTACTTTTAAATGCAATTTGTTTGAAAGCTGTATCTCAATTTATTTTTGAGATATAAATTTCTTTATAGTTTTTAGTAGCAATTTTGTCATTGTGGCAACAGAAAAACTCCATTTTTTCTTAAAATTGTAAAGACAAAAAAAATAGAAATCAAAATGCGAAACACTTTCACATGCAATTTCGATTTTGCAGTTTCACCCCCATTTTCTCTTAAAATTAAATAAATTAAAAATAAATTAAAATGCGTACGCTATTTCAAAAGTATCGTCTATTATAAAATTCGGTGAATTTCGGTTTTATTTTGCTTAATAATTTGGATAATTGGGTTTTATAGTACATAGTGGACTCCCTCTATTCTGAACACTCATGGGACCGGCCAAAAATGTTCAGATTATGGGGGTGTTCAGTATAGAGGGAGACTGGAAATGCATTACTACTACTATTATTATGTGTGTTGACCGAGCCGATAATTGATCTAATAAGGTCGGTTCTATGGAGGTTTTATTATATTTACTTTCTTTTAAGTTTTAAAGGTAAACTAACATGATTTCTACAATCCTTAACTCTTTAAGCGTTCTGCAGAATTTTACATCCAAGTTTCCCAATTCCTAAAATAAAAGCAACGGAAAATTTTAATATGGAGATTTGTTTTTTATAATCTTAGATATTTATGTATCATGTACAGTTCAAAAAATTAGCATTAATATTGACTTTGAGTTAAATAAACTTTTGAATCCAAAAACTATGCAACGGAAAAACCCAGCTAGGCTGCTTAAAAGGTGAATGAATGTCCTATCATGGGCAAAAATGAAATCTGCTCAAATTAAATAACAACAAAATTATAAGCAAATAGTTTCTTTAATTGCCATTTTCTCAGTAGTTGATCAATCGAAGAAATCAGTACAAAATTCAAAAATTAATCTTTGAAATATCATGTTTAAGCCGTTATTAAAAATATTTCATATGGAACTATTATTTGAAATAAGAACGATGGAAGTGGATTATTTTAACTTACCACATTGTCTCCAACTAATCAAATACTAATTTTTTACATTTTCTAATAAAACAGAGTCATAAAATGGCTTCTGTTACAGCAGGCAGCTGACAAGAATGTGACAACAGAATGCTCCAACGTTTAACTGAAGATTTTATCAAACAAATTGAAGTATTCAAACAAATTGCGACTTCAAGTACATGTTTACAATCAATTAGGGATTTTGTCTGTTTATTTTTTAATCAAGTTTGTTGAACTTTTTATTAATCCATAATCAGAATTCGAATTCAGATTGTAAACGTGTGTTCAGTTAAGAGAGAGATGGAGTAGATATGGGAACCAAAAATAGCGTTCATAATAGTGGGGTGTTCGGATTAGAGGGTGTTCAGAATACAGAGAGTTCATCTTTTGTTAAGGCTATGAAGTTTCGCCGGGGCCGTCAGAATGTGTTCATACTACCGGGGTATTCACATTTACATACGGATACGTTTAGCCTTTATAATATAAATGTGGCTAAGTTTGACCTTCAATTATTTTCCCCCGTACGTTATATCTCATTTAACGATTATTAAAGGATTTTAAGAAAGAAAATAATTTAAACAAAATCATAAGACGAAATGTAGTGTTTCATTTTTAATGAAACATAAATTATATAATATGAACTTTAAAAAGCTCACTGGTTTTCTTTTAAGTCGATTAAAATAATCAAAGAGATGTTACAAGTTAAAATATATTTTATTTATTTAAACTTCTTAATATTTTCGAGCTTTTCTAAGCCGTTCATCAGGATATATTTTAATAACAAACTGCTATTTTATTTATACAAATACGTCACTTCGTTTTAAAAATGAAAGAGCCAGTTTTACCATGGCCCACTAGATCTAAGTAAAGGCCTGTCTATTTGAGATTAATGTATGAAGTCTCCCGCCAGAGGACGCTGATACTTTGCCCAAGTTATTCAGACCTCGATTCAGACCAATCATGTAAACCCTGAACCAAAACAATGACACATGTGCAAACATGTGCACAGAACAGAAAGCAGCTTATTCAATGCTAATTTGGGCAGGGTTTGTGTCACGTGGACTTACACGTGGTTCAATGAAATGGTTCAGGGTTTGAAGCTGTTGCCAGCTTCACTTTTTCGGCGGTTTTTCGCGAAATGGCTCGGCCGGTAATATATAGTCGGCGTTGGTTTTACTTATTAAAAATGAAAGTAGAAGTAGCAGTCCCTTAGATTGAATTTAAATAGAGAAAACGCCATGTACACTACATACCTACCTCATGGAAAATGAGATGAGAGAGAGAATAGAGAAAATATATATTAACTCCAGTTCCATTTATTTTATTACATCACTGTATTCTCATACGTCACTTTTGTTTTAACCGTTTACACGCCGAATTAATATCGCAATGTAGATATAATTTTGTTTTTCCTATATTACAGCTTCAAATATTTTAATTTATATTTATGCATGCACATTTAGAAAATAGAAAAAAAAAATTGTTTCTACTGTTTTTTTTTTTTTTTTTTTTTTTTTGGCTATTTTCATTTCAGTGTTCACATTTTAGAATATGATTATTGATTGACAACCTATACAAATATAACAAAGTATTTTCCGCTATATGCTATTGTATTTTGTTCTTGAGTATTTTCTGGAATTCCAAAAACATTAGATTCCTAGCGGTCAAATGTAAGTAATATAGAGAAAACGATGAAAGCAAATAATATATATTTTATGCAAATTAATGAATTTACATTTTCCTTATACCTATGATAAATGCTTAAACATAAATAATTTTTTTTTCAAAAGTTCAAATCAACTTTATACTTTATAGGAAAAATAAATACATCGTTATTATGTTGGAAAAATATGTTTTGTATTACAAATAATCCAATGTTCCCATTTGGGGACATTGGCGCTTAAACGGTTAAATATGTAGCTGTAGAATAGAAATTATAGTGTTTCAGATTAAATTTGTGTCGAAGAATATTTAACTGCCGTTATCATAATCTTTACTACGTCACTTTTCTCACGATTTCAAGATTTTCCGGATATTTCCCCAAAAACTCTGCCTAAGGCGGAATCAATAGGGACCGAAAAATATCTGTAGTAGACAGGGTTGTTAAATACCCGGGTTTTTTCAGAAAACCCCCAACCCACTGGGTTTTTTCAGGGTTTTTGGGGTTTTATCAGGGTTTTTCGGGTTTTTTCGGGGTTTTTTTTTTCAGGTTTTGGGGGGTTATGGGAGGTGGTTCAGAATGCTTGGAAAAATAAATGTACTTATTACTAAATTTAAAGTAGCTAATTGATTACAAATATATATAAATCAATGACAGTAATCAAAATTATGCTTTGCTTTTAGATAAATTGATTATTAGTAATAATTTATAAAGTATTTTTTATTATTACTAAATAATAGAATAAGCCAAGTAATTCTACATGTCTACATAATTAAATTAGGATTCTAAGCATATATGGTATTTTGTTATGAGTTTCTATTGTATAACATAGAACGGATTACACAACAAAGTATTTTTTTAATGGGAAAAAAATTGTTTGTGTTACTTGCAAATGCTACAGAGATTAACTAACAATTATTTCTTTTAAAAATTGTAATGGTATAATTAGGACATTTCTTTTCTTTGGGGTGGGGGGTGATGGTTATAAACTTTATGAGTGGTGTACTGATATTAAGAAATATATTACAATATATTATATGTGTAATATAAATACATTATACATGTAATTTAAAGTTGAAATTTTGAAAAAACCCACTTGGGTTTTTTCCTGGGTTTTTTCAAGTGGGTTTTTTGGGCTGGGCAAAATCATAACAACCCTGGTAGTAGACAATATTTCGCCTTAGACAAATTTTACTTTATTCCTATGGATTCGCAGAGACTTGAAAATCTTTTCGAGTGAGACAGATTTCCGTCTTACACAGAGTCCGCCTTACTGTATTGGTGATATTGTACGTTAGGACATATACACTATATTGCCATTGATTATTGGACACTTGCGATTTTAGACATTTTACTAAATATCTAGAAAAATACATGAGGAATCATCTCGAAACTCTTAGTGTATAAATATAATAGTATACGCCATACATCGCCGTGAAGATTTTTTACCGAAACTCCATAGAGGACCGTCAACAAATTAAAAAACAATGAATATCTTTTGAATAACCCTGTCAAAACTAATGTAGCAAAAGCGCTCAAACTCTAGATTATGATTGAATGCCTTATTGTAATACGCCTTGTTCATTTTTATGCAAATAGCATGCATACTCGAAGAGTAATTAAAGTTTTTATAAAAATGGTCCCAAATTTTTCCAAGTTTTTTCCTTATAATTTTCAGAGTTCTTAATATAAAATAATATTTTTTTCAGAAAATATGACAAACAACATTGCACACAGTACCTTGTAATCAGAATTAAAAAATAATGAAAATTGTGTACAAAATGAGTAGGTTTACTAAATAATTTTTTACTGCGCATGCGTCAACGATATCAAAATTTCATTTGCATATTATGTTAGTTAAATGCATAGAGCAACTTTTGTGAAAGTCACAAAATCATAACTTGAAAATTCTGAAAATAATCGTCAATTGAATTAGTTGAAAATCCGTTATTCTCAAAATGAAGCAAAAACAAGAGGGGTTGTATCCATATATTCATTGATTAGTGTCAATATAGAATACACAATACGGGATGTACTACTACATTTGGATAAAATCCCTCATTTTTTTGCTTCATTTTGGAAACAACGGATTTTGTCCTTTTTCTATAGACGATTACTTTCAGAATTTTCAAGCTATGATTTTGAGACTTTTACAAAAGTTGCTCTATACATTTAGCTTACATAATATGCAAATGAAATTTTGATATCTTTGACGCATGCGCAGTAAAAAATTATTTAGTAAACCTGCTCATTTTTCATACAATTTTTATTATTTTTTAATTCTGATTACAGGGTACTGTGTGCAATGTTGTTTGTCCTATTTTCTGAAAAAAATATTATTTTATATTAAGAACTCTGAAAATTATAAGGAAAAAACTTGGAAAAATTTGGGACCATTTTTATAAAAACCTTAATTACTCTGCGAGTATGCATGCTATTTGCATAAAAATGAACACAGTGTATTACAATAAGGCATTCAATCATAATCTAGAGTTTGAGCATTTTTGCTACATTAGTTTTGACAGAGTTATTCAAAAGATATTCATTCTTTTTTAATTTGTTGACGGTCCCCTATGGAGTTTCGGTAAAAAATCTTCACGGCGATGTATGGCGTATACTATTATATTTATACACTAAGAGTTTCGAGATGATTCCTCATGTATTTTTCTAGATATTTAGTAAAATGTCTAAAATCGCAAGTGTCCAATAATCACTATCACTGACAATATAGTGTATATTTGGACATTATATATATTAGGACATTATATATTTGATTGTTTTTAACAGCATTTCTATGGATTCTGCGATAGCGAATGTGTAATAATTGGATGTTGACTATATAATTATTTCATTATCAAATTCTACTGTGATATTCTGATTAAAACTTAAACGTGATAGAGCTGTGGATTGACGACAAAATTTTATATCTACTTTATGGTCTTTGATTCTTGCTTTGAGTTTTTTATTGGACATTCCTGTGTATTCTATTATTTCTATTGCTATCAGTTCTAAAAAGAATGGCATATACACTAATACCGAAAGATAAATTAGCTGGCGTGATGTGATCTTTGTCTATGGATAATACTCTTATTTATAAAATTATTTATATGTGGTTGAGTTTTGCGTTGCTTAAAAATAGCATCCTTTAAAGATTTTTAACTCAGAAATGCGTACGAAAAATAAATAAATAAATAAATAAAAAATAATAAAAAATATAGAAATAAAAATAAAAAATAATACAAGGTCAAAAATCACACACCATGCTAACAGAACAGCCATTCTCTCTGCCAGGAAATGAACAATTATTGGTGTTAGCTGACGTATACATAACCCATTTTTGAAAGGCGTGCAAGTGAACACCTTTTATTCAACCGCAGACCGGAAAGAGGCAAAAAAAAAAGAAAGAAAACTTTTTTTTCGCTCTTTTTTTTCTCAAAACGAAAAAGATATGAAGCGTAATTGAATGTTGCATAATGAAATGTTTCGTTTCCCAGTGATTTAAATAAATTCTACATTCACCAATCAAAAAAGGAAAAAGATAGCCCATATTTTATGTGTTCGTTTTACTAGACAGAACAGTGAAAAAGTCAATTTAAATATATCATTTAATTGATTGAATTTATAATATTCTGTTGTGGTTTTATCTTAAATTTAAAGACAAAATTGAAAAACCATGCGTACAGTATCGATTATGGAACACTTTCTAAAACTCTCTCAGTACTATAATAAAACTTCACAGTTTCCTAAGGAGAAAAATATAGACCGGCAGACGGCAGCACAAACAATTACATCATTGAGTTTACAGGTAAAAACCTAGTATCAGTTAAATTTCGATTCGCATATTAAAATGTAATTGGCCTGCCAAGTCATATCTTGGTGGAACCACTAAAAACCCGATTTTAGTGGTTGACTCATAAGTTCGCCATTGTGCTTTCCTGCACCCAGACATTGAGAAGATAGTCCAGTTACCTGACTGGACTATATTAGATGCTCTATTTTCTACTTTGATTCAGTGATGTTTGAAAAATTAGACTAATGAAATTGAATATCTTTTACTCTAAAAGTTGCTCTCAAATTCAGCAATTCTACAGGCAACCAGCTTTCAAGCTGAGTTTACCATCAGTTTTTCCGCGTACAAACACTGTGGTACAAAACGAAAGAAGGTTGGAATTGCTGTTGCAAAAATCTGGTGAAACACCAGTTATTTACTAGTATCGGTTGTTATAATTTAAGGCTCTTTCGTTGACGCTTCAAATCGCCCACTTTTGATACGATTATCAGGAAAGTAAAGGGGGAAGGTTGAGAGATAGAGAGATAGCCGTTAGCAGCAATCTTTTCATGAACCGTGAATAAAAAGTTCGGGGTGTTGTTTTTCGCTTTCATATTGGAAGTTGAGGCGATTTCTGAAGAAATATGTTGCTCAAATCAAAAGTTGGCGTAGATACCTCAAAAATTCATAGTTTTAATAGCAGCATAAAGAATAACTTACGGGATGCCAACTAAATTTTTTCAATCCACTTCCTTCTATTAAGTTCCAAACAGAGCTACCTAGTGGTAAATAGAATTCCGACTGGAAAAAAATGCGAGATATAAGATAAAAGTCAATTGTAAAATAGATCATCTTCAATAAAATTGTGTCTTAAATGCAAAATTAATTTCAATAGAAGACCAGAAACGTAATTTTTTTATATTAAACCACGACACTAATCACATACAGAAAAGTCAACACGACAACCATAAGAATTCTGTTACTGTAATGTCTACGAGCAATGTTTTCTGAAAGTGCGTTTTCAGTTGTGATATGCGTTTTTAAATTTAACTAAAATTTTGCATGTAACGTGTTGTGTAAAACATTGATAGATCATATGCCAGGTTGCACAAAAGAATTTGCAAACATCACTGTCTATGCGCGTGAATTGCTTTAAGGGCCATTTTTAATTGTGTTGTGTACTTTTCGACTGCATTATATTTATGATACTCAAAGACGTTTATAGCATATAAATGCAGTAGAATCTCGATTATGCGAGTTTCGATTAATCGAGGTTTCTGTTAACCGAGCCGATAATGGAGTCTGGTTGTGTTTCCAGTAATTATGTGGCCATTTTGATACCAGGTGAAATGTATTATCGGACAATTACAACCTCAAACCACTTGACTGGCAACAGTGTGGTGGATTACCTTTTTAAATTTGTTGAGCCGTAAAAGATAACTTTTATATGTTTATTTGTATCCTTTAAAAAATATTCTAATGTTTTTTTATTCAAAAAGATGTTACATTCGCGAGCACGGTGAGTTTTCATATACAATTCCTGTTAACCAAGATTTCCAATATCCGAGTTATTAGCGGTCCCAATTAGCTCGGATAATCGAGGTTGCACTGTAAGTTTATATGCAGTGCTATGCAAAGAGCTGGATACATTACTATTTATGGATGGGGATTTCTGGAAGCTCCTTTTTGGTTGTTTTATATGCATATTTTGTGAGGGAGTGACCTTTAGTCATAAAGGCACTCTAGTGTTTCTGAGATCGTGACGTCAATAATTTAACATTTTGTAGGCGTAAAAGTGACATCTATCCTCTCTTTTACTTTAACTTTCTAGAGTGTGTGTGCTCTTTCGAATTCCGCAGTTGGCTCGCGGTTATTAGTATTATGTTAATGAGAAGTATCTCAGTTTGTCGCGTATAAAAGCTTGGGTGTGAGTTTGTGGGGTGTGTGTTTCTGGCCTTAGCCAGCAGCCAGCGTCTGTGTGTTTCTGGCCTTAGCCAGCAGCCAGCGTCTGTGTGTTTCTGGTAGTAGCCAGCAGCCTCTGTGTGTATTCCGCCATTAGACAACGAAGTTGATGATTGCTTAGTAAGGTGCTGACGATTAGAGAATAGCTACGGCCTCCAGTAAAGCAGAAAGGAGTTCAGATAGTGGATTAAAGATTCGGCCTTGGTAAGAAAGTTTAGAATCGTTCCGTTTTGATTATTTGAGAAATAAAGAAATATCCACAGCCACGGGCTGTGAAATTAAGATTTGTTTAGTAGATCAGCCAGGAAATAGTGTCAAGTGCTAGACGGTGCCCCGACTGAGCTAGACCGACGACTGTGAGTATGATTTAGCTTTTCATAGTGTTCTCAGTGAGTGAAATTATAGACTGGCTCCACTTTCCTTTAGCCCTTATCATTTTAATAAACTGTGTTGTTTTAACCTAAATTCCTGAGTATGTCTGCATATAACGTTACAAATGACACCCAGCATGAGCATACCGTCACAAATGGCGCCCAACGAAATGTCGGACATTTTGAGATTGTGCCACGGGTATATTTCACCGGTGAGGGTGATATTAGTGAATTTTTAGTGAAATTAGATGATTATATTTTGTTCAATAATATACCTGAGAAAAACAGGTACGTAGTGCTTAAATGCTCGTTAAAGGGCGAAGCACTTTTGTGGTTAGAAAATATAGGAAAGTTTTTGATTTTTGAGGAAGCGAAAAGATTTGAACAAACTGTAATTGAGTTAAAGAAGGCATTTCCTCCCGTTAAAGATAAAAGTATTTTGAGAAAAGAGTTCTATTGTAATAAGCAGAATATTTATGAGTCGGCGTCAAAATTTTATCTTCGTAAGCTGGAACTAAAAAATAAATTAGATTTAGATATTACATTTGAGGAGTTGTTGGACATTGTTTTTCCTCTTTTTAATCCAAATATACAAGACTTTATTGAAGTTAGAGCACCGAAGAATTTTGCAGAAATGCACCAGATACTATCGAAGTATGAGTCTCGGCATAGCTCGGATCAACGGGATTTGCGTAACCCTCGGCAGAGACCTGTCACGGATAGTAATTTGAGAAATGAGGGGGAACGTAATTTTGTGAGAGGGGGACAGCGATTTCCGGATAATAATGTGCGTAATAGAAGTGATGGATTTGGTCGTAATATGTCGAATACGAGTAATGGTAATAGGAATGGTGGTGGTGTTAATAATTTTAGAAGTGGTGAGAGAAATATGTATGGAAATAGACAGAATAGTGGTTATAATCGTAGTGGGGGAGTACGGGACAGGAATGTTTCTTCGCAAGTAAGGAGATTAACTTCGGATGAGAATTTTGAAGGTAGATCAGTGCAAAGGAGAGGTGTGAGGAGGTCGGGTCAGTTAAACTGGTAAGTGACTGTATTTCGGAAGGTATGCAGTCACAGGTCAAATCGAAAAAGCCTTCTGTGAGTTTAAATAAAATAACTATTAATCCGGTTGAGTTACCTGAAGTGTTAATTGTGTTAGATGGTGTTGTCGTTAAGAGTGTCTTCGATACAGGGGCAGATAAGTCGTTCATTTCTTTTGATTGTTATCGGAAATATTTTTCGTATAAGAAGTTGAAAAGGTCAAGTCTGGTAGTTCAGTCAGCACAGGGAGTAGCTTGCGATAATAAAGGTTCAGTGGAATTGGAAGTTGAAATTCGTTCGGTTAAGACATGTTGGGAGTTTTGTGTGTTGGATGGATTAACAGTGCATTGTATAGTTGGTGTGGATTATATGAGGGATAGAGGAATTAGTTTGGATTTCTTTAAAAAGTCGTTAATCGTGAATAATGATGAGAATGTGAGTAAGAAAGAGCCTGTTTCAGTGTCAGTTAATTTGGAGGAGTCGGGTTTAAGTGTGGTTAAGAAAATGGAGGTTAATAAGTCTTTAGTCGATTGTGGTAAAGTTTTTTCAGATAAACCGAGTTTAACTAATGAAATTTATATTGGTTTTGACGCACTAGTTGCTAGTAAACCATTTCGTTATGATTTTATATTCAATATTTTTAAGTCTTTGTGTGAAAAGTTGCAGACTGAGGACGGTAGGGAACTTACTCAGTCTAATATGGCTGAACGTGTAAATCGTACATTAATTCAAATGATTTCTTCTTATGTTGGTTCTCATCATGCAAATTGGGACCAGTTTCTTCAGCATTTTGCGTACGCACTTCGTACGGCAGTTCACGAGTCAACGGGGAAAACGCCTGCTGAATTGTTTTTGGGTAGAAAAGTTATTACTCCATTCCAAAGGTTAGTTATGGTGTCAGATGCGGAAAGTCAGTACATGTGTCAGGATATTGAGAGGTTGGTTAAGGAAGCTCAGGTTCAAATGGGAAAAGCGCAAGAAAAGCAAGCTCAGTATTATAATATGCGTAGAAGGGAGTTAGAAGTGAAAGTTGGAGATTTTGTGTTAGTAGAAAAGCATTGGTTAAGTTCAAGTCGTCAAAAGAGAGTAGCTAAGTTTGGTCCGAAGTTTGTAGGTCCGTTCGAGGTTTTGGAAGTTCGAAATAATAATTTGGTTGTTGATGTCAATGGTGAAAGAATGACTGTTAATCTGGATCAGGTTAGAGTGTATAAGTTTAGAGAAAATGGTAGTGAAGGTTCTCATATGTCGAGTGGTGTTTCGCGAAATTCCCGATCCAATGAGTGTCCCGAGTCCAGCACTTCTTCGTCTAATTCTTTTCATCAATATTCAAGAAGAAAATTTGGTCAAACAGCTCCAAAAACTGTTATTGAAAGTCGACAGCCTAACAATCCGAGAGCAAAGTATAATAAAAATAAGAGAACTGTGTCAAATACATCGGACTCTGTGTGTCATAAAAGACAAAAAATTATAAATTGTCCAGTTCCTCCATCTATTAGACAACAACCTCACAAGCATAAATTAACTAATAGTTCACCATCTTCAGTGATTAATCCCCAGAAAAGATTTCGTTTGGACACTCGTAAAACTGTTAAGCGAACTTTAAATGCCGAATCTTTGCCTAACAAGAAACTACATAGGTCCGGAAAGAAACGTGGCCTAGGATCTTCGGTAACTTCGGGTGCGTCTAGAAAGAGGAGGCAACTCTCAGATTACCGGCAACAACAGTGTGAGCCTCGCCATGGAGTGAACCCAGCGAACCGGCCGGAGCAGGGTCGTCGAGTGGAACCTACGAGTATTCCACGGCATCCATTCAGAACCAGGCTGCAGGCACGACAGTCAACTGTGGCGTCACCGTACAGTTCTGATGACGAGAGATCCTTCGTACAAGCCTTTTGGGACAGGAGGAGAAAGCCATCTTGCAGTATGAAGCCTGCAAGCAGTGAATCGTCTCTATGATTGGGTGATAATGTTCTTTATTAAATTTCTATTAGAGTGCATATATGTGGTAGCAATGTGAAGGAATAGAAAGCAGAGAGACTGTTTTGTACTTTTGGCCATTTTTGGAATTTTTTGACGGACTCACGATTAGTGCTTAATTGTGTTCAAAATTTGTTTGCAAAATTGTTAGTTCTATGTATGTTTGAGATTTTGGTCTTAACTGCTTTTAAAAATTCTGGATCTATTGTTAAATTGTTGTGTTATTTGTTAAAAATGTTACTATATTGTTCATGTGTTATAAAATGTATGTTAATGTATGTTTAAATTTTCAGGAAGTACAGATAGTAATTTGAGTTATTTTGTACACGCGCCGCGGTTCAGGCGCGCACGTGTTTTGCGGTCAAGAAGTCCTTGACACGCGTTTCTATCTCTTATACTAACATTTAATGAATTAACTTTCTTCTTATCGTTCGTGTTTTATGAGTTGCGTTTTGTACTTTAGTTGAGAATGGTTTCCGCAAGTTGCGAAGTTTTAAGCTGCATTTGAATTTGAAATTGTATTGTATTCAAATTTAATGTTAATGGGATTTTCTTGCAGGGAAGTATACCTTTTGTTATGTATTGATTCTGCTATTTTTCTTTTAGTTAATACAGATGAAGAGATTGATGACGTCATTTTGTAAATTTTTGATATTTTTTGATTGTTGCATAAGCACAGCGATATGCCGCTGTACGTATGTGCCCCAATTATTGTTCAAGTGGAGTTAAGTCTGAAGAAGTTTGGGAGTTAGTTCATTGGCTAATGGGGATGTAGGTATTACGTAGTAGCAGAGTTAGTTTAGTATGAAGTAAATGTAATTTTAGATGAAGTCGGAATTTGGAGGAGGACAGTTTTGCGCATTGGGTTTTTTGGACTTGGTGCGAATTCTAGTATATTAAAAGTTATGGAGAAATTTTTGGGTAAAGTTATAGTTGCATTTCAATATTGAGGAAAATTTCGGAAGGTTAGTGTTTTGGGAAATTTTAGCACTCCCAGTGGAGTGGGTTGTTTTGAGAGAAGAAGTAATTAGTTCTGAAAGTTTTACGAGTTTTTGGAAGTTTTACAGAGGCTATTTGTAAGATAGAAGAATGATTGGATTGGATATGTGATTATTTGAGGCAAACTGAGTGTTTTTTGGTTGTGATGGGTTAAAGTTAATATTTTAAAAGTTATGTTTCGGCGTTAAATTCCACCCATCACTGTGTTTTATTACGGCTCTAAATTTATAACAAGAAAAAGTTCTGGGCATGCATTTAGCCCAGCCCTTTTTCTCTGCGGAGTTCGAGGGGGGGTTGTGAGGGAGTGACCTTTAGTCATAAAGGCACTCTAGTGTTTCTGAGATCGTGACGTCAATAATTTAACATTTTGTAGGCGTAAAAGTGACATCTATCCTCTCTTTTACTTTAACTTTCTAGAGTGTGTGTGCTCTTTCGAATTCCGCAGTTGGCTCGCGGTTATTAGTATTATGTTAATGAGAAGTATCTCAGTTTGTCGCGTATAAAAGCTTGGGTGTGAGTTTGTGGGGTGTGTGTTTCTGGCCTTAGCCAGCAGCCAGCGTCTGTGTGTTTCTGGCCTTAGCCAGCAGCCAGCGTCTGTGTGTTTCTGGTAGTAGCCAGCAGCCTCTGTGTGTATTCCGCCATTAGACAACGAAGTTGATGATTGCTTAGTAAGGTGCTGACGATTAGAGAATAGCTACGGCCTCCAGTAAAGCAGAAAGGAGTTCAGATAGTGGATTAAAGATTCGGCCTTGGTAAGAAAGTTTAGAATCGTTCCGTTTTGATTATTTGAGAAATAAAGAAATATCCACAGCCACGGGCTGTGAAATTAAGATTTGTTTAGTAGATCAGCCAGGAAATAGTGTCAAGTGCTAGACGGTGCCCCGACTGAGCTAGACCGACGACTGTGAGTATGATTTAGCTTTTCATAGTGTTCTCAGTGAGTGAAATTATAGACTGGCTCCACTTTCCTTTAGCCCTTATCATTTTAATAAACTGTGTTGTTTTAACCTAAATTCCTGAGTATGTCTGCATATAACGTTACAAATGACACCCAGCATGAGCATACCGTCACAATTTTACTTGAATTAAATTTTAGCTTAATATAAGGAATGTATAAAAAACTACAGATAATGCACAAGGCTGTATAAAACAGTTCGAGTGCATTTCTGCATTTTGGAGGAAATTTCATAAGGTGGATTTTTTTACTGCGTTGTGCGCTTTCCAACTGAATTAAGTTTTAGCAAACTGTTTTGTATATATTTTCAATAATACATTAGTATATTGTATATTGTATAGAGAAATGCACAATAGTTCGACTATTCTTCGACGAAACACGGTAGTTGACAAAAATGGATTTTTAGACGTATTTTGCGTTATCTAAACTATATACTTACACATCTTCTTTTGCCTTTTCCAGTATTCTGGTTGTGTTGGAAAGCGTTTCATAATCTATGCTTGATGCATAATTTTTTGTTTATCTTAAAATGAAAACTAATGCAACAAAATAATTATTTAATTAAAATACTTATAATAATCTGTTTCAAAATTATCAGAAGGAAAAAAAAAGGATACATAATGTCTATTATTTTTATTTCTACATTCTTTCGCAGGTTATAAGAAGTGATGAAGAATATTCTGAAGTAACATTTTATAAAGAATTTTATAAAATGTTTTTTGTTATCATAAAAATTTGCCACATGTGAATGACATTTTAAAAGGAATGAAAGAATTCTCATTATATTTAAACTTGGAATTCGATATTGTTACCTGAATTACATCATTATATGTAGAATTTTGAAAGCTTGTTTATAGCTCGTCATTTATAGCAGATTAATTATCTCAGTTGGCCAATATTCAATGGCTGCAAATAATTTATTTGCGATGCTTAACTTTTTTTTTTTTACAACCCTATCTAATGATAACATTTACTGACCATCGAAGGTCAGCAATACGTCGAGGGTGAACATTACCTAACCAGTCATCCTGCACGACATTTTCATCAGACCTTTTCAACAATTATAAAGGCCTGCGGGTTGAAGGAAATTTTTAGAGGTTATCAGTTCAAGGAAAAAAAGTGAAGGTTTTGTTTCGTTTTCGTTTTCCTTTCAATTTTTTTTCTTACTTTTTTTATTATAACGATTATATGAATGAACAAATCGCAGAGAAGATGAAGCCGCTTAGGATGAATTGATTCACTTTGGAAACAATCTGCGACATGGTTGGTAGTGTCATCCCCGAAGTTCGTTTGATACAAAAACACAGGTTCTCAAGCTTTTCCTCTCCCCAAACGGATTCCGATCTATTGCATGGAGCAGTTCCTTATTCCAAGTTTAAGAAGGTAAATTTTATAAACATTAAATGTTCATACGACAGTTTAATCTTTTAAAAAACTAAAGTTCAAAACATATCCATGAAAGATAAATGTTTTCCGAAAATTTAAATAGAAATCACATATTGCAGTCCGAATTATATAAAATTACATATGCAACTGAGTATTTGATTATTTTATTGTATTTGATTATTTTATTATATTATTATTTGATTATTTTATTATATTGAAGCGTAAAATATAAAAAAAATCATTATTAGTTTATACTTTGAACGTTTTTCCTGAAATAAAAAAATGACTTTTTGTTTTTAAAAAAATGAAGTGCAAAATATGTCAGCAGTAAGAAAGTACTTAATGCATTAATAGGGCTTCTAAACGGAGCTCTCAATTGAACACCAATATTTTTTTAGAAAAATCGTCTTTATATATTTTTCTTGCAAATTGCACAGAAATCATCTCCGTGGATTAATTCATAGACATCCCAATTTCCTAGAAAATTCTTAGTAACCTAACAGATTTTTTGATTTACAATGCAAACGTATATCTGTTACTTTTTTTCCGTTACATAAAAATTTTTAAGCTTTCCAGTTTGCTAAATAAGTCTCAATAATCTTGCAGGTTTTTTTTATTTGTAGTGCAAACATGTATTGGTTACATGATTTTGTTGTTGTTGTTGTTGCTGTTACACAGAAGCTCTTCTAGGTATCCCAGTTTCTCAGAAAATTTTGTACACATTGCACTATGATAATTGACATTTCACTTGCATATTTAAATTTTGTGCGTTAAAAAGAAAAACAAAACTTGTGGAGTACGTACAGATACGTGCCGTGGACTGATCTATTTAGATCAACTTTTTCATCTACAAGCATCTGAAAAAATTTGGTCACCAAATTATTAAAAAAAAAAAAAAAAAAAGCATTAAATTATCTGAAGTTTACACCCAGCTTAACCTTTTGGGGACCGAATTTCTTTCCATTTTGAGAACGAAATTATTTTTATTTTAATAATGTTTATCTTAGATATCCAAATCGACTTAGTGTAATTTAAAGATATCTCATTGTTAGAAATTTAATGAATGTATTTACTTTTGTGTACGATTCAGTTCATATTTATGTGATAATAGGCTATGGAAGAGCTTTTGAAAGCGCTTGTAAAATAACGTGTTAAACGGGAATTGAGAAGGTATTACAACTTTCTAATGTATTTTTTTTTTTTTTTTTTTTTTTTTTTTTGCGTTTTATTACGCATAATTGATTTAGAAATATAACTTACATTTTAAATTTAAAGAATGAAGTATTTCTTACGAAATCTACCTAAAATATGATTCCGAAAAACAGATTTTTTTTTTAATTTTTGTAAAACATTGGCGATCAACAAGCAAAAAACATTATAATGAAACGGAAAATCACGACACTATTTTAGAATAACAATCTACACTGTAATAAAAAAATAAAAAAATAAAAATAAAAATCTGTAAAGTTACTAATAATTTTCTAGGAAAGTGGGATGTCTGGAATGTTTGTTGCTGTTACATAAAGACAACAACTAAAAAAATTCATGTAACAGATACAAAATTATAACAGATTGTACAGTAAGGTTACTAAATATTTTTAGGAAACTGGAATGCCAAATCTCCTGCATTTTTCCAAGCCACTGTATATTAAAGAATATATTATTATAAATCGTCCAAATGTTCCAATGAAATAAAAGAACCTTTTCTGTATTAAAATACTACTGTACGAAAAACCGGATACTTGGCAGCTCTGTTTTTATGTAACTGCAACCTGGGTTACAGATTAAATTTTAGCAGACTTTCTGTGGTTTTAGTAGATACTTTTGTAAGTACAAATTGCACTAGCTTTACCAAAACTAGTTTTGTACATCTTTTTCTTTTCTACAGTAAAATTTTAATAAGCATACTGATTTCTGTAATTTTACATCTATATAATAATTTTTTTTTACTATGTGCACTAGGGTGGACCTTAAATGCCAGGATTTTTTTAAATTATTATTTTTACAAGTCTCACCCCCCTATTTTGTTCCTTTTGATACAAAAACATTATGTAAAAAGTTTGAGCAATAAATTCAAATATTTAGAGGTAGCTCAATCGACCTGAAATTTATAAAATTAGGAAAAAATTCAGAATATAGGCTACACAAATAAATAAGCACTTTAAATGTTTTAATGATTTAATTGTGACTATTTATTTGATTTTCAGCCCAATTATTAGGTTTTCACGTTACATTAAAATTTTATTGCATTTGTGCAGGTTGAGAGAGAAATTTTTCTGCTATCTGAGTACATTTTACGATGATCTTCAACAACTTGTAGTAAAAGTTGTAGTTGCATTTCATCATGAGTTATCAATCCATTGTATTCTTGAATAAGTGCAACTGCACGTTTGGCATGGTCATTTACTACTTGTAGAGTTTTTATTACCTCTTTTGCCTGTTTATAGTCTTCTCTTAACTTCCACAATTCAGGATCTACTGCATGAAATCCATCCAGAAATTGAAACAATTCAAACAACATCATTGGCTTAGCTGTGACAAAATATTCCAATCTTTTATTCTTGAATGAATGTAGAGCAACACTGAGTCATTTGGAATAAATTTGAGCTTGTTTTTTTAGAATTAGCTTCATTTTGTAATGCAATAACCATGCGTCTTTTAATTAATAAACTCACACGGCTATAAATAAAGCTAAACCAACAAGTCCTGATAAATACCACCAGTGATTAGCAAATTTACGTGATGATGACTTGGAAAAAGTTCTGATTCCCCTTTCTGGGACAGCACCTAGAAATATAATTACAAATTCTAAAAATTCCTTGTAATCACCTCTTAGCTTTGTTTCTTTTTGCTTTTCTAGGTACTTCTTTGCATAGTTGATAGTCTCTTGCTTAATATCTTCTATAGATTTGCAACATCATCAAATGAAATTCCCATTTCGTACTTGTCTTTATCAATTAAGCTCCAATATTCCTGAAAGCGTTTAAATAATGCAACTTCAGGTGAAGATTTGACTCCCATGTATACTTCAAATACAGTACTAATTATCAGCTCCATAATCTGATGTCTGCAAGCAAATGATAAAAGCTCTTTTTTCAATTTATGTTCTTAAAGAACACATGCACCAGAATTATAACCAGTGTTTGAGCTGGTAGTGTCAAAGCACATTGCATGTATATTATCTGCTATTCCCCAGTCTTCAATGGCTTCAAAGACTGCTATTTGCTAAATGCAGTTTATTGTTTTAAATATTATTGTACATAGTACTGCCATCTATAAATAAAAATGTAAAGCTAAATGCATTTAAAAATATTTTAAAAGATAGAATTTATTTTCTATGACATAGCATGCGAGTACGCATATGTTTATCATTGCTCATACATTGTAAACTTCTACATCATTGAGCTACCTCTAAATATTGTTCAATTGAGCTATTATTTTACCAGAATTATTTTTTCATAAAAAGGAACAAATTTAGAGGGTGAGAAGATTACATTTTGAAACTTGAAAAATAAGGTCCACCCTAATGTGCACGCTTAAAAGATGCAAAAAAAAATTGACACAAAGAAGTAGAATTTCTCCTATATATAGTAAAAATATTTCATTTATTTTCCATTCATTGCTACGCATATTAATAATATTTGTCTAATACACTAAATCAAGTACAATTTCTTTTTTTTTTCTTGGAATTTTTTTAACATATTATTATTATTAATTGTATGCGACTGTGCATATAAATAGCATTATCACTGTAAGGGGGTAATTAGTCTTTTGATATCGTTATAATTTTGATCACACCAATTTTTTTGGAACCTTTTCTTTACATTAAAGTAATCTGTTATCTATTTTCGTGAAAATATAAAATTATCATTGAAATCATTATAAAATTACTAGAAGATAGCCCGTCAAAATGACGTGTTTGCATTTTTAAAGGATGATAAAAAATTACAACTGTGGTCGATCATAGCCACTTTAGGCTGAAACAATTTTGATAAATACAGCGATTAAACTTGAAGAGGTAAAAATCTAACAAAAAAAAAAAAAAAAAAAAGAAAAGAAAAGAAAGAAAGAAATTTTCAACAGAAATCTGCATTTAAAACTATAGCAAAACTATCTGGTAGATGGGGGTGGGGATTATAATGAAATTTAAAACGCACCCGCGGTTTGCTTAAATAAAAAGTTTTAGTTAAATATTGTTTTTGAAATCGTGAAAAGATTTCAGAGCGAAGTAAAATGTAGTGACGTCATTTACATCTCCCACGTAAATCGAACCAATGAGAACGCTCCACTACGATTATGGAACGGTTTCATTGGTCAAAAAATAGATTGCCTTTAAAATCGGAGGTAACTTTTCACAATGTTTTTTATAGATTTGAAATTTTCAAGAGTCATTCACGGCTGTAAAGAAAAAAAAATTAAAGCAACCCGAATATAAAAATGTTATAATATTGCATTTAAAACGCACCTTCACTTTCTTTTAATGAAAAAAGTTTTAATTAAATATACTTTTTGAAATCGTGGAAAGATTTCAAAGCGAAGTAAAATGTAGTGACGTCATTTACAGCTCCCTGTAAATCTGACCAATGAGAACGCTCCATTACAACTATGAAACGTTTTCATTGGTGAATGAGTTTCTTTTTTTCGTGGATAGGTTGACCCCGGAATTGTTATACACGGAGGAGTTTTATATATATAATTTCATTGCAAAATAGAGAAAACCCCAACGGTTTGAAATTTCTTTTCGTCTCTCGTATTTGTATCCATATACAAACCGCTGATCGGAAAACCAGATTCAAAGATGTTTGAAATTTGAAATGATACTTATTGTGTTTACTAGTAAAGAAAAGAAATATAATATTGTCCTCCTATTTTGTTGATACGAAGTTCTGTTTGCTCCCCCGCTGCAGGGACAAGCACAAAAAAGACATTGCTACTGTTGAATGTATTATATAACAAAAAGTTATTATTAAATATTTTTAAATAGTAATTATTTCTTTTAAAAGTTATTTTATATAAAGTAATTATATGTATAATAGTGATATTTTATTGACTTATTTTCATTTGAATTAATAAGATATGTGAATAATAAATGTATAGTTATGTCTGCAAACAAAAGAAAAAAAACACAAAAGGAGTTTTAAACACTGATAACGATATTATAAAGGAAGGGGACGGATGATAACGTAAGCGAAGGTGGAGGGGGGGATCCAAAATTACAAAAAATTCGATAACTTTATGTTTACTACCCTTATATTCTTGAAGGTAGATGAACACAAGGAAAATCCATTGAATAATTGTTGAATTATTGAAATGACACATTAGATTCATACCAGTTAAGAAAGTCAAAGATTATGAATAAGTGATAATATTTTTTTTTCTTTCCACCTTTTCATTTCAACAACGTGATCAGGAAAATCCTATAAACTCTTCCTAAATATTTTCGGCTTAAGTATTGGAATAATCTCAAGGTAAAAGAAAAAATTATTTTCTTGTATATTAAAATCTCCTTGCTTCATGTAGCATTTCAAAAATTTATTCATCCTCAAATATTTAAATGTATGTTTTTCATTTAAATTTTTAGCAAAGACTAACTTAAATATTTAATGACCGAAATGTTACGACATCGTTAATAATACCTCACCATGTCACTTCTTATTCCAACTATTAAAATTAATATCAATTTATACGTGATTTGCAATATAAATTGTCACTTTTTCCCCCTTATTGCAAATTTTTATGAGCGATAACATTTTTGTTTCTAAATGATTTTACGTCACCCTTATACTTCATTTCATTCATGCATGCATTAATCGTTAAAATTATTGCGTCAATTATTTTTTAAATAAGGCAAACAACTTCTACTGATAGCTAGAAAAAAATATTCATAAAAATTGCGGGAATTTCAAATGCAAAAATGAAAAGGAAATAAGGAATAATAATCATGTGTCCAGCATAATAATGAAACATTTACAGAGATGTTCAGAATGCTGTAGCAAATCCTCACTTTATGAAATGGTGAAAGATGTTCACGTAGTAAACAACTTCGAAAATACATCATAACACATCTGAAAACCAAATTTGACTAATTAGTTATTTTGTCCACCTCTGTATATGATCTATATCTACAGATTTGTATACAAGGTGAGTCATAATTATCGAAACAATAGGCTATGTCCTTAATTATTGCCCTTAGGCACATAATTCCAACTGCAAAATTTCATTAAAAAAAATGCGAAATTTCATTAAAAAAGATGCAAAATTTCATTAAAAAAGATGCAAAATTTGATAAGGTAAGTTGCAACTCCAAGAGGAGTCTATTTGGAAAAATACGAAAATTAAATTTTTACATGTAGGATAAAATTTCCATTTAGGAAAATTTCCCTTATCCATTCTTGTATTAAACAAAAAAAAAAAAAAAATCATCTCGATATCTATAAATCTCACAGAGATATTAAAATCCAAAATTCATGACTAACACCACTTTCTCCCGCTTCTGAGCGGCGAGTTCGTGACACAATTTCAACGTAAGTTAGGTATCATTCAGAAATTTTAATTTCATAAAAATCGATTTAAAATAGCATTTCTGCTTTACACTTAAAATAGCAACATGTAGACTAAAAACATGTACTAAAATAAATGCAGATTACTAAATCGTACACTTATAAAAATAATATTTAAAATACATTTGAAAATTTATCAAAGTTTCATTCGCTTCTGAGAACATCGTCAGGATACAATAGAAAGATGCTAAATGCAATTTAAAGTTTCAAAATATAAACACATACGTCCACGGGCCTAGATGAGTTGAGAGTGCGCAAACCTGCTTTTTAATTAATTATAGCATATCATGCAAGATTTTATGAATGAAATATGATAAATGATAATAAAATGGCATAATATGCTATAATTAATTAAAAAGCAGGTTTACGTACTCTCAACTCAACTATACCTGTGGACGTATGTGTTTATATTTTGCATTCTTATAATCTTTCAGTGGTATAATTAATAGTTGTGTATTATATATATATATATATAAATATATATATATATATATTGAGTAAGGTAATTATCAATTTATTCGTTGCACATCGGATGTATATTTTTCTTTATCAAGGTCTTAATTTCCTTCCATTGCTTATTTTCTAATCATTTAAGAGTTAAGTAAAATTAAGTTAAGTCATTTTGTATTCTAATGACTAATATATAAATAATTTATGATTTTGCATCTGTAAATATCTTTTAACTCAAAACATGATTGCAATTCTGATAATCAGTAAGAAAACTTACAACATGCTGCATGAAAATTATGAAATTGAGAGCAGTATTATTTGCATTTAATATTTGATTGTGTCTTAGTGTTTTTTACTAAGCATTGTATCTTATGTGATGTAAGTTTATTTAGAGGATGTTAATGTTCTGCGATTTATGTTATAACAGTAATACTTGCGTCCAATATTTGATTGCATCTTAGTGTCCTCAACATTAACCATTGTACTTAAAATGGTATCCAATATTGTCTTAAATACAGATTGTGTCTTAAAAAGGATTGACTGATTTCAAAATTCAATAACTACCAATAACGACAGCTTTTCAAAAAATTCTTGCAGGAGGGTTATGTAAGATGTTAGCAGTTTTTTAATGCGATTTCCAAATTCAGAACAAAATAGCAAGGATAAGTGGCACTCATAGCTAAGAGCTAAATTTAAACAGAATTTTTTAAAACCTTTCTCTCATGTCAATAGTGATGGAAAAGAAAGAGATTAATATATAAAGTGATTCTCGGTCGCCCATTCATTGTTATTCTTAGGCACCCAGACCATATACAGTGAAACCTCCAAATAAGGGACACTCCGAATAAGGGACACCTCTATTTAAGGGACAAAAGTTGCGGTCCCATAGATGTCCCTTGTGTGGAGGTTTCAATCAGTAAGAAACTCTGAATAAGGGACACCTCTATTTAAGGGACAAAAGTTTCAGTCCCATAGGTGTCCCTTATTTGGAGGTTTCACTGTATTTTACCTCTTTCTTTCAAATCAATACAAAGAGAAGGGAGGGGGGGAATTGGGCTTCTATTTAGTGCCCATTGATCTCAGCGCGGTCTTTCGCTGCTATTTTAATCTTAGATAGACAATTAAAGTAAAAAAATTCGACATGATTCTCCTGCAAGAAATTAATGACTGCCACAATTTGCAGCATAATGAATTTTAAAATCAGTCAGTCTATTTTAGGACACCAGGACACGGGGCAATTCTATAAAAAAGTCTGTCTCATTTTGGGAGGAAGGAATAAAATTTAATAGTTAATTTAAGGACATGATTGGAAACTGATATTTCTATGTTCTACAACTAATTCCTAGTAAGAACATATAGTAAATTGCCGTTCACAAACTAAGTTAAGTACTCTTATTGCCTATATTATAATGTTATGTCTGTTACACTGTAAATAAAAAGAAAAAAAATCCGTTAAATGTACGGCAAAAATTGCTGGCAGCAATGTTGCCAAAAAAAATTTCAATAAAATTGCAGTAAAATTAGATCTATTTTTTTATTATTATTTCATCTAATTTTATTGCTATTTTTACGGCAAAATCTGCTTGCAAAATTGCTGCCAGCAGCTTTTGCCGTACGTTTAACGGGTTTTTTTTACAGTGTAGGCAAATAAAGTTACTTCAGTTACAAATATAAAACGACATTTTTTTTAATTGTTCAAAAACTAATTACAAAAAACTATGAGTATAATTTGTCATTAAAAACATAAAATCACTTTTTTCAACTGGATAGCTTTGATAATGTTTACACTTTAATTAAGGCAGATAATTTGTTTTTCTATTTTACGTTATTTCAGTTACGGAATTTTAAAATGCAATTTGTTGGACTAAAATAAAAATTGAAATAGTTTGCTGGTATTGGGAGTATTACGTCCTTAATAAGAAATATTTTAAATTATGAAAATTTGTTCCGCATTTATTAGTAAGTTTTCTACAAAGTTTAGAAAACAATAATCATTGATAAAGTGTTATATCAGTTACGATGGAATTTACCTATACTTATTCGTTCGTAAAAGTTTTAATGTCGTTGCAACAGTGCTTTATAAGTTATTATAATTTATAAAGCATTATACTCTAAAGCCAAAGATGGGTGTTTAGGGCGGTCATCCCTTTTCATCCTTTGCTTACTTAGATATCATCTGTCACCTCATAGACCGAGATGTGGCAGTACAGACATTCAATCACCTCAGCATCGAGTTTAGAGATGAAAATCTAGGATTAGTTTCATCGTGTTTCGCATATTAAAACGCAATCGGTCTGGCAAGTCGTATCTTGATGAAAAACACCTAAAAATCCGATTTTAGTGGTTGACTGATTTGGTTTAGCGTTATGTTGTCCATCTTCCAATCTCCCATGCTTTCATACTTTTATAGAGCAGGAAAGCTCAATGGTAAACTTACGAGTCAACCGCAAATCGGATTTTTAGATGTTTTCCACCAAGATGTGACTTGGAAAATCGATTGCGTTTTAATTACGAATTTAGATTTAATTATTCCTAGATTTTCGTCCGTGAACTCGATTGGATGATTGTCTGTGTTGCCGCCTCCCGGTCTATTACACACTATCAAGTTTTGTTACGCGCTCCGGAAATTGTTGGAAAGTGTTTCATAAGCCATGCTTGACGTATGAGTTTTCCAGATTGTTTTTCTTTAAGCCACTGTACGATAAACTAGTCACATTAATAATTTCTCTTTTCAAAATCGATTAAAATCATAAAAAAGAGTAGAGAGTATGAAGCAATTGTAATTGCCTTATCTAGAATTCATAATTGGAGATACCTTACTGCCTAAAATAATAAATGTTATAATAAAAAAGAATATAACGAGCACACTTTGTAAGACAATAGCACAATTGATAGAAGGCCTTGAAACAAAGCAGTATGTATATGTTTCGAAAACTTCTTTAAAAATGTAACTTATGACGCATGGTAAAACATTTTTTTTTCTTTTCCGATACTACATGAACGTAAATTTTTTAGACAGATGTATCGAATGATCAAATATATAATGAAGTATTAAAAATGTTAAGTAAAATTAAAATACTTAAAAGACAAATCTGTATGTAAGTTTTAAAATAAAAAGGGAAAAGAGATGTGGGTTATCGATGATTAATACCTTTTGTATGAATGGGGGGGTTTTCTGCTCAGTGTATTGAATGATATTGTTTTTCCTAATATTTATTCTCTCTGCATTTTCTTGACTTACGGTTTCAGGCATACATAAATTAAATCTTAGATATTCTATGAAAATAAAACTTGCATATCATAAAATGTCTGATGTCTGCCTGTATTCTTATATTCTATTCTTAAAAACACAATTTATTTCAAAAGCAAATCTTTACAACTTCAAATATAGCAAATTGTCTTCTTGAAATTAACTAACTATAACTTGTACTTTAAAACTTCTACTATCTAATTCACATTATCTTTTTTATAATGGATTTTATATACAATAATAGAGTAGCGTTTATTTCTACACTTCATATGCTTAACGCTTTGGGGGCGAGCGACACGTATACGTGAACAAAAAGACTAAAGAATCTTTATTTATCCCACCAGTAAAATTTTATTGTAAAGTTTGCCTTATTTAATCGAAACATTTTCTTGATTTAATAAGGCACAAATTTCTATTTTTAAAAACCGGTGACAAAACATTAAGAATTTCATAAAAGTCTCCCGATCGGATAAATGATATTTCTGATAACCGATCATTTTTCAAAAAAACATACTAAAGTTACATGAGTATAGTGAAACAAATAAACTGTGATAATAAACACAAATATGTATTTATTTTGTACTACAATGCATGTAACAAAAACAAGTGAACATACTATCAAAGAAATTCCCATACTCATAATGCTTATTACTGTCAAGGCAATAAAAGCAACTGGAATCTAAACGATGATAATTTAATACAAGTAAAGTGCTTCCTTAAATAAATTTCTTTGAGAAACTATAACTTGACAAAAGCTTTAAAAGGTGTAGTAAAAATAGAAATAAGTCTTATGCTGTAATTTTCACGAATTAAGCAAGCTTATAACTTCATAATGTTTTATATCTTAGATTTCTATACACAATTGAAATATATTATTTAATTAAATATCCCGCGCGAAGTGATTATTGTAATTTGTGCCATGTCATATACAATCATGTACAACTATTCTGCTTTAGATTTTTTTTATGTTTTTTATGTTATGTTAGTTTTTAAAAATCTTGTATTTTATTGGATCACAATTTTAATGATATGATTTGTTTCAGCTTATATATGTCTTCTCCAGTTTCATAAGGTTCATCACAACAGTGACACGGCCCGTCTCAGAATGGGTATTAGACATACTTTATACTCTAGTCCTTGGAAGGACAAAAATGCTGCCACCCATCAACAACCAAATTCTGCTTATGTCAGCCACAGAAGTGGCAGAAAAAATACGGAAACGGCAGGTAAGATTGTATCAGGGGTCTAAAAATTTAGACGCCAGCCTTCAGTCTCTCACCATTAAAATTTAAAAGTTTTCTTTGCTTAAAATTTAATAGCACTAGTCGCCCTTGAAGATCAATTTGCTCTCCCTTAAATGTATGCTAAGCATTCCATGATATTACTTTTATTCATAACTTGATTTACTTGCTCAATCCTTTGCCAAATCAGGAGATTCTGCTGCAGAAGTCAAGAACTCGATACATTTATGCTAGTTGGGTGTTGGTAATAAATCGCCAAACTAAGTTCTCGTGGCATTTTTTTTTCGTGTTTCATTGATTTCCTTTTTATATATAATCTTTTCTCTCATTTCATTTATAGTAATATGAAACGTTTAAAATACACGACTTTTATTATTATTATTAGAAGTATTAGCAAAAAGAACAGAAAAACAAAAATAATGATGAATAAATTTTGAAGCTCCATTATTTCGTCAAAAGAACAAAACCAATTTCTCTCAACCTAACTACTGCCGAAGGACTTCTACACAATAACCAATGAGATGCATTTCATTCGGACGTTGCCATTAAACAGTTAACAAATAATCGCGATTTCTGTGCCACGTACGATAGCGTAATATCTATATAGATTCTTACAAGAATTTTATACGAAATATCAGACGAAAAATAACGAAATAAATTTAGTGGTGAAAGACTGTCTGCTAGTGCCTAGATTTTTGCAGATTCTGCATAGTATGATTATCTTACTTTACTTTCTCTTCTATAATGTCAATGGGAGAGATTAATGAGATGCGCATAACGAAATTCTGCATTTTGGATTGTTGTGCAGCATTCTTTATGGCTGTAATTTTTCGTTTATTCAAATATTCCTCTTCTCAAAATAAAATTTCATTTTCATCAGTCGAGAAAATGATTTGCGTAAAATTCGGCCATAATACGGAATATAAATTTCGTGATTAATTAAGCAAGTTCTGTGAAGTACAGGGTGATTCTAAATTCATAGTGCAAATTTTAAAGATTGGTAAAGGAGACTGTAACAATCATTTTTTGTACAGGAATGTATGGGCGCAAGTGATGCATAGAGGTACTAACTACAAAGGGTCACTTTGGCCCTTTTTTATTTCAAAATTTCTCATTTCCACCAAAAAATTCCTATACTATACTTTTCTTTATTATAGACAGACGTTTCATGATTATACAAAGAAAGAATTCCTCTTTAAAAATATCCGCTATGAAAACGAATTTTTTAAATAAAAAAAACCTCAATTTCTACTTCTGATCATGTATTTCCTGTATTTGACAAATGTTTTTTTATTATTATTATTATTTAAAAATTTTGATTTCTTTACCGGAAATTTTCAAAGAAGAATTTGTTCTTTGTGTAATGTCTGTATTAATAAAGAAAAGAATAGTATAAAAAAATTTTCTAGTGTGAGAAATTTTGAAATCAAAAAGGACCAAAAATGAACCCTTGGTGTTTGCGCCTAGACGCGTCACTTGTGCCTATACATTCCTATAAAATAAATGCTTTTTACAGTACCAACCCTTAAAGTTTGTATAATGAATTTAGAATCAGCTTGTATTTGAAAATTAGCTTGTAATAAACTGCTTAAGTAAAAAATATCACTACTTCCCAGACTATTATAACGTCTAGAAAATACACTTTTATGAAAAATCAAAGGAAAAAACACTTTTAGGAAAATCTTTTGAAATACGAAGTTCATCATTAAATGTTTTCTGCAAATATTAATTTAAATATTTCGAAGTCATCTTTCTTTTTCAATATTCACATGTAATCTATTTTAATTAACAATTCAATGTTTATATTATTACCATCTGGCCCTTTTTTTTTTTTTAAGTTTGCAACAGGATATAAAAGCGGCTATTTCAAAACAAGAATTTAGTCTCTAATCAAATAGTGAAATTTTACATAAAAAATAGAAAAAAAAAAAAACTCAAACAATTAAACAAATTAAAAAAAAAATGATTGGACATTGCTCACCACATTCTAATGAAACATATAGCTGCAAAAAATGATGTCATTGCTCTGCCTAATTTTTGATTCTGTTAATGTTATGTTGTTGATTATGCTTGAAACGGCCATCCAATGTATATTTAACACATTTCCCTCCCCCGCGGGTCTTTAACTTAATGAAAATATTGTTTTTGTTAATTATTTTTACTTTCTTTTATCTTCAATAGAAGAAAGTATTGTAATCGAAATTTTTTTCGACAGATTTACACGTTTTACGGGGCAGAAATTCCAAAACACATGTTTTTACAAAATGTCTGTATGTCCGTGTGTCTGTGTGTGTGTGTCTGTCTGTATGTCGCCATTCTACCATCAAAAAGTGTATGAAGTTATGCATAGAATTGAACCAAATTTTTTGTGAATGTTTTTGGCTGTGGCAAGCAGGTCCTCCTTCAGTTTTGAAAAATTCCGCCAGAAGGGGGCGCTGCAATCGCGATTTTTGTGCCATTTTCAATATTGTACCGACTAAAAGTATATGAAGTTATGCATCGAATTGAACCAAATTTTTTGTGTATGTGTATGACTATGGCTAGTTGGTCTTCCTTGAATTTGAAAAAAATCCGCCGGAAGGGGGCGCCGCAATTGCGATTTTTGTGCCATTTTCAATATTGTACCGACCAAAAGTATATGAAGTTATGCATCGAATTGAACCAAATTTTTTGTGTATGTGTATGACTATGGCTAGTTAGTCCTCCCTGAATTTGAAAAAAATCCGCCGGAAGGGGGCGCGGCAATCGCGATTTATGTGCCATTTTCAATATTGTACCGACCAAAAGTATATGAAGTTACGTATCGAATTGAACCCAAATTTATTTTGTATCTGTATGACTACGGCTAGTTGGTCCTCCCTGAATTTGAAAAAAAATCCGTCGGAAGGGGGCGCTGCAATCGCGATTTTTGTGCCATTTTCAATATTGTACCAACCAAAAGTATATGAAGTTATGCATCGAATTCAACGAAAATTTATGTGTAAATGTATGGCTATGGCTAGTTGGTCCTCCTTGAATTTGAAGAAAATCCGCCGAAAGGAAGCGCCGCAATCGCGATTTTTGTGCCATTTTCAACATTGTACCGACCAAAAGTATATGAAGTTATGCATCGAATTGAACCAAATTTTTTGTGTATGTGTATGACCATGGCTAGTTAGTCCTCCCTGAATTTGAAAAAAATCCGCCTGAAGGGGGTGCTGCAATCGCGATTTATGTTCCATTTTCAATATTGTACCGACCAAAAGTATATGAAGTTATGTATCGAATTGAACCAAATTTCTACTTTCTTCTATCTTCAATAGAAGAAAATGTTGTAATCGAAATTTTTTTCGACTTCCGGTTTTCGACGGATTTACACGTTTTGAGAGTCAGAGATTCCAAAAAACATGTTTTTACAAAATGTCTGTCTGTCCGTCTGTCTGTGTGTATGTCGCCATTCTACCATAAAAAAGTATGAAGTTATGCATAGAATTGAACCAAATTTTTTGTGAATATTTTTGGCTGTGGCAAGCAGGTCCTACTTCAGTTTTGAAATATTCCGCTAGAAGGGGGCGCTGCAATCGCAATGTTTGGGCCATTTTCAATATTGTACCGGCCAAAAGTGTATGAAGTTATGCATCGAATTGAACCAAATTGTTTGTGTAAGTGTATGACTATGGCTAGTTGGGCTCCCTGAATTTGAAAAGAATCCGCCGGAAGGGGGCGCTGCAATCGCGATGTTTGTGCCATTTTCAATATTGTACCGACCAAAAGTATATGAAGTTATGCATCGAATTGAACCAAATTTTTTGTGTAAGTGTATGGTTATGGCTAATTGGTGAATTAAAATTATTAAAGCATTAAAATGAGTAACTATTTTTTAAAAATAATAAAATGTACGTATGAGATAGAAGAAAGTTTTGGGATTGGCATATCCAACTAGTTTTCTTATAGATCTTCCGTGCTGGGGCACCCTTTCCATTAGCAGTCAGTTTCGCCTATTCTTCGAGTAACGGCAGTCGATAACTGGGCTGTCTTGACCGACTACAACATTAAATAATTCTTAGATTAAAAAAAAAATTCTGCTTCAGCGTATTTATCATACATTTCTCTATAAAACAAGTTGGAAATTGCACTGAAGCGTAGCAAATGAGGTGCATTCGCACGATAACGAAGTTTTTCACTCTCATATATCAATTTCATAAAATTTTAAATAGTTAATTACAATTAAAATGCGCACCAAACAATACTCTATACCATTATGTAATGGAATACTTTTGTGTGGCCTTGTAAATAAATAACAAATGTTCTTTGCACCACAGATTATGCAAAATGTATATTATAATATGTACTTGATAGATGCATATCAATTTTATTATGTTCGAATGAGTGTAACACCATTAAAATGCATTTGTAACTTTTTTCTCCATTGACCGTAATGTAACGGAATACTTTTGATTGTCCCTGTAATTGATCTATGTATCTGATTTTCATAAAATTTGAAACGACTCGACAAAATTATGTAATAATTATATATTTTAAATTTCAAATGATCCGATCTGGTAATTTTTGCGTTGTTATATGAGGACGGACGGACTGAACGACAACTATAGTTGCTACGTATTTACATAATTATGAACGCACCTAATTACCATTTTTCTTGTTGTTGGATGTCAGTCATGCGCTAGATACAGAACCACTGGGATTAATAAAACCCATCATATACTGAAAGTCAGCCTATACAAAATGGTTAAGTAAACAATTTCACTGCCTCCCGGACTTTTATAATAACGCCTACAAAAAGAAAAAAAAAATCTTTTAGATGCCATAAGAAAATTGTTTTAAATAAATGACGTAGCTTTCACTATTTGATTCTTTTTTATAAAAATTTGTTATTTTAACATTTTTTTTTTTTTAAATTCAAGAATAAATATTTTTTATTGAAAAGTGTTTAGGAATATTATTATTTCGGTTTTTGAAATATGGAATAATTTTCACTACTAAAACCCATTTTATAAGTAACATTGACTTCTGGGTATCTTGCAGATATGTAACGCAGTGATAAAAAGGTTAAATCTCTTCATGTGTTCAGTTATTTTAATATCTTCTCTCTCTTTTAGTATTCTTGTCTAAATATATTTTTCAATCCTAAAAATGTTTAAAATTACTACTGTTATTTGCTTTTTTTTAACCGGACAGCCATATATTTAAAAAAGTTAAATAAGTTTCATTTCAGATAGCGAAATGTTTAATAACAAAATTGGTAACGAAACTTTAAAAAAAATTAAATAATTGAACATTGAACACTGCAATCTAGTCCAGCGTATGCCTGTCAAAAATAGTTGCTGTGCATATTGTTTGATTTTGTAAAAGTGAGTTATTAATTTTAGCATTAAATAACTCTTAAAATAATCCTCCGATTTAAAATTTTCTGCTTCTGCTTTGTCGTGTTTATCATATCATTTTTTTACAAAACTGGCAATTTTCATATTTTAACATACAATTTCAAATATTTTGGTAACAACCGGTATATTTTTTTTTTCTTTTTAACCATAGTAAAAACTATAGTAAGTTAATGATGATAGACTTTTTTTCTGAAATTTTTTTAGGAATGCAACAATTGTAATCGACATTTGGGATTTTCTAACGTTTACTATAGGGCATTTCCATGCGGATATGTTTGTCTGTTACGCAACTAAAAATCACTATGCTTGTTGGCCACCTCATTTTCGAAAAGTTTGCTTCGCCTTATTCAATTGATGATCTATCTTCGATAAACTAAGTCACATTTTCTCGCTTTAAAATACTGGTAGCCAAAATTCGTAGTATGTAACAGACAAACAAGTTCGCATGGAAATGCCCTATAGATAATAGATGTCAATCGAATTGATTTGCGTTTTCCAACAATCAGCATATCCACAGTATTGCTTAATTTTGAACAATGATATTTCCAAATCGCAGTCTGTGTTTTTTTTCTATACCCTTTCCATAAAAAAATAAATAAGTTAAATCTTTGCTACGCCCATGGTTGTATACTGTTACAACCTGCTTTCAACGCTGATTTATAGACTACAAAAAAATAGGAACAAAGCTTTCCATCTCCCTCTCGCCCATGTGATTAAGGGAATGAAAATAAAAAGGACAAAGTCATATCGTAATTCACTCTGTTAGGGAGGATCATCTTTAGAATTCATCTGTATAGCTAAGAAATAAAACACTTCTACATTATTTGAGCACGATTTCACAGTTTTTGTTTCAGCATTAGATGCTTTATGTAAAAACAAAGACGTACTACAATTTTGTGTGTGTGTGATGAAAGAGGCTTTCCAAGGTTGTTTTTTATCGCATATATTATATAATCCATTTCATTTCATATTGTATAATCCATTTCAACGGAATTGCATTAAGTCATCCGCGTTTTTAAAAATTTTTCATTCCTCTGTTCAGTCCGGATATACTTTATTTATACAGATGTATATGTTATTTCTTATTTAACCTCTTGCAAAGCTGAATCCCAAATTATTACTTCGAACATGTATTCAGTGCGTTTGCACAAACAAAATAACATCGCAAGATGAGAGAAAAAAAAAGTCTTTTCCAAAACTGATGCGTTTGGGCAGGGCTATCCGATGCGGCAATGTCGCCCTTAGAAAGATTTCTTGGCACCCTTCTAAAAATTTTCTTTTACTAATCTTTAAAAAAATAATAATAATAGTGTTTTCTTTAAAAATAATAATATTCGCACGACAGATGTGTTTTTAAAACTTCTGAAAGTGCATTTCATGCATTATAAACCAAACTGTGTCGATATTTGGATTCATGGTACTGCATTCTCAAAAATTCATATTAGTAAAAGTAACCTTCAATATCGCACAAATATTGCATTTTAATCTCAATAAATAATTGATTAAACATTTAATCATTCGTATATTTACGGTTTTTATATATTGTGTGTTTATGAACTTTTAAATTAATAATAATTGGTAATAAGTTTATGTATCAAGAAGCAAAATTCAGGAAAATGAGCGTTTCTCGACCCCATCCCCTATCTTATAAAGAGGGTGTTTCTCTTGTAGGATCTCTCTAGAACCACCCATGGATTGCTCCCTATCATGCATGTTTTTTATTTTTACATTTTTTATATCGCTAAATTCACGGCTCTAAAATAATAGACCGGGGGCGGCAGCGCAGATAATCACCTCATCGGCTTCACGACTGAAATTCCAGAATTAGTTAAAACTCGACTCGTAATTAAAACGCATTTGATCTGCCAATTCATATCTTGGTGGAAAACACCTAAAATCCCGATTTTAGCGGTTGATTCATATATTTACGATTGTATTTTCATGCTCCCAATCCTCCATGTTTTCGTACAATTCGGTGCAGGAAAGCACAGTTGTAAACCTGAGAACCAACCACTAAAATCGGATTTTTAGGTGTTTTCCACCAAGATATGACGTGACAGACCGATTGAGTTTTAACATGCTAGTCAAATTTTAAGTAAATCTAGAATTTCAGCCGTGAATTCGATGAGGTGATTGCTAATACTGCCATATATTCCTGGTCTGTAAGTGAAAGCGACAGTTCAGACAACAATTCTAAAATAGTCTCAAAAGGAAGTGACATTTGCTCAACATGCATTCTTGGAAAGATGAAGAAGAAACCATTTCCAAGTAGTGAAACTGAACATTCCACAATGCTACTGGAACTAATTCACAGCGATGTCACGGGTCTTAAAAACATCTGCATTAAAAGGAGATTCCAAGTATGCCTTCACCTTTGTTGATGATTATTCAACGTATGTTGTTGTGAAACCAATGAAATCAAAAGCAGCCTTGAGAAATCTATAGAGTACAAAAATAAAATTGAAGATCTACATGATCTTAAAATTATCGCGTTAGGAAGTAACAATAATGGTAAATATTATGTTATTTCACAAATACAAAAAAATAATAATAATAAAATAAACACTACATAAAACTTAGGCTTCTAAAAAAAATTATACATTTCAAATCCCATGAATTATAAATATAAGAATTGAAGCCTAAATGTTTTCGTAAGTTAATTTAAAATTTTTCTGGAATATTTTTAGTGAGAAGTTCAGCAACATTATTCGCCGAAGGCTATGTACACTAAACCGATGACATTTTGTTCAATAATAATTCCGCAGAAAATGATGCCTTATATCGATGTGTTTACTGCGCTCAGATGTTATCTGATTTTTTGCAATAATCATAGCTGCTTGACTGTCAATTTTTACTGAAACAGGTATAGGAATAGATTTCTTTCCACCAAGTTCCTGCATTAGACCTCAGCCGTAACACTTATTTTATGGAACGGGTTAAATCCAAATATTTGAATTCAACAGAAGATAATGCAGTACAACACTGCTTTCTGCTTGATCAAGAAACTGCAGCATTACCAAAAACAACTACATATCCACTGAAGGACTTTCTCTCGACATGATCTACACCGCATTGCTGCAAACATCGTTGCCCCAGCTTAAAAAATTTCCATTACTCTTCCAGTTTTCCTGAAGGTAAAAGACAGGTGCTTGGTCTCCTTGAGGTACCGGAAGAAATGCTTAGTACTCCTCCAATGCAATTCAGAAGATCTCTCGTTAAACTGGCTCATTTAGGTGGAACTAAATGTAATATCAGGACATGTTCAACAGGCAGCAGATGACTTTCCTTTAAGGGATTTTGTCGGTCTCATCCTTTATGGTATTCCATTCTGCATCATTTACTTTGTAGCGTTTCACACGGGGATCTAAAGGGTTTTATGCTTCTTTGATTGAAGTTGCCCCAAACGTTTTCAAAATTTCTTTAGTGTATACCGTTTTATCCCAGTATTAGTGAACCATCAGTTTGCCACTGGATTCTCATGGATAAAATTTCATTTGCTTCTCCCTAGTCTTTGGCTTGGAATTCCTGCATAAATTTATACCTAAAAGTGTTTATGGCTTCTAATGTTCCAACAATAAGCATATTATCAATACAGAGACCAAGATACAGTGTTTTATTTTTTGGATGATAATAGATGCATGGATCACTGTTTGAACGCAAAATTTGGCTAACAAACAATTTTTCAACATGAAAACTTCCAGTGTTAAGTATTCAGCATAAAGGTACTTTTTTATGAAAGACATAATAAGAATCTGCCAAAAAGATTTTTTTTTAACCTGCACTCACTCTCCTCCTCCCCCTCCCAAAATATATATATATATATATATATATATATACATAATAAATAATCAACTTTGGAACCGCCAAAGTAGTATTACCCATTAAGTAAGATAATAGCCGGTTAGAATGCAGTTAATTCCTTTAAAACATAGGTTCCCAACGGGGAGCGGTGTCGCCCCCCCAGTAGGCGCTGGAGCCTTCTAGGGGGGCGGTAGCGAGTCTAGAGAAAAATGGGGGGGGGAGCGTTAGGACAGTCAAAGGGGCCGGTCATGGTATACCTATCTATTTAAGAACTAATATAATAAAAATAGTTGATCTCCTCTGCATTGCACGGTCCATGACAAAAAACTTGATTGCACCTTTAAACGGAAAACTATACAGCCGAATGTAGATCTGAGGAGGGGATGGGAGTATTTTACCAATGTCAGAAAATCGCCGTGGAAGATGAATAAGGACTAAAATCGCGGAGCACAGAATTTTATTATCAACTAAAAACATTGTAGCTGCAATTCTTTCATGAATGTCAAAATATCACATCGGAACACAAAAATGGCTATGACTAGCATTAAAAATCATTATTAATTAAAAATCGTGGAGTAGAAAATTCTCGATAATTGGCTGGCTAAAAGTTTTAAACAGAATACTTTTTTTTAAGTAACCTGTTTTTCGTAAAATTTTGAAGTATCACGACACGTGCCTGAACAGAGATTTTTAAACGAACCCGTGATTTGAATTAGTTCAAGAAATTTGTTTGTTTTTAATGAAAGTGATAAAAACCATTATATCTATAAATTTGTTCAAAAGTAAAAATTTACGTTTCAAAAGACATTTTAATAATCGAAGAAGAAATGTCATACAGTACTGACAAGGAAGGTCTCCATACTGGGCATACTCAGAATTTTATGAAAAAAATACTAATGGAAGTACTTATGTATGTAATAAAGGATCAGTCAAAATTAGCGGGCGAATCACAGAAGAAAATGTGTAAAAAAATAAAATATTTTCGAATATTTGGCTTGAAAAGACGAAAGAGCTACTCGATTTGGAGAACAGCCCTTTTTCTCGCCAAAAGCAAACGATTATAATGCAACTCCAAACTGTTGGATATTTAGAATGCGTGTAAATAGTATTTAATGAATTTAAACATAAACAATGTGAAACTTTAATATATACACAGATATACATATTGCATTGCATATATATATTACTTGTTTAAATAGTTATTTAATTAATCACTGGAAAAAATGTTTTCATAGATTTAAAAAAAATCGTATTGAGAAAAATTATTTTCATATATTCTAGCGTACTCAAAAAATAAAAGCTAGGCGTTTCCATAGCAACAAAATCTAATCGACAATTCGCAATTCGACTTTGAGCTTGAAACAAATTTAATTAATTTAAATTATGAATTTCGTTTTAAATCTCAAATTTTGATAGTTAAATTAGAATATAAATACATATAAATATCGATTTAACAAAATTATACTTAAAACAAACTAAAACATACAAAACTAAAGTTATTTGAATTAAATTTATTAAAACAAATTCAACATGAAACTTTTTTTTCTTGGAGTGTTTTTGACACAACGTATTTTTCGAAATTACATTTCATCGCCAACCGGCGATAAATCGCCTAATAACGAAATTTTCTTTATTTTTTACGGTTACTGAATGGAAGTTATATTATAATTTTTTTTATAAATGTATATGTCCATACAAGAAGAACATTTTGCAATTTTTTCAGATTTTTCGGGGTATGCCCGTATGGAGACCTTCCTTGTGAGCATTTGAAATATGGTTCTACGCACTCTGCTACAAACCAATCGTTACCTAATGTGCTTAGTTTGACAAAAAATTTTCAAATGAAGCCATGATGTCTTCTAGACTACAAGAGCATTTAAATAAATGCGTGCTGATAGAAAAGAGAAAAATATGTCTTATTTTTCAAAGGCTGGAAAAGAAAAATTTAAAACAGTCAACTATATCAAATTTTTTTTTTAGTTGTCTTCTAAACAAGAAGATGATGGACTACGAGCCTCATATAATATTATATTGTTAATCGAAAAAGTATGAAAACCGCACACAATCGACGAGAACTTAATCTTACCGGCAGTCAAAGAGATAATAAAAACTGTACTTCATCATAATGAATCATCAGATATCATCAGAAAAAATCATTAGTAATATTTCGGTACAATAAAGAAAAAATGGCTAAAGGAATTAGAATATCATTATGCTATTACTTAAAGACTTGTAAATTTTCCATTCAACTCGATGTATCAGCGTTACCAAATAACAAAAACTCTCAAAAGAAGATAAAAAATGCTAAGAAATATTGTTTGCTAATAATTTGGAAACTGATACAAAAAGAGTATTTATATTTAATATCACGAAATTAGTCCAAGAAGAATAAAATCCTTTTCATGATATTTTCTTAGTTGCTACTAGAGATGGGCATTATTTAACATAACAGGATAAATATTCGTAATATTAACCAAAAACTTATTTTTCAATAACAGATTACCAAAAAGTCCCTGTTAATTTTAGAACGCCTCGTATGATAAGCATTTTAAAAAGAAGTAACAAATAGTAAGGCTGAAGATCATTTTAGGAATACATATTTATAAATTAATAAAAGTTTAGTTATATAAAAAATCCAACTTATAAATCTATTTTAATTCTGAGGCAAAGAATTTCTATTACTGCAGAAAACAAAAATCCCCAACTGCATTAAAACGCTTTTGAGACAGAGAGAGAAAAAAAATTCCGACGCACAAAAAAACCCTATGAAACTTTCTTTTTGACGCGTCACTGTCGATCTACGATTCCACGACATTAAAAATCCTTTTGGTCTTATCAAGGAAACCAATGATAGGAACCATTTTCCTTTTGCATTGTCCAAGACATTAAAAATCCTTTTGGTCTAATCAAGGAAGCCAATCATAGGAAACCCTGTCCTTTGCTATCTCAAAAGTTCACGTGACAAAATCTCTCAAAAGCTATTCGTTGTTGATTATTCTATGAATATTTAAAAACATCTGGCTTCGATTCTTCACAGAATATATTTTATCGTTTGAATTTTTTATAACGCTCACAGTTACAAAGATTAAAGCAATAGAATCAGTTTTTAGAATAACGAAAACAACAGTTATTGAAAAAATAACTGCAATAATGAAAATTGCTTTTATCAAGCAAATAGGTAGAATACCGAAAATGAAATGAGGGAAAAATGTGTTTTTATTCTAAAGTACTTGAAGTTAGTGAGTGACGCTTGCAGATTATTAAAAAGTAAGGAGGTAATGCCGACCATCTTTGGTCATATTTTTAATGAGAAGGAATCTCTGTTTGAAAAATAGAATTAAAGAGATTTACGGATTTAATTGTTGATAGAAAGCTGTTTTATCGCTCGGGCACGGGACATAATCTTTTGTTGATATAGTTAAATGGGTAAAACGGTGGCAATGAGTGATGTAGTTAGATAGGTAAAACGATGGCAATCTTTGAGCTTGAATATTCAAAAGGGGTATTACTATGTACTCATGGTAGTTGGAGAAGGGGGGGGGGTATTCTGTCGCTATGATTTTTATTTAATAAAATGTTTATTACTGTTTTTTATCATTAATATTTTGTCAATATTGCGTCGTTAGAAAATATGAACTGGAAAACATTACTTTTGTAATTGTATTTTACTGAAAAAAAGAAGAAAAATAGCCTGGTGAGGACACAGCCATTCGAAAAGGGATGGGAGGGGGGCGAAGGATGCGGTCCCGACGGACGCGGAAATTTATAGGGCGCCAATTTTATACTACCAACGTCATTTTTTGGCCTGTCACACGTTTTGGGGAGGGGATTTTAAATATGTACTTGAATATACGAAATTTGTGAGATGAATGGCATTTGATTAAAAATAAACAAGTAATGTTCCGTGTTCTTCTGGGATAAGCTTTGAATGAATATGCGTTGATAGATATGGATTCGGGGATGTCAAAATTCGAACTTCAAATCAAGGTGCTAACGAATGAAGATCAATTTTATTTTTTTGAACAAATCGCATTGTTAAAACGGTGTCGTTTTTATGGAGGATATTTCTGATCGTTTAGAAAAAATTAATTTCTAAACCGTCAGTTTTGGAGTCATTGTAACAATTGCAAAAATGCTTTAAACTTTCTTCTGCATCATATAAATATTAATTTACATTAAAATAATTATTTTTTAAATTTTTAAGAAACTACATATTTTATAGTGTTCAGTAAGTTTCCTATAACTTTTATTTAGAAAAAGTTTTTATGTGTTTTAACAAGTAAATCAGCAAAAAAAAAAAAGTTCTACGGACGAACTTTACTGAGTTATGATACTTATAAATTTTCAACGAGGAAAAATGCATTTTTAGTGCAAGAAAACGATAATAATACGTGAAATGTAAAGTATCACAACTAAGTTTTTGTCTTGCAAAAATTAAAATTTTAACTCTATGTTGATTTTAAAGGCGCAAGTTTATCTGAACTAAAACAGCGTCTATATTTATGTATCAAAATTATTCAAGATACCTTAATTAACGGCCCTCTCATTAAAATGTCTGTTGACAGCATAATCTCATGGATTAGTTATACGTTACAAAAATAACAGGTTGTTGAAACCTGTTACCTGTGAATGTGTGGAACGATGTAACCTGTTAACCAAAAATAACTATATTTCCCATCTCTAGTTGCTACTGATGTTGCTCTAGAAACGACGGAACATCATTAGTGTTTCATTAACGCATTTGAAACAAGCAGAACTAAATGTATTCTCTGTGCATTCCGTTACACATTATCAGGATTTGGTTTAAAAAAATTAGAATGAACGCCTGTATACGTCGCTTTGTTATAACATTAGAGCAGTCAATAAGAATAGAGCAATTCATTGAATGACAGAATATTTAGCCAAATTTATAGTGAAAATTGTTTCACGACAAAGTTAGCCAATTGTTTTATGCTCTATGTTGTTACTATTATTTCGCGTCAGACTTGCAAATGATTACAATCGTTTGCTGCGGCACACAGAAGTTCGTTGTCTCTGAAAAAGTATTTGTCTGAATCGTTTTTCGATATACTTGATTCAGTATTACACTTAATTGAAAACAGAGGTGTAAAAATGCTGATTACATTAAAAAATGACATCGATTATTTGACAGACCAGTTTAAAATCTTTTATTCAATCAATTTAAATGTTCTAAATATTTATGAGACATATGATGAATGCAAGATGATGAGTTGAATTTAATTTAAAACAAAAGACCTTATAGCTCCTTCGGTGGGTAAACTTATTTTGTTCAAACGAAGTCTTAGTAGAGGACCCCTTTGCCATATCCTTTGCCCTCATTCACTCTGCCACATTATTCGTAGTCTGTGAAAACAGAATTATTTACTTACATATTGCCAACACTTCAACTTTCTTCATGAATTTTTGTTACCAAGATATTTATTCGTGAATGTACTAAGTTTGTTTTTTGATCCTTCCACAAATGCAGATACAGCAGTATCAAGCAGGACGGTCGTTCTGCCAAGCCAAGCTAGAAAAAAAAAATAATATGCCCGTCAAACGAACAAACGCCAAGAACATAACGACCGCTTAACTGCTTAATATACTGGAGACAACTTCTCCATGTTAAATCGGCCAAACATGGAATTTTAAAATTGAAGATTTTTAAGAAATCAACTATAACTGAGAAATAAAACGAAAATTGAAGAATCTAATGAAGAAAAATTTTAATTTGAGATCAAACTCATCTTTATAAAATAATTATAAAGAAAGATACAAGATTTTTTTAAAAACGTCGAGATACAGAAAATGATCACTTTTTTCTTCGTCAAACATATTTTTTTTTTCAATCAAGGTACAGACTTAAATAAGGGACAGAAAGACGTATAGAATGCATTTTCGGAGAGGTAATTATTCAAGCTACGTGCTTTTGTAAATCTCAGTTTTAAAAAATAAAATTTCTATGCTTAATAAACAAAAAACTGCTAATCAATTAAGAAATTATGCCAAATGCGATAAACCTGCCAATCGTGTACTAGCTACATTATAGTAGAGCAAGTCATTTTAGATGTTGCCACTTCAAGTTTCATTTGCCAATCAGATATTTTCTTCAAAGTTATTTTTTCTAATAAAACATTGTAAAAGTTCATTTTTAGAAAGATTTTTAAAATAAAATTAATTTTTGAAGGAAGAGATATCTTCTAAAGTGTAGTCATTTAAAATTATTAGCATCTAAAGTAAACAAAATTGAGTTGAATGTGATTTTTATATAAAAAGAGAACCCATGATAAACGATATTCGCTTCGTGTGTGAGTAGAGAATCAACATCGATAACAACTTTGACGTCACTGTATGATGAAATAAGATTTTACCATAAAATGTTTATTTAAAGAGTGTAATCTACCGAACCAATTGTACAAACCGAACCAGTTTTGTACAATTATTTTAACCAATAGTATTTTATATCATATCGATTTACGGCCAAATTTTGCGCAAATTTCTAACCAATATTTAATCCGTTACCATCCAACGATACCATATAGATTACTTATAACTGGACAAAACTTTTAAATTTCATCACCAGCATTTATATACGGAAGTGTCTGCTATCTAAATGTCTGAATAAGAAACAATTTTGGATTCTAACAACGAATTTGGGTACATTAGAATTTAATGCCAAATACGAAAAGATGGCCTCCAGACCAATATTAACCAATTATAATCATCAATAATAAACTACAGGATTTCGTTTGCGGGAAGACAACAGTGGCGGATCCAAGGGGGGGGTCATGGGGGTCATGACCCCCCCCTGGAGCTCTTCAAAGAGGGATGTACAGTGTAAGTAAAAAGTGCTAAAACAGGAACGCAAAATTTTTTGGTTTTGATCGACGAAATTTGAAAATTTTCCACGAATGGTCTGCGAAATTTGCGATTTTTCTTCACTTCATTAGCAAAATTCACGATTTTTTCGCACTCGATCGGTGAAATTCGCGATTTTTGCGAAGCCGATCCACGAAATTCACAATTTTTCCATGCCTAATCGACAAAATTCACGATTTTTTGGGTGTGATCGACGAAATTTGAAAATTTTCCACGAATGGTCTGCGAAATTTGCGATTTTTCTTCACTTGATTGACAAAATTCACGATTTTTCCGTGCCCAATCCACGAAACTAGCACATTTTTCCGTTCTTGTTCGATGAAATTTCTTCAACCGCTCAAAGATTTTTTTAATTTTTCCGCGCATCATCGACAAAATTAGCGATTTTTTCGTCCCGAATCGACAAAGTTCGCGAGTTTTTTGTACTCGATCGCCCGAATCTGTGCTTTTTACGAAGCCGATCGACCATATTCGCGATAATTTCTTTCCCGATCGATGGAATTGTCATTTTTTGTTCGCCATATCAATGTAATTCTCGATTTTTTTCTTTCCCGATCGACTGTATTTGCGCTTTTTACGAAACTGATCGACCATATTTGCGATTTTTTCGTTCCCGATCGACAAAATTCGCAATTTTTCCATGCACTACCAAAAGCGATTTTGTTGTTCCTGATCGAATAAAATCGGGCTTTTTACGAAAGCCATCGGCCATATTCGGGATTTTTCCGTGCCCAATCGACGAGATTCGCGCCTTTATCCGTTTTTGGTCCCTGAAATACCGCACCGAACAATAAAATTCTTAACTGACTGATAAAATCTGCATTTTTTCCTCGCCGTAAATTGATGAAATCTGTAATTTTTTTCTCGCGATAAACTGATAAAACTCGCTATTGTTCTGCAGCTGCTCAAAAAAATTTTCGATTTTTCCGCGCATCATCGACAAAATCTTTGATTTTTCCTTGCCCTATCAACGAAATTAGCGATTTTTTTGTACCGATTCGACAAAATTCGCGAGTTTTTCGTACCCAATCGACCGTATCGTTCTTTTTACGAAAACAATCGACTACATTCGCGATAATTTCTTTCCCGATTCACGAAATCGGCAACTTTTGCGTTCCATATCAACTCGAAATTCGCGATTTTTTATTCGCAATCAACAAAATTTGTGATTTTTCCGTTCCCGATCGAATAAATTCGCGCTTTTTACGAAGCCGATCGACAAAATTGGGATTTTTTTCGTGCCTTATTAAAGAAATTTGCGATTTTTTCGTTCCAGATCGACAAAATTGGCGATTTTTCTGAGACATACAGACAAAATTCGAGATTTTTCGAAGCCCGATAGACAAAACTCGCGATTTTCCAATGTACAGTTGACGATATTCGATTTTTTCGCGCTCGGTGAACGAAATTCGCGTTTTTTTCGCGCGGTAAACAGACAAAACAGGCGACTTTTCTGCAACCTATGAACAAAATTTGCATTTTTTTCAAGTATTATAAAAAATTTAGACTTTTTTTCCTTGCCCGATAAACGAAATCTGAGATTTTTCGTGTCCGATCGACAAAATTCGTCATTTTTCCGTGAATAATCGACAAAATTCGCGACTTTTTCATGCCCGATCGGCGAAATTTGCTATTTTTTATCGTAATTCCGTTTTCACAAGATTTACTGTATTTTAAAGTTGCTTCATTAAATCATCTCTCAAAATTTGTGACCCCCCCCCTGGAGGTTGGGCTGGATCCGCCCTTGGAAGACAAACAAATCAGAAAATATCTTTGGCTTCATTTTCCTAGGAATAAATGAATTCGTGTTTTCAAATTAGTGATGCATTTTTTATGCTGAATTAAATTTAGCATGCTGAATTACATTTAGCATACTAAAAGATGTTTACTGAATACAGATAAAACGTTTTACAGGACCATACAAAATACTAAATGATTTTAATGAGTTTAATATGTTGTATATATTGTAAATGACAGACTTTTCGTTCGCGGGCAGACAAACAAATCAGAAAATATATTTGGCTCCATTTTCCGAGGAAAAAATGAATTCGTGTTTTTAAATTAGTTATGCATCTTTATGCTGAATTATATTTAGCATACTAAAAGATGTTTACTGAATACAGATTAAACGATTTACAGGACCACGCAAAAAATTAGATATATGACCGTCAATGGATGATAATTTCTCGAAGTGTGATTTTACTAGTCATAAGAGTATTTTAGTCTGAATTAAATTTAAGCTAAACAGTAGTGTGAATGTAAAGGTAGCAGATAAAATACAGAGCTCCACAAATGTATTCAAGTAAGGGTCCGTGTATTGGCGCAAATTCCTGAAAGACAAATTCCAATTTATTATTCGTTTGCTTGCTAAACTAGATTTTCGTATCATATCTAACTAAAATAGCAACTATAGATCTATATTTGATTTCGATTCAATAAGTTTTTTACAAAATTTTTATTCTTTATCAAAATTAAATACTGTATAAATTGAAAAATCACAATACTTTAAGAAAATAAGTTGATTCTCGCTCTTTTAAATGATAAATTACTCTAAGAAATAAATGATATATAAATACAATGTACACATATATTTCTTACTTCCTACTTACAGAGATTCTACGAGAACTCATTCCAATTTGAGTGAACAGATTATTTAAATTTTATATAATCTCTTCAAGAAAAAAAGAAGTGATATCTACTAAAAAACATTTTTCAAAAGTAGAAAAAAAAAAAAGGATGAAAGTTATGTTTAACAAATAATCTGATATCAAATTTCCAAGCTTATATTATGGTATTTATTTAACATTTTCCATTACAAAAATTATCATTTGTAAGTCAATGCCTTTGCATATGTTGATAGAAATCCTTTTCTCTTGTACTAAATACATTGTAAACGTGTTTTAAAAATTCAAATGTTTGAAAATTATGCATGATGGGCTTGGCGGCCATCTTTCCATATTTTACACAAATTTCTAAGCACCAAGTTTGTAAAGGAAATTGTAATAAGTTTGTATTAAGAACAATTTAGAGCTTCTGATTTTAACTATGGACAGACATATTTAACACGTTACCACCCAGCGATCTATCTATTTTCTCCAATTAAACAAAACTTTTAAATTTCAATACCAGAATTTTAGTACGGAAATGTCTGCTTAAGTAACAATTCTAAGTTTTAAATTTTAACTACGGATTTGAGTATATAGAAATTAGTGTACAATATGGAAAAATGGCCGCCAAGCCCATCATGCATAATTTTAAAACATTTGAATTTTCAAAACACGTTTACGATGTATTTAGTACAAGAGAAAAGGATTTCTATCAACATATGCAAAGGCATTGACTTACAAATAGTATTTTTTTTAATGGAAAATGTTAAATAAATACCATAATATAAGTGTTGAGAAACACCGAAATCACTGGCAATAAATATATAAATAAGCTAAAAAACTTTGTAAAATCACCATAAAAAGAAAATTAAACAGGACGCGTTTCGAGCTTCAAAAATACAGCTCATCATCAGCTAAACCAAACACGTGTCACAAGGGACAGAGTGGAGATAAAAGTGAAAGAAAGAGGGAGGAGATTGCAAAGAGTGCGACAGGTGGCGCTGCCTGACAGAGCCCAGGTGGAAGAGAAAAATGATGATAAACTAATAAAAGAGAAAGAAAACAGTGGGAAAAATAAATAAATAAATAAAATAAAAAATAAGTAAATAAAATAAAAATAAAATAAATAAATTAAAAATATTACTATAAACTTTGCGACTTAATACGCCCAAAGATTTTCCATGGGGTTCAACTCTGGATTTTGACTTGGCCATGACAAAATACGATTTTTTTCTTTTTTAAACCATTGCTTGGTGAATTCAGACTAGAGATGGGAATGCTCGGAAAAAAACCGGAAAAATTGGAAAAAAAACCGGTTTTTTTCCAAAGGCTTATTTTTTAATTTTTCCGAACTGGAAAAATTGAAATTTCATTTATGAAATAATATAGTGAAAATTTTGTAATAGCTACAATCTCATCTTTTTATTTTATTTATTTTTATGTTGAGTGTCCCACATGAAAACCTTAATGTTGGTAATCTGATCTCTGAGCAGAAATCTGTTTGAGAAGACTTGAAAAGATCCTTCACATTTTTTTCTTGTTTGAAACACAACACCCTTCGCAAAATTTCTCTTGAAAATAGACATTTCAGAAATAAGTTTAATCTACAAATTGAATCTTTCGCAAAAGCAGTGATTGAAGAAAAAAAAAATCTCGTGCCATATAGCAGCTGAATCTTATCAAGTTGTATATATGTATAAAATAACCTTATTAAAAATGTCTAAATAGGATTTTAAAAATAGTAATAATTTCTTATTCACAAATTCTGAATGTATTTTGTATAAGTATATATAAAAGAAATTCACAATTTCACAAAAACAGGATTACATGAAACAAAATCTAGATATATAATTAAATGCAACTTCTCTTTTAAAAAATTAATTCATGTGCAAAATTATTTCAATAATATGCCGATTAATAGAAATGGTAAAATTAAAAATTTAACATAAAATTTGAAGCATGCATTTATTACTTTTTTCTATCTTTTCAAGAAGTAAGTATTGAATTTGTGAAAATTCTGACTTCCAGTTTTTGGGGTATTTAAACGTTTTAGAAGATCCTGAATAGGATTTGATAGTTTTTGGAAAATATCTGTCATTCTGTGAGTCTGTATGGCACAAAAATTTCAAGAATTAATGTATGTATTTTCATAAAACTTCAGATAAAGTTAATCTTTGATATAACTTTGTGCACATTACTTTTTGGTGTAAATCGCTCAACAGATGACGCTGCTATGCTGCATTATTCATGATTATCGCAATAGCTCTATCTCAAGGACTGAAGGACGATTTTTTATCAAACTACAGATTCAGACAGTTCCTGATATATATTAATGTTGTTTAGTTTTTAGTGTAAATTGCCCTATAGGTAGCACTACTATGCTGCATTTTTCAAGATTTCGTTATAGCTGATTAATTGAATGTTTTTTCTAAGTATTAAATCTAAAATTGACCTCTATTTTACCTCCATAATGTACAGTAATGTTGCAAAAACATGGGCAGTTTGCATTAGAAAAGTATAACTGCGATGAAAAAAAACCCATATTTTATAAGTAACTATGTTCCAAATTATACATTCCCTCTTGATTAAACTTTGAATTTTTGTAGTTTTTTAAAGCACACTAGAAGTTTATCTCTGTATGTAACTGCTTTTGTTAATGCCTCAAATAGCGAGCATTTTCTATTTGTAGTGTTCTGTTTCATAACTTTTGAGTTACATTCTTAGAATTATGAAATTACCATATGGAAACATTATTGAATATGGTTTCTTACTCAAGAATAGAATACCAGATTTCAGGATAAAAAAAAAAAAATTACGTTTAATTAAACTTATTTTTTTTTTCTTCTTGGTTTCAGTAAGTAAAAATCTAACAGTAAATAAATCCTATGCTATTTTTTAGTTGCAGACCTGAGTAAGCCAAACTAAAACTTAGTTTTGTTTGAATTTAGATTATAAAACTAAATCAAAACTGAGAGAGATTGGAAAGCTATACCAAAACTAAACATTTTTTAAAGGAAATAAAATTATAATTTAAGAAAAAGGTGTAACAATGTAAAAATATACATTTTTTAAACAAACAATGGAATTTTTTGAATACTGATATTGATAATAATGACAAAACTGCAACAATTTCTTTAAACTAGTATTATTTACTTAAAAACAATACTTATGTAAATGGAATGCATAATTTATTTCATTCCAAACTGCAGACACATTGGCTCAGGTTCTTACATTAGGTCAATTGGTAGTTAAACATGTAACTGAAAAATCATTTCAACAAAGATATGATATAACAAACAATAATGTTTTAAAAATTCTTAGGCTGTGGAAAAAAAACTAAACTTTTAAAAGCAGGCTTTGCTACTTTCTTTTTATTTTGTAATGTAAAGTGAAAATAATTTTCATTTAACACAAATAAATGGGAAAAAATGTTTATTATTTAATATTCTCTCAGAAAATATAATTTATTTGGGAGAAACAGTCATAAAAAATCAATTTTTCCAATTTTTTCGTTTTTTTCCGCCACTTATATTTTTCCGAAAAATTTACATCTCTAATTCAGACACATGGCAAGAAGTATTGTCCTACTGAAACATCCAGTTAGCACCACCTAAAAAGGTTCAAATGCTATTTAATGATCATATAATATAGCCTGATATTGCGCAGAGTTCATACGTCCCAAAATTCGGGTTAAACGCATAATCCATCATACACTGACTAAAAATTACCTAAACCATTGCATATTCTCCTCCCATTTGTCGATTGAAGCATTGTTTCGATTCCTTCCTCAAATCATGCCAACTGTGTTTATAACCATCCGGATTTTCAAGATAATTCTTTTTATATTCCCGGCTCCACACCTGGTCTCCACATTTAAGCAGAGCCTTATTGAGACTAAAATGCAATTTTTTTTAAACTTTTAAAAGTGTGCAATTTTTTAAAACTTTTAAAATTGAGAACCTCTAAGCTTTTTCTACACACAGGCCTATTTAAAAGAAAAAATAAACAAGTTGAATGTAGATTCTGCCATTGCAGAATTCAATTTCGCATCCGATTAGGAAAAAAAAAAATCGGTAGAGGTTTTTTAGAAGGGCGACCCCGTTTAGATTGCAATGAACTAACTTCATTTTTTGTGTTTATCAATATAATAGCAAACAGAACGGCGTGAAATACCCAATTGAATAGCAATTTCTCTCTGAAACATTGGAATTGCGGAATGATAAAGATATACAATTTGACGTGCTACTTCTTCATTGACTAGATTCATCAAAAACGAATTTTTTCTTTAGTTTAAACGCTGTTTTATAGACTCTGAGTAAAAGGAAATGCAATTTAATAATAAAACGAAAGGAATCCCGTCGAATTCGACGAATGAAATGTTTAAAAGACCCGATCGATTTGGTTTTAAAATAAAAAGAATATTGCCCAGTTAAACTGATGGCATTGAGCTCACAGGCTACGCATACTAATTGTACAGTACAGCCTTATACACTATATTGCCATTGATTATGGGACACTTGCGATTTTAGAAATTTTACTAAATATCTAGAAAAATACATGAGGAATCATCTCGAAACCCTTAGTGTATAAATATAATAGTATACGCCATACATCGCTGTGAAGATTTTTTACCGAAACTCCATAGGGGACCGTCAACAAATTAAAAAAGAATGAATATCTTTTGAATAACCCTGTCAAAATTAATGTAGAAAAAGCGCTCAAACTCTAGATTATGATTGAATGCCTTATTTTAATATGCCTTGTTTATTTTTATGCAAATAGCATGCATACTCGCAGAGTAATTAAGGTTTTTATAAAAATGGTCCCAAATTTTTCCAAGTTATTTCCTTATAATTTTCAGAGTTCTTAATATAAAATAATATTTTTTTCAGAAAATATGACAAACAACATTGCACACAGTACCTTGTAATCAGAATTAAAAAATAATGAAAATTGTGTACAAAATGAGTAGGTTTACTAAATAATTTTTTACTGCGCATGCGTCAACGATATCAAAATTTCATTTGCATATTATGTTAGTTAAATGTATAGAGCAACTTTTGTGAAAGTCACAAAATCATAACTTGAAAATTCTGAAAATAATCGTCAATTGAATTAGTTGAAAATCCGTTATTCTCAAAATGAAGCAATAACAAGAGGGGTTGTATCCATATATTCATTGATTAGTGTCAATATAGAATACACAATACGGGATGTACTACTACATTTGAATAAAATCCCTCATTTTTTTGCTTCATTTTGGAAACAACGGATTTTGTCCTTTTTCTATAGACGATTACTTTCAGAATTTTCAAGCTATGATTTTGAGACTTTTATAAAAGTTGCTCTATACATTTAGCTAACATAATATGTAAATGAAATTTTGATATCTTTGACGCATGCGCAGTAACAAATTATTTAGTAAACCTACTCATTTTGTACACAATTTTCATTATTTTTTAATTCTGATTACAAGGTACTGTGTGCAATGTTGTTTGTCATATTTTCTGAAAAAAATATTATTTTATATTAAGAACTCTGAAAATTATAAGGAAAAAACTTGAAAAAATTTGGGACCATTTTTATAAAAACCTTAATTACACTGCGAATATGCATGCTATTTGCATAAAAATAAACAAGGCATATTACAATAAGGCATTCAATCATAATCTAGAGTTTGAGCGCTTTTGCTACATTAGTTTTGACAGGGTTATTCAAAAGATATTCATTCTTTTTTAATTTGTTGACGGTCCCCTATGGAGTTTCGGTAAAAAATCTTCACGGCGATGTATGGCGTATACTATTATATTTATACACTTAGAGTTTCGTGATGATTCCTCATGTATTTTTCTAGATATTTAGTAAAATGTCTAAAATCGCAAGTGTCCCATAATCAATGGCAATATACTGTATTTTCAAGGTCAATTCCGTTCGAAAAAAAAATGAAAAGAAGGAAAACAGCTCCCCCCTTTCATCTTTTTATGCTTAACCATTGAACCCCCTAAACTAATCACGGACATGCTTTATCATAAAAAAAATCTATATCCAAAATTCAGAGCAAATCGGAAAATTCTTAATAATAAAAAAAAACATTTATGTAATTTAAGAGGAGTTATCCCCCTCTTTTATACTTAACCATTAAACATCCAAAACTATTCAGCGATTTGAACGAAAACTGATAATTCTGTATTAAAAATCCATTTATATCAATTAAGGGGAGGGGATGAGCCCCCGTTCCCCCTCTTATACATATCGAATGAACTCCAAAAACTAATCAGGGAAGTGCCTTATCAGGATATACCTACATACAAAATTTCAAATGAATCGGATATTTTTATCATGAGTTATCGCGTTACGCACGTACATACATACAGAACGGGCGGGCACATAAGCTCTCAGGCTATGATAGCCTGTGAGCTAAATAAAAAGAATACTGCCCAGTTAAACTGATGGCATTGAGCTCACAGGCTACAAATACTAATTGCACATTAAAGCCTTATATTTTCAAGGGTTAATTCCGTTCGAAAAAAAAATTAAGAAGTGGAAACAGCTCTCCCCTTTCCTCTTTTTTTTATACTTAATCATTGAACCTCCTATACTATCAAAGACATGCTTTATCATATAAAAAATCTATATCCAAAATTCAGAGCAAATTAGATAATTCTTAATAAAAACCCATTTAGCATTTATATAATTTAAAAGGAGTTATCCCCCTCTTTTATACTTAACCATTAAACTTCCAAAACTATTCAGAGATTTGAACGAAATCTGACAATTCTGCTTGAAAAACCCATTTATATAAATTAAGGGGGGGCATTAGAACCCCTGTTCCCCTTATTTATACTTATTCAATGAACACCTAATAACAGTCACGGAATCGCCTCATCAGAATGATCCTAATCTAAATTTTGAACGAAAATTAATTCTGCATGAAAATCCCATTTATATCAACTAACGGGGGGGGGCATTAGAGCCCCTGTTCCCCCTATTTATACTTATTCAATGAACACCTAATAACAGTCACGGAATCGCCTCATCAGAATGATCCTAATCTAAATTTTGAACGAAAACTTAATTCTGCATGAAAATCCCATTTATATCAACTAACGGGGGGGGGGGCATTAGAACCCCTGTTCCCCCTATTTATACTTATTCAATGAACACCTAATAACAGTCACGGAATCGCCTCATCAGAATGATCCTAATCTAAATTTTGAACGAAAACTTAATTCTCAATTAAAATCCCATTTATATCAACTAACGGGGGGGGGGGCATTAGAACCCCTGTTCCCCCTATTTATACTTATTCAATGAACAACTAATAACAGTCACTGAATCGCCTCATCAGAATGATCCTAATCTAAATTTTGAACGAAAACTTAATTCTGCATGAAAATCCCATTTATATCAACTAACGGGGGGGGGGCATTAGAACCCCTGTTCCCCCTATTTATACTTATTCAATGAACACCTAATAACAGCCACGGAATCGCCTCATCAGAATGATCCTAATCTAAATTTTGAACGAAAACTTAATTCTGCATGAAAATCCCATTTATATCAACTAACGGGGGGGGGGGGGGATTAGAACCCCTGTTCCCCCTATTTATACTTATTCAATGAACACCTAATAACAGTCACGGAATCGCCTCATCAGAATGATCCTAATCTAAATTTTGAAAACTTAATTCTGCATGAAAATCCCATTTATATCAACTAACGGGGGGCATGAGCCCCCCGTTCCCCCTCTTATACATATCGAATGAACTCCAAAAACTAATCAGGGAAGCGCCTTATCAGGATATACCTATATACAAAATTTCAAGTGGATCCGATATTTTTATCATGAGTTATCGCGTTACGCACATACGCACATACGCACATACATACAGAACGGACGGGCACATAAGCTCTCAGGCTATGATAGCCTGTGAGCTAAAAAGCAAAAGTAATTACATTACTGAATCAATATATAATAAATATATTTACAAACTAAATGTTAAGTTTCACAGTTACAATTTTGCATGTAAATATTCGCACATCTTCAGTTAAAATTGTAATCTGAGTGCCGACGAAATCCAGAAATTTTATTTTATATGCACTCACAGAAAAAAAAAAAAAAAAAAAAAAAAAGAAAAGAAAAAAAAAAACTAATTTTATTTTTATTGTGACATTATTTTCACTAAATGAAGTCATCTGAAAGTAAAATCTCAATCTCAGTGTCCATAGTGAAAACCAGGTTATCCCGTCGACCAAAAAATTATCGCCAAACTATAAGATTAAATGCCAAAAATGGATGATCGTGAATGTCACATTCAATGACATTAAATACGATTCATGTGTTTAAAATGTCATTAACTGATTTTTATTTCGACTTTTTATTAATATTTTTATTAATATTCAACTAATTATTTGTTTTTCGATATTTAAAATAAAAATTATGTCAATTATGTATAATTTGGCTATTAGTTTGGCGATTTGTATAATTTGGCGAAATTGGTCGACGGGATAACAGAGTAGTACCTAATATCGTTATAGTAAAAATGCGATGCTTTAAATAGTGACGTCATTTTCTCTTCAAATGTTTTTTAAAAGTTACTGTTATTAGTAATATGAAAAAGGCTTTCGTAATAATATTGTAATTCCCATTTATCTGGTTGCTGAATGACATCATTTTCCTCATTAGAAATTTTCTTTATTTTGCTTTAGACATTAATTTTTATCATAAATTATTTTCTGTTATTTTATTTACATTATTAATGTCATGTTTGTGTTCGGGTCCGCCAAATTATAATACTCCAATAATAATTAACATACATTTATTACGAGACATCACATAACTTCACGCAGAAAAAACATATACACATCTCAAGAACATAGAATAGAAGAATAATAAAAAGCATCATGGGAGTAAGATATGGGAGTGAAAGTTGTAATCCCTTTTTCACGATCTCTAACGGTTTGGTAAATACATAACACTCCTTCCCCCTATGAATACAGGACATAATCTTCTAAATGTTTTGGTGAGGTTCGGGAGCGTTCAGAGCGTCGTAGAGTAGGAAGATCTGGTTTCTCAGTTTCAGGCTGACACACAGGATCGGACTCTGTTGGTGAATCGGGTGTAACTGGATCATTTTCTGGAGTTGGCGAAGGTGGAATAACAGGAGGCTCTGTAGCGTTTCCGCATCTTGCACACGGCTTCGAACCTGATCAACATGTCGATTGTGAATAACATCGTCTACCAAATCTTGAACTTTATAGGATAATGGCCCTGTTGTTTCTGTAACTTTTGCGGGAATCCAAGATGGCCCTGAACTGTAGTTGCGAATATACATGGGATCGTTCTCTTGAAATTGTCGTAGTCGTTTGTTTTTGTCTGCCTCAGCTAGTTTCTGTTTTTTGAATTTCATCTCTTTATTGAGATCAGGGTGTAATCTGTCCAACAATGATGTTAAACGACGATTCATTAGAATTTCAGCCGGTGATTTACCAGTAGTGGTACATGGTAAGGTATGCTGAGCAAACAGAAATCTAGCTAGGCGAGTCTTCCAATTACCTTGAATGATCCGTTTCAAAGCGTGCTTTGTAGTAGCCACCATTCTTTCTGCCTGGCCATTGGAGGATGGATGATAGGGAGCTACAAAAATAGGTCGAATCTGGTTTCGTCTTAAAAAGTGTTGAAATTCAGCGGATCTAAACGTTTTACCATTATCAGATGCGACTGAATCTGGAAGTCCATGCGTGGCAAAAATAGATCTTAAGTTGTCAATGGCAGCCGATGACGACATGGAGAAAACTGGTACAACCTCTAGCCACTTTGAGTGAGAATCAACTAAAATGAAAAAAAGTTTTCCCTTGAAAAGGACCGGCGAAATCTACATGAAGGCGAGACCATGGCTTTTCTGTCCATTCCCAAGGGTGTATAGGAGCCTTGTCAGGAGCTTTCTGATTTTCTTGGCACATACTGTAAGTCTTAACAGTATTCTCAATGGCACTATCTATGTTAGGCCACCACACGTAACTACGTGCTAGACTTTTCATTCTGACTATACCAGGATGTCTATTATGAAGGAGGACGAGTACTTGATTCTGGAGTGCAGTAGGTACAACAACTCTACTACCCCATAAGACACAATCTTGATGAACACTTAATTCATTACGACGATTAAAGTAGGGTTTGAATTTTATGTCAGTCATTTTGGCCGGCCAACCATTTAAAATCATCAAGGAAATTCTGGATAGTATCGGATCTCTTTTAGTTGCCGAAGATAGCAACTTGGCATCTAATTGCGTTACAGGGCATGACTCTAGCAACAGAACTTCAGTCGGGGCAAAAAATCAAGTTCAGGAGTGTGTAAAGGTAATCGACTTAAGGCATCGCCATTAGCTATTTCTTTACCCTTCCTATATTCTATGTCATAATCATATGCAGCTAAAATTAAACTCCATCTAAGTACTCTGGGTGAAACCATTTGTGGCACTGGTTTATTTGGATTGAAAAGTCCTAAAAGTGGTTTATGGTCAGTTATAATTTTGAATCTACGTCCCTGAAGATACTGATTAAATTTTTTGACAGCAGAAATTATGGCAAGAGCTTCCCGATCTGTCTGATTGTAATTCCTTTCTGGTTTTGACAAAGTACGAGAATGGTAAGCAATAGGAGATTCTTTACCACTAGGTAAAACATGGCTTAAGACGGCCCCCACTCCCTTAGAGGAAGCATCGCAAGTTACAGTTACCAGAAGTGTTTCATCAAAATGTGTTAACACGACATCTTTTTTTAATAACTCTTTTGCTGCTTTATAAGCCTTATCATGCTTATGCGTCCAGCGCCAAACTTTGTCATTTCGGAGTAACTCGTGCAATGGTTCTAAGCAATCCGATCTGTTTTTTAGAAAACAACCATAAAAATTTAACATTCCTAAAAAGGCTTGCAATTCAGTTTTATCTTTTGGAGTTGGTGCCTCATGAATAGCCTTTACTTTATCAAAACTCTGTTGAATACCCTTCCGATTTACACGAAATCCCAATAATTCAATTTCGGGAAATGCGAATTTACACTTTTCACGTTTAAGATGAATTCCAGAATCTTGCAAGCGTTCTAGAACTTGCTTTACCTTTAAATTATGGTCTTCAAGATTTTTTCCTTGAATAAAAATGTCATCTAGGTATGGCAGTACGCCATCAATACCTGCTAGTACTTCTTCCATTCTTTTTTGGAAAATCGCCACAGCGACAGAAATGCCAAATGGAAGCCTATTAACCTTGAAAAGTCCCTTGTGGGTATTTAATGTTAGTATTCTGGAAGTTTGATCATCAACCGGAAATTGCAAATATGCTTCAGAAAGATCCAATTTTGAAAAAACTGTACCACCGGTCATAGTAGCCAGAACTTCATTTACCGTGGGAAGCGGATAAGTAAACGGTTTTACTGCCTGATTTACCGTACTGCGATAATCGCCACACAGTCTGATACGACCATTTTTCTTTAGAACCGGAACTACGGGAGTTGCCCAATCAGAATATGAAACAGGTTCTAAAATTCCTTTTTTAACCATTTCATCTATTTCACTAGTTACTTTATTTCGAAGGGCAAAAGGCACATTTCTAGCTTTTAGAAATTTTGGTGAACACTTTTCATCAATTTTAATTGATACCGGATGCCCCTTAAATTTCCCCAGCGATTCATTAAAAACATTACGGTATTCGTGTAATATAGAATCTAAAGAACATATAGAAATTTTATTAACATTTTCATTAGAAACTAAATTTAAATTCAAGGCATGAAACCAATTTCTGCCTATTAACGATTTACCTTTCCCCTCAACAACTAAAAGAGGTAAATTAACATTACTAGACTTATAAGTAACATTAACATCAAAATATCCAGTAAGATTTAATTTTTCAGAACTCCATGTTTTAAGAGACAACAGAACATGGAGAAACAGAACAGCTTTAATAAACTTACACTCACCATAGGGATGATGATCGCCACATCGGTAACAGGGATTTTTCTTATTTTGCTTGTCTTTACACTCCTGAACTTTTTTACTCGACACTTTCGGTTTGACGTAATTTACGGTACTAAGTAGGGTACCTCGAATTTCTGTAGATTGTTTCACAGCAACTTCTTCTGCCAGAGCTAAATCTAAAGCCGAAGTCAAAGTAAGTCTAGGATCTGAAAGAAGTTTTCGTTGAATTTCTTCGTCAAGAACACCACATACTAATCTATCACGAAGCATGGAATCCAGTTGCGTTCCAAAGTGTCAATTTTCGGAAAGTCTTCTCAACTCGGCCATGAATTCAGAAATAGTTTCATTTTTCCGTTGGTCTCTTTTATTGAATTTAAATCTGCATAGGATTTCAGACGGCTTAGGTGAGAAATGTTCATCTGATTTTACCAGCAAGTCGGCAAAAGTCACTGCATTTGGGCTATTAGGAGTGCACAAAGAGCGTATAACTAAATACAATGCTGGACCCGAAACATTAAGAAAAATTGCCCGTTTTTTATCTGGTTCCGTTATACTGTTAGCGGTAAAAAAGAAATCTAAACGTTCTTTATATTCAATCCAGTTCGTTTTCCCTACTATGAATTCTTCGAACTTGCCAAACGACATTTTGAAGAAAAGCAAAACAGAATACCAGGAGTAATTACCAGTTCAGGAAACGTTGAAAGGAACCAAAAGAAAATAAATTATCACAGTTTTTAAGCTATTGCATAGCTTTTATTGCGGGCTTTGAGCGCGGCGACCGAATCCGAAAATTCCGTAACGCGAAAAATCCTAACACATCCGTAACAAAAAAACCTAACACTCGGCTAACGTTGTTTCAGCTCGGCAGACTTCGGCATGGTATCCTTCGGTAAACTTCGGCAGACATTGACGCGGTATTTTTCAGATATTTAGAGGATATCAAATCTCAAACTTATGTTTCTTATTTCAGTTACCATAAAACTATAGTTTCAATGATAAAAATTCCTGATAGAATGTGTATAGAAAAAAATCGTCTTAAGATAAAACAAGGTAGGATAATGTAGCTTTTGGTGACTGGAGACCCGCCCAATGGTTAGGATCGAAAAATTTAAAATACTTATAACTCGCGATCTAATTTTCGTATCGCGGCCAAATTTTGTTTGGCAATTTATTACGAGAGAGTGTTAATTTTTAGTGACAGGAGACCCTCCCACGGTGAGGGTCGAAAAATTTAAAATGCTTATAACTCGCGATCTAATTTTCGTAGCGCGGCCATATTTTGTTTGGTAATTTATTATGAGACAGTTTTAATTTTTGGTGACAGGAACCCCCCTGCCCCCACGGTGAGGGTCGAAAAATTTAAAATGCTTATAACTCGCAATCTAATTTTCGTATCGCGGCCAAATTTTGTTCCGTAATTTATTATGAGAGATTGTTAATTTTTGGTGACAGAAGACCCACCACGGTGAGGGTCGAAAAATTTAAAATGCTTATAACTCGCGATCAATTTTCGTAGCGCGGCCAAATTTTGTTTGGAAATTTATTATGAGAAAGTATTACTTTTGCTGACAGGAGACCCCCCACGGTGAGGGTCGAAAAATTTAAAATGCTTATAACTCGCGGCCAAATTTTGTTTAATGATTTATTATGAAACAGTGTTAAATTTTGGTGACAGGAGACCCCCCCCCCCCACGGTGAGGGTCTAAAAAGTTGAAATGCATATAACTCGTGATCTAACTTTCGTAGCGTGGCCATATTTTGTTCGGTAATTTATTATGAGAGAGTGTTAATTTTTGGTGACAGGAGACAACCCACGGTGAGGGTCGAAAAATTTAAAATGTTTATAACTCGCGATCAATTTTTGTAGCGCGGCCAAATTTTGTTTGGTAATTTATTATGAGACAGTATTAATTTTTGGTGACAGGAGATCCCCCATGGTGAGGGTTGAAAAATTTAAAACGCTTATAACTCGCGATCTTATTTTCGTAGTGCGGCCAAATTTTGTTTGGTAATTTATTATGAGATAGTGTTACTTTTGGTGACAGGAGACCCCCCACGGTGAGGTTCGAAAAATTTAAAATGCTTATAACTCGCGATCTAATTTTCGTAGCGCGGCCAAATTTTGTTTGGTAATTTATTATGAGACAGTGTTACTTTTGGTGACAGGAGACCCCCCCACGGTGAGGGTCAAAAATTTAAAATGTTTATAACTCGCGATCTAATTTTCGTATCGCGGCCAAATTTTGTTTGGTAATTTTTTATGAGAGAGTGTTAATTTTTGGTGACAGGAAACCCCCCATGGTGAGGGTCGAAAAATTTAAAATGCTTATAACTCGCGATCAATTTTCGTAGCGCGGTCAAATTTTGTTTAATGATTTATTATGAAACAGTGTTAAAATTTGGTAACAGGAGACCCCCCACGGTGAGGGTCGTAAAACTTAAAATGCTTATAACTCGTGATCTAACTTTCGTAACGCGGCCATATTTTGTTCGGTAGTTTATTATGAGAGAGTGTTAATTTTTGGTGACAGGAACCCCCCCCCCCCACGGTGAGGGTCGAAAAATTTAAAATGTTTATAACTCGCGATCAATTTTCGTAGCACTGCCAAATTTTTTTTTGGTAATTTATTATGAGACAGTGTTAATTTTTGGTGACAGGAGATCCCCCATGGTGAGGGTTGAAAATTTTAAAATGCTTATAACTCGCGGTCTAATTTTCGTAGTGCGGCCAAAATTTGTTTGGTAATTTATTATGAGACAGTGTTACTTTTGGTGACAGGAGACCCCTCCCCTCACGGTGAGGGTCGAAAAATTTAAAATGCTTATAACACGCGATCTAATTTTCGTAGGGCGGCCAAATTTTGTTTGGTAATTTATTATGAGACGGTGTTACTTTTGGTGACAGGAACCCCCCCCCCCGCGGTGAGGGTCGAAAAATTTAAAATGCTTATAACTCGCGATCTAATTTTCGTAGCGCGGCCAAATTTTGTTTGGTAATTTATAATGAGACAATGTTAATTTTAGTGACAGGAGATCCCCCATGGTGAGGTTCGAAAAATTTAAAATGATTATAACTCGCGATCTAACTTTCGTAGCGCGGCCAAATTTTGTTTGGTAATTTATTATGAGACAGTGTTACTTTTGGTGACAGGAGACCTCCCCCCCCCCCCACGGTGAAAGTCGCAAAATTTAAAATGCTTATAACTCGCGATCTAATTTTCGTAGCGCGGCCAAATTTCGTTTGGTAAATTTTAATGAGACAATGTTAATTTTTGGTGATAGGAGACCCCCACAGTGAGGATCGGAAAATTTATAATGCTTATAACTCGATCTAATTTTCGTAGTGCTGCCAAATTTTGTTTGGTAATTTATTAAGGTATTGCATAGCTTTTATTGCGGGTTTTGAGCGCGGCGAAAGAATCTAGAAATTCCGTAACGAGAAAAAAACCTAACACTCCGGCTAACGTCGCTTCAGTTTGGCAGACTTCGGCACGGTATTCTTCGGTAGACTTCGGCAGACATTAAAGCGGTATTTTTCAGATATTTTGAGAATATCAAGTCTCAAACTTATGTTTTTTATTTCAGCTACCATAAACGTATAGTTTTAATGATAAAAATTCCTGGTTAACCTACATATATTGTAAGATAATAAAAATATTTTAAACGATATTAATTTATCATTTATTCAATAAAAAAAAAAATGTTTTGTTATCGGTCATCACGCTCAAAATGTATAACTTGAATTAATATCAAAGACAAAAAAACTGCATAAAAAAAAATAATTATGATTGCATAAGTTTATAAAAAATGCTATGCAATAGTTTTACCGCGGCAGTCCCCGAGTGCCACACGTCTTTTTTTTCTCGTCGCCAGTGTCATGTTTGTGTTCGCGTCCGCCAAATTATAATACTCCAATAATAATTAACATACATTTATTACGAGACATCACATAACTTCACGCAGAAAAAACATATACACATCTCAAGAACATAGAATAGAAGAATAATAAAAAGCATCATGGGAGTAAAGTATGGGAGTGAAAGTTGTAGTCCCTTTTTCACGATCTCTAACGGTTTGGTAAATACATAACAATTAATATTATTTCTCAGTAAATATTATTTTTTTACCTCAATTAGTGCATAATTATACGCAATCATTTTGGAAAATAAATTTTTATTATCGAGAGAAAAGCTGAACTGAGTTGCCACCATTTTGAAGAAATATCGTAAAAAGCATTTAAAATTAAAAATAAAATATAAAAATGAAGATAAATTAAAAAATAGCTAAAATGGGCACAACTACAAATAAATAGATTTCATTTAAAAAATAATTATCAAAATCGGTTGAGTAATAAATTCAGGGCTGATGACACGACATTTTTTGCTTGTCTGAAAGAAATAGCATCGGAGGCTAATAAATGAAAACTCTCGTTACTGCATTTGCAAGAAACAAAATTAATTTGATTCGATAAAAATGCAGAAGTCATGAGCTCTTTTCTAGAAACATACAGAATTTGACAAAACATTTCTTTTCCAGCTGAGAGCAGAAGAAGTGATGGCTGCCTATGTCCAGCGATGTAAGAGCGTTAATCCAATAATCAACGCTATTACAGACGAGCAGTATGAAGAAGCCATGAAAGAGGCTATAGAGGTCGACCGATTGATAGACAGTGGCGTCAAATCTGAAGCTCAGCTAGCTGCTGAAACACCCCTTCTCGGTGTCCCTTTCACTTGCAAAGAATCTATTGGTGTTAAAGGTAATAAAATAATGAAACTATGTTTCAGTCCTTTCTCTTTTTTTTTCTATTATTTGCTGTAAAATTTTACTAGAATATTTTTTTTAACTGATGTGCTTACAGTTATTTGTTTTTCATTTAATATCATTTAGTGGAACATCTAATAAATATTTTCTATCGTACATCATTCACCGAGATTGAAAAATTTCTATGTACTAACATAGATGGTTCAGTGGAACATCACCATAATTAATCTATCAATCCAAGAACATGTTCTTCAGTCGTCTAGAATGCTAAACGATCGACCTGCCCTCTTAGCATGCTCACTGTGGTCACATCACATCTGTGACCAAAATGCCACTACTCAGTGACGTCACATTGTGACTGAGATGTGACTTTCTTAAAAATCTTTAGAAAACTACAAAAATTCTTCAAAATATATTATTTACTTTAAAAAACACTTTTGTCACGATGTTAATGTCAAAATAGTTACAAATGACACATTTTTCACAAATTTGTCACACCGTGACTTCACAATGTGACTTCACAAACGAGCTCTTAAAACGGCCATAATGACTTCACATTTTAGTCAGAGTGACTTCACATCGACGTCACGAGACGTCACATCGACAATCGATGGTCCCAAAGTCACAGTGTGACTTCACAACGACGTCGCAGTGATGTCGCCATGCCTTACGGGTGCTTAACAAGAACTGGTACAATATATTTTTCCAACAGACCAACCCGACGTTACATATTTTCAAAGTTAAATTATATGGAGTCAAGCAATAAAAAATTAATGCATTATATATTCCCAAATATAAAAAATAAACATAAATAATAAAAATGTAGTATAAATCTGACATCCGGCGTATAACTTTTTTTAATTTTAATATTTGTAAATTTCAGATGAATGTTTGATTTTTAGCTCACAGGCGATCAAACCCTGAAAGCCATTGTGCTCGCATGACATTCGTGACAGCATTTGCTTAACATTCTAGACAAAATTGTTTTTCCTATCATACATAAATTGCGCTGATATTCGATCAAATGGGATTTTCTGTGGTCGCCTTCTCATTTACCTGCAAGAATGAAAGAAAATCTAAGACATCTCAATAAAAGATGGTCAAACAGCAGCCGAGTATTGAAACAATTTGGTATCAATGATGCACTAGTTGGCTTTCAATTACAAATGCAGTATCAATAATTAAGGGTTATTTGATATTATCTATACAAGGTAGAACCCGTCGAAATTCGACGAAAGAAAATTTTTAAGAAGGAGCTGTTTCATTGATTTATATTAAGGCTATAAAATTAATTGTAGTAAAAAATACATTTTATATTGGTAAGCCTAACTCTTAAACAAACGATATTTAACATCAAATTAACAAAATACTATTTCTATAAAACTCTGTCGTAGAAATTGTTAAAATTAATTTTTAATCGTACATGTAAGCAGCAAAGAATAATAAAGATCTGTTATTATGAAAAGTTATCAATTAAGGCTCTTATGCTAACATTCCAAAATGAAAAAAAAAAAGCAAAATTTATTCGACTTTGACTCAATCATAGAATTTATTTCCCCATGAAATCTAAATCCGTCTTCATTTTCACCATATCAAAATTTATAAATGCACATTTTGTATCTGTATTCACCTTTTCAAAAAAATTGACATTTTAATTTGACCATTTTGATTCAAAATTTGAAGTCTCAGTGCTATTAGCTGAAACAGATATTAAATTGTTGATATTCTTTTATGTGTAAATCGTAAATGAAATCAAAATTCATCGATAAATTATAACCGATTCAATTATAACCGAAGATATTTCAATTTAAATTTTTTTCCTTTTAATGAGAAAATGGCGACATAAAGATGCAGTAATAATTTTTTTTTTCTGTTTTTTCCTTTGCTTTTAATAGAAATGGAGTGCTCCTGTTGCCACGATTAGAAAAGTGGTGTTAAAAACTACAAAAAAAAATATTTCAAAAACAAATTAAGATACAGCTTTCAAACAAATTTCATTTAAAAGTACATTATTTTTCCTACTCGATGGTCTTAAAAATCGAAAATGTGCGATATTTAGTTATATAAAAATTTGTAGTAGCAAACATTGCAATACCGAAATTTCATTTTAAGTTTGAAAGTGTTGTCATTAGCAAAATAACGTATGCGTTATAGAGGTCTGCACGGGCCGGAATTTCCCGTTTAAATTTTTATATTTTAGGCCCGGCCCGGCCCGGCCCGTACAAAAATCAGCAAAAACAGGCCCGGCCCGGCCCGTTTTGGCCCGTTACAATTTCTACTATTTTTAAAAAATTCAGATTTTCATCATATAACTAAGATTCCTTTAAAGAATACTGCATACATATCTATGGAATGATTTTACAGTATATTTTACAGCAAATACACATTAACAACATTAATGATTACTTAGATACTTAGGCTTTCAACATTCGAATAAAGATTCATTAAAAAATTAATATAGCTTAGAATAAAAGAAAAAAGAAAGAAAGCTAAAAACATGGTTAATTTTGAAGCTGTTTAATAAAAGAAGATTTATAAATATTGTCAGGATCTGATAGCACCTGTGCTAAAGAATGTAATGTCTACTCTTTCTCTATTTGAATATTTTTTATGGTATGGTTGTATACAGAATTTCCAAGGTGACATTCCTTCTTTGTGGAAAGGGGAATTGCCAGATAATCCTTTACAGGTGGGGTGTTAGAGAAAAGAGATAGCTGAGAGGCATGTCCACCTGTCAGTGAAGTATGCGGATGATAAGCAGATTAGCAGCATGTCACTAGGCAAGAAAGGAGTGAGGGAAGGTGCCCTATGAGGAAACTCCAGAGGGGGTTGGCATTTGTGTGACCCCATGAGTTGAGAGGGCAAGTTTGTCTGGCAGATCAGTATTTTGGTACCTAGGTTTCGGACCTAGAGGTTGCTCTGTGTGGAAGAGCATAAGCATTGCGTTTTCTGGTGAGCAAAGGACACTGACGTCCTTGTGTTTAGTGCTCTGGGCTAAGAAGTGCAGGCCCAGTATACTTGTGTTGGGAGACTCAAGGTTGAGCTCCAAAAAAGTGGATTTAACGTGTATTGAGTGTGAGGTGGAAAGTGTAATTGGAATAGTACACAACCAATCTTTAAGGTATCTAATGTAATGTTGAACCGGATCATCTATATCCGAGTTGTAGTTGTATATATTTGTAAATAGCGTATTTTGTGTGTACATATATTCTTAATAAACTGATAATTCGGTTACTAGCGTAAGTCTTCATTTACACCAATCTCACAGTGGGTGACCGATATCACCTAGTAATATCGGTGGTGGCAGCTATATCTACCACGGACATTCTTCAAAGTTGTGTGGACTGAGAGGAACGTCCGACAAATATATTTCTATATCATTTTATTATAGATTTAAAATCCAAATTCATTCTTAAATTCAAAGAAGCTCCTTTCTGATACATTTCTAAATTCATTTTTTTTTTCTCAGAAACGCATAAGATTGGCAGATATCTTTATTCAGAAACTATATAATCGAATGGCGTTATCCATTTTTTGATACAAGCAATTTAAGAATACTGCAAACAAATAAAATACTGTGAAAATTAGCGTTTTGAATAGAATTTCCGGAAGCAATAGCAAGGGAAGGGAGAAAAACCTGCAATCAGTTGAGAAACTATTATAACTCAACAAGGTTATACAAGTATTTTATTTGCCAAAAATGAAAAACACTATTCGATTCCAAATCCCTTCAATAGTTAGGCTTATCACTTTTATACTTTTACAATTTAAAATTAATCAGAAAATGTGTCAACCTTTCGTATTATTGAGAAATTAATTTAAAAATCATCAAGAAGTATATATCCGAAGGCTAAGCTAACATAAGTTCTTTATCGCTGTTAATAATTTTACAAATAATGTTTTCTGCCAATAATTAAGTCTAGTACCGGTCCGGCCAGTCTATATGTAGAAAAATAGTGCAAGCGTGATCTCGGATCGGCATGAGTCAGCTAAAAAAATATTAAAACGGGTTACACATAATGTAATTCTCCAATGCCGATACAATGTGCATTTTTATATTGATGCTGTCAAACTAGTGGCTGGCCACATTTATGCTTATTCTCGTTAAAACCATTTTCGTTGAAAAAAGCTCATATTTTATCGTTTCTGCTTAAATCTTCAGAACGGGCCGGCAGGCCCGAAAATTTTTTTTATCAGCCCGGCCCGGCCCGTTTGGCCCGTTCAATTTTTTTGCCGGCCCGGCCCGTGAGAAAATTCGAAACGATTCCGCCGGCCCGGGCCCGTGCAGACCTCTAATACGTTACGCACAGATACGTTTGGCCTTTATTATATACTAGCTGTTCTGCCCGGCGTTGCCCGGGTTCATCAAAAAATAGTAAGAATTGCAAAAAAAACTTTAAAAATCATAATAAAAACCTTGAAAAATTTAAAAAATGCTGCACGAATTTCGTCTAAACTTCGTTGAAAAGAGATGGGCTAGAAAATTGAAGTTGGATTATTTTTACTAATGTGGAAAAATCTTACAAATCACAAAAAACATTAAAAATCTCATAAAAATATGAAACAAAATTCAAAAATTGTGTTTCAAAATTCGAATAAACTTTGCAGAAAAGAGATCAGAATTTAATAAATTCGGCCAAAAATTGAACCTCTAAAAAATCGAAGCGGGTCGCGAAGAAACATAAACATCGCTTTAAAAATGGCAAAATTTTCAAAAATCACGGAACTCAAAATTTATTCTACTTGCATAAATGTTTTGAATCTAATTAATTTGATAATGTAAAAAGCATTGAAATACGAAAAAAACTGCTAAAAAATCGCAATAAAAATCTTTAATCGCACAGGAGAAAATTTATCATATTAGCGAAGAAATTAAAAACCGTATTCTTTTTCCGTATCTGAAAAAAAAAATCGCCGTGAACTAAAAAAAAAAAAAAAAAAAAAAAAAAAAAAAAAAAAAGCATATTGCATTAAAAATTGCTGTAGATCAAAATAAGAGAGCAAAACAATTATCGTAAAGGATAAAAGTTTGAAACCAAACTCTTATTAGTCTAGAAATTTAAAATCGAATTCTTTTGAAAAATGTTAAAAAAAAAAAAAAAAAATGACTGAGAAAGCCCGAAAATTGTAATGAAAGTCGTAAAACATTTAAAAATCCCTAGGGTAAAAATTCACTGTTATAATATAAAATATTGTAATCAAGAAATTAACCATATTAACCAAAAAGTTTGAAATAGAAATTGATTTCCGGATGTAAAAAAATCGCCAAGGAACTTGAAGAATGGCTAAAAATTACATTGAAAATTGCATTAAAAATAATTAAATATTTGGAAGTCAATGCTTAAAAAAATAATATTAAGGCAGGGCGGGGGGGGGGGGGGGGGGGTTATGATCGAAATTATTCATAAATTACAAAATGTAGGCATGGAACGCCAAAGTCATATTAAGAGATAAAACATTGCATTCGAAACATAACTACATTAAACAAAATGTTTGATATCAAAATTGGTTTCTGAATTGCAGAAAATCGCCAAGGAACTTAAAAAAAGGCTAAAAATCGTATCGAAATCTATATTAAAAATCGCTGGATATTTAAAAGTCATGGATGTAAAAATTTAATATTCAGTCGAAAATATTGTAATCGGAAATCGTTCATGAAGTCAACACGGAACACCTAAAACCCCCCAAACTAACTAAAAATTACATTCAATATCGCATTAGAAATTGGCAAAATTCATAAAAGCGTGGAGAACAAATTGTACTATTTATGCTAAAAGTTAGAAACCGAAATTCTTTTATCGATGTCAACAACTGTCACAGAACTTGAAAAATCACTATATAAAACACATTAAAAATCAGTAAAATTAAAAAATCCGGACAAAATTTGCCATAGTAAGATAAAGATTTATATTAAATTCCTGCGGACATAATTTACCATAATGGGACAAAATATTGAAATCTGAACTCTTTCATTAGTTAAAAAGTATCGACACAAAACTTGCTAAACATTTTATGAAAATACACAAAAAATCTGAATCATTGATGTCAAAATTTACTACATTAAGCTACAAATTATTTAAAAATTTCTTTTCCGATTGTGAAAAAATCGCCGTGGACTCGAAAACATCTAAAAATTGTATTCAAAAATTCATTACAAATCGTTTCAAATTTAAAAATAGCGGGGGACAACATTTACATTAATAGAGTAAAATAGTGTAATCTGAATTATTTCTTAAATACGAATGAAAAAATCGGCGCAAAGCGTGAGAAATAATGAAAACATTGCTAAAAATTGCATTAAAAAATCACTAAATTTCAAAATTCGTAAATGAAGTGTAAATGTTTGAAATTAAATTCCTTTCCGAAATTTCAAAAAATAGCCGTGATATTCAAAAGACCAATACAAAACCATTGAAAAATTCATTAAAAATCGCTAAATGTAAATACATCCCGTGAATAAAAAAATATTCTAGTCGTGTAAAACGTAGCAACCATTCTTTTTTACATGAATTACAAAAAAATCGACGCAGAACACAAAATATATCAAAAATCACATTGAAAATCGACAAAATTAAAAAAAAAAGGTAAATGGTGAAATTTACTATATTAGGCTAAAAGTTTGAAACCAAAATAATTTTTTAATTGTTAAAACACCACTGTGGTGGGGATCGAAAAAAATAGTACTAAATCGCATTAAAAAGTTCATTAAAAACGCATTGAAAAATGCACCAAATATCGCTAGTTATTTTTTAAATCGCAGTAATCAGAATTTCATCAAACGGATAAAACATTCTAATCGGAAATCTGAACTATTTGATTATCCGGTTGACCAAGAAACTATCTGGGTCAAACCATAAGATTAAACTACAATAATGGCGGATCGTGAATTCCATATTCACTTGACATTAAACATGTTACATATGTTTGTTACGTCATCAGGTGGTTTTTACTTCTTATTTTTATATGTATTTGTATTAATGTTTTTCTAAATTATCTCTTCTTTCATTATTTAACATAAAAATTACGTCTCTTTGCATAATTTGGCTTGTTTCACGATTGATATAATTTGGCGAAATTGGTCGACAGGATAATCACGTAGTAAAAGGAAATCCTTCATAGATAACAAAAAATCGACAAGGAACACAACAATTCTTGAAAAATCGCGTTAAAAATCTCTTAAATTATATTAGATTAAAAGTTTGAAATCAATTTTTACTTCCGAATATCAAAAAATCACTATAAAACTCGAAAAATTTCTAAAAATTGCATTGAAAAGTGCATTAAAAATCACTAATATTAAAAAATCACAGGGGTCAAAATTTACTCTAATAGGATTAAACGTTGTAATTGGAAATATCTCATGAATGACAAAAATCCGACAGCAAACGCAAAAAATCTCGAAAAATCGCATTAAAATTAGCTGAAATTCATAAATCTTAACAGCTAAAATTTAATACATCAGCCTGAAAGTTTTAAGCAAAATTCCTTTTACTAATGTCGAATAATAACGGCAAAATTTACATTAAATAATTCACTAAAAATCCAAACTTCGTTGCACGAAATCCAAATAAATTGTATTGAAAAGAGAACAAAATTCACTAATTTAGGTCGAAAGAATGAAACCGCTTTCCTTTTCACTAATGTGGAAAAATCGCATCGAAACCCACTAAAATTCGCATATGAATTAAATTTAAAAAACTGAAAATCAGCCTTCGAGGTGTAAAATTTCATACATAACTTCGTGCAGCGGTCTCTCCAGAGCATCGCCAGTACTTTAAAAATTTTAACATGCGTTATAAACTACCTTAAAGTGCAAAACAGATCTCCTTATTACATTTCCTAATTTTGTTCGCGCCCCTCCTTTCACGCACCCTGAAATGTATCACACCATTCTTTGTTTACATTTTTTATCATGTATTATAAACCATTTTAAAATTTAAAATAAATCACATTGTTATATTTCCAAATTTTAACAAAATCGCGTTCTGTTAGTTCCATTTTTCACCACCAGCTGGCGCACTCTATTCTTCAAAAACTTTATCAAAACGATACTCTGTTAAACAACCTATCAGGCGATATATTACTCGAGGGGGTAGCGGTCTTAAGCAAGAATTTAAGATATTTTATGAAATTGCTATTCGAAAATAGTGGTAACTAAATTTTTGACATTTTAGGTAAATTTCGCAAAAAAAAAAAAAAAAAAAAAAAAAAATACTACTTATTGCATTCTCAACAGCTCAAGATTTTGATAGAACAACTATGAAAAAAATAGATGCTAAACGCAAAAAATCTTGAAAAAGCATTAAAAATCACATTGAAAATCGCATTAAAAATCTTTAAAATCTAAAATTCGTAACAAACACAAAATTTAGGGCCAAAAGTTTGAAACAATTTTCTTTTTATCAATCTAAAAAAAAAAAACGCAAAATGAGAAAAAACACTAAAAATCGCATTAAAAATTCGTTAAAAATTCAAAAATCGCTGTACAAATTCCGAATAAACTTTGCTGAAAAGAGGGAAAAAAATGCTATATTGTGTTAAAAGAATGAAACCGTATTTCTTTCACTAATGGGATAAAACTGCAAAAAGAACGCTAAAAATCGCCTAAAAAAATTATCAAAAAAAAAAAAAAAAAAACTAATCAAAAAATTGAAAATAGGGCTTCGAGGTGCAAAACTACATGTATAAAAGTACCTTCCCTTCACATTTTGTAACTCTACGTACAGCAGACTCTTCAGAACAGCGCTGACACACACACACAAACTTGTCTCTTTATTATTATAGATTTAAAAAAATAGCGTTCTATTAGTTCCATTTTCCATCACCAGGTAGAGCACTCTATTCTTCAAAAACTTTATCAAAACCATACTCTGTTAAATAACCTATCAGGTGATATATAACTCGAGGGGGTAGCGGTCTTAAGCAAGAATTTAAGATAGTTTATGAAATTGCTATTCGAAAATAGTGGTACCTAAATTTTTGACATTTTAGGTAGATTTCTCAAAAAAATACTACTTATTGCATTCTCAACAGCTCAAGTTTTTGATAGAACAACTATGAAAAAAAAATAGATGCTAAATGCAAAAATCTTTAAAAAACGTTAAAAATCGCATTGAAAATCGCATTAAAAATCGTTAAAATCTAAAAATCGTAACAAACCCAAAATTTAAGGCATTAGGCTAAAAGTTTAAAACGATTTTCTTTTTATCACTTACAAAAAATAGCCGCAAAATGAGAAAAAAACACTAAAAATCCCATTAAAAATTCGTTAAAAATTCAAAAATCGCTGTACAAATTCCGAATAAACTTTGTTGAAAAGAGAAAAAAAAATGCTATTTTGGGTTAAAAGAATGAAACCGTATTTCTTTCACTAATGGGATAAAACTGCAAAAAGAACGCTAAAAATCGCCTAAAAAAACTATTTAAAAAAATCTAAACAAAAAATCAAAAATCGGGCTTCGAGGTGCAAAACTACATGTAAAAAAGTACCTTCCCTCCAAATTTTGTAACTCTACGTGCAGCAGTCTCTTCAGAACAGCGCTGACAGACAAACATACTTCTCTCTTTATTATTATATAGAAGATCTATATATTTAAAACACCTGGCTGTTTTTTTGGTCATCAGCCCTGAGCTTTCTACTGGCCCGATTTTTATAATTATTTTTTTAAATGAAAGCTGTTTATGTGTAGATGTGCCCATTCTGGCTAATTTTTAATTTATTTCCATTTTTATATTTTAATTTTAATTTTAAAAGCTTTTTCGTGACATTTCTTTAAAACAGTGGCAACAGGTTGAGCTTTTTTTCACTACAATAAACATTTATTTTGCTTGATTACTTCCCACCAATCAGGAGCTTGATCTCATCGGTGAATGTGTAATCGCATTTCAAAGAAAAAAACGGTAGTTTTCGTAAAATTTAATAATAATAAAATGATTTCACATAATTATTCACTAATCGCGGTACAATACACAGATTATTTACTGAGTAATATTATTAAATATTATGTAAATAAAATAACAGAAAATAAACTTTAATAAAATATAATATCGAAAGCGAAATTTTGTCGATGGAGAAAATGTCGTCATTCAGAAACCAGATAAATTTGTTCCATGAATACAATATACATTGAATAGCTGTGTCAGTGATGATGTCATATTCACTGACTTTTATTCCTGCATCTAAATAAACTGAACTTCTTTTTATTTAAAATTTCCGTGGTGTGCACAAATGAAAATATTTCTATAAATTGCGCCATTTCTATTTAATTGTAATCAGGGTTGGCAAAATCAAGATTTAAATCTAGATTTAAATCAACTGATTTTAAAAAAAAAAATCATTTGATTTAAATCAATTTTTTGCAATATCACATGAATGCATATATCAAAGGAAAATTTTGGGTAAAAAGTTAGAAAATGTATTAGATAAAGATAAAATTACAAAATGTGAAGCAAGATATGAACAAGCTATTAATAGCTGTCATTTTGCTGGAGCTCTATTAAGTCCCTCTATTTTAAATTGAAATGAAATTTCACTTAGTGTAGAGGAAAATAATGAAGGTTTGGCAATCAAATCTGTCCAAATCTTCTCACCCCTGTAGCACATTTTCAAGCAAAAAAGGCCCATTCCAGAAATGACCATTGCTTGAGAAAAAAGTTTCTGATATTATAACAGATTATCATTAATGGAAGTCCTTTTATGTAATAGGAGGTAGAAAGAATCAGCGAAATTAAAATTGAATTTATTTACCAAATAACTACAGCCTTCGCTTCATCTGCTGGAGCAGAAAGACAATTCTCTTCTTTTGGACTAGTTCATTCAGGCCTTCGTAATAAATTAGGTGTAGATAAAGCTTCTAAATTAGTATTTTTCTTCAAACAAATAAATCCCCGATTTATTCCTGTTTGCTTAAAAAATATTGAATTAATTGCGATTTTTAACTATACTAATATTATAAAGAGGAAAGATTTGATTGATTGTTTGTTTGAATTGAATAGGCTCCGAAACTACATCACGGATTTGAAAAATTCTTTCACCATTGGAAAGCTACACTATTTCCGGTGAACATAGGTTATAGTTGCCGCTTAAAAGGATCAAAATAAAACGCCGGATAAACGGATCAAAAGCAATTTGGGAAATTAAAAGTTACCTGACACCCTACACACATGACAATCACTGAAACACATATGAAAATCGCAACTGTGCAACCAAAAAAAGAAACAAAAAAAATTAACTTTTTAGTCCGACTTGATATTAAAGTATGTGTTTCAATTTTTAAACTATTTAGCAATTATTGAAAAAGGAAAAGAAAAGCTGAAACGCAAATTAATTAAAATAAAAAACATCGCAAAATGATTTTTTTGAAGTTTTCAAAAAAGTTATAATAGATAGTAAATATTTTAAAGAGTAGTGAACATAAAATATGAGATGGGAAGATTTTTTTTTTTTTTTTTTTTTTTTTTTTTTTTTTTTTAGGGAGAGTGGTCAAATATTTAAAATTGTAACATTTTCTACCATTTCAAATGCTGACTTTTCACTAAGCCTAGGAATAAATATTACTTATTTAATATAAAACTTTCAGATAGATTGTATTTTAATATATTTTATTGTATTTTCAGTGCTAACTAATTGTCATTGCCATCATTTTAAATGCAATTTCGACCGCAGTCAAAAAACAAAAATGGTGTAATTTGAACAGAAATGCCATAACTGTAAAAATCACGCGATGAACTCAAAAATTGCATGTCCAGTTTATTAATGAAATATTTAAAGTTCGAAATACTGTCTCTATCACACGTAATAATAATAATGGTAATAATAATAATAATAATAATAATAATAATAATAGTAATTTTAGTATAATAGAATATGAATATTAAAATAACTGAACCATAACATTTTTCATAAAAGCAGTTATATAGAAATAAAAATGTATTCTTATCAACTTCAGAATATTTATTAACAGAAAAAAATAGTTCAAATTATATTTCCTTAAAAAACAGTCAGTGATTGTATCAGGCAATCTTTATCGATTAAAATCTGAATAAAATAATCACAAAGAAAAGAAATGAATGGCATTATTGTCTTAAGTTTTAGCGGCTTTGCAGTTTTTTCATTCAATGAAGTTTTTATCAACTTCCGATGACCTTCCAATAAAGATGAACTTTTGATATGAATTTCTTCATAAAAAATGAAGGATTTTTTTCTGATATTCTACGACAAGATAAAGAAAATTACTAAAATATCTGTCTGCAATTTTATTTTAAATTCTTGCTCTCCGTTTATCTCAAATTTGCTAAGGAAAAAGGACTGGAAACGAAAAGTTTCAGTCAACGTAGTCTATAAAAATGTAGTTAGTCTGAATATTTCTATTTATAAATATTTTTTTTACGAAATATGGAAACGGATTTTGACCTTGTGATTTTCAGAACAATGATAACAACTCGTTTTCCATCTAAAAAAAACGTAGATAAAAAGGACAAAAATCCTTGCCTTATCATATTGTCAAACAGTAACGATAGAAATGCGCGCATCTGTGTTTTGACATAGATACTAGTTGAAACTTCAACAGAGTAGTACTTGATATTTTCATTCTATTAGTTTGACAAAAAAAAAAGTTGAATTATGAATGTTATTAAGTATGAAAACATTGGAACGCTTAAAGATGGAGAAGTATTTCAATGGAACATACCTGGTTGGATTCTGAATCACAAATATTCTACGAAAAGAAGCGACTTATTCAGCCATACTCGTATTCCCGGATTCAAGTTTTGTTTGACCTTGCGTCCTTACACAGACGCCTCTGCTAAGTCAGTTTCTTTCAACTTGCAGTTACACAGCATACCTATATTCGATATTGGCAAAGATTCCTTAACGGAAAACTTCAAACATGTTTTACCTGAAATGGATGTCCGATTTATATTATACAAACGTTATGCCATCTACAGATGGAGCTGTTCAATGAAAATGGAAGAAAACCGACTGACAGCAGACTTCCCTGATATTACACCTGATGATTCACTGACTATCCAGTGCGTTATGTTCAGTAACGTTACCACTCCAGAAGCTAGTCTAATAAATTCGGAAAAATTCGGAAAAAATTCTTCAGAACTCGCAGAAGAATCCAGCACGCTGATTCGAGACATGGAAGATATGTTAAATAGCGGAAATTTATCTGATGTCATACTTAGTGTCGGGGACAAAGAATTCAGAGTTCATCATTGCATACTCACCTCCCGTTCAAAAGTTTTCTCAGCCATGTTCCAACATGATACTCGAGAGAAACAACAAAATCGAATAGTGATAGAAGATTTCCCGCACGAAATAATCTGGTGTATTCTGAAATATATTTATACTGAGAAGATCGATGAATTAGCGCCTGAAGAGTATCTCTCACTTTACATTGCCGCAGACAAATATGCCATAATGGATCTGCGGCGAAAATGTTCACAAAACCTGCAAGTAAACTTGCCTTTAAATTGCGTTATTCCTGTGCTTGTTGCAGCAGATTTACATCATGACGATGACCTGAAAAGTGCAGCTATACAAGTATTCCTCAACAAAGCTGTTACAGTGATGGAGAGTGAAGATTGGTTGCCATTCTTGAAAGATCATACTGAATTAGCTAATTCCGTTTTGATGCTTTTAGCAAAGAACTCGTCTTCCGTTCATCTTACTAAATAGCTGTGTTCGTCTAATCTTTAACAATCTTTATTCTATTCATCTTATTCACTATAGATTGATCCTATAGTGTAAACACGCCATTTCTGTGATGAAGAACGAACAATTAGTTGTCATTTGTGGAAAATCTTAGGGATTTAGGGATTTGCAAATTTAAATTATTTTAGATAAAAGTTTGTTCTTTTCTCAATTTTAATGTCATGTTGTACTTTCAAATTCGTCAGCAATTTTTTTAATCTGTTCGTCAGCATTTGATTTGATTATTTAATCCAGACATAATCCACATAAAAAGCAATATACACTATTATTCAATATTGCTATTTCTCTGGTGCAAATAGGATACCTGTTATCATTCCTGGCAGTTAATAAACTGCATTTCATTTAAATAATTATTCATAGAATCGGCTTTACTAGAAGAAATATTACTATTTACTTTTTTTCGAAGAGAAAAAATAAAATAATCACCATCAAAATAAACATACTGTTGTGCCACAAATAACAAGATGTTGAGCCACATTTGTATATCTTACGGTTATAAATGTTTTACTGAATATATAATAATGTAGACTTGAAAATGAATAGAGATTGAAATGGTTGTAATGCATTGTTTTCTCCAAACTCAAACTTGTTTTTAACCCCTTGCGTCGCGGTGGTTTCATAGATATACCACTTAATTTTAACTCCCAAACGCCACATTGGCACCGGAATTTTGTTTTAAAAAATTACGGTTTATTGAATACGTGAAATCTAGCGTTTTCTTATTTACAAATAAAGTTGTTTTCAAATTCCGGTGTCTGTCATTAATTTCAACACTTAAGCAATGAATTTGCCCTGCGCCGCAAAGGGTTAAGCTATATTTTTAAAAGTTTTTTCTGTCTTCTGTTCTGAGATTTCTACTGAACCAATTTTACTAATTTTCACTACTTATTATTATTATTATTAATGAAAGCTCTGCAATTGTAGATGTGTCCATATTAGTTATTTTTTAAATATTCCTTTTTTTATATTTTAATTCTTAACGATTTTGTATTAAATTTCTTGAAAATATGCATACATATATAATTTAAAAAGAAAATCGCGTCACTCTTTAAAAAAACACTTCTCATAAAGCTGTTATATTTCATTATACTTTCATTCCGTTGATATTAAGTTTTAGATGCTAGGAGAAATATTTCAGCGAGTGAAAATGGCGTCATATTTAAAAGAAAACGATTATTTTATTTCATGAAACGAAATATTTAACTATGAATGCGTCTAAAAGTTGCAAAAATTTTTTTAATTTTACGCACCGGTACTGACATTAGAACCTCAAATCACGAAGGAGAAATTTCATGCGAAGAACAGTAATAGCTGAGAACCTGGCTTCAAGCCTAAAAATATATTTATAAATAATCTAATGTGCATTAAAATATTTTTAAACGGTTACTATGAATATGAAATGGTGAAAATGATATTAAGTTTAGATTTCAAAGAGGGAAAAAATCTATGGTTATTTTTGTGAAATCACTTTTGCTAATTTTTCCTTCATTAATATCAAGCACAAGAGTCTCAATTGCATTGTCATTGCTCTTGCATTGCTCATTGTAGCCTCATTGCTTCATCATAATTACTTATATTGATTATATGTTACTGGTTACGTATACGAATAAAGTTTAATTTTTCAATAATTTTAGCAGTTGAAGTTTATGAAAATAGTATTTCTTCAGCTTTAGGTTAAAATAAGAGCTTGGATAGTTAGAATAACCAGTGTAAGATGAATTTTAATTGTAATTATTTTTGCATAATATATTTTGCATTTTTATCATACATTTAATGCAACAGTTCCTTTGTAAACATTTTCTTTCACAGAAATTCAACGTCTTTTATCTTGTTTTTTAAATTATTTTCAAAACATTCGGATGGAATCAGTTCATTGAACATCAGTTATTATCAGTTACAAAAATAGTGTTTCCATAGGAACGACTCCTTTAAAATTGAAATGCGAGAAACAAAAGTTAGGGGTGCTTTGTGAAACACCCTGTACCTACTATTGTTATTTTTATCACTTTTATTTTTTTAACTTGTTTAAGTAATAATTAAAACAATTCAATGTTTTTTTATATATTTTTAATGAAAAAAATTTAATCTAATTCATATTTTAAAACAATAATGTTTAAAAGAATTTTTTAAAATTGTTGCACACTGTTTATTTTTTAAGTATTTTTAGCAATAAATAAACATCTCCGTTTAGGGAATTTGGTATAAGATTGGGGAAATGTGTGTAAAATAAAGACCGAGAAACTCAGTCGAATGCATTTAACCGAGAACTAGTGCAAATTTACAGAGCGTCTCGCTTTTTTTTTCTTTTTTTTTTTTTTTTAGAAATTTTTAACTATGTGCCATTTAGGATACTCAGAATCTTTTTTAGAATCCGTTTGTGAATCAATTACAGAAAATTTTATGCTTTAAAAAAACAATTGTAAAAGATTAAAAATTAAGCAAAGAGCTCTCGTCACGATGGACTTAATAAAAAACAAGTTGGAAATTGCACGTGAACGTAGCAAATGAGGTGCGTTCGTACGATAACGAAGTTTAAAAAATATTCAGATCTTGCTGATATAGTAGAGCGTACTTCGGATACAGTATAGTAGTCGAAATCTTTGTGTTTCTGTAAATATGCAGAAAGTAATTTTTATTACACCTCAGAAACGTATATCTTATTCATAAAATGTGAAATAGTTGAATATAATTAAAACACGCCCCAAACAATGTTTCCCCGTATAGCATTATGTAGTGGAATACTTTTGTGTGGCCCTGTAACTTAATAATAAAAATTCTTTGCATCACAGATTGTACAGAATGCATATTTTAGTATATACTTCATAGATTCATGCCACTTATATTATGTTCGAATGAGTAAAACATCATTAAAATTCATTTGAAACTTTTTTTCCCATTGATCGTAATGTAATGGAATACTTTTGATTGTCCCTGTAAATGATCTATGCATCCGACTTTCATAACGTTTTAAATGACTCAATAAAATTACGTAATAATTATATGTTTTAAATTTCAAACTATTAAAATGCATTTGAAATTTTTTTCCCCATTGACCATAATGTAATGGAATCCTTTTGATTGTCCCTGTAATTGATCTATGCATCCGATTTTCATAACATTTGAAATGACTCGACAAAATTACGCAATAATTATATGTTTTAAATTTCAAACGATTAAAATGCATTTGAAACTTTTTTCCCCATTGACCGTAATGTAACGGAATCCTTTTGATTGTCCCTGTAATTGATCTATCCATCCGATTTTCATAAAATTTGAAATGACTCGACAAAATTATGTTATAATTATGTATTTTAAATTTCAAACGATTCGGTTGGGTAGTTTTTGCGTTGTTATATGCGGACGGACAGACAGACAGACAGACAGACGGACAGACAGACGGACAGACAGACAGACGGACGGACTGAGCGACAACAATAGGTGCTACGTATTTACATAATTACGAACGCACCTAAAAATTATCATTATCAATTTATTTATTTAACTGAGTAAACATATACTTTGACACTGTGTTTGACTAACTCGATCAAGGCTGTTTTTTTTAGGTAGATTTCGTATGAAATACTACCTATTGCATTGTCTCCCATGTTGGAATTTCTGAAAAATTTTTGCGGATCTACACGAATCATGACTCCTAGACCCCAAAACTACCATCAGTAAAAAAGTTTATATATATATCTATCTATCTATCTATCGGTGTATATCACTTTCTTCTAGACACGATAACTTATATAATTATGCTCAGATCTTCATCAAACTTTTACATAAAATCAAGGGGCATAAAATCTCGGTTAAGTTCGTTAATGGGCAAAATCGGACCAAGGGGGTGGAAGTTAGGAGGGTTTTTGTGAAAACAGAAAAAACGCGATAACTTTTTAATTAAAATAGATATCGAATCGGTTTAAAGTTTATATTACTTCTAAAAAATGAGGAAAACGTTTATGCGTGACAGATTTTGGATAAAGTTAAAAATGGGCTCAAGGGGCGAAAAAAACATGGTTTTTGGGAGAAAAAAATTCATAACTTCGTCAATTCTCAAGATATCAAATCCAACTAAATTTTATATAAATGTACTCAATATTATCTAAAACTTTTGTATTTACAAGTTTTTGATAGGACCAATTTTTACCGATGAAAAAAATTAAAAACGAAAAGAAAAAGGGGGGAGGAAGAAGAAAAAAACCCATAACTTACTCAATTCTTAAGCAATTAAATCTAATTAAATTTATTTTACATCTTCACAATAATATCTACAACTTTTATATTGACAAGTTTTTCATAGAACCAATTCTTATAGCAAAAATAAATTAAACAAAAATAGGAGTTGGAGAAAAAACCTCAAATCCAAACTGCTTATATTCTGACTCATTTTAAAATTCATTTTTGATTTTAAACGCATCCAAATGACAGATCCTCTTATTTAGCAACTATATAATGCGACTTATTGGCCAATTTTTTGATAAAGGCAGAATATATTTTTAAAAAGGCTGCCAAAAAAGGTATTTTGAACAGATTTCCCGAAGTTTTCATCATTAAAAAATTCATTAAGTATAACAAATTGCGTTTTTCATAAGTCATTTTTAAATTCATTTTTGTTCTCAAACCCATCCAATTTACAGGTCCTATTCTTTAGGAACTATATAACTTGACGTATTGGCCAGTTTTTTGATAAAGGCAGAATATATTTTTTAAAAGGCTGCCAAAAAGAGTATTTTGAACAGAATTTCACGAAGTTATCGTGATTAAAATTTGAGGAAATTTAAGAAATTGCGTTTTTACCGAGTCATTTTTAAATCTTTTTTTGTTCTCAAACGCATCCAATTTACAGGTTCTCTTATTTAGGAACTATATAATGTGACGGAGTGGCCAGTTTTTTGATAAAGGCAGAATATATTTTAAAAAAGGCTGCCAAAATGGGCACTTCGCACAAAATTTCCCAAAGCGAGATGATTAATGAACTGTGGGTATTCAAATAACAAATTGGTTATTTTATGACTCATTTTTAAATCCAATTTTGCTCTGACACGCATTCAATTGACAGTTTTTTGTTACTTAGGAACTATATAATGTGCGTATTCGTCGATTTTTTGATAAAGGGTGAATATATATATCTTAAAAGCTGTCAAAGTAACCACTTCACAAAAAAATTTCCCAAAGCGATCATGATAAAAGAATTGAGGTTGTATTCAAATAACAAATTGTTTATTTTATGACTCATTTTTAAATTCAATTTTGCTCTCAAACGCATTCAATTGACAGTTATTTGTTATTTAGGAACTGTGTAATGTGCCGTGTTGGTCAGATTTTTGATAAAGGCTAAATATATATTTAAAAAAATCTGTCAAAGTGGGCACTTCGCACAAAATTTCTCAAAGCGATCTTGATTAAAGAATTGTGGATGTATTAAAATAATAAATTGGTTATTTTATGACTCATTTTTAAATTCAATTTTGCTGTCAAACGAATTTAATTAACAGTTTTTTGTTATTTAGGAACTATATAATGAGCATATTGGTCAATTTTTTAAATAAAGTAAGAATATAATTCAAAATATATTGCCAAAATGGGCATTTAAGTAGAGATAGGCATTTTTTTTTTCTTTTGAGATGAAAACTTTTCGAAATCTACCTCCGCCTATAGGCCATGCCGAAAGGGATTTTTTTAATTATTATTACGTTTGATATAGCACAGAATTCTTTACTTTTAATATACCGAATTATCATGTAATGGTTTACACTGCCACCCTCTGTACATTTTAAAACGATAAGTTGTTTCATTGTTATTGTTCAAGAAACTTTTTTTTTCGTTTGTTTGTTTATTTATTTAAAAACAACTTAAATATATGTAGTGAATGATTTACTTTTAAATCAGAAATGTTTCTTTTTGTTTAATAAATACAGTGAAAAATAGTTAGAAAGAAAATTTGAACTGCTTAGGTGGTCATGATTCAATCCTTTAATAAATTATTTAGAAGAAATGCTTTTCTTCTAAACCTCATATCATATTCTTTGCGTAATATTTGCTTTTCTTGTGTTACAACGGGTATTGTATGTTACTGATAATAAATATCCATGTTTGTTTGTTTGTTTTTAACCTAGTCACTTGCATTGAACATTATATTTTTAAGATTCTATCCATGCGTTTGTATTTTAACTTCACTTCTTATTTATAGATATCATGCTTTTTATTGTGAGTTAAAATTTCTGAAACAAATTTTTTATACCGTGACTTAATCGTCTACTGTTGCTGAAAACATTTTTTTTTCTGTTCCAAGAATTAAGGCTGTTAATCACTCGACTTCCAAATTCCCTTTGGTAATGTTAAGAATACGGGCGTTTGATGCATTTTTATATTTAAAATATCTCCTCGTAAGGTTAATATTTTAAAATTCGTTTTACAGTGTTCTCTTGTTAAAATATGTCACTTTTTATTTAGTTGTCTAAAATCTTTTCTTAATTTAATAATTTATGTTTCAAAAACTGACGAACTGGGAGTAAAATTTTAACACTTCATTTAAAATTAAGTGTAAATTTGAGATATATTTTGAAAACTGTGGGAAAATGGACATCCTTTTAGAAGAGAACACAGAAAAGAAGAATTAAAACTATTCTTTTGAAGTTGATCAGGGACCTATTTACAAATTTAAACGCACTGGACTCAGATGGCTATTGAGGCCCCCTAAATCCGATGCTTACAGGAGGATTGAGTAAAAAAAAAGAAAAAGAAATAAAAAATGTATTTATTAATATAACTATTGACTTTAATAATTACTTTAAAATATCCATTAAAAATAAAATGTGACAATCATTAATTCTTTTAAATAGTAATTAGTTCAATATTATGAAATTTAAATGATTAGACATTTTTAATAAATAGTATGATTCTGATTACCTTTCCATATGCAACTCTTTATATTAGGGATGCATAACCTGTGGCCCGCGGGCCAAAAGTAGCCCACGATGGGTTCATGTGTGGCCCGCGAGTTTCGTCAATTTACAACTGAAAAAAACTGGAATTTTTGTGTATATGTCAGAAGAAAAAATCGTAAATTTCGTCAAGTTACCGCAGAAAAATATAAAATTTCGTCATTTAAGAAACGCAAATTTCGTTGATTGGCACGGAAAAATCGCGTATTTCAATTATAAACAGCGGATAAAAAGCAAATTTTGTCGATAAGGCTCGGAAATAAAGCAAATTTTCCTGATCCAAGAAAGATCGCGAGTTTTGTAGATTAGGCATAGAAAAATCGCGAATTTTGTCGGTCGGACGCGAAAAATCGCACATATTGTTGATCGAGAAAGAAAAAATCGTCAGTTTTGTTCATGATGCTCGAAAAATTGTAAATTAAACTCATCGATTGAAAAAAAAGCGCGTTTTCTGGATTTATCGCGTGAAAAAAAGCGAATTTCGTTGATCGGTCACGAAAAGAAATCGCAAACTTTGTCCATCAGGGACGAAAAAATCGCCAATTTCATTGATAAGGCACAGAAAAATCGCGAATTTAGCGATGACGCGCGGAATAAAAATTGAAAATTTCGTTGATCGGTGCGAAAAATTTGTGAATTTCGTCAATTTATGAAGAAAAAAAATCGCGAGTTCCATCTTGCTGCATAAAAAAGTGTAGATTTCGTCAGAATTAGTTTAAAAAAATCGCGAATTTCGTTGATAGAGCAGACGCTCGTGAATTAAGAGCGGAAAAAGCGCACATTTCATCGATCAGAGACCGTTTTGCTCATCGGTTTCCAAAAAATCAGAATTTTCTTTGATTAAAGACAGGAATATTGCGAATTTTGTCGATCACACGTGGAAAAGTTGATAATTATGTCGAACAGGCTATAATAAAATCGCTAATTTCGTCGATCGGCTGCGCAAAAGTCGCGAAATTTGTCGATCATGTAAAGAAAAATCGCGAATTACATCGATTGGATTTGTAAAAATGGCAAATTTCGTCGATCAGCTTTTTAAAAATCGCGAATGTTGTCGTTCTGCTTTGAAAAAATAGCGAATTTCTTCGATCAGGAGCGGGGAAATAGCGAATTTCGTCGATCAGCTTTGTAAAAATCGCAAATAACGTCAATCGACTTCGTAAAAATAGTGAATTTTCACGATCGGCTTCGTAAATATCGTGAATTTTCTTGATCGGCTTCATAAAATTTGAGAATTGTTGATCAGAAGCAGAAAGATTCCGAATCTATTCGATGGCTTAGTTAAAATTGTGAATTTTGTCACTCAGGCTCGAAAAAATTGCAAATTTCGTCGATTAAGCGCGAAAAATCGCAAATTATGTCGATCAAGCGCGTAAAATTACGAATTTTGTTGATCGGTTTTGAAAAAACGCGAATTTTGTCGATCATGCAAAGAAAAATCGCGAATTTCGTCGATCACACGAAGGAAAATTACGAATTTCATTCGATAATGCAAAGGGAAATCGCGAATTTCGTCGATCACGCGACGGAAAATTACGAATTTCATTCGATAATGCAAAGGAAAATCGCGAATTTCGTCGATCATGCGAAGGAAACTAGCGAATTTTATCGATCGGGAATTTCATTGATTAAGCGCGGAAAAACCTTGTTGATCGGCTCCTTCTCTCTCCTTTATTCATAAAGTTCACATTTTTTTCGGCACCAACCATTTATGCTTGCAAGCGCTTTTAATGAAACAAAACTTACTCTCCTAAATAAAGTCAAGGAATATTTTTACACCTTGAAAATAATCCTTGCTATAGCTGTTATAATTAAAAACATAAAAACTGTTGATATATCCTTACTAACTGAATTGGACATTTTGACTGGGTAAGCGAACTTATGGAGTAACCCCCCCCCCCTACTTTCCTCTCTGAAACCATATTTTTTATCCGATTATAGGCCACAGATCACCTTCTCTAAATCGAATTATCTCCATATTATTAATGTGGCCCTCGACCACCGACAGTGGCGCAGCCAAGGGAGGGGGGGGGGTTAAAAAACCCCTCAGGATCCAAGATTTTTTTCCCAGTCATTTTTTCAATTTTTTTTTCTTTCTCTCTCTCCAGAAAAAACAACACTTTTAAACAGATTATCGGTTCGGAAGCATTCGACAAATTAAAAACTGTATTTTGAGCCATTTCTTCCCTCCCAATTGTCCAACCAAGGGGAAGGGGTTAGATGTTAACCCCCCCCCCCCCCAGTACCAACTCAGGTTCAGATATTTTTTCCCGTCATTTATTTGATTTTCCCTCTTTCTTTTCAAAGACAATACCACCGATTCAAACAAATTATCCGATGCTTTTGGCCGAAATCTGTATTTTAAGTCCCCTTTTCCACTCCCTATTTCTGAGAATTAGGGGTAATTCACAAGTGTAGGAATGACTGAAGTGTCTTTACGGAAAACAAGTTTCTTCACATTCTTTTGTTTTAGTAAGTGAAGATGACCATATGTCTAAAATGCTAAAGATGCAAAAGTCATTTAAAAGAATAAGCACATTATAGCTAAGTAGCATTTAGCCTAAAAGTAATGTCAAGTAAGTAATGTCACTCTCACAGAGATCGATGATGTTACAACCCCCTCCTTACAGATGTGGAACTCCCAAAGCTGGATATCTCTTTTGTCGGCTTTAGGACCTCCTATCTTCTGTTGACGTCAGAAAGAAGAAATAAACGGAATCCTGTCTTTTTAATGGTTTTTCTATTGACCCAGCAGAGCAAGGCAATTCTGCTTTGTACTAACCCATTACGAATTGACACTTAAAAAAACCCTTTTATATAAGAGCCTATTTCGTAGAAGATATGGTGGCCGAAACTGGAGGAATACAATAAATCCACCCTTTAGTTGACAATCTGTCACTATTTAGAATGAGAGGTTGCAATGATATAAGTTTAGCGCCCTTCTTTTGCATCTACTATTCAGAAATCTGTATTTCACTTCTCTCTCTTTTCTAGTTTCATAATTGTCTGAGTTTGTGTGCCTTTTTTTTTATAGTATAGTTGAAAAGAAAAAAAATATATATTTCGGTTTTGAATCTGCTTACCACAATGTCCGCTTCGAAACCTGGCCAAAAAAAAAAAAAAAAAAAAAAAAATCAAAATGACATTATGTCGTATTTTGAGAAGAAAAAATCTAAAATAGAGAATAAAGATATAAATAATGTAAACACTCCTCAATGTTCAAGTGAAAAAGATCTGGACTCTGTAGATTGCAGTGAAAACTCAAAATTTAACACTACTCAACCTATTACTGCTGATTTAGGATTCAATAGTAGTTCTTTGAGCGAAAAAACTAATTTTAAAATAAACTGTACTGGCCATGATTTTGGATTATATATTGTATCTGGAAAACAGGTAAGAATTATTTATTTTCTTAATTTTATAATGCATTTCTTTTTTTCAAAACAGACGTGCCTTTTTAGAGTGTAAAATTCTACAATTTGTAAAATTCTTCAGTTTTTAAGTTCTTTTCTATACAATATTTTTCTCCTGCAAATTTTTTACTAATTTATCTATGTGTTCAAGTATAAGGATGTTATTATTATTATTACTATTATTATCATCGATTAAACTTCAAATTTTATTCATATATGGCTTCTAGGTATTGAGAAGTATTTGTATAACTTATCCTGATTTTAAATCTGACAAACTATTTTTTGAATCGATATGACATGCATTTTTTTTTGCTTAAAAGAGATTTTAATTTATTTATTTAACTGGGGGGGGGGGGGCTCAGACTCCTGCAAGCTACGCCCGCCAACCCCCATTTAGGTTTTGTAGCCTCTAGAAACATAGAAATTTACCCCAGTTAAAAAAAAAAAAAAAAAAAAAAAAAAAAACAGGTTATGAAAGTTTGATGATATTAATCACTATAATGACGACTGCCTTCTATAATCGGTTGTTGTGCTTTTCCTTCGGGAAGTTTGGATGGAGGTATTTTTTGGTTACAAATGATCTCATCCATCGCTGCCTAACAACTGACGTCTATTTTAGAGATTCATTCATAAGTAAAAATTAATTGCACATGTAAAAATCAGCTTATATAAAATGGTTAAGTTAAAACCTGACTTTGTTTTCAACCAATCTTAATAAAGTATTCTATTAAAATGTATATTTTCCTCTCAAACTACATACATTTTTAATGCAAGAATTTTACATGTTCTTTTATGGTTTGAAGCAAATTCTTCAGTTATTTTCAGTATTTGAAATATTTCGTCTTCGCAAAATGCATATATATATATGTTCCTTTTCTTATTTAAATATTTTTTAAAAAAATGAGAAATGATGACAGTGACGCAGCCAAGGGGGTGGTTTTGGGGCTAAAAATCCCCCCAAAGCTAAGAAAGATCGCTATAATTGCCGCTTATATGAATCAAAACCAAACTTGATATTTAAATGTTTTAGCGCATTTCGGAATCTGCCGCTTTATTGAATCAGATTTCATTTAATAAAGTGATTCAATTTAATGGCAAAAATTCTACTTATAACTGTAAAAGTGCATATTACATGGATTAGTTAAGTAAAAATTGTTTATTTGAACTAAATTACAGTTTTCTGAGACGCATTATATTAAAAAAAAGAGGATTTTCTGCCACACACAGATGCTCTTTGAGTTTAAGTATTATACATAGAATATTTTAATTAGTACTGATTCTATTAACCGGCGATTCAAATAACCAGCAATCCCTTTTATCAGAAACTCAACCCCCCCCCCCCCCTAGAACCAAATCCTGGCTGCGCCACTGACCACCGAGACATATTTGTATGTGGCCCTTCTCTTGAAAAGGTTGTGCACCCCTATTTTATATTTGTAATGATAAAATATGCAACAACTAATAATAAATTTTCACCATACCAAGCTATAATAATTTCAGATATTTGGGGGCTCTGCCACTTACGAGCTACGCTCACAAACCCAAAACAATCTGACAAAAACAGGAACAGGATTATATAAGAATTAAATATGCAATAAATTACTTAACACGTTCGCTGCCGCTTACGTGAAGATGTGATGATAGTTAATGCCGCACTGTAGAAGTGGGATTTTCCCAGAAGCCGATTTACTTTTTATAACAAAGAATCAGTGAAAGATTTTCCCGCGGCAGCGAGTGACTGGCTATTGGACTTAAGCCCACATCACGCGCTGGCGCGTGAGTGGCCCCTTAACGTTGGCGCCATATCACGCGCTGGCGCGTGATCGGCAGAGGCAAAAGAAAATATTCATTATAATAAAGTAAATAAATATGGATGTTTCAGACAAAATATACAATGTTATACAAATAAAAAAAGAGCACAATAGAATGTAGAATGAAATGTAAAAATCCTTTTAGGTAATAAAATAACATCAGATTTTAGACAAAATTTGAGTAACCTTTAGATGCATTTTGGGGCCCCTAAAATCCAGGGGCCTTGGGCCTGTGTCCCGAATGCCCTGCTATAAATCAGGCAGTGAAGTTGTTTAACTAGCAGCCTTAATTAATAGAAAATTAGCCTTAATTAATTATCGTTTTTTTTTTTTTTTTTTGAGTACATTATTCAGCGCAATTTTTTACCTTCTTTTGGGCATCGTTACATTATAAATTTATTTATGTAAGCATCCCATTACTCATGAGATTTTATTAAATATTTCAGCAGTAGTCATTGCGGATTTGTTGTTGGCAGGTACAAATAAAAATATATGAGTTATTGTGAAATTTGGAATAAATTACTTGATATTTTAAAATGGATTAACTGATTTTAAAATTCATTAATTTGCAAATGGTGAGAATTATTTAAAATATTCTTGGAGGAAAGAAGCTACGTAAGATGTCAGGAATTTTTCTTTCTTTCTTTTTAGCACTTTCCAACAAAGTTGAAAAGTGCTCAAGCAATCGGTTTGTCTGGCCGTATATGGCCGTCTGGCCGTGCTCTAACTCTCGTAAATATACTCGGATTGCCATGAAATTTTTGGACGTTATTTAGGTTTGTTTACCCCAGCAAGAACCCTATTGAAAATGAAGTTTCTATCATGATTTATTTATTTACAGGGACAATCAAAAGTTTTCGATTACATTACGGCCTATGGGGAAAAATTGTTTCAAATGCATTTAACGTTTATAGCACTTTCCGAAAGTTTGAAAAGTGCTTCTGCATTGTTTGAAAAGTGTTTATGCATTCAGTTTGTCTGTCCGTCTGTTGTCTGTCCGCGCTCTAACTCTTGCAAATATACTCGAATTGCCCTGAAATTTTTGTATGTTATTGACGTTTACCCTAGCACAAACCCTACTGAAAATGAAGTTTCTACCATGATAAGTTTATTTAAAGGGAGAGTCAAAAATTTTCCATTACATTATGGCCTATGGGGAAAAATCGTTTCAAAGGCATTTTAAAGATGTTACGTGCTGCCAAACATATTAAAATTTACATGCATTTAAGAGGTGCACTAAAATATGCATTCTATAAAATATGGGGTGAAAATATTGGTATTATTCATTTACAGGGCCACACAAAAGAATTCCATTGAATAATGGTAAAGGCAGAGACTGTGCGACATTTTTTAAATATATGAAACTGTTTCATGTATAAGAAAATTGATGTATGTCAATGAGGTTTAATATAAATTATACGATACTGTCTTGCATAATATGAAGTACATTGCATTTACAGGGACACACAAAAGATTTCAAATAGTATATTTTTTTCCGACGGACTGTATATGTCTCCGATGATGGCTGATGGATGGTTGTAATACATTTTAATTATGATATACGCATTTAAGTTTCACTAAATCTTTGTACATTATAAGGGTGTGTATAAATGTTATAGTTGATACACAGGGCTATCCAAAAGAGCTCGCCAACATTACCGAGTATGATCGTAAATTAATTAAATGTGGTTCTTAAATAAGGTATACATTTTTACGCTGAACTGCATTCAATTTACAAAGAAATGTTTGCAGAATATAGATAAAATGATATACAGGGCCACGCAAAGAATTGTGGACACCTATGAATGATAATTTATAACAATGTGATTTCAATTGATTTAAGAGTGTTTTAGTTTAAAATGATTTTAGCTTCTTACTAACGCGTAATAAAGGTACAAGGTAAACTATAGGGCTGAACAAAAGTTTTCAAGTATGTTTCCCATTTATTAGTACAAACTGCTCAAAAAGAAATTTTAAGTTTTTTTCTTGCTAAACTAAATTTTCCCATTATATAATAAGTATATCAACTGACGGATCAAATACATTCCTGATCAAAAATATTGGAATACATATTTGGCTATATACCCTTATTCCCTAATTAACGAAGTTTTGTTAAAGATTTCATGAAATGTTGGAAAGTGCTTCATAATCTATGCTTAACGCATGATTTTTCTTACTTGTTTTTACTACAATTCTCGATTTTAGTTCATAATAGCAGCGATGAATAACGCTGCAAGGTATAGCTGCTCACATTATTTATTATTTCGTATTATTTTATGAATATATATATCTATATATATAAATCCCTATCGGCTCGGCCTACAGGAACAGATAGATTTTGAAGTTAAATATTAATTTTATCAAGAAAAGCTGAATCAAGATTTAAGATAAACCCAGTTTAACAATTTTATATGGTTGCTTTTGACGTATTTTAAATTTGATTTTTCTGTAACAGCTGGTTTTATCAGAATCATGATAATACGATAATTTTTGTTTCAACCCTTTATTATTTTTTTTTTCCTTTTTGCCGTAAAATTTGGTCCTATCAAAATCTTGTCAATATGAAAGTTGTAGCTAATATTAAGAAGATTTATAACAAATTCAAGCGGATTTGGTATCTTGTAAATTGACGAAGTTGTGAATGTTTTTCTTTTGTTATCCCCTTTTTTACGAAATCATAATAATAATAAGTTTTCACTTATGGATTTTTTTTATAAGTTTATGACGATATAAACTTCGAATGTCCTTCAATTAATGAAATTCTATGAAGTATGAAAATTATCAATGAAGTAACATTAAATAATGAAGATGAGTAAATAGCTTCTCAAAATCCATGTCAAGGAAAAATAATTAAATCTTTCGAAATTTTTTGCCATGAGTTGCAGTTCTTAGGCGTTCCCGAAAATACACGTTTCAAGCGTTCAAAACAGTGCACAATTTTAGAAACACAATTCATTTTCAAAATTATGTTCTGATTTAAAGTGCAAATAACATTGATACTGATGCAATTTTGAAAAATAAAATTTTGAAACTTATGCTTTCTTTTTAATTTAACAAGACAGTTATTTAGTGGAAAAAAGTCGTATACAGTAAAACAGATTTTTTTTAAATTAATTAAATGCTTCTCATAGTATTCGACAGAAAATATTTTAGATATTGCATGTATAAATCTGTTTACGGAGCTGTTAAGGTTAATTTTGCTTATCAAATTTATTAATACACGTATATACAAAAACAAAAAGGCCACTTGAATTTGTCTCGCTGTATACCATATTAGTGTACACACGCTGTATAATACACAGTGACATAGAGCTTATTTTTTTATACGTTGTACCAAACCATTCAGTAATTTGATATGGAACATTATTGTGCTTGATTTTCTGAGCTTCCATGTATCAATGGGCGAATTATAAGACTTTTTGAAGGTCCAAAAACTGATAATTCAGTAGACTACAGTTTGCATCTCTTATGTAGTGTTAAAGCGAGAAAAGATTCCACTATCTCAAGGCGGCTATGTCTCAAGGACATTAAAAATAAAATATATAACAAATAATACATATGATAAATTTTAGAATAAATCCTATCCCGCTATCCCCCAGGGCTCGGTCCTTCTTTTTATGTCAGCTACCAATTTTTTCGAACATTAATTCGTTAAAACGTAAGGTTTTTTTTTCCGTAAAAACTTACGTTTATTCACTACAGCCGATTCTTTAAAGGTAACTTTGGATAAGGAATTTCATCCGTTTATTAATTGTCCTTTTAAATGTTAAACGTTATTTGTGAAGTTAACAAAGAGGGGGGGGGGAGGAGGGCTCTTTCCATCGATTGAGAGCTCATTTTTTTCTGAAGTTCGTCCAATTTTAACAAAATTTGGTTAATTCAACTTAGGTTGAAATTCGACTGCTTTTCGTATTATGAAATTTTATTTTTGACTTCAGATACCAATATTTTTGAACATTAATGATATCTTCAATAGAAGAAAGTATTGTAATCGAAATTTTTTTCGACTTCCGGTTTTTGACGGATTTACAAGGTTTAGGGGTTGAGATTCCAAAAAACATGTTTTTACAAAATGTCTGTCTGTGTGTCTGTGTGTGTGTCTGCGTGTATGTCGCCATTCCACCATCAAAAAGTGTATGAAGTTATGCATAGAATTGAACCAAATTTTTTGTGAGTGTTTTTGGCTGTGATAAGCAGGTCCTCCTTCAGTTTTGAAATATTCCGCCGGAAGGGGGCACTGCAATCGCGATTTTTGTGCCATTTTCAATATTGTACCGATCAAACGTATATGAAGTTATGCATCGAATTCAACCAAATTTTTTGTGTATGTGTATGACTATGGTTAGTTGGTCCTCCCTGAATTTGAAAAAAATCCGCCGGAAGGGGGCGCTGCAATCGCGATTTTTGTGCCATTTTCAATATTGTACCGACCAAAGGTATATGAAGTTATACATCGAATTGAACCAAATTTTTTGTGCATGTGTATCACTATGGCTAGTTAGTCCTCCCTGAAATTGAAAATAATCCGCCGGAAGGGGGCGCTGCAATCGCGATTTATGTACAATTATTAATATTGTACCGACCAAAAGTATATGAAGTTATTTATCGAATTGAATCAAATTTTTTGTGTATCTGTATGACTATGGCTAGTTGGTCCTCCCTGAATTTGAAAAAAATCCGTCGGAAGGGGGCGCTGCAATCACGATTTTTGTGCCATTTTCAATATTGTACTGACCAAAAGTACATGAAGTTATGCATCGAATTGAACGAAATTTTTTGTGTAATTGTATAGCTATGGCTTGTTGGATCGCCCTGAATCTGAAAAAAATCCGCCGGAAGGGGACGCTGCAATACCGAATTTTATGCCATTTTCAATATTGCACCACCTAAAAGTGTATGAAGTTAGTTCTAGAACTGAACTAAACATTTTGTATACGATTATTTTTTGGTAAAGCAAGTAGGTCCGCCCTGAATTTGAAAAAAAAATCTGCCTATCATTCTATTGTGCATCGACTCGTGCAGAGACGGAAATTCGTTTTTACTCCGATTAATTGATTGAAGCAGAAATTTAAGATGATAATCAAAGTTGGTAGGGTATTAAATTAAAATTATTAAAGCATCAAAATGAGTAACTATTTTTCTTTAATATTAAAATGTATATATGAGATAGAAGAAAGTTTTGGAATTGGCACATCCAACTAGTTTTTTTTTTTTTTTCTATGGGCTTAAGAACTACGAGGTTTGGCTCACTCAACTTGTTTTTTGAATGTCTCCGGCACTTCCGGTGCATGTAAGTTTGGGTAGCAAGGACCCAAATCCCAGGATCGTTCGGAAAGAGATTTGTTGGGAATATATTAGACGCTATGGAAAGCATTGCCTCCACCACGAAACTAAGTTAATTTAAAAGATTTTTAAACAATATAAAATCATACAAACTAGATTTTTGCTTAAAGTTATTATAACAAGTCCCGAGCAAGCCGGGCTGGTCAACTATTGTGGAATAATTATTGTGTACCACCAAGCCGATTGGTTGTAAAGAAAATGGTTACGTTCTTGTTCTTTCGGTTTTATTAAAATTAAATCCTTGATTTTCAGTGTGAGGATCTGATGAACCACGTTTGATAGGAACCTGAAGCGAACTGCGCATGACCAGAAAAGGCTAGTCTATGTCGAAAATAGGGAAGTCAGTATCATCTCGGGAGGCACGTGTTTACTTATTAAAACATCACGGATATGTCATTTCCCCCCCCCCCTGAAAATAGTTATTTGTTTTTGTCATTCAATCATATATCTTTAAATATTATATTGGAATACTATCGTATTAAAATAAGTTATAAAAAGACAAATGTAGTAAAAAACATTATTTAAAGATATGTAACAATAAAAATAGATTTATTAATAGTAAAAAAAAAAAGAAAAAAAAAAAGAAAAACGAATCATAACATTTTTTGCAAATAATTTGCAACAATCTGATACTTTTTTGCCACAGATTTCATGTCATATATGCACCATGTTGGCGCGAGTTTTTTCTGTCGCCAATATCAACTGAACTATAAGGAAACTCAATGTGAAAGGAGATATTTGCATGTCAAAATTATTAGCATATACACATGAAGCTATTGAAAATGTAACTATTGAACACTGGAAAGAATATTGTTCACAATTACTGTATGTGAAAACTTCTTTTTCAAATACAGTAACACACACATATGTATACATATTAGTTATTTTCTATTATTTTAAAACGAAAATAATAATAAATAAAAGTTTAATTAATAATTATAGAAAAAAAAATAATTTACATCACTGTAAAAAAGAAAATCATAGTCGATAAATAATTTATTAACAGATAAACAACTATAGCCAGGTTTCGATGTGAGTAATAAAATCGCTGTTTAGTTGCAATCGCGCCAATGTGATGCGTATATGACATCCATGCCTATCATTATTTATTGGATTTTTTTATTAAATGGATTGTAGACAAGCGAAGAGACACATACTCTGTTCTGGTTGGCGCGATTGGCGAAAAAATTGAAATTGGTGACAAAAAGATATTTTAGCAACTTATTAGATTTCTCAAGATGGTGGATAAGCAATATTTTTAAGTAATTTATAAAGATTCATTTATTTAATAAACGGGTACTACTTTGTTATCCCGTCGACTAAAATACTATCGCCAAATTATAAGATTAAATGCCAATAATGGGTGATGGTGAATGTCAATTCCAAGGCCCCCTTATCATAATATCATGATATTATGATGATATTATGATATAATGATATTATGATAAGTTAGCCTTGGTCAATTCAATGACATTAAATACGATACACGTGTTTAAAACGTCATTGATTTTTATTTTGACTTATTTTGTATTTTTATTAATATTCTACTAATTATTTGTTTTTTTTTATTATTTAAAATAAAAATTACGTCAATATGCATAATTTTTGGCTATTAATTTGGCGATTTGTATAATTTAGCGAAATCGGTCGATGGGATAACTAAGTAGTACCTTATATTATTTTTATAATTTTATATATTTATTAAATATGTCAAATTTAAACAAATCTATAAAATTTTCCGAAAAAATATGCTAAATGGATAAAAATACATAAAAAACAAATTGATAAATTTTCTTCTAGTAGTAAAAAAGCAACCCCAAAGGCTGGAAATTGCAACCATGTCGATTCATTTAATGCCAAAAAAATCTCGCCATAAAAAACCAGAACAGGATATGGAACTCTTCCCGTAGACAATTATGAATCACTGGATTCAGATGATAAATTCCAATCAGAATCCGTTTCATAAAGATGTATTTCAATTGATCACACGTTTCTTCAATTATGCCATCATTTTTCCAATAAATAGATTCTAACGATGCTACATGTGAACAATATTCTTTCCAGTGTTCAACAGTAACATTTTCAATGGCTTCATGTGTATATGCAAATAATTTTGACATGCAAATTTATCCTGTCACATCCTGTTTCCGGATTGATTTCTGCCCAAACATATTCTATAGCATTAATATCAATTTTCACTCAGAATAAAAAATTCAAAACAATATTTAAAACCATTGCCTTGGTTACGTGAAAAATATTTCGGCCGCTTTCGCCGGGCTATCTTTCCTATTGAATGAATGGATTCGGCCTGGCATTTTGCCATCTGGAGCCACTGCAAGCATGGTACATCAGTAGTGCCCAATTTTTCTTGTATTATTGTATTCTCACTCAAATATCGGATACAATAAAAGTGAAGCTATATAATCTGCAACAGAATTAAATAAATAGCTTTCAGATTTAAAAAGAATTTTCTTTTCACAATTCCCCAACGAAACAACATCCACTCTTCAAATGTGACCAGCCAAACATTTCAAACAAAGTATCACTAAGTAAAACACTAAATAAAAAGCTGAATTTGAAACGGCACAAACAGAATATACATTTTAAAAGTGTCTCTAGTGCACTGCATAGTGTACACTGTATTATTGTGTAGGACTCTCCTCTATACGTAAAAAATATAGAAGTTAGCAATAATTGATATTTTAAAATATAAGAATTATTACAGATGTAAGAATATGTATAAATTTTCTGTCTTGAAATAGATTTGGGAATTTTTATTTAACGAATTTTGTGTGATGCGATTTTTGTAAAGAAACTATAAGATTCATGAAATAGAACTTCAACTGTACATAAAAAATTATTTTATTTTAAGATCTCCGCCTCCCATAGTACCTGACTATTTACACTGTTCTTGTAGCTTTGTGCCTCGATAATAGCTGAAACTAGACACCTCCCCCCCCCCTTGAACTACCCGTACTTCCCCTAGATTTTAAGAATGCTTGTTTAAGAAAATCCATTTCAAAATTAAACTGTACTGACAAATATTTATCAACATATTTTCTTTCTATTCAATACATAAATCTTACGAAAATATGCTGTTTCTTTTTTCAAAGCGTTAAAAATTTTTACTTTTATATCAGTATCAAAAGAAAAGTTTCCTTAGCTTAATTAAATATAGTCTTAGTTCTCGGAAAAAAAAACTTAAGAGAGAAATGAAAATTTTTATTTTATAAATGTTAAGTCATTCACGACATCCTTATCACCTGTAAAAGCCATTAACTATATATTCGTTTTAAATACCACGTCATATTTATCTGCTGTTCTTACTTATATTGATGCTCCTGGTATATTTCAAAAATATTTGAAAATGCTCATTTCAAATATGACGCCATTCGTTTTGTTCTTGCGCATATTCTTCCTTATATCCTAGTGTTATTGTTAAATATTCAAAAATGTCCATTGTACTCCCTGTACAGTGTTATATTAACTTTTTTAATTCCTTCAAAGACGCCATATTCACCTGCATTCTGTACTTAATCATATTCATACTCCCCGTATTATTGTCAAATAATTGAAAATGAGTGCTTGTCCCAGGCTGGTTTCTTTTTCCATATTTTAGTACAGTCGCCGTCATTTTATTATTATTATTATTGTTGTTGTTGTTGTTGTTGTTGTTGTAGTAAAAATTAAAAAAAATTACCGACGGATTTAAAATAAAATCGGATAATCGGTCAAATATATAAATTTGCACTGAAACTTTCAAATCGATATCTTGATTCATTTTCTTAATTTTAGTTAATAAATGAAAATTGTCATGATTTTAATTGCCACAGACTGACATGTTGGTATCACCAAAAAAGAAATAATTGCTTTTTCGCAGCCATGTATCTTAATGTTTTATATAGATAGATAGCACTTCTTCGAGACGTAAAATTGCTGTACATTATTTTTTTAAATGTTTATTATTCGGTTTCCGTAGGTTAGTAAATAAAGCAAATTTAGATTAAATTATTCATTAATTAAAGCAGAAATTAGAACTAGCAATTACCAGAATTCAGTTTTTCATTAACTAATGCATATTTTTTCGCCATTTGCGTCTCTTAACTACTGTCTGTCTTTCCCCATAGCGTATAGCGAGCTATTGCAAGGTTATCGATCAGCTTATGACCAGAGTATAAATTTGCTTTTTAAAAAACAATCCAAAAATAAATTAAAAAAATATCTTTCGTATTTGAATCTGACAGAACTATTTTTCTTCCATCTATTGACTCTTTTTACATAGTTTTTAATTACACTAAATTTAAAAATTCCTAAATTTGCCTCTGCATAACATAAAGAGAAAATTTAAATAAATATTTCAAAATTAAGTGAATTTTATTATTTCCTTGGTTTGTTTAGGACTTTCTCAAAATTGTGGAATCTATCAATCAAGAGATCGGAAAGCACATTCAGATTCTGACACAGCTGCTCTATACCGGGCGGCTGGAGCCATTCCTGTCTGTGTCACTAATGTTCCAGAAATGTGCATGTGGTGGGAAAGTGCCAACCATTGTCATGGATGGACCAAAAATCCGTACGACAATCGCCGAACAGTTGGTGGAAGTTCAGGTAAGAAAAACATTCATGTAATGGTTTTATGTGTTTTTTTCCTATCGCTTGAGATTAGTTGCTGCAAGATGATTCTAATTTCTACCGATAAAATAAGATGCATGATAGTACACTTCAATACAAATAATCTTCGCTATGAAAGCCAGCGTATAGTTATTCAGTCAAAAATATGAGGTTTACCCTTATAACTTATATCTCAGTTATCGTGTGGGGAAAAAGACAGATGTAATGAATAAAAGAAAAAGATTTCGACGAAATCACTGGTAGGTAAACATTTAGCTCTCTTCAGACTGTGTGATTATTTCCAATTATTATCAAATTTCTGGATATTATTTGTAATACTGTTGGCAAGATGCACCAGCAGTAAACCTATGTAGAAATTCTGTTCATAAGCAGTACATTCATGCAGTAATAATACTGTAATTGAAGAAAAAAGTAACAACTGTTCGAGGACAAAATTGAGATTTGGTCGCATTTCATCGCAATGCAACAGAAAGACTTATTGCGTTTTTGCAAAAAAATGACTACAGTTATTAATTAAAGTACTTCTATAAGATTAAGAATGAATATTATCATCGACAGCATGCCGAAATTAGACTATGATAGCTCATCCTTATAAAACCTACCTATGCTGATTGGAATTCGCCTAATTTTGAAGCTACAACTATCATCATATAGCTGTTGATGATTGAAAATATAGTATCTAATCAGTTAAATCAGCAGGTTGAAAATATAGTACCTAATTTGTTAAATCATCGAGTAAAACATCTTGTTTTTTTTTTTCAACATGATTGTTGGAAGGGTACGACTTTCGCGAAGAAAAAAAATCTCAAGAACTTAATACCTCATCTCAGGATGGGATTCTCATGAATGTAGTGGTTATACATGCAATTGAAGGGCGGTAGGATATATTATATACCATCCAATTTTAATCAAGAATTCCATTGGAAATTTTTAATTAAATTTTACTTTTATAACTTTGGTGGAAAAAAGTTGTAAAATTCTTTACTTTGAAATAATTTATCTCGAAAATTTTTATGTGAATTCAACATCATAGAAATGCAATTACTTGTCATTCAAAGTAACTTGTTTATGTATAAATTACATGGACATTGTTTTTGAAAACATCCTTAATTGGTTCCTTAATTGACTAACTGGCTACTGATTCTTTTTGCGTTTTCCTTCCAAAAGATGTTAAGATAATGCTAGTACAGATATAATAAATAATTATTTAAAAAAGCATTCCAGATTCCAGTGTCTTTGAAATACTCAATTAGACTCTCAGATCACACATCTTACATTTAGAACACAGAATAAAACGGTCTATTCCATATATAACGAACCTGACTATTCTGCATATGATTTGAGAGACATGATTCTTTGAATGTTAGGCTTAAATACCAGTTTCATTTATAATATTTTGCTAAATCGTTTGCACTGCATCTAGTTTTGTCATACAAACAAAATTTGCACCTAAATCCTAGAATACACTAGTTCCGGGTGTTATAAATTGTCCTTTGAGTGTGTGTTACATGTTTGTCTGTTTGTAAATAAGTAGACAGATTATACTCTATTTATCATGTATCTAGATTGATTGATATTTTTCTCCCTCCTAGGTGGCGAAGGAGCAATTATAACGGCGTGTGGACCTCCAATAGGTATCGGTAACGATATTGCTGGAAGCATACGTATACCAGCCTCTTTCTGTGGAATATACGGGCACAAACCATCGAGAAGTAAGGAAGAATTTCCATTAATTAAAATAATTTAAATAAAGTAGCCTCCCTCTTAACCGGCCTCCTTTTAATCAGAACTCCGCTTTAATCGGTCGTCTTTTTTCCCCATATCAGGCAAAGTTCAGAAAAGAGAATGTCGATTCTAAATAAATATGCATTGACCTTCACCAGTGTTAAACTTAGAGTGTGTCCCGAAGTGAACATCCACCCCTGGAGCAACGATATGTCCCCCTGGAAGATTCTAGATATTGTGTTTTTAATTTTAGTGCTAAAAGTGCAATATCCCCCCCCCCTAGATCTCTAATAATGAAATATTATTTGACAAGGTTATAATTAGGACTTTAACTGATGTTTTTCAACACGAAGACGATCCTGATGATGATCCAGTTGAAGTTGACACTACTAAAATTCCTCATATAGATTGGGTAAAAGCAATAGAGTTGGCAATATACTATATTGAGCAGAAGCTAACAGCTTCCTCAGTTAAATTTATGATGTTAAAAAAATGTAGAGATTATACTGTTATGTCGGGCATTTTGCCTTCAACAGAAGGTCACTGATTAACTTAAATTTACATAATGTAGAACAATTTCAACTTCTTATAAAAGTGTGTGACACAGATTTGTATTAAATATTTTTCATCATTTGTTATTAATGATAATTTTTCTTTCAATTCATAGCAGCTAATATTCATTTCACAAAATATAAAAAATATGAATTTTTTTAACTACACAAATTGAAATTCATCGAACTCGTTTAGTTAATTAAACTCCGTTGATATTAATTTTTGTTTATTTATTTATTACCTCTCCGTTTAACAGGATTTTATCTTAACCAGCTAATCTTCGCCCTCGATCCCATTTAGGCCGGTTAAGTTTGAGGCTACTATAATAAGCATAACTTCATTAGACTCTTTTTTATTCCGTAGTTATTCAATTTAATCTGATTTTAAAGACTGACTACATATCTTCACATGATGTTGTGTGTTTTTGAAAGCTCAGTTCACCAAATCATATGGATTTTCACAGTCGAAATAGTTTTATTATTTTTACTATTATTATTATTATTCTATATTTTAATATTTAAAAGAATTTTTATGTTATTTATTATCATAAAAATGCCATACAGTTTTTTTTTTTTTTTTTTTTTTTTTTTTTTAACAGATGTTGAAAGATATTTTTAGATTGACTCAAGAAAATTATTATTTTCGTTTTCTATTTTTGTTTAATTTTTTACCCTGTGTAAATGTAAATATCTTTTCTGTGTGGAAACAGTACTAAAAACTTCCAAACTGAATAACTATCCGCAATTTTTTTCTACTTATTTTTTTTCCTCGTTAGATTTACAAACTGATTAGGGATATGAGTGTCTTTACGTAAACCAGAATTTAAAGGAAAAAAAAAAAAGTAGTTTCTAATTTGTAAAATTAAGAGCTCTTGAAAAGTGCTCGTGAGAACTTCTACGTTTCGAACAAGATAAGGAGAGACGAGACATTCGTATCAAGGCATCATCTTTAAGTGGTACGGCATTTGACTCTTACATTATAAACACAACGGCAAAATATGACATTGAAGATGTAGTAAAATGCTTCGTCTCACGTGCATCATTCTTACTGGATGCATAACCCCTCATGCTGTTATTGTTTCTGTCAAAAAAAAAAAAAAAAAAAAAAAAAAATCACGGTGAAGTTCCCTAATGACACAGAAAATGGGAATATACCTTTAACTTTTTGTATCAAGTAAAAATCGGTCGATAAACGTTCGTAAAAAGACTAATTTCGTCACAAAATCTCGAAAAAACGGCAGATTTCCTTATGATATCGTGAAAAGAAACGACAAATTTAGTCCAAAAATCGCTTTAAAATGGAAAATTTTGGCAAATGATTCGCAAAAAACGGCAAATTTCGCCAAAAGATCACGAAAAACGACAACTTTCGTCAAAAAATCGAGAGAAAACGGCAGATTTTGTAAAAAGATTTGCAATAAAAGGGCAAATTTCTTTCAAAATTCTCTATAACACCAAAAAATTCTGTCAAAAAAAATGGCGGAAAACGGCAAATTTTGCCAAAAATTCACGGAAAACGCGAAATTCGTCAAAATAATCCCGAAAAATGGCAAATTTCGTCAAAAGATCATGAAAGAATGCAAATTTCGTCAAAGGGGCATAAAAAAGTTAATGCCAGAAGTGATTTTTTCTGGTATAAAAACTAATTTTCCTGCTTCAAAATTATGTTTTTATTGCTCTAAAATCGGATTTTCCTGCTTCACAATCAGGGGTGTGCGAAGAGAAAATTTCTACCGGGGCATAATTACAATTAGTCCCCCTTCCCCTTTCAAATTTTTCTTGTGACAGCCCAAAATGAAGTTTGTAATATAAATTTGAGGCCCCTTAAATTTCCGCGCTTAGGGTGACCTTCTCCTTCGCATGGTTCTGTTCACAATCCGTTTTTGACTGTCCAAATCTTTCCTGATAGCACCCGTTTATTAAACAAAAAGAACCCTTCATTCAACAAAAGTTTTTTTTATGTTTTTTTTTTTTTTTTTTTTTTTTTTTCAATAACGTCGTATTAATTTTTCGTCTTGCCCTCTTTTAAAAGAAATGCTAATAATAGTGATTAATATTGGTTTTATTTATTTATTTATTTATTTATTATTAAAACAATAATCATTGCATTTCATTTTTGGTCTAAAAATATGAATTATTATTAGTGGGGACACGCTTTTGTAAAAAAGAGACCCTGAATTTTAGATGCCCAGTGTCCCGAGGACCCAGGATTTTTCAAGTCCAGCGGCATCGCTGGCCCTTACTGCTGTTGCGTCCGTACTGAATGCGCGCATGCTAGTTGCCTTTTCATTCATATACTTAAGGTATCTGTCTACGTGCGAGCACTTTTTTTTTTTTTTTTTTAAAGGACAGTTTTGTAAAATTTTATTAATTTTTAGTTCAATTGTATTACAGAATGATAAGAAAACATAAAATCCTAGCAATATCTTTTGAATATTTTTAAATATTGGGGCCTTTTACTGTTTTTTTAGCAAAATTTCATGCTTACACCAGACAGCGTACACTCAATTCAAATAAATATATTTCAATTTCCTTTATGCTGCACACTTCTATTACACTTATCTGTGCAAACTAGGAGTTTTACAATATCTTCAAAAATAACCGAAAAATTGCAAAATATGTAAAAAAGTAGATTTTTTTAAAGTAAAAATTACCATTTTTTCATATTTGAGTGCCTATAAAACAATTAAATTATCAAATATAGCTTAGATCCTAGTTCAGAGCACAGTGAATGATATTTAAAGCATGCTTACAAAATTTCACTGAAATATTTTTAAAACTTTTTATGTAATGAAGTTTATCGCACATGGAAATAATGAAAAAATTGATTTTCCAGAAATCGCATTTAAAGATTTCTTTTTAGGTAAAATACTACAATATTTAAATTTTTACGCTTAAAATGATCCACATTTATATTCTACCCCTTCCTTAACTTATTTTTAACCATTTTTAACTTCTTAGTAGCTCTTTTTATTTACCTGGTAATTTTGCTGTGTATAGCGAGTGACGATTTGAATTTTTTATTCTTAGCAAAATATCACGCTTACGCCAGACAGCGTACGCTCAATTTAAATAAATATATATTTCAATTTCCATTATGCTTCACACTTCTATTACACTTATCTGTGCACTGAAAAATCTTGAAAAATAACCGAAAATTTTCAAAATATATAAAAAATACTTTTATTTAAGAAAAAATTACCATTTTTTCATATTTGAGTGCCTATAAAATAATTAAATTATCACATATAGCTTAGATCCTACTTCAAAGCATAGTGAATGATATTTAAAGCATACTTACCAAATTTTACTGAAATGTGTTTAGAACTTTTTATGTAATGAAGCTTATCGAACGTAGAAATAACGAAAAAAATAATTTTCCAAAAATTGCATAATTTTTTTCGTGTAAAAATCTAACATATTTGATTTATACACTTAAAATGCACCACATTTATACTCTAACCCATTCGTAACTTCATATTTAACCATTTTTAACTTCTTAATAGCTCTTTTCGTTTTTCTGGTAAGTTTTGTAGAGGATAGCGAGTGACGTTTTGAATTTTTTATTCACTGATCATCAATTTTAAAATAGTTGATGATCATATTTTGTTCAACTGACACTCTTAACTGTTCGAATACAGGTAAAAGTCTTAAATACCCTGAATTATAAATATTTCATATAAAATTATAAAATTTTCATATAAATTAATAAAAAAAATCGAAAATTTTCACAAAAATGGCCATTTTGATGTTTATTAAAATTGCCACAACTCCTCTTCTAACAATAGTAGAAATAAAACTAAATTGATAGATTTGGAATGGTAATAGCTCTTTCTTATAAAACAATAAAAAAAATTCTAAAAAATTTCACCAAAACAGCCAATTTGATGTAGGCAGATACCTTAAGATCGTGCGTTCTCAAAGCTTGCATTGCGGTAGACAAATCTTAAGTCAAGGTCGCGATAGTCAAATTCCCGGTCGATGACACTATTCTTTCTGATCTAAAAAGAACATGCATCAATAGAAAAAAAAAGAAAGAAAGAAAAGAAAAGAAAAAGGGAAATGCCTAAAAGAGAGGAAAAATACAAGAAAAATAATTTTCATTTTCTAACCATTGATGACTTAGTTCCGTAATTTCCAAAAATTCAAGCATTCCGTTCCAAAAATTAAAAAGATCATCAATCAGAAAATTCAGGTCAAAGTATCGCAAATTCCAACAAATGGTCGCTGAAAATTTCCGTTAATCGTTTGCGGGAAAAAAAAAAAAAAAAACGCGAATTTTATTAAAGAATCACGGGGAAAAGCTTACGAATCACAACAAATACGATAATTTCGACCAAGGATCGCGGAAGCAAACGTTAATTGCACCTAAATGTAGCAGACAAAAGCGTGAATTTTGCCAAAGTACCAAGGAAAGATGCAAATTTCGTCAAAGAGTCACAGAAAGACAGAAACGATGCAAATAAGAATCAGAAAAACTTCGAGTTTCGTAAAGGAACCATCGAAAGAACGCGAATTTTGTCAAAGGGCCGTGGAAAAAACGCGAATTTTGTTAAATGATCGCCGACAAAAATCGAATAGTGTCAAATGAAAGCAAAAAAAAAAAAAAAAATCGATTTTTTTTTCAAAGGGCTGCTGAAGAAACGCAAGTTTCATCAAAGTATAACAAACAAAAAGCGCGAATTTCATCAAAGGGCCACGGAAAAAACGCGGTTTTTTCGCGATCTTTTGACGAAATTTGTAGTTTTTTCCGATTTCTTGATGAAATGTTTGTTCCTTTTTTCAAAATTCATTGTCAAAATTCACGTTTTTTTTTTCGCGATTTTTGAACGAAATTTGCATCTTTTCACAAAATTCGCGTTTTTTACGCAAGCCCATAACGAAATTGGCAATTTCATCTAATTTGGCTGTATTGTAGTCAATGACGTACATTCCAATACTCATCCAACATCTTATGGCTTATGCACTCTGATAAAATACTTCCATTCACTTGTTTGTTTTTGTTGTTGATGCTGCTATTATTCGAACTGATTCATGGTTTCATTCCTGTCATTCTAATGAAAATACTTATTAAATAACATAACTTTTTTTTTAACTTCTTTTGTCATTTTCACTAAATTATTTCTTTGTTTCTTTCGCAGATTTAATATCAAATAAAGGATTTTGGCCTGAAGATAGTGAGGAATATGATCAGTTTGTTAGTACTGGACCAATGTGTCGCTATGTGGATGACCTACCAAAGCTAACACGAATTTTATCTGGAAAAAATGCTAAAAAAGTGCCGTATGATACACCGGTAATTATACATTATCCGTATTCAAATTTAAGGTATCCGATTACGTTCGGAGACATTATTTTTAACTCTCTACTTTCAACATAATTTTTTGATATTTTTCAGTGAAATTGAGCACAGAATAAAGAAAATTATAGCATATAAATATATATATAATTTCTACGAAAGTTTTTAAAATTTTGAAGAATTTTGGTCCTTTTTTTATTGAAAACAACTCCGGCACTAAAAAACAAAATGCGTCTAACACAAATCTTTTTTCAACGTGTGCATGTTAGACACTCTTGAGTGTAATGAACTAAAAATTAGTCAATATACGGAAATCTAAAAGAGACACAGCTTATTACATACAATTACTTAGAAAATTTCAGTAATCTTATGTGTAATTCTTCATAAAAATAGCTATATATCAACAAATTAGTCACTTAGGGATAATTCTTTAATTCATCACTCTAGGCATTATCGAAAAACTATTCAAAAAATTTTATGGTTATAGGACATTAAATTTTTGTATTAGAGTCCTTTTCCAAGGAAAAACTACGTTTTCAGAAAAAACATTTAAAGTTACCAACTTCGGTTTATATTCACGTCGTGTCCTTTTTAAAAAAAGCCCTTCCGGCAGTACCGGAAGGAAGAGGTAGCTTTCATGTATCTTATTTATTTATTTTAAATTAAGTTATATTATACAAACATACGAAGCTTAGCTTAGTGGAACCCGATTATATAAGATTGAATACTAGTTTTTGTCAGTACTGAATATTAAAGAAAATTTTTAGAAATTAGTCATCTTTTATTCAAGCTGGGTTTATTTTAAGCGATTTATAGGGTCGCCAAATTCCAAGATATCATGAAGTACATGCCATTTTAAAACAACATGATGGATAAAACATACCAATGAGCTTGGTCGAAATCTTAATTCGTGTGCACATGCACACTCACGTCGAAATTGATTAATATATTCGAGTGCTGTGGCGGCCAAATTGATTTTTTTTTAAATGTCACTTACGTTAGAAAGTCAAACTGCTAGGCGTTTTTTAAGGTAAAGACAAAGCAAAAAATACTCCGGAATTCATTATTAAGATCAAACTCTTTAGAAAGGATTTTTTTTCAATATCTATTTTTTTGTTTGTACATCATCATACATTTAAAAGATTTTTGACAAACTAAAATTACCGCCATTTTGAAACAAGATGGCGGATGAAGTTGGCTAGTGAACTCGTTCAAGACATCGGTATATACAATGTACCCACGGAGTTACATTCAAATCAGTTTATAAATATGCGGATTATTGCGTGACAAATTTCAGACCGTCTCAAAATGCCAACCACACTGGAAATTGAAAGTGCTATAACTCAGCCATTTTTCAAGATATAGACAAAACAAAAAGTTCTCTGGAATCTTTGTATGAAGGTCAAACACCCAAAAGAAAAATCTTTTTCAATTTCTCACTATTTTGAACCTAATTTTAAAATTTAAATTAAAAAAAAATTAATTTTCCGCCATTTTGAAACAAGATGGTGGATGGAACTGGCCAACGAACTCCATAGGCGTAGCCAGCCTTTTGAACGGGGGGGGGGGGGGGGGGGGTTTAACCCGGATTTTTTAACCCGGACCTGTTGGGTACAAACAATATCTTATGTAATAAAACCTGTTAAAACGGAATCTCATGAGACTGCTCGAATTTCCGCTTTAAACAAGCTTTTATCTTAGAAGGTATAATTGTGTGGTGTTTTTTTAAAAAAGGACCCAAACACAATTTTGTTTTTGTGAGGGGTATTAGAAGAGGTTCTAAACTAAATCTAATGGTAAAAAAAAAAGATATAAATTTTCTTACAGCAGTGATATAAGACAGAGACTTTGTGTGGATACAAGTGTGAAACTATTAGTCACCCTAACGTCTAATAAAAATTTAAAAAAGGATTTTTATAATGCTGGAAACTTCTGTAGGCGTAAAAGAAAGCTGTATGAGATCAAAATATCGTATTAATCAAAGTCTTGTAGATGAAATTTAGTCGAATGATAAATCTCATCCGGCGAAATACACATACATACATGTGTGTGAGTTAGAGATGAGTTCGGGCTCGTTTTCCGGGACCTGGGCCCGCACGAGCCCGAAAGATTTTTTGTTATCAGAGCCCGAGCCCGATACCAAAAATATACAAAACAAAATTTTATGGTATTTATGATATTAAAAATTTATTATTATACTAATTACTTATTTATGTTAATTATTTATGTTTATTATTATTGTATTATAAATTTATTATTATGGTATTAAAAATTTCTTACACAGATAAAATTGTTAAATGAAAATTTAAATTCAGTCTTATCAAAATCCGTATCAAATAAATTTATACTTGACTCTTAAAATTAATCTCAATTTTTCCCCTAATTTAAAAAGTAAATTTCATGTACATGTTTGTGACTTAATGAATAAATGCATTAAATTTGCAGAAACTACTATTTATAATCTGGCGAATCGAACAACGTTCTTCAATTTTCTGTAAAAAATGTACAATTTTAATTATAATCGATTCCTTTCTCATAACAATGTTCCTTAATTGATAGGTGCCAGAAAATCAATGTAAAATGTAACAAAAAAAAAAAAAAAAAAAAAAAAGACGTTATTTTAAAGGTTCGATGCTTTTATCGGAAAAGAAGAAACACTGAACAATTGCTTTATACCAGAATAAGATGGTAATTATGTTTACTTAAGGAGGAAAGTTTACTTCAAAAATGTATACCGTCCTCAGCATGAAACAGTGTTCATGTTGACAAATAGATAGAACAATCACTAATTTTCATATGAAAAACGACAATAACTCGTGCACAATAGAAGATTAAATAATTTGCGAGCCTCCAGCTAACTTTCCTCTATTAATAACAAAAGAAAGTATTCTCTTTGCGTTATGTAACTAAATAATAAATTTAAAAAAACGATCCTATTAAAAGAAGAAAAAAACTTTTACTAACGAAAAGTCAACTAAAAGCAAATTCATAGCTGGTGTTTATTTTGAATGGCGCCATTCAGAGGTTGTCGTCGGAAATTATGTAGACATAAATATGTAATTATCACAAATTTTCATTTGAAACAGCAATCAAATACTAAAATCATTGTGCGCGCGGCAGCGCGCTACAATAATATGATTGAGCGATGGTGCACACGGATTTTTCAATTTTTCTTTTTGCAATAACTAACTAAATACTTATCCAATTTTGATGATTTTTTTTTTAAATGTTCGTCTGACCAAGACGCACAACATAGCACAAAAATTATTTTTTTTTATGGCATACTGTAGGTGTACTGTAGAGTATTCTGAAAATATGACAAAAATTTTGTGTCCCAGCACTTTTCTCGAAAACTACTAAAGATAAAAACTTAATTTTTTTTTTAAACAAAAGACAAACTTTTTATCCCGAGGTAGTCATCGGGAAAACGTTATTTCGCTGGGCGGTTTTTCTGAAATTGCGTATTTTCCAAACTTGGTCATAAATGGGTACATCTAACGTTCTATTGCAGATAGAATGTTGCGGTAAAGTTTATTTTAAAGATTTTGCGATGCTAATTAATCCTGCAAAAATTCATAGCTTTACGTTAAACAGTTTTTTTACAAGATGAAATAAAAGAATGGTAGTCATCAGTCTAAGGTACTTGTGATCATCGGAGAGAAAAACCAGTTACACCATTCGATTAAGCATAAAAAAATACAGAATGCTTTTTTTTCTCTTATTTTTAACTTAATTTTTTAACGAATTATGAATTTTTTTGAAATTTTTGACATGCTGATTTTTGTCATTTTTTAACACTAAAACGCCCGGATGGAGTCGATTCGACTCCAATCATGTAACTAAATTTCAATTCGAACCAGAAAAATTTTCTTGAAATAATTTAAATCTAATCCATACAAATTTACGTTAAATAAATCAATTAAATAATTTTGAATAAAAATTCTGGTGAGAAATATTATTTTCAAACTTGAGTAGAATTTCCGGGCGTTCTAGTGTTAATGAATCATTTACTGAATAATTATGCACGGTGTCTAGCCCTGGTGGCTGTCAAATTTGATTTTTAATTTTAAATTAGGCAATTTTTTGCACCATGCCAAATTTATATTTTATCCATTTTTTTCATTTATTTATATTTTGTTTTTAGCACAATGGCATCAATGACAAAAATGCCTGGCATACCTGTCAAATATTGGGGCCCTGTACTTTAAAAAAGTGTATTTATTATAAGTATATACCGTATTTATTCTAATAGAATGCGCCCTCTAATAGAGCGCGTCTTCTAATAAAGTGCGCAACTTGGTGCTGATTGAAAAAATAAATATACGGAAACGATATACAGTAGACTCCCTCAAATCCGCAAACCAGAAATCCGCAACTCTCTAAAATCCGCACATATTTTATAGATGTAAACAATGAAACCTTCAGTTTGGATATTGCTACAAAATTTGATTTTTTTTTTAGTTTTGTATCAATTCCATACATTTTTTAATTTGTAATTTTCTTAATAATACCCCATTTATGTTTTTTTCATGAATTAAGAATATTTTTTTTTTGGAAAAAATTCAAGATAATGCAGATATCACTGGTAATCACAATCTTTTTTCTACATATATTTATGCATTAATCAATATTTTTTGGTTATTAAGCCTGGCTAAACTTGGAAAAAAATCGTTATTTTATGATTTTGATGTGAATTAGTAATGTACTTTTATGAGGCAAGTTTTGTTGAATAACTTTGGAAAATACATTTAATCTTTATAATGAATATTTAATCATACACTATTGGTTATTAACTTGACCCTTGCTATTAGTATTTTAATCATTTAAAAAATTATCTAAATTTTTATTATTTTAGTTTATTACTTATTTTAATATTTTATTATATGGTAAGCATTCATTATAGTTCCAAATGCACGATTAATTGCACTCAAACTGCTGTTTAAAAAATGTAAACAAAGCAATGAACAGAAATCCGCAAAATTCTAAAATCCGCACAACCTCTGGTCCCAAGCTGTGCGGATTTAAGGGAGTCTACTGTAGTAGATAAGTAGAAAACGATTACTTAAATGCATTATCGAGGATTCTCATCGATCAAAATAGAGATATTCTATCAAAGCGATGGAGTGGCGATGCAGCAAAAGTTTCAAATTTTGAACAATGTACCACTCCTGTAAACTATAGCGCCAAGGATATGCACACTGTTAAAAATCTGCTGCATTTTGCTGCAACGCACTCCCCTGCTTGTATAGAAAACGGTTACTTGGCCGTGAAATGGCGCTTTTTCATTGGTTGGAATAGAGATATTATATACAAGTGGTGGAGGGCGTTGCAGCAAAATGCAGCAGATTTTTAACAGTGCACTGTTAAAAATTTGGCCCATTTGTTGCAGAGTCACTCCACAGTTTTTATAGAATGTCTCTTTATGGCCAATGAGAATGCTCCATAATACAGTAAAGCAATAGTTTCCTATAAAAGCGGTGGAGTACGTTTTTAATAAGTCCGTAATAAATACGGATTAAGAAAAAAAAGAAGCATGGTTTTTGTATCAAACTTTACCCTTGCATAAAAAAAGTTCCTGTTTTTGGCAAAAATAATGGATATTTGAATGAAAAATCTATTCTTTCAAAGGATTTATTATTTTATTCACTTTAGTAAAAAACTGATTTTTTTTTTTTTTTTTTGAAAACCACCGTAGAATTTTGGTATAGAAAAAACCTGTTTAATTTTTTTTTTTAATTTGTAATACCAGAGTATTAGAGTATGTAGCATTTTTTAATTTCAATACAAATAAGATTTTGTTTTCCATATATAAAATACAAAACAAGTTGTGCAGTATCCCTATGGAATATGGAAAAATAGAAGGACTAGTGAAAAATGCTCCAAGGAGCAGTGCAAAAGCAGAATATGATTTTAACTGAGCATTAAAAAGTAATGGACAAGTTCTTCTGTTAATTACTGAGCATGAGGAAGGATAAGGGATCCCTTCTTGGCTACAACTCACTTCAATGCCAACTTTGAAAAAATCATATTTGAGCTTTTTCCGTGAAAACAAATCAGTCGCAGTTACTATAAAAATGTATAGTGTAAAGACGTAACCAGTAAAGATGCAGCTTAATTAGACAAAAATGTAAAGGAAGGCGACATAATGCCAGATACCTAGTTCCTGCAGGTATCACATTCATGCACTGCCACCAAGCATACCCTAAGTGTATAATTGCACAGAAAATTGATTTGTAGTATAGTGCAGAGTGAACAGTGCAGTTAACATCAGAGATGTAGTACAGGCTATACGCCGTACACCTTCTGGACTTTTTAATAGAACACCATATACCCTCTGTTTTTCAAGAAAGCTTATAGTATACACATTCTAGAATATCCCTCTGCTTAGAGTATATATCTTATGTTATTTTTATGACTGCACCCCTGGTTAACATCTAAAGCACGGTGGAAAATTCTACTAAAGAACCGCAAATTTCTTTTGTATGGAAAAAGCGCAAATATGATTTTTTCAAAGTTGGCATTGAAGTGAGTTGTAGCCAAGAAGGGATCCCTTATCCTTCCTCATGCTCAGTAATTAACAGAAGAACTTGTCCATTACTTTTTAATGCTCAGTTAAAATCATATTCTGCTTTTGCACTGCTCCTTGGAGCATTTTTCACTAGTCCTTAAATAAACACTACTTCGGTTCTCCGTCATTTTGATCAAAATGATTTGAAAAGGAATAAGTACGCAATTTTAAATGAAAAAAAGTTTTTTCAATCTTTTCTACTTATGAATAAATAAAATCTTTCGGTTTCAGAAAAAAAATGAGCCCGTCCGGCCCCGAAGATTAGAATAAAAATAGAGCCCGTACCCGTGTCGGGCCCGGGCTCGGGATTTCGGGTACGGGCTGAGCCCGTCTCATCTCTAGCGTGGGTGCGCGTATATGCATAAACCAGCAGCATAATTATGAATATAGCAATAATAAATGTAATTAAGTTCCCGCTGCACAGGTCTGTAACTTAGTTCACTTAGAAACTCAATAATTTGTAGAAGATGAATAAATTTCAAGTCTTGAGTTGAAGAATCCAATGTATTTTTTTTCTTTATTTATTGCGACACAAGGAAAACGAGCATATTAACTTTCTTAACAAAATCACTACTACATGTCTATATTTCATACCACGATTTTCAGTTTTTATTTTAAACTCCACGAAAGTTCCAGAAAATTATTCATCAGTTCTGCTGTTGCCACTTTTCGAAATCCGAAGAAACTTGAATGTTGCACTATTTTCTGTTCGTGACAGTTCACGCAAATCCATGGGGTCAGTCCTTGGCCATAGAGTTGGTCCCCAAAGCTCCTTGATTCTTACAACTCCCCCCTAAAAGAGCTCATTAGTGGCTTTTGACACAATGAAGCTTTAAAGTATATACACACACAAAAAAAAAATATTAGCAAGGATGAGAGCAATGTGAATCTTCCCATTTCTTTTAAAATAAATATATACAAATACCACAATATATACACTAAATATAAGCATGAACAACCGAAATACCAACATACATCAAAATTTAAACATTATGCAATTCCTTTTTTTTTTTTTTTTTTTTTTTTCCCCAAATGACCCGCCAAAGGAATTTCGTCAGCAACAGATAAAATACACTGTCTCTTACACTGAGGTAATACCACCTGCTTCACAAATTCACCACAGACATCTTCAGAATGCATAAGAATACCTTCCTCTATAAAATAAGCACTTTTATTATTTTTATCAATTTCCCAAATATTTCTTAAAGTATCATCAGCTCTTTGTAGTTTCATAAAAGATTCCTCTGTTTCCTTCTCACTCAAATCAAGTTCATCTTTTCCAGGATCAGAATTCAACTTTTCAACCTTCGTATATAGTATAACCTTATGGTTTAATGCTTCATAAGCAGTTGGACATATAAGCATCTCATTCACCAGTTTCTTGGAAACGGCACAAGTTACCATCACGTTTCCATGAATTTTATCATCTATTCTCATCGGTATTATTTTTAATGGAGCGACCTCTCTCTCTCCGAATGCTGAAGTTATCACAATCGTTCCTTCTCCTTCAACTGATACATCCTTGACTAAGTCTGCCCGTATCACCGAGATCTGTGTACCAGAATCATAGATACCGTCCAACACATTACTTCCACATCTAATCCTAACCACTTCCAATTCATTAAATTTCCCCTCTCTTTTCACACAGGACGAAACAGGTATTGTTATTCTTGCAGTTAATATCGATGACTGCTCCTCTTCAACTTTCTCATTCGATTGTACAGAGTTCGTTTGTGCTCTTTGTACACCTTGAGTACCACGTTGATTTGGGCAAAATGATGCCTTGTGACCCTCTTGTCCACACGAATAACAAGTAATTTTATTAGGTATCCGTGTCCGCGCTTTATAAGTACCAACTCTTGACTCATATCTGCGATCCGATGTAAAACCAGGATTCCTATTATCAGTGTGCTTAGGATAAAATGGAAAATTACTCTTCTCCTCTGAAAATCTATCTTTCTTATCTAACTTCCTAAAATCTTGTCGCACACTTTCATATAAGTCAAGTTTCTCAGCCAAATCAGTAGGAGATACTATTTTAGGCCATTCATCCACAAAATGATCTCGAATCTCATCAGGCACTCTTCTTTTTAATTGATCAGTTACAATCAAATCTTTTAAAGAATTGAAATCAGCAATTTTAAGTCCATCAATCCATTCTTGAAAATAACCATTTAATTCAAATACAAATTCTCGCCAGGTGCGTTCAGGGTTTCTTTGATGTTCCATAAACTTTCTACGGAATCTCTCAGGACATAACTTAAACCGTCTCAGTAGAATCCCTTTAATATATTCATAATCTTCAAATTTTTCCTCTGCCTCACGTGCGAGAACCTGTATAATATCGGACGGCAGCAAAACCAACAAGTTCGATACCCAATGTTCTGGATCTACACACATCCTCTTTGCTTGACGTTCAAAAATAGATAAATACAAAACAATGTCGTCCTCCTTGACATTAAATTTCGGCATAAGTTTCGCAAATTCAATTCCATAATTATAGGCTTTCATTTCCAATCCATCAATTCCCGCTTTTTCGCTATCTTTCGCTATCCTCAACTTCTCCAACTCAAACTCCCTCTCTTCTCTTTCCGACGCAATTTTAAACTCCCTCTCTTCTCTTTCCAACGCGATTTTTAACTCCCTTTCTTCTCTTTCCAACGCAATTTTTAACTCCCTTTCTTCTCTTTCCAACGCAATTTTTTCCATCTCCTTTCGTTTCGCCTCATTCTCTTTTCTCGTCTCTATAATAGTTTCCATCAATCCCTTCACAAACTCTACTTCATAGTTTTTACTCGCCATAATTAGTTGTTTTAAATCAGCTATTATTGCATCCGGTTCAGGGTGCTCTCCCAATTCTTCAGCCAGACACCGTAAATCTTCTTTACGAGCCTTACCCAAAAATGACATTGTTACTTTTTAAATAATTTCTCAAGAGGGTAGCAAACTGTCCAACAAATTGGCGAAAACTCAAATTAACCGTAACTCGGAATCACTAATCCACCACTCTAATAAACACCAGAAATAAGTCGCACTTTGTAACCATATCACGCACATAAATTCAATACCATTGCGAGCACCAAAGCAATTTCAAAATTCAACACCTTCACATGTATCACGTCACAATACAACTCTTCAACTAATACTACTTCATAAATCAATCCAAATTCATATTAAAACAAAATTATACGCACCACATCAATGAACACACATCATAACTTATAAATCCTTCAATTAACATATATATACAACCAATACTCAATTACTCTCCGAAATATACACCGCCCTCCTTTTATAGCAAAACATCTCATATAGAAAACCAATAATAAAAAAAAAAATCACAACCAAAATCAATTCAAAATATCCTCCATCCAGTCGGCACTACAAAACACCACTCCAATACTGCTACAATACTACTACACCTTAGCACTGACGTACTACGTAGTTACATTCAAAACAAATTCCTTTCCTTAACGTCAAAATATGAAATAAAATCGCAAAAATCTTAATAAATTTATCATAGATACGATATAAATTCTTATAATGGGAAGTCACATTAATAAAAAGCTCTCACCTTGCATCCTTTCAGACTACGCCAATTAAGTTCCCGCTGCACAGGTCTGTAACTTAGTTCACTTAGAAACTCAATAATTTGTAGAAGATGAATAAATTTCAAGTCTTGAGTTGAAGAATCCAATGTATTTTTTTTCTTTATTTATTGCGACACAAGGAAAACGAGCATATTAACTTTCTTAACAAAATCACTACTACATGTCTATATTTCATACCACGATTTTCAGTTTTTATTTTAAACTCCACGAAAGTTCCAGAAAATTATTCATCAGTTCTGCTGTTGCCACTTTTCGAAATCCGAAGAAACTTGAATGTTGCACTATTTTCTGTTCGTGACAGTTCACGCAAATCCATGGGATCAGTCCTTGGCCATAGAGTTGGTCCCCAAAGCTCCTTGATTCTTACAAGTGTCACAATAAATAAAAAAGTTAAAGTATTTTGTCAAATTTTATGATAAAACCACATTATAAACTCAGATCTCAGCGCCACAATAAAGATATTACTGCTGGTGTTTCATAACCAGGTACCATGTCGGATTAGACGTACCACTGATGGATTCAGTCATAAGTAAACAAAGTAAATACAAAAATTTAAGTACAAAGGTCACTTAAACTCGATAACTTTATAAATAAAAAAAATGGAATACGCAATTCGATTCTAAATCGCTTCAATGTACACATCTATTGAAATCGAATCTTGTGCCTTAATTTTGTGTCTTTACGTTTAAAAAAAAAAAAAGTCATAAAATGTGTCAGAAAGTTTCGCGTTTGTTAAGCACAGATTTCAGAACCGCTTTAAGAGAGCATAATAAACTATTCTTACTTTCTTTGGTTACTATGGCTTCTGGAAATTTGACATCATGTTGGACAGTTATTTTTTCTTTAAAAATATCCTGAATTGTCTTGCATTTTTTGCAGGTTTTTCTAAAGCTCGTTTTCTCTTTTCTGGCCGTCCCATATTTTTTAAATACGCTTGGTAAAGTGCGAAGTATATTAACAAATTAAATATAGTTTTTTGGCCCATTTCGGAATGATACAGGCCAAGAAAATGAAAACTAAATAAAACAGATTTTTCTCTTCTCGGAAAACCCTATAATGTGGCTGACAGGCTTTAATATTTATTATTATTATTATTATTATTTAAAAGATAAAAATTATTAAGCATAGCTTCCATATCTAGATTCAAGTGTTTTTGTTTTTTCTCAAATATCTTCAGTTTGGGGGGGGGGGGGGTCTATTGTCACTGTGAACATTTAATGTAATGGCGTCTTGCAAACGTTGGATTAACGGCAGGCCAGTAGTGTCTGACGCCTGCTTACCGAACATTTGAAAATCTAAAATACTCTACTTTATAAAATATTGATAAATGAGTACAAATGTAATGTGAAAATATTAATTATCAGCTGTTGCATCTTGATACTTGAGAAATTGTTGTTGTGTTCCGCAAAAGTGATATATGAACAGGATGTATGAAAAATAAAAATTGTTAATTGTTTTTAGTTACATTCTTTTCAATTATTCTTTTTTTTTATGAATGCTGATTATTTTACTTAGGTTTTAAAATCCTTCATGTGTCTGCGTGAACGGGGGGGTGCCCGAGCACCCAGGGCACCCCGCCCCTGGCTACGCGCATGGAACTCAGTCCAGACATTGTTATTTGCTATGTACGTACAAACTTATATCCAAATCGGTTCATAAATACGCGTGTTATCACGTGACAAAAATCAGATTATTTTAAAATGTGAACAACACTAGAAATTAAAAGTGCTATAACTCAGCCATTTTTTAAGATACAATAGAAATAAAAATTGTTCTGCAATCTTTGTATCAAGGTCAAATGCATTAATTAAAAATATTTTTCAGTTTCTCACGTTTTTGCACCTAATTTTAAATTAAAAAAAAAATTTAAATGGCTGTCATTTTGAAACAAGGTGGCGAATGGAACTGGCTAACGAACTCGATCTAAGCCTCATTATATACTATGTACACACCAAGTTACATCCAAATCGATTCATACATACGCGTGTTATCATGCGACAAAAATCAGATCTTTTCAAAATGTCAGTTATACTAGAAATACAAAGTGCTATAACTCAGTCATTTTTTAAGATATAGACGAAATAAAAAGGGTTCTGAAATCGTTGTTTTAAGTTCTAGCACATAAAAGAAAAATGTTTTCGACTTTCAATTTTTTTGCATTTAATTTAAAATTTTATTTATTTTTTAATTTAAATGGCCGCCATTTTGAAACAAGATGGTGGATAATGCTGGCCAACGAACTCGGTCGAGACATCCGTATGTACTATGTACATACCAAATATCATTCAAATCGGCTCTTAAATACGATAGTTACAGCATGACAAAAATCAGATATATATATACAGAGTTTACCCCAGAGGGTTTCAGGGGGGCGCTCCGCCCCTACTGCCCTTTAGTTTAAAAAATAGCGCCCCTCTTGACTTTCATCCAAAAACTAGCGCCCCTCTTGTCATTCATTAAAAAAAAAATAGCGCCCCCCTTGCTCCACTTTTGAAAAAACGCAGCTTCCCAGCGATGATCCGAACGCGCTATAGCGCGTGAATAACGCAAAAAATCGGCGACGGAATGCAAAAAATAGCCTCATACGCGTCCCGTGGGACGGGTAATTTCGTCTAAAAAAAGGGCAAGTTTCGTTAAAAATCGCGAAATAACGACTAATTTCCGGTGAGATTCGCAAAAATGGCTAATTTCGTCACAATATTTTAAAAAATGGCAGATTCCCTCAATAAATTGTTGAAAAACTACAAATTTCTTTCAAAAATCGCGATAAAACGGAAAAATTTGTAAAATGAGTAACAAAAAACGGTAACTTTCGTCAAAAAATAGCGATAAATCGACAGATTTCATCAAAAGATTTGCGAAAAAAAGCGGCAAATTTCGTCCAAAAATCGCAATAAAACGAAAAATTCTGTGAAAAGTTCCGTTTTTTTTTCCGATATTTTCACGAGATTTGTCGTTTTTTCGCGATTTTTTTAGCAAAATATGCCGTTATTGCCGATCTTTTGACAAAATCTGCTGTATTTTGCGATATTTTAACAAAATTGGTCGTTTTTTCGTGATGTTTTAACAAATTTTACCTTTTTTTTTTTCTGATTAAATTTCTGTTTTTTCACGACTTTTTGAACCGCCAGATTCTAGGTTCAACTCTATAAAAGTGCCCTTAAAAATGAAAAAGTGGCCTGAAAAAAGAAAAAAGTGCCCTTTTCAGAACAGTAGCGCCCTGCCCTTTTTGAAACCTGGGGGAAACTCTGATATATATATATATATATATATATATATATATATATATATATATATAAGAGAGAGAGAGAGAGAGAGTGGTTTTGGGGTCTGGGGGTCATGATCGGTGCAAATACATCAAAATTTTCCGGAAGTCCTTTCCTTCGGACGGCTGCAATAGGTAGCCTTTTACTTTTTATAATGAAAAAGCTACCTAAAAACCTAAAAGAACTCTATTTTCATTTCTAATAGGAAAAACTATTCAGATGCGGCCATCCCAAAAATTTCTTCTATCTTATGCATGTCAATACTTCATAAAAAATGCAACATAGAAACTTCACCGGTTGGATGGTTTAAAACAAAAGCTAGTCAGCAACAACTTGCAAAATCTTAAAACAAAATTGCATAACAAAGCCATACGATGGATGATGTACACCAAAAACTAATCAGGATCAATTTTTTTATCACATACTAAATGAATCTGAAATTTGATGAAAATCCATGCATTAGTTCTTGAGATACATTTAGTGCGAAATTGTGAAAAATGCAGCATAGCAGCGCCATCTGTATGGCAACTTACACCAAAAACTTAACAACACTAACCTATATCAGGGACTAATTAAATCTGAAGTTTTATAAAATTTCATGCATTAGTTCTTGCAATAGAGTTATTGCGATAACCACGAATATTGCACCATGGCAGCAGCATCAGTTGAGCTATTTACACCAAAACGTAATCAGAACCATGTTATATAAAGTATCAACTAAATATAAAGTTTTATAAAAATCTATGCACTGGTACTTGAGATATGGCTATTGTGGTAATTGTAACTAATGCAGCATAGCAGCGCCACCTGTTGAGCGATACTCACCAAAAACTAATCAGATCTAGTTTATATTGAGGTCTCATAAGATATAAAGTGAAGTGATCTCATAAGATTTTGTAAAGTTCCGTGCTTTAGTTCTTGAGATAGAGCTATTGCAATAATGCACCATGGCAGCGCCACTTGTTCAGCGATTTGAACCAAAACGTAATCAGCTCCATGTTATATTAAGTACTAACTAAATCAAAAGTTTTATAAAAATTTGTGCCCTAATTCTTGATAGATGGCTATTGAGGAAATTGTTAATAATGCAGCATAGCAGCGCCACCTGTTAAGCGATGTACACTAAAAACTAGAAATTGTTAATAATGCAGCATAGCAGCGCCACCTGTTAAGCGATGTACACTAAAAACTAATCAAATCTACACTGCTGGCCACACAAAATGCAGCACCAAGAAGGACCAAAGATATCACAGCGAAATTCATTTGGCAGATATCATTTTGTACGAAGATAAAACGATTAAAATTACAGTATCTTATGACGTGTGAATGACGGCAAAATCAGTAGTTAGTGCAGCCGCAATTGTTGACTATAATCGCCTTGGCATAGAATCAAAGAGGTTTTGGATGTTTTTTTGGTATACAGCACACAGCAGTCCATGTGGCTTCCACATTTTGCCAAAGTTAATCTGGTGTGGCATATCCTAGGCCAGTCATTGTGCAAGCATGGACCACATGTTTTCGATTGGCGATAGATCGGGAGAACAAGCAGGCCAAGGAAGCATTTCAATCTAATGGGCAAAAGGAGAACTCTTGAACATTGCGTCTGCGTGTCACGTGTGATCGCGCATTATCCTGTTGGAATATGGTTGATGGCAAGCGTCGAATGTATGGGAGGACCGCAGGCTCCAACATCTCAGAGATGTAGCGCTGGCTGTTCAGTGTAGCTTCAACTCGCACCAGAGGGTTGCTGTGATGCGAGTCTGCGCTGCAATTTTAATTATTTGCATATTTCATCGCCAAAAATGCATCATGTAAATTTCAAATGATTTGCATGGATCAATCCATTTCAAGTGGTCCAGCACTGGTCGCTCGACTATTTTTAAAAAATCTGAAATTTTTTGTACAACAACTCTAACATGATGGAAGTTCAAAATGACCGTTATTTTAATTCTACTATTTTTTATTTGTGCATGGCGGCCATCTTTGTTTCATCGTGTGCAGCGATTTTCTCAGATACTAGGATACACAAAATTGTAAATATCTCGTCTTCTATTTTCCCAATTGAAATGGGGTTTTCAGCATTTTGTTCAGAATAAAATAGGCTAAATATACAGTGTAAGAAAAATTTTGAAAAATAAATTTTTACAGGTGAAATTTTAGCACAAAATTTAGGATTTTTTCCAAAATCTATCCGTTTGCAAGAGGAAAATTTTCATGCAAGGGAAACTGTCAACCTTACACAATTTTTTCTACAAATAAGTCAAAAGTGCGTGTACTCATACACCAAGTCCCAAATCTGGGAGTTAATTTCTCTTTGTAAAAAAAATTCCGAAATTCGTCAAAAATTTCAAAAATCGCACTTTTTAGGATTTGATATCTCTGGTGGGGCACGAGATAAAAATCTGAAATTTTGGCCTATGATAGTATCGTGTAGTAGCGTTATGTACAAAAAATTTCAAGAAGGGGATTTGACTACAAGCTGAGATATGACATGGAAAATATATGAAAACAATACTACCAAGCTATTGTAAACCTACAATGTAATTGTCCAACAAGACTGTCAACCTTGCACAATTTTTTCTACAAATAGGTCAAAAGTGCGTGTACTCATACACCAAGTCTCAGATTTGGGAAATGATTTTTCTTTGCGAAAAAAAATTCCGAATTTCGTCGAAAATTTCAAAAATCGCATTTTTTAGGCTTTGATATCTCTGGTGGAGCACGAGATAAAAATCTGAAATTCTGGCCTTTGATAGTATTGTGTAGTAGTGTTATGTACAAAAAATTTCAAGGAGATTTGATCACAAGCTGAGATATGACATGGACAATATGTGAAAACAATACTGCCAAACTATTGTAACCTACTATGTAATTGTTCAAACCTCCAAAATTTTAAATTAATTATTTATGGTATAAAGTTAAATGTTAATTACAAATACCTTTTTCAAATGCTTCTGTGTGATTTAAACAATTCAGAATGTATGCTAAGCTAATACACTATTTGTCCAGATGAACAAATCTACTAGAAATGCTATTGCAACAATTTTACTCGGAACGCATTTCAGGAAAAGTAAATTACAGACAATGGATTACAACTGATCGAGTTGACATGGCTTCAATTATTAAACCTAGAGAATTTCATTCAAGTTACCAAGGGATGACAAGACTTGGGGGGCTTCAAATAAAATTTTTAGAAAGAACAGCCTGATGGACTGACAACAGTAACTGGTCGAACTCACAACATCTCTCGTAAATATTGTTAAGCTCTTTGTTGTGCATATATAGTATTTTGTAAATTAAATGTTTATTATTTAACTGTTTTCAACAAACGATATTTTCTGTGTAAATATTGTAATAAAAGAGACTAATCTCATTTCTCCTAATGTACTCGTAATAGCATTTCTTAACATTTTTTAATCACCGTATCTCAGCTTGTAGTCAAATCTCCTTCTTGAATTTTTTTGTACATAACACTACTACACAATACTATCAAAGGCCAGAATTTCAGATTTTTATCTCGTGCTCCACCAGAAATATCAAAGCCTAAAAAGTGCAATTTTTGAAATTTTCGACGAATTTCGGAATTTTTTTCGGAAAGAGAAATCATTTCCCAGATATGGGACTTGGTGTATGAGTACACACACTTCTGACCTATTTGTAGAAAAAATTGTGCAAGGTTGACAGTCTTGTTGAACAATTACATAATAGGTTTACAATAGTTCGACAGTATTGTTTTCACATATTTTCCATGTCATATCTCAGCTTGTAGTCAAATCTCCTTCTTGAAATTTTTTGTACATAACGCTACTACACAATACTATCATAGGCCAAAATTTCAGATTTTTATCTCGTGCCCCACCAGAGATATCAAAGCCTAAAAAGTGCGATTTTTGAATTTTTTGACGAATTTCGGAATTTTTTTAGCAAAGAGAAATTAACTCCCAGATCTGGGATTTGGTGTATGAGTACACATACTTTTGGCCGATTTGTAGAAAAAATTGTGTAAGGTTGACAGTTTCCCTTGCATGAAAATTTTCCTCTTGCAAGCGGATAGATTTTGGAAAAAAAATCGTACATTTTGTGCTAAAATTTCAGCTGCAAAAATTTATTTTTCAAAATATTTCTATCACTGTATATTTAGCCTATTTTAGTCTGAACAAAATGCTGCAAACCCCATTTCAATTGGGAAAATAGAAGTCGAGATATTTACAATTTTGTGTATCCTAGTATCTGAGAAAATCGCTGCACACGATGAAACAAAGATGACCGCCATGCACAAACAAAAAATAGTAAAATTAAAAGAACGGTCATTTTGAACTTCCGTCATGTTAGGGTTGTTGTACAAAAAATTTCAGATCTTTTAAAAATGGTCGAGCGACCAAAAAAATATTTTCTGGACCACTTGAAATGGATTGACCCGCATGCTTAATTCAGTGTGTTGCATTTCGTGTGGCCAACAGTATAGTTTATAATGAGGTCTCATAGAATCTAAAGTTTTGTAAAGTTCTGTGATCTTGAGATAGAGCTATTGCAATAATGCACCATAGCAATGCCACCTGTTGAGCTATTTTAACCAAAACGTAATCAGCACTATGTTATATCAAGTACTAACTAAATCTAAAGTTTTATGAAAATTCATGCACTAATTCTGGAGATATGGCTATTATGGAAATTGTTAATAATGCAGCATAGCAGCGCACCTGTTGAGCGATGTATACCGAAAACTAATCAAATCTGGTCTATATCGAAGTCTAACACAATCTATAATTTTGTGAAATTCCGTGCACTAGTTCTTGAGATAGAGCGTCCACAAAATTTCTGTCACACACAGACTGACTGACTCACAGACAGACATTTTGTAAAAACATGTTCTACGGATTCTCTGACCCCTAAAACGTATAAATCCGTCGAAAGTCGGATTTCGAAAATTTTCACGAATCCAATACTTTTTTCTTGTAAAATAGAAAAAGTAAAAAACAGAGAAAAAAAAAGAAATAATTTCCTACATTATTTAAGCTTAACAAGGAACAAATAAATATTAAGATATTTCTTTCAATTAGTTGTACATTTAACGTTAAATTTTTGTAACAAATAAGCTAAGCCAGTTGAATATTAGAAAGTAAATATAAAATGCAAATATATGACACCCTAAAAACTATTCAAACGAATGTTCATCGTTGATTCAGTCCAAACAAAATCAAAATAAATCGTAGATTTTTAAAGTTTGTAATTTAAATGTGCCTTTTGTTTACACCTATCGTAAATATAATACGAAATCTGCATTACATATATAGGGTGTTTCAAAAATGACCGGTATATTTGAAAAATGAATAAAAATTAGACGGACAACGACAGAAATAAACCGTTTGTTGCAATACGCTTGGGACAACAGTAAATTTTCAGGCAAACTTTCGAAATTAGTTACAATTTTCAACAACAGATGGCGCTGAAGGCGGTTTGAAAGATATAGAAGAAACTACAGTCTGTGAGTTCGCCATTCTGTAAGTCGTCTTTCTGCTATAAGCGTGTGCTGTTCACAGATTGCAAGTTTGCTGTGAAAAGATGGTTTATTCATTAGAACAGAGGATTTTTCTGGTGTTGGAATTCCACCGATTACAACACAGTGTTGTTCCAACAAGACGAAGTTTTCATCGGAAGTTTAATGTAACCGAAAAGCGATACAATGAATAAAGGATCTGTCTGAAAAATTTCAACAGACTGGGAACGTGAAGAATGAAAGGTAGGGCAACCGCGTAACGGCGCTCAGCTTGTGCAGCAGGTGATCCAATAGCGGCCTCAGCATGGGCGTAGGAAGGGGGGGGGGGTCCAGGGGGGTCCTGGACCCCCCTAGAATTTTGGCTGAACCCCCTAGAAATATTTTATAGTAAAAATATGACTATTTTTTGAAAAAATATATAAAAGAGCAGTTGTGCTTTAAATGATTAAACATAGCAAAAACGAATAAAACGCAACTATAAGTTTTCTATGCGATTATTTATGAGGACGGGGGGGGGGGGGGGGGGGCACAATCAATGTCTCACAAATGGTAAACAACAACAGATTCTCTGGAACACAGAACGTCTCGATACTTTCATGCCTGAAGCTAAAGAGGAAGCGGGACATATCTGCGATAATTCAACTCAGGCTTTTCTTTTGTATGGATTGTCCTTGATCTTGTCGGTAGAACCAAAGAAAATCTAGCTTCCCTCTATTCAAACTAAATTCTAGGAAGTTGCGTATAGAAATCAGGTCCTCCCTAGTCTCAAAGATAGTAATCTAACTACACTGTTTTGCGTTGGCTAAAACATTCTCTGTGAATTACTTGCATACTTAGAACGGGTGGGCTACCTGCTACCATCACCCATATAAAGAACATATAATTTTCAAGGGTATGGTGTTTTTTCATTAATTCTGTTCAAAGATTTTATTTTATATGAAGGAAATTATTATTGTTATTGTATATTTTTAACTAATCTTCATAAATATTTATCTAATTTTTAATTCCTAAATATCTTTTCGAGAGCGAGGGGTGATTGATAGATATCACTATCCTAATTTCAATACATCTGCTTACCAATTATATCAATTACTTCAGTTTTAGTATACATGCATATTATAGTGCCGTTTGTGAGCTGTTAAGAGATGTCTCGTGGCAGATTGTTTTGTATATACCTTTTAAAAATATTTTATAATTACATTGATTCTAGATCATTTCTAAGTTGAATTAAATTATTCCTTTACTCTCTTTTTATTTCCAAATTCTGCATATTCCAGTCTAGTTGACTCGGATTTCTGGCTTCCGAGCCATGTAGGAAAGATTTTTGTGGCAATATTTTCCTAAGTGGAAGAAGAAAATGATAAAATATTCCTTTGTTTTATTATCTATTTTGCGTTTTTTAAATATAGTAAAACTTTTAATGGAGACTCCTAAAAAACGGAAATTTCTATTTAGAGAACTTTTTCAATCCCCAAATACTTCTATAATATTTGTATGTTTTATTTTTTTCCCATGAATAACGTACCCACCGAATAGCATCTGAATTCTAGAGTCTCAATGTATTTGCTATTCAGAGGCTGTATTGTATATATGCAAAATAGCGCAGCCAAGAGCTTCGTCTGAGGTAGTTTATAAACCATTGTTATTTATAAAATGAACAGTGTTGTTATAGTATATGTTCATTCAGCAATGTTTAGTAAATATATGATACATAAAAGCCGATGTAATGTAAAATACAAATAATCATAATAAATTTAGCAATTATGGCATTTATCGTTTTCACACAAACACCTCTCCTTCAACCCCTCTCCCTCACCCTCCAAGAAGAAAAAGGAGAGAAAGAGCAGTTGCAGTAATACAGATATTAAACATTTTTACGCAAAACATTTTTCACCCCTAAATTCCGCACTTTCTTAGTACAAAATTTTAAAGTTGAGTCTAAGACTCTTCCAACAATCTCATATTTTTCTTGGCTTCCAAGGGACCTTTTTTAAGTATTTACCCAATCTTTTGTGCATTTCTTTAACATATTATTCTCACGATTAATTCATACTCTATGCTTAATTTTAACTAATTGTACAGCCAAAATGCTAAGTATTAAGACCTTTTATGTTTTCATGTTACGACCGTATTTTTAACTATCAAATCTGTATTATTTTTGGGCCCCCTATTAAACCTCTCTTAAAAACGTCCGATTCACCATCTTTTTTTTTTTTTTTTTTTTTTTTTTTTTTTTTTTTTATTATTATTATTATTATTATTATTAACTTATTAGGTCCTGCAGCTCTGCATGAACGACAAAAAAATATTTTCAGACTTCAGCTAACATCAATTTTGAATAATAATCGTCTTCTTTGAACCCTTGGTGCAGCTTCTTTGAAAATGATCCGAATTGCTTTCAATTTTCTTTAACAAAGTTTTAGCGCATTACTTTGATAACTATTGAAAACATTTTTACACCCAACTACATGCAAAATAAGTCCCTGGCCTCTTGAAGTTTTTGCACCATAAATTGTTATTAAATTTTACCCTCTTAATCCAATCTTCATTTTTGGAACTTTTTAAAATTTTTCCTCACGTTCCTACATTCCAGTTAAGATCCTAGACTGCCTATAGTCCTATAGGATCCAGTTCAGGGACGTTGAATTTTTTATGCTATTTTTCTTTTCTTTTTTTAATTATTTTTTATTGCACTCCCTCATTTTCTCACCTTCTCAGTGCATTATTTTAAGTTGCGCTTTTGATTCTTCTTCCAGGACGAACACCCTCATATTTTTACTGGGGCTCTAGGGTTTTTTTTAAAAGCATTTACTCATTTTTTTTATGTATTTCTTTAAAATGTTATTTTAACGAATAATTCAAATTACATACTTAATTTTGATTAATTGTAGATCTAAAGAGTAAAATACTGAGATATTTTATTAGGTTTCCATGTTAGAGCCTTGCTTTTAACTATCAGGTGGCTTCTTTTGGGCTCCTTAAAAATAATCCGATTGACTATCTTTTTTTTTTTTTTTTTTTTTTTCTAACAATTTCTTAAATACTCCAGCTACTAGATGAAAGTCAAAAATTTTTTTAGACTTCAGCTTCATCAATTTCAAATTATAATCAGTTTCTTGGAGCACTTGGTGCAGTTTTTTTGGAAAATGATCCGAGTTGCATGCATTTTTCTAAAACAATACTCTAGCGTTCGCCGATTATTTTAAAAAGTACTAAAAAGTATCTTTATACGCAACTAAATGCCAGTTAAATCCCTGGCACCTTGGAGATACCGGGGCCCCTTGATGTTTTTGCACTATAAATTGTTTATAACCCCCCCCCCCCTCCCTTCCTTATAATTGGATTCTCATTTTTGGTGCCCTTTTTTTAATGTAGTCATTTTAACATTTCTATATTCCACTTAACATCCTGGGGCACCCTACAATAACACAGGTCCGGTCAGGGACACCTTGATTTTTTTGTGCGGCATTAGTTTTTCATCTCTTACTTTTCTTACATTCTCAGTGCAAAAATTTAAAATTGAGCTTTGGACTTTGAGCTCCTCGGACCAAAACCCTTACATTTTTACTGGGACACTTGGGTCCTGTTCTAAGTTTTGTCCTTTTTTGTGCATGTCTTTAAAATTTCATTCTAATGATTAATTCATATACATATGCTTAATTCTAACTAACTGAAGAACTAAAGTGCTGAAAACTATAACCATTTGACATGTTTTCATGTTAGGGCTCTACTCTTAACTATCAGCTGGCCCCCTTTGAGTCCTTTGTTATAACTCCTTTTAAAATTGTCCGATTCACTGGCTTTTTTTCTAACAAGTTCTAAGGTCCTCCAGCTACTACATGGACGTCTTCTAGCTCCTTTAACACTACCAACTATATCCAATTAACATCCTGGCCTCTAGGACCGATCCTTCTATTTACTTCACTCTAAATAAAAAGGAGTGAATAGTCACTCCAGAATAGTGAATACTCACTCTATCGTAGACTCAAAATATGCCGAAACTCTTTAGAGTGACTATTCACTTTGGGCAAAAGTGGAATCATTGACTCTTTGAAAGAGTGAATACTCACTCCTAGGAAGTGAATATTCACTCTACACAGGGGTCAATAATCACTATTTCTGAGGAGTGACTATTCACTTTTCCTAAAGGAGTACGTTTTTTCACTCCTAGTAGGAGTGAGTAGTCACTTTTTCATAGGAGTGAATGCTCTTTTTTTTTTTTTTTTTTTTTGCAATGAATTACTTTTTCTATTGCTATTATGGGCATTTTAAAAGAATCGTGTCTTTTAGAACATACAATGAAAATAAATACAAACGTGGTAAAGATTGGAATAAAATACTTTATTGACAATATTTATTTAATTCAAAGTATGTAACATTAATTGAACTTTTTAAGGGAAAATGTAATTAAAGTTACAAATGTATTAGATTATTGACAGAAATAAACTATTTTATTCCAATCTTTCTCCTTGTGTTTGCTTTCATTGGTAGTCCCATAAATATATGATAGTTTTAAAATGCCCATAAGCACAAGTTATTAAACAGTTTTAAAATATTAAACATATATATTTTTTTTTTTTTTCAGATATACCCATTAAGTTTTACATAATAAATCCATAATGCACGTTTGCTATGGTTTTTTTTTTTTTTTTTTAATATATAATTAAAATCTTATTTCTGAAAAATATATATTAATACAAGCCGTATTTATAAAATGACATGGTAAGTCATATTTAATTTCAATTTTTTATTTCCGTATATAGAGTAGATGTGCATGTAATACCTGCCGGCGAAGACACTCACGAGCTAATGCTAATCCTGTGGGGAGAGATTTTTCTAATATCTCGTTTGCATTTTGACATTTTATTTATTTATTTTACATTGAATAGCTGAGGTTCGTCTCTATATCGCATCTTTTTTACTTTTTCGATTTCGGTCTCAGATATTTTTATAAAGTTTCTTTTACTTTCAAAACCGGTACCAAAAATGAAAGTGTTATTTAAAAAAATATCTGCAGGCAAAATTGAAAAAGTAAAAATAAACAAATATTTAAGAGAAAATGTGTTTTTGACGGCTTCTGTAACTTAAGTGTTTTTATTTAAATGGTGAACGATTAAGCCCTATAAGCCCCTCTTTGACTGTGCCCTTAAACATTTTTTTTGGCTTCATGAGCGGTTTGATTGCCAGATTATAAAATAGGCAAAACATCGTTAGATTCATTTTTAAAAAATAATAATAAAATGAAGAAGATATTGAAATTTTATAAGTCACATTAATATAACTTAAAAACAACTATTTATAAAAAATTTTAGTGTCATTACATTTTGGTAAGTGCAATTTAAAAATTAAAATTGATTACTTAAGTTTTTAATTAAATCAAAATATTTTATGCACTATAAACATTACCGTAATAGATTTTTTAACAGTGCCTATATGAGGTGTACGTTGCTGGAAAATCACTACTTAAGTATTCCAGTAATGGACACTCCTCTCAAAACCTTAAAAATTAATGAAATTTTATAAACGATATTAAATACATAAAAAATTCAAAGCTTTCTTCAACTACAAAAACAAAAAAAAAAAAAAAAAAAAAAAATGGAAATTTTGCAATAAAATAAGGAATACATAAATTTATTAAATGAAGCCAGCTCTTAATATGATTTTCAATGAAAACACGATTTTCAATGAAAAACAGTGAAACTTAAAAACATTATTTTGTGCTTCCTGATTGGTTTAATTAAGAGTGTCAACAAAAGTGCTAAATTATAAAATATGCAAGGGCGAGTTACGAAAAAAAAAATAAAAGCTAAACTTTTATTAGTTATTATTATTATTTTTTTTATAAACCAAAAACGTTCAGGTGTGTACATTACTGTTACATCTACCCTATAGTATTCTATAAATGTGAGTTAAAGTTTTATAAAAGTATAATCATGTACGAAAAAGAAAAATAAAGAAAATATAAAATACAAGAAATGACTACATATGTATTATTCTTACTATTGGAAAAACAATTTTAATGAGTTATTTATCTCTAATAAATAAATTTCATCTAATATAAGTCATACTGCAAACTTTTAAAATTACTATAGCCGTTCATTTATAAACATCAAGGATAAAACACAAATCTTTGCGTCAGCGATTTTTTTTTCTCCACGCACATAAAGATAGCAGAAGCAGACAGCTTCCTGTTAAAATAAAACTTTAACTCAACATTCTAAAAGTTACATTCGGAAAATAAAAAGTTGAAATTAAAATTGACTTACCGGTTTTTTTATCCCTTGTTTGATGAATAATAATCCTTTGTTTGATAAATAAGATATGTGCAGTGCAACATCTTCGTCACTGAGTATTAATGGAGTATTATTGCTTTTTACTGAATTATTTGTTCTCTATTTTGACTCCAGATCAAGAAACTTAATCTACATATGTGGATTATTTTAAATCATAAGATATCGGAGTATATCATTCAAAGATCGAAATTTAGACTACTTTTCAGTATTAATAATACAAATTAAAGATCCACATTTGTAGACCGAGGAAACGAAAGTGAGACACATAACGGACACGATAAAATGGCGGAAACATTTTTATCATCACAACTGAGAAGACGATTTCTGATTGGCTGACGCGTAATACATATCTAAGTCACTTTTTAAGAGTGGCCGTTGACTCTATCGATGGAGTGACACTCATTTTTGAAAACGAGTGCGTTTTAATGGCAAATAAGCGTAATTTTATAGGTTGTATTATAAAATGTAATTTTTGAAAAGTAAGAATTGACATATTTTGGTACTTTTCATTGTTTTACTCCATATATTGGTTCAAAGTTGAGCGGGGATTTTTTTCAAGCGTATAATGCCGGGTTTTCACTCTCGTTGACGGAGTGAGATTTTTCACTCTCGACCATGGAGTGAGATATTTCACTCTCGAGAACGGGGTGAGATATTTCACTTTTTTTTAGGGAGTCGGAAATTCCACTCTTTAAAGAGTGTATTTGTATAAAATTCACTCTAAATAGAGTGAAAATGCAAATCACTCCTACAAAAAGTGAGCTTTTCATTCCTCCCAGTTTTAGAGTGGTTCAGCTACAACTTTTTTTTTTTTTTTTTTTTTTTTTTTTTTTTTTTTTTTAACATTAATCATTTTTTGGGCAAATATGTTTATTCACTACAGCTGTAAATTAAAAATCACGTTTTTTTTAAGGTAATTTTAGTTGAGAGATTCCAGTCGTTTATTAAATATCGTGTTAATGTTAAAAGAAATTGTGAAAAATAACAAGAATTTGAACCTTCAACCGTTTTGGATAGCATTCATAAATTTAGTTCTAAAGGCCTAATTTCAATGGGATTTGGCTTATTCAACTTAGATATCAATTCGGCAGATTTTATGTTAGCTTCTGCTAATGGCTTTTTCGAATGTTAATGGTGCATTCTTTTTTCATATTGTATGAGCTTGATTTTTACGAAACACATGCCGAGCATTCCAGTGCAGGCTGCTTTAAGTTGTGGAGTTCTAAATCCTTCCGAAATCCTTCCTGTGGGGTTCCGAAAGAGGATCTTTTGGGAAAATACTAGTCGCTGCAGAAATCAAGAAAGCCCCTGAATTTAGGTCCATTTTAAAGATTTTCAAAAGATTTTAAAAAAATTCAAAATTTATTTTTGTTTAAGGTCATTATAACGGAACCCGCTCAACGATGGGCGGGTCAGCTAATCTATATTATAAAGCACAATTGTGTCTGTGCGTAAGTGGCAACAGCGGGTAATTAAATTTCAATTTTACTGTAATTTTTTTAACTTTTAAACACTGCATATTTTCAATTTTTATGCCGTTTAATGGGAGAAAAAATGCACAGTAAACTCTGTCTAAGGCTGAACACAACGGAATCGAGAAACTTTTCCGCAATAGACAGTATTCCGCTTTAGACAAATTTTAGTCTATGTCTATAGATTTGCAAGGACTTGAAAATCTTTCCAAATAAGACAGATTTCCGTCTTACACAGAGTCGGAATTACAGAGTGTTTACTGAACTTAATTTATTTCAAAACTGTATTGCAATTGACTTTTTTCTTATCCATTTGAAAAATGGTTGTTGTTATCTGTCGAGTATATATATATCTTAATCCTATGATGTCTGCATTTATGGAATACTTCTGTTGCCACGATGACAAAAAAAGTAGTAAAAACTACAAAAAAAAAATAAATAAATAAATAAATAAATAAATAAAATAATAATAATAATAATAATAATAATAACTTTAAAACAAATTAAGGTATAGCTTTCAAACAAAATGCATTTAAAAGTAAATTTTTTCCCTATACGACGGTGTAAAAATTGAAAATGTGCAATATTTTGAAAATAAAGTGTAATAAAGATAATTTAAAAGTGTTGCCATTCGCAGAAGGACGTAAAACAAAATTTTTCAATAAAATTTACAATTCAGATGTATGTAACATTGATTTTATTTAAAATTTTTATGCAATAAGTATCGGAGACAATTTTGGAGAAACAATTTGGAAATTGCACGTGAAGCGTTGCAAATGAGGTGCGTTCGTACGATAACAAAGTTTTAAAAATATTACTCTCATATATCAATCTCATAAAATTGTAAATAGTGAATTATAATTAAAATGCTCATCTAACATTGCTCTCCCTATACCATTATGTAATGGAATACTTTTGTGTGGCCATGTAAATTAATAACAAACGTTCTTTGCACCACAAATTATGTAAAATGTATATTATAATATGCACTTTATAGTTGCATATAAATTTTATTAATTTCGAATGAGTGTAACACCATTAAAATGCATCTGAAACATTTTTCTCCATTGACTGTAATGAAATGGAATACTTTTGATTGTCCCTGTAATAGATCTATGCATCTGATTTTCATAAAATTTGAAATTACTCGACAAAATTATGTAAAAATTATGTATTTTAAATTTCAAGCGTATAAAATACATTTGAAACTTTTTCCCCTTTGACCATGATGTAATTGAATACTTTTGATTGCCCCTGTAATTGATGCATCCTATTATAAAAAAAAAAAAAATTTAAATAACTCGACAAAATTATGTAATAATTACGTGTTTTAAATTTCAAACGATTAAAATGCATTTGAAACTTTTTTCCCCATTGACCGTAATGTAATGGAATACTTTTGATTGCCCCTGTAATTGATCTATGCATCCGATTTTCATAAAATTTGAAATGACTCGACAAAATTGTGTAATAATTATGTATTTTAAATTTCAAACGTATAAAATACATTTGAAACTTTTTCCCCATTGACCATAATGTAATCGAATACTTTTGATTGCCCCTGTAATTGATCTATGCACCCGATTATCAAAAAATTTGAAATAATTCGACAAAATTATGTTATAATTAGGTATTTTAAATTTCAAACGATTAAAATGCATTTGAAACTTTTTCCTCCATTGACCGTAATGTAATGGAATACTTTTGATCGCCCCTGTAATTGATCTATGCATCCGATTTTCATAAAATTTCAAATGACTCGACAAAATTTTGCAATAATTGTGTATTTCAAATTTCAAACGATTCGGTTGGGTAGTTTTTGCGTTGTTATATGCGGACAGACGGACGGACTGACTGAACGACCACTATATGTGCTACGTATTTACATAATTACGAACGCACCTAAAAACGGTTTGCAGGTGGTGTTGTGATAACGAATTTTATACAATTTCCGGGACGAGATGGGGGCGTGATTGCAGTTGAAGAAAAAAAGCATATTGAATCATTTAATTATTCTATTTCAGTTTAATTTTCATATTTGTAATAAGTCAAATATTTTCACAATTTTGGGCATATTTAAATCTGATTAGACTTCAGTATGATTTTTTCTTTCTCCCCCATTTGAACCATTTATTGAAAAAAAAAAAAAAAAAAAGTATGTGTGGTAATAAAAAAAAAGTATAAAATAAGAGAAATTTCTGTTCGATTAGTTTCTTTGATCGACAATACATTTGAAGGAACCAGTGCCCAGGGGTGTATCAATAGGTGAGTTTTCTGTTGAATATTATTAGTTTTAATAAAAATGTTTATTTTTATCGTTTCGAAATTATCAAAGAGTTGAGACCGTGGCCCCCCCTAGAAAAATTATGTAGTTACGCCCATGGGCCTCATTTCCATTCACCAATGTTGCAACTGCGGTCCAAATGAAGCCAACGTCCACGTTTCGTCTCATGCGCCAGAGTTTACACCTCTATCCATACATAATTCAAACTCGGCAACCCCTCGGTGCTGCTTGCATTGATGCACGAGAGACGTTCGCTTATCAGGTCTACAAGCTCTGCAAGCTCCAAGGACCGTCAAAATTGCGTTCACATTACGGCATAAGAACTTGGCTTGCGCATGCGTATATTTGCAGTTTGGGGAAAGGGGAAACGGTCGTGTTTGTTTGTTTACATTCGCGTTCGTATCGAAACGTAAGTGTCAGTATTATTTAAATGGCAATTTCTTTTGCTAAGGCATTAATTACCTATAAATTAATAAAAATAAAACTTTTTAAATGGATAATTGCACGCAAGGGAAGCAAGGAAAAGCAATTATCGTTTCCTGAATTTAAAAAATCTGATTAGCTATGGCCTTATTTTTCTTTTACTAAGAAAATAAAAGGAAATATTCTTTTTAAACAATTTAAAATAAGGAAACACTGAAAAAAAAAAAAACTAAACTAATTTTTTTTTGGGAGGGGGAGGGGGGGGGAGTACAATCCCGGTTTTCCACAAAATAAAATTTACTTTTATAATTCCTTTTTGTATTAAGTCTTCAAAAATTATTTAAAATGAGGATTTAGGAAGGCTGAGACAGCCTCTAATAAAAGAGATAACTGCTTCAATTCTTCGTTTAAAAAATGGCAATAGTAGCTTACTTTTGTATTCTCAATTGTTATATGTGTAGATTGATTTTTATGTTGACATGTTGCTACAATGTGAAATGAAAGCTAATCTGATTAATTACCCATAGTAAACTTAATCGAAGATATAATCAGAAATCAGATTACCACTCATTTCATATTGCATGAGTATATGATGTTGCTTTAGCAATACCACTATCTGGTGCAACCCATCTCATTATTTACATTATTGTTATCTGTGACACTACTTTCTCAGCTATAAATCCTTAAAATGACAAGAAGATAAGATAAAAAATTTATTACTTTAACACAATCATTGTAAACCCCCGCTGCTTTATAAATGAGATTACAGAATTTCTTTAGTACAAGTAACTGAAAATATTTCATTTCTCAAACAATATACTGGTTTAAAAAAAAAAAAAAATGTATGCAATAAAATTTTATTTTTGCATAGTTTGAAAATAAAACTTTTAATTTATAGATAATGGATGCTAATTTCAGAAGAGTAAGGGTCATCCCTTGATGATAAAACAATATTTTAAAATGGAAACCTAGACTATCGCTCATGAAAATTAGATCTACAATGATTGCATGAAAATGATGCCATTTTCTATAGATTTAGTTGTGATCAGTCCTGAAGGGTTTTTTTTTTAGTAAAATAGCTAATAATCCCTTTAAGACCTGATGAGAAGAAGTATCCCTTGTATTTATAAACAAAGCTAGTCAAGCCATCTGAAAATAAAGCATGTCATACTACCACCATTATCTGTTGATTAAAAAAATATACTTTACTCTTTCTGCAAACCAAAATGATTGTTCGATAGAGGTTTTTATTATTATTATTACATACAACTGTACCACATGACCCAGAAGCAAAATTTAAATATCACACGACTGTTTACATCACTTGCTTTATCGCAGAATTATTTATGTTTAAAAATATTATTTTTCTATTCTTTTTTGTTATAATAAAGGGGGGGGGGGGCTTTCAGATAATATATAAACTGATTTTGTAAAAATTCTTTTGGATAGGACTGAGATGTAGACATCACTGATAAATATGCTTATGTTAATCCGCAATTTCTGGAGAATATCACATGAGCAATGGTGGATCCAAGGGGGGAGGTAACAGGGGTAATGACACCCTCCTCCCTGAATAGTAGAAATATTCTAAAAATTTCTTTAAATATACCTTAAATTGTTATCCCCCCCCCCCCCCGCTCAATAATGAGAATATTTCTAATACTTTAAAATCTACTCAAATCAAAATTAGATCATTTTTGACACATTTATGAAAGTATTTTTAATTTCAAGATATTTGCAAGTGCACTCGTTCAGGAACTATGTGATTAAAAAGTATTTACCATTTTTAAATAAGAGCAGATTTTTAAATAAAAGCTTTAAATAAATTCCATGAAATTTGGCATTTTAAACTGCTAATTGCTTTCTCATGCAACATTTCTGTGGCTTCAAATCATAAAATTTATGGAAAAAGCTATCTTAACAACACTTATGAATAATTTTTTGTATTTATAAGAAATGTTTCAATTTCTTGATGTCTGAATGAAATCTGTAAATTATATATTATTAGGAATACTAATGCAAATTTCATTTATTCACGAATGAAAATGAATTAGATAAAGTATCAGAAAAATCATCACTTTCATTTTAAGAATAATTTTCAATATAGTAATTGATCATGAAGTGATGTGATCCCCCACCTTTTAAAGAAAAAGTGTCATGACCCACCCCCCCTTTTGAATTGAGGGCTGGATACGCTCTTGCATAAAATAAATGAATGTTTTACCATAATTTTTTTATTATTCCCTTTAACTGAATATTCCACTCTGCATAAATATAAATAACATTTTGCTTTATCATTTTATGCTTCAGAAAAATGCATCCACAGTTTACTTCTTTTTCTTCCCATAATAAAACAAATGAATCAATGAGCACATACATGGTTCGTATGGATACCATTATTTTCCATGTGAAATATCAGTATTTATTTATTTATTTATTTATTTTCAATTAATAAAATAGATCTAGTTCAAATGAGCAAAATTTTGTTTGATTTAAGGAGAGATTTTCTACAAGAAAATACTGGTACAAAAAAAAAATTTTTGGTGTGAAATTGAAGGATTCGTACTAATTCTGCAATATGAATTCCAAATCATTTGAGATTCAATAATGCTTACAAATAGAATTCTATGCATACACTGATAGGGAAACAAGTGATGCCAAATTGTCTGAATTCAAGGACAATTTAGAATCTTTTATCTTATTGGACCTCTTGGTTGCATTCATGAATACACAAATACACAGAGCGTTTGGAGTTATTTTCATTTTTTTTTTCAGCTGCATATATACACAGTAATGTCTAACAAATCGCATTTTTAAGTAACAATTTGGCATTTTGTATCTTAGGGAATACCCGTTACTTAGTAACAAATATATGTAGTCAGCAACAGCTCTAATAACTAATATTTACATGGAAATCTCGGTTATTTATAAGAGTTGGAGCAGTGGCATAGCTTAGATGAGTGACATATGACATGTATAAATGCTGTCACCCCCTCCCCCTTAAAGAAAAAAAAAAGGAAAAATCTGGCATATTTTTTGGGTTTCGTTCATCTAACAAAACCCTATTCGTCCCTGTCCTGTGTCTGTCTGTCACAGAGTCCATACACAAAAACCATATTAGTCAGCGAGTTCAAATTTTGTGTACTTATAGCTGATTACCTCTTGTCACACAACAAATCATAAAATTTTGAGAAAGACTATTATTTTAATTTAGATATTTTTAATATAATCAGTTCATTTTTTTTTTTTTTTTTTTTTTTTTTTTTTTTTTGTTTACTCTTCTAATTGTTGCCACACAAGTTTAAATAAATATATATATATTTTACTCTACTTTTAAAAGAAATTGAATACTTCTGTTGCCACAGTTACAAAATTGGTATTTAAAACTACAAAAAAATTAATGTCTCAAAAATAAACTGAGATACAGTGTTTAAACAAATTGCATTTATAAGTACATTTTTTTCCCTTATATAATGGTATAAAAATTTAAAAAGTGTGATATTTAGAAACCAAATTTGCAGTAGTGTAACTTTCAAATTAGAAATTTCATTTCTTCTAATCATTGCACGCAAATTTAAATAAATTATGTATTTAACATAAATTAAGGGAGCTCAGGGGTTGAAAACTTTTCAAAGAATCGATTTTTTTTTATGATCTAGTTTGATTATTCAATTAATTCTTAACTCAATGCAAAAAGCCGCATAAAAATATTTGCATTTTTAACAGAGTTATAAGCATTTATGTATTAACACTTTCATAGCCGCACCCATATAATTTCAACTTTAAGTCACGTTTTCTCAAAACTTGATTTTTGAAAACTAACACCAAGATTAAATAAAAACTATTTGATAGAATGGCTTAATTTTTTTTTTTTTTTGCATGTGTATAACATCATTATCTATAGAATGAATTAATATAGTTTAGATAGTTTATTATTTTGAGCATTTTTAATGAAAAAAAAATTGTATTTTTTAAAAGTTTTTTCAATTTTCAAATTTGAGTTTTTTTCATAATGTTGTTTTTGAGTTATAGTTATATCCTTAATTCATTCTATAGAGTAAAGTTTTCGGATCATTTTAAAGCAAAAATTAGGTTTTTATGTCAATTCAACGTTAAGATATCTTGGTGTTGGTGATATAACACAATTTTTTTTTCTGAAAATTGTGTTACATAAATTTTGCTATATTTCTTATTATATTACATTGAAGTACTTCATTTTATAAAACTACAAACATACCTTTAAAATATCAGAAAGTTTAAATTAATTACATTGAATACTTCTGTTTTTATATGGACGCGAAGCGAGAGCTCTGTTTACATGTTTTTCCGTATCGATCAACCCCTGAGACCCCTTAATAGATTAAATAGATCATGCAAAAAACGTGCTTATTTGTTTTTATTTCATCATATTTTGATACATGAAATGAAATTTTTTTTTTATTAAATTATTCATTTAAATTACTAGCCACCTCTGGTGACCAGTTTGGTTTCCCTTAAACTTATGCTAAGCTTTGAATATTTTACTTTCACTCATAATTTTATTTACTTGCATACCTTTACTAAATCTGCATATTCTGATAGAGAAATCAACAAATCTATGTGATCACGGCAGCATTTAGGGGAATACTTCAAAATTCTTTTCTGGTTGGTACGATTGGCAAAGAAATCTCAAAATAGCACTAAAAATCAGCTTTTTGTTTGTTAACTTAACGAAAAAGTAATTTGAAGGGGATATTAGACGAAACCCTCTATGCAATCACACTTAAACGTAGAATATCACTTAACTTATACTTTTCAATTGCAATTCTACGTTTTGACAAATAAAATTTCAACATTTGTTTGAAAACTTTTAAGAGCTTCATATTAACAAAGTAATAATATTTTCAATATAAATTTCATTTTATTTCAGAATTCTTTTAGAAAATCTTATAAGATTATCTATCTATATTTTTGCAAACAAAGATTGGTTGTCACCCCTTAGAGTGTGACACCCGGGGCAGACTGCCCCCCTCCCCCCGCCAGCTATGTCATTGAGTTGGAATGTAGCCAAAATAAACAAACAATATTCAACATGTTAAAAATGAGATTATTTTCTCATTTTATGTCTTAGTCGTTTTGTTATTAAAAATAAAATAATTCAAAACAATTCTTGTAGTTAAGTTTACTCATAAACAAAACAACTAAATACTTGAAACTTTATGATAAAAATATATAGTCAAATGAAAACAACAAAATATTTAATAAATTTCATTTATTTGAAAATACGAGTTACAGTAACATAATATGTATAATTTTAAATACTATTACATAACAAAATTTAATACCGAATACAATGATTACTACATATAACAAATAAAATAACATTCATATGCATTATAATGGTTTACAATGACGACACAATGGTTTGCAGTAAACTTTATTGATCTGCATTTTATTCTAAAAAAAAAAAAAAAAAAAAAAAAAAAAAGCATTTGCAAAAATTGAATAAAAATAAACTGTAACTAGCTAAATTGTGAACTATTAAGGCAGTTTTTAAGAAGAGGGATAATCAATAAATAATTTTCAGTTGGATATAATAAAGTAACGAATAGTACATCAAAACAAAACAAAAACACATTTCTTGACATACTTAAAAAAAGAAAAAAAATAGTCTATTAACTGAAATAAACTTCTATGATAAAAACAGATTTGAAAATATCAATTATGCTAGTAGTTTGCACTTCTGTTTTTTAAAAAGAAATCTTATTGTTTACACATCAAAATTTCTAAAAACATTACAATTAATGTATTTTAGATTATTAGTAAGAAGTTAGAATTGAGTACAATTTGGAAGTCAAAATTTGTAGTAAATATAAACAAGTCAAAAATTACATATCAAACGTAGCAAAAGAAGTGCATTTGTAACATAACTACTTTATAAATATTTAGATATTGGTGAAATAGATGTTGCTTTTTCTTATATATATAAAAAAAAAAACATACCGAATACAAAACTTATTACAATTATACTACACATTAAATTCAATAATGCATAAGTAATATGACTCCATCTTAAATAGGATGTAATCACCATGGTCACCTAGAATCATTACCTATCTTGAGATGTCATTGGATGAATTATGTTCGACAGGATTTAGTAGAATAAGGAAAACTTTCATTAATATCCTTTTAAGTGTAGATTTGATCTTCACAAAATTTAAAATGACATGAGAAAATTCTGCATTGATTATACAAATTAAAATTTGAAACCATTCAATTGAGTAGTTTTTGAGCTGTTATATGCAGACAGAAAGACGAACCAGATGACGATTGATGGTGTTACCTATTTATTTAAATACAAATGCATCTAAAACAATTTATTATTATTATTATTTTTTTTCTTTTTTTGGGAGGAGAGGGGGAGAAGAAATAAAATAACATTTAACTTCAAACTCATTAGAAATTGCACTAATATATTTTACATGCAATATATCTCATCATATTGCATATGCCAGGAAGCAACAAAATAATAATATGAAGACTAGAAAAAAAAGAAAGACAGATGTAAATATCTAACAACAAAACATTACAACATTTATTATTTGCAAACTAAATATTAAAACAATGGCTTTTCAAAATTATTTCCATTTTAGTACTTTAGAATTTTTTTTTATTTTTTTTTAATTATTGCATAGGTTTTCTGGGGTTGATGTCTAACCAAATATCTTTACTTTTTTCTTTTTAAAAGTTTTATTTTCCTTTTGAGAACACTTTTAATTTGTGCAATAGTTCTTAAAATGAAATTTTCTTCTGAAAAAGTGCACTTGAAATCAAAAGACTAAAACAATACCCAATTAGATATTGACCTCAAATATCCAATGCAAAACAGAGAAAAAAAAAATAATAAAATATTTAAATGCAAATGGGTAATTTGTAAAGAAAGTTGTCATTGGTTTAATATTATTTTGCAAGCATATTAAACACTTGAGAGTTATACAATAAATAAACAAACTAAAAATTTCAAACCGAAGACCAAAATAAAATTATTTACTTATAACATTATGTCTCATTTTATAATTTATATATAATATTAAAAATATAATTTAAAATATGGTACTTTTCTATAACCCGAGTACAGATGATAAATCAACAAATATCATCATTTGCATTCCATTATTTAATTTTAAATAATTCACCCATTTCATTATAAAAGATATATTACAAAATACATGCCATCAAAATATTGTTTCTAATTTGTACGTGTGGGGAAAAAAGTTGTTATTGGAAAGATTTGCACATGACTAACATAAAAGTAGCAAAAATTACCTAAAGTTAAATGTAAATATTAAATAGCTTAACTAGTATGAGTAATAGTTGGTGTAGAATAATTTAAATTGGAAAAAATATGAAAATACTACCCAAAATTGAAAGCCTTAAATAAAGTGCACTACATTACATACTATTTATAAAGGTTTTTAAGTGTTGTGGGAGAGAATACAACTATTTACAATATGACACATGTAAATTTTCCATTTTTGGGTGAAAAAAAAACCAAAAATGGAAAGTTTACATCTATTATAATTAATTTACCAATTGAATAATCTTGTTTAAAATTAACCTAATATTTGCAATATGTTTTACTAATAAACATTTTCCATGCTGGCAATTTCAAAACATGGCTTTCATTTTTTTTTTTTTTTTTTGTAATGAACTTTAAAGATTTCAGTAGATTTAGAAGAATCGTTTCAAATTATAGCATTTTAGACCTTTAAAAGTATTAATTCAAATTTTGGGAGTTATTGAATAGAAGGATCATCCCATTGTTACGTATCTTATAATTAAGACAATTTATAGCAATAATTTCAGTAATATAACATACAAAAAATATTCAAATGTAAATTTGGATAAAAATTGTATTTCTTATGGTAACTTGCATTATTTTTTCAGTTATGTTAGTTATAATAAATATAACTGCCAGGTGCGAGAAAAAAGCACTAAAATTAGATAATTTTCATCTAAATTTATCATTGAATAGGTTTAATGAACGAATCATGCCAATTTTACATTTTGAATATTATTTTAATTTTATAATACTAAAATTAGTGAAATAAACTATTCTAAATATAAAACAAGTTACCATGGAATGACCTAGTACAGGGTCGGCAAACCTATGGCACGCAATCAATTATTTTCGGCACGACATAGATTTAATTTCTCAAATCAAAAGATATTAAAATATCTGAAATAGTGAAGTTGAACGAAATGTATAAATTTTGACTAGCTAGGTTTGTCTGAATTCGATTAGTTCAATTGATGACCATTGCCATACAGACTGAAGAAAAACTATAATAATAACTCGATATTCACTTCTATATCAATATTGACTCAAAAAATTTCAGTTTATGAGATTGTCGAAAAGGAAACATTCACTATAAGCAAAAAGTATGATGATAAAATTGGAATTTGATTACTTATTTATCATCTAACATGGAATAACAGAAATAGTACTTTTAATTTACATTATAAAATATAACACCAAATATTATGCATATTTTTAATTAAAAAATTAAGACATTTTGGTTAAATAACTTTGTTTCTTGATATGTCAAAATCACAAAGTATATTTTTGGAAAAAACTGGCACACAGATGTGAAAAGGTTCACCATCCCTGACCTAGTAAATTACAGACAAATATGCAAACAATATCAAATAATTTTATTTCAAACTTGGAGCTCTTAAAATATTAATTATAATGTTGACACATTTTATAATCTTCATAATATTTCTTTCTAATACATTCTGGATTACTTTAATATTAAATAAAATATATTATTACACATGCAGTTTAATAATGATAAACAAATGAAATTACAACCTTGATAATATCATAGTCATAGATATATTTTAGATTATTTCAATAGTAGTATTAAAGAAAAAATATATATATAGATAGATTCATAATCATTAAGCTGATATTAAATTATAATTTATAATTAAACATGGGCTCCACTTCATAATGTTTCTTAGTAAAAGTAGACATGCTACAGAAATTTAAAACAGTGAATATTTTGAAAAAATTGCGTTCTAATTGCATAGAATGCAATGATTTGACATTTTTCTTGTTTTAGATTGCATGCAGAGAAATAATTTTTCTGCTTACAGTGCAATATTTTAAAGATTTTTCGAAGTAAATTTTTAGAATTTCAAAATTTCAAAAATTTAAATTAAAAAAAAAACTGTGAAATATGGCACTTTAAGCCGAAAAACACATTCTCTGGCAGCAATCTAAAGCAAGAAAAATGTCAAATCAAAGCATTCTTTGCAATCAGAACACAATCTTTTCAAAATATTTACCGTTTGAAACTTTTGTATAAGATTTTTACACTTACCTGATAAACAAACCGTTTACTGCATAATTCTATTGATCTTTGTTTTTGAGAAATTTAATTTTGAAATCAGGTTGTTATTTGCTGGACACCCTGTATATACAGCTTCATAGTTATCAAGTTGATATTAAATTATAACTTACAATTAAACATGAGCATTTTATTTTAAATAACAAAAGGACAAATAAATTAATAAAACATTAATAAGAATACAAATAAAACTTCATATTAAAAATAAATTGATGGCATAATGAACATATGATACATGTTTAATGTTACATAAATGTGGCATTTTTTATCATCATAATTAGCATTTAACCTTTTAGTTTATCTGTAACTTTTTAGTCGACAAAATAATGAAGTAGTACCAAATAATATAAAAAAGAGATATTGTTACTTTAAAATAGTTATCTAATGAAATAATGCTTCACTAATCCAAAACAAAGAATGGCTTTTGCTAGTTTATATGTAAAATAAAAATATAATTTAAAATATGGTAATTTTCTATTAACTGGGTACAGATGATAAATCAACAAATATTGTTCCTTTATCATCATTTGCATTTCATTATTTTAATATAAATAATTCATCCATTTCATCATAAAAAATATATTAAAAAATACATGCCATCAAAATATTGTTTCTAATTTGTACCTTGTGGGGGAAAAAGCTGTTATTGGAAAGATTTGTACATGATTAACATAAAAGTACCAAAAATTCTCTGAAGTTAAATGTAAATATTAAATAACTTAACTAGTATGAGTAATAGTTAGTTTGAAATATTTTAAATTAAAAAAAAAATATGAGAATGCTATTCACAATTGAAAGCCTTAAATAAAGTGCACTGTATTATAAACTATTTATAAAGGTCATTTAGAAAAAAGAAAAAAAAAGTGTTGTGGGAGAGAATACAACTATTTGTAATATGTTTTACTAATAAACATTTTCCATGCTGGCGAATTTCAAAATATGGCTTCCATTTATTTATTTGTTTTGTAATGAACTTTAAAGATTTCAGTAAATCAAAAATTTAGACGAATCATTTCAAATTATAACATTTTAGGATTGGAAAAATATTAATTTAAATTTTAGGAGTTATTGAATAGTAGGATCATTCCATTGTAACATATCTTATAACTAAGACAATTTACAGTAATAATTTCAATAATATAGCACCAAAAAATATTCAAATGAATATAGACATGACAATTTTACATTTTGAATGTTATTTTAGTTTTATACTACTAAAATTAGTGAAATAAACTGTTCTAAATATAACACAAGTTGCCATGGAATGACCTAGTAAATTACAAACAATATCAAATAATTTTATTTCAAACTCAGCTCTAAAAATATTAATTATAATGTTGAAACATTTATAATCTTCATAATGATGCTTTTGGATTATTTTATTTGGACATTTTGGATTATTTTAACATTAAAATATATTAAATCAAATATATTATTACACATGCAATTTAATAATGATAAATGAAATTACAACCTTGATAATATCATAGTCATAGATACATATTAGATCATTTCAATAGTAGTAATATTAAAGAAAAAAAATATATGTATAGACTCATAATCATTAAGCTGATATTAAATAAAAAATCTTGGTTGAAACTTAAAGATACTCAATCATAATTACTGTATCAACAATTGACACAGCTTTCACTGATTTTTTACAGATGATTTATTTTTTGCGAAAAAGGATTTTACATAAAATGATATTAATAAACAGAAAACAGTGTAGTTTTGATAAAAATTACTTACAAGCATCATACTTACAAATATTGCAGAAGATTCATATTTTAAAAGCAAGAGTAAGATCAACTAATAGTCAACGACAGGCATTCGCATAATAATAGGTGAAAAGCATCCCATTGAAAGCATTCTGTAATTTAAATTTTTAAAAAGTCTATAATATTCATAATAAACCAATAAAACCAACATAAACAATATAGTATGCATTTCAAAATCTCCCTTTTTTATGAAAGAGAAAATCTATTAAAAAAGTACATACTTACAGTCAGTCATACCAATTAACTTGACTAATAGATTACACTAACAGTAGTTCCTGATTGGCTATCTGAGGACAAAACAACAAAAGTAGCATATTTCCACTTTCTTTCAGAAGCTTACAGATGGTAGTTTTTTTTTTTTTTAATACAACTACACACCTGTGATCTTCTAAAAGCGACAAATTCAGTGGAAAACATGCATCCATAACAGCGCCAGCAAATTCATCAGACACACATTTCTATGCAATATTTACAAATTAGTTTTTAACTCTTCCTGAAAATACATACATTAATTTATGAATTTTTACAACTCATGCCATTAGTTATTCTGAAAGGTGGGGCATACGAAAATTCAAGTTGTACTTTTTACAGTTAATATACTACTACTGAATAGCATGTTTTAAAAATTAAAAAAAATAAATAAACATCTTAGAATTAAAAAAAAAAGGGGGGAGGGATGGTTTATTAATTGTACTGAAAATAAAAGCAAAAATTGTTTATTAACAAACAGATTTGTTCATTTTAGCAAAAGTTAAATCTTATAATTGCAGTTTAATTCTATTGTTTGTTTTGTTTTTTTAAGGGGAGGGGGGACGATAGGGAATAAGAAACTACATGCAATGTACAATTCAAATTCTTCGCAATATTTTAGATATAACAATAGTGTGGATTCACTTTAAAATTTAACACTGATGAATAACAATGCAAGTCACAAATTGAATTTGTTATGATCAGTCAAATATATAACAGCAATAGAAAAACTGGAAAGTTCATTAAAAACTAATTGTATAGATAAAAGTTTGTTGATAGTTTTAGGGTAAAGTTAAAAATTGCTATTACTAGAAATGCATTAAATAGAATAACTTCAAAGAAATATCTGAAAGAAATCAAAGTATTTATTCATAAAAAAGGCATTTCTGTACACTATGATAAAATGACGGCCATATTATTTTAATCTATATTAAAATACTAGCAATTTGTTTTCTAAATTCACGTACTTGAAACCAGGTTCAGAGAATAATATTATGCGTTATTCAGAAATAAATAACGTAGTTAACATTTAAAAAACAAATTAGTAACGTAGTATACAAGTACAAAAATATATAAATTAAAGTATTTAAGAATAAATAACTTTATAAAGAGTCTGTTAATATAAAAAGTGGGATGACTAACAAATGAATTTTAGTAGCGTAATATGTAACAGCTATATATCATATCGTAATTTACGATTGTATAGCTTTGTAAAATAAAGTTCTACAGTTATGAAACAATGAAGTGAAAAATTAAAAACATCTAAAAAACTTTACGTACCTTTAATTTGTAAATTCCTAAAATTATAAGCTTCCGTCTGCTTCTTCAAATTCGCTCCAGCTTTTAAAATGGCGGAATAAACAACTATTGAAGAACGCTGATTGGTTGGGTCTAGTACTTTAAAGCCATGGTCTAGAGCAAGGCTAACTTATCATAATATAAAGGCTTGTCATTCACCAAGTTTCCTTTGACCGCAGTACAGGGGGCGCTGAACTACATGATTTTCACGTTGGCAGCGTCATCTAATGTTAGAAACTGAAATGTTTTCCATTATTTCCTATGGGATTATTGGCAGTAGTATGTACCAGGTGGCGTTACATACGAGACAAAGTCATATAATAAGTTGGCAATTATAGGGACAATTTCAACAATAGATTTTCTCCTGAATGCGAGGCTTGATATTATGATAAGGGGGCCTTGGTCTAGAGCACAGAGACCGTGCCTCGGAGACCTCGCAGACCCTCATAAACCAAGGACCGGGAGACCTCGCGGAGCTTGTAGACCTGATAATCCATAGTGTAAACACAGCTATAGACCGCATAGTGTAAACACAGCTTAACGGTATGGTGCAAAGGATTGGTGACGGCGATGCCCATGCGGTTTATTGATGAAGCTTATTTTTACCTGGACGGCTTCGTCAATAAAAAGAACTGGCGCATATGATAAACCAAAAACACTCATGTTGCAGTCCTATCGTCCCTGTATCCTCCAAAAATATTGGTTTGGGTCGCCATTTTTTCAGATCCGAAACGATTACTGCACTACGCTATCTGGACATTCTTCGTGAATTTCTGGCAATACAAAATGCCTCAGAGGACTCTGCGAACACCTCGTGGTTTATGCAAGATGGTACCCGGCCACATCGCACGGCTGACGTCTTTAATTTCCTTAATGAACATTTCGATGATCGTGTGATTGCTTTGGGCTATCTCACACATACAGGAAGCGGCGTGGATTGGTCTCCCTATTTACCAGACATGAGCCCCTGTGACTTCTTTCTGTGGGGACGCGTGAAAGACCAGGTATACCGCCACAATCCAGAACAACTGAAGCAGTACATCTCTTCTGCATGTGAAGCCATCCCACCTGACACGTTTACAAAGGTTTCTGGTAATTTCGTTCAGAGATTGCTGATTCGTGCAGAGATTCATTTTATTGCTGCGCATGGTGGCAATATGAAAAATATCGTACTTTAGATTTTTCCAGACTGCAGCGCCATCTGTTGTTGAAAATTGTAACTAATTTTGAAAGATTGTCTGCCTGAAAATTTACTGTTGTCCGAAGTATATTGCAACAAACGGTGTATTTCTATCGCTCCCCGTTTAATTTTTATTAATTTTTCAAATATACCGGTCTTTTTTGAAACACCCTGTATTTGCAACTTAAAACTGGAAAAAGTCCAAGATTTCGTTTGAACAGAATCAACGATGAACGATTCTTTGAAAGGTTTTAAGGGTGTTTAAGTATCATATTTTTTCTTTCTTCTACCTTTACAAGAAAATATTCCGAATGAGTAAAATATCCCCATAGACTAATAAGGTCATGTACAAAATTCAGCATTTTATCATAAAAAGTCACAGATATATGCTAATGCTTAAATGTTGACTTAAACCACTTTTCAATGCATGGATGTTCGCTAAAGAGGGAAAAAAGCATGTCGAATGATCGCGTTTCAGGGGGTCTTATACAAATTACGAAAGAAAACAATGATTGTTACTCTAGCTGTAATTGAATTTTAATTCATGATTAATCTCTGACAAACTTTGTTTAAACATATCTCTGCGACTTTTTACGATAAAATGCTAAAATTTTGTACATGAACTTATTAGTGTATGATTAGTGTTTAACTCATTGGGAAATTTTTTTTGTGTGGAGCCTAATAAAAAACTAAGTTTTGCATGTCTTCAAATTTAGATCGATTTCTGAATCAAATTCATAATCAATTAATTCTTTTAATGAATTTCATAAAATTCTGTACATTTTTAAAGCAACTTTGTAATTACTATATGTATATGATCAATATTTAAGGAATAAAAGTCGAGGTCATTGGGACCCACTATATACATGAAATACCATAATCTCATTTATATTTATCCAGGTAGACTTCCGAAAAGTGAAAATCTACTACATGGAAGAATTCCCTGGCTTGTTGCTATCAGCTACAAATGACATTAAATCTGCTGTTAGGAAAGTAAGTAATTAGACCCGCTGTCATTTTCCATTTATTTTTCTTTCATTAGAGTTTATTTCAAGATTCCCGTACATACTCAATTCTGATGTAAATGCAATGTTTTATAAATTTCTCCACAAAAATGTGAACTAGCATAGTTTTACAGTTCTCTTGTTTAATCCTTTTGGGTGTTTTGTACTGTTAATAGTATAGGTCTTTTAATTGAGTAATATTTTGTTTTAACAAATACTTTTGTTACTATTCATATGTAGTGATGTTAGTAGTATATGTCTATGCATTTACTATATGACTTCACTTATGTTTAAGCATTTAGTAATAATAATAATAACAAAACAGTAGAAGCCTGATTATCCCAATCCCGGTTATCCGAAAATCGGCTTAACCGAAAAACCTTAAAATTGTTTAATGTCCATTTTAAACAGGGTTCGCCCAAGTGGGCCCAGCCCGAAAAAACCCGCCCGGGTTTTTTCGGGCGGGCCCACTTGAAAAAATCATTTGTGGGTTTTTTCAATTTTTTTCCATTTTTACACAACTTTATTTAATCTAAGGTATGAGAATGCAAAGATAAATGCTAATTTAAATATATTTAAAAAAGAACCAGATTTAAAGGAATTTCTAAGTATTGATAAAATGACAAAAAAAGAAAATTGAAATTAGCTTGTAAAGAAGGAAGATTTTTATGCCTTTATTTTAAAATGCATTCAAGTGCTTTAAATCTTAATGTATACCTAAAAGTGGCATTTGAAACTTGAACCCCATCCTGATTGCTTGCATTGTTATAGCTTTTTAGATTAATCAGTCCATTTGTTATCCTCTTCAATATTTAATGAAAGTGTTATACAGTAATTTTCAACACAATGACAAAAGAAAAAAAAATAGAGTGAAAAAGATAAGTTTCCTCATGGATTTTGTCAGTTTTTCTTTTCTTTACATTCAGCACAAACTATTTCTACTTCAATCGAACAATGCTTTTCTACATCTCATTTGGTTTGGAGCAAATTACATAATCATTTAGGAGTTTATTAAGCAGCAAAGCTAATAATAAAAGTGTATTTCCATTTGTGATCTGAATTTACAAATGTCATTGACACTGATTTCTATGACTATCTATAATTTAACATTTACTACTGTTGCAATTTTGCTAAAATTTTCAAAATATTATTATTAAAAAATATTATAAAAAAAAAAAGACTGATTTTTGAATTGAAGTGAATGAAAGAAACTATATAAATTTAGCATGTTTATTTTAAGGCAGAATTATTGTGATTTTCCCCAACCCAAAGCGTTTTTTTTTTCTGAAAAAAACCTAATGGTTTTTTTTCAAAATTTCAACTTTAAATTACATAAGGCAATATATTTCTTAATATCAGTACACCACTTGTAAAGTTTAACCCCCCCCCCCCCCTCTCTTTCTCTCCAAGGGAAAAAAGTCTTAATTCTCCCAATGACAATTTTTTAAACAAGTAACTGTAACTTAATTTTCTATAAGTATGTGTAACAAACGCTAAAACTTTTTTTTTCTATTAAAAAAAAATTCATTTTTTTTAAACAAAAATAAATATAATGTTGTTGTTTTAAACTGATTTCTAATTGAAGTAAATGAAAGAAATGATATAAATTTTTAGTCTCTTTATCTTATGTAAGATTTATAAAAATAATTCAGTTATACTTAGCATAATATATTATTCTTACAGTAATCTAGTCCCATGATATGATATACAAAATAATCTTTTTAAATATATTTTCTTTTTATAAATTTATTTTTATTGTTTGTCAGTTGAATGTTTTGCCATGATGCTGTGTGCACAAGCTAGTCTCAATGCTAAAGTCTAAGCATGTAATTATTGAAAATAAAGTTGTATTTTGTTTAAAATATTACTGAATATAGTTAGTAATGGGGAAGTTGCACTCATCTTAAATTATGCTTTCTTTTATGTTTAATTGATGAAGACCATCATACATTCCCTGAAAATCAACTCAGAATTGTAAAAATAATTTAAAATAACTAGTTATTGCAGTTTTAAACTCCGTTAAAAGCAAAACAAAACCACGTGATGCGAAAACGGGACGGGATTGGTTTGACGTCACTACACATGAAACGAGGATTCTTCCAAACTCATTTACACAAAAACAAAATCAAATTAGAGTTAAAACATTATTTTATTTAACATATCCAAATGTAATGTACTATTGATTTATACATTTGCATTAATTTTCATTTAGAAAAGTGCTGTAGGTAGTTGGGTTATAAGATACAAAATTATACCTTCTTGAAATAGCTTTTTTTTTTTTTTCTCTCTCTCTCTCAAATTTATTTTAAGGGCATAAAAATGCATTTCATGTGGGTAAAGATACAAGAAGCTAAAGCTAAAAAGCACATTTATTTTTTACTTCCTCTGATTTACTTAAAAGAATAAAGAATGAATTATAGTTTTATTAAAAAATAAATCGTAAGTAAAATCGTCTTTATCTAGTTTTTGGAATGTATTGTTGCCTTAATTCATTGTAATGCTTAATAATTCGTTTCGTTATGAATAAAATTTCGTGTTGTGCAAGTTATATTACAGATAAAAAGTTAACTCGAATTTATTATGAGAAAGTTAAATTTTGAACTATTGCGTAAAAAAACAAGAAAAAATTTAATACTGACTTATCGAATAAAATTTTAAATTAATTACTGTCAATAATAATTGCGTATTCATAGATCAGAAACAAATTTCTACAACATGCGTGACTAAATTTATAAATATTGTCTTTTATTTTTTTATGTGCTTACTTAAAAATAAGTGTTAAAGCAAAAACTTATGATTGTAGTTCATTTTTTACTTTTTATTTTCATAAAATGTCCAATATAATACGATAATTTGGCATGGTTATCGAACTTAATTATAAAAAATTCACCGCCTTTTTTTTAAAAAAAAAGCACATTTGGTAGAAAATGTAGGTTTGTGAATTTATTTTGAAAAAATAATAATATTTGCTCGATTTCTGTTTTAATATATAGAAAGAAAAGAAAAGCATTATTTCAACTATCATTTAGAATTTCTAAATTGAATTTTCAACTTATAGTCATTGTTCATTTATTATGAAAGTGGTAATTTATTCAAGTATATTTCTTAAATATGTCCACCCGGACAACCCCTGAATTCAACACAGCTTATAATGCATATGTATTACTCAGATTCAGATACCATTCTATATGTATACATGTAAAATTTTGCTTTCACATGTTAACATTTCACTTTTTTTTTTTTTTTAATGAAATGTGTGATGTGTGAGAGAAATGGAGGTGTGGTGGGAGAATCCATTCAATTGTAGCCGAATATGCCAAAGATAGCAATATTAAAAGTATATATTTATTTGATCTTTATCAAGGAATACCTTTGTCAGTTGAAATCATTGATACGAATCATATATAAAAAAGGGACTCTTTATTTTATACTTATATTTTCTACTTTATACTCTATAAACTATTTGCAGCTTCACAACCATTTGAATTTTTTTTTTTTTTTTTTTTTTGGGGGGGGGGGGGGACGACTGTGGTTTAGAACATAATAAACTTAATGCTATTGCAACTTGTAACGACAAAAAGAATTCGACAATTTATCAACTGTTTTGGGCTAACGAAAACCCCGTTAAAATTAATGTATTGATTTATAATTAACTTCTAAAAATATTAAAACGATGTATTGTCACTGGAAGCATACCTTATTGCATATTTTTTACATTTCTTAATTTATCTGAAAGTGGGTGAAAAATCAAATGCACAATCCTATCCTTACATGCGAAAACCAAGTTAAGTTAAATAAAAAAGTGTACAAATAATTTAATTGTCGTTTTAATATTGTTTGCTTACGAGTAATTTTTGAATCCATGTAGTACTTTTTATTTGTTTGAAATGTAGTTTCTCAGAATGTTCTGCTTAACATTTATCAGACTCTAAACACATAAGTCTTTTTCTCAGTGCTCTAACTTTCATTAAATAATAATAATAATGAAATTTTTTGATTATCTTGTTAAAGAAAATAGTATTTTCATTTTGAAAATAAGCATTGTACTATATAAAACTTCAGTACGTAAATTTACGTAAAAGTTTACAGAGCACATTGCTTATGTATGTCGCGGGGAATTCCTGTTTCTCTCTTTTCCATCTTTTAACTTCCGTTAAAATACTGTTAATTTATAACAAACATAAAAATAGCATTCATAAACCAAATACTGAGTTGTAATCTGCAGGTTTATAAAGCATAAAATTTTCAATCCCAAAGTCTGATGGAGTTCATAAAACCGACAGTATTTAAAATAATTACTTGTTATTTTTTGTGTACGTAAAACATTTTCGAAAAATTATTATTAATTTTCTTTTTTTGTGTATAATTATATAAAGATTCTGTAAGGCTACCTTAAAGCCACCTGAAAAAATTGGTTTCATTCTGAATTTATCTGTTTTCCGATTCAAAAATAGCTTATTTAACAATTGAAAAGATAAAACGTTTAACGAAAGCAGGACAAATTCTCATTTCAAATATAAAATATAAATACGAAAACTTTTTTATAAGTTGCCCAGACCTACTAGATAATGAAAGAAATACTATTTGAACCAGTTTGTAAAATTAATTATTGAGAAATATTAATAAGAAGGAGAAATATATGTTATTCTATAAAATACAATTGTAGTATAAACATGTATCGATATTTTAAAATGAAAATCCTTAGAACAACGAGGGAGGAAAAATCTCTCTCGAATTCACAATATTATTTATTTATTTAAGTAATTTACAAGGCCTTTAGTTTGTTCTACGAACCATTTTTAAGAAAAGAAAGAAATCATTCAGGGCAATCCAAGCTATCCTCATAGAAAAGTACAGAGGAAAATACGGCATAGGTTTGTTTTCATGTGTAGTGACGTCAAAACCGCTTTCGTCACGTGACGCGGCTTTTTCCCGCCGAAACAAAATCTGCATTTTTAAAGTTAACTTAATGGACTTTCCGAGTTTCAAAAAAACGTAAAAATGGTATCAAAATGCTCGTACGTTTGTACTCTATAAAATGCAAGTTAAATTGAAAAACGTGCAATTTCCCCATTAACTAATAAAACATGGTGTCAGGATGGAAAACGAACCATGTGTTGCATTTTGTCTGATGCAAAAGAATTGAACTTTGTTTTTCCATGTGACAATCTCTGAGTTAGAAACAGGCTTGAGATTGTTGTGGTCTCTGTGTGAGAAACTGGCAAAGTCTGTTCATTTTATTTATTTTTATCATATGAACTAAGTGTTCCCTGAGAAAAAAAATGGAAATATTCAAGCCACCAGGTGATATTAGTTTTACATGCAACAATCTAGCTGAAGCATGGACAAAATGGACTCAAAAATTTGAAAATTATCTTATAGCATCTGAAAAAGTGGACAAGGCTGACACAGTAAAGATTGCAATTTTACTTAACTTCTTGGGTGATGAAGGAACGGAAATTTTTAATACATTCAAAGCTGGTGAAAACCAAAGCAAGGAAAAATTCAAAGATGTTATGGAAATGTTTACAGACTATTGTATCCCAAGAAGGAATGTTGTCTTTGAACGATTCAAGTTTTTTTCTTGTTCTCAAGATGAAGGTCAGCAGGTGGACAATTATTTAACTGAATTAAAGACTTTGTCTTCTACTTGTGGCTTTGGTGATCAAGAGGAAAGTCTTGTCAGAGATAGACTAGTTTTGGGTATTCGAGAAAAATCCTTACTGGAGCGATTGTTGAGAGAGCCTGACTTGACACTACAGAAAGCGGTGGATTTTTTAAGAGCAGCAGAGACGAGTAAACTTCAAATTGAAACAGTTAAGTCTTCTTCCCAAGTTCATGAAGTGAAAAGGAGTAGTGACAAAGTTGTCAAAGGGACAGCAAAGTTCAAAAAGAACATTATTAGTATCAAAAACTGTGCAAGGTGCGGAAAAGATCATAAAAAGTTTAACTGTCCTGCATATGGGAAACTGTGTGCTAAATGCAAGGGTAAGAATCACTTTGCGGTTATGTGTAAAGCAGTGGTGAAAGCTAATTATAAAACAGTAAACAATATAGAAAGAGACTGTGATGATTTTAATTTATTATACATCGACAGTGTGTCAGAGCAAGTGATGGACTCTAGTTCTGATTGTGAATTGGTAAGTGTTAATTCTTTAGATAATATGTGGTTAAAGAAAATTAATGTTGAAAATAATTTGATTGAATTTAAACTTGATACAGGGGCTGAAACTAATGTGTTGCCATTGTCTGTATATAAAAATATGAATTTTCCATCTAATATTACATTAAATAAGACTAATATTACATTAATTTCTTATGGTAATTTTAAATTAATATCAGAGGGTGAGTTATTGTTGCATTGTACTGTAAATGAAAGTGATGATGTTTTATTGTAGTTAATGTGTCATCTAAGCCTATTTTAGGGTTAAAATCATGTCAAATGTTAAATCTTATTAGAAAAGTTGATGAAATTCAAACTAGTAGTAAGCAAAATGTTATAAATGCATACAGTGAGGTATTCAGAGGTTTGGGTAGATTTCCTGGTGACCCATATCACATTGAGTTAAAGCCTGAAATTAAACCAGTAGTAGATCCTCCTAGGCGGGTTCCTTTAGCCCTTAATAAGAAACTTAAAGAGACTTTGGGTAATTTGGAATCTAAGGGTGTGATAAGAAACGTAAACAAACCTACAGACTGGGTAAATAGTCTTGTGATTGTTGAGAAACCTGATGGGAGTTTGCAAATCTGTTTGGATCCTAGAAATCTCAATAAAGCGATAAAAAGAGAGCATCACATTATCCCTACTGCAGAAGAATTAATTAGTAGGTTGGAGGGGAAAGAGGTGTTTTCTGTTCTCGACTTAAAAGATGGGTTTTGGCAAGTGCCATTAGATGAAGAAAGTGCAGATTTATGTACTTTCAATACTCCATTTGGGAGATATCAATTTTTATGCATGCCTATCGGAATTGCATCTACTCCTGAGGTTTTTCAAAAGAGGAATTTAAACTTATTCAATGACATTAAAAATGTAGAAATTTATTTTGATGATGTCATAATTGCAGGAAAAAATGAACGTGAGTATGATATAACATTAACAAAAGTTTTGAATAGAGCAAAAAGCTGTAATGTTAAATTTAATCCTGAAAAATTCTAATTCAAAGTTCCTGAAGTTAAATATGTGGGACAAATAATTTCAAAAGAGGGAATCAAAGCTGATCCGCAGCATATTAAAGTAATTACTGGTATGGAAACTCCAACTGATAAGGCGGGTGCTAGAAGGTTCCTGGGCATGGTCAATTATGTATCTAAATTTATACCAAATGTGTCTAGCATAACTTCTCCCTTAAGAAATCTTATAAAAGATAAAGTAGAGTTTAATTGGGTTGCAGAGCATGAAGTGGCTTCAGTATGATAGTTCGAAAGATGGTTTGGGAGCTTGTCTTGTACAAGAGGGTCACCCGGTATCCTATGCCTCCAGAAGTCTCACTGAAACAGAGCAAAATTATGCTCAAATAGAGAAGGAAATGCTTGCTATTGTGTTTGCGGTACAAAAGTATCATAATTTTGTGTATGGAAAAAAATTTACTATTCAAACTGATCATAAGCCTCTTACTAGTATTGTAAATAAACCAATGTGTAAAATTTCTACCAGGTTACAAAGATTGTTGTTAAAATTATTAAAGTATCAATTTGATACTAAATATGTAAAAGGTACTGAAATGTTTCTGGCAGATACTCTTTCTAGGGCATATCTTAAAGATAAAGTAAATGATGATCCTGATATGTTAAATGTTATTCATACTGTAAAACAATTTCCCATGAGTGAACGAAGGTTGGCTCAATTTAAGGATTCTATTCAGTTAGATCCTGAATTAAAGTTAGTTTATGAGCATTGTGAAAAGGGTTGGCCTGATCATGTTCGCAAAGTTCCTAATAACATTAAACAGTACTTTAAATTTAAAAGTGACTTGTATATTGAATTTGGTTTATTATTTAGACTCTAAAATTGTTGTACCATCTTCACTTAGAAATGAAATGTTGTCATTAATCCATGAGGGACATTTTGGTATAGAAAAGAGTAAAAACAGGGCAAGAGATATTATGTATTGGCCTGGAATGTCTCAAGACATAGAATCTTTGGTAATGAAATTGAAGTCTGTCAAAAATTTCAAAGAGCAAATGCTAAAGAGCCTCTTCTGTCACATGTAATCCCTAATAGACCATTTGACAAGTTAGGTATTGATATTATGGAATATGGAAATGTAAATTACCTTGTTATTATATGTTATTATTCAAAATGGATTGAAGTAGAAAAATTAAGTAGTAAGAATGCAAAAGAAATTATTAATAAGTTAAAAGTGTGTTTTTCTAAATTTGGGGTTCCTTCCGTGGTTGTCAGTGACAATAATCCATTTAATAGTTTGGAATATAAGACTTTTGCCAGGGAATGGGATTTTGATTACAATTTTGCAAGTCCAAGATACCCTAGAAGTAATGGCATGGCTGAAAAAGCTGTTGGTATTGTTAAGGCAATATTTAGAAAGGCTTTTGAAGATAATAAAGATTGGGTAGTTGGAATGATGGAATATAGGAATACGCCTATCTCGGGGTTGAACTTATCCCCTGCTCAATTGATGTTTGGTCGAAGACTAAAAACTAAAATTCCAATACACAATAAACTGTTAAACTCAGAAATATTTAGAAATGTAGAGGGGAGAATGATAGGTAAACAAGAAAAGCAAAAATGTTACTATGATAAGATTACTAGGGTACTAAAACATTTTAATCCAGGTGATACTGTAAGCACATATAATTTTAATCAGGAAACATGGGAACCTGCTCAAATAATTTCTAAATGTAAACAACCTAGGTCATATGTTATTCAAATTGGCTCTGGTAAGAGACTTGTGAGAAATAGGGTACATTTAAGGCCATCACAGATTCCATTTGAAATTGAAAGAGAATTTGATATGCCTAAAGAACCCGTATCCCATTCTAATGTAATTACTAGTGTTCCCCCAGTAACGGATACATCTCAGTTATCCCAAAAATCAAACATATCCCAAAAACAAACAAGGTCTGGGCGCGTCGTAAAAAGACCCCAATATTTAAATGACTATGTGTAATTAAAAATCTTCAAGGAGGGGTGTTACATATGTTGACATCAGTTATTTGTAATTTATCTAACTGTGATTTTATAATATTCAAGATATAACTGTGATTTATAATATTTTATATAACTGTGATTTAATGTTCTATGTAACTGTGATTTATTATATTTTATGTAACTGTGATATGGTATCATGTTTTATCTGTAACTGTGTGGTTAACTGTAGCAGCAAGTAGACTGTCAGTTGAATGTTTTGCCATGATGCTGTGTGCACAAGCTAGTCTCAATGCTAAAATCTAAGCATGTAATTATTGAAAATAAAGTTGTATTTTATTTAAAATATTACTGAATATAGTTAGTAATTAACTAATAAAATTCTTAATATCAGTACACCACTTGTAAAGTTTACCACCCCCCCCCCCCTCTCTTTCTCTCCAAGGGAAAAAAGTCTTAATTCTCCCAATGACAATTTTTTAAACAAGTAACTGTAACTTAATTTTCTATAAGTATGTGTAACAAACGCTAAAACTTTTTTTTTCTATTAAAAAAAAATTCATTTTTTTTAAACAAAAATAAATATAATGTTGTTGTTTTAAACTGATTTCTAATTGAAGTAAATGAAAGAAATGATATAAATTATTAGTCTCTTTATCTTATGTAAGATTTATAAAAATAATTCAGTTATACTTAGCATAATATATTATTCTTACAGTAATCTAGTCCCATGATATGATATACAAAATAATCTTTTTAAATATATTTTCTTTTTATAAATTTATTTTTATTGTTAATCCATACTTAATGCAAAATTATACCCTTGTTTCTATGATAAATGAAAAATTTAGATATTATGCATATGAAAGTTAGAAGTTTGAAGAGTTCTCTAAAAATGTTTTGATAAAACCCGAAAAAACCCGGGTTTTTTTCAAAAAAGCCCGAAAAATCCCGGCTTTTAGACTACTGCGCCCAGCGGGGTTTTTTTTTTTTTTTTTTTAACGGGTTTTTTCAAACCCTGATTTTAAATGTTAAAAAAATTATTGTCAACTCTATTTTTGTCGATGTCAAATGACACCTTTCAACACATTTTGATTTATGATTACTATTTTATTTGTAAGTTTTAGATGAAAACAATTCTGATTAATTTTCAATACATTGAAGAGTTGTTTTAATACATATTAGCTTTAAAAATTAGAAGTAAAATAAGTAAAAATCAAAACTTTGAAAGGTATTATTGCGCGCTGGTAAAAATAGTGTTAAAACAAGTTGGAAATAGGACGTGAAACGTAGCAAATGAGGTGCGTTCGTACGATAACGAAGTTTAAAAAATATTCAGGTCTATTATAGTAAATAGGATACAGTATAGTGGTCGAAATCTTCTTTGAGTTCCTGTAAATATACAGGAAAAAACTTGCAGTAAATCTCAGTAACGTATATCATATTCATAAAATGTGAAATAGTTTAATATAATTAAAACACGCCCCAAACAATTTTCCCCGTACAGCGTTATGCAGTGGAACACTTTTGTGTGGCCATGTAATTTAATAAAAAATATTCTTTGCATCACAGATTGTACAGAATGTATATTTCAGTTATATACAATACTTTATAGGCTCATGTATATTCTATTATATTCGAAAGTGTTTAACACCATTAAAATGCATTTGAAACTGTTTTATTCATTAGCCCTAATGTAACAGAATACTTTTGATTGTCCCTGTAATTGATCTATGCATCCGACTTTCATAAAATTTGAAATGACTCGACAAAGTTAAGTAATAATTATATATTTTAAATTTCAAACGATTAAAATGCATTTGAAACTTTTTTCCCCATTGACCGTAATGTAACGAAATACTTTTGATTGTCCCTGTAATTGATCTATGCATCCGATTTTCTTAAAATTTGAAATGACTGGACCAAATTATATAATAATTATATATTTTAAATTTCAAAAGATTTGGTTGGGTAGTTTTTGCATTGTTATATGCGGACGGACAGACAGACAGACGGACTGAACGAAAACTATAGCTGCTACGTATTTACATAATTACGAATGCACCTAAAAAGCATGTTCTTTAAGAAACTAGTCATTGGGGAGCCACCATAATACTTACCCATCATGGATATGCATAATACAAAATATGAAAAAAAAAAAAACATGTGTAAACTATTTACAAAATGCATGGGAAATCCAAAATAAAATGTAACCATATATTTATATATTTTTAATATGTCTTAATGCTCTATTAATGTATAACTGATGAACGAATTTCGACAAATTATATAAAACGCCAAATTACTCAAGCTGTATCAAATTGCGTAAAAGAAGCATCCTTATAACTCCAAAAATAATAATTATATTAACTAACAATTTACTGTGCCAGATTAAGCGTCTCATTTCCAATTAAAATATATCTTTGAATTGAAATTTGAATGAAATACAGGGTCATGAAAAATCAAAGAATGTGAAAAACAGGATTACAAATATCTCGGCAAACTAATAATCCTGTCGACTTCCTTCTTTATGCAAAATTTGTGTTATTATATTGTCTTTGACGTCCACTCCTTAAAATAAAAAATAAAAAAATCGAAAATTTTCATATATCTTTCTTTAGAATGAATTTTTCGAGAGTCTGAAAAAAATAGTTCTGGATAATCTAGGTTACTGATATTAAATAAGCTTCGTCCCATTCTTATATACTAAGTAGGGGGAACTGGGGTACATTGATACTTGGGGCACATTGATACACCCCCTGTACAGCACACAGGGTCATTACAGTAAGTTTCACAACAGCTCCAAAAGGTGATACTAGTGAAATTAACTACATACAGAAAGTTTTGGAATGATTCAATAGTTTGATGAAATCAGGCCCGTAGCCAGGATTTCCTTTCGGGAGGGGCTGATACTTGAAACTTTTTCTGATCTTACAAAAGTAATTTGTATAATTTACGGAAAAAAATTTAAACAAACCTGAAATGTGTTTCTGCATAGGATACTTGATAACCATGTCATATATTGTTATTTCGCATTTATTTATTTAATTATTTTCAATTTCTGTTGCAATTTTTGACATTCAAAAGCACTTCCAGTTTCCAAACTGGTTCGGAAACCGGATAGCTTTTAGAAAAAAAATTCCGCAAAACCTAAAAAGCACAAAATAACAATGTTTGAGATGAGCCTCAAATATCCTATGAGAAAAAATATTTAAAAATATTGGAATGCAAACAAGCAATATGAATTGATTTAAAACACAGGATTAATACTAGCGTGAAAGTTTCTGTCAATACGAGTGCGAGATCTTAAAACCATTGATTCATAAATGAAATCAATTTCTTTCGCATAATTTTTTCTTCTAAAGCAAAATGAATTGCTACAGTCATAGTTAATCATGAAAATTATCTTTGTATTTTACATTCTCTTATTATACTAGTTATAAATGCAGTACTCTTGGTATAATAAATGTACTAATGCAATGGAAGCAATCATCGTAATTTCTTCTTAGCCATAATGCTGATTAACTTATCAAGATCTTCTGTAATGTCCCAATGAATGGAAATCATTGCAAAGTGACTCAGTCTCTCATCGGCCATAATGATTCGAGGCAAAGATTTAATTATTTTCATTGTCGAAAAAAAATCTTTCAGCACTGACTGTTGTTACTGGGTTTTCACGAAATTTTTCTTAAAGAACTCACTATGATTTTGTCAGACAGAAAACCTTCTCACAAACAGACTGGCATATGAGACCTTCTCCCGACTGCCAAGAAAGCTCCACATACCAAAGAAATGTTCCACGTGTTTTTCAAAATATTTTCTGAGCTAATGCAAATATATGTAGCTCAACAATAGTTATTATGATTTCCATGCCTCTCGATAAATTTTATATCACAAATGGGGAAAAGTCATTTTCTTTTGTTTAATGGGGCATATTATCAATTGCTTCTTGAAGCGCTAAATTTGCCTTTAGGTGATTTTCAAAAACTTTTGTCACTGCTTGAACAAGTCCATGATACTTTTGAATTATGGGAATCAGCATGCTGTTGGACAAGGCAAGATTTAACAGATAACTTTCAAAGTGGACGCATCTAATTTTTGAATACTCTGAAAATTTTTAGAATGGACCCCGCTAACATGACCAGACTTATTAGCGGCTTCATCATACGCCTTTGTGACGCATTTGTACATGTCAAGGCAAAATAAATCACAATGTTGTAATATTACTTTTCCTGAATTTTTGGCAGAGAAGACATTTATTGGAATAAAACCTAAAAGAATTTTTTGAATTATTGGGTTTTGTGATTTTTTTAATAGACCACACATCTAACACAGAGGTCAAGCTGTTCTCGCACTTGAGTTTCAACAGCAATTAAGATACACGTTTTGTTTGTACTAATAAAACAGATCATGTTACTTATTTTGATAATTAATTCTTCTGTAACTGTATCCGAGGATATTTGAATGATTTTATTCTAAATGTTTTAGGTGAAATAAATAGCATTTCTACGGATATTTATAATATCGAGTTTCAATTCATTCTCTCCAGACTTTGCTCAAAATTAGCTAACACTCTTAGCTAACAGTCTTTTCTATATCGATTTCTCTAACATTAGAGGATCATCATCGTGGTAATCTCAAAATAGCGTATTTTTCTCTCCACAAAATAAGATTGTTTCAAGTATTGGTTCAAGAACTGCTCTGATTTCTTCTTTTCCTGAAAACTCAACAATGAAATATTAATTTGCTGTATTCCTAAAGAAATCTTAATTTTGTTTGCTAAAATAACATACAGTTTGTGATAGTCTAATTCCATACCTTATGAGAATTGCATAAGAAAACACATTTAGTCTTTTTCTAATGTCTGAAACATGTAGAAACTAGTCTTCCTGTTTTTTTTTTTGTGTTCTTTCTGTACCTATTTTTTCGTGAAAAAACAAAAAAACAAGGTTTACAATAAATGCATTTTAGAATATGTAAGAAAAGGAAATACTATTTCTGGATCTTTTTTCCATTTTTCTTTTTTTATTACTTTCCTACAGTTATTGGAACTCTATATGGCTGTTTGGAAAGTTAAATGGAACCAAAAATGTTTCTCTTCGGAGCATCAGCCAAGTCATCTCTAGTTACATAGCAATATTGAATCGAGTTGCTTGTCATACTGTAGGCTTATATTGAGTACTTGACAAATCCCTACCAAAGTCGAGTTGTTTCGAACGCTAACATCCAAACAATTCTAAATTTTAATTTCTAAACAAGACTTGCGGTCAGAAAAAGTTGACATTATTGGAATTGGTTTTATGTAAGTCAGTTTAAAGTTTAGTACACCCATGGTACTGTTTTGTAATTTTGCTATTAAAAAAGAAATGTACGCGTCTGAAAAATTAACTTTGCCATTTCATATCATATTTTCTAGTTACTTAAAAGATTCCATTAACAGTCATTAACATTTATCTTTCTATCTTATCTAGTCATTTGAAAAAATATTGCATTTTCCGTCCGTTGAATTTGCGGTTTAAAAAGCTTATTTTAGACCCAAAAATTATATTTGATGAAAATCTTTTTTTTTTTTCTTTAAAAAAAAAAAAATTCGGAATACACTTAACTTCATTTACTAAATTAAATTTCTGGCTATAAAATGAGCCAGTGTTGTTGTTTAAATTTTTACTTCGTCCCTAGACATAACTCAAAATGTCTCTATACAGACTTCACAAAAAACACCCCCTAGCCAGTGAGCACACCCACCTACATCAGTAAATTGACCTCACAGTGTAATTGAGGTAAATTTGATCCAAATACGTGTGCTGACGGGATATAAAACTCTCTCCGATGGTACTATAAAAAACTTTTAACAAATTTCTACATAGAGGTATCCATTTCTGAAGTTGATAGTTCTACAAAATACAAAGAAAATTAACCAGACAAATCAGCGCACATTTTCTTAAAGATTCACATGCAAACAATTCGCAGAAAAGTTGTTCAGTGAAGAGACTGGGGGATGCCGCAGTGGCGTTTTTTGAAGATTTTTCGATACCATATCGTTTTTCTTAGCATCTTTTTTATTTTTCTTTTCTATCTTATTTTTCAAAAATACATTCTAATAGTTTCTTTTTAATAAAAAGCGTTTTACAGTTAGAGCACCATTAACAAAAATACTTTCTTTAAAATTATATTTTTTTTCACATGATTTTACATTATAAGTGGCTATTAAAGTTTTTTTGCTCTCTTCTGTTGTTCCTTCATTTTAACATTGACCGCTCTAACTTTCGTTTATATGCATGAAGATAAAGAAAATTAAAAAAGATCATAACATCCAAGTAAATGTTTTATATTTGTCTCCAGAAGTTAATACGGCATATGTGTATCCCACTAAATATTCTTAGTCAAATTAATGATACGGAATTACACTTGATATGATTTTACTGCGCATAAAGATAGTTAAAATTGCATTTAAAAAGAATTTGTATTTTTTGTAGTAAATACCTATAAAAATATAATATATATATATATCCAAATGACCGATATAATGAAGGATTACTGTAACTGTAATTGAATAAATAGATATTTTCACAGCTAAAATACAATTGATTTTAATGTAATGGAAGATGAAAACAAACAAAGCATATTTTATTGGCATAGAGATAATTTTGTAAAGTTTTTTTAAAATTTCGGGAGGGGCTTCAGCCCCCTTAGCCCCCTCCCTGGCTACGTGCCTGGATGAAATGGGATGGGTGATTGATTGTTTTTGTAGGTCAAAAGTAAATTTGAGTTGCACAATTGAAATGGTATTATACAACTGTTCCAGTATTTTCAACCAAAACGAATGCCCTCCTCGGCAAGTAAAGCTACTCTTTGTCAGTTCCTCATTCTTTATTGTTAGATAAATTATGAAGTGTTGGATTTGCGATTCATTTTATTCAAAATGGCTGTATGGGGCACATTGATACAGTCTTTGTCGGGGCACATTTATACAACCTAAATCCTATTCTAGCTCATTTTTTCACTACCTTTTATTTTCTTTTTACGATACACTCCTTAATTCAACAACTTTTCATCAAAAATTTCTACTATTAGTTTTTATTGAAGTGAAATAGCTCTAATTTCTTTATATTAGAACATTTTATAGTATTTTTGCAAACAGAAGACGTACAGACTTACACTATATCTAGTGCTAGTAGATTAACAAAAGAAATGGACGGCAGCCTGGCAAATCTCAAATTTATATCGATTCTCCAGAGAAAAAAGTATTATCCACATGAGAAATGTTAAGTAAGAGAAACAAGCTGCAGAACAGTACAGGATAATTATATTATAAACATAAATTTTAATATAATTATCCTTTATTTTCTGTTTGTAAATTGATTTATAAACAGAAAACCTGGTAATTCTTTCACCTTCCCTATGAAAGAAGATAATTCTGGGATTAAAGTGCTAAATATGACAAAGTTACAACAGCCAACAAACAGACAATGAACAGCCAGAACATCAGGTCATTATACATTTCAATTTGATTGCTTTAATATCACTTACAAATAAATTGTGTGCGATTTTAATGTCTATAAATATACATAAAATGGTTTGCTAACTATTTTTCTATGAAAAATATGCATTGGTGTTATTTTGTCTCCATTTTTCCCAGACGTGTCAAAGTGTATCAATCTGCCCCGGGGATGGGACACATTGATACAAATTACTTTTTTTGATTTTTTTAAAATTACATGCAAAAATAATATATAAAACAACGATTGTACATTTTTATAACACACTACACAGATTTTTCTGACATCACATAGAAAAATAACTTGAAATTTCTGCTTTCTAGATACTAAAAAATTTTTTTGAAAAAAGCTGTATCAATGTCCCCCAGTTCCCCCTACATACAAAATTTCAAATCTTTATCTCAATTTATTCGAGAGATAAAGCGTTTACAGACAGACACAGATGAACGGATGGTAAATTTTTTTCCCTAAAAATGTGTTTTTTGGAATCTCCAATATCTAAAATGTGTAAATGCGTCAAAAAAAATTTTTTTTTTCGATTTTCAAAACAATTGAAAGACTTACCCTATACAACGTATGATGCGTAAGTAATAAACACAAAGTCAATTTACTTCTTTGGTCCATTGCGTAATGTCGAGCACTTTATTAGATAGACACATACAATACTTTTTTTTTTTTTTTACAAAATATGTTGAGAATTTCTTTTGTTTTTCAACTTTATGGTGCTTTGAATACGGCAACACAACATTTTTATTACAATTATTTCTAAATTATGATCACAGCTTTTCGTCAAACAAATTTTCACCACCAGCCTTCTGATTATTCAAAAGTTCCTATGGAACCCCAGTTATCCGAAAATTCTCATGTATCCCCGGTTAACCGAAAATTCTTTGGTCCCTTGCTTTTCGGATAACCGGGGTTTTACTGTATTTGCTTATTTTCCTTTGCATTGTTAGCAATTCCTTAGTTTTAAACATAAATATCACTCTTTAAATTAAATGTTGATTAGTTATCTGAAGGAATAACGGGTGTTAAAACGCAAAAAATATAATAATAAAATATATAATGGTAATATTTGTTAAATTTTGCTGTAATTCGAAACTGTCTCAATGCCTCCAACACCTCTTCCCTAGTCTATTTTCATATGAAAATGAATCGAATAATATGCAAAATAACTATATTCGTTAGATTTCAGACAATGACATATACTTGTTAAACTTCAATAAATCTAAATGGATAGCTGGCATTAACATTATTAATGTAAAAATAATTTTTCTATCGAAATTTAAAAAAAAAAAAAAAATCTGATCCTAAAGGATTAATAATTGTTGCTGAGTTCCTCAAATGAGACAAAATTTGAATATTTGTGTCGGATTAAGACTGATAATAACAGAGCTTTACCATAACAAGGATCATATTTGAATATGAAGGCCAACAAAAAAGCTTAACACGTTGCTGTCGCAGATGTGCCAGCGCGTGATGTCTCAATAGCCAGTCACGCGCTGGCGCGGGAAAATCTTTCACTGTTTCTTTGTTATAAAAAGTAAATCGGTTTCTGGGAAAATCCCACTTCTACAGTGTGGCATTAACTATCATCACATCTTCACGTAAGTGGCAGCGAACGTATTAATGGGACATGACACACAGAAAACGTGATTTTTTTAATACATAAACAAGTGATTATTATAAAAAGATAATTTGTTAATCTATTAGAATTCACTTATGCTGCTCTTTCTTGTAGTTACATTTGCTAACTCTTAGCACTTGACTTTCATCTTTCTCTAACCTATCACTGACAAATTCCTTCTGCTCATAATTCCATTATCGTACTGATTCATGAATTAATCGCAGCAATTGGACTGTTCAATTTCATGGAGTTGACATTTTTCGTTTAAACCGGGAGACAGCATCACAGACAACCACCTCATGGAGTTCACGATTGAAATTCTAGAATTAGTTAAAACTCGATTCTCATATTAAAACGCAATCGGTCTGCAAAATCATATCTTGGTAGAAAACACATGAAAACCCTGATTTTAGCGGTTAATTCGTAGATTTACCATTCTGTTTTCCTGCTCCATGTTTTCATACCTTTGGCTATATAAAACACAATGGTAAACCTACGAGTCAACCGCCTAAAATCAAATTCAGACCGCTAAAATGTTCCACCAAAATATGACTTAGCAGACCAATTGCATTTTAATATGCGAATAGAGTTTTAACTAATTCTAGAATTTCAGTCGTCAATTCAATGAAGTGATTATTTGTGCTGTGTAATATGAAATGAAACATGAAAATGTGATGAAATGAAACAAATAAGCGTGTTTTTCACGTGATTTATATAATCCATTAATTTATGTTACATACATTAATAATTTTTATATTACTTACGTGCAACAATTAGAAGGGGAAAAACAACAACAAATATGAACAGAGGATATTAAAAAAAATCTTAATTAAAAAAAGTCTTTTACAAATTTTTTATGATTTGTTGTGTGACAAGAGGTATTCAGCTGTAAATACACAAAATTTGAACTCTCTGGTATATATAGTTATTGTTTACGGACTTTCTGACAGACAGAGGGTTTCACCATACAAACGAAACTCTAAAAATATAGAGTTGACAGCTTCACATTTCAGAAGTCAATCGTACATTTTTCTCAAGATTTTTTTTTTTTTTTTTTTCAAAAAAAATAGCATAAAAATTTATTTATTTTATGTTTGCATGTAAAACCATTTTGGGGCCCCCAAAAAGAGACGTTTAAACTGGCGAACCCTGGCTAGTAAAATGTATTTTGCATAAACTTAGTTTAATTTACTGTTTTTATGCGAATGTATTATAGTTATATAATGATAGTTAGTATCATCTGCAAAGTAATTTTTCCAACAAAATTTGTATCAATGAATAAATCTGAACCCAAATGGTAGCTTTTAAAAAACACAGAATCTTAAATTGTTCTTTATTTTTCTAGGCTGCTAATCATTTTAAAGAAGAGTTTGGTGTTAATGTCGTAAAACTGAACATACCTGAGTTCCAATATGCCTTCTATATGTGGGAGTGTAAATTGCTCGAGACTGGAGGACCCGCTTTTAAGACTGCCTTGGCCGAGAATGGTAATATCAGCCTCACCTGGGAATTCATTAAAAGTATATTTAAAAGATCAGAGCATACATGGCCAGCTCTCTATTTTGCTGCAGTAGACAGGCGTAACAAAGACAAGTTTTACCACAAGTAAGCAACAAGTTATAGTTTCAATCAACTTATTATTTCCAGTTACTTTATTCATACTTCAATTTTATTATTATATCAGTTTTATTAGTCCCCAATATGCTTTTCTTTTTCCCCCAGCAATTAAAGTGTCATCTCTCAAGAATAACATTCCATTATTTATGCCAGGGGTAACACAATGGTTAAATACAGATAATATCTATGGCTTTTTTTTTTTCTTTTTTGTAAGCATTGCACATTTTTTTTTTAATTAATCATTAAGGTAAAAAATCATAGAGGTAATTTTAAATCTGTTTCTTTAAAAGCTGTATCTCAGTTTATTTTTCAAATATTACCATTATTATTTTTTTTTAATCATTCGGAAAATGGTTGTTTCTGTCGTTCAAGAATAGAGATATCTGAAGTATATCGAAAACCTTGTGATGTCCGGATTTTATTAGATTTCTGATTGGTCCATGTTTAATGTCCAGAAATGGGAATACCTTTGCTGCCCACGATGACAAAAAAAAAAAAAAAAAAAAAAAAAAAAAAATTAAAAAGTACAAAAAATTAATAACTCAAAAACAAATTTAGCTACAGCTGTCAAAGTGCATTTAAAAATACATTTTTTTTTTCTCTATGCAATGATGTAAAAATTGTTTAGAACTTTAAAAATTTGCATCTTTCTGTTTTGTTTGTGGATAATAGCATAATAAATTAACATAATAACTATACTAATAACTAACAAGAACTTAATTTAAAGAAAAAAGAAGATTTAACCATTTAAAACTGATGACCAGAAAATAAGCCAGCCACTTTCAAACCAATTTTCAAAATTTTAACCATTTTAAATTATTTACTGTATTATTAAAATCAACTAAAAATCTATTTAACAGTAGATATTCATAGTGTTACTTATTTTTTCTTTCTTAGATGTTTAGAGATGTATGATGAACTAAAGAGAAAGCTTGAAGAATATCTTCAAGGAGATGCTATTTTGCTCATACCCACTCATCCAGATCCTCCTCCACATTACCTAATGACCATTCCTAAATATCCAAACATTGCCTACACGTGCATCTTCAGCATCCTGGGATATCCATCCACCCAGATACCAGCTGGATTGAGTCGAAATCTGCCTATTGGCATTCAAGCTATAAGCACCCAATACAAAGATCACCTTACCTTGGCTGCAGCAACAGAACTGGATAAAGTGTTTGGAGGATGGATCAATCCAGGTCCCACTGCACTTTGACCAGAATGCGGAGGATTCTATCAAAAGATATTCTACACAGCAATTATAGTCGGATTTCTGTGTGTAATTTAAATACGTCCATCTTTAGACTATGTATCTTCATCTTCATGAAACTTCATTGTGCCTTAAAGATATTGTTTGTGTGATCGTTGTTATTCTCTCCAATGCTGTAAAAATTGTGATAACAGAACTTAAAAATTCAAATTTTGACAAACTGAAATTATGAAAATGTATAATGTCAGTTTATACGAAATGATATTTAGACATTTTACTGTACAATATGAACAAACTGTTCATTACATTTTTAGGTTTTATTCAATAAAACTTTTACAAAAAGAAACTGCATGTTATTTCTAAACACAAAATCAATTTCATGATAGTATAAATGCTGTTGTATTTTGTTGTAATGAGATTAACTCTTTATATGTCAAGGTTGCAGATATGCAATGAACACAATCGGTCAACTGAACTTAAAATTGATATTTCAATAATTAATTCACTGAATGTTGCCTTTGTGTAATTTTATTTTTAATTATTTTTATTTTTGCAAATAATTCAACTACTAAAAATAATAATATAAAAGACCAGGCTGTTCTTTAGTCATCAGTCCTAAGCTTTCTACAGAACTGATTTTGATAATTATTTTTTTTAATGAAAGCTGTTTGTCTGTAGATGTATCCATTCTAGCTATTTTTTAATTTATTTCCACTTCTATATTTTATTTTTAATTTTAAAAGCTTTTTTATGAAATTTCTTCAAAACAATGGCAATAAGGTTAAGCTTTTCTCGCAATAATAAAATTTACTTTGCTTTATCACTTTCCACCAATGGTAGATCGAGAGTGTAATTTAGCAGTTTCATAAAATTCTTCGATATGATGTATTTTTTGTGTCATTCAAAAGTTATCTTAAAGGAATCCTTCATCACAATCGATGGGAAATAGAAATTGAGAATAGACTTCAATTTACCTAATCGTAAGCTGACGCCATTGATGCCCTCAATGAGCTTAATGAGATTGTGTAAATCCGTGTTTCCCCTAGATTTTGGAAAAAAATTTCATGTTTGAATTCAAGTGCATCATGTGATGGGTTAGTATATACTGTAGTGTGTCTGCTCGAACGATTTTACTTTGAGTTGATTCATTCTGATTTTCTGTATAATTTACATTCAATCTACTATACATAATATACACAGAATCATATAATAATAGTAATAATTATTATTATTATTTAACAATTTTATGGCAATTTTTTTGCCCCAAGGAATCTTGCTCCAAATTCCATATAATATAAAACAGTACTTACATATTAATGCCACCACAGTTACAGATTTGGCAATTTTTAATCTACACCTAAATTTTTTGCGACAAATCATAAAATAAAACACTTTATTTAAAATTAAAACACTTTCAATTCAAAACACTTTATTTAAAAACAAAGTAACATATCGGATTTCGGTGGAAAATGGGCCAATATAGAGTCATTTCTGCTGCAGTGGCGTTAATACGTAAATACCCATAAAACTTAGGAATACTGCAAAGTTTATTTCAGAGTTCTTCTTTTTATATTAAAATTTTTTTTTTTAAATTAACCCTTAGCACTCTGCATGTTTTTGTACTTTATGACGGATGGCTCCATAGCAGAGCCAATGAAGCACTAAGGGTTAACACATCCTTCATTTGCATTAACATAACTGTTTCAGTAGTCTAAGTTTTGACTTTCCACGGCCCAGCAGGTCAAACACATAATATAAAAAAAGAACAATTCTTTGGCGTGTGAAATGGACTCTGGTATCCTATTATAACTAAACCATCGTAAAATGGACCCTAACATAATCTGCAAATTTCCACTTTATTGACTAATGATAAATATACTCATCCTAGTTTAGCACTTCCTTTTTTTATTTAAAATATCTATGAGAATTTTTGCATTATTTGATTATGAAATGCCTGTCATTAAAAAAAGCGAAATAAATGTTGAGAACTTCTTGCAGATATTTGAATAAATAAACAGTCAAGTTTGAGTATTACTAGCACTCAGTGGGTACTATACAATAAATATATGAATTATTAACTGTATTAATAAAAAAAAAATCATTGCCAAAAAAATAAGACTTCGTAAAAAAAAAAAAAAAAAAAAAAAAAAAAAAAAAAACTTTACATCACAGGGTTGGATATATCTGTATATACTAGAAAAATATGAATGGGTATAGCATAAAAGTTCAGAGAGATATGAAACCTACAATATCAATCTTACAATATCAACACTTTTATCGATATCAAATACAATAAACTCATTTAAGATGTGAATTGAGGGACCAAGGAAATTTTGTATCTTAAGTGGGATCGTATATTAAACAGGTGCATCTTAAATGAATTTCACTGTATTGCTATTCTGCATAACTCTTTTTTTAATATTATCTTTTTTTTTTAGATGAACTACATTTGATATTGAAAATAAAAGAAAACATATTTAAACTTGAGTTGGGTTTCATTAAACTAAATTGAGCGCAGTAATAATGTTTTCTTTCTTACAGTGAAAACAAGACCCTTGCCCAAAATTTAAACTTGACATTGTCTCTATATGCTTCAAAAAAAGATTGCAAAATTGCAACACCAGCTTGGTGTGTGCAAAGTTTTTCCAAACAGGTTTTTAATTAACTTTTTAAGACATAGAAAGCATATTGAGAGATCCTCTCTATGTAAACTAGTTGCAAATCTCATAGTATTTATATGATTAATTCTAATTAAATTAGTCTATTTTTAACAATTTTACATTTGCAGCGTCTATACTGCAATTTTAAACAAATATATCAGTAAGAGTTGTTATCTGGGCTTTAAAAGCCAATGATACACAGAGTACGCCATCCCTGACTCTGTGATATGTATGTCCATACTGTCCATGCTTTTTAGGGTTATTATCTTGGCTAATTACCACTATTTTTTTTCAAAATTCACTATCAACAATACTTTTATACTTCAGCTACCTATAATAGATACCTCCAGAGTTCTTCACCTTTGCTGAATCCCTACAAATCAAAATTTGTATGTAATGGAAAAATGCATTTTTTTCCAAAACTGTGAAACCTGGGATACTCGCTATAGTTTTCATGCAAGATTTAAATTAATGTGTAATATCTCTAATTTTTTCATAATTTTAATTTCAGTAGCCTTGAAAATACAGTAAGGGGGGGATATTTTTTTCATAACATTTTTAATGATATTTAATAAAATGGAATACTAAAAACTTGAAAATTGTATTTTTGAATTCAGTGTTACAAAATGTTTTGCATGATAGACAAAGAAAAGATATTTTTCCTAAAAATATTTGTGAATGTTTGATAATCTATAAATATGTGGGTCGATGGTCTTCGTCTTTATTACTTCCCAAAATTTGAGCTTACCATATCCCATAGTTTACGAGTAAAATGGCTTTGACAGACAAACAACAAGAGTGATCTTAAAATGTTTCCATTTTTACTTTTTAAATATGGAACCCTAAAAATGTGAAATATTGGCAACACTGTCAATGAACAATGTGTTAAGATGACCAATTTGAAATTTAAAAAACATTTAAAGAATATAAGCTAAATGCCTCAGTACATTTTGTTCAGAATAATCAACAAAGAATCATGATTAAAAGAAATTTTATTTAAAAATGTTAAAAAATTCAGAATACTCTTGCCTCATGTAATTACTTTCAACTGCTAAAATGTAATTTTTAAGAGCTTGGGGATAATTTAAATCCATAATTCCAAATGGAAAAGTTCCAGCTTCTCTGAAGTTTTGCCGCACTTGGCAACGAGAAAGATGTTTTAAAGATCTTGGAGTGAGTGGTTCAGTGCTTTCAGGAAAAAATTCTTTATATTCCCTGCTAATTTCTTCAATAAACTCATCAGCAGATGGTCCAGAAAAAAGATAATATAAGAAATTAACAACTTCCTGAGCTGTGATAACAGGTTCTGGTATAGTTTCATAGGCCATCCTAAAACAAATTACATAATCTATTACACCAAGCATTGTATCTCTTGATTTTAAAATAAGTTCAACAGCTCTAAATACAGCAAGCATTCTTTGTCTGGAAACAGGATTGATTCTTCTAATGTTAGTTTGAAAGTCACGGGGGTTAACCAGCAATGGCTTTTCTAGGTCACTTCTGAAAGTAAAAGCAAATATTTAATTATTCATCTAATCAAATACTGTAGTATATCTTTGAATTTTACATGTACAAAATTATTCTAATCACAAGAACTTTCGAGTATAAAAATAAGACAAATAAGTATATTTCCTTAAAAAAATGCTTAACAGCAGCATTTGAAATCATTGGCAACTTGTTGATTCAAGACTACAAGATCCTTTTAACTGTTAACAGTGCTGATTCTAGGCACGTTTATTCTGAAAAATCACTGAATTTAAATTACAAAAAAAAAAAAAAAAAAAGGTCTGAGAAAATTACCTCATTAGTTAAATCTTGTTCATATATTAAAATCCAATTGGTCTGCCAAGTCATATCTTAAGGGAAAACACCTGAAAACCATATTTTAGTGGTTCATTCATAGGTCTACCATTGTGCTTTCCTGCACCCAAAAAAGGACTGGGAGTAGGAAAACAATGGTAAACTATGAGTCAACCACTAAAATCAGGTTTTTAGATGTTTTCCACCAAGATATGACTTTACAGACAGATTGTGTTTTAATATGTGAATCGAGATTTAACTAATTCTAGATTTTCATCCATCAAATCAATGAGGTGATTGCCTGCACTGCTGCATCACGGTCTATTTTGTTTACATTTTTTAAAGAGTAATTTGAATGTAGTTAAGCAGTGAAAATTAGGTTAGATGGCAGAATTAAGTATTGCTCCATATGACTTGGCAGTGCTGTGATTCATTTGCCAATTCTACCAACTTATTTCTGATCCTATGTAAACAAATATAAAAATGTAATGTAAATGAATAATCTTGCAAAGAATATAAACAATAATTCAAACAAATAATTTTAAAAAATCATCAATTTTGTGATTTTTAAAAATCTTGTCAAGCAATTGTTAATTCTCTAGTCACAACAAAAATTATAATGAATATTTAAAATAAATTATTAAAATAATTAAGTAAAACATTAAAATAATTTAATAATTAAAAATTACATTAAGTAATTATGTAAAATAATAAAAAATTAGATTTTAAAAAAAACTTTATGATCTCTAGCTTGGACTACTGTCATTCTAACTTTTTTTTTTTTTTTTCCCATGAAAAATATTGGAATTAGCCATATAAGGCAGAATCACATATGAAATCACAAAAAAATAAAAATCATTAGTACAGATTAAAATAGAAATGAATGCAAAAAATAAATACAAACAATACAGAGTCATCCTTAGGGGTGTGCAATAGTTGCAGCCATTCTGAATCTCATGCCAGAAAAAATCTACTGCGAATGAAGATCAAAATACAGGGTTTTTTTTTTTTTTTTTTTAACTGATGCTAATTAGACCCAGGGACGTAGCTAAGGGGGCGCTATAAGCGGTTCAGCCCCCTAAAATATTTTGAGCCCCCCCCCCCCCCCGGGAAAAGACTCCAAGGTCACTAAAGGAATTTCTGTTTTGAAAAATCCAAATGTAATTCTGTTCAAAAATCTAATTTAGTTTTGTAATCTTTTCAGAGTTTTGCAAAATTTCTAAATTGTATCTAAAATAAGTGTTTCAGAACTACCTCATCCTATTTGTACATATGAAGCTTAAATGGTGTTTAATTTTGCACCAGTTATATACTCAAAATTTCCATCATCATATACTTTTCTTAGCATAAAATGAAGTTATTACAACAGTTTAATAAGAAGCATAGTATCTGCAATATGAATAGGCACTAATTTATTTTTCTGTGTCAGAGAGAGAGAAAAAAATTATGATCCCACCTTATTTTCTTTTGAGCCCCTCCCCCCCCCCCTCCCCTATTATTCACTTCTAGCTACGGCCCTGATTAGACCTCTCTGTAGCTAATTTTACTAACCAGAACTGCTTTAACCCTTTGTGGCGCAGGACTAATTCATTACTTAAATATTGAAATTAATGACTGACACTGGAATTTGAAACTTTATTTGTAAATAAGAAAACTCTATATTTCATGCATTCAAATAAACCTTAATTTTTTTAAACAAAATTATGGTGCCACGTGGCGTTTGGGAATTAAAATTAAGTGGTATAAGGGTATAAATTTATAAGGGGAGTAATGAAACAATGGGAAAAAAGATTCAAAGAAAAAAAAATAGTTCCAATCACCAGCAATTCCAAGTGACATGTTATGCTCGACCATAGAAAATGTTGTACAAAGAATGCAAGATGTGGTGCAAGAGAATGATGGTCATGCTGAATGTGGTCGAATTCCTTGTCTTGAAAGTGAATATCATGAATAAAACATGGCATTTTATCCAAATTATTAATTTTGTCAGTTTCTTTTTTTTTTTTTTTTTTTTTTTTCCCCATGTACAGGGGCAAATTTTCTGCTATCAGCAGTGATAGGAACTTTTATTTATTTATTTATTGTTGGAATCTTTTTTCCCATGGTTTTATTACCATTTATAAAATATTGTGTCATTCCAGTTATTAGAACGAGCTCCCGGCGGCTCTGAAAAATGCCAGTTTAAAAAAAGACCACTCTGTAATTTTCTAAACAAATGTACAATATTCAAGAAAGAAAAAAAAAAAGGCCCCATCATACTTTTATCCATCAAACTGTTATGCTATGTCAGATGAAGTTTTTGACTCAGAATTTTGTATACTTTCAAAATATGAATGCAAATTTTTAAATAGTCTTCTACATGTTAAAAATTATGCATATTTTAGAATTTCAAATAATAACTCCCACTTTTGACATACTTCAGCTCGAATAGACAGCCCAAAAAAAGTAGTGTTTCTGTTTAGATATATTTTCTTAAATTTTATTGAGTTATGAAAGCGTATGTGTTAGGATTTACCTAAACATTTAAAAAATTAAAAATATCTTGAGATGTACCCAGAGCCTTAGCTAGAAATGAGTAATAGGGGGGGGGTCAAGAAAATGTAAGGGGGGAGGGCCTGGCTCATATTAAACATCATGTTAATTTCCTATATGCAAATAGGATGAGCAAGTGTTGTTACACTTATTTTAGTTACAATTTAGTATTTCTGCAAAACTGTGAAAGGTCCTCGATGATTTTTGAACAGAATTTCTTTTGGATTTTCGGAACATAAAATCATTTAGTGACCTTGGAATCTTTTCAGAGGAGTAAACTTGATCATAGGATGAAAAAATTTTTAATAATTTAGGAACATCATCGGCCAAGTTGTTGCAAAAAGAGCAGGCGAGGCTGAGCCACCCTTAGCTATGGGCTTGGATGTACCTATGAGGAATATTTATACAGCCATCAAAAAATAATACAGAATATTTCAGTTAAAACAAACTTGCTTTATCTTTGAGGAACTAATTTACTATCACAGAGATCCCTTCAGGAGAAAAGTATCTGAATTCAAAACTGGCTTTAATAACAGAAGATGATCCTTTTAGACAACCAAAAAAAAGTTAAATTTATCTTGAAAGCTAATGACTGGAATCAATTGCACACTTACAAACTCATGTATTAAAATTTAATCTGAATTTTCTGGGAGGAAAAAAATAAATAAAAGTTTTTCACAATACCCCTCTAATTAAAAATAAAAGAAAAAAGAGACAGAAAGCGAGAAATGTATGTCACTCCGACATGAAATGGCAAGTGTCAACAATGAATGCAGTCTCCCCCAAATCTACAAAATAAATAAATAAATAAATAAGAGTTTTTTAACCATTTATTGATCTGAGTATTATTGACAGGTTCAGCCAGGCGGGAAGGCCTACCAGTTGGTTTTAGCAAGTATTATTGACAAGAGATTCGGATGAATATATGTAAAAACTCTATTATAACATACTATTCCTATTCCCTACACCCAAAAAAGTGTAATTTTAGTTGTGCCCTTGTGTGTGTCATACGAGCTGTTTTAAAAAGGTGATTGCGTTGAAAGAGGTAGTGTTGTCAACTTAACAAGGTTTTTTTTCGAAAATACCTACGAGAATTTCCAGCTAGTTACTCTCACTTGATTTAATCCAGAATGTCATTCAATAAAGCAAAAATTACTAATCAAAATTTCTTGAAGGTGAATGAAAAAATTATCAAGTAAATTGGCAACACTAGTTAAAATGCAGGGTTCGTGATTTTTTTATTTTTTTAATAAAAATCAAAACAATGGGATTTTTTTGATTTAAATCAGATTTTTTTGATTTTTTTAAAAATTGCCACACATTATTATTATTTTATGACTTTTTGTTTAATTTAAATAATATAAAGTTTACATACATAGACATGCATATTATAAGTATTATCTATTACTAATATTACACAATTTACATAAATGATTTATATTATTTCAAGGTAAAATTTTAGGCTATGAAAAAATTTTGATTACACAAAATGCATGAAAAACTACAAATCAGATGTCAAAAATTAATTCAACCTTCAATATTTTAATTAAAATAAAAAACATCTGCAACACATAAAAAATTTAAACAAAATTGGAAGTTTTTAACTTTTTTTTAAGTGTTGACTGAGAAAAATGAGGCCAGAGGACACAAATTGAGATGTCGTCACTAATCGACTGACTTTTCAGTAGTGTTGGAATTTACACAAGAAAAATTTGAATAGCAATTTTATTTTACTTGTGGAATATTTATCATCTTATAAAACAATAACTATTTAAACTCACTAATAAGAACTTGGAATCCCTAAATAAAAATTCAGCCAGAGAAGGAATGCTACAGTGTTGTTGCATCTGGATATTTTTTTATTAGGGGATTCCAAATTCTCATGTGTATGTTTAAGTTTAAGAAGTAATTAATCATAAGTTAATCAGTATGTTCAGTGTTTTATACGATGATTGATATTCCACAAATAAAATAAAAGTAAATTGTTATTCAAAATTTTCTAGTGTGAATTCCAACATAATTGAGAAATAAGTCAATTAGTGAATACCTCACAATTTGTGTCCTCTGGCCTTGAGCATTTCGATGGCAGCGGTTTAACAGTTTTATCTGTTGATTTCTAATTTCTGAAAGTATCAAACCAAAGGCAAAAAAGATTTGTTCGATTGAAGCAGATAAATCTATTGCAGTAAAAAGCTAGTTGATCATTAATTCTCTTTTTAGTATGAGCTTTTTTGAAAACTGTAACAAAAATACCTTCCACCATTCTAAAGGTCTGAGATCAATTATATTAAATTAAATAAATAAATCAATTGCTGATTCAGATTTTGCTCAAATATATAGCAGGCTTTACCAAAGTACAGCACATAAAGTCATACAATTTCATTTTACCTCAACTTGCAAAAGTTTTTCTAAATACTAATGAGTAAATATTAAATATTTAGTATATTTGTTTAGATTTCTTTACCGTTGCAAGATTTTTTTATAATTTGATTCAAATGAAATTTGAAAGCATTTTTTTTTCTAAACTTTACATTTATTTTACTTTTTTACTAAGCTTAAGCTTTATCTTTCTGAAAGTTGTTTGATTACATATGGTATACAAAACTAAATTATATTAAAGCACATTATTATGTTTGTTTCATCTGAAATTTATTAAAAAATAACATAAAAGAAAAACTGATTTAAATCAATGATTTTTTTAAAAAAATCAGTTGATTTAAATCATGATTAAAATCAAGCCGATTTAAATCAACGAACCCTGTTAAAATGAGATTGAATTGACTTGTTTGAAGGGAAGGACCTTGCAAAAATGTTTATACTCAGCCTCGCTTTCACTAAGAAAAGCTTTGAAACAATATGACTTTAACGGTTATAGTTGCAGGTATTGTGCAAAAGCTACTGTTGCACCATATTTTTTAACTTAGATAAAAATATAATTTACATATAATTCATAAAAATTAAAAAAATAATAATAATAAAATAAGTCATGTTTATCAAAATGAAATAAAAAGCTTTATGATTAAAAAATGTCTTGGAAAAAAGATCCTGATCACCATTTATATTAACAATATACTTGATACTTATTGGAAATAAATTCATATTTTCTTCATAAAAAAAAAAAAAAAAAATCCTTTAGTTATATTAACCAGAATTTAAAATATTAAAATGCATATAATAATGACAAATAAATTGAATAATGGTAAAATGGATACAGAAAAATAAACAATTTGGTTACAGTTTAAATTTGCAAATATTGTGCAGAACCTGCAATATGATGAATTTTTGTTATAGATACGTATTATCATACTATACCAATATTAGCTACTTTTTAGCTAGTGTTGGCTCTAAGTCAGTTTAGCAGGGTGCAGTGCCTGTTGGCCCTTTAAATTTCTTTTATGCACCCAGCAGCTCTTTTAAACCCTTGTGATATGTCAACGGCTTTTTTTAACAGTTCCTATGCGCTCCATGGCAATTCAATTGATCTTGGGAAAATATTGCAAAATCTAGGAAACTAAACAAACCAGTTTAATATAGTTTTGGTGAACAAGGGTGTCTTCTTGACAGGGTTGCCGGATTTCAGCCAGGCCAAAAAAAGCCGGCTGGCTTTTTTTTGTTTTATCCACTTAAAAAAAGCCGGCTTTTATTTTTAAAGCGTTAATTTGTATCGAATCCATATTAAATTTGAATTGATTTATTTATAATACATTTCTAATTATTTACTACTAAAAAAGTTATAAATTTTTATTTAATTTTTCAAATAAATAAGTCTTTATAACCGCTAGAAGTCAACTGTGAATACATTACGCAGAGTTTCCCCCCAGGTTTAAAAAAGGGCAGGGCACTACAGATCTGATAAGGGCATTTTTTTACTTTTTTCAGGGCACTTTTTACATTTTTTGGGGCATTTTTTACATTTTTCAGGGCACTTTTTCATTTTTATAGGCACTTTTATAGAGTTGAATCTAGAATCTAGCACTTCAAAAAGTCGTGAAAAAACAGAAATTTCATATAATATAAACATCACTTTAAAATATCAATTTAATTTAAATGCTTTAAGTGATAAATTAAAATAACATAAAAAGATTATAGCTTGACATGTTTCATTGCTCTTACGGCAACATTTTCAAAAGCAAATAAAAGGAGAAAAAGAAATTACTTTACAATCTGTACTCCGGGACAATTAGATAAAGAATTAAATATAATATTTGACATCGCAAAGAGAAATGGTTATAGTAAAAGTACAATAGACAAGTTAATTAAAAGCATGGATGGTAAAAAGAGTAGTAACTTCAAACTACAAAATTCGAATATATTCTCTCTACAATATTTTCCTGGATTTTTCGAAAGTTTAAAATATAAACTCAATAAATACAATATATCCATAGTAGGGATGCACCGAATATTCGGTATCTATTCGGTATTCGGCCTATTCGGCCATGTTACCGAATATTCGGTTAGGCCGAATATTAAATTATTCGGTTGAGCCGAATATTCGGCTTGGCCGAATATGAAATTATTCGGCCTGCCGAATATTCGGTATGGCCGAATATCAAAGTATTCGGCCATTCAATACTTAATAAAAACTTTTACAAACTTTTCACTATTTCTACTTTTAACTGTCAATTTTTTAATTTATATTTAAAATAATTAGAAACAAAATCATTTTTAAATAAAATAGAATGTTTTTACATTATTTATTTGCTGTTTCTAAAGTATAACTTAAGAAAATTAAACATGAGAAGGATTAAAATGGTGATTTATTAGGATTCTCCTTGGGAATAAATTATGTGCAGATACAAGTTTCTAAATTTTGTTTAGTAAATAATCTGTTTCTTGCTTTCCCCCAAATAAAAGTCCTTTAAAACAAAAAACAAAAACTTTTGAGATTAGTAATAGCTATCAAGGCAGACAATTTTTGTTCATGAAACCATAATCATAATAAACTTATTGAGTCATAAGTACATTGTATTTCATCTCACTCTAGGTCAAAACTTGTGTGTTCGTTTATTATATTAACAATAAATAAGATAACATATTTTCAACTCACATGCTTTGATTTCTGTAAAATATGATATGATGGGAAGGGTGGAAAATACCACCATTCATAAGAAAAGAACTATGAGCCAAACATGCCTTTATTCAAAATTAAGTTGAAAGTATTTGTACTTTATATTGAAAAAAATTTGCCTTGAGTTATTTAAAAAGGACAATTATCAGACTGTAAAATTTTTCTTCGGCCATTTTTTCATTATTTGATTTTAAAATGTTTGTTTTGATTCATAGAAAATTTTATTAATTAAAGTTCATAATTGTGCTTCTTAAATAAGTCAAGGCAGATTTTTTTTCAATACTAAATGTTCTTATAAAAAGCTCTTGTTTATCAAAATGTAAGTTTCTTTTATTAAATATTATGTAAAACTATTTTAAAAAGTAACATTTTAATACCTTTAAATTTTAAAATATAAAAATAATTTGGAAAGCCGAATATTCGGTATTCGGCCGAATAGTTAACTATTCGGCTGGCCGAATATTCGGTATTCGGCCCAACAATTACTATTCGGCTAGCCGAATATTCGGTATTCGGTTCACCTGTCGGCCGAATATTCGGTATTCGGTATTCGGCCAAAATCACTATTCGGTGCATCCCTAATCCATAGTTGCAAAACCGTCTGCTAAATTAAAAAACTCAATATGTAGGAAAATTGACCCAATAGAACCACATCAAATATCTGGCGTATATGAAATACCATTCACAAAACAAGATGGAACAAAACAATATTACATTGGTGAAACAAGTAGAAAACTCAAAACTAGAATTAAAGAACATATAGCAGACATCAAATACAATAGGAAAACTACAGCTCTCTCAAGATTATACAGCAAAGAACCATTACAAATAGATTTTAAAAATAACAGAATAATATACCCTTCTAGATCATATTTTCCGTCAATCATAAGAGAATCAATAGAAATCTTCATACGTAAAGACAATATTTGCAATGAATGTGCCTCCATGGAACTACCTAAAATATGGAAAGAAATGCTTCAAAGGTTTTTAAGACAATAATTTGTAATATGTCACGCTCACAATTATTTTTATTCATTTTATTTCCAGTTTATTTTTATATGCTCATGTTCACGTGATTTGTGGGTTTTTTTTCTGTTTATTTCGGGAAATTCCTTTTTCTCCTTTTATTTGCTTTTGAAAATGTTGCTGTAAGAGCAATGAAACATGTCAAGCTATAATCTTTTTATGTTATTTTAATTTATCACTTAAAACATTTAAATTAAATTAACAGAAATTTCATCAAAAAATTCAAAAAGAAAAAAAAAGTAAATTTTGTTAAAAGATCGCAAAAAAACGGCGAATATTGTTAAGAGATCACAAAAAAAACGGCCAATTTTGTTAAAAGATCGCAAAAAAAAACACATTTTGTTAAAATATCGCAAATAACGGTATATTTTGCTAAAAATCGTGAAAAAACGTCAAATTTCGTGAAAAAAAATCGCGAAAAAACGGCAAATTTTATTAATAGATCGCAAAAACAGCATTTTTTGTTAAAAGATCGCAGAAACGGCATATTTTGTTAAAAAATCGCGAAAAAACGACAAATCTTGTGAACATATCGCGAAAAAACGGAACTTTTCACAGAATTTTCCGTTTTATTTCGATTTTTGGACGAAATTTGCCAGTTTTTTCGCAAATCTTTTGACGAAATCTGCCGTTTTATCGCTATTTTTTGACAAAAGTTGTCGTTTCTTTCGCTCATTTTACAAAATTTTTCGTTTTATCGCTGTTTTTGGAAAAAATTTGTCGTTTTTCCACGATCTTTTGAGGAAATCTGCCGTTTTGTGAAATTTTGTGATGAAGTTAGCCATTATTTTGCGAATTCTTGGCTGAAAATTAGTCGTTATTTCGCGATTTTTAATGAAGCTTGCCATATCTTTAGCAATTTTTTGACGAAATTAACCGTCCCACGGGTCGCGCATGAGGCTATTTTTTGCGTAATTTACGCGCTATAGCACGCTCAGATCATCGCTTGGGGCTGCATTTTTCCAAATGTGCGACAAGAAGAGCGCTATTTTTTAATGAATGACAAGTGGGGCGCTAGTTTTTGGATGAGGGGCAAGCGGGGCGCTATTTTTTAAACTAAAGGGCAAGAGGGGCGGAGCGCCCCCATGAAACCCTCTGGGGGAAACTCTGCATTACGTCTGAAAAAATATATAAATCTCGGAAAAAAAGAAAATATAGAGTCATTCCATTTCAAGTGATCCAAAATTTAATTAATTTTTTCCCTCATGGCTTTAGATTTTTATAAAATTTGGTAGCCTTAAATTTCTACTTCAGAACATTAAAAAATGATCTGTTATTTATTTTTATCTTGATTAGTTATTTTTTTATTGATTTTTAAAGTTTAGAAAAAATACAGTTTTTTGGCCTTTTGACTTTTACAAAAATACTCATATCTCGGATTAAAATTGTGATATGGAGATAAGGGAAGTACCGTTTTATTGATAATTCTATATGTTTCAATTTGATATATCACAAGATAACTTTTAAAAAAATTTTAAATTTTAAAATTTAAATTTAAAATTTAAAATTCTAAAAATCTATATGATTTAAAATTCTTAAAAAATTCCCATATGATCCTTAATTTATCACTTATATAATAGCAAAAAATTGGCTTGGGATCTCAGTGGGATCATATTATTATAAATATTTTGCTGATCCATGCTACATAAATTTTCTACTTTCTAGAGTAATATAAGTGTTGAAGAATATATGTGCAATATTAAAAATTACTATTTTTTTTTATCTTTATTAGTAAATATTTTTATATATATATAATTTAGTAAATTGTTTAATATATATATTATTAAAAAATTTATGTCATTTTAAACTGTGATTTAGCAGAAAGGGGAAAAAAAATCTCATCTGTCCAACCCCTAGTATGAATTTCTCTTTATACCTACACAAACAAAAATACAAAACAGTAAGACTGTCTACACATTATCTGTGTAGTGAATGAAAGGATGGTAGCTTTCATGTCATGACAGGATTTGATATGTAGACTGAGGTTGCTTTCATGTTTTGACAAGATCTATGTTTAGGCATTAGCCTTAAATAAAGAAATTAAATTTATTGACAGTAATGGATTTGACCTTGACAAGGTTAATTACTGTCAAAAGAGATCTCTTGATTGATATTTATGAGCAAAATAATAATTTAGAACTATTTAATATTGATTTATTATTAAATTAATGTTTATTTCTTGACAAGTTGACAGCTTGATTGAATTTAAAGTAGTTTAAAGATATTTATTACTCTTATAATTATTTCCTGTCAAAATTAACATTTTATTTATTGATAAGCTGTCAGCTTGAGTGCTTTTTAAATCATTATTTGAGATTTATTAGATTTTTAATTATTTTCTGTCAAGTTAATGATAAATTTTTAGATTTATGTGATCATGTGATTTCTATGAGTTTCTTCTTATATTTTGCTAAAAGCAACCAGTCTTAGCTCTGTCACCAGACAGAAAAGATGTATTACTTGAAGCTGCAACCAAGCAGATATATTGTATATCTTGTGTACATTGTGTAGTTTAAATCTTGAAATTGAAATAGATTCATGGCTCTCTATGAGAGAAACCAATGAGAATACTAATTCTCATATTCTGATATGAATCTTGTAAACTCTTGCTAACTGAATTGATAGCTTAGTCAGTATATCACAATCTCTCATTGAAATATAGTTGCAGATAAGTATTTTAATTGATGTGGAAATTTCTATAATATATTGGCTAATTATTTTTTCTTAATTAAATAACTATGAATGTACAGTAATGTTTAATATATATTTTAACACCTTCATTCTGTTTTGAGATAATATATACACTGGTGTCCAAAATTTAAGCATAATTGGTAATTAAGTAATTATTTTTAAGTAATGAAAGAAATATGAATCGGAATGTGCTGAAACTCCAGGTGTGTTAACAAAATAGTACGCGTCACATATTTTCGCGAAGAATTTTCCCCGAAATCGAACAGGGGACCGTCAACAAATTGAAAAAGAACGAAGATCTTTTGGATAACCCTGTCAAAACTAATGTAGCAAAAGCGTTCAAACTGCACATTATGATTAATTGGCTTATTGTAATGTACTGTGTTAATTTTTACAAGGATAGCATGAATACTCGTAGAGAAATTAAGGTTTTTATAAAAACAGTCCTAAGTTTTTTAATTATAATTTGCAGAGTTCTTAATATAAAATAGTGTTCTTTTTTGAAAAAATGACAAACATCATTGTACACAATACCCTGTCATCAGAATTAAAAAATAATAAAAATTGTATGACAAATGAGCAGGTTTACTAAACAATTTTTTACTGTGCATGCGTGAACGCTATTAAAATTTCATTTGCATATTATGTTAGTTAAATGTATAGAGCAACTTTTGTGAAAGTCTCAAAAACATAGCTTAAAAATTCTGAAAATTATCGTTGATAGAATGAGATCAAAATCCTTTATTCCCTAAATGAAGCAAAAAGATGAGGGGCTGTATCCATATTCCATTGTTTAGTGCCTACACAATATTGCACGTACAACTATATTTAGGTAAAACCCCTGATTTTTTTGCTTCCTTTAGGAATAATGGATTTTGAGTTGATTCTATAGGCTCCCATTTTCAGAATTTTCAAGCTATGTTTTTGAAACTTTTACAGAAGTTGCTCTATACATTTAGCTAACACAATATGCAAATGACATTTTGATATCGTTGACGCATGCACAATGAAAAATTATTTACTAAACATACTCATTTTTCATACAATTTTTATTATTTTTAAATTCTGATGACAGGGTATTGTGTGCAATGATGTTTGTCATATTTTCAGAAAAGAACATTATTTTATAATAAGAACTCTGCAAATTATAAGCAAAAAACTTGGAAAAATTTAGGACTGTTTTTATAAAAACCTTAATTTCTCTACAAGTATACATGCTATCCTTGTAAAAATCAACACAGTACATTACAATAAGCCAATTAATCATAATGTGCAGTTTGAACGCTTTTGCTACATTAGTTTTGACAGGGTTATCCAAAAGATCTTCGTTCTTTTTCAATTTGTTGACGGTCCCCTGTTCGATTTCGGAGCAAACTCTTCGCGAATATATGTGACGCGTACTATTTTGTTTACACACCTGGAGTTTCAGCACATTCCGATTCATATTTCTTTCATTACTTAAAAATAATTACTTAATTACCAATTATGCTTAAATTTTGGACACCAGTGTACATATATTTTAATGCATCAAGTGTTATGGCTGAGAAAACTAAAAAAAATATGAATTTCAATATATACTGTTGTAATCCTTTTGAAAAAAAGGGCCATAATACTATAAAAAATCTTAGACCAGTTCAAGATTGGATGCTTCACATAAAACCAAGTATTACTCCAGAAATGAAAATTTGTGACAGTTGTAGAAAGCAATTATCAAAAGAGAAAAAAATGTTGGAAGCAGAAGACTTACCGGGCAAGTCTTCATCAACCTTCAACCCGCTGTTCAACTCGCAGTTGAGAAACCTTTGGTTAGCAAATCTAACCGTCGGTTAATATTTGAAATTCATCGTTAACTTCAGAACCGAGATCAGTCAACCTAAGGTTAGTGAACATCAGGTTGAAATAAACATACCTGATTGGCCAAACGAATCACATGACGTACGTATCCCGTTCATGAGTTCTGTACTCACGTATCACCAATTTTTAATTACGAAGCAAAAACAAGTTTTTAAATACATACTTGTACTTAATTTTTATATAGATAAATTTCAAATTACTGTTGAGATTTTGTGGTTTTATTTGTTCCCAAAATTAGATTCAAAGATTAGAAACACCGATACAGTTATAAGATTTTTATTTTTACAAGATTTTGCGTTACAGTAAAATTCTTTCATAAAAGTTACTTGATGAAAAAAAATTATATTTTTTCTTTAATCATTAAATTTAATAAACGATTTTATGACCAGGCTAGCAATAGTAATTTGAATAAAAGAAAAAAACGAGCTAGTTTATTTATTTATTTATTTTTCAACGAATATTAAAATATTGAAAATACATCTATTTTCTCAAATATTCATTCTAATGTTTTTCTAACGTAAATGTAATGTTTTAATTAATTTAACTAAAGTAATTGATGCGTAAATTTTTAAATGTGAAAATTTTCAAGATAAATTTTGTGAAAAATGATTCTAAACAAAAGTAATTATTTAAAACAAGTAAGAAAATTAATTATTATAGTGCATTATAGTTCAACGGCTTATTATTTTGCGATCGCAAAATTCTTGCTTTTACGATTGCATGCTTTAAACAAATATAAAAAAGCTGAAACTGAAATGTAGGGGAAAAAACTGCTTTTCTTTTTTATTATTAAAAAAAAAAAAAAAAAATCTAAATTATGTAACCAAATGTTTCATATCAGAACTTTGTTTCTATTGGCATTCAATAGATGGCGCTACCTGATATCAAAATTGCTAGGCAAACTGAAGCCTACGAAGCCTGGAGACTCATCACAAATTAATAAAATTTTCGTTTACAGAGGTAAAATTTTGACAAAAACCCTCAAAAATTTAAAGTAACACATTCTTTCATAACATCTTTTATAATTAACATTTCGTTTACTTAATAAATTATAAACAGCTCTCTTGGAAAAAAAATCCACCAATGTTCAATTCAAAACAGCCGCCATCTTTGCTTCGACTGCACATGCGCGGTCGAATAACCTGTCTTCCATATTAAGGTTGAGTAACTCAACTTTTGTTTTGGTTTCTTGTCCGAATTCGGCAGGTTGAGTTAACGGTAAATTAGGATTCACATTCAACTGAGAGATAAGCGCTGAACTGGCGGTTCAGGTTGATGGAGACTTACCGGGTAAGATGTTCCTGGAACCTCAACTATTGATGAAGACTTTACAAATCCTGAAGAATCCTTACATTATTTAAATAAATCATTGTCTAATATTGAAGAATCACCTATTAAAAAAAAGAGAATGCTCTCTCCAAGCTACTGTAAAGTTAAATTGGGAAAAGCAATGAAAAAACTGACACATGAATTAGTAGGTAAAACAGCAATTGAAGATCCAGCTAAAGATGATCCAGACACAGAAATTCTATTGCAGCTTAAAGAAAAATTTAAAAGTGCACAAAGCAGAAATGAGCAATTTTTAATTTTAACCACATTGCCAAAGAGTTGGACATGCCAAAGAATACAAGATGAATTTAATGTAAGTAATAGAATGGCCAGAAAAACTAAAGTCCTAGTGAAAGAAAAAGGCATCATGTCTTGTCCTGAACCAAAAGTAGGGAAAATGTTGGAGCAACCAGTAGTAGATAAGGTAATAAATTTCTATAATAGTGATGAAATAAGTCGTATAATGCCTGGTAAAAAAGATTTTGTATCTGTAAAAATTGATGTAAAAAGTAGTACACATGTTCAGAAGAGATTGGTTCTTTGTAATTTGAAGGAAGCATATGAAAGGTTCAAAGAGAAGCATCCAATAGACAAGATTGGATTTTCTAAATTTGCAGAACTTAGACCGAAGAATTGTGTATTGGCAGGTGGTAGTGGTACTCACTCAGTTTGTGTGTGTACTACACACCAGAACACAAAATTAATGATAGTTGGAGGTAAACTTAAAGATATTCCAATCGATGGTGAGACAAATCTTGGCGATTACAAAATATGTCTATCGCTAATAATGTGCTCAGAAGCAACTTCAAAGTGTCAGCTAAATGTATGTGAAAATTGTCTGGTATAGAGAATATTAAGCAAAAACTCATAAATCATTTTGAAGAAGATATGATAGAGAATATCACATACAAACAATGGATTTCTGTTGATAGATGCAGCTTCGAAACTGTAACAAAAACAGTAGATGAATTTGTGGAAAGATTTTGTGAACAGTTAATTATACTTAAGAGGCATGCATTTATTGCTCAGCAACAGTCAAAGTATTACACTTATATGAAAGAAAATGTTAAAGAAAATGAAGCTGTTATAAATTTGGATTTTTCTGAAAATTACTCATTTGTGGTACAGGACGAAGTTCAATCTTTTCACTGGAATAATGATCAGGCAACTGTCCATCCTGTCGCTGTCTATTACAATGCACATGGTGAAATAAAATATAAAAGTTTTGTTTTGATTTCTGAATGCTTAAACCACAATACTGTAGCAGTACACTTATTTCAAAAAAGAGTAATTACATTCTTAAAAACTCATATTTTGCCCAGTATACAAAAAATTTATTATTTCTCTGATGGATCGTCTGCACAATATAAAAATAAGAAGAATTTTGTTAATCTATGTCATCACAAAAATGATTTTGGAATAAATGCTGAGTGGCACTTTTTTGCCACAGCTCATGGCAAGAGTGCATGCGATGGTTTAGGGGGTACTGTGAAGCGGCTTGCAGCCCGGGCTAGTCTTCACAGGCCATACTCAGACCAAATAATGACACCAATTCAGTTATTTAATTGGAGTGAACAAAACATTCCAAACATACAGTTTTTTTATTGCACAAACAAGGACCATGAACAGGAAAATGATTTCTTAAGAAGTCGGTTTCAAGAAGCAGAAGCTATTAAAGGTACTCAAAAATATCATACATTTATTCCACACAGCGAAACTGAAATAAAGACTAAAATTTATTCTTTCAGTGATATTTATGACATTCAGGAAGTAACTGAAGGAGGACTAACGTTACCTATGAATGACATATTTGGATATGTAACTTGTGAATATGATCGACGTTGGTGGTTAGCAAATGTTATTTCAAAAGATTATCAAAATGAAGAAGTTGAGGTCACTTTTTTGCATCCTTCTGGGCCAGCACCTTCTTTTGTTTTTCCCAGAAATCCAGACATTTTAAAAGTACACAAAGATCAAATTTTAACAAAAGTGATTCCAAACACTGTAACAGGCCGCTCATATACTTTAAATCAAAAGGAAATGACTCAAGCATCAAAATGTTTATGTACAAGATTAAACCCTGTGCAATAGGTACTGTTCTTATTACTCATTTATAAAAAAGTATATTTTATTATATACTATTTTTAAAATTATTTATTACTTTTTTTTTTTTTTTTTTTTTTTTTTTTACAAAGCTTATTAAATAAATCATTTTAAATTTAAGAAAATTTACTATGTAACAATATATATGTACAATAATAAGTTAATAAAAATATTTGATTTTTATCTTAAGTACAATGTTCTAAAAGAATCTCTAAAGTAAAATCTAAAAACAATATGATCCCATTGAGATCCCAAGCCAATTTTTAGTTTATATATAAAGGATAACTTAAAGAACATATGAGAATTTTTTGAAATTTTTAAAACATATCAATTTTTTAAAATTTAAATTTAAATTTTAAATTAAAAAATTTAAAAATTAAAAAATTTTAAAACCTATTCTTGTGAGATATTAAATTAAAGCCCATATAATTCTGAATAAAATAATAGTTGTCCCATTCTTGTAACTCATTTCTATCTTGAGTTATGAGCATTTTTGTGAATGTCAATAAGATGAAAAACTGTGTTTTATCTGAACTTTAAAAATTAATAAAAAAATAATGAATAAAATTAAAAAATTTTAATTATCAAATTTAAGTTTCTTTCATATACTATAATTACTGGGAGAAATATTAAACACATAGAAAATGGTGGGGTAATTTGCTTTGGTTCACTTGAAATGGAATGACCCTATACTTTAAAAATGTGTTTTAAACTTCTATATTTCATAGTTTTACTTATATTACACATTCTTAAGAATTATATTTAATTGAATTATGACAAAATGTAACACATCAAAGCACTCATGGAAACATTCTTACGGGTCAATATGTAAAGATTAAGTCATAGAATGAACAATGTTGAAAGAGAAATTAGGAAGGATTCAGTATTTAAGGAGAGTTTAATACCTAATTACATAAAATTGAACAACAACAAAAAATGATATAATAAAATTTGTTGAATTAAAATTTTGAATAACTCTTTATTTAAAATTTCCTATGTGCCCTCTTGCATGAATACATTCATGCATATGCTAATTGAAATAACTTGTGAAATATCAGAGATATGTTTAGGAAAAATTTAGGTCCTTTAAAGGATCCTTTCACAAAAAAATTTATCCCCAAACAGGATCATTCGCAAAATATTTTATCCCAAAGCAAAACCCTTCGCCTTCACAAAAAATATTTGTTTCTTAAATAGACATTTCCCAGAATTTTTCAACATTGAAATTTTCACAACTTTAATCAATTAAAAATAAAATCTGACTTGAAAATAAACAGTTGAACTCACCAAAGAATATATTACTTAACTTTTTTATGCATGATGATTGATAAAAAGAACCTGAGTAAATCGATAGTTTAAAATTCACAAAATTATGACTAGAATTTTCACAAATATAAGAAAAACTTCACAATTTCACAAAAACAGGACCCTGTGAGAAAAGTCTGGACAGACCCCGGAATATAATATATTATGAAATATGCATAAATCATAATCAGTGGCATAGCTAGCGGGGGGCGGTCCGCCCCGGGTGTCACCGTCTGAGGGGTGACACCCAATCTTTATTTGCAAATATATACAATCTTACAATATCAATTATCTTATGGGGTGAAACCCAATCTTTATTTGCAAATATATATAATCTTACAAACTTTTTGAAAATAATTCTGAAATAAAATAAAATTTCTAGCGCATCACGCAACAGAGTTTTATTTTCTTTTCTTGGAGAATCTTAAATTTTATACAGACTGGGTTGTCTAAAAAAGATAAACACCAGGAACAGAAACCTACCTATTCAACGAGTGGGTAGCAAAAGCAAACTTTTTAGTATTTTATATTTAAATTACAATTTTGTATTCATTTCTTCGAATTATCTATAAAATCACATTAAGCATGCAAAATATGTTGAAATTTTACTTTTAGTAAAGTAGAATTGTGATTAAAAAAATTGACGTATTTGGGGCGGGAGTGACATTATTTACATCCGCCCCGGGTGTCACCCATCCTAGCTACGCCACTGATCATAATACTATTTTCAATAGCAAGAAATTGTGTTTTTTTAATATGTATGATTTTAAATGTTTATAGGGAAAAACATGACATTTTAAAAACTCTCAAAAGTAGTTAAGTAATAAAACATTTAACTAAGTGATCATTGTCCTTTTTTAATTTTATAAAGCAGTAAAATTGGAAAAACAAGGGTGAGGTTAAAGGTCAATGTAAATCAGAAAAAGCACTTGGTATGGCCATTTTATAATTTAGCTGACATACTTGCAATTCTGACTATAAAACACTAGCAACACCATCAATGTGTTATTCTAGTATTAATGTCTCCATTATTGAAAAATTAGGTTATAACTCATATTTTCTAATGAATCATAATTAAAAAAACAACTTTTCATTTTAATAAATAAATTTATTAAACTCAAAGTAAATTAAACATCATTAAAACTAGTTAAGACACTTAAAAATGTGTAGGTTATAATTAAAATGCTTCACTATATAAAAGCCAATTATGGCCAAAAAAGGCCAATTTTGGCCAAAAAAAGCCGCTTTTTAAAACCAATAAAAGCCACCGGCCTGGCTTTTTTTAATTTTAGCCAGCTTTTTTGTAACCCTGCTTCTTGAAAAAAAAAAAAAAAAAAAACACTCCCTTTTGGAAAAAACTCATCCTAGAATAGCATATGAAAAAAATCTACCCTTTTTTAGAATAGTATTTCCCTTTTCAAAAATTCCATCCTAATGGCCCTTTTTTTCTAGAATCAAAACTAAACTGATCATACAGGAGTTTAACAATTGGTGGAAAACAACCCATCTTGATCACATGATAGCTAAGAAGTTGGAAGTACAGTAGACTCCCTCAAATCTGCAAACCAGAAATCCGCAACTCTCTAAAATCTGCACATATTTTATGGATGTAAACAATGAAACTTTCAGTTTGGATATTGGGACAAAATTTGATTTTTTTTTAGTTTTGTATCAATTCCATATATTTTTTAATTTGTAATTTTCTTAATAATACTCTATTTTAGTTTTTTTTATGAAGGAAGAATAATTTTTTTTTTTTTTTTTTGGAAAAAATTCAAGATATTGCTGATATCACTGGTAATCAGAATTTTCTTACCAAATATATTTATGCATTAATCTAGATTTTTTGGTTATTAAGCAAGGCTAAACTTGAAAAAAAAAATCTTTATTTTATGATTTTGATGTGAATTAGTAATGTACTTTTATGAGGCAAGTTTTGTTGAATAATTTTGGAACAATACATTTAATCTTTATAATGAATATTTAATCATGCACTATTGATTATTAACTTGACCTTTGCTATTAGTATTTTAATCATTTTAAAAATTATCTAAATTTTTATTATTTTAGTTTATTATTTATTTTAATATTTTATTATATTGTAAGCATTCATTATAGTTCCGATTGCACTATTAATTGCACTCAAATTACTGTTTAAAAATGTAAACAAAGCAACAACCAGAAATCTGCAAAATTCTAAAATCCGCACAACCTCTGGTCCCAAGCTGTGCGGATTTGAGGGAGTCTACTGTATTACAACTTTTTGCTTAAATAAATGTGTACTTTGATAAGATATTAGGTAGTGGATAATTACCTATTTAAATTTTCCTGTAGGTTAACAATGAGATTTTATAATCTGGGAGAAAATAAAATAGATTAGCAAAGCACTAATTTTTATGGAATGTTTGCTTCTAAAAGACTAAATAAAGGGTATTTTATTTATTTATTTTCTGGAATAGGAATACAGGTTTTTGCTCCCAAGTTTTCTACTTGTTATTTATTATAATTTGAAGAACATTTCATAAATATATATGATGTGGCTTGAGTTGCAAGGGTGGATGTTGTAATAAGCACACAGTGCACTTCCAATTCTGCAGGATCCAATAAGAGCAGAATCATTTACAATCAAGTTTTGTTAGGGATTATGAACTATCCTTGCATATTCGGTCAAAGATGCCACCAGCTTTTTGCCAATTTTAAATTTCTTCATTCAGATTTTTTTTTTTTTTTTTTTTTTTTTTTTTTTTAATTGTTGTTGCTTTTAAATGTTTAATCTCTGATTTTCTTTTGGTTGTAATTTCTGAAATACATGTTTTTAAAAATCAATATTTGCTTTACTCTACTGTTTTAAAATTTATGTATTTATTATCGTTTGCTAATTACAAATTCACCCTTCCCCAGGATGCGCAAGTATCATGATATTTTTTAAAAAATCAAAAATATCTGATAGTTTGATATATATATTATATATATATATATATATATATATATATATATATTCAAAAAAGGGAAGTTACTGTTGATAATAAATGTTTTTAAACATAAATGTGAAACTAAAATATACTGCACTTAACATGAATACTTAATCAAACATTATTCTAAAAATTCAATTTTTTTTTCTTTCCTTTAAAAAAAAAAAGAAAAAAATTGAAATTTATAGCTTTTACATAAAGGAAAACGGTACTTACATATTAACGCCACTGCAGCTACAGATATAGTGGTTTTTAAGTACTGTCAATCTACACCTAAAATTTTTGCGACAAAATTGCAATAAATAAAACATTTTTTTTAAATTAAAACTCGTTCAAAATTCAAAACACTTCATTTAAAAATAAAATAGTCAATCAGATTTCAAAGAAAATGAGTTGATATAGAGTTTAACATAGATTCAAAACAGTCTCTATTTTGGCAAATCTCAAATATTTTGTAGCACTAACAAATGGCGTCAAAAATCAGCAAACAACAAGGCAACAAAGAATCCAAAAGATAACTGCGTGCGCATGCGAACAACAAAATTGTTCTTTATTGGCGCATTAGCACAACTTCTGCTGCGGTGGCATTAATATGCAAGTACCAGGAAAACTTTTCTTATTTTGTATTCCCTATTTGTTTGTTATATGTTGCAGTTTAAATTCAACTTAGCTAAAACCAGTAAAAAAATATATTTTTTAATAATATAATACATATAACTGATTTTTTAAATTACACAATTTATATTTCAATGGTTGTTCTGAATTAATTATACCAGAATATTAATTCTACATTCAAAATAAAATCTTCAAGCCTAACATTTGTAAAAGATATTTTGTTTTTATTTTTGGCTAAAAGAGTAAAAAGACAAAAGTTCTGTAACTAGATTATGACAGAGTTAATAACAGTTGAAAATTTTGTTTACATTCTTGTTTAAACTGAAAATATCAAAAATATCTTGCACAGTGATACAGTCGAGTCTCTATGTAACAAAATCGATTGTTCCAGTAAAAAATTCGTTATATAGAGAAATTCGTTGTATAGAGAATGAAGTTAAAATTCTTATGTAATGTGTAAATTTTGAACAAATGTTATTTTTGATGTATTTAATTAACATTTTGAAATGTTTATCTATAAATATTATCTTAATATTCTATTTTTTAATATTTAAACAGTTTCAAAAAAGAAAATACATTTATTTGAAAGCTTATTGAAAATCAAATAAGGAAGACATGATTAATTTTAGACGAAGAAATCTGTAACTTTTGGTTGTTTTGATTTCAAAATTGTTACTCTTTTGAAAAAAGGTTAAAATTTTAGCAATTACCCCCAAAAAATTACAAATTCACCACCAATTCAAAAATTACCCGTACTGATCCAGCTCTTATACGTGTAACAATCCAATGGACACTATTTTGAGAAGGACGTTGAAAGGTGTGTGGGAGGGGGGGATTAATTTGTTGGACTTAAAGAACAAGGAGGTTCAAGGTGAGAAGTAATGTAAAAAACTCAGCAATGAACGATAAATCAGAAATAAGTGATGGAAAATTGCTTCCATGTAATTTCGAAGCTTTTTTAAAACTGAATAAATAAAGAGCATTTTATATGAAAATATTTGTTATATGGAGATAGATATTTCAGTATATCGAGATTATTTTTAATGTAATCATAGGAAAATGGGACCACTCCTACTAAAAATTTGTTATATAGAGAAATTTGATGTATGGCGTTTCATTAAAGAGAGACTCTACTGTATTTTGAAAATGAATATCAAATGTAGAAAATATCAAACATCTTGATATTTTGAAAATAAATGTCATGTTTTTAAAAATGTTGAAAGTATCAAAACTTGAAATTTTGAAAATAAATAGTATCAGATACATATATTGGTGTACAGCAGATTCTTCAAACCTGCACAACTTGGGACCAAAGAGTGTGCGGATTTTAGAATTTTGCAGATTTTTCTGGTTGTTGCTTTGTTTACATTTTTTAAACAATAATTTGAATATAATTAGCAATGCAATCGAACCTATAATGAATGCTTACAATGTAATAAAATATTACAATAAGTAATAAACTAAAATAATAAAAGTTTAGAAATTTTTTAAAATGATTAATATATTGAAAGCAGAGAATAGGTTAATAATCAATAACCTAAATATTTATTACATAGATGAGTTGTATTTTCCCTAAATTATTCAATGAAATTTGTTTCATAAAGGTACATTACTAATTCACATCAAAGTCATAAAATAAGAAAATTTTATTTCAGGTTTAGTGAGACTTAATTACCAAATATGCTTGATTAATACATAAATATATTTGATAAGAATAATGTGATTACCAGTGATATCAGCAATATCTCAATTTTTTAAAAAAATAAATTTATTCTTCTTTCAAGAAAAAACATGAACTGAAACAGCCACTAAATATCTAAAAAAAAAAATTATAATACTTACAACAACGTGTTCAACCTTTGAAAGCAGTGTGTCCATGTACTTTTGTTATCACTAAGTGGAATGTACATAACACCGAATTCCAACAATAATTTTAAGTATTTATACTCCCTAGACAAAACATGCATTTGTATAACATCATACATTGGTTCATAAGTCAAAAAGGAAAAACATTTGTAAGGCATTTTCATTAATTTAGAAACAAAGTTTAAGCCATTTCTTTCACAACATGTCTTGTTGCTTATTAAAATATCTGTCATTACTTTGGCTTTGTGAAATGACTTTCTAGAACGTTCAAATTCAAAGCAATAAATCTGAAGCGCATCAGCAACAATTGAAAAATCTGTACACTGATATTCCTTTAAAAGTTCAAATATATATAAACATAAATCAAAAAAATTAATAGCATTCCTTCTTGATGGGATGGTAATTCCAAGGTGGAGTCTCACAAATCTCCAATCAACTAATTCCTCATTTTTTAACTTTTTATGAATTTCCCTCAAAGAGAATAAAACGTCCTCTAACGGATTTTTATCCATCGCTTCAATCTGCATCTCCTGATAAAATCGTCGAAACATTTTTTTTAAAGATAAATATAAAAACAAACAAATATTTACAGTTAATGTATGGTAGAATTTCCAATCTTTTAATTTATTATATCATTCAATTTACAGCTTTATCAAAACTCTCGCAAATTTCTCATTATTTTTGCTTGCATCACTGAAGTCAAGATAAAAGATGCCAAACTCTAAATATCGAGAAAATATCAAAGAATATAATGAAACTAATTCCTTCCCAGTCACAAAATGCGCTTTTTTTGCCAAAAATATAAATAAACAAGGCAAAATTTGATTCGTTGGTTGGATGAAAACTAATGCTTAAACTCGAAAATGTTTGGTTGAAGTAGCGAATGGCGAATGTTGCTTGTACCGTCACCTGGTGAAAAATAATATAAATTCTCGCTACAGGAATTTAAGTCAAACATATTGAAAATGTGACAAAAATTAATTTTAATAATAGTATTAAACAATTTATGTTGTGTCATTTAAGTGCATTTATTTGAAGTCTCAAGTAACTCATAAAATTATTCATAGATTTCCAATAAATTTTTTTAAAAAAACCACCTTTAAAACGCTTCTACGAAGGTTCCACATTTTAACCCTTTCAAGGGCCGTGGAACAACTTTTATGAAACCACTTAATTTTTATTCCCAAACACCACAATTGAACAAGAATTTTGGTAAAGTATTTTCTTAATAATTTGCAAATAAATTTGTTGGTAAATTCCGGTGCCATTCTTTTATTTCACCATTGAAAATGCTTTTGCCCCTGAATGGATTAAAAAGTAACAAACCGCATGTTTGTGCATAGAAAACACATTTAGCCTTCGAATATTTTTCTCAGGTAGGAAAAACACTGAATATTATTTAGATATTTTAAAGTTGCTTTGATTTTAATCCAAAGACAGTCCTCGAAAAATATTTTCTCTATTTCAATCAAGCAAACCTTTTTAAATATAAAAGTATGACATTTGCAATCATGATAACTGAAGTTATTTAATCGAACCTTTTTCTTTAAAATAATATTTTCAGTTGTACGTGATTGCTGTCACATAATATCTGTTTTTATTTTATTTCAGGCGCTCCTGCATCCAGAAATTCGCGTTTCATGCGCGACTATCTGACACTCTTTTCATGATCCTATGACAAAATTCGCGTTTTATATGCGGCCTTTTGACAAAATTCGGATTTTTTCCGGGATAGTTAAACAAATTTGGCGATTTTTTTCTGTGAACGAATGACGAAATTAACTTTTTTTGGAGACCACTTACCAAAAATTGCAATACATATATTTTTTAGTCCGAAATATTGGGCTGATGACCCAGGGCCGTAACCAGCGAGACATGCCAGGGGGGGCTCTGAAAATTTTCTGGGGGGCTAACATTTTTTAACAATCCATATTTTAAGAAAACTAAATATAGCAAAAACTGATAAACTGGGCCTGCCTATTGTCTCTACAGTGTATAGAGTGTAAAACCTCTCTATAACGGATTTTTTCTATAAGGAAATTAATAAATGCAAAATACTTCATGATCATCGGAAAATAAATACTTTTTTTAACCAAAAATAAAACCTTTTTGAAAAACTACTGCAAGATTTAAAATATTATTTTTACACAATATATTTAATAAGAAATTAAATTAAGAGCATGTGTATTGTTATATTTATTTTTATGTACATTAATTTGACTTTTTGTTGTCTATGCAAGTCCAGCCAAGTTCAATATAAGTGTCCAATAGATACATATCCAATTATCTATGAATTTTTTTCTGATTTAATATTTAGTTTAAAAAAAATTTAATCTTACCATTTTTGTAACATTTTATCTGTAAGATAAATAAGTAACTCCAAGTAAGTAACTATAACTATGGTTAGTATAAAATAATGCGTTTATACTGGCCATTATTGGGGGGGGGGGGGGGCAACCAAACACACAGATTTTAAAATATGGAATTCTAAGTTAGAGTTGATTGATTTAAAATTAAATTTATTTTCGCAATGTTTTTGCTGAATTTTGTTATAATTTTTAAAGGATAATTATTTTTGATTTTGTTGAGATTGGCGCTGACTCCAAAAAATCAAATTAATGTACATAAATATCATATAATATGCATGGTAAATACAATGCTCTTAATTCAATGTCTTATTAATTATTATAAAAAAAAAATACTTTGCAATAGTTTTTGAAATCTGTTTTCTTTTTGATAAGAAAAAGTTTATTTTTTAGTTGAAAATTAACAGTTTTTTTTGCATATGTTATGGTAGAAAATACATAATTAATGAAACTTAATTTATTATTCTTATTTTAATTTCCTACTTTTAATATCTTTAACTAGCAGCAAATCGTAATTTATTAAATTTTATTAATATTTCATTTTCTGCTGAATTATTAGATCATTTTAAAGTCACGGCTTTTCTAAGTACGATTTAATTTAATGATGATATGAGTTTCTCTTTTAATCTAATTTTGCCTGATCTTATTTTATTAAAAATAGGTTGTATAAAATAAACTAATAAATTCTTCACAATAATAATTAAATTTAAATTTCTGCATATAATTATGTAACTACAAACATTAATCATTTTTTTAATGTATATTAATTTCATATTTTTGAAACGTATCTGGACTTAACCCCATCGGGACGGAAGCCTTTTATGTAATTTTTAATGTTTTATCATCCGTTTTTAAAAACAAAAATTTGTGTCTTATTAAATCGAGAAAATGCTCCATTTAAATAAGGCAAATTAAGCAATAAAATTTTACTGCTGAGGATAAACAAGGATTCTGAGCACTTTTTGCGGCACATACATGGTTCGCTTGTCCCCAAGGGATTAATAGTGTTTTCCTTCTATAGTAAAAAAAACTAGCCTTAAAAGGAATGACTCCTGGAATGATGCTGATGTGGAAGATTTCCGGAACTAACGAATCCGGGTTGTCCACTCCTTCCATGAGTCAGGAAAATTGATAAATAAAATCAGGAAAGGGCTCCGTCTATGCATCGCCATATGGGTTACCATAAAGAGAGGAAAGGTTACCATCGCCAACAATCGCCAAGTTTGTCGCCAACTTGGCGATATATCGCCAAATTTGGCGACCAAAGTTAGTTGTCAAAAGTGACGCCAACTTGGCGATAACTGTAATATTTCGCCAAATTTTTAATTTCTTTACAACACCAGTCGTTTGATACATCATTTGAGAGGTTTGCAACTGCTTATTCATATAATGGATGTCTTGTGTGTTATCCCCCATTCTGCTCCCCGGACACATTTTTATTTTCTTTACAACACCAGTCGTGTTACACAAGATTTGAAAGGTCTGCAACTGCTTATTCATATTATGGATGTGTTGTGTGTCATCCCCACTCTGCCCCCCCAGGGGGGGCACATTTTTAATTTCTTTACAACACCAATTGTGTGACACATCATTTGAGAGGTCTGCAACTGCTTATTCATATTATGGATACCTTGTGTGTAACCCCCCCCCCTCTGCCCTCAGAGGGGGCGCATTTTGTAATTTCTTTACAACACCAATTGTGTGACACATCATTTGAAAGGTCTGCAACTGCTTATTCATACCATGGGTTATTGGCGAGCGCAGCAAGCAGGGGCAGACAATAATTTGGAATCGCGAAGCGATTACGCGGGGGGTTGGCGAGCATAGCGAGCAGGGGGGCGGGGCCCCCCTAGTTGTTTAAAAAAAAAAAGGATTTTAATTTTGTGTTTTTCAATACTGCTTTTCTTTCGCATATGTTGTACACGTGTTTCTTAAAATTTGTCCAATGTCATAAAAAAAAAAAAGAGCACAAGGACACGAACACCCATTTTCAAAATATGTGAATAATTTTCATTAAATGTATAAGGCGACTGTTAATTATTAGGCGTTTTCCCGTTTTAATTAATCGTAAAAAAAAAAAAAAAAAAAAAAAATTTCTTTCACTCAATAACAAGAAATTTTCATGATGCATTCAAGAAGTGATTTACTTTCCATTTGTTTAAAAATGTCATCTTCTCTCTTCAGACGAATAAGAATTGAATACTGTTTGCCGTTTTTTTTCTTTTTAAATAAATGCCATGTATCAAGAGTTATAATAATTTGCTACTCGACGACTAGTATTTTGTTCTTAAATACTATGAAAATCAACCAATAACGTTAAATCTGCCATCATTTTTTGTCAGATTATTTTTCTGGTACAGGAAAACGTAAAATGCTGTTTGATTTCTTATAGTCCATATACCTGCAAATATTTTTATAAATAAAATTACTTCGCGAATATGTCAAAAAGCAGCTTTTTTAAATTGAAAAATAACATTATAAAACACAATTACACAGTTTTATTCTTTGAGACTGAATAACCATGTCTACAAATTTTATGTTTTTCTTTATAAAAATTATTCTGCAAATATGTTAGAATGTAGCGCTTGAAAATAAATTTAATGCACCATACATCAAATAATTGCAGATATTTTTGCCGTAATCTTATAAAAAACTTAACCTTAAATCATTTTTTTTTTTTTGCTTAATTTTTTATTGTTATATGACAAATTGAAAAAAAAAATGTTTTCATTTAACACACAAACAAAATAATAATAATAATAATAAATAAAATAAATAAATAAAAATAAAATAAAATAAACTTTTTTTTTTCTTTTTTTTTTTCTAATACAGTAGACTCCCTCAAATCCGCACTCCTAAAATCTGCAACTCTCTAAAATCCGCGCATATTTTACGGATGTAAACAATGAAATTTTCAGTTCAGATGTAGGTGCAAAATTTGACTTTTTTAGTTTTACATCTATTCCATATATATTTTTTAATTTGTAATTTTTGTTAAGGTTATTGAATTCATGTTTTTTCATGAAGAAAGAATAATTTATTTCTGAAAAAAATAAAGATATTGCTGATATCATTCGTAATCACAATCTTACCAAATATATTTATATATTAATCAAGCTTTTTTAGTTATTAAGTCTGGCTAAACCTGAAATAAAGCTTCATTATTTTATGATCTTGATGTGAATTAGTAATGTGCCTTTATGAGGCAAGTTTCATTGAATAATTTAGGAAAAACACATTTCATCTTTATAATGAATATTTAATTGTACATTATTGGTTATTAATTTGACGTTTGCTTTTAATATCATTTTAAAAACTATCTAATTTTTTATTATTTTAGTTTATCACTTATTTTAATATTTTAATATATTGTAAGCACTCATTATACTTATGATTTCATTATTAATTACATTCTAATTATTTTTTATAAATGTAAACAAAGCAATGACCAAAAATCCGCAAAACCTCTGGTCCCAAGCTGTGGCAATTTGAGGGAGTCTACTGTATACACTCATGTAACCCATAACATGAAACAATTACTAGCTTTTTTTTATTCCACGTGTATAAATTGACATTTTTTATCTTTTCAATTTTCAAACATTCTAGTTTCCAAGTGATATTTCATCGTTAACTAAATCTACTGATAAGTACGTATTGTCAGCAGGCAAACCATTAAAATTTAGAAACATGGGTTTTTAATGACCGTCTTAGTCAAGATTTTGACCATTGCTTGACTAATTATCGGTCAACTTGAACACCATGTGACCATTTCCATTCATCCTGCGTAAGATCGTTACTTTGAAAATATAATGATGTACTAACACATGTGGTGACCAGTTAGTGCATGAGGACTTAATTTTTTTCAGGAGAAAGAAATGTTCCTTTAAAATGTGTTTCGAGAAATGCATCTCGAAAACGCTAGCAAGATAACTGAAAACAACTAATCCAATAGGGTTCCAAATACAACGTTTTTGGCGTATGTCCATTTTATTCAAAACAATTAAAAGATCTAAAAAATTTTCTCACTTTTTTTTTTTTTTTTTTTTTTGAGAAAAGTTAAAATATGGATTTTGTTAAAAAATTAGAAATTAAAGAAATCGTTAGAGGGGGCTCTAAAGGACGCTAGAGGGGGCTCAGCCCCACCTGCCCCCCGTCTGGTTACGGGCCTGTGATGACCTATATACAGGGTGTCCGAAAAGTCTGGAAACGGTCGAATAACTCGAGAAATACATATGAGATTGAAAAACGTAAATATACGTGCTAAATATTTTTAAATAAGCTACTCAGTGATACCAAATTTGACCTTCGTAACCGACCCCCTGGGGGTCAGAGGGGGTCCAACTTTGAAATCTTAATTTATAACCCCCATTTTTTATTGCAGATTCGGATTCTACGGGCAAAAATACGCAACTTTTGTATTTGATGTTTATTTATAATCCTCGTTTATCACGGTGTATTCGAGCATATTAAATCGATACATTTTTCGGCTTTTCCAACGGGATTTTCCCTGATCGAAACTAATTGGGGAGAATTTATAACATCAAATTCCTCGTCTTTTGCAAGAATAGCGTTTCCTGAGAATCACCCATGCCGATTATTTCGATAGTACTACACACAGTTAAAAATTTGACCCATTTGCTGTAGCGTCACTCCACAACTTTTATAGAATATCTGTTTCATGACCAATGAGAATGTTCCATAACACAGTAAAGTACACTGTAAAAAATTGACACTTTTGCTGCATCGTCACTCCACCACTTTTATAGAAAACGATTACTTTACTGTGTTATGGAGCACTCTCATTGGTTACAAAAGAGATATTCTATAATAGCTGTGGAGTGACGCTGCAGCAAATGGGTCAGATTTTTAACAGTGTAGCACTATTGAAATAATCGCCACGGGTGATTTTCAGGAAACGCTATTTCTGCAAAAGACGGGGAATTTGACGTCAAAAATTCTGCCCAATCAGTTTCAATTAGGGAAAATCCTGTTGGAAAGGCCGAAATATATATCGATTTAATATGCTCGAATACACCGTGATAAACGAGGATTTGAAATAAACATCAAATACAAAAGTTACGTATTTTTGTCCGTAGAATCCGAATCTGCAATAAAAAATGGGGGGTTATAATTTAAGTTTTCAAAGTTGGACCCCCTCTGACCCCTAGAGGGTCGGTTGCGAAGGTCAAATTTGGTATCACTGAGTAGCTTATTTAAAAATATTTAACACGTATATTTACGTTTTTCAATCTCATATGTATTTCTTGAATTATTCGGCCGTTTCCAGACTTTTCGACACCCTGTATATATATATATATATTCGGAAAATATGGAACAGAATATCCCCTGGCTCCCCCCCCCCCCCTCCCCAGCCTCTGGTTCTGTTTACAACACAATTCAACATGAAGATAATAAGTTGAAACTGGTGTTAATCAATTAAAGTAAAAAATAACTTTGAAACACCATAAAATAAATTAAATTGTGCAAGGCCTTTAGAAAGAACTAAGTCTTTCTTCGTCAGACACAAAGAAGACATCTACATCTTAGTAGACGCACGTCTTTTTTGCGCCTGATGAAGGAAGACTCAGTTCTTTCGAAAGGTCTTGCACAATTTAATTTATTTTATTGTGTTTTAAAGAAGTTATTTTTCACTTTAACAATTCAACATGTTTTGTAAGATATAGAACATCATGAAAATTTAAATCAGCTGCTCCTCCCCAAAATTAATTCCTGGGTCCGCATTTGATTTTGAGTGCTACCAATTCAGTTTGAATATTGTTAGTGTAGTTGGCAAAAACAGTATTGTAACCAGGGCTGCATACTTGGAGTCGGGCCCATTTTAGAACAAAAAAATCAGAATTGCTAAGGAAAAAAAAAAAAAAAAAAAAAAAAAAAAAAAAAAAACAAGCCGATTCCAACTTTAGCTTAGATAGTTTGAAGCGAAATTGAACTAATTATATCTAATTTTAAATCTATAAAAGGAATTGTAATTGCAATTTTTCCTCATTTCAGGCTACTCAAGTAACATTCCCATTATACTGTCCGAGATACACAGTTAATGAAAACAAAAATTTTGACCTTTTTTTTCCTTTCCATCGAAATTTTTGTGCTCTTGGGGACATGAATTAATATCAAAGTTGTAAAGATTTCCCCTCTTCAAGTCCACGGATCCAAAATAGTAAAATTTCTGTTTTGTTTTCTTCATTACATTTCAATAGTTGGATATTTTGGGTTTGTGGGATGTGAAATTGAAAAATTAGTAAAACAGAGAATGTTTTGGTTTTTTTCCCTTTTTCTTTCAAAGCCCTAAGAACTGAATTAATAACGAAATAGTGAAATTTTTACTTTATTTTTCTTGTGTTTTTTTCATAATTTTAACCAACAGTTACACTAGTATAATAGCCAAGTTGGAGCTGGTCATTTTTTCCACCGACTGTGCAGTCTTGGTAGCAACAGTAAAATTCTTAATCAAGCAGTCAACTAAAACTATACTGAAAACTTATCCAGCCAATGAAACAGTGCAAAATTAAATAATTGCATAGAATTAATAGTAAACTATTTCATTTTATATAAAATTGCTTGCATTTGCTCTTTAAAAAATATTGCTCAGAAAATGGTGTCCCTTTTTACCAAACACTCAAAAGTATTTTATATATATATATATATACATTTCCTACTGGAATTTTGCAGATAAAATCTTTATAACATGCATGATAATGATGAAAAGGATGCACTATAGCACATAATTTAAGGAAAGGATGCATAAAGAAATTATGGTGAGTCCTTTAAGATGCATATTTTTCTTTTGAAAGATTGTAAAAGTGTTCTGTTTTTAGCTCACAGGCTATCATAGCCTGAGAGCTTATGTGCCCGCCCGTTCTGTATGTATGTTCGTACGTAACGCGATAACTCATGATAATAATATCCAATCCACTTGAAATTTTGTATATAGGTATATCCTGACAAGGCGCTTCCCTGATTAGTTTTTGAAGTTCATTCGATATGTATAAGAGGGGGAACGAGGGGCTCATGCCCCTCCCCTTAATATAAATAAGTGGGTTTTTCATGCAGAATTAAGTTTTCGTTCAAAATTTAGATATAGGATCATTTTGATGAGGCGATTTCGTGACTGTTATTAGGTGTTCATTGAATAAGTATAAACAAGGGAAACGGGGGTTCTAATGCCCCTCCCCTTAATTGATATAAAGGGGTTTTTCAAGCAGAATTGTCAGATTTCGTTCGAATCTCTGAATAGTTTTGGAAGTTTAATGGTTAAGTATAAAAGAGGGGGATAGCTCCTCTTAAATTATATAAATGCTAAATGGGTTTTTATTAAGAATTATCCGATTTGGTCTGAATTTTGGATATAGATTTTTTATATGATAAAGCATGTTCTTGATAGTTTAGGTGGTTCAATGATTAAGTATAAAAAAGGGGAAAGGGGAGAGCTGTTTCCCTTTCTTAATTTCTTTTTCGAACGTAATTAACCCTTGAAAATATAAGGCTGTAATGTACAATTAGTATGTGTAGCCTGTGAGCTCAATGCCATCAGTTTAACTGGGCAATATTCTTTTTATTGTATTAACTACATAGAATCTAAAAAGATCCAGTCTTATGGAAATTTCTGGATCCCAGTGGCTCAGGATTTCATTAAGTCTAGCTGAATCACGGCATAAATAGTTTCATTAGCGTTTTCCCTTTTTTTAATGAATAAGTGCTTTTAGACCTTCCTTGTAAGAAACAGATTTTGGCAATCAATGGAAGTCAAGGAACTGTTTTTTACAGCATTCAAAAGATATAATATGCAATAACTGAATCTGAAGTTTGATGCAGATTTGTGCATTAGTTCTTGAAATACAGTTATTGAGATAATCATGAATAATGCAACATAGTGTTGCTACTTGTTAGGCGATTTATAGAAAAAAGTAATCAGCACCAATTTATATCAAGGAATAACTGAATCTGAAGATTGAGGAAAATTCATGCGTTCTTGATACAGTTATTGCTGAAATTATGGAAAATATTGCACTACCTGTTGAGTTATTTACACAAAAAATTAAACAGCACTAATTTATATCAAAGATTCAAAGAGTTACTGAATTTGAAGTTTCATGCAATAGTTCTCGAGATAGAGCTAGTGCAATAATCATGAATAATGAATCATAACAGCAGGGCTAGGACCGCAAAGTCACTCTTGAAAAAGAGAGAAAAGAGACTAAATCGGAAGAAAAAGAGACTAAAATGTAAAAAAAGAGACTAAAAGGAGACCAAATAAAAAACATTTTTTTCTCTTTACATAAAATGTTTGAGATATACAGACAAGTAACTGCAATTTTTTTTTTAATTGGTTGCAGAAAAATATCCCAAATCGCGACAATTCATTATGGAAAAAAAATCACAAAATTCACCAAATGATTATTGAGACAAAACCATGAAATTCGTCAAATTTCCTTCTGGGAAATATAATGAAATTGTCTCAAAAAACAAATCACAAAATTTGTCAGGTGATCTCAGGAAAAAATTCTTGAAATTCATCAAATGGCCTTGAAAAAAATCACGATATTAGTCAAATGAGTCTTGTGTTAAATATCGTAAAATTCATCAAACGGATCTCTGAGAGAGGGATGAATAGCAAAATTCATTAAATAATTGCGAAATTCAAAGAGCAATCAAACAAATAATCACTAATTTTGTCAAAGGATTATGGAAATAAATAGTGAAATTTATCAAGTGGTCAGCAGAAAAATAATGAAATTCGTAGAATAAAGCCATAAAAAAAAAAAAAAAAAAAAAAAAAATCAAGGATACTGTCATTGGGTTACATTAAAATGTTGTGCGACAATCGGCTACAATATAAAGTGGCGAAATTTATCAAATTATTCCAGGAAAAAATTGCGAAATTCATCAAATGGTCTTGGTGAAAAAGTGAAATGAGGGGTTGTACTGGTGCCAAAAGATATTTCAACACAAACTTTTTCCAATATTTCAGGACACATTTAATTGGCACACTACTTTTTCTTCCATGACCATTTGACAAAATTAGGAATTTTTTTTCCCTGCTACCGATTGATGCAATTCCCAGCAGCAGAATTTTCTGCAGTCTGCAACACAAATAAAGCTTAAAAAACAGTCTGCAGATCAATCCCTCGCATTACATTATATGCACTCAAACATTCTAAGTATTTGTGAGATATATAAAAAAAGGTACTTTTAAAAATAAGTTGCCCTTGTTCTCAGAATTTTTAACACCTCATGCATTGTTCGAAAGGTGGGAGTCTCCCTTTTTACAAAATTTGTGGGTTTTTTGCGATCTTTTGACGAGTTGTCATTTTTCAAAATCTTTTGATGAAATTTGCATTTTTCCGCGCTTTTTTGACGAAAACTGCCTTTTTTCGCGATCTTTTGACAAAAAGTGCTTTTTTACTCGATCTTTTGACGAAAACTGCCATTTTTTCGCGATCTTTTGAAGAAATTTGCCGTTTTCTTTCATGATTTTTTGACGAAATTTGTCGTTTTTGCGATTTTTTGAAGAAATTTGCCATTTTATTTCATGATTTTTTTGACGAAATTTGCTGTTTTTTCGCGATTTTTTGAAGAAATTCGAATTTGTTTCGCAATATTTTGACGAAAACTGCCGTTTTTTAGCAATGTTTTGAAAACATTTGCCGTTCTTCACGATCTTTTGAAGAAATTTACTTTTTTTTCGCGATTTTTTGAGGAAATTTGTTGTTATTCCGCATTTTTTTGTGGAAATTTGCCGTTTTTCGTGATTTTTTTGGACAAAAATTGCTGTTTTTTCGTGATCTTTTGAAGAAATTTGCCTTTATTAGCAACTTTATGGAGATTTTCGCTGTTTTTTCGTAATTTACTGAGGAAAATTGCTGTTTTTTCGCGATCTTTGGACGAAATCCGAGTTTTTGTGCATTCCTTTGACAAATCCACGTATTTCCAGCATCTATGACGAAATTGATTTTTTCTTTATTTTTGAAGACTGTTTAAATTCGCGATACATTTGATCTCCGAATTTTTTGATTTTTGCTAAATTTTTAACAGTTGAAATACAGACTTTCCAAGACAGACCTTCAAAAGAGTCCGCGACGTGCGTCGCACCGATTCTGCTCCCGGTATGCAATTTAATCTGAATTTTTTTTTCCCCGCTAGTGCTTACGATTTTGATAGTGTTACGATATTTACGATAGTGTACACGATTTTTCTTCTACCATTGTTTGCCGACATTTGCATTTTTTTTTCAGTGAAATTTGAGATTTTTTTTCGGCGATCATTTGCGGAATTCGCAATTTTTTGGACCATTGTTTGCAGAAATTTGCAATTTTTCTGAGAATATTTGACAAAATTCGTGATATTTTTTCGGCGATCATTTGCCAAATTCGCATTTTTTTGGAAAATTGTCTGCGGAAATTGGCATTTTTTCCCAGTATATTTGACAAAATTCGTGATATTTTTTCGGGTTCATTTGCCAAAATTCTCGATTTTTCGGCGATTGTTTGCTGAAATTCGTTTTTTTTTCGCAATCGCAGAAAAAATCGCGAATTTTTACTAACGATCGTTTGCCAAAATGTGATTTTTTTCGATGCAATGGTTAGTCAAAATTCGCGATTTTTTTCTAATCGCGATTGTAGTGCAAAATCGACGATTGAAAAAAAAAAAAAAAATACGAATTTCGTCAAATGATTTTTAGTCAAAATTCGCGATTTCTTTTCTGCGATGGCAGAAAAAATGAATTTCGGCAAAGAAACATGAAAGAATTCCGAATTTTGGCAAACGATCGCCGAAAATCGCTAATTTCGGCATTAATAGCGGAAAAAAATGTCAAATAAAAGCAGAAAAAAATGCGGATTTTTGCAAACAATGGCCCCAAAAAATTATCGTTTACCGTATTTCAGTAAACGATCGCAGAAAAGATCGCGAATTTTGACTACGATCGCGGAAAAAATCGCAAATTTTGACAAACGGTCATTTGTCAAATCCGTGATTTTTTCTCTGCGATCGTTTGTCAAAATTTGTGATTTTTTCCGCGATCGCTAGTCGAAATTCACTATTTTTCCTTCGATCGCTTACAGAAATACGCAATTTTTCCGAGATTGTTTGCCGAAGGTCGAAATTTTTTTCTGAGATCGTTCAGCAATATTCGCTGTTTTTTTCGAAATCGTTTGACATATCTCGGGAATTTATTGTCACGGAACTCGTGATTAATTGCTGCCCTTGTACGATGAAATTTGCGGTATTTTTTCACTAATTGACGAAATCTCATGTTTTTCTGCTACCAATTGACGAACTTCACGATGAGATTTTTGACAATATTCATAATTTTTTTTGCAATCGATTGATAAACTTTACTGTTTTATTCTACGAGCTAGTAGCAACATTTTGCAGAGTGTTTTTAGCGATCGATTAAAGAAAATTATGATTTTATTTCAGGATCATTTGACGAAATTTACGGGGCGAAAATCGTAATTTTCTTCTGCGATCATTTTCCAAAAGCTGTGATTTTTTAGCGATCGTTTGCCAAAATTTGCACTTTTTATCGCAGTTATTAACCTTTCTTCGAGATTCTTGGTCAGAATTTACGATTTTTCCGCGATCGCTAATCAAAATTTTTTCTGTGATCGTATGCCAAAATACGCAACTTTTTTCAGAGATCGTTTACCAAATTCGTGATTTTTTTTATGATTGTTTGACATAATTCGAGAATTTATTTTGCTATCGTATAATGAAACTCGCGATTGATTGCTGCCCTTTTGCGACGAAATTTATGGTATTTTTACACACGATGATTAACGGAATTTCATGTTGACGAAATTCACAATTTACTTTCCGCGAATGATTAATAAAAGGATTTTTTCCTTTCAAGTCACAGATTGATGAAATTCAAAAATTTTTCTGCAATGGATTGGTGAACTATTTTATTTTACTAGCAAGAAATAGCAACATTTTGCAGGTTGTTTTGCAATCGTTTGACAAAATTCGCGGTTTTATTCCGTGATCGTTTGACGAAAGTAGAAGCTTAATTTCATGATCCTTTGACGAAAACTGCTGATTTATTTAGCAATCATTTGACGAAGTTTTCAATTTTATTTCAGTATGCGATTTGGCGAAAATATAGGCTTAATTTTGCGATCGTTTATCGAATATCTGTTTTATTTCACGATCGTTTGGCGAAAATTGAGGTTTTGCTTCGCGAAAATTGGAATTTTATTTTAGGATTGCTTGATGAAATTGACTGTTTTATTTCACCATCATTTGAGGAATATCGCTTTTCGATTTTACGATCATTTGACGAAAAGCGCGTTTTTGTTTCGGGATCGTTTGACAAAAATCCTTTTTTTTTTCCCGCAATCGTTTGGCGAAAATTGCGATTTTATTTCGGGATTGTTTGACAAAAATTGCGGTTTTATTTCGGGATCGTCTGGTGAAATTTTTGGCTTGATTTTGCGATTGTTTAATGATAATAGTCTTTTTCCTCGTGATCAATTGATTAAAATCGCAGTTCCGCCCGTGATCATTTGATGAAAACGCGGATTCCTAAAAATTAAAAAACACTGAAATCTGTTTGTCGAAAAAGTGATCCCCCTATATATAACGATCGAACGAACAATTTTGAGATTTTTTCCTGCAACCCGCTGACCAATTTCTCAATTATTTTTCAAAAGATCGAATGACAAATTTTGCGTTATGTTCCTGTCACCGATTTTCTCGCGAAAATGACAAAATCGTCATATTTTACCCGCAACCGAATGACGAAGGTTATGATTTCCCCCCCTCCCCGAGTGATTATCGAATTTCGCGTTTTTATTCTATCGCAGATAGACCAAATTCATTTTCGTTTCAGTGTCCGACAGAACAACTTTGCGATTCTTGCCCGCGAACTATATGCTAATTTCGTAACTTTTTCCCACGATACAGTGACGGAATTTAGAATTTTTTTCCTGTAAATAAAAGACAAATTCCACGGCTTTTTTTCCATGGAATTTTCACGATAGTTGCCGCGCAATTTCGTGGTTTCATCCTATGACAGATTGACATAATCCATGATTTTTAGCCGGGTTCCGACTGATAAATTTTGCGATTTTTATCCGCGAACAGTTAACAAATTTCGAGATTTTCCTGCGACAGATTGACAAGTTTTCCGACATTTCCTCTCGACAAATTGTTGAATTTATCGATATTTCCCCCGCGATCAAATGTCAAAAGTTCCGATCTTCTTCCTAAGACCGATCAATGGGAAGGAATATTTTAAAAAATAGGTGAAAAAAGAGACTAAATCTGAATAATATAGACTAAAAGAGACAAATGCAAAAAAAAAAAAAAAAAAAAAAAAAAAAAAAATAGCGAGAAAAGCGAGTTTAGCAACTCACTCCGAGGCCTGTAACAGTGGCATCTATTGAGCAATTTACATGAAAAAGTAATCAGTCCCAAATTATATCAAGGAGTAATTGAATCTGAAGTTTCATGAAAATCCATACATTAATTCTTGAGAAAAAAGGTATTGGAGAAATTGTGAAAAATGCACAATAAGAGCACCACTTGTTAGGCAATTTATATAAAAAAAAAATAATTAATGGTAATTTATATCAAGGACTAAATCAAAATTTTGTTAAATTCCGTTTACTAGTTCTCAAGGTAGAGCTATTGGGGAAATTGTGAAAAAAGCAGCATAACAATGGTACTTCTTGGGCTATTTACATAAAAACTAATCAGCAATAACTTATGTCAGGAACAAACTGAAATTAAAGTTTTATTGAATCTTGTCCATTATTTCTTGAAATAGAATACCACAAAATTTGTTTCACATACAGATACACAGACATTTTGTAATTTCAAAAGCCAACGAGAAACCTGGGTAGGACCAACTACCAATAGCCAAGCACCTTCAGAAAAAAATTTGACTAAATTTAAATTCCTGCATTTGGGTTCAGGTTACCAGATTTTTCTAAAATCAAAATTTTGTTAAATTCCGTTAACTAGTTCTTAAGGTAGAGCTATTGGGGAAATTGTGAAAAAAGCAGCATAACAATGGTACTTGTTGGGCTATTTACAGTAAAAACTAATCAGCAATAACTTATGTCAGGAACAAACTGAAATTAAAGTTTTATTGAATCTTGTCCATTATTTCTTGAAATAGAATACCACAAAATTTGTTTCACATACAGATACACAGACATTTTGTAATTTCAAAAGCCAACGAGAAACCTGGGTAGGACCAACTACCAATAGCCAAGCACCTTCAGAAAAAAATTTGACTAAATTTAAATTCTTGCATTTGGGTTCAGGTTACCAGATTTTTCTAAAATTAGTTTTATATATCCTTTTAAACTAAAAACTATAGGCATTACAAAAATAAACAAAGATATTTTATGTTGTGTGATATTTCCTGAAGAGCACACAGAGCTGCAAGATTTGGCAGGAGAGTACCTCCATATTTGAATCTGACTTCCATAACTAAGTATTTAACGCTTGTGTTAAAAATCTTTTGAGTTTTTTTGCATTTTGCAGAGAATTTTCAACATTAGTGAAAGGAATCTAATTCCTACAACTACTTTTGAGTACCGTATTTACTCGTATATACCGCAAACCCCTTACTTTGCAAGGAAAAATGGCGATTTTTTTTTAATCTCTTATATAATGCACACCATAAATTTGATATGCAAGTAAAGTAATAGGCAAATGAATTTAAGTAAAGAAAGTCGAAGCAAACATTATGTTAAGCCAAGAAACAAGGCAAAAATACATTTTTAGACTTCCAATAGGTAGTAAATGACGGGGGGGGGGGGGGGAATCTTTTTCCCTACCAACATACATATACTTAATATTGAAACCACATACAGTAGAGTCTATATATAACTAAATTCATCCTTCAGTCAAAAAATTCGTTATATAGAAAAATTCCTTGAATAGAGAACGGCAAAAAAAATTCATTTAATGTTCAAATTTTGAAATAGAATTGCTTTTGAGGTGTTTAATTAAGTTTTTGAAATATTTAATTGATTTTTTAAAGAATCTCAAACATTTTCACCACTTCCTTTTTTTCCAATATCTTATTGTTTATTTTCAAAATTATTTACTTTATCAGAAAGAGTTACGCTTATCCTAAAAGCGATTTTATGCAGATACAGTAGAAGATAACCCCACCATAAATGACATTTGGTAATAATTCTTCGTTCAAATGATTTCTCACACCAAAATAAGCTCCGAGTCGCCACAAACAACAAACATCCACTCTAAACTCTAAAAGTAATGAGAGTTAGTTTAGGTCAATGAAAACCTGCTAAAAAAACGACCTGTTCTGCAATTGCCCCCCTTATTTCTTTTTTATTCCTGCCTTACCAAGAAACAAACAACATTTTCAAGATGACAATGGAATAGTGTTATCTTTTAGGATGCTTTGTGATTTTTTTTTTCCACAATCATTTGACAAAATTCATGTTTTTCTATTGCAGTCAGAAAATAACGTTTCTTTACTGCGATCCTTTGATGAAATTAGCATTTTCAACCACGATCTTCTTTTGATTTTTTTTTTTTTTTTTTTTTTTTTTTTTTTTGGGGGGGGGGGGGAAGGAGTAGGAGTTAGTGACAGCAATGAGAATTGCTAATTACCGTTCAAATAATGTTACTGGGGTTTTTCTATAAAAGAAATGTAAGAAGTGAAATAAAGATGCAGCAATACATTTAATAAGTAAGATTTATGTCTTCTTTGAATATATTTCTTGATTCATGTGCATATTGTGCAATTTCATCCAGCATAAAAAATATTCAATGTATAACATGTAGCGACAAAATTTGCTTTAATTTTTTTTTTTTTTTAAGTGTGCGTTGTAGACTAGTAAATATGGTAATTTAAGAATTTTTTTTTTTTGTGATTATTATTGTTTTTTCGTATTTTACATCCATTTTTCACCATTCATAAAAGGAATCTGGATTCAATCTTTCAGGTAAAGGTTAAAATTCACGGTCGCCACCGGCCACAGGGCGACTAAATGTAAAAAATTGGCGACTTAATGTTATGCATCTGATCGCCAAAATGGCGATCAATCATTTTCGAAAATTAAAAAAAAAATCGGTCATAAATCCAAAATATAGGACATAAAATATATCGCGAATTTCGAAAAATGGTCGCCGAAAATAACCAATTTCGCCAATCGTTTGAAGAACAATCGCTAATATCGTCAAAGGATTGCGGGAAATCGCGAATTTGATCAAAAGATTTTGACAAATTTCGGCAAAAAAATCGCGGGAAAAAAGTAAATTTCGACAAGAAATGATAAAAATACGACAAATTTCATTAAAATATCGATGAAAATACGGCAAATTTCATCAAAATATCATTGAAAATACGGCAAATTTCATCAAAATATCATTGAAAATACGGCAAATTTCATCAAAATATCGATGAAAAAACGGCAAATTTTATCAAAATATCGATGAAAATACGGCAAATTTCATCAAAATGTCGATGAAAATACGACAAATTTCATCAAAATATCGGGAAAATACGGCAAATTTCATCAAAATATCGCGAAAATACGACAAATTTCATCAAAATATCGTGAAGAAACGGCAAACTTCTCCAAAAAAATCGCTGATCTCGCCAAAAGATCGCGAAAAAAGGCAGATCTCGTCAAAAATCGCCAAAAAACGTTAATCTTTGTCAATCATTGCAAAAACAGCAAATTTCGTCAAAAGATCGCGAAAAAACGGCGGATTTCGTCAAAAGATCGCGAAAAAATGGCAGATCTCGTCAAAAAATCGCGAAAAAAACAGCAAATTTCGTCCAAAAATCGCGAAGAAACGATTAATTTCATCCAAAAATTGTGAAGATAAGATAAAGATAAGATAAAAATAAGATAAGAATTTGTCAAAAAATCGCGAATTTCTTCAAAAGATCGCGAAATCCATTAAAAATCATAACTTTGAACAAAGTTATGATTTTCTATCAGGGTTGGCACGTTTTTGACGCATGACGGTTTTTACCGGATTTTACCATGGTTTTTACCGTCATGTCAAAAACCTCTTTGTCAAAAATGTCGAAAACTGTCAAAAACCTATTTTTTAGCAGTGTGCTTTTACATTATAATAATAATTATTTTTTCCATTCCATCTTTAGTATTAGTCATTTAACGTAAAATAATGTTCAGTATCAAAAAGACTCTAAAGTATATTTATTCATCCAAAAAACAACAAAGAAACTTCATTAAAAAATAAATAAATCATTTAAGAATCTCAGTAAATGTAATAATAATTTTAAAGATTAAAGATTTTTACTCATACAGTCATGCAATACGTTATTCTTTCAATCCACTTGATCAATCCATAATACCTAAATAATTTTAAATAAAATGTAAACAGGACATAAATAGTTCGATTTATGGTAGCTTTAATAAATTTCAATAAAAAAAAAAAATTTCATGATTATCCAGGTAAAAATTTATATCTAAAAATATAGGTGCTGAAATGGTCTAAATTCATATATATTTACACTAAAGTTAAATAAAAACTATGGTATATAAATAGTACATAAATTGTTATTATATTCTGATTTTTCTTAAACAGTTTTGCTATTCGTTAAATTTTAATTCTAAGAAGTTTTAATTGAAATTGGGTCTTAGAAGTTTGTATCAAAATTTTAAAATTCTACTTATTGAACTGAAAAAAAAAAAAAAAAAAAAAAAAAATCACCGTTTAATTGCATTTATGAAATATACCAGATAAGCATTTTGAAATATTATATCTAATAATATTCAAATTTATTCAATGACCAGTCCTTGAAATCTACTATTATACCATATAACAGCATTTTTGCATCTCTAAAATGATTTAAATATTTTATTTAAAATGTATATTGAATGTTATTTAATAATTATAATGACCTTTTATCATCATTTAATATTAATGTTCATTGCAGTTAGCAGAATCTATATTAATGGAGTTTATGACAAAACATTGTTCTTTAATTTCAATCTTGTATTTTAAAAAAAATTTTATTTAGGAAATCTTCCTTTTAAATAAATTTAACAAATGTAATTGAAAATAATAATAATGACAAGAACAACAAAAAAAATAATTTAGAAATGAATTGTATGCTGCACTTACATTATAAATCGGAGAAAAATAAAAAATGATAGGTTTTTGACGGAATAAACCGGTAAAAACACGGTTTTTACCACTGTCATGTCAAAAACCCAACCCTGTTTTCTATATACATAAAATAATTAACTATTTGATATTCCGATTAGAATTCCATGAAACCAAATTCTATATTTGGGCAAAATAATGTTAGTGTAGTATAAAGTTGTACATATTGACAGGTAGCGAGGTAACTATTCGTTTACACCAATCCAACTATGAAAATGCAGTTTATTTATTATAATAGAAAATGCTATAAAACATTTTAAGGGGACACCAATACCTTTGAAACCATCTCTTCAATTTTGAATAATACTGTAATATATGCGTATATGTAATATACTGTAATAATTTTTTTCCTTTATATAAAAAAAGAAAGAAATTCAGCAAAATCTCAATTTAAATAATTTTTAAAAAATAACTATAAACTTGAATGTTAAATCCATATATAAAAATATTAAATACACCATGGAGAAAAATTAAATCAAGTCTCTATCTCAATTAGCCATGAACAGGGAGAAAAATTAGCTTAAAGTTTTTATTTAATTGAGTCATTGTGCTGGATTTATTAACATAATTTGCAATATCTCACAATATAAGGCTTGAAAATAGCGATCCCGGAGAACCCAGAACAGAAATCCTTTCTGGGTACGTATATATTTTTTTTTTATTTTTTTTCATTCAGTTTCCCGGTCGCCTGAATCAAAATCGCTGTAGATCAAACAAATCGACAATAGCTGCAACAGCAATTTTGTCAAAGAATCGCCGATAGTAATTTGTGGCCACTAAGTTGACAATAGTGGCTACTAAACATTCAGCCTCTACTGGCCACTGGCTACTAATACAAATGTTGAATTTTAACCTTTACTTTCAGGTCATTATAGTCAATATTTCCCTGTACAAATGTTAGACAAAATTTGCTTTTTTCTCGAAAACATTTTATTCCCACGATCTTTTGACGAAATCGGCGTTTTTTCCATGATCTTTTTATGATAACGGCATATTTTTCAAATATTCTTTTGACAAAATATTTTAAGCGATCTTTTATCGAAAACGGCATTTTTTCCCGCGATCTTTTAACAAAATCGGCGTTATATCCGCAATCTTTAGACAAAATCGGCGTTTTCCCGCCGTCTTCAGAAGAAATCAGCGTTTTATCTGAGATATTTGGTGAAATTGCCGTTTTTTTCTGCGATCCGTACAGGAAATTCGCATTTTTCATCGACCTTTTGACAAAGTTCGTTTACAAAAACATTGACGAAATCGTCGTTTTCCCACAAAATATTGACGAAATGTATGCTATTTCGGCGATGCTATCACGAAATTAGCATTTCTACGCAATTGTTTTTTCCGCACGCAAAACCGTACAAGTTGGCAACTATGCGGAACTGATAACCCAATTTCAAATTTTCGGAAATTTCAAACGAGAATCACCCCTGACTTTAATATCAATAGCATACACAGAAAATGAAGGGATCTGATCTTTCTATTTTATGTTATATATCAAAAACTCATACTCTATGCATCCTTTTAAAAATACTGGGAAAAACTAATCAGCATGTGAAAAAAGATGGTTTAAAAAATAGATGAATCAGTCTTGTTGGCAAGGTGAAAATGTACATATTTTCGCACACAGACAAATTTATGGGATTTCCGGAAAAAAAATCCGATTTAAATTTTTAAAAATCATATTTAGATTTTACATCCTGTTTTCAGCAATTAAATTGAAGAATGCATGTGGCATCTTAGAGGTTTACAGGCTAAAATGGAACTGGCTAAGCCATACATTGGAAATGGTCAGACTTAAATAATGCTGCATGAATATAAAATATCACATTTTTTTTTTAATCACAATAAAAATGGGTAAAAATTCAGATTTTTTTTTTGGATGTATTTATCAGATTTATCTTTATCTGTCTATAGAAATTTACATTCAAAATGTAGGTATTTTTTGTTTAAATTATTACTCATTTTAAAGAAGAAAATTATGTGATAAAAATGCTTAATTGGCCAAGCCATACATTGGAAATGATGAAATTTGAATGATGCTTTACCTATTACTTAATGTATAAGAAAGCAAATCTACACAGCACTAAAATATATATTTTATTCAATATTCAAACCATAATTCACACACTAAAGAAAATCTTGAATAAAATGTTCAACAATATAAACACAGTGTTAATAAAAGAAAGACATAAGTATCACATCATGAGTATGCACAAAGAATATGAAATATCACATTTTTTTTATCACAATGAAAATGGGCAAGAATTCAAAATATTTTTTAGACACGTTTATCAGATTTATCTGTCAATAGAAATTTACATTCAAAATTTAGGTATTGATTGCTTAAATTATTATTTGTTTTAAAGAAGAAAATCATGTGACAAAAATGCTTAACAGCTTCAGCCATACACTGGAAACGATGAGATTTGAATAATGCTTTATCTATTACATAATGTATAAGAAAGCAAGCCTATAAAGCACCAGAACATATATTTTATTCACTATTCAAAACATAATTCACACACTAAACAAAATATTGAATAAAATGTTCAATAACATAAACACAATGTTAATAAAAGATGAATAAAGACATCATGAGTAAAGCAAAATAAAAAAGAAATATCACTTTTTTTTAAATCACAATGAAAACGGGCAAGAACTCAGAATATTTTTTTAGACACATTTATTAGATTTATCTTTTTTATTTATAGAAATTTACATTCAACATGTAGGCATATTTTGCTTAAATTACTACTCATTTTAAGGAAGAAAATCATGTGATAAAAATGCTTAACTGCTCAAACCATACATTGGAAATGATGAGATTTGAATAATGCTTTACCTATTACATAATGTATAAGAAAGCAAGCCTATACAGGGTTCCCAGCAAAACATGAATGGCAAATTCCCTGACTTTCCATGACCTAATCTCGAAAAATTCCATGACTTTCCCTGACCAAATCTCAAAAAATTCCCTGAACAAGCAGGTATACAATGAAATTTGCTTCTTATTTCCAGAATTCTTTGTCAAAACTTGTGATTTTTTTCTGCAATTGTTTTGCAAATTTCTAAATTTTCTTTTCCAAGATTATTTGATGAATTTTGTATCGTTTTACATTTTTTTCTTCAAGAATTTTCCATGACTTTTTAGAAAATATTTGTCAATTCCCTGACTTTTCATACATATTTTGAAATTTCCCTGACTTTCCATGACTACTTTGAAATTCCATGACTTTCCATGACACTGGGAACCCTGCTATAAAGCACCAGAATATGTGTTTTATTCAATATTCAAAACATAATTCACACACTAAACAAAATATTGCATAAAATGCCCAACAGCATAAATACAAAATTAATAAAAAATGAATAAAGACATCATGAGTATGCACACACAATGAATATGAAATATCACATATGAATATTAAAACATCACGTATGAATATCAAATATCACTTAAAAAAAAAAAAAAACAATGAAAAAGAGCAAGAATTAAGAATATTTTTTTAGACACATTTATCAGATTTATCTTTATTCATCTATAGAAATTTACATTAAAATTGTAGACAACTTTTGCTGGAATTTTTATTTTAAGGAAGAAAATTCTGTGATAAAAATGCTTAATTATGAATAAATATTTTTTTTTCCAAAAGAGAAGCAATCTTTTATTTATTTATTTTAAAGGAAGTTAAGACAAAAGTGACCAATTCAACAGGCCAAAATTCTTTAACTTATGCCAGTATGTTTAATCTGAAAGTTAATATTACAATATCAACTTATCTTTATCTTTCAAAATACACTATTTCAGAACTTGAATACAGTTAGATATATATTTCTTCTTTAATCCAATTTTAAGAATATTTTTGTCTTAAAATGTTACTGAGAAGTGAAAATATATATATATATATATATATATATATATATATATATATATATTTATTTTTTTTTTTTTAAATGTGCTAAATTTATTAGCATTTTAATTGATGGATCTACTGACAAATCTGATGAAGAGCAACTCATAATATATGTGCATTACATTGTAGAAACAAAAGTAAATGAGTCTTAACTATGGTTCCACTCAAAAATTGTTCAGCAGATGGTTACCTCCAAGCTATTACTGAGGAATTTTCAAGATTAGGTTTGAAATACCTTTTGAATTCTACTACTTTAGTAGGTCTTGGTACTGATGGAGCTCGAACAATGACAGGGGATCACAAAGGTGTAGCAACAAAGTTAGCTAAACAAATGAATCATTTAGTAGCAGTTCATTGTGCAGCCCATAAACTTCAGTTGAGTGTTTTACAATCAAATAAAGATTGCAAAATAATTAATGATATAGATTCTACACTGATAACTCTTTATAAATTTTATATGAATTCTCCTAAACGTTTAAGACAGTTAAAGCTGATTTCTGAAGCCCTAGAAGAAAAATTTGTGAAGCTAATGTATTTGCACAAGGTAAGGTGGGTTGCAAGCAAAGTAATCAGGGATTGGAAATCTATTGTTGTCCATTTGGAAAGTACTACTCAAGCAAAGGGTGCAGATAGTAACATGGCCATAGGACTGCTTAAAAAGTTAAAAGATTTCAAACTTTTAATAACAATGCACTTTTTATGTGACTATTTGAGCATTTTTAAACAACTCTCTCTAATTTTTCAGAAATCGGAGTTTTTGCTAAGCCAAACTAAAGTGCATGTTGAAAGAGCACTGCTTAGATTAGAAAACCTTAAAAACACTCCAGCAGAAAATGAAAAAAAATTTTTAAATGATGTTTCATTAAGTGGAATGTACCTTAATGTGCAGTTGTCAGATATATCTCACAAAAAATTTTCCAATGATAAAAGTATTCTCATTGAAGCAGGGATAAGGCATTTAAAGAAAGATTTATAGAAACTGAAACAGAAATAATAACAGCTACTGGTATATTTGATACTTTCAGTTGGCCTGAAGGCAAAGGACTATGCAAGTTTGGAGAAAAAGAAACAACATTGCTTTCGCAACATTTTGCTAGTTGTCTTGGTATCAAAGAAGATGACATTACTCATATTTTAGATGAATGGTATGAGTTTAAAGTTCTCGGCAGAAATTTAACAATTAATTCTCTTTTTGAAAGGTGTTTTTCTATGAAGGATCGATTCCCACATTTGGTAAATCTCCTTGCCATTGCGCTGACACTTCCTGTGTCAACAGCTTCTTGTGAAAGAGGTTTCAGCAAAATGAACCTTATCAAAAGTAAACTCCGTTCAAACTTAAAAGAGGACAGTATGAACAGTTTATTGTTTATAAATTTAAATGGACCATCTTTAAAGGATTTCAATCCTGAAAAATCAATTGATAAATGGTATTTTAAATCAAAATCTCAAAAGGCACAGTTGCCAACCTCCGGCTTTTTTTAAATTATGAAAATACACTTTGTACCGGAAAATTTCTTAAATTAAAGGTATTTTGAATTAATTCGGGGTTTTCATTTGAAATACACTCAATTTTTTGTCCTGAATAAATTTCTGGTTCGAAGTAAGTTTCTTTGATTCAAAAAAAGCCGGAGATTGGCGTGTATGCAAAGGCATTGTTAATTTATGTATATAATTTCTTATTAGGAATTAAAGGTAAGGATATTTATCTACTGTTTTAATGTTTAATTTTATAGTTTGTTTAAATTTAATTTTTACAATGTAAAAGTGGTATCTTTAAAAAAAATTTCAGTTTGATTTTTTTTATTGAATAGTTAACTTGTTCACTGCAAAATGTCACATATCACTCAAAAATAGCCGAATACGATTATGAGTAGCCAGTGTTCCATTTTGCCGTGAATGCGTTAATGTCAGAGAAATGATTCTTCAATCTGGCTCCTAAGAATTTTCAACTTTTGTCAGTCCCTGGGCATTTTTTAATGTACCCTAAAAGATAGAGTAAAAATAAAGAATTTTCAAAAACTTTAAGAATCCTATATATATATTTCTATTTCAAAGAAAAACACATTCAAACAAAGCGAGCTTGTGAGCTACAAATTGTTCGTTCTTGAATCTTGATTAACAGACAACATTTTAACAAAAAAAATAATAAACAAATAAATAAATAAACTTACAACTTAAAGCAAAATAATAGGAACAGTCTGACAAATGAAATGTCAATAACCTGATAAAATACTCACAATTACAATATTGCAAATCACAATTACAATTGCTGAACTGCTTAGCAATCATTGCTAAGCAGTTCAGCAAAGCAATGAAAAAGAATTTTTCTTCATTATACTTCCTTAGTAGTACACAAATCAATCTCAGATACAATAGTCTAGAATATTATATATCATTAAAAGAATTTCAAAAACAGGAAAATTTTAACTAAAGTAACTTTGTAAGGTTATCATTAATAGTACAATAGATCCCTGGTCGCAGTGTTTTGGCTCAGGCCACCCCCACCCTAGAAAGGTTATTATTACAGAGTAAACTTACAACAGCAAAATAACATGTGTGAGACAAGTATGTAGTAATTAGCTGTAATAGAATACAAATTATGAATATCTTTTCTAATATTTTTATTTTCTGATTACAGATTGGATATTATTCCACATTAAATTCTTTTTTCTTATTTAATAGATTTTACTTTCAAATCAACTATAAAAATCTGACCTCATAAAAATAATCTGTTGCCAAAGAGTATGACATTCCATTATGAACGATGTTAAACCATGCTCATAAAAGGCCTACTTGGTTTTATGTAATTGAGACATACATGCCAATCTCCGGCTTTTTTCAAGTAAAAAAAAAAAAATGCTTTGAAGCAGAAATTTTACCAGCAAAGGAAATTAAGTACATTGCAAATGAGGATTACATTTAGATTTAATACAAGATATCTTAAACTTAATATATTTTCTGGTTCAAAGATCAAGGAATTTTTCACAATTTACAAAAAGCCAGAAGTTGACAAATATGCCCAGATTAATTTTTGATGATCTATTTTTTTAAAGACATTTCAGATATACACACAGACAAAATCTGAAACTAAAATGTTTATCTATTTTTAGATATATCACCGTTAATGCACACTTTTTTAAATGGCAGAATTCTGTAACATAAAAAATATTTTACTGCATCTTATTTCATAAATGGAAGGTCCCAAAACTTTATCATTTACTTCAAAATGCGAGGGAGGAGGAGGAAATAAAGAAACAGCTAAAAAACACAACTGGTTCATCCACAAAATAAATAGAAGTAGAATATATAGATTACATGCAACAGTGCAATTAACAAAAACAAAAACGAACATGATGTCAAGCTTCTGCATTACTCATGTTAAATCATATTATTTAGGGACAGTTTCTTTTTTACAATTCAGCCTAGAGTTTCAGGCAATCCTTCTATTTGTTGCCAAATAAATTTTGCTTATGTTGGCCTTATTATTATTTAACCTGGTGAGGACATTTTATATTATTAAAAATTTAAATATAAAAGAAATTTATTAGGAAAATTTCTATTTTACTTGATATCTTAAATATACCATGTTTTTACTGGATTTTGTGCTGAGTTTTGTCACAGAAATACTAAAATTGAATTGTATTGTGCTCTTACACTGTATTATATCAGAATTATGCAGCTCCTAGGTTTATTACAATGGAGTGACTGATTTAAAAATGGTGGCCTAACTTGCAAGTGGTGCTAATAAAAAGATAAACAAGGACATTTCATTACTAGCAAGTGACACTAGTTTTATAAGTGGCTTTTTTCTTTAAACTAGCAGCTACTTTTTTATTTACAAATGCTAAACAGTGAACTTTGTTAAAATTTCTAAAAAAATTAATTTAGAATAGAATAGCACAAATAAATGTTAATACAGTAGAACCCCGATAATTCGGATTAACTGGGACCAGACCGAATCCGGATTATCAAAAATCCGGAGAATAAGAAAAAAAAAATGGAATGAATAAACTAAAACATACTTATAGAAATCACCTTTATATTAAACTTATTGAATAATAATAATAATAATACAGGCAGTAAAAATGTTTACTTTGCTTAATTCTTCTGAAACGATTTCAGAAAAAGTTTTTTTTAAACTCAGAATGCGATGATGAAACAAATTAATGTTATGGAAATTAGCCAATCGCTTCTCAAACTTGGAAAAAAAAAAAAAAAAAAAAAAAGACAAAATTGATCTGAATTATTTGGAGATCTGGATGGATTAACAGGGTCCGAATTTATGGGGTTCTACGGTATAAACATATTGCAAAAAAGAACATGATGGAATACAAGAAAGTTTTACTCTCTCTGTATAAGAAAGTGGCCATAAGGTAACTGCTGACTGCTATATATATTTTTTAAATAGGCACTTTTCTTTTATTCACTGGCCCTGTAACTAGTGCTAATTTTGCCCTTTAGGTGTCAGCTATTAAAAATCTTGCAGGAGGATTAGTTAGAATGTCACTTTATTTTTTTTATTTATTTTTAACTGGAACTTTTATCTGTAGTTATAAGTAGAAAATAGTTGGCACTGCAAGCAAGCATCAAATTCAAGCCCAGATTTTTTATTTCTCTCTTCTCCCAGCAGTAGTGATGCAAAGCAGAAAGATAAAATATATGGAATGCATACCTAAGGACAAGATTGCCTTTTTAAAGGATATACATTTTGCATGTTTAACTTCCTTTTTCTGCACCAATACTGATAGAAGAGTGTAACCTTGATTTAGCACCTATTGCTTATAGTGTCATCTACTGCTAAAATCACTAAAACTGAAAATTACAGTAAAAAACTCCTGACACCTTAAATAACTTTCCTGGAAGAATTTTTTTTTTTTTTCTTTTACTTTCACCATTTGCAAATTATTAAATTTAAAAATCAATCAACTTTTAGAACACCTGCCTGATAGATTATATTCATTCATAATTGCAAACTACATACTCTAGGGTTTGTGTACCAGGTTTATTTTGTTTAATCCCCACCTCTTGTAATAATTAGTTTTGGTGTTGGTTATTACAGTTAAAGTTGAGAAGCTGCATAAATCTTATGTATTTCAAACTTACATGTTATCTATTGATATTATTTTTATTTAGTTAGTGTTTCTTTACTAATATACCTTAGCTTAATGATGATCTGGGATTGAAAGCATGTATAATGCTATAAGCTGCCAGTTTAGCAGATTATTATTATTATAATTATTTTTTAAGATCAAATCATATCAGAGTCGTTTCAAATTATGTAATACAATAAAATCTGGAAAAAATAAAACTTTAAGGCAAGATTCCATTTTCACAGATTTTATTGTATTTACATAATCGCTGTTTAATTGTAATTTAGGGTAATGAAATATCCAAATGCCAGATAAAAATAAAATAAAATACTGGACGTCTGACGATCAGAATGAATGTTAGAAAATTTCTAGAAAAAAGGAAAGATTAGCAGGAAGAAGTAACTCACATATGAAACATACAATTTTCCTTTTTTTTTTTTTTTCATACCTCAGGAAAGCTATCAGCCGAATAATAAGAGATATCTGAATCATAATGATCATCTGAATCATAATCATCTGAATCGTACTTTTTTGGTACAGTTTTCTCATACTGTTCCAGCATATAATTATTCTCAACAGAAGTAATGTATTTCTTAATAGCTGTAGGTAACATAAGATCTTTAATACCATGTGGAAAAGTATATTCCTGTCTTAATTTTTCTCTTACTTGGCAGCGACAGAGATGTTTCAGAGTTCTTGGAGAAAGAGGTTCACAACTTTCAGGGAACAGTTTTTCATAATACTTACGAAAAGTATCAATGCAAGTATCAACAGATGGTCCTGATAAAGCTAATCTTAAGAAATCTGCAACTTCTTTACTGGTAATGACAGGTTCTGGTATGGTTTCATAGGCCATTCTAAAACATAATACAAAATCTCGTTTGTAATAATTGTATTCAAAGCTTTTTATTTCGAAAGCAACATGAACACCTCTGAACACCACAAGCATTCTTTGTCTGGAAGCAGGACTGAGTCTTTGGATATTAGCTTGAAAAGTTTTCAAATCCAACAAAGGATTTGGCCAGACACCATAACTACTGAAAGAAACCAAATAAAGTAAAATTAAAATCACAAAACTACAATAAAAGGGGGGGAAATGTTTATGAACATTTAAAAATGTATTAATTATATTTCATCTTGAAATTTATTTATCTCCTGGATTCATGTATATTTTCATTATAGGTGCAAACTACCAAAATTAGGAAGAAGCCAGTAAATTTTAGACCTAAAAATCCAGTAGCAACATTGTGATTCAAATACATAAAAACTAGGAATACACTAAATACTGATTTGGCCGAATGCCAAATATTCTATCCACAGGTGAACCGAATATTTGTCCAGCCAAACACTTTTTACATTTCAAAGTTTAAGGATATTAAAATTTTACTTTTTAAAATGATTATACATAATCATTTAATAAAATAAACTTACATTTTCATAAAAAAGAGCTTTTTCAGGGTTCATACAGAGTTGGGAAGAAAAAATCCAAGGAGTCCAAAAAAATTTAAGGACTTGCCACTTTTGTTATTTATGCGGCATGCATTGGCACAGCCCCAATTTCGCAGGGATTCCGCGAGTTACCACCCGCGAGAGAGAGAGAGAGAGAGGGGGGGGGTATCCGCGATCCAGGGGTGCAGAATATGTCTGATCCAGCGATCTAGGATCGGGGGAAATTTTGCACAAAAATATACAATTGATTTTGATTTTAACAATGAATTACATAATTACTCAAGATAGAAAAATTCCCACTGGAATTAGAAAGATACGTATAGTGATCTTTACAAAATTGATCCCAGAATAATATATACTCTCATATACATTGAGAAAGTTTGGGGGAAAAAAACTATACCTACGGTAATACAGAATTTATGTAAGCCTATAACATAGCATATCGTAAAAGTTTGGGGAAATTTTTTTTTTTTTGGATTGGGGGTAATGTTGGGAATAAAAACATTTTCTGCACCCTTGCCGCGATCTTCAGACGAAATCGATGTTTTCCTGCGATCTTCAGAGGAAATCAGCGATTTATCTGTGATATTTTAGCAAAATCAGCAATTTATTGCGATCTTTTGTCGAAATCGGCGGTTTTTCTGCGATCTTTTGACAAAATCTGCATTTTCCCGGGTTTTTTTTTAATTAAATCGACGATTTTTAGACACGATCTTTTCTCGAAAACGGCATTTTATATCCGCGATTTTTTGACGAATTCGGCATTTTTTCTGTGATTTTTTGAAGAAATCACCGTTTTTTCTTTTCTTCAATGATCTTTTGACAAAAAATTTGTAAGCAATCTTTTATCGAAAACGGCGTTTTTTCCCGTGATTTTTTTAACGAAACCGGCGTTATATCCGTAATCTTTAGACAAAATCGATGTTTTCCTGCGGTCTTCAGATGAAATCAGCATTTTATCTGCGATATTTGGTGAAACTGCCGTTTTAACTGCGATCCGCACAGGAAATTCGCGTTTTTCAGCGATCTTTTGACAAAGTTCGTTGACAAAAACATTGACTAAATCGTCATTTTCCCTCAAAATATTACCGAAATGTGTGCTTTTTCGGCGTTCCTTTCACGAAATTTGTATTTCTCCGCAATTGTTTTTTCCGCGCGCAAAACCGTACAAGTTAGCAACTATGCAGAACTGAGAACCCAATTTCAAATTTTCAGAAGAGAATCACCCTTGAATTTACCGTTATCAGCAAAACTGAGGATGATTAATAGTATTATGAAAGTTATATATCTAGCTGTTAAGGAATTAAACAGTATAACAGGGCTCAGCGCAACTTGTAGCCTCAAAAATAGTGAAAATAGTGACTGAAGTTCCTTCAAAAAAGTGACCAAATAGTGACTAAACAAACAATTAATTTTGATAATTAAATACAGTATAAATGATGCCTGACAAATTTTTTAAATGTATTTGAACCCTTTAAATATTGATTTACTTAAAAAAAAGGAAAAAACTGCATATGAAGCATTTTTTTGAGGGGGGGGGGGGAAATTTTGAAATATGTGGAAGCAGTAAGGAATTCATATATTTTAAATATCTGTGGCATTCATAGTAGATTTCAAAAAATTAGCAAAACAAAAATAAATTAATAATTGTACATGTTAAAGACTGTCTCACTCGTCAAATGTAAGAGGGACTTTTATCTAAATCAATCAACTATAACTGATATAAAAATACTGCATATATAACTATGTAAATAAATTTAATTAGACAGCAACTTACCATTGTGGCCATTAGGGAATTTTAAAGGGAAATTCTTCATTAGAAAAGACCTGAATACATGTCCGTAGCAAGTATGGGTGGGCTAGGCCCTCCCCAGAATAAAATTGATTCAATAAAAATTAAACGTATATAATCTAAAAATCAGTTTGGCACATCTTAGGCCCATCCAGAAAAAAATGCTGCCTACTCCAATGCCTGAATAAAATACAGGGTGCATCTAAACTACTGGGCAAAACTTTAAGGGGTGATAGTACACATCAAGACAAATAATATTAAATGGGAAACTAAGGGTCCCAAATGTCTTCCGAAGGTGATAGGCACCATCAAAGTTTAGGTACCAAAAATTGAAATGATTATAAAAACGGAAAAATTGGTCGATTCGTTTGCAGTTTTCAGAAAAACTATTCTTTATGTCAGTATTGTCTTGAAAATAAATTATGAAGATAAATTTCAAAAAATGCCGATAGAGGGCGCTTTAGACTTTGGAGTAACGAACAACTATTTTTTACTGTTATTTTTTGAATCTCATTAAATTTTTTTAGAAGTTTAGACATAAACTTAAATTTTGATCTCAAAATCTGTGGTTAAGTAGCGCAAACTGAACTGTGTTCAATGGGAGTGGGTACGTTCAAATTTCAAATGATTATAAAAAACAGAATAATTCGTCAATTGATTTGCGGTTTTCACTAAAACTATCCTTTATGCCACTATTGCCTTAAAAATAAATTATAAACATAAATTTCAAAAAATGTCGATAGAGGGTGCAATTGAGATCGCACTTTGAGTAGTTGATTGTGCATGTTTTGAGTGTTATTGAAATCAAGTCCCGCTTAGTCAGGCGGATTCGATCCTGTGTTTATCGCATGTTAGATTGGCTTGCATAAAAACTGCTGATCGTCTGCGTAATGTTAGCTTGAGTGTAATGATAATACCCTGTATATAATGCTGCATCCAAAGCATCTAAATTCAGAGGAGTTTTGTGATTTGGAAACAGCATGATGATGAGTTCACGGTGGATATTTCACTCGAATGCTGACCCTACAGAGCCCAGTTTCGACCCTGTAAAGATTTCTTACCTGCTGTACAACTTCGATTACACAGAAAACGGGGCTTGTTACATTGCCGGATTTGTGATATTCAAGCAACCTTGTGACTAGGGATGGGACGAATATTCGGCCACTATTCGGTATTCGGCCCTTTTGCCGAATATTCGGTAGGCCGAATATTAAAGGCTTGTTGACTGAATACTTCGGCCGAATACCTGTAGCCGAATATTTAGAGATATCTGGCCAAATATTGCTAAAATCTCGCCGAATAGTGAAAGATATCTTGCCAAATAAATTTAGGATTTAAAGAATTTCATTTCTTGCAATTTTTTTTTTCTCTAATCCAAATTGGCTACTTCATTTATGAAGTCATTCTCATTCTTACTTACAAAATATACAGTTATTTGATTGCTAAAAAATACACAGCCTTTCTGTATTTCCTATAAATGTTAGTAATATTTTAGGAAATGCTGCCCAATTTGAAGATTTAATTGTATGTGAAATGTCTCCATTAGAGAATGATATATTACAATTTAAGATATAAAAACACTTATAGAAAAAGAAAAAAAAGAAAAACGCTGCCTTATTCTAAAACACTTGAATATTTATTAATGTCTGCAAATTCCATGCACATATAAAAAAGGCTCTTATGAAATTCGTAACTTATTTCCTGTGAAGTAAGAAATGAGAAAATTCATTCACTAGGTGTATTAACGAAGATTCATTTTCAAAATTAGATATCAAATATCACTATTCCAAATACAACAGTACATCTGAAAACAGAACTGGTGGCAAACTAGATACGCATTAGATGACACAACTTGCTTTATGAAGATGGTTTTATAAGTATTTAAACATAAATTCTATATACTGAACAAAATAATTTTTTTTATTCTATAGTTTTCACTTTTAAATAATTATTTGCATAATTATTGACTTAAATATGTAACATTATTATGTATATTTTTAAATTTACATATTCCTTCATTCATGTTCTTATCAATTCTCTGTTTATCCTTTTAATGCTTGTTGAATAAGTGGAATATTGAAGTTGAATATTGTAGCGCCAATTCAAATGTCAAAGATTTTGTTATCATATGCATTCTACTTTAAGAATAACCTTTTGTTTTAACGTAATTTGTAATTTAAAGTAGGGATGGGACGAATAGTGATTTGGCCGAATAGCCGAATACCGAATATTCGGCCAAACTTTAGGCCGAATACCGAATATTCGGCTAGCCGAATAGTAATTTTTTTTTCCAATAAAGAAAAAAATTTTTGATTAATATATAATTTAAAAAATAGGAGCTCGTTAATAATTATTATTCTTAAATGTGGTTTTAAATGCATTTTTAAATTTAAAAAACTTATTTTAAATACAAAAAAATGATGAAATTGCATTATATCCAGAGTTTCCCCCAGAGGGTTTCAGGGGGGCGCTCCGCCCCTCCTGCCCTTTAGTTTAAAAACTAGCGCCCCTCTTGCCCCTCATCCAAAAACTAGCGCCCCTCTTGTCATTCATTCAAAAAAGCGCCCTTCTTGCCCCACGTTTGAAAAAACGCAGCCCTCCAACGATGATTCGAATGCGCTATAGCGTGTAAATTATGCAAAAAATCGGCGACGGAACGCAAAAAATAGCCTCATACGCGTTCCATGAGACGGATAATTTCGTCAAAGAATGCTAAAAAAAGGCGTTTCGTTAAAAATCGCGAAATAACGATTTATTTCGCCAACTTTCGCAAAAAAAGCTAATTTCGTCACAAAATTTCACAAAACGGCAGATTTTCTCAAAAGAATTTCTTCCAAAAATCACGATAAAACGGGAAATTTTGTCAAATGAGTCGCAAAAAAGGCAACTTTCATCAAAAAATAGCGATAAAACGGCAAATTTCGTCCAAAAATCGCAGTAAAACAGAAAATTCTGCGAAAAATTTCGTTTTTTCATGATATTTTCACGAGATTTGTCGGTTTTTCGCGATTTTTTAACAAAGTATGCCGTTTTATTGCGATCTTTTAACAAAAACTGCTGTTTTTGCAATCATTTAAAAAAATTTGCCGTTTTTTGCGATCATTTAATAAAATTTGATGTTTTTTCGCGATTGATTCAACTCTATAAAAGTGCCCTTAAAAATGAAAAAGTGCCCTGAAAAATGTAAAAAGTGCCCTGGAAAATGTAAAAAGTGCCCTTTTCAGAAAAGTAGCACCCTGCCCTTTTTTAAACCTGGGGGAAACTCTGATATCTTTTATTCTAATGTACATCAAATTGATTTTCAGTAAGTCAAGATGGAAAAAATATTTCCATTAAAATATGAAGAATGTACTTCACTTTTACTATCAATTGATACTTCTTGCATCCAAAATCAAAAATATTCTTAATCTCTCTCTCTCTATCTCAGAACTCACCAGGGCCGAAACTCGAGGGGGGCAGGTGCCCCGGGTGCCAACAGAACAGAAGATGAAGGGGGCGCCAAATTAAGATTTTCTATGGTGTTTTTGTTATACAGAATGCATATATGTGGGGGAGGTGGTGTGCCAAAATCCATGTTTGCCTTGGGCGCAAAAAAGGCTAGTTTCGGCGCTGGAACTCACAAGGACATATTTTCTGAAATAACCTTTAATGAAGTAAATTTGATCATTTAGAGTTTGTGTCCCTAGTGATAAGCAAATTTGTAAGAATGAGACTGTTCTGAAATCAGATGCCAAGCTTTAAATTGCAAATTACTTTAAATCAAAAGGTTATGCTTAAAGTAGAATGCATATATTAACAAAATCTTTGACATTTGAATCAGCACATACAATATTCAACTTCAATAGTCCATTTATTCAACAAGCATTAAAAGGATAAACAAAAATTGATAACAACATGAAGGAAGGAAGATTAAATAAAAAATATATACATAATAATGTTACTTATTTAAGTAAGTAATTATGCAAATAATTATTTAAAAGTGAAAACTATAGAATGAAAAAATTATTTTGTTGAGTATTTAGAATTCATATTAAATTATTTATAAAACCATCTTGATAAAGAAAGTTGTGTCATCTAATGTGTATCGAGTTTGACACCAGTTCTGCTTTCAGATGTACCGCTGTATTTGGAATGATGATATATTATATTTAATTTTGAAAATGAATCTTCATTAACACACCTAGTAAATAAATTTTTTCATTTCTTACTTTAAAGAAAATACGTTATGAATTTTATAAGAGCCTTTTTCATATGTCCATGGAATTTGCAGACAATAATAAATATTTGAGCATTTTAGAATAAGGCAGTGTTTTTATATCTTTAATTGTAATGTATCATTCTCTAACAGGGTGAGTAGCAACATTTCAGTTTAAAAAATAAGCACCTGTAAGCACACTTTTAGAGAAAAAGAAGCACCCAGGGGCGATTCTGGATGAAATTTTTTTTTTCGGAAATTCGCATCGTATTTTCGGAAATTGGTGGTGGTGGTGGGGGGGGGGGGGGGGGGGGGGGTGTCGTGAGTCCCCACCCCCCTCCGGCGATCTTCGGACAAAATCGGCTTTTTCCCGCTATTTTCAGACGAAACTAGCAATATTTTAGCAAAATCGGCGATTTATTGCGATCTTTTGCCCAAATCGGCGTTTTTTCCACGATCTTTTGAAGAAATCGGCGTTTTCCCATGTTTTTTTAAGTGAAATCGGACGATCTTTAGACAAAATTTGCTTTTTTACGCGATTTTTTTTTCGAAAACGGCGTTTTATACCCGCGATCTTTTGACGAAATCGGCGTTTTTTCCTGATCTTTTGATGAAATCGGCGTATTTTTTTAATATTCTTTTGACAAAATATTTTTAAGCGATCTTTTATCGAAAACGGCGTTTTTTCCCGCGATCTTTTAACGAAATCGGCGTTATATCCGCAATCTTTAGACGAAATCGGTGTTTTCCCGCGGTCTTCAGCATTTTATCTGCGATATTTGGTGAAATTGCAGTTTTTTTCCGCGATCCGCACTGGAAATTCGCGTTTTTCATCGATCTTTTGACAAAGTTCGTTTACAAAAACATTGACGAAATCGTCGTTTTTCCACGAAATATTGACGAAATGTATGCTAATTCGACGATCCTATCACGAAATGTTTTTTCCGCGCGCAAAACCGTACAAGTTGTTGTCTATTTCCTCAGTTTTTAGTTCTTGTCACTGTGCAAAATGCAACTATCAACACTTCCATAATTTCCTTTTAAAATCTTATTCCTAAAGTACTAAAGTTCCTTAAAGTTTATTAAATAAAAATAAAGTTTATTTTACTGAAATTAAAGTTTAAATTAAAATAGTTTTTATTAAAAAATAGTTTATCTTTAATTAAAATAAATTATACCTTTTTAATTTTAATCTTTATTCTTTTAAATCTCCTAAATAGTTCTTTAGAATATATTATTTTACAGCTACCGTATTTCATCCACGATATTTTGTTTACAGTCCTTTCAGAATCTAGTTTCACTTCCTTTCATTATCTGATCATAATTCACACGGCCGTTACGAGATAACAAAGGCCGTGTTCAGATGTTACGCGCGCTGCACGCGCACGCTAGGAGCCACGGACATGGAGTGGGTACTTATACTTGGTGGGATGTGCGTTCAGTCCTCGCTACTGTGCCACCAGTTACTGTAACTGTTCGCTCAGTAACAGATGGAGAACAGATCAAGGATGTAATTACTTGTGGTGCCAATTATAAAGATAATCTGTTACAAATGAAAGTGAGCTGGCTGGCCGAATGGTCAGAATGCTGAGCTTGAACCCAGACGATACGGGTTCGAAACCTGCGCGGGCCAAAAGTTGGTTTGTGATTTTTTTTTTTTTTTTTTTTTTTTTTTTTTTTTTTTTTTTGGCTGCTTTTTATTAATAAATAAGACATTTTTATTAAAGGTAAATTTTATATTAATAATACAGAAGCACATGTATTTCTATTATAATAATAAAATACTTATTTAAATATGAGAAAATGAGATTTTTGCGGAGAAAGTTTTAATATTCCAAATTTAGAATATTAAAAGGATAATTAGAACGATATTAATATCGTTCCAAAGTGATTTATATATACATTAAGAAAATGAAAAAAAAAGTTTTCTGCGAAAATATCCGTATACGCATAAAATAATTATTAATGTTCTTCTTCTTCTTTTTTTTTTTTTTTTTTTTTTTTTTTTTGAAAATTTTAGAAGTAATTTTTTATTGAGATTAGGATGCAAATATAATGCATGCGTGGATATTTTACGGTGTTAAAATCAAAATGGAAAATATTATAAAAGCAAAATGTAAAAGATATACATTTTTTAAAATTAAGAATATCTGCATACATATATTTTAAAGAAGTGAAATATTTGGAGTTTGCCTTCTAGTTTTGTAATGAATAAAATATGATTAGAATGTTTATAATTTTTCTATTAAAAGTATAAATAAGTGTTTTGCTTATACTAACATAATTTCGGATGTCGTTTGTTTTTCATATTTTATGACATATTTTGGCCGGTATTAAAATATACAATCATTAAATAAGAAATATATACATACTAAAACTTCTTCTGAAAAATTATCTAACTAACAATGCAAATTCCATTGAAATCAATCCAGTATTGTAGATTACAAATCAATCTTGTAATATGTGGATACAGGGCCATCGCTAAGACATTTTATTGGTGGGGGAGAAAAACCTTAATATTGTCAAGTCAAATTTTTATATTCGCCAACTCGTTTTATAATTTTGCCAAGTTAACGCACTTTGAAAATGTAATACAATTCTTATTTGTAAAAAAATTAATAATATTCCCAATTAGAGTTGTAACTTTTGCAAATTCTATCAAAAATAGAAAATGTATTGCAGTTTTTATTAAAATTTTAATTAAATTTGACATAAAAATTTTAAATTTGCAAAGTGTAACAACATTTGTCAATGTTTTGGGAGGGTAGCCCCCCCTCCCCTTAGCTAGTCTCCCGTGTGGATATCTCAACCTTGGTTTATCAACAGCATTCAATTAATTACAGCAATAGAATCAACAGTATTCTATTATTTAATACGAAAAGTATAAAGCAACTGATAAATGATTTTTAAATAAATAAAAATAAAATTATTAAAAAAATTAAATCACCAATTGTTAAATTGTATCAGTCAACCTACCAACTTTGACAACAAACAACGTGCAACCAATAACAGATAAGCACAAAACGCACAATCACGTGATCAAATCGCCCATCATTTTTTTTGCGTCGCGCGCGTAACGGTTTGAGCAGGGTTGATTGTCATTTTTTAAATGCTAATCGGGCTTAATTACATGAAATAGGTCACGTGATACTTTTCCGGAATACTTTTAATTTTATTTGAGTGGTCACAGGTATGTATTTCTGTTACGAAAATCATATTTTGAAAGGATAAAGAGATATGGTATTTGTATTTACCAATTCTGAACCATAAAAATAATACAATAATTGAATAAGTTTAAAATTCTCTTCTTCGATGGTACCTACTCCAAGCAGAATCTTCTGAGCGCGCGCGCACAAAAAAAGCCGCTTTTGAACACGGCCGAAGTGTCCAATCTTTGACGTCATCGATCAGAAGTTACATCATTCTGATACTCTTACGTCATTCTTTTTCTTAATGAGATTCAGAGGATGAATGGATTTCGAATTGCTGTTTTAGTGCTTAACTGTTGCCCATGTTAATGATACGCGTATTTAAGGATCGCGAATTGATGATTTAATCAGTTTCGATTATCCCTTTTAAGATGTGCTGGTAGGCTTGGCCACCGTGTCTGATTTTACAACGAGCGCGTTCAGAGACCAAAACACGAGTAACTCGGAAAATCGGGAAATGACGTCATACTGGTTTCTCGGGGAAAGGTTGGGTTAAAACTTCTCTGAACGGCTTCGGGAAAAGTTACGGGATTTTTTTATTTACATCAACAAACATGGCGGCAACTGAGCTTTTGATTGTTCAGATAGATTATTCGTCAGATGAGAAGATTATAATATTTTCACTCTGTTTAGAAGGAGAAGTGCTTAAAAAGTTATTTTTTATGTTAAATATATACTGTGGCACAAATGTCTGCTGCAAATTTTGCTGGCGATTTTAGTGTGAAGTGGAGATGCAATCATTCGGTTGAAAATATGGTATGTTTAAATTACTATGTGCTTATATCAATAAAATTTGTAATAAAATTCTCGCCCTCTCGCGAAAAAAAGCATAGATCAAATAAATGTTTCTGCTGACATTTCCCTCCCAAGAAACTTCTATTTTATGGATGTGTAATTTATAAAATAAATTTAAAATGATCGGGAAAAAAAAGCCAGTCGCAATTTGCTAAATATCTTTGTGTACATGGCGAAAATGGGCAGATTGTGTGTTTCCATGAATTCAAGAATATGGTAACACAACTGTCGGTAGCTGTTACTATATTGCAATGTGTTTGTTTTGATGCTTACTTAGTTTATTTTTGGTTTCCAAGTAATATTGTTTACTTTATTTCTATACTCTTAAACAAAAATAAAAAAAAAACCTCGCAGACAGCAGAAAAAATAAAAATATTTGCAGAAAATTAAAGAAGTTTTTTAAACTGCTATCTAAAAATGTACATTTAAAATATCTTTTGTTAATTCTAATTGAACTTGGTATCAATATATGAACTTATAATGGAGTGTAATGAAATCACATAATGTTATCCCCGTTGTTAAGAAGCCTGCTGGGAAGTCAAGGAACTCTGGAATCGAAGATCTGTTAAAATTTTTATGACAGCTGGATACATTATCAGGCAGATATTTTATTAATTTTCTGTCTGTATATGTATCCCGCTAGTCCTTGGTATCTTCACTCAAGCTCTTCACTGATGTTGCAAGGTCTCATTTGTGACAATGGATGTGTTTCATTCACAGTACGTTAATATGTTGATATCAAGTTCATTTGGGATTTCAAAAGTTATTCTACTCATACTTTTTTGGATAACAATAATAAAATGTTCTTTCTTATCCTGTAAATATTTTTACATTATCTTTGTCTGAAAATGTTATAAATAAGAAATGCAGACAATGTTCGACTATAGGGATTTTGGTGAGAATAAGAAATTTTGTATGCATATTTTCTGCATAGATGTAACTAGGGGAATCAGGGCGGGGGGGGGGGGGGGGGGGGGGGGGGGGGGTTGCTCAATCCAGAATTTTACATTGAAGTGATACTGTGATGATTGGAGGTATTTATTTATAGTAAACATTGTAATATGTTTTAAAGCTCATTTCTATTCTATGCATTTCAATTTTTTATTTTAAATACTAGGGATGCAATGAGCGCTGTCTATTTGGCTTGGTCATACTATCATAGCATGCGCGGTAGCATTTGGTATAATATGTTTAAGAAATGAAAAATGCAAATGTCTGTTTAAAATGTGGCAAACAGTTCACGTATGACAGTGATTTTCTTTTTTTTCAAAAGATAGAACTTGACAAGACGAATAAAATGATAGCATTCAAAAAATTATCGTAGTTTACTGTTGTTTTTTATTTAACTTTTAACAAAAAAATGAAGACCTAAAATTCAACAAGCGATAGCTAACGATCCCATGGAGGAATTAACTTCATTTTTGGTTTATTTTAATCCTTTTGGGGTACTACTCTGTTAACCCGTCAACCAATTTCATCAAATTATAAATATCGCCAAACTAATAGCCAAATTATACTTATTGACATAATTTTTATTTTAAATAACAAAAAAATATATATATATTATTATTATTAGAATATTAATAAAAATACAAATAAAATGTCAAAATAAAATCATGCAATGACATTTTAAACACCTTTAACGTACTTAATGTCATTGAACGTGATATTTCATTATCAGCATTTAATCTTAGAATTTGGCGATAATTTTTTGGTCGACAGGATAACAGAGTAGTAACAGAGTAGACCCCTTTTGGTAAAACTTAAAATAGATTTTTTTTATCTTTGTATGTTTCACGATTGCCGAGAAAATCGAATTTGTGTCTTAAAGTTCCAGTTGAAAATTATTGCTGTTGTAGATTTTTTTTTTTTTTTTTCGTTGCCACCAAGTTTAAATAAGTATAAATTTTTTATGTATGTAATATAATTTATTCAAATTAAATCAATCATGTGGAAAACGTAATTGTTTTTATTGAGAAGCATTTAGTTTCAGTTCTTTGAATAAAGTTGTGAGCGCACTGTAATTATTTTTGTTTGACTCCTTGGTTTATTTATCAGACATCATGCATTTTATTTGACAATGCAATAATTAATTCAAATATAAAAATAAAATTTTGGCAGCAAATATTTTTCTTTTCAAGATATAAAAAAATCTTCAGTTTTTAACAAAAAATTTTAATGACAAGTATTAAAAAATGCTCTGGTGAGCAACAAAAAAGGTTAATATGTTTTTAAATATGAAAAAGTGTTTGACAAATGCTTCTAATTGAGCATGAGAGAGGACAAGGGGTCCCTTCTTGGCTGCAGCTCACTGTCAGTACCAAATTTCAAAAAGTCATATTTGCACTTTTTCCATATAAAAAAAAATTGCTTAAAACTTTTTTTTTTTTTAAATAAAATTTTCAATTTTGCTTTACATGTGAACTGCACTATTGACTACAAATCATTTTCTGTGCAGTTCTATGCTGGGAGCATGCTTGGTGGCACTGCATGAGTATGATACGCTACAGGAACTAAGGTTTCTGGTACTATTTCGCCTTACATTCATGTTTAATTATGCTGCATTTTTCTTGGCTATGTCTTTGCGCTTCACATTTTTATCGTAATTGTGACTGATTTCCTTTACACAGAAAAAGTGCAAATATGATTTGTTCAAATTTGGTATTGGCAGTGAGCTGCAGCCAAGAAATAACCCCTTGTCATCTCTCATGCTCAATTAGAAGCACTTGTCAAACACTTTTTCATATTTAAACATTTAATGTTTTTTGTTGCTCACCAGAGCATTTTTTAATACTTGTACTACCAAATATTCAGCCAAACCGAAGATATTTAACAATATTTAGAACAGACTTATTTTGCTTTTTGTGAAATATATTTCAATCAAAAATTAGATCACTTCCAATGACTTCTTTATATTTCATACAAAGCAAAGTTAATATGATCTATTATTAAAGTTTATGCTACAAAAGTATTTTGTAAATGTAAACATTTGACATTTTATTGCATAAATACAAATATTCCAGTGATAGATCATAACGTTTGATGTGATATGACACTCTCTTCCATATTTTAGGATTTTTGTAGGATGTGAAATAAAAATTTACGAGATGACTACATCGACAAGTTCATTTCCACCTATTTGTCTTGTTGATGACCACAAAATACTTGGAAAAGAAAGTCCAACTGAATGACTTATTACTTTTCATCAATTTAAGGATATAAAGTTTGGTTTATTTATTTTATCTAACGAAACTCTATAAATATTTTTCTTTTTTAAGTGTTCTGTGGTCACCAATAAAGAAACAGGCAGAGATGGACATGTCAACTATGTCCAGTAGTTAAAGTCTGACCTCTAGGCATCTGACGAAAGTTATAAAATATGAAAATTTCTGTAGTCAAGAAAAGTACAGTAAAACCCTGATAATTCGGATTAACTGGGACCAGATCCAATCCGGATTATCGAAAATCTAGATTATCTGGAGAATTAGAAAAAAATGAATTAAAATAAAACATACTTACAGAAAATCACCTTGATGTTAAACTTATTGAATATTTACAGACAGTAAAAATGTTTACTTTGCTTAATTCTTCCAAAAAGATTTCAGAAAAAAGTTTTTTTATTCATAATACGACGACGAAACAAATTAATATTATGGAAATTTGCCAATCGCTTCTCAAACTTGAAAAAAAAAAAAAAAGAGACCAAACTGATCCGGATTAACGGGGTCCGAATTTGCGGGGTTCTACTGTAATTTGTTTTGATCTTTAAAATCCAACACTTGATGTCAGAAGTTTTTATGCGATCCATTTGATGTTTTGTGACTTTTTATCAGAAGTTTAAAAATCAAAGATCACCAGTGAACATTGATGAGTATGTCTTTCATTTGTTGATGATCACAGAATGTTCCTAAAAGAAAGGCAATTGACATATCGTCAATTTTTTCTAAAATAAACCAATAAAATAACTTCGAATGCACCTAAAGAATTTATGAGATTGGAGGACCAATGTACACGCCTACAAAATAGTTTTAGTCATGCCTATGATTTTCTGTCAATATATTCACCATTTTCCTACACACAAGAATTTGTTGAACATTTATACAATTAATCTAATATAAAGAAGCTATTTATCTCATTATATACAAACAGAAGTATTTTATAAATAAAAGATAATATATATCTATGTATAAAAATGTATATAAACAAATGTTCATCAGGTTTTTTTTTCATAGCTGTTTACTTTATTTGACGACTAGATATCACTTTCTAAACCCGCTTTTGGTACTTAAGTATTAACGCCACTGCAGCGACAGATATGACAGTTTTTAAATACTGCCAATCTACACCTAAAATTTTTGCGAGAAAATTGGGATAAAATAAAACACTTTATTAAAAATTAAAACATTTTCAAAATTGAAAACACTTTATTTAAAAATAAAATAGTCAATCAGATTTCAGTGGAAAATGAGTTGATATACAGTTTAACATAGACTCAAAACTGTCTCTTTTTTGGCAAATCACAAATGCGCATTTTCGTAGCACTAACAAATGGCATCAAAAATCAGGAAACAATAAGACAACAAGGGATCCAAAAGGTAACTGGATTCGCATGCGAACAATAAAATTTCTCTTTATCGGTGCATTAGCACAACTTCTGCTGTGGTGGCGTTAATACGTAAGTACCCCGCTTTTTAATATAATGCCAAGTCCCTGTGGGAGGGAAAAGTACCGAAATGCATTAGTAATTTAACTGTTACAAGTAATTAAAAACAAATTTGATACAAGAATTTAATTTGTTTTAATAAATAAAGTAATAATGTGAATTACAATACTTTAACAGCGATTTTGGCCAAATACCAAATATTCAGCACACAGGTTCTTTAAATTTCAGAGTTTTAAAATATTAAAAATTTTATATAGTATATAACACACATACTTTCATGTTGTTAAATAAGATCTTTTTAAAAAATAATTTTATATACTAAAAACACCCCCTATGCTTTGAATTGTTATTTCATAAGAAGAGGATAGTTTTAAAGCATTTTTTATTTGATGGACTCCTTTATGGGTTAAAATGAGTGAATAATATTATCTGATATTCTAAAACAAATATTGAAAAATAACTTTATATTACAGTATTTGCTCATAAAAACATTAGATAAAAATTATATTTTTCATTCTGAAGAACCAAACTGTTATTCTGGCAAAAGAATCAAAACATAAATATTTAAGAGTGCTGGTCAATAAGATATCAAATTCCTTTGCTAGAGTCAAACCTACAGATTCATAATGCAATCATATTTTTTTAAATATCTCCATTGGAAATCACTTCAGTAACTTCTTTTTTCTTATAATATGCATATTTTCTTTGTGTGTTTTTGTAATCAAAATGTTTTTAAAATGTATACTTTATTAATAAGTTTATGTGTTAAAATCATTATGAGCTGTGCTAAATGTTTAGCAATTAGAAAAATATGGACAAACAAAATTTCAAATAAATGGAACACACAATTGTAATTACTGATATAAAGAATTATTCCTATTCTCTACCTTTAGTTTTTGCTTATGTTAAACATATTTTGCCAAAATAATTTTTTTTTTCTTTTAATCTTAACTAATTTGTCATATGAAAAATTAACATTTATCTTCTAACTTATCTAAAATAAAATTCAGACTAGAAATATCTTTATTATTATTTTTTTAGCATGAATAAACGAAATTATTGTTCTAACTTGTAAGAAATGTAAAACTTAGATAAAAAAATGTCTATATTATCATTTCCTTAATATGAAAAAACGAAAACACTGTGCAAAAAAACTAATCAAAACAGAGATATTCCAATATGCAGTCGCAGTTACGCTATCAAATGATAAACAAATCAGATTACCCAACCACGTGATCACTTTACCCAACAAAATTCTGCAGGTAATGTGGGTTACCCGAAATCTCAGTAATTCACGGCTCTGAACGGTAGGAAAAGTCACGTGACGGCGGTCTCTGAACGGTTCGGGTTCTACTCGGGAAACCCTACGTTACCCAGGTTTACGTCTGTGAATGCGCTCATTATGTTGACGTGATAAATTACGACTGATCTCATGAGGCAGCCAAATAGTTTATGTTAAGTTTGCATTATAGTTTTTCTACGAAATTTTGATATTGATGGCTTGCGTTTTTCGTCTTTAACTCTAAAGTTGTTTTACGCCGACGTCTTTAATGTACCTAGTGTTAAGTCGATTGAAAAGGAGAATGAGTCATCTGTTTCCAGATGTGTTTTTTTTTTTTTTCAGAATCGGCAAGGTCATTAACTTCGTTGTTGGTGGTTTTACGGATGGCGAGCTCTGAATAAATCAACGAATGTTTTTCACGATAGAAGTATTTCTTTTAAAGAAGATATGTTATACTATGAGCTCCTGGACATTTTGATTTTTCTTTTTTTTTTCATGTCGTGAAGTCCCAGATATATATAATGAAGACGCAGATAAGTCATATTGTTATTGTTATATAGTTAATTGATAAATCCTTTTTAATTTTATCTTTTTATTTTTGTTTATGTTTTAAGACTTCAATAAATATTTTGTTAGATTTTAAATTTTGTTTGTTATCTTTTATATCACCACACATTAATTTAATTTTTCTTTTGCAGTTTAACTTATATCAAAATTTAAACTTCTTTTTCGTGTCATTGTGGTTCGGGAACCAGCATAAGCGTTTCTGCTGTAAAAGCTGCTCTGCAAATCTTTAAATAGTTTGTATATTACGTAGGTAATATACAAGAAAGGTTATGGGCTCGTTTCCCTAACCGCTACCGATAGTTTAAATTTAAAAAGTAGTTTAAAATTAAATTGTTTAAAAGTGTAATTATAAAGTATAGCGTTTTCAAAAGTTTAAGTGATTAAATTAAAAGTTGTTTAATAAGTTTTATTTTCAGCTGCTTTTTAGCAATTTAAATGAATCTAAATAATTTAAAATTTTTTTTTTCTTTGCCGCCTTTTACCTTAAATCGGTTCGGCGTTGATGTGGTGATATTGCGCAATACCCTCGTCGTATATTGGCGATATGCTGAGACGGGGGGGCTGGATATTTACAAACTTTTTTTTCATTTTTTAAATGATTAAGAGTTTTTGAAAATTTTAATGCTAGTTTAAGAGTTTAAAAATATTTTTAAGATTCTCTTAAATTTTTTTTTGGAATTAAATTAGAATAGTAAGTTAGTTTTTGTGCTGGACTTCATGACATTGAATTTTGAAACGATGGAGTGAAGGAGGAATACGTCAAGTATATTTTTGAATCATGTTGAAGAATTTTTGAAACTTCATGAAAAGTGGTTTTTCTGCAGGCTACCTGATAAATGATGCGTAGTGTGACAAGTTGAAGTGTTAAACAAGGTCATTCTTTTTCAAGTGAACGTCGATGTCTGCACCTGTTTTTATGCTGCTTTGGGTTTAGTTGCGTCAGTGGGGCGCGCTGGTGCCCCCACTTGAGGTGGTGCATTTAAAGATCTTGCAGTGTGAGAACTTTTTGTCTAATGGACATCTTTGACTTTTGTTCCTGAAAACATTTTTGACCTTTGTTCCTGGACATTTTGACCTTTGTTCCTGAACTTTTGAGCTGCCACTTCGAGATGTCGGATCGTCGTATTTCTACAGTCCGGTGTTCCTGTTGCTTAGTGCTGATGTCATGATTGCTGTGATAGTGTGGAAGTGTGCCTCTTCAAGAATCTTATCAAGTTTTTATAAATATGTGATATTTTTATACCAGTTGTTTTTATAATTAGAAAAATATAAGTTTTGCATCCAAAGATTTTTAGTGTCAGTGTTTAAAAATTGGTATTTAAATAGAGGGGGAGTTTTAAAATCCTTGCTTGTCTTTATGGTGTAAATTAACTAGTGTTAAAGTTTGGGATTTTGTGCTTAATTACTTAGGGATTTTTTGAAATCCTAGTTTAGTTTTAAATTAAGCATTTTCCCCTGCATAAAGTTTATATTTAAATGAACTTAAAGAGCAGTTCAGAATTTTCCTCTCTTGGGCATGTTTTGATGTTTAAGTTAAGATGGTTTAATGTCAGGTTAAGATGAGTTTAATTATTGAAGTAATCTGTAAAGCCTATATAGTAGCTTTTGAGAAATTAAGATAAGTTTAACTTTTTATGAAATAGCTATTGATTTTCTTTTTATGGGAAACTGATTAAAAAGTTTGAATAATTATGGCCCTTACTTAATAGTTGTTTATTAATCTTGAAGTTTGAAGTAAATTTAATTAAAGTTGAATATTTTAGATTCCATTATAAAATGGTTTAACTTGTTAGAAGTTTGTTTTTCCACCTGTTTAACAATTACTTAAAAGTTAATCATGAAAGGATATTTATATTTTACAGAAAATATAGTAATAGATTTAATGCAGTAATATTTGAAGACCCTATTTAATTTGAACTTTGCATCTTGGGAGGGTTTTTTTCTTGTGTAAGATTAAAGTGTTAAGATACCCGACCTGAATATGCATGATGTTCTGTGTTATAATTGGGTTTTTTTCATTTAGTAATTGTTTTAAGTAAATAGATATAAGTTTAAAATGAGTTTATTAAAAAGCAAAATAAGGGTTAAGCAGATACATATTAAGTTTAAAATAGGTTTATTAAAAGTTTTTTTTTTAACTGTTATTGTGAGGGGCCATATTGAAGAATTTTTTTAGGATATGTAAAGTTTAAAATAACTTGATGAAATAATTTGAATCTTTATTATATTGGGGGAAAACTTGATCATTGATGTAGTGGGTCTTACTGTTTTAAAAGTTTAATGAAGCTCAATTTTCTTTTAGTGTAAGAAATAGCTGTGAGTATTTATTCTAGGCTATGTGGTTGTTTGAACAACTGTTTTGAGTTCTTGACTTGGAAAGTGTGGTGATTCCCTGCATCATGTTTTTGTTTTTCATTAAAATTAAATGATATGTAATTTTTGAAATCTTTCAATTTTTGTTTTAATTAAACATAGTAATGATATTTTAACTATAACAGCTAAATTTTTCGATGGATGTTACTGTATCCAGGATAATTGTCTCAAAAATATGCTTTAGCCATTTTTTTTTTTTTATGATTTACAGTAGAATGATATATTTATTTCTTATGGACAATTTTTAAATGTTAAACTTAAGAAAAGTTAAAATTTATTTGAATTTTTCTTGTTTTGATATTGTATTATAATTTAAAGAAATATTTTATTTGTAGTACAGTACTTAAAGTTTTCTTTGCCCAATAGTTTAAGTAAAACCTCTAGCATGAATGAAGGAAAGATCCAAAGGATTTTCACTTTGCATTTTTTAGATTCTTTAGGCAACCTGGATCCTAGAGCAAGATAGCGTATAAGCAGGCCGCTAATGCTTATGGATATGGTTGGTTTTTAAATTGCTGGGGTTTTACAGTAGGGCATTGAATAAAAATTACTATTTTATTTTTATATACAGTTTTGATAGTCTACTTTTGTGTTAAGTTGCTTTGGAAATTTTAGGTTGGAGAAATTGTCAGTAAGTTCTAGATAATTTTAATTTGAAATGGCTGGCTATGTTTAAGGAGAGGATATGGAGGAGTTTTGAATTGCTGCTTGGGAAAAAAAAAAAAAAAAAAAATAGAACTCTGGATGTAATTCTGAGTTTTTTTTGAAGGGTAATGATTGTTAAATAAAGGTTTTTGAGTAAATTCATTTTTGAATTCTGGGTAATTTTGGAGAGATTAGCTATTTTTAGAGGCAAATTGCTTATGCTGAATGATCGATGGGAATTGTGAAAGCTGAATTGAAATTTTACCAATGGTTAGATCCCATAAAAGAACAGTAATTGAAATTTTGATTAAGGTCCTGGCCTGAATAGTTACGTAATGGACTAACTTGTTAGAAAGTGGTTACGTAAGGGGTGACTGTCTAGTTTGGCTGAGGGACAGAATCGTTTGAGCAATTTGCAGACTGTTTTTGGTATATTGGCATGTTTGACAGGAAAAGTGTAAAATAGATCCCGGGTTACTTTTTCCTGAAACTGAGATGTCATATGAAGCATTGTCTGATGGTTGATAATTTAAGGCTGTCTTTTCCAAATTTGAAGTTTTAGATTCCTAGAGTTCATGATGATCATTTTAAGAAAGTTTGAATAATTCTGACGGGCAAATTAGTTTATGGTAATATGCATTTACTGAATAGTTTGAGAATATAGCTTTTTAGTGGGGTATTTGATAGAGGTCAAGTTGTGAAGGAAAAGAAGGATTGGGCTCATGAAGAAATTTGAGCGGTGTTTCCAGTACTTGGCAAGATATCCTGTATATTAGATGTATTTTGGTTTAGCTCTGTTTTCTCTAAGCATTTGGTGATGTTTGAATAAAGCAAGGTCAGTCTCTCTGAGAATGTTGAATTAAAGCTAATGCTCGGTAACCCTGTCAGTTTATGAGATAGTACTTTAGAGAGGTGGTTCTTTATCTGTGTCTTTATCTGTCCTGTTTTTGTCTTGAGAGAATGAGTGTGAAGCCTTTGGATCCAGAGCATTTTGTGTGTACGTAGAATGAATGTGAGCGAATGGGTATCCTAGCGCTGGGATGTATGAATGTTATGTTTCCCCAGTATCAATGTCTGGTCCGGATTTCGAGGTATAGGCACAGCTAAAATTTTTTTTGATAAATAGGCAGGATGTTAGTAATGTGAATTTAAAATATATGTATATTTACTTAGGGGAGCATTAGAGTCTTAGATATCTGACCGGATTTTGATTGCTTAACTGTGTCATCTGGATTGGCTTAGGAGAAGAGCAAATTGTGGTTAAGATGTTTTTGTGATAATTTGCCAAGATTGCCTAGTCGGAATGTTTAATTATTTTTGATATGTTGGTTATATTTTGGTTCTTGAAATGTTAAATGAATTAATTTTTTTTTTTTTTTTTGAAGAGTACATAATCACTTTTTGTAGTATATAATGTTATTATGAAATGTGTTAATCTTTGCACTAATGTTTTGTGTAAGAAATGAAATGTATGCACGATGGATACACTAAAGGACTGGATATGTTCCGTCAACTAGGACTGTTGTATTTTTTTAATAAATATATATTTAATATTTATATGTAAATGTGTCTTTATGTAAAAATGTTTTGGGGCTCATGGTTTTAAACTTTCTTTTTAAATTTTTTTTAGCTTTTCTCGGTTTACCATCTTCTGGTTAGTTTTTTTTAGTGTAGAGCTGGTTTCTTTTTAATAGTGCTTTGGGGATGTTTTTCGTGGGTGTTGTAAGAATTGGTGTTAGCCTTAAGGATGCAATTGGTGTTATATTTTGATCCTACTTTCGGATTAATTTTTAGTGGTGTTCTTTTGGGCATTTGCCCTGTTATTGCACAGGTGACAAGAGGGGGGGGCTTTGTTGTCTATTTCCTCAGTTTTTAGTTCTTGTCACTGTGCAAAATGCAACTATCAACACTTCCATAATTTCCTTTTAAAATCTTATTCCTAAAGTACTAAAGTTCCTTAAAGTTTATTAAATAAAAATAAAGTTTCTTTTACTGAAATTAAAGTTTAAATTAAAATAGTTTTTATTAAAAAATAGTTTATCTTTAATTAAAATAAATTATACCTTTTTAATTTTAATCTTTATTCTTTTAAATCTCCTAAATAGTTCTTTAGAATATATTATTTTACAGCTACCGTATTTCATCCACGATATTTTGTTTACAGTCCTTTCAGAATCTAGTTTCACTTCCTTTCATTATCTGATCATAATTCACACGGCCGTTACGAGATAACGAAGTGTCCAATCTTTGACGTCATCGATCAGAAGTTACATCATTCTGATACTCTTACGTCATTCTTTTTCTTAATGAGATTCAGAGGATGAATGGATTTCGAATTGCTGTTTTAGTGCTTAACTGTTGCCCATGTTAATGATACGCGTATTTAAGGATCGCGAATTGATGATTTAATCAGTTTCGATTATCCCTTTTAAGATGTGCCGGTAGGCTTGGCCACCGTGTCTGATTTTACAACATGTTGACGTGATAAATTACGACTGATCTCATGAGGCAGCCAAATAGTTTATGTTAAGTTTGCATTATAGTTTTTCTACGAAATTTTGATATTGATGGCTTGCGTTTTTCGTCTTTAACTCTAAAGTTGTTTTACGCCGATGTCTTTAATGTACCTAGTGTTAAGTCGATTGAAAAGGAGAATGAGTCATCGGTTTCCAGATGTGTTTTTTTTTTTTCAGAATCGGCAAGGTCATTAACTTCGTTGTTGGTGGTTTTACGGATGGCGAGCTCTGAATAAATCAACGAATGTTTTTCACGATAGAAGTATTTCTTTTAAAGAAGATATGTTATACTATGAGCTCCTGGACATTTTGATTTTTCTTTTTTTTTTTCATGTCGTGAAGTCCCAGATATATATAATGAAGACGCAGATAAGTCATATTGTTATTGTTATATAGTTAATTGATAAATCCTTTTTAATTTTATCTTTTTATTTTTGTTTATGTTTTAAGACTTCAATAAATATTTTGTTAGATTTTAAATTTTGTTTGTTATCTTTTATATCACCACACATTAATTTAATTTTTCTTTTGCAGTTTAACTTATATCAAAATTTAAACTTCTTTTTCGTGTCATTGTGGTTCGGGAACCAGCATGAGCGTTTCTGCTGTAAAAGCTGCTCTGCAAATCTTTAAATAGTTTGTATATTACGTAGGTAATATACAAGACAAGTTGTCAACTATGCGGAACTGATAACCCAATTTCAAATTTTCGGAAGAGGATGCCTTAAATTTTCGGAAGAGAATCACCCCTGGAAGCACCCATTTAGGTACATATACGCATTACAGGGGTGATTGTGTGTGTTCCTGGTGTACCCTGGATTTCCGAGTTTTTCGATCAATCCTTTCGGTTTTATGATATCGTTACACTTAGTAAAAAATTCAAACATTAAAAAATATCGCGAATTTTGTCAAAAATTAAAAGAAAGAAGCATGAATTTCTTTAAGGAATCGTGCAGAGAACAAATTTCCTTCTAGAATCCAGGAGTAAAAACGCAAATTCGTTTTAAAAAAGACAAATTTTGACAAAAAACGTGAAAAAACGATCAATTTCGTAAAAAAATCGCGAAAAAAGAATCAACTTCATCAAAAAATCGCGGAAAAAAAAAACAGTTTTGTCAAAAAATCGCAAAAAACGATCAATTTTGTCATATAAACGCGAAAAAACGACATATTTCGTCACATAAGCCCGAAAAAACGACAAATTTCTAGAAGAAAAAACAGCAAATTTCACAAAAAATTCGCGAAAAAACAATCATTTTTGTCATTTAAGCGCGAAAAAACGTCAAATTTTTTGAAACGATCACGAAAAAACGGCAACTTTCATAAAAAAAATCGCGTAAAAACAATCAATTTCGTCAAATAGACCCGCAAAAACGGCACATTTCGTGAAAAGATCGCGAAAAAACGAGATTTCCACAAAAGATCGCGATAAAACGAAGTTTCTTCAAAAGATCGCGAAAAAGCCGCAAATTTTATCAAAAGATTGCGAAAAAAAAGTCATTGCTGGAGAGGAACTTTCTGTACAAAAACTGTTTTTGCTGCTTTAAAAACTGATTTTATTGCGGCTTTTTCTTCTTAATTTCTTGCTTTTTCTAAAGCTGTTTTTTCTGTTCCAAAATTGTTTGTTTCAAATTTTGTTTTTGAGTGAATATGACCTTTGACATTAATATATTTTGCACTTGATAATTTTCAGGGTTTTTTACTTTGTATTAATTTTCAGGGTTTTTTTTTTTTTCTTCTTTTCTGGGGTTCATGAAATTTAAGTCTTTTTAAAAATCCTTTGAAGAAGTTTAATCTTTAGCAATATTTTGACTTTTTTTTTTTTTTTGCAGAAAATTTTGGGTTTTTGCAATCTTTTGCGGTTTTATCGTGATTTTTTGTAGAAATTTCTGTATTTTCGCGATCTTTTGGTTTTTTTCGACGTAATTTGTAGTTATTTGAGATCTTTTTGTGAAATTTGTGATTTTATTGCGATCTTTTGACAAAATGTGCGGTTTTTTCGCGAGTTTTCGTCAAAAATAAGTTTTATCGCGATCTTTTCACGAAAATTGTAATTTTATTGCAAATTTTTTTAACAAACTTAGTGTTTTTTAGCGATGCAAATTTCTTCGTCGAAATTTGCATTTTTTCGCGTTCTTTAATAAAAATTTGTGACGGAATTTTTCAATTTTTTCACGATTATTCGCCGAAATTTCAGCAGTTTTTTTGGTTTTCTGGTGAAATTTGTGGTCTTATCGCAGTTTATTGATGAAATTTGGGGTTTTATTGCTGTTTTTTAAATCAAAATTTGCGGTTTCATCGCCATTTTCTGAGGAAATTTGTGGTTTTATTTCGAGATTTTTCAATAAAATTTGTGTGTGATTTGATCGCATTCTTTTGACATAATTTGCTTTTTTTTTTCATTATCTTTTGATGAATGTTTTTGGTTTTTCAACGATTTTTTCAAATTTTTCTGTGATATTTTTAGGTTTCTTCGCGATTCTTTTTAAAAATCTGAGCATTTTCATGATCTTTTGACAGCACTGTGCGAAAAAAAAAGGGGGGGGGGGAGTCGCCCCGGGTACGGAAATTTAGGGGGTACCAAATTTATACTACCAATGTCATTTTTCGTCTATTACAAGAAAAAGTTGGGTAGAGGGGTCGTCAAATTTACAATGTGTCCCGCGCGCAGTTTTCTCTTCGCGCGCCCTGTCATTTGATAGATATATTTTCTTTATTGTTTTACGATATTCGCAACTTATTTTGATCGATCGTTCAATGATATATTCAACTTACTTTGGTATAATAAAAAACTCAAATGACAATAATGAATAATCACACGTGCACACGAGAGTCACAAAAGACGGAGAATTTACGTTCAGAGTTCCGAGAATCAAAGGCTGAAAGATGAGGGAGGAGCTAAAAGTGGACAATAGGAACATTTCTGGGGTACGAACGATGCATCATCGGCCTCGTCATCGGCCGTTCTAGATAAGAAAAGTTGTAGTTGTTTCGCTTTTATCGAAATAGTTTCGGTTCAGGATCGCGAAAATTAAAACAAGCAGTTCGTTCAAAAATAGGCATTTCAAGGGAGAGAGAAAAAAAAATAAGCACTCTGGGAAAAAAAAGAAGCACCTTGTAAGGACCTGACAAATTTGCTTTCAAAATAAGTACCTTGTAAGCACCTGTAAGCACCGCTACGCACTCTGTCTAATGATGACATTTCCCGTACAATTTAAATCTCCAACTTGGGCAGCATTTTTTAGAATATCACTAACTTTTATAGGAAATACAGAAAGGCTGTATATTTTTTAGTATCTGAATAACTCTATATTTTGTAAGTAAGAGTGAGAATGACTTCATAAATGAAGTAGCCAATTTGGATTAGAGGAAAAAAAATTGCAAGAATGAAATTCTTTAAATCCGAAATTTATTTGGCAAGATATCTTTCACTATTCGGTGAGATTTTAGCAATATTCGGCACGATATCTCTAAATATTCGGCTACAGGTATTCGGCCGGCGTATTCGGTCAACAAGCCTTCAATATTCGGCCAACCGAATATTCAGCAAAAGGGCCGAATACCGAATAGTGGCCGAATATTCGTCCCATCCCTAATTTAAAGCTTGGCAACTAATTTCAGAGCAGTCTCATTCTTACGACTTTGTTTATCATTAGGGACACAAATTCTAAATGATCAAATTTATTTCATTAAAGGTTATTTCAGAAAATATCTCCTTGTGAGTTTTGAGAGAGAGCGAGAGATTAAGAATATTATTAATTTTGGATGCAAGAAAGGGTAAAAATATCATTTGATAGTAAAAGTGAAGTACATTCTTCATATTTTAATGGAATTATTTTACCATCCTAACTTACTAAAAATCAATTTGATGTACATTAAGATAAAAGAATATAATGCAATTTCATTTTTTTTTTTATGTTAAAATAAGTGTTTCAAATTTAAAAATACATTTAAAAGCATATTTAAGAGTAATAATTATTAATGAGCTCTTATTTTTTAAATTATGTATAATCAAAATTTATTTTCTTTATTGGAAAAAAAAAGTTGGTATTCGGTCGCCGAATATTCAGTATTCAGCCTAAAATTTGGCCGAATATTCGGTATTCAGCCTAAAATTTGGCCGAATATTCGGTATTCGGCTAAAACACTATTCGTCCCATCCCTACTTGTGACCTTATGAATTGTCACGCCTGGTAAAACCAAGCAGTTTTTGATAAAGCTTGCTATAGTACTGATCTTTACTGCACGTTACTGAAAGAAGATCATGTATTTGTGGAATTTGGAGCGATAAACGACTGTACAGATACCTATTTATTAGAAATTTTCAGTCGTTTATCGATTGATGACTGAAATTAATTTTTTAAAAATGACAAAGTTATTTATTTAAAAAATCATGATTTGCTAAAATCATTTATAAATTTGTTAAAATTTATGCAGTTGGTTCGCTTTTTAGTATAAAAATTTACAAAATGCCTGCATTAATTCAAGAACCAATTTTTCAGCCTGCTGATCATGTTTTCTAAAAATCACTAAAAATTGGACCCTGTATATATGTTTTTTTGTTATATGTACCTCATTTCCAGACTTCTCGTACACTTCAAGCCCACTCGTGTTATTTTTCCTGCACGTATGCTTCAGCAAGTACAAGCACAGTGATGTTACACTATTTCAAAATGCCTGCATTGCTTTAATGACATATAACAAAGGTGGAGGTGGGATGCGGTGGTGGTATTCCCAGTTGGTAGTTCGAGTGCGAGTTCTCCACAGCCTGGATGCTCTTTCTGGACAGGCGGGTCTAGTGTTGTGGACAGCGGAAACAAGTTTGAACCGAGCCTAAAGCGTCCAAAATAGCCTTGGAGATGAGGTGCACCGCAAAGGGTAAAGTGCCAATTTTTTTAATAAGCCTGCTAAATCAAAAATTTTAATTAGTCGCACCTGCTATCTTACATGCAACTCAAGCCTGCTTTTTTCTGGAAAAAAATTCATGTTTATACAGGAAGTAACGTACAACTATTTTTTACCGTTATTTTTTGCATCTCATTAAATTTTTTTTAAGCTTAGGCATAAACTTAAGTTTTGTGCTGAAAATCTGAATTGTAGAGAGTGGTTATGTAGAGCTAACTGAACTGTGTTCAATGGGGGTGGGAAGGTTCAAATTATACAAAATTGAAAAGTTGGTCAATTTGTTTGCGGTTTTCTCTAAAACCATTCTTTATCGTGTCAGTATTTTCTTGAAAATAAACTTTAAAGAAAAACTTCAAAAAATTCCATTAGAGGGTGCCTTAAACTTTAGATTAACCAACAACAACTGTTATTTTTTGTATCTAATTGAATGCTTGCAAAAGCTTAGACTTAAATATTGAGCTCAAATTCTGAATCGCTGGGAGGGGTTAAGAAGCACAAACTGAACTGTGTTCAGGAATTGAAATTTTACCCTGCCCACCCTACAAACACAGTTCAATTTTTCGCTGCTTAATTACTCACAACGATTCAGATTTTGAGCACAAAGTTTAAGTCTAAGCTTTTAAAACATTTATTTACATTAAAAAAAAATAGTTGTTGGTTACTCTAAAGTTTAAGGCACCCTCTAATTTTTTGAAATTTATCTTTAAAATTTATTTTCTAGGAAATACTGACATAAAGAATGGTTTTAGAGAAAACTGGAAACGAATCTGACCAATTTTTCCATTTTTTAGAATCATTTGAAATTTAAACCCTCTGAACACAGTTAAGTTTGTGCTACTTAACCACTCCCAACTATTCAGATTTTGAGCTCAAAATTTAAGTCTAAGCTTACGAAACCATTTAATGAGATGCAAAAAATAATGGTAAAAATAGTTGTACGTTACTCCAAAGTCTAAAACACCCTCTATCAGGGTTCGCCAAAGTGGGCCCAGCCCGAAAAAACCCGCCCGGGTTTTTTCGGGTGGGCCCACTTGAAAAAACCCATCAAAAACCCATTTGTGGGTTTTTTCAAATTTTCTCATGTTTTTACAACTGTATCATTATTTAATCTAAGATATGAGAATGGAAAGATAAATGCCAATTTAAATATATTTCAAACTAACCATATTTAAAAGAATTTCTAAGTATTGATAAAATGACCATAAAATAAATTAGTTTGTAAATAAGGAAGATTTTCATGGCTATATATTTTTAAAATGCACCCAAGGGCTTTAAATCTTAATGTAGGGGGAACTGGGGCACATTGATACAACCCGTGTACAGCACACAGGGTCATTACAGGAATTTTCACAATAGCTCCAAAAGGTGGTACTAGTGAAATTAACTACCTACAGAAAGTTCTGGAATGATTCAATAGTTTGATGAAATGGGATGGGTGATTGTTTTTGTAAGTCAAAAGTAAATTTGAGTTGTACAATTGAAATGGTATTATACAACTGTTCCAGTATTTTCAACCGAAAAGAATACCCTCCCTGGCAAGTAAAGCTACTCTTTATCAGTTCCTTATTCTTGAAATTCAATGAAAGTTTATACAGTAATTTTCAACACAAAAATGGTGACAGATTATAATGGTTCCCAGCATCATGGAAAGTCAGGAAAATCTCAAAATACACAGGAAAAGTCAGGGAATTTACAAATAATTTCTAAAAAAGTCATGGAAAACATTTGAGTGAAAAAATGAAAAATGACACAAAATTCATCACATTTGGGGGAAAAAAAAAAAAAAAGATTGAAGTATGATTGCAGAAAAACATTGCTAATTTTGGCAAAAGATTGTGAAAATAAGTATAAAATTTTGCTGTATGCTCGTTTGGTCAGAGAATTTTTCTAGATTTGGTTTGGGAAAGTCAGGGAATTTTTTGAGATTTGGTCATAGAAAGTCAAGAAATTTGCCAGCCATGTTTTGCTGGGAATCTTGTTGTAACAAAAAGAGTGAAAAAGTTTTAGTATAGTACTTTAATAATTTCATTGTTAAAATTATTACTAATTATTAATTTTTGTAAAAGCAAATTATAATGTTTATTATTGTCTTAACCTTTAACCTCATAAACTTTTTGTAATCAATTAGTTATTTTAAATTGTATTTAGTAGTATAAGTACCTTGTTTTCAAACATTCTGAACCATATTTCTTTAACATAAATAACCTTGATAATATCCAAAAACCCTAATAAAATCTAATCTAAAATGTATCCAGATACTTTAAAAGATTGCTTACAGATGGCATACAAAAGCAAAACTAAACTAGTAAAAGTGTATTGCCATTTACGATCTAACTTTATAGATATGACTGACATTGACTTTTAGCTAATCCAATTTAATACTATTGCAATATAAATGTTGTTTAAATTGTAGTAAATATATATATATATGCATACATATGTGTGAATTCTATTTTTTTCTTCACAAAAATAAAAATATTTACATAATGTTGCTGCTTTAAACTGATTTCTATTGAAGTAAATTAAAGAAATTGTATAAATTAGTCTGTTTAACTTAAGATTTATATAAAGAAATTCAGTTGCACTTGATTTAATATATCATTCTTCCAGTAATCTAGTTCTATGAGATACAAAATAATCTTTTTAAATATATTTATATTTTCTTTTTATATATTTATTTTTATTGTTAATCTATACTTAATGCAAAATTATACCTTTGTTCCACTGATAAATGAAAAATTTAGGTACTATGCATGTGAAAATTAGAAATGTTGAAGAGGTCTCTAAAACATTTTGATAAAACCCGAAAAAACCCGGGTTTTTTCGAAAAAGCCCGAAAAAACCCGGGTTTTAGACTACTGGGCCCAGTGGGTTGGGCTTTTTCAAAAAAACCCGGGTTTTTTCAAACCCTGCCCTCTATCGACATTTTTTGAAATTTATGTTTATAATTTATTTTCAAGAGAATACTGACATAAAGAATAGTTTTAGTGAAAACCACAAATCAATTGACAAATTATTCTGTTTTTTATAATCATTAGAAATTTGAACCTATCCACTCCCATTGAACACAGTTCAGTTTGCGCTACTTAACCACAGATTTTGAACTCAAAATTTAAGTTTATGTCTTAACTTCTAAAAAAATTAATGAGATGCAAAAAATAACGGTAAAATATAGTTGTTCGTTACTCCAAAGTCTAAAGCGCCCTCTATCGGCATTTTTTGAAATTTACCTTTATAATTTATTTTCAAGACAATACTGACATAAAGATCAGTTAACATGTGGCTTCTCCCTAACATAGACAAACCTTTCAAAAAAGCATTATGTACAATGTGTATATTACATGTCCCAATATTGACAAGATTTCGTTCCGCAACAACTTTAATTTCTTCATTCATTAGTTTATGAACTTTTTTATTGATGTAAGGTCCGTCACTCCCCAACATCAATAAATATTTTTGTGGAAGTTGTATTTCATCCAATGCCTCGAGTATTTTTTCAAATACAATTTCTTGATACACACTTGATAAGTAACAAATCATGTGCAATCCCCTATGGTAACAGTCTCATTTAAAGAGAAAGGGGTGGAAAGTAGACAGAAGTATTGGTTCTTCCCTTTAGCAGGAGACAGAAGAAGATTTCGCAACAAAATGGATGTGCAAAAATGGCGAATCTGTTTCAAGAGCCGATTCGCCGCATTTTGTTGTGAAATTTTTTTCATCGGTCAGAGATTTTCAAAGTTTTCTCCGAAAATAGTGGAAAAAGTGACTTGAGATCAAAAATAGTAACAAAAAGTGACCAATGTGAAAAATAGCGACTTTTAGTGAAAATAGTGACCTGTGCTGAGCCCTGGTATAATCATTTTTTGAAATCAGAAGCTTAGAAGTGTGTCTGGATTATTCTTTCCCTTATGGCCGTGAAAAGTAAATCACTTTGGTGGCTATTAGTATGATCCCAACCAATCACTGCTGTGCTTCTGATGAATGACGTACATAAAGAGTTTACCGTGCGTTTTACAATCGCGATTTATTTATTTTTTTTTTTTCCTGGAAGCAATATTGCTTGCGTGCAAAACCGCAATACAATTTAAGGAGTTTCTAAGGAGTATTTTGTTTATCTAAGTAGTTCTAAGTACTACTTGGGAACATTTTCATTTCTAAGTAGTTTCTAAGGAGTATAAGGAGTCTGTGCGAACCCTGTTTTAATAACTACATACACTTAATATTGAAAAAAAAAAAAAAATCTGTTTTTCATGTCTTGCTACCCTTTATCTGATCAAAATGTATATATTTTTTTAATTATTGTTTGTCATGAAGAAATTAAAGTAAAAGCAAATGGCGGCAATTGAATAAAAATAACCTTTCTACTTCATTTGATTTAGAAAAAAAAGTTTTTTATAACATCCTACATCAATGTCTTAACCTGAAGTAAGCCATCATTTTCAGAGATTAAAACATTAGTTAATAAATGATAAACATTTATAGACAAATATTTTTGGTAACAAAAAATAATACTTCAATCCCAGAGTTGTAAAACACATTGTAAAACATGTGCAAAAAATTTTAGAAAACAATTTTTATTTTTGTAACATTTTTTAACAGTGTTAGAATTCCTAAAAAAAAAGTCACTGGTGATCAAGGACCAGTAAGCATGAGAATTTACTGGTCCGCAGACATCATCACTGGTCTGCTACATAAAATTCTATTAAATAATTTTAACACTTAGAGTAAATCATTACATAAAGAATAAATGTGCAAGATACAAATTTAATTATAAAATAATGCTTATTTAAGTGTAGAAGATAACAAGTATCACTATGGTTTGCATTTCTTTTAAAATGGGGCAAGACAGGTTTATTGAAAAAGACATTTTTGCTGAAAAAAAGGAATATTTTTGTTGAGTAAATGGGTACTTTGCTTAATGAAACGGTGCTTTCAGGAGTCACATTCACTCAGAAAGATTTGGAAAAAACTGATTGGGAAGCATGAAAATCAGTTTTTGGAGCAGCAACAACAATTTTGAAGTAAGAGAATTAGTTTTTAAAACAGAAAAATTCTCTCTCGGCATTCACTTATTTTTTTTTTTCGTGCTTTTTTGTCAAAATTTCAGTTTTTTTGCTTTATTTTGACGAAATATACCGTTTTTCGTGATATTTTTTGTTAAAATTTGCCATTTTATCACGATTTTTGGGGAAATTTGCAATTTTTTGTGATTTTTTGAAGAAATCTGCCGTTTTTGGGTAAAATTAGCCATTTTTTGACGATATTTGCCAGAAATTAGTCGTTACTTAGTGCTTTATAAACAAAATTTGTGGTTTTTTTTCACAATCTTCTGAGGAAATTTGTCGTTTCTCGCGATTTTTTTGACAAATTTTGCATTTTAGGAGGATTTTCGGATAAAATTTCTCTTTTTTCGTGATTTTTTGAAGAAATCTGCCTTTTTTTTTTGCAATTTTTTGAAATCTAAAATTTTCCCACAATTTTTGGAAAAAAATCTGCTGTTTTTCACAATTTTTTGGGGCAAAATTTGCCATTTTATCACGATATTTTGAAGAAATCTGCCTTTTGTTTTGGGTTTTGCAATGAAATTAGCCATTTTTTTGAGAATTGTTTGACAAATTTGTCGTAAATTAGTCGTTATTTAGCGATTTTTTAACGAAATTTGTCATTTTTTGGCGATCTCTTAATGAAATTATGTGTCCCACGGGACGCGTAAGAGCTTTTTATATATTTTTTGCGTCCCATTGCCGATTTTTTGAGTAATTTACGCGCTATAGCGCGTCTGCAGCATCAATGATAATAATAATTTTTAAAAAAAAATCTTATGTGCGATCGGTTGCAGTTTTCTCAGGGCCTGAAAAAAGGCACTGGTCCTGCAGACCACTAAAATTTTAAAATTAGGGGTCCGATTGAATTATCGGTGGTCTCGGACTAGCGGACCACCAAGGATTTCGAATGCTGTTTAATATAAAAAAATTTAAAATATTTACATCAATTTTATGTACGAATTATTTACTGATAGTGCACAACTAAAAGCAAGGCACACTTTTTTATTTTCCGAAAATTCAAAACATTTGATGCCGAAAACTAAATATTAATCAGTCCAAAATTTCGGACACCAAAAATCATGAATTTAGACAGACAGTTGACGTAAAAAATCAATTTTGTCAAATTATCTAAAAAGAAAAAAACACAAATTTTGTCAAAGTTCCACAGCAAAAGAGTGAAACATTGTAGAAGGGTTACGAAAAAAATTCTAATTTTGTCAAAAGAAAGCAAAAAAACTTTAAAAAAAAAAAAATTTCGTCAGATACATATATCATATGAAAGCCCAATTCAGACATTTTCATAGACATAAAAAGAAAGTCTGTGACAATTAGGGGACAAATTATGGCCAAATTTGTATGGCATGTAATGCAAAACTTAAGTTTTTCGTCCATCTTTGAAGCTAATTGTCTCAGAAACCAAGTGAGATAGAGATTTATTATTCAGCCATTCATTTCTCTATGAACCTAACAGATGAGTTCAATATCATAAAATTCTGTAGAGGTCAGGTAGGAAATGTCACTTTTTTGTGATATGGAATGACATGACCCTACAACAAATAACACCCATAAATTTAATCATGCAAAACTTTTTACCTTACTTGAGAATTAAGAAATACTTACAAAGTTTTCAGTTGTTTATGAACACTCGTCCATGTAGACTTTTGATCACTCAGTTGAAAATACATAACACCACATTCCAATAGATCTTTGAGAATTTTCTTTTCGACAGATACAATATGCATTTGTATGACATCATAAGAAGAATTATAAGGCAACCTTTGGTTTTTATAAGGCATTTTCATAAGCTTAGCGACAAAGTTGAAACCATCAACTTCACAGCATTTTTGTTCTTTTAAAAATAAATATGTCATCCTTTTGGCTCTAGTGAAATTACCTTCACAAATAAAACTCTCCAGCTGAAATGTATCAGCAATAATCGAAAAATCTTTACATTCATATACCTTGAAAAGTGTCCGAACATACTCGTGAATGTCATAAAAAAACTCATAATGTTTATTTAATACATGCATAAATCCAAAGTGCAATCTTACAAAATCCCACTCTATAGGTCCTTGATAATCGTAAAGTTTCTCTCGAATTTCTTTCAATGAGTCTACTGCATCTTTATAAGGAGAATTTACATATGCCACTTTGTGCACACGTGGTTTCCGTCCTAATCTTTTGAACATTTTTCCGAAATATATAAGAAAACGAAATTGAAAAAGCAACAGAACATGGGATGATAGAAGTGATGCAACAAATAAATATTTTCAAAGGAAGATCTAACGTTAATTATTTACAACCGCTTCGAGTAAAGAATTCTTTCGCGAACTTTACAAACTTGGCGCCGCACGTAATCGGGAAGCGAAATATCTCACCACTCTGTACGATGTGGCGAGAAAATGCTTGGCGAGACTTCTGGATTTTGAGATAAATACTTTAAGAGGGTGTTTTCGCTCACGGAGAGTGAAGTAGTCCTGTTTATGTTCATTTTGATCGCGTAAAGAAGAACGAGCTCGAGCAGTATATGAGAAAGTTTCTGTGTATTTACACCGAAAGTTCACAAAACTGTAATTTTCACAGACTTGTTGTAGTTGAACTTAAAAGAATTGCAGAGAAAAAATACGTGCAGTGCACAGAAATAATTCACAAAACTTATTAAAAATTTTGCATTGGAAATGTGCAATAATTAAAATTTAAATAATAAAAATGAACTCCAACTCCGTGTAAATGGATTATTTTTTTTTTTTTTTTTTTTTTTTTTTTTAAATAATGAAGTTTAAAAATGTTAAGTTACACTGTTTTTTCACAATGTGCAATAATTAAAATTTAAAAAATAAAAATGAACTCCAACTCCGTGTAAATGGAATTTTTTTTTTTAAATAATGAAGTTTAAAAATACACTGTTTTTTCACAATACATTATTTAACGAAGTATGGATTTTATGTACTGTATATAACTCAATATTTATGCGTGTTGGTCAATTAAAAAAATCACATTATGAATTTTTTTATTAATATTAAATTTAGAGATTAGTTAAATTTTTAGATTCTCAAATTCATTGTGAACTTTTATTATCTTAATTATTAAGAAACATATTACATATTTGAATAAGATTAAAATGTCTAAAATGTTACTAATTTCATTGTCTGGTTTTTTTTTTTTTTTTTTTTTTTTTTTTTTTAAGACGATTTAAACACATTTAAATTCAACAAGCATTAAATCAATTATTTGGTTGAGGGACTAACTGTATTATAAAGATATTATAATTAAAATATGAGTATATTATTAAATATACATTGAATAAAAAAACAGTATATTATTAGAGATATAAAGAGTGTAATTCCCCCCCCCTCAAAAATATATTTTTAAACTATATTTTTCTTTGTTAAAATCTTGTGAGATTTTAATGTTTAGTAATTAAAGTATAAATATTTATATTTTGTTTCCTATTGAAAGTAATTTTATCATGTTCTTCCCCATTCTATCATTATAAAAATTGAATATGTAATAATAAAAACATGAATAATTACATTAGATTGTTGTTTTAATGGATGTCATACTAGGGGTTAGTATACCCCTCCCCCCTATTTTCTTCTAATTTTAATTAAATATATAATATTGGGCTCTTTCTTATGAAATAGTTTTAATGCTATAAATTCTTATGGAAAAAGTTTTAATGCTATTAAAACACTGATAGTAGAAAATCAGTTGTAATATTTCTAACTGTTGTCTTGATATTTTTCTTACTATGAATAATTGGTGACTTCATTCTAAATAAAAATATTCCAGAATCTGAACAACAACTATCATAAAAAGCACACAAAAATAAATGTCAATATGCTTGTCACATGCTTATCTGACTACACATTTTTTGTTATGTACTTTTAGCTTAACGTTTAAAGATATAATGTCAAAGTATCATACGCTATTTTATTCATTTCAATGAATAGAATAGTGTATAATATTTAATAATTTAATTTTTAGTGAATAATTTTTGTTACAGGTCTGATAAATTATACATGCAAAGGTACTACTACTTCATTATCCTGTCGATTAAAAAAAAACTATCAACAAATTATAAGATTAAATGCCAATAATGGATGATCACAAATGTCACATTCACTTGATATTAAACAGGGTAAACGTGTTTCACATCTTCAAGTGATTTTTAATTTGACTTTTTATTTATATTTTTATTATTGGTTTACTAACTTAATTGTTCTTTTGTTATTTAAAATAAAAATTATGTCTGTTTGTTTAACTTTTCAGATAGTTAGGCGATTTGTATATTTTGGCAAAATTAATCGACAGGATAACCAAATAATACCCATGCAAGAATTAAAAAATTGGTAATTCAAGCATTAATCCCAGGACATTTTGCAAATAAAGATTCACTCAACAGATTTCAGTCGCAGCTAAAGTCTAATTTCAGATTGAATTACATGTTATTTTTCGAAAGTGATATGTACTGTATTCTTCTTTTAAATATCTGGAAAAAAAAGTGGTCTCTACTACCTGTTTTAAAAGATTATCTAGATTTGCAGATTGCTAGATTTTGATAAATATTGAAATCATTTTAATTGCACTAAATATTTGTTTCTAGTTTCATATTAGTAATATTACATTTATTATATTTTAATTATATTAATCATTAACAATTTTTTATATTAATTTAATAAATATTGTTAAATATTAACAATTATAAAATGTTCATACATTTTTCATTTATACTACACAATTTTTTTCAATATAAAAAATAAAAAAAATATTTAGATTATATCCTAATTATAAATATATTCATGCTATACAATTAGCTTATTTTAAATAAATAATAATACATGCTTATCCTGAATGCTAAATTAATCTTAAATATTTGGGATTTTCTTTAAATCGTTTTTTTTAATTTGAAATATTAATTACAAAATATATGTACACATAAGCATAACCAAAAAAAATTTTTTTTCGTTTTTTCACTTTTGATCAATGATCATTATTCAAAGTTCATAGCTTCTTAAAAAATATTTATACTAATTAGATTGCTATACTTTATAATTATTAATTAATACTAAACCAATAAAAAGTATTTATTGACAGAGAGTTATAATAGATTTTTCAATGTAAATTATACATAATTATATTAATATTATTTTATAATAATTAAAAAATAATATTAATAATATGCAATAATGTATTAATAATAATGTTAATTACATTATATAATTAATTGCAGCTTGAAAAACAAAATGCATGTGGTTTTAATTAAAAATGACTGTTTTTTTTTTTAATATAAGTAACATAATTATTTTTATTATTATGTAAATATATTATATAATAATCAATTGCGTAATATATTTATATAATTAATTAATTAATAATTATATTAATCAGTAAACTTTGAAAAATATTTTTTTGTAACTTAAACATTCAAACATTTTTTTTTTTTCAAATCTTCCAATATGATCCGCGCATGCAAGTTTGTATAAATTTTATACAAAAACACCAGAAGTAGCCTTCGCCGAAAGCGAGAGCACGATAGATATGCATGCGCCAGTTTTGTGATTCCTAGCAATGCTGTTTAGACACTACCGTTCGCTTCTGTGTCTGTTGATTGGCGCTTATAGTAAAGTCCCGCCAAGCATTTCCTCGCCACATCATATAGAGTGGTGAGATATTTCGCTTCCCCACGTAATCGTGTTTATGTTTGAGTTGAAAAAGTTGAGAGGTGAGAGCAGAGCTGCTAGAGCGTACCAACCATGAAGATAGAATAGAAGAAGGAGAACCGAGAAGATAGGCTTTTCCCAACAGAACTTAGCCCCAAAGTATTGCCCAGTGCATGGCGTGGCGCTAGTGATGCTGCACTGACTTTCGATCACATGACTTGTTTGACTGGTCTCTCGACTAGTCTGCTAGCGGGACGTAGGCGGCGCTAGATTTCATCTGCTCCCAAACTGCCGGAAATGCCAGCCATACTCGGAAAGACTTTAGGGGCGAAAGTGGAAGCACCGTCTTTGTTCTCCTTCTACTATATCTATCTTCATGGTACCAACTTAATGCTGGAATCTGTCGTAAGCAAAAGGCGGAGTCAAGGCATATGCCATCTAGCGGCAGGGGTGCATAACTAGAGGATGACGTGGGTTTGACGTCATATATGCGCAGATGTTTATTATCTCCATTTCTTTTGCGCATATTTTCTGAATTTTCTCTCAGTCATGACAAATTAATCAAGTCTACGAGGTTTATTGCAAAACATTTTTGTTATAGTTTGTTTCGATAAAGTCATGTACATTTAAAAAAATAGTCACAATCATTTTAATTTTATTTTGGGAGAAAAAGTACTAATTAGTACTCATAAGTACCATATCATGCTAAGAAAAATATTGACTTTTACCCTAAAATTAAAATAATAATGAGACTTTTTTTAAATACACATATTTTTAATTAAAAAGATCTCTGTTTTTTAAAAAAGTCTCATTGTCATTTTAATTTTAGGGTAAAAGTCAATATTTTTCGTAGCATTATATGGTACTTATGACTACTAAGTTGGTACTTTTTCTCCCAAAATTAAAATGATATTGTGATTATTTTTTAAATGTACATGACTTTACCGAATCAAACTATAGCAAAAATATTTTGCAATAAACCTCGTAGACTTGATTAATCTGTCATGATTGAGAGAATAGCTTGAAATTTATGAATGAATTTTTAATATAAACTCTCAAAATAACTTTGTCTGTTTAAAAAAAAAAAAAAAAAAAAAAGAGTCTAAGCAACGATTTTAGAAAAATTATTGTCTAGAACGTTAAATATTTAAACAAATAAATTAACAATATTTCTTTGTTTAACAAAACAACATTTAATACATACATTTAAAATTAAAGTTATTCCGAATATACGTATAATAAAATAGGTTTTTAAATTAAAAGAATGAAAAGTTTGCAAGTTAAATAATAAAAGTCGATACGACCAAGAAAACATTGGATTTTTATCGTCTGAAATTGGTAAATAAAAAAAGCAGCTTGTTGTAAATAAAAGTTGAATATTTTATTTAGTATTAAATTCTATACATTTCTAAATATTGATAAATATTATATTATCATATGAAATACTACGGTGTATATCATTTTGTATAATTTAGCTCATCAAAAAATTACTAAAATGCGACACTATTTCAAAATTCTGCATTTATATAACAAGTACTTACAAAATTTAATGAGTCATCTTTCATTACATTAAAAGCGTAATTAAAATCGAACATATTTTAATCAGCGATATTTGTATCGCATAGTTAAATGATATTTCATCTTAGTATATTTTATGTTAATATTTAGTCGTACTACACTTATTTATTCTATATTTATTTACAATATTTCAAACCTAAAACATTTTATAGAAACAAAAAAGTTTTGTTGCCATTCACACAAAAGAAACTGCCATAATCCTCTACTTAATAATCCTCTAGTTATGCACCCCTGCCGCTAGATGGCATATGCCTTGACCCCGCCTTTAATCTTGCGGACAGCTCTTCCATAGAAGTTGGAACGCTTGAAATATATGCAGTTTTGGGTGAGAGTTGAAGTGTTGACGAAATTACGGTTCTGATCACGGACACGGAGTAAAGAACAGGAGGGAGAAAATATTAAAATTAAAATTTTGCCATGCGGATTTTTTGAACGATAGGGGGCGACACCATAAATGGTGGGCTGTCGATCGATGCTTCTGCAATGCTTTTAAATGGAAAAAATGTTCATTTTTTAAAATTAGAATATTTTCTTCACAACATATATATATTTTTAAAGGTACTTGGCGCTTCATTTTTTTTAAGCCAAGGGCGGATCTGGAGAGTTCTCAAGGGGGGGGGGGGGGGACGATTTTAGAAATTTTGAAACTCCAATCTGATGCACGGGTCTGAGCATATTTTTTTTAATAAGGGTCGTGTTTAGTCTACTTTTTTACTGTGGGTCGGGTTTGGGTCCGGTTGGCTTCAATTTTTTGCTCTTGGTCAGGTTAATTTCTATTAACCTGACCTAACCGGGTTGTATTTGGGTCCGGTTGTCTTCTACTCTTTGCTGTGGATCGGGTTTGGGTCCGGTTGTCTTCTACTCTATGCTGTGGGTCGGGTTTGGGTCCGGTTGGCTTCCATTTTTCGCTCCTGGTCAGGTTATTTTCTACTTGGGTTGTATTTGGCTCAATTTCTGATTTTTTGTTTTTGAGTCCAGTCGACTACTACATTTTGTTGTTGTTCGGGTTGACTTTTTCTTTTTAGCTGCGCTTCGCGCATTTGGGGCAGTTTCGCATACAATTCTGATTTGGGGCAGTTTAGGATTTGGTTTTTACTTTTGCGAGAAGGGTTCGGGTTGATCCAATTTTGATTGGGATGAGTCTTTTGATAAAATTTTCGTTCTTTTTCGCAATCTTTGGACGAGATGTGCGTCTGTTTCACGATCCTTTGAAGAAATTCGTGTTTTCACCGCGATCATTTCAGAAAATTTTATGTCCGCTTGGCTTCTATTTTTTGCTGCTGGTCGGACAATTTTCTACTTTTTGTTGTGGGTCTCTTTTGAGTCCGGTTAACTTCTACTGTTTGCTACAACTATATTTTGCTATTGATTGGGTTGACTTTTACTTTTTAGATGCACATAGCGCACTGGGGAAGCAACAAATCGTGTTAAAGATTAATTGAATCCTAAGTTAGATGAAAATTCTCGCACTAGTTCTTCAGGTAGAGCTATTGCGGAGTTGGTGTCACATAGAGATTCGCAGACAGACAATTTGTAAAAACATTTTTTTCGTGAACTCTGGCCCCTAAAATGTATAAAACCGTCGATAACCGGAATTCGAAAAATTTCATGAATTCAAAACTTTCTTTTTGTAAAGATAGAAGAAATTAGAAAACGATTCATTAAAAAAAAATCATTCTTTTAAAGCCCTACAAAGAAAAAAAGTGGATTTATAAATATGCATCTTTGCAACTTATTAAACAAAGTAAAATTTCTAAAGGTTTCTCGAAACAAATATACAACATGCATATAATTTTTTATGATAAACAAGTAAGAAAGGTTTCAACCCAACTTGGGCTGGAGGGAAAGAGTTTAGAGGAGTGCACGGGTCGCGGTCGGGCCAATAATGTTTATCGTACTATCTAGATCAAAGACGGGCCGAATGTTTAGCTTTTATTCCGGGCCGAGCCACGACCTGGAAATTTTGTTCAATGCAAACTTCTAGGAAAAATGAAATCCAGACCAGGATCGGTCTGGAAGAAAAAGAAGCCTGTCCCCACCCGAATCTGCGAAACAAGCAAAATCAGGACACGACTTGATTCAAAATGGAAAAAAACATTACCCAGTCCAAGTCTCGAAGATTTAAACTGGCGCAACCCGTTCCAGGCCGTGAAAGGCTAGAAAGAAGGAAGTCCACGTCAGGCCCGACCTGGAAAAACAGTGTGGCTCGGTCCAGCTTTGCAGAAAAAAATAAGACCCGACTCGACCCGGTTCTGAAAGTGTGAAGACCTGACCTAGTCCCTGTATAATAAAGTTGGCGCGACCCGGATCGGGTCATTCCGGTCTCGAGTTTAGGACCAACAACTTTTCCGTGCGGGCATCTATGTCGTTCTGCAGACCCTATTTTGGGCTCAAGGGGGGGGGGCGATCGCCTTATCGCCTTCCCTTAGATCCACCATTGTTTTAAGCCATTAAATACGAGATCATTCTGACAAAAACCAAAGGACAAGCCATTTAAAAACATTGAATATCGCGGAATAAAATGACTGTTGTAAGCAGGCCCATCGCTAAGACCTTTTTATTGGTGGGGGAGAAGACCTTAAATTGCCAAGTCAAATTTTCATATTTGCCAACTCGTTTTATAATTTTGCCAAGTTAACGCACTTAGAAAATGTAATACTGTTCAAGTTTAATAATATTCCCAATTAGACTTGTAATTTTTGCAAATTCCATCAAAAAAAGGAAATATATCGCAGTTTTTATTAAAATTTTAATAAAATTTGCCATAAAAGTTTCAAATTTGCCAAGTGTAACAACATTTGCGAATGTTTGGGGGAGAGGCTCCTTCTAGACACCCCCCCCCTCCCCGAGGCCCCTGATTGTAAGTAAGTTGAATATCGCAAAGAAATAGTTTTATGATTTTTAGAAATTAGGAATTAATAAAATATTTTGAAGTAAATTTTAATTTCGTGTACAGTTTTTATAACCTTTGAACAATTTAATGCAGTCGAGTTTCTATATAACGAAATCCATTGTTCCAGTAAAAAATTCGTTATATAGAGAAATTTGTTGAATAGAGAAAGCCGTTAAAATTTCTGTTTAATGTGCAAATTTTGAACAAGTATTATTTTTGATTCGTTTAATTAAAAATTTGAAGTGTTTAACTATAAATATTGACATAATATCTTATTTCTTAATTATTTGAACAGTTTAAAAAAGAGAATAGACATTTATTTAAAAGCTTAATAAAAATCACACAAGAAAAACGTAATGTTAATTTTTTTGCCATTGGAAACACAACATCTCAAATTTTCGGGGGCGACCTGATTGCTCCGGCAGTGAATGTCCCCCCAAGCCACTCTCTGAAATGAACACTGATTTCAATTACCACATTGATCCAGCTTTTATATGTGTAACAATTAAATTGACATTGTTTCTCGAAAGATGTTAAAAGATGTGTGGGAGTGGGGCTAGTGGAATGAATTTGTTGTACTTAAAGAACAAGGAGATTCAATAAGGTAAAGAAGCAATCTAAAAAACTCAGCCTTGAAAGATAAATCAAAAGAAAGTGATAGAAATTTGATTCCATGTGATTTCGAAGCTTTTTAAAACTGAGTAAAAAAAGAACATTTTATGAAAAAATTCGTTATATAAAGATAGATATTTCGCTATATAGAGACTGTTTTTAATGTAATCATGAAAAAAGGGGACAGCTCCTGCTAAAAATTCGTTATATAGGGGAATTCGATGTATGGAGTTTCGTTATAGAGAGACTCGACTGTAATTTATAACTTTGGATATGTAGAATTAAAGCAAATTTTTATTTTAATGATTTGGAGGGGGAAAAATTGTGTAAATTATAGGATCTCCAGAATACACATTTAAAATAATTTAAACTTTTTTTTAAACTTTGTTTCTATAAATTATTTGTGACTGTGCAGTAAAAATAAATCTATTAAGGGGTCTCAGGAGTCTTACTCTTTATCTGGTAGTGCAACTTAGCAACATGTCACATTTGATTTTTTTTCTCAATCCCTATAAAACATAAACGCATAAAATTTTTAATATAGACAACTTAATATCTCTTCTATTAAAAATAATTTTTTTAATATTCTACATTGAAATTTTATTTTATTTTTTTAATGTTTAATTTTGATTAAAAAAATTAGACTTGTATCCATTGCGCGCAGGATTCTAGCAAAACTATTAGTTCAAGAACCGCTAAAAAAGTTGATAATGGTGTAAAATTAATGTATCTGGAACTTATACCTCATTTTAAAGCAATTTATGCATTTATTTATTTAAAATTGAATTTAAAATTGAAAAAATTGAAAAAAAATCATTTTTTATTAAAAAAAATTGCCAATTATCAATAATCAATGTAATTAAAATTCTAAATTTGAGGTATAAGTTGTTCTTAAACTTAAAATGAAGATATTTACCAAGTTTCATACAGATTGCTTTATTATTTTTTGAGAAATGTTGCGCGCAGTCAAAGAAAAAATTAAATTTTAAATAAAAATTAAACATAAAAAATATATAATAAAAATTCAATATAGAATGTTAAGAAAATTATTTTAAATAGAAGAGTTATTAAGTTGTCTATATAAAAAGTTTTATGCATTTAAGTTTAATAGGGACTGAGAAAAAAAATCAAATATATATGTTACTAAATCGCACAACCAGGTAAAAAGTAAGACTCCTGAGACCCCTTAATCAAAATTATTTTTAGCTCATTCAGGAATTTTCGCTTTTAAATCCCCACCTTCTCCATCTGGACATTCAGACCCGAGTGAAAGGGATTAGGGTCGCCCCATACGAGGAGATTGAGGGAGCACCAAATTTACCCTACCAATACCATTTTTTTTTCCTTCTATCTTTACAAGTGAAAAGTATTGAATTCGTGTAAATTTTCGACGGATTTTACACGTTTTAAGGGTCAGAGATTCCAATAAACATGTTTTTATAAAATATCTGTCTATGACATATTTTGTGGATGCTCTATCTCAAGAAAAAATACACGGAATTTAATAAAAATTGACATTTAGGTAGTCCCTGATATAAATTATTGCTGATTGGTTTCTGGCGCAAATCGCTCAATAGGTGGCGCTACCATGGTGCATTTTTTACGATTTATGCAACAGCTATATCTCAAGAACTAATGCACGGATTGTAATAAAAATTTGTATGGTATTGTCTGATAGGTGGTCCCTGAAATAAACTGCTGCTCATCAGTTTTTGGTGTAAATCGCTCAACAGGTGGCGCAGCTATGCTTCATTTTTTATGATTTACGTAACAGCTGTATCTCAAGAACTAGCGCACGGATTCTAATAAAAATTTAGATTTAGGTAGTCCCTGATATAAATTGATGCTGATCAGTTTTTGGTGTAAATTGCTCAACAGGTGGAGCTGTTATGCTGCATTTTTTTACGATTTACGCAACAGCTGTATCACAAGAATTAAGCACGGATTGTAATAAAAATTTATATTTAGGTAATACCTTATTTAAACTTATGCTGATCACTGATCAGTGTTTGGTGTAAATCGCTCAACAGGGGGCGCTGCTAAGCTGCATTTTTTTACAGTTTATGCAACAACTGTATCTCAAGAACTACGCACGGATTGTAATAAAAGTTTATATTTAGGTAGTCCCTAATATAAATTGATGATGATTAGTTTTTGATGTAAACCGATTAATAGGTGTACATTTTATATAATAAATCTATGATTCAAAATTATTTTTAGCTCATTCAGGAATTTTTGCTTTTAAATCCCCATCTTCTCCATCCAGACATTCAGGCTTAAGTGAAAGTGGGGGGGGGGGGGGGGTCGCTTTCATACGAGGAGATTGAGGGAGCACCAAATTTATTCTACCGACACCAATTTCTTTTTTTAATTTCCTTCTGTCTTTACAAGAAGAAGGTATTGGATTCGTATAAATTTTCAAATTCCGGCATTTTTTATGATTTATGCAATAGCTGTATCCCAAGAACTAATGCACAGATTTTAATAAAAATTTATACAGGTAGTCCTTGATATAAATTAAAACTGATTAACATTTGGTGTAAATCGCTCAACAGGTGGCGCTGACATGCAGCATTATTTACAATTAATGTTTTGTAAAATGTACAGGCCTTTTGTGCATTAAATAATTTTGTATTTAGACACAAAATAAAGTCTGTGCTTTATCATTCCACATAACATTTAAAATACATATACACTGAGATATATATACTATAAAAAATTCTCAATTTAAATATAATTACAAGCAAATAGCTTTATATTAAAGCCTAAAAAACATCACTCACTTGTGGATTGTGGAGCATGGAATAAACTTATTATTATTTTTTTTTTTAACTATCATAACTTGTTTTAATATCCCACCTTAATTTATTTTATGAAATATCAATATGAAACATAAACGAATAAAATAAAACGTCTTTTAATTCGAACATATGCATCTTAGGCATACAATCATATTGAAAGTCTGCTAAAACACCAGCCTACCATGTATTGCAACGCCCTCCTTATTTACCAAAATTTCACTTTATATTTTCGAAGAGCCATGCACATTAAGTTTCCCTTCCTGTTTCTTACTCCGTGATATGTACTGTTGGCTACTCATAGCTGTTGTCTTGCATGCTCTTTTTCATAAAAAAAAATTACAAAAAATTTGCTAATTAAAATTGTAATTATTTTAGCAATCTCATTAAATTTCTAAATTAAAATTATTTAATTTAATGATCTTTTTTTTTGAAATATGGGTCTATAATTTAAAATAAATAATATAAAAATTTTCTCTAAATGCTAAACTTTAAATCCATTAATTTTTATTCAAAAAGTTTTTTTAAATATATCTTGTAAATATCACCTTAAATCAATGTGGTATAAATTTTATTAAAATTAAGCATTACAGAAATATAACTATAAAACACTTTAGCCGTTTCTGATTAAATGTAAAAAACAAATGGGACTTGTACACAGCATATGTACCAGTGGCGTAGCTACGTTTTTTGGCGCCCGGGGCCTGAAGGAATTTAGCCCCCCCCCCCCCAATAAAAAATAAAATAAATAAGTATCCACATTATTTTACCTTAAGACGAAAAAAAATGTATTTCGGCCTGTACTGAGAAGAAAAGACAATTCATTCTTCCTTGTTTTTAAAGACTCAGTTTATTTTACTCAAACACACGAAACTAAAATGTGTAGAACCCGATTCTAGAACATTTCTAGGTTTCATCAATACTGAATTTGTACGGAAATTTAAAAAACTTAGCGGAATGTTCATGGATATGACTGCAATTTTAAGTGTACCGGAGTAGCAACATCGAAAATATTTTCTTAAAAAAAAACACCTTTGCTAAAATTTTTAAAATCCGTTCAATTATCAAAAAAAAAAAAAAAAAAAAAAAAAAAAAAAAAAAAAAAAAAAAATTTTAAAACGGCTGCCACCTTAGAATTTTAAATTGCTATACCATATTCTAGTGAAGAAAGCAGAACATTTTCTTGAATCCTTCTATTAAAACTTAGCGATTATACAAGTAAATCAGGGCCGTAGCTAAAATGAATAACAGGGAGGGGGGCTCATTTTTTCTCTCTCTCTCTGACGCAGGAAGATAAGTTATTGCATATCCACACTCTAGGTACTATGCTTCTTATAAAACTTTTTTAATAACTTCATTTAATGCTAAGAAAAGAATATGATGATGAAAAATTCGAGTGTATAACTAATGCACTTTTAAACATTATGTTAGCTTAATTTGTGCAAATAGTTGTGCAAATATTGAAACACTTGTTTTAGTTTCGACTTAGTATGTCTGCAAAACTAAATTAGATTTTCAAACAGAATTTCATTTGGATTTTAGGAACGTAAATTCATTGGGTGACCTTGGAATTTTTTCAAGGGGAAGCTCAAAATGTTTTAGGGGGGAAGAGGGGGTGCTGAGCCGCCTCTAGCACCCCATTAGCTACGGCCCTGAAGTAAATTATAATTGTTTGCATCTTTTTAATTAATTTAAAAATTTTAAAACGTCGTCACTTTGAAACAAAATAGTGGACCAAGATGGCCAACGAATTTGGTTGAGATCTTAATAAACCCTTAACATATGCTCGCGCAGTCACATCCAAATCGGTTGATAAATACGAAGGCATTCGCATGACATAGATCAGACATTCATAGAGATATGTATATGCTATATGTATGAAAATTAAAATTGACTTTCAAAAATTTATATTAAAATCCTAAAGTTCTTTTTCTTAATTTTAAAATTCGTTTTACAGCTTGTAATTTTGCTTCTCAGTACAACATTTTTTACATATTATGGGGGCAGATCACGTTCACGTTTTGTAAAAAATGATTTTTCGCAAATTTCAGAATGAATACCTTCAAAAATTATAAATCCACTGCAAAAACAATTTTACAAAAATATCAATTAGAACAGAAGTCACGGCTAATCTTGCGTAACAGCATTTGCTCTAATGTTATAAGCCAACTTTGAAGCCATTTTTATTTTGAAAAAAAGAATTTTTGGCATTGCGTACACTTTCAAACTGATTTTTTTAGAACCTTGAAATTACGTATATTATTAGTTTACATGTGTTAGTTTATGCTGAACCTCACGTCTGGTCGGTCCCTCATTTAGTCTGATTTTTGTCACAGAAAATTGTGGCTTAAAAAAATAAGCATAATTTTTTTGGCGAAATTTAATGAATATATGATTAGAAAAACCATTAATTATTCTAAAGAATTTGAATATACTTTTAAATTTAGTTCAGTGTAAAAAATATTATAAATAACAAGATATGAAACATTAAACATATATCTGCAGTAGAATTTGTAAAACCGTACTAGAAAAATTCATATTTCAATATTCATATTTTCCTAAAGCCACTTTAGTCGTTATGATTTAATTAATTAATGTTACTAAATGTATATGTATTTGAATATTTTATCAAACCATAAGAATGTATGAATACAACGAAAAAAATTGTTGCGTTTCATTCATTGGTTAAGAAACTACAGAATTTTTTGTGATGTTTTAAATACGATCATTTTCTGGCTGCTTAACGTGATCTGCCTCTTAGAATTCACATACACACATAAACAATGCCTACATTCATATGATAAAAGTATATGCAAATATTATACCGACATGCATTCAATAAATACAAAAAATCCAACTGGAGGGAAAAATTAAATCGAGGAAGGAATCGAACCTGGATCTACAGTGCATTAGGCCGTTGCTCTACTAATGCTAACCACAGCCGTGGTTAGGGCAGCAACCTAGCCAGCTATGGACCCAGGTTCGATTCCTGACTCTGGCTAATGTTTCACTCCAGTTGGAGTTATTCTATTAATTGTATGCATGTCTGTATAATATTTGTATATTCCTTTAACATTCATTACGTTCTCCATTGAATTCAGAATGTAATAATATAAAATACTAACATTTGGACAATTGTCCTTATTTTGTGGTTAAAGTCTGGTACGTCAAAGATCACGCGAATTCAACGCGGATCTTCAACACATGCGAATTAAGATCTAATTAACCAATTAAACTAAATGTTCCGCCCAAATGATACCTTCGCTCCCTGCTGGAAAATATTGCCAACATATTAGCAAGAGCACGCACGAAAAATATTAGATTCTGCCTATTTGAGATACCTGCACAACTTAAGTTAATTGGTTGGCTAGTTGTATTTGTGACGGTTAAAAATTAATACGTGGGATATAGGACTTAAGGAGGATGCCCTTTGTGTGTGTGTGTGGGGGGGGGGGGGTCTTTCTAAGGAAACCTAACCTGTATTTAAGCAAAGAAATCGAAGGCTCGAGGAAAACAACAGAAAACTTCGAACGATTAGGCCAACGCGCGCGATTGGGATCGAATTCAGCATATCCCGTCTACCACTTTCGAGGGCAGAACCTCTCGGTCACTGGTGGGGCCTGGACAACCTAAGACCATATAATTCCCGAAATTGACGTAAATAATTCGCGAGACATCCAATCGAATTCGTGGTAACGATTCTAAAAGTGCTATTACACGTAAAAACTTCAAGCGACAAAAATCGCCTGCATTTTTTCGTTTTCTAAAAATGTCATTAATTATTCGAGGAAAGACTTTACCATCATCCGGATTTCCAAGCATTTGATTGTCTGTTACTGACGACTCGCTTCTTTTCAGGCGTCAAAGATCTCCGACATATATATGTATATATTTTTAATAGTTGCTTACTTTCAAAGCGACTCCCTTGGAGCCACATGATAGCATGCATACACCTGAAATTTGTAGCGACTTTGATCGACTTTTAGATGCAGCGACAAAATAAATTCAGGAGGCTACAAAGAGGTTCCCGAATCAATTTTTCCCGTTATTTCTTTCATAGATAGATATAGTTTTCTTTAATGAGTATGCGCTGAATTTAAGTATATATTAAAAATATTAAATTAAACGAAAATAGCTACTTACACTGGTTATACTAAGAAGACCGAAAAATCTTACTTTGTTATTTATACGATTTAAGAAAGGAAAATATGCGGATAGGTCGCCCAAATTTTATTATTTAGATGTTTTTAATGCCAGTTTGATGAGAAAATGAAATTTCAAATAAAGAAGAAATAATATCTTTACTTGTTCTCCCAGCTAAATCTACATTGAATTGGTTTCTAGAAGTCTCTATATTACATGAAAATAATTATATGGAATGAAGAACTCAAAAATCAGCGTAAAAACCAATACATGTTTGTGTTTGTGTGACGAAAAGAAATAGAAATGTCTACCGCACTTGCAAGTCGGACATAGATTGCAACATAAAGCTCAGATTTCAAATTTTTTGAAAAATTTCTAATATTTTAACAGAATTTCTAATTTTTTAGTCAAAAATATTAATTAAAAACTCCTAAAAAATATATGTTACTTTTCTTCACAAAATAGTAAAATCGCGCCCACATCTGAACCTAATTCCACAGCCAAATTAAAGAAATCAAGAATTTTCACTAACCAGAAAAAATTGAGAAAATTAATTAAGGTATCGATTTTAAAATTTCAAATTAAATGTCTAAAAATATTTTACACTGTGTAAAAAATGTTTGAACATCGGTCGGTAATTTTTCTTAATGTAAAAAAAAAAAAAAAAAAAAAACTGACAGCAACAGTAGGAAAGTTTGGAAAAAGCTGATTCCTTAAAAACTGAACTAAAACATGATCTTTTTAAAGCCGACCCATACATTTAATTTTTGAAAAAAAAAAAAAAAAAAAAAAAAAAACTGACAGCAGCAGTAGGAAAGTTTGGAAAAAGCTGATTCCTTAAAAATTGAACCAAACATGATCTTTTTAAAGCCGACCCATACATTTAATTTTTGAAAATCGATGGATCAGAGATTATATGACATGTAGTCAATCGACTTAACTATTAAATGTTTACTGTAAAAAAAAAAAAAGGACGATTTTACGGCATTTGTACTGGTAATCGGGACAGCAGTACAATTTTCTGTTTTTATCGCAAAAATTTCCATAAATTCCAGAAAAAAACCCATAAAAAACGGAAAAGAGTAAGGAATTTACGGATATTTTTCTGTTAAAAAACAGTAAATTGTACTAGCCTCCTGATTACCAATACAATTTAGTACCAGTAAAATCGTCCGGTTTTTTTACAGTGTTGCCAAATGCTAAAAATAAATATTTTAAATACATTTTGTCCATGTTATCGAAAATTATTAGGGTGTTCGTGGCAATAATTTCGTGATATGAGTTAAGAGTTTGTCTACAAGGTTTTCTCTTCCTTATTTTACATTTAAAAGTTGTCTTCCAAAATATACACTTCTTTAAACATAACTGAAATGAAAAAAACTTCTTGAAACACCATAAAATAAGTTAACTGCGCAAGGCCTTTCGAAAGAACTTAGTCTTTCTTCGTCAGGCGCAAAAAAGACGTGCGTCCACAATGAATGTAGCGGCACGACTGAAGGGGAATGCGGGAGGGAGAGGGAGCAAGCAGAAGGAACAGCCAATAGGAAAGAAGAAGGCAACAGCCAATCACGGAAGAGCATAAACAAAACTAGATAGACAATGAAGGAGAGGAAAGGAAGAAGGGGGGAAGGGAAATGGGAAAAAAGCGGGGTAAATTAAAAAATTAACTAAAAGGAGAGATTAAAATAAAATAAAATGTACGCAAAAAATATATAAATTAGTAATAATAATAATAAAAAATAAATAAATAAATAAATAAATAAATAAATAAATAAAATAAAATAAAATAAAATACATAAAAATAAAAAAAATAGTTTACAATTATAAACACACATGAATATACCTGAAAAATAGTATACATAATATATATATATATAAAAAATAATAATAATTAAATAATAAACTTAATTATGAAGCAGTGCTGAAAAGATTCTTCCAGGGAACGGAGAGGGTTTTAGAATCAGATTTATCATTAACAATAATATCACGATTAATATAAATAGCTAAATTTTCAAGAAAGTCTAACTCAGAGGAACTATTGGCATTAAAAATAATTTTAGCAGTTTGAAAATTGAAACTATGGCCGGAATCCCAAGAGTGTTTAGCAACAGAAGATTTAGAAATTTCTTGATTAATGACATACCGAGAGTGTTCTTTTAGGCGTTTTTCGAGATTTCTTTTAGTTTGACCAATATACGATAAATCACAGCCATTACAAGGAATATTATAAATACCCCATTTTTGGAGGTCAGGGACAGGACATTTCATAGAAGGAAATTTTAATTTATTGACTGGTTTAAAGATAACATTAAAATTGAAACGTCTTAAAACTTTAGCTAATTTAAAACATAAAGGAGGATAAAAAGGGAGGACGACCAAATTATCAGGTTTACTTTTATCAATATTAGAAAGAGTGGAATTGTTAGGGGGTCTATTGAATTTGCTCACAGCAGTATTAATGATAGAAGGATTGAATCCACGTTTTACAGCAACAGATTTTAAGTAATTGAGTTCATTCTTAAGAGATGCAAAATCGGAACAAATTTTGAGAGCACGATAAACATAAGTATAAAATACACCGATCTTTTGATTGACAGGATGATTTGAGAGAGCATGGGGTGGATTAGAGACAGAAAAAGGTTTTCTATAAACACAAGTTTTGAAAGAAGAATCACATTTGGTAACTAAAACATCAAGGAAAGGGAGTTTATTACAATTCTCTAACTCAAAAGTAAACTGAATATGAGGATCAATAGAATTGACAGTTTGAAGAATTGTAGAAATATCAAATGGATTATCCAATAGGACGAAAGTATCATCAACATAACGAATCCAACATTTAAAATTGATCAGATTTAATAATTTATCTTCAAAGTAATGCATATAAATATCACAAAGAATGGGAGATAAAGGATTACCCATACTTAAGCCTTCTAGCTGTTTGAAAAATTTATTATCGAATTGAAAAGTAGTAAGAGTTAAGCAAATTTTAGTTAAATTAGCATAATCTTTGATCTCAATATCCGAGAAATGAAATTCACGTAATCTTTTTTCCAAGCAAGAAAGAGCGCCTTCAATCGGGACATTAGTAAATAAAGATTTGACATCAAGAGAAAGCATAGAACAATTCGATGGATTAATACTTTTTAATTTACTAACGAAATCATAAGAATTTTTTACAGTATGAGAATTAGCTCAGGAGTTAATGTATGATTTTATCTTCTCATACATTAACTCCTGAGCAAAAAAGCATTTTAGATCTTGGTTTAAATTTTTCTCAATCTTGCAAACCTTCTCTCACCAAATTGATTGCTCCTATTGAGTCTTCCTTTAAACATAGTAAAGTTTCTCCTTTTCAAAAAGAAACCCTTCGTCACATTCTTGCTGATACTATTTCTTCTAATGTTTCTAAATATAAACCTAATCTCTCACGTCCTCAGCATATTGCTCTGAATGAGCTTAAGTCCAATGATAATCTTATTATTACTAAAGCTGATAAGGGGAGTCAAATTGTTCTTATGGATAAAAATGATTATTTTGATAAAGTTCATGCTCTCTTATCTGAAGGTCCTTATATTGAAGTTAAAAAAGATCCCACTAATTCGCATCTTGCCACTCTCACTAAAGCTGTTAAGAATTATGTTGTTCTAAATGACAACACATTGTGTTATTCCTTCTGCACCCATTTGTGCTCGTTTTTATGCTTTACCCAAAGTTCACAAAACCAATATTCCCTTAAGACCTATTGTCTCTAATATTGGTACTGTTACTTATCCTCTTGCCAAATTTTTAGCTTCCATATTCTTGCCTTTATGCATTGCTAATTCTCATACTGTAAAAAATTCTTATGATTTCGTTAGTAAATTAAAAAGTATTAATCCATCGAATTGTTCTATGCTTTCTCTTGATGTCAAATCTTTATTTACTAATGTCCCGATTGAAGGCGCTCTTTCTTGCTTGGAAAAAAGATTACGTGAATTTCATTTCTCGGATATTGAGGTCAAAGATTATGTTAATTTAACTAAAATTTGCTTAACTCTTACTACTTTTCAATTCGATAATAAATTTTTCAAACAGCTAGAAGGCTTAAGTATGGGTAATCCTTTATCTCCCATTCTTTGTGATATTTATATGCATTACTTTGAAGATAAATTATTAAATCTGATCAATTTTAAATGTTGGATTCGTTATGTTGATGATACTTTCGTCCTATTGGATAATCCATTTGATATTTCTACAATTCTTCAAACTGTCAATTCTATTGATCCTCATATTCAGTTTACTTTTGAGTTAGAGAATTGTAATAAACTCCCTTTCCTTGATGTTTTAGTTACCAAATGTGATTCTTCTTTCAAAGCTTGTGTTTATAGAAAACCTTTTTCTGTCTCTAATCCACCCCATGCTCTCTCAAATCATCCTGTCAATCAAAAGATCGGTGTTTTTTATACTTATGTTTATCGTGCTCTCAAAATTTGTTCCGATTTTGCATCTCTTAAAAATGAACTCAGTTACTTAAAATCTGTTGCTGTAAAACGTGGATTCAATCCTTCTATCATTAATACTGCTGTGAGCAAATTCAATAGACCCCCTAACAATTCCACTCTTTCTAATATTGATAAAAGTAAACCTGATAATTTGGTCGTCCTCCCTTTTTATCCTCTTTTATGTTTTAAATTAGCTAAAGTTTTAAGACGTTTCAATTTTAATGTTATCTGTAAACCAGTCAATAAATTAAAATTTCCTTCTATGAAATGTCCTGTCCCTGACCTCCAAAAATGGGGTATTTATAATATTCCTTGTAATGGCTGTGATTTATCGTATATTGGTCAAACTAAAAGAAATCTCGAAAAACGCCTAAAAGAACACTCTCGGTATGTCATTAATCAAGAAATTTCTAAATCTTCTGTTGCTAAACACTCTTGGGATTCCGGCCATAGTTTCAATTTTCAAACTGCTAAAATTATTTTTAATGCCAATAGTTCCTCTGAGTTAGACTTTCTTGAAAATTTAGCTATTTATATTAATCGTGATATTATTGTTAATGATAAATCTGATTCTAAAACCCTCTCCGTTGCCTGGAAGAATCTTTTCAGCACTGCTTCATAATTAAGTTTATTATTTAATTATTATTATTTATATATATATATATATATATATATATATATATATATATATATATATATATATATATATATATATATATATATATATTATGTATACTATTTTTCAGGTATATTCATGTGTGTTTATAATTGTAAACTATTTTTTTATTTTTATGTATTTTTATTTTATTTTATTTATTTTATTTTTTTATTATTATTATTATTACTAATTTATATATTTTTTGCGTACATTTTATTTAATTTTAATCTCTCCTTTTAGTTAATTTTTTAATTTACCCCGCTTTTTTCCCATTTCCCTTCCCCCCTTCTTCCTTTCCTCTCCTTCATTGTCTATCTAGTTTTGTTTATGCTCTTCCGTGATTGGCTGTTGCCTTCTTCTTTCCTATTGGCTGTTCCTTCTGCTTGCTCCCTCTCCCTCCCGCATTCCCCTTCAGTCGTGCCGCTACATTCATTGTGGACGCACGTCTTTTTTGCGCCTGACGAAGAAAGACTAAGTTCTTTCGAAAGGCCTTGCGCAGTTAACTTATTTTATGGTGTTTCAAGAAGTTTTTTCATTTCAATTGTGTATAACACCAGTTTCAATTTTATACATTGTCTTTAAACATAATTAGCAAACATTAACGGGGCGTTGTTTTCTAGGATTCTATTTGCTAGATTTCAATGGCAATTGATAGTTTACGACTTTCTTGAGTTTTTCACTCTATCTTCTCGCAGGCGCAAATCCAGCGCCCCCCCCCCCAAAAAAAAAAAAAAAAAAAAATCCGAGTTTGATTTGAAAAATTCTGGAAATGAAAGGGAAAATGAGATTTTTTTTAAAAAATAGGTTTTATTTTTCTGAATAATTTCTTTGAAGTTCAATTCACTTCATCCAACAATGTTGTAAAGTCATTCGCCATCACGAAAGTTCGATTTTTCAAGTGCTCCAAAATAGTCGTCGACAGCTAATTTCACTTCAACACTATTAAGAATATCGTGAAATATTACCTCTATTTTTAAAGGCTACCTATTTCCTGGTCAATGAGGTCGATCTTAAAACGATGTGGAGCATTCACATTGGTCAGAAAATAGATAATCTTTAAAAATGGAAGCATTTTTTTTTTCAATATTTTTAATTACCGGTAATTTGATTGGTCTATGATTAACAAGTATCTGATATATTTAACCTGCCTTGCCAAGTCAATACCTGCAATGATTGCTATGACAGAAATGTAATAGTAGATTGAATGACAGAAATGTTTGTTTGTAAACTTTCTTTATTGCTACCACTCTAGCTGCGAACGGTGCATTTTTAAAATGGAAAATTATCTTCATCTTACTCTATAGTATTTTATTCGCATTAATTAATCCATATCCATTTAATAATTAACTGCAAATAATGACATAACTAATAGAAACTACGAATGTGTTGATTATATGTGACTTGAGATGCCCCCCCCCCTCCCCCCCAAAAAAAGAAAAAAAAACTAGTCTCTGGATCCGCCGCTGTCTTCTAGTGCTGGGAAAGGGGCGGATTCTTATCTCGGGTGCTGTATATTAAATTTCAACTGGGTTCTGTTCATTCCACTTTATTGATTTGTTGATTGTGTTTATGACAGTCAGTTATCAGCACGAGGGATATAAGCCTAAAGAAGGAGTGACGGGGAGGGGGGGATCTTTCTAAAGGGAACTTAACCCATATTAAAACGTGGGAATTCCAGTTTCAAAGATAACCACGAACAACTCCAAACAATTAGGATGACGGGAGCGATTGGTTTCGAGTCCAGCACTTCCCATCTACCAATTTTGAGGGCAAAACCTCTTGGTTATTGGTGGGGACATTCCACTTGGTTTACGATTACCTTGCAGTTTTTTGTTCTATCTTCCACCATCAGGGGGCATTTTTATCTCTGGTTTCATAACGCCAACTTCTGTGGATATTTTTCTTTCAATTCATATTACGATTTTTTTTTCAGATTTTCCAGCGGGTTGCTTAGCATACCTGGTATATAAACCCTTAAGCATGGGGAGCCCTGCCGGAGGTTCCTTTTGAAAGAGAAAAATTTGAATGGAGGTTTTTAGTAATTATCACTCCCAGTCTAAGCTGCCGAAGGCATTGGGGACCTTTAGAATAAGTTAATTTTGGGTGATTCACTTTCCCCACCTTCACCGAATTTCTTCAAAGCATTTACATACACACACATACAAAAAAAAGAAAAGGTCAATATTTCTTATACTATTAAAAGATCTGAAATATTTCTGGTTTAAAACTCCTCTCAATTTGACACTCCCTATTTAATCTTTTTGTGCTTTACTTGAGGTACATAATTATCCTAAGTACCAAGTATGTTGAGTGTTTTCTATAAACACTTACAGAATCATTTTTTATTCTTCTTTATTTGGGTGTAACGAAACATCTTACTAAAGAAAACTTTCACACACAGACTCTCTTTCTTACACACACACGCATAAAAAAATCAACAATATTATCATCATAAAATGGGAAATAATTTTGATTAAACTTTTGCTCAATTCGGCGCCCCATATTTAATCTTTTTGCACTTCAATTCAGGTACATAATTATCTTAGGTACCAAAGTATTGAGCCGTTTTTAGAAATATTTACAGAAGCTTTTCCATTCTTCATTATTTCGATATAACAAAATATCTTACTAAACAAAACATTCACACAGACAAACACTTAAAAAAAAAATCAAAAATTTCCTATTTATAGTCAAAATTTGCGAAATAATTTCGATTTAAACGTCTCAGTTTTGGCACCCCATGTTTAATCTTTTTGCGCCTCAATTTAGGTACATAATTATCTTAGGTGTAAAATGTGTTGCAATATTCCTAGAAACATGTAGAGAAGCTTTTTCTTTCTTCATATTTGGATATAACAAAATATCTTAGTTAAGAAAATATAAAGTACACATGTACATACATATTTTTTTAAAAAAATCCTATTTATTTTCAAAATATGTGAAAAAATTTCGGTTTAAACCTCTCTCAATTTGGCGCCCCTCAGCCTCGGCGCCCAGGGCGGCTGCCCCCCCCCCCCTTAGCTACGCCACTGATATGTACTGTAATTTCCCGTCTATAATCTGCGAATTATCTGTTAAAAAACCTGAAACAAAATTTAAATGTGGATTATCTACCAGTGTGAATTATCTGTTGAAATTTTTTTAAAGCAGAATTTTACCAAAGATATCCAATTTTTACTGGCAGTGATTTGGTTTGGTTTCATTTGACATTGCTTTGAGGCTTTTAGCAGCTATTCTTTCGCCTCGAATGAACCATTATGCACAGAGACAAAGGCAATTCAGAACTTTTTATTTTCACATATCTATTGTATATTTATTTCACTACAAAGGGGCAATTACACCATCCATGTCTTACCCGGATTCGTACTAAGACCCCTAAGCGTGGAAATATCTGCCGCTACTGATCACGTCACTGGGATGACACACTGCCATAGAATTATACAAGAAATTCTTTTACTTTTAATTCTTTACTTCTCTTACTTTTATTACTTCTTGTATAATTCTATGCACATTGGCAGTAAAAATAAAAATGTAAACAGTTAACATACAACTGTCCGTTATTGACTGTTCACAGAGTTGCTCATGATTGGTTCATATATGATATACGCATACTAGTAGGAGTGGCTTCTGATTTTTATGTTATATTTTCTTAGCATTTTGGCAACATGTTTCTATAAAAAAAGTTTCTCAATTCATCTCATTCAAAAATTGCAATCTCAATCATTTAGCTGAAACAAAAAATTATGAAATAATAATTTTATACAGCAAAAATTATCCTGTTACCCGAATTGCAAACACTACCAAATGGCCATTGAAAGTTATATTAGGCTGCAATGATGATACTATAATGACTGATTCGATTAAATATCGATTATCAAAATCAGTAAAACTGATGTAGATTGCAAATTCCTCCTTTTTTTTCGCGCCGTGGTCGTCGGATGTGTAGGTTGCACGTGGCAGCGGCTTAAACTTGTGTACTGATTTCTGTTAGCGTTGTTTGTCAACGTGTTAGGTGTATTTCTTTTACACCCTTTTGGGGTGGGATTTTCTTCATATTTTCGTGCATTCTCGCTTTATTTTCCTTGTATTTTGTGTTGTAAGTGCTTTTTCTTTACTTTCGTTTTCTCCAGCACTGGTAAGTGTTGAACTTTTTTTTTTTTCCTTTGTGTTTGTTTCAAATTTTGTTTGTTGTAGTTGTGTCTGACTGTCAACCAGTGACGGTCCCGGATAGCATTATGAACACCGAAATAATGGTACAGGAATCTGTTTCGAACATGGAAACTAACAACAGCGCAACTCATAACCCTTTCATGTACCGCCTAAACAGTTCCCCTGAAAATATCCTAGTTGAAGCTAGTAAAGTCGGTATTGGGGCTATTTCGGTTACTTTAACCGCTGTAAATGGGTCATTACCAAAGACACACCCCAAGGCTCTAAGGGATGCCATTGCCTCGCAAGTTTCCTCTCACAAAGATATTGATTACATAAAAATTACCCGCCAGGGTAAATTACTTATTCACACACAGTCGGCAGATACTGCCATTGAAATATTGAAAATCAAAGCTATTTTAAATATCACAGTAACCGCGTCCTACCTTCCTGAAGAAATATCAACCCGCTTCCTTCTTCATAACATCGACCCACTTGTCGACTGTGCCGAAATCGCGGAAGAACTGGAATTTATAGGAATAAAAACTTTAGAGGTTAGACGTTTCCTGCGACAGGGTTCGATGCCTACTACGTCGGTCCTGGTAACCAAGCTTGGCCACTCCCTCCCTGCCAACGTGAAATTATGGTATCAGTTTCATCGCATCTCCCTTTTTGTTGACAAACCAAGGCAATGTTCTAAGTGCAAAAAATTTACTCATAACTCACGTGACTGTAAGAGTGATAACATTTGCGGCCAGTGTGCAGAGTCCCATCAGGGCACCTGCTCCGCTACTTCCCTGCATTGCACTAATTGCAAAGGTCCCCACACCGCCTCTGACAAGACTTGCCCCCACTATATACATGAAGCTAAACTCCTAAAATATAAAGCCGAACACCATTTAGGTTTCAGTGAGGCCCGGCGACAGTTCCGCGCCAGCACTAGTCTCAAGTCTGAATCATATGCGGCCGCGGCTGCATCACCTGTTTATTCCCCCCCTCCTACTAACTACATAACCAAAACGGAACTCCAGGAGACCCTTCAAGGATTTAATGATAGCATTGCTAACATGCTGCAGCAAGTGCTAACCGCTCAAGCTGCCAACTGTCAAAATTTGCTTACCATGTTTACCTCAGCGGTCATCGGTGCAATAAAAGAGGTTTTAACATCAGACGATTCCCCCTCACTGCCTCCTCACACTGGGAAAAGAAGTGAACCTACGCATTCACATAGAACACAACATAATTCAGAGAAATTGAAAAAGTTGCGAAAGGCCATATCGGAAAAGGGGTCTTTGTCAGACCTCCTCATGGAATTCTCATCCACAGCATCTGGGGTTTCAAATGACAACTCCAATCACGAGCCCGAGCTTGGACATTCTCCTCAAGCCACTGGACTCACGTGAGTTGGGTCCTCTCTTCTTCCCTCTTTCTCTCTCCTCTCCCATTTACATTTTTTTTTTTTTTTTAGGGAGGGGGGAGGAAGTTATGGTTTATTCTTTTACGTGACTGTCTTTTGGGGGCTTCTCTTTCTTCTCGTTTTGCTGGTATTCCATTTTTTGTTTTTCATGGGTTTTCAGGTTATCCATTGGAACTGTAGGAGTCTTAGAGCTAATGGACATTGGATACGCGCCTCTTTCTTTAGAGACTGCCAGGTCATCTGCTTACAAGAGACTTTTTTGGCTTCGGGTTCCACCTTCTCTATTCCCCATATGCACACCTTTTTGGCTGGTAGAGATGGCGGCCGTGGTGGAGGTCTCCTCACGGCGGTCCGCGCTTCTTACCCGTCATATCGCATTTCTCTTCCTATTGACTCTTCCGGCAATACGGAGGCTCTTGGCGTAAGGATCAACATTCATGGTACCTGGCTCACCATTGTCAACATCTACCTTCCCAGGGGTTCCTTTGTAGTTCAGTGGTTCGATAGTTTAATCAACTCTTGAGCCGCCCTTCCTTCTGGTGGGTGATTTCAACATCAACCTTCTCTGTCGTCAGCCTCCTTACCCTCTTCCTCTTCAGCGCTTCCATTCCTGGATTCTCAGTCATCAAGTTTGTGTCTGCAATACGTCCAGTGCGACTCGTATTGTGCCCGGTTCTGCCCCTTCCCTTCTTGATCTCACCCTCTCCTCTCCTGGCCTTTTTGGTTCGCTGTCCTGTTCGGTGCACCCGGATCCCTACGACTCCGATCACCAGCCCGTAACTATTCAGATTACTGGGCACGATACTCAAGACAACTCCCGTCGCCACTTTGTCAACTGGACCTCGGCCGGCTGTCTTCTAAATTCGACTCTAGATAATTTCAATTCATATTCTACCTACGACTCCTTTTCGGACTCTTGTAGAGTGGCTATTTCCAGGTGCTCCGTTTTTCCTCGCTATGTGCCTCGTCACAATGCTCCTTGGTGGGATTCCACATATCGTAATCTACTTGGACTCAAACGTCGTTACCTCCGCCTCGCAAGATCCTGCTGCTCCAAGGACATGTGGTTGCTCTATAAACAAACTGTCTGCAAGCTCCGGCGCTACATCAAACAGACTTCCCGCAGCTACTGGGACAGGACTTGTCGCTCTCAGGGTTCAAACGGCCAAATCTTCAAACTGCTCAAAAATCTGGCTCGCAAAGATACTCCACCTGGCGATAACATCTTGTGGAACGGGGGCCCTGTGGCTTCCTGGCGTGCCCAAGCGGACCTTTTCCTTGAGGCTTTCAGCCAAGATGATCCTTTGGTTCCCATTCCTTATGACCTTAGCGATGGGGACGCCTGCCTTGATGCTCCTTTTACCCTCAATGAACTACGTCTTGCCATCCAGAAGACTCGTCCTACAACTCCTGGGCGTGATGGAATATCCGTTAAATTACTCCGAAGCCTCTCCGACCCAAATCTGGAGAAACTTCTCACCCTTTACAACGAGCTTTTGGACTCGGGTACCGTGCCTTCTGAGTGGAAGGAAGCCACCATCGTCCCAATCTGCAAGCCAGGCAAACCCTCTCGCCTGGTCTCTTCTTATCGTCCCATTGCGCTGACTGCCGTGTGCTCGAAGGTCTTTGAACGTCTTCTTCTCCACCGCCTTATCTTTTGGGCTGGGAACAACGAGATTTTTCAGGCTTCGCACTACGGATTTATGCCTTTCAAGGACTCTACGGCCGCTTTGTGTAAATTATTTGATGATATATCAAGAGCTCGCAACTCCCGTCTGACTGCGCTTGCAGTATGTCTTGACATCAGCTCGGCTTACGATTCAGTCTGGATCGATGGCCTAATCTATAAACTAGCTCAACTTGGTATCCGGGGCAAAGTTGGCCGCTGGATTGCACATTTTCTGACGGAGCGCTCTATCCACGTTCGATGGAAGTCTCAGTTTTCCAACCGTGGTCCTTGTAGGAGAGGGGTACCGCAAGGTAGTGTCCTTTCCCCGTTTCTTTTTATGATTTTCCTCTTTGACATCTTCGAGATCCTGGAGTGTGGAGTCCATCTCCTGATCTATGCAGACGATATTTTCATGTATGCCTTGGGGGAAGACCCTCTACGCACTTTGGCCAAACTCCAGAACTGCATTGACCGGCTCGTTCAGTGGTGTTCTGCTCACCACCTCTCCATTTCGCCTGAGAAGTGCACCGCCATTGATTTCTCTCGCCGTCGGCCTCTTGAATCAAAAGCTAATATCAGGGGTCTTGAACTTGAGTGGAGTCCCGTTGTTAGAGTTCTAGGGGTCTGGTTCGGCAAGTCCCTCCTGTTCAATTACCATTTCTCTTACCTTCGTGCCAAGGCCTTCAAGAGGCTCAACTACTTGAAAGCCGTCGCCTCGCACTCTCACGGCATTCATACGGTACATATGTTGCGCATCGTTGACTCTCTTGTTCGGAGTCTTCTCGAATATGCCTGCCCCCTTTTTCTCAAAGTCTGCCCCTCAACTTTGAACGCTCTTGAGGTCACCTACAACGCCGCTCTACGTGTTGCCACCGGCCTTCCGAGATATACTGCTCTTCCACTCCTTCGCCGCGAGGCGAATGCCTCCAGTATGGTCAGCCGTATCCGCTGCATTGCCAATAGGTTCCTAGCTCGCCAACTTTCTCTCCCACACCCCCCTTTCTCGTCTGACCTTTCCATTGTTTCTGGACATCTTTCGGCTGCTGCTGTTGAGTTTTTAAGCACTTACAACCTTGATCCTAATGACATACTCAAGTTCTCGTGGCCATCTCAGCCTTTTCTTCACTCAGAATGCCATATCCTTTTGGACGGTCTTCCCTTCCAAAATACTTCTCTCCCTTCGGAGGCCATCTACCAAGCTTGGAAGTCGTGGAGCGCCTCGATGTCAAACACTGTATTGCTCTCCTCTGATGCCTCCAAGGACACCGCCAAAACAGCCGTTGCTGTTCACAATTCTTCCTCCGGATCCAGTATCGCCATGCTTGTACATCATCTCAACTCTATCTTCACGGCCGAGGCCTTCGCCATTTTCATCGCTCTAACCTCCTATGTGAAAGAGAATGGTCGCTACGTCCTGCTCACTGACAGCCGCTCTGTTCTCTCTGCTCTGGAAAACTATTCTCTCCGTTCTCCTAGAGTAATCACACTCCTGCATAACACCATCTCTCAGCTCCTTTCTCTCGTGTGGTGTCCTGGCCACAAGGGCATTCCCCCTAACGAAGTGGCTGACTCCCTGGCTCGCAATGGCCCGTACCTTACTCGCACCCTGAACTGGGTCGCTCCTGAAGACCTTGGGGCCCAAATCCGTCGGAACTGGATAACTGAAAAGACGTATGCCTGGCTGAACAGCGATTATTGCTCCGATTTCCCTCATCTTAGCGAGGACGATGCCTTTCGACAGTGGACCTGCCATCGTCGTGAGGACATCTGGATTTCTCGGTGGCGTACCCGTACCTGGCCGACGAACTCTCGACTCTTCAGTATGAATTTGGCGCCCTCCCCACTGTGTTCTATATGCTGTGTCCCTGAGACTTCTGATCACGTCCTTCTCCAGTGTGCAAAATATAGCACGAACAGAATCACCTTACTTTCTACGCTTGGTTTACAGTCCCAATTTACATATTCTGAGATTATTACAGCCGCTCTCAAGTCTCGCTCTGGTCTCTCTTCTCTCGTCAAATTTTCTCTTGTGGTTGCTCGTGGGTAATCACGGACTTCTCATAACACACTGCATTTGAGATTTCGGATTCTCTTCCTGTCGAGTAATCGAGACAAAGCCGCCTATGGCGAAGCATAAGTCTCAAGCCGCCTGCCAACCAACCAACCAACCAGCAAATTCCTTTGAGATAAAATGATTTAACACTGCAGAATTTAAATAGAATGTTATTTAAAAAAAGGAAGATGTTGAATATGATTTAAAAACAGCAATTGTTATTGAACTATTTGTATTCACAAGACACTCAACGTTTTAAATAGAAGGTTCAATGAAAAAAAAAAAAAATATGAGTAATCCTAGTATAGTCCGGCGTATAAATCATGGATTATACGTCAGTGCGGATTATTTGTTAAAATTAGTTTATAAAGGCAAAAATTGTTGCTGTGGATTATAGGCTGAAAATTACGGTACACAAGAGAATTGCAATGGGAATTTTTCTCTGAATAAAACCTAAAATGTAATTACAAATTGTGTGCAATTCTTCGTGATGTTTTTCTTTTTAATTTATTTTATATACTGTTTCATAGATGAAAATAATTGTATGCTTAGGATCAAATTACAATTTCAAATTTCTATCACAATTTCCAAAATGAGATAATCAATGTGAGTCACCCACTGATCCCAGGTTATAGTGAAAGCATTTAATAACTTTTTTAACATTGAGCTTGAATTTATAAAAAATATTTTTTAAATGATTATTTAAAAAGAAAATTAAAACAAACATCGCAGATAATAAATTTTATTAACAAAAAATATATCATTTTACTTTAACAATAAAATTAACAGAATAATTTTGCAAATAAATAATTTCAATAGTACAATTACAGGCAAGGGCCAAAAAACACAAAATGTGTAAAACCACGTGTATAATTGATCAAAAACAATACTGTAAAACACTTTTTTAAATTACTTTTGAAGAGAACAGGTTAAATAGATTTTTGATCTACAAGTTCACCAATAATTTACATTAAGAGTTTGACAGCTGATTTAGAGAGCAATGACTTAAAAATATAAATAAATAAAAAACTCTGAAAGTACTATGATCCCCCCCCCCCCTCCACAAAAAATGTCAATAAATAAAACAAAGAGCAGTGCATGTTTCAGGTAAAAAAATACCCTCAGTACATTTCAAATGAAAACCCAAATTAATAAAATGAAAATATTATATTCTGCAATGTACAAATAGCTGATATCTTTCATTTGATGAAACATGAGTAAAATTTCCTATCCCAAGCATGCACTGCTTTTTTCTTTTTCTTTTCCATTTCAAATTTATTAATTATCATTGGTCTTTTGATGTTTTCTTAGAAAATGTAACTATGAGTTACAATTGACTTGCTTTTTGGCTATGATAAGAAGAGATTCTGGCACTAAAAAGCAGCACCTAAAACTTAAAAGTTATTTTAAACAAGTCCAGCATCTCGAGCCATCTTGTGGAAATGAGAGTTTTTATTCTGAAGTAGATCTCCTGGATTTCCAACTTCAATAACAGAACCAGTATCCATGACTATAATCCTAAAAGTAACAATCAATTAATTAATACAACATAAATTTGGTAGAATATAAACAAATACAATATAAACTACTTTACGTAGCAAAAACCGAGGTTGCAGATTCATTTAGAAAGAATTTTTTGGGAACACATAAATGCTGTAGAAAACAAGTAAGTTTGAAACTAGGTTCATTAAAAAAAATTTTAAAAGATAGAAAATCATACAAACTTAAATTTTGTTATAACAGGCACCACTCATGTCAGATAATAATAGAATAAATTCAATTAATATTTAAACATTAAATTGAACATACTTGTCATAATCAAGCACTGTATTCAGCCTATGAGCAATTGTAAGGACAGTATGATCTGCAAATGCTGATTTAATGGTTTCTTGGACAAGACTGTCAGTATCCATATCTACTGCAGCAGTTGCTTCATCTAATACTAAAATTTTTGATTTTTTCAAAAGAGCTCTTGATAAGCACAAAAGTTGTTTCTGTCCAGCACTAAAGTAAATAAAGATTTAAAAAATAATAATAAAAATTAGAAGAAAAATAAAAATTTAAGAAGCAATAGATTACTCAGAAGAAATAATAATACTCATCAATATTAGCCATTATACAATGATTATGACAAATTATAAAGAAAGTTTACGATTTAATTATTACATTTCATGTAAAAAAATAATTTTTGAAGCATATAAAGCATGCATTTGACAATTGCAATTTAATCTTTTTCCCTACCAACATACATACACTTAATATTGAAACCACATACAGTCAAGCCTATATATAACTAAATTCATCGTTCAGTCAAAAAATTCGTTATGTAGAAAAATTCGTTGAATAGAGAACAGCAAAAAAATTCATTTATGTTTAAATTTTGAAATAGAATTGTTTTTGAGGTGTTTAATTAAGTTTTTGAAATATTTAATTGAATTTTTAAAGAATCTCAAACATTTTCACCACTTCCTTTTTTTTCCAATGTCTTATTGTTTATTTTCAAAATTATTTAATTTATCAGAAAGAGTTATGCTTATCCTAAAAGTGATTTTATGCAGATACAGTAGAAGATAACCCCAGCATAAATGACATTTGGTAATAATAATTCTTCAAATGATCTCTCACACCAAAAAAAGCTCTGAGTCGCCACAAACAACAAACATCCACTCTAAACTCTAAAAGTAATGAGAGTTAGTTTAGGTAAATGAAAACCTGCTGAAAAAAAGACCTGTTCTGCAATTGCCCCCTTATTTCTTTTTTATTCCTGCCTTACCAAGAAACAAACAACATTTTCAAGATGACAATGGAATAGTTTTATCTTTTAGGATGCTTTGTGATTATTGCAAATCACTCCAGTAGCAAGCAAATGTTTCAATCTTTTCCAAAAACACATGCTCATCTTGGCTAAAACAAAATCAAGTATAACCATGCAAAAAGGATGTTTTCTGGGGGGGGGGGGGAGGAAAGTTGAATGCCTTTTTTTGGACATAAGGAATAAGGTAGAGGAATGTAGCTATGAAATATAAACCAGAAATCAACGAAAAAAAATTATTTTACAAATAATTTGAAGCATTTTCTTAACATATAAAAGAACATTTTTGAAAAAATTCGTTAAATGGAGATATATATTTCGCTATATAGAGATTATTTTTAATGTAATTATAAAAAAAATTGACCGTTCCTACAAAAAATTCGCTGGATAGTTTCATTATAGAGAGACTTGACTGTATTTATATAATAGGCAAGTGAGGTGATGATTCTGGTTCTTACTCATCCTCAAGAAAAACAACTTATCAAGCCTACATTAGGCATATATTCAAATGCCATAACTAAGCTGATTGTTCAACATATGGAAATATATATATAATCTACTTTGTATCATATCTATTCTTCTTCATTTTTTGCAAAACTTTCAAAAACTATCCAATTATGTTATAAACATCAAACAAGCAACTATTTTAATTGTTTGCATGCATAGATTACAGTTCATTTCAAAATGTTGTTCTAGCATCATCTATCAACAACCAATATAAATGAAGGAATTTTGAGTAAAATTATGCATAATGATGAAATTTGAGATCAATTTTTAAAAGCTTTGGTTATATAATTTTAAAGTCTCATTCAATATAAACAAAATAAACATTACTATTTTTTTTTCTTTTTGACAGAATTTAAATTTAGTTTCAATATTTTTTAAAATTTATATGCTTTAATATTTTAATTTTATTTTATTATAAAGGAATTATTATCATTTTTTCAAGATGTAATTGAAATATTATATACGTTACAACCACAATTGCATTTTAGTATGCTTGAAAATTATTTTTTCACATTATCTTATTAAATTAAAATTTTGATTTTGCTCCAAAGTTACGTTGAAATGTTACTGTATTAAAAAATGAAAATTTATCTGCTTTGATGTAATTAATATATGAAGCTCATGGAATTACATATTCATTACATTTTTATTACATTTGAGAAAAAAAAATAATATTTGGTACTACTTGGTACTACTTTGGTACTACCCGTCGACCAAAAAAACTTCACCTAACTACAAGATTAAATGTCAATAATGGATGATTGTGAATGTGACTTTCAATGACATTAATTACGATACATGTGTCAAAAGCGTCATTAAGTGATTTTTATTTCAACTTTTTACTTATATTTTTCATAATATTCTACTAATTAATTGTTTTTTCACTATTTGAAATAAAATCATGTCAACATGAATAATTTGGCTATTAGTTTGGTGATTCATATAATTTGACGAAATTAGTCAATGTTATAACTAAGTAGTACCTAATTTTTATATACAACACAAGCCAATTTCAAATGAATGTAAACTTCCAAAAATTGTTAAAATTAAATAAAAATTTTACAAATTAAATAATAATAGTTTTGATTTATTAATACCAAACAAAATTTTTAAGTTATAAAGCTGGAGTTATTAAAGATTTATCTTGAATTAAATCAATGCATCCTGCATATTTCCTATGAGAAACTACAAAATAAAAAATTCCCTGATTTACATTAATTGCAGGTAGATGGCAACAAATTTATATTCAGAAATGGAACAAAGCTCCATTAATCAATGAATAAAACTGATGTCTTGATTCATTCCTAATAGAAAATGGTTGTGAGCCATTCACTTCTGAGATTTTCACTTTTATAAAAAATATGTTTTAAAATTAAAAACTTTATCACATTGAATATTTAATTTTAGAATTTTGAGAAATCTTCAAAAACTGTTCTTTATTTTGAAAATTATTATTATTGTTACAATAAAATATACTAACTATGGCAAAAAAACTGTGATAAGTGTGTACTATATTTGGTTATACCAATTTTTTAAGGCACTACTTTTTGAGAAATTAACAATAATTTCATCTAGAGATTTTTCAAAGGCTTCATCTAGTGAAAAATATAGTAAACTTTTTCTGAAAAAAAATTTCAAAATTTAATCTTTTAAATCTGTTTAGTCTTTTTTTTTTTTTTTTTTTTCCTGCTGACTTTTCCTATTACTTTTTTGTAAATATTTCTAAATTCCCTGACTTTTCCTACATATTTTAAAATTTTTCTTAACTTTTCCTGACTACTTTGAAACTCCCTGACTTTCTAGATTTTCCATGTTGCTGAGAATTCTGTATTTCACATAATTAGAAAAATAATTAAAAACAAAGTAAATTTTAGGAAAATTTTAGATGGAAAATTAAGTTATTATAAGATGTTTAACAATTAAAAAATAAATAAACACTGAGTAGATAGTTGGGGTAGGTGAGCAAGTAAGAATTTATATCAACAAAGTATTAGACATTTATGGGAGATTCATAATGATCAAATTTATTTATTTTTTTTCCTTTAACAACATTCTAATACTAAGTTATCTTACAATCTTAAACTTAAGTAATGCACAACATCAATAAAAAGTCACAGCCTTCCAGAGGATGGATCTTATATGTGTGAGAATCTTTGTTTTTCCAATTCTATAAATAATATTCTTAAGTTAATTGTGATTTTATGTTTACAAACTTTGAAAAATAAGCTTTTTTTTAAAAAAAAAAAAAAAAAAAAAAAAAAAAAAATACACGACTAATCTTGCTCTAAAATCATTTTAAAATGGAATTAAATGATTTTTGTAATCTCATTGTGATTCAGCAACAAAGATGATAATATAGATGTACATACTAATATGTTACGACCAACAAGGTTATCTGAGCGAGAAATTCCAGCCGGCTATCGCCCAGTTGGCTTAAATGGTAAAGTATCTTGATTTGATTCCTGGCCTGGGCAATTTTTCGCTCAGTTGGAAATATTCAATTTGTATAGATGTACATACCTAAGGTTCCCACCGCCTTCTTCAATGGTGTGTTGCAAACCTTCTGAAAGACCAGATACAAAATCTTTTAAATGTGAATTTTCTAGACTTTTCCAAATGTCATCATCACTGTATTCATCATTTGGGTCCAAATTAAATCTTAGTGATCCAGTGAATAAGACAGGGTCCTATGAGAAAAAAATAACACAAAAGATTAAAAATTGTATTAGATCACAGTAGAAACCATAACTATTGAATAACATCAAAATGACAAGATATAATAAGATGCAGCATATGTTATATTTGTGGAGTAACTCATATAACTGATGATTAAAAAAAAAAAAAAGTGCAACAATAAATAAGAAATAATACACATATTTTGCCCTTAGATAATAAAACCTTTGTGGCAATATTGTAGAAGGATTTTGCTTAATGGACAATAAATCAAAATTTATCAAACAAACAATCTCTACATGCAATAAAACAGAAGTGCAAATCAGTTTGTGTACATTTTTTTAAATTTATGAATGGCTACACTTAAAGTAGTAGTATTCACTGTGTGGGTCTTGAGCTCCAAGTTGGCTTTTCAGGAGCCCAGGTAGTTATTCCAAGAAAATATATACAAATTGAATGAAAAAAAAAAAAAAATCAAAAACAAAAGGAAGAATAAGAATAAAAAACTAGAAATTAAATTCTGAATTATTAAATTAACATTGAAATTACATTCTGAATGATTAATGTTAATGCTTCTATGTTATTTAACAGACATTATTACAATCGAGTCTCTCTATAACGAAACTCCATACATCGAATTTCTCTATATAACGAATTTTTAGTAAGAACGATCCCCTTTTCGCATGATTACATTAAAAACAGTCTCTATATAGCGAAATATTTATCTCCATATAACGAATTTTTTCATAAATTGGTCTTAATTTATTCAGTTTTAAAAAAGCTTCAAAATCATATGGAATCAATTTTCCATCACTTATTTTTGATTTATCGTTCGGTGCTGAGGTTTTTTTTATATATTACTTTTCTCCTTGTTCTTTAAATCCAGCGAATTCATTCCACCTCCCACACACCTTTCCACATTCTTCTCAAAACAGAGTCAATTGGATTGTTACACATATAAGAGAGGAATCAATGAGAGGCTTTCAAATGGAGGAAAATGTTGATTACAATTTTTCACTTCTTGCTAAAATTTAAGCTTTTATTATTATTATTATTATTATTATTATTATTATTATTATTATTATTATTATTTATTTATTTATTTATTTTTGAGAGCGTAACAATTTTAAAATCAAAACAACAAAAAATTATAGATATCTTCGTCTGAATAATGCAAGTCTTCCTTATTTGATTTTCATTAAGCTTTTAAATAAATGTCTGTTCTCTTTTTTGAAACAGCTTAAATAATTAAGAAATAAAATGTTAGGTTAATATTTACTTTTAAACATTTCAAATTCTTAATTAAAAATATCAAAAATAATATTTTTTCAAAATTTGCATATTAAACACAATTTTTAACATCATTCTCTATACATCGAATTTCTCTATATAACGAATTTTTTACTGGAACGATGGATTTCGTTATATGGAGACTCGACTGTATTTTATCTTTCTAACAAAGTAAAATCTATTGTAAGCAGTGTGATTTCAGTAAGTGGCCATGGGAAATATTTCCCCTCCCAGAGTAGTGAGATGTCTCCCATCCCTCTCAGAAAGTTTGAGATTTAGCATTTTCATTGGGAAAAAATGCAATCCCCCCCCCCTTCCCCAGATCTGAATAATGTCCTCACCCCAGATCCTCAGAAATCCCTCCTGGAGAAAAGTGTCTGATTTCAACACTGATTGTAAGTCAGCAATTTCCAAAGTATGCCCAGCGAAATCCTACAAGCTTCATGTGTGCTTTTCAGGGGTTCATGAAGATCTAGTAAAATTAAAGATTAAGGAAGAAAAATAAAATAATAATGATGATAATAATAAAAATCTAGAAATTACAATCTCAATGATTAAATTACATTATGAATGGCTAATATTAATGTTTCTATGTTACTTTGACTAACTATATGACTTACTAAAATTTGAGAAAACTTTTATGTGCAGTTGAAATTCGATAGCACAGGTACTTGGTAATCAAGAATAAATGGAGTACTATAATACATTTTCCAAGCTTTTGAAATACAGTAGACTCCCTCAAATCTGCAACTCTCTAAAATCCGCACATATTTTACAGATGTAAACAATGAAACATTCAATTCAGATGTAGGTGCAAAATTTGACTTTTTTAGTTTTATATCAATTCCATATATATATATATTTTTGTAATTTTTGTTAAGGTTATTGAATTCATGTTTTTTCATGAAGGAAGAATAATTTAGCTCTGAAAAAATAAAGATATAGTTCATATTATTGGTAATCACAATTTTACCAAAAATATTTATGCATTAATCAAGCTTTTTTAGTTATTAGGTCTGGCTAAACCTGCAATAAAGCTTCATTATTTTATGATCTTGATGTGATTTAGTAATGTACCTTTATGAGCAAGTTTCATTGAATAATTTAGGAAAAATGCATTTCATTTCTATGATGAATATTTAATTGTATATTATTGATTATTAACTTGACCTTTGCTTTTAGTATTTTTATCATTTTAAAAACTATCTAATTTTTTATTATTTTAATTTATTATTTATTTTAATATTTTAGCATATTGTAAGCATTCATTATACTTTTGATTTCATTGTTAATTACATTCAAATTACTGTTTAAAAAATGTAAACAAAGCAATAACCAGAAATCTGCAAAATTCTAAAATCCACAAAACCTCTGGTCCCAAGCTGTGCGGATTTGAGGGAGTCTACTGTATAACTTTAATACATAGAGCAACTGTTTGAGTATCACTTTATTTTACATCCTTTTACTATCGACCATACCTTTCTCTGTTCTGTAATAGTATTACTAATCAGGATTAGTTCTATGCTTAGGTAGACAAAAGATTTAATTTAAGTCATTCTCTCAACAATCCTATTAATAATAATAATCCAAACCCTTTTATTTCAATATCTTTTAATGAGTAAATTGCATAAAGGTATGACAGAAAAAGAAAATTTTAAGAGGGCCTATGGATGCTTCATGTAACCATGTTTCAAAATTTTAAACACCATTAACACCTTTGCAACAGGAGCCTTTTATGAAATTTATAATGTTTTTTCACTGGTTTTTAAAAATAAAAATTTGTGCTACATTAAATCAAGAAAATGCTCCTATTAAATAAGGCAAATTTTGCAGTAAATTTTTACTGTTGGGATAATTAAGGGTTCTTAAGCCTTTTTGCGGAATGTATATGTGTTGCTCATCCCCAAGGGGTTAACTTGCAATACATAAGCAGGGGCGTGCCAAGCGGGGGGGGGGGGGGTGTTGAGGGTGTAACACTTATTTGGAAGAGTTGGTAAAATTTAGAATAGTCGTTAAGTTAAGGGTAACCTTCAGTATTATCTTCGCATATACGCCTTATGATACATTCTAAAAACCACTGTAGCACATTTGCTATTGCAGTGATTTATTTAAATTTTATTTTGGCGAAAGATAAGATGGTAAAAAATGGTATAATTTTTTGGGTGAAATATATCAGCTTTTTTTTTTTTTAATTTTAATTAAAAATTTTTTATATGTTTCCAATAGACACCAACAGATGGAGATACGGGTGCTGCTGGCTTTCCGTATGGATTAAAAATGGACTGGTTTTATCGTTTTTATATGTTTACTTTTTTATATCTTATCATTACCGCTCTCAAAAATTCAATAAGGGATAGATTTCAGACGATATTATATAAAATATCCTTCAACAAGTCTTTTTGTTTTAAACAAATGCTGTTTTATTTGGATAGGCCGTGCAAGAAATAAGGCAAATGCTATATATTCCGGCAACCCCTTCACTTGGCTTATTGGATGACAGGGATTGGAGATGTCCCCCTAACTTTGCATCAGGGAAAGACAACTCCCCCCCCTCCTACTATCATCCCCGAAAAGTAACTTGACAGGATGGGGGTTCAACCCTAGGGGTTCTAGCTGATAGCGTTCTTTGGTCGTAGAATGGTTCTTGGTTCTCCAAGTGTAAGAGCTCAGAAGCTTCTGTGAGGTGTGAGGTATAAGAAAAATTGTAGATTTCAATGTATTTATTTGGTCATATTTTCTTTCAATACTTCAAATTTAGTATGAAAAATTAAACTTTTAAAAAGGATTAATAAGTTAATTGGACTTTGAATGATTGTTCTCGTATTTTGAATGAATGGACTGCATTGCAAAAATTGAATTGATTGCATTAATTGCATTACGAAATCATCCTAAATAGATTTAGTCTAATTATCGTTAATATTATAATAAGCTAACAAGAAATGCACAGAAAGTGATTTTTTGACATTGGTTTAATTTTGCGCTGGAAATGCAGTATAGAACTAAACATTAATGTTTATTTAAGATGCAAACGGGTTAAAAATTAAATTGGCGCATATCCAATATAAAAAAAAGAAAGAAGGAATGAAAAAGAAAAAAAAAAGGGAAAAAGAAGAGAGAAATTTTATTATGAAAATTAAGCATTTAAAAATAATATATACAGGTATTTTTTTTATATAAATTTTTACACTCTAGGTAGAAATCCATTAATAATTTATTTCTAAATATTGAACTCAAAAACATTAATTGAAAGTGCAAATTCAAAAGAAAGAATATTTTTTTCTTGATTTCAGTTATATTATTATTATTGTTGTTGTTAATTTTTAGGCTTTGTAAACAACTTTATTAATTTTCTAGGCAAATATGAAATTCACTGTTCTACATTTTAGCTAAACAATCAATGCACGCTGACATTTATGTCATTAAATTTCTCCTAAAAAATGAATAATAGATATTAAATCATGAGATAATTATAACACTTCTGCAATAAAAATTGATAAAGTTTCACTTTTGAAATCTGAATGACTTTTAAACTAAATTTAAATTCAATGAGTGAAAATTATTCTTGCTATAAGATAATTTCATAATATAAAGTATATAAAATAAGCAAAAGTAAAATGTTGCATACTGTTATTATTATTATTGTTGTTAAGACTTTGTAAACAATCTTTCTTAATTCTATAGACAAATATAAAATTCATTGTTCTATGTTTCAGCAAAACGACCAATGCACGTTGAAATTTAAATCATAAAATTTCTTCTTAAAAAAAATAAGGGATAATAATAATAATAATAACAGATATTACATCGTAAGACAATTGTAGTCTACAATAAAAAATGATAAATTTTCACTTTTGAATTGTAAATGACTTCTATATTAATTTTAAATTCAACGACTGGAAATTATTCTTGCTATAAGATAATTTCATAATATAAAATATATTAAATAAGCAAGATAAAATATTGCGTACTATTATTATTATTAATTTTTAGACTTTGTAAACAATCTTTCTTATTTCTGTAAACAAATATAAAATAGACATATAGAGTCCATTTTTCTTACGATTTCCATCCATGAAGAAGAAGGAATTGTTAGCCCATCGGCTGATAATTTTATTATCCATTTAGCATATGGAGGGGCTTTTTTTTGTAGGTAAGTTTTTTGTAAAAACGCCTAAAGAGGTTGTTTCTTTCCATTTGTTTCTTTCATGCTCTCGGCATGCTATAAAACCTGCAATAAATGCAAGTATATTTTGTTCACTCTCTGATAGATCAGCATCTATTTCATTAATATATACCAATGTATTATCAAAGTATTTTAAATTTTCAACGGTACATCCGTACACATTTCCTTTTAAATCGTAAGCAGAATCCTTATTAATAACAGGATTCTCAACTCTATCTATATAGTAAAATAATTTTTAAAAAATTACTCATACTGAATAACAGCATTTAATTTCGATTGTGGTTAAGGAGAATACAGGTGAACACTTAAGACTTTTAGTCATTTTTATAAATTCCATTCACAGTATTGTAGAACACAGTATTGTCGCTGAGGGGGGGGGGGGGCTACCATAAAGCCTTTCTCACTCCCTGATTTTGCAGTCGGCAAAATTCAGTTCACCCCCCCCCCCCCCCCCACACACACACACACTAAAACAGCCTTCGGCATGCCTCTTTACATAAGATATGAAAAAATAAATAGGCTCAGCCACACATAAATAAATAAAAGAGCACCAGAAGTAAAAAAGATCTATAAGTATCAAATTATGTGATTCTTATTAAAAATATAAATTTCATGAACAAAGGTTTAAACTATACCTGTGGTATTATTGTAAGTTTAGATCGTAATGCATGGAGTCCAATTTTTGAAAGGTCTACATTATCAATTAGTATTGTTCCTCCAGCTGGTTCAATGATTCTGAATAGAGCTAGTGTGATTGAAGACTTTCCAGCACCAGTACGTCCCACAATGCCTACCTAAAAAAGAAATAATTAATTCACTCTAACAGTTTTGCAAAAGAATTGAAATTATAAAGCATAGCATACTCACTATGTTCTTACAAATAAATTATATATAATCAAGAATATTTAAACAACAGTGAAAAATGTAAATACAAATTCTTGAAAAAGATAAGAAAATCTTTTGAGAAGAAATTTCTCTTGAACTTTGAATAATAAGAGGAAAGTGGCCATTAACAAGAAAAATACTGTTAGACCTGGTTAAAACACTCACAATTAATATATGATCCCAATTAATACAGAAAAGTTTTACAGTCTCTTAAATAATGCCTATGAGACTAATGAAAAAAAAAAAAAAAAAAAAAAAAAAAGCATGTTTAACATGCAAATAGATATTATTATATAGATTAATATGTGATAGAGTTTTGATTTCTTAAGCAAAAACATCCTACTTAAGAATGAATTCATAAACCAAGATATGATTTTTTTTCTTCTCCATTATTGCCAATTTAATGGATTTTTATATTCATATATCTAACTCTCTCTCTGTTTCCAAAGGATAATAAACATCTATTTTTAAATACAGATTAAAAATGATGAATATTACTATTCAGAAATGCTGGTAGATATTTGAATAAAATAACCATTAAAATGATACTGATGGTTAAATACAAATTTTACTATTCAGAAATAATGGCAGGTATTTGAATGAAAAAAATATTGCTAAATTAGGAGACTGCAACTAGTTTTTCATCTTGTGTCCTAATAATATTGACAAACAGTTTATTTTTTATTATATACTTGCTGACCCACCCGTTATTGCCCAGGTCTGTATTTTTAAATGAATCTTAAATGTGTATGATTTTATATTTTTAACTTGATTTTGTCAGAAATATGTATCCACTCACTGTGTGAAAATGCGGGGGGAAAGCTGCTAATTGTTAAGATTTGTTATGTACATTTTTTTTCAAAATTTTTAGAAAATTATATGGAAATGGTAATGAACAAACTAAAACTTTAAAGTGTGCTCTTCAGATGAAAAAAAAAAAGAGTTAAGAGAAGAGGAGTGAGTGCTTAAAAATGCACAGGCCAAAAGCTTTAAAACAATCTATCACTTGAAAAAATCCATTTCTTCCCTCACCCCCACCTCCTTTCCCAAAGGAAATGCCCTCTAATAATCTGAAGACAAAAATAGACCCCACCAACCGAAGGCTGGTAAAAAGTTTCACCTTCAGTCAAGCCTTCAAATGAGATTGAATCTTGTTGTTGCTGAGTTAGAAAATTGACCCCAGGAGGGCCAAATTTGTAAAATAGTAATCAATAATACATATAGATATATACCTCAGGTGTTAAACAGTAGAACCATACATTTGAATTAACAATATTAATTTTACAACATTTGCAAATTCTAGGTCAGTTCCATTGATATTAATTTCAAAATTACACATAAATATATAAATGTGTTTTGAATAATAGTTACAATTACAATATTAGTATAAAATGCTTACTTTTTCATTTGAATGAATATTCATATTCACATCTTTTAATACTAAATCTAAATTCTCTCGATACCTTGTGCTGTAATTGTCAAAAACAATTTCACCACTTTCAGGCCATGTAATTGCAGGATCATTTTCTGGTTTATTCCATGGAGCCTAATATAAAAAACATAATAAAAACTTATTAATAACTGTTTGCTTCATTTATTTGAAAAATATTTTAAATTTTACAGACCTTTTGCATACTCTATTAATTCACAAACTTAGTTTTAGCAAATTTTGGGATAGTAAATTCAATCATATATATATACATATATACAAATTAGAGAGAGAAAGGGGGAAAGAGAATTAAATTTTAACTATTTCAATTTTAAATTAAGTGGTTATTAGGTGATTGAAAGTCACCTAATAACTGCTCCCAGTCACCCAATAACCCATTTGATCCTCATTTAACTTGTAATTTCTTAAATAGTACTTTATTCACCAAATAAGTCATTGAAGAAAGGTAATCAGAGCTGAACAGTTGTAGCATAACACTAAACTCTATATATAACAGGAGGTGCAATAAGAAATTAACTGGCATAGTACAATATAAACAAATTAAAAACAACATTTAAAGTACCAAAACGCTTTATTTCTTGTTGGAAACTAGTTTTGGCACAGCATCGTCATCAATGCAAAAAAAAAAAGACTAATCAAATTTATTAACCAATAAAATTACAAGAAATTTTAAGAAACATTTCTTACATTGACTATTTCCTAAAATTTCTTGTAATTTTACTGACGAATAAACTTCATCATTGAATCTTCTTCTACATATATTTCAGCATTTTTCTTTTCGGACAAACATATTTTGCTCTGATGATGGAATGCTATGGCTACCAAAACTGGTTTTCAACAAGAAATAAAGTGTTTTGGTGCTTTAATGTTTGTTTTTTATTTATTTATAACCAGAATTCCTAGTTGGCGGACAGAAGCTTGCAAAATAAATGAAGTATGTAAGATAGAGGTAAAAAATAATCTGCATTAGCTGTGTTAAGTACAGTCCTCCCCAATTAATCGGGTAACGGATAAACGAATACCCCGCTTATTCGAATAAAATCCTCCGGAATCGAATTTAATACCATTGGGCTAATGTTATTTTACCCCGATTAAACGAATACTTTTCACGAAATGTCCTCGCTTAATCGAATAACAAATGAGTGAGACAATTTGAAAAATGGGTGTGAAAAACACGTCTCAATTGAAATTTTCTCCACACTTTTTGTTATTTTTGGTTGTTACACAGAAAACAAATTTCCCAAACTCCCAGCATGGATTTCGCCTGGCAAGTGTATAATGGACTGGTCAATTGAGTTCCCTTCCTTGTTCATCTTTTCGAATTTATTTCAAAAATGGTGAAATAAATTGGTCAGTAATTCCGATCAATTTTGTATTTTGTTTACTTTCGTTTGTCAAAGGACTTTTTTTTCACTTTTTCGATTTTTTTACAGTTATTTTTAATGGAGATACTTTCATTTTCATAACCGGTTTCGAAGCTGAAATCATCCTGATTAAAAATATCAGCAATAAAAATCAAAAAAGTTAAAAACGACGACGCCCTTTGTACAGATTGATCTCAGCTATCAATTGCAAAAAAGATCATTTAAAATATTGAAATGCGATAGAGATATCTTTATAAATTTCTTTTATAGGATTAGCATTAGCGAACAAATCTTTTCGCGTGATCGAAGTAGCCCTTTAATAATAATGTGCTGTCACTTAGAGGCTCAAGATGGTAATTATGATACCATTAAAAAAAATCTCGTCCATTTTTTTCTTTAAAATTTCACATAAACCACTTTCATCTATTTTTTTTCAAACTGTATAAATTATGTACACAAAATATGGACCCAATTCACACGATCTGCACTAAATGTAATGTAAACAAAATGCATGTTTACTGTCATTGAACTATTGCGTATTTACTTGTCACTTTTTTTTTCAGTTTGTATTATTCTATTAAAATTTTTAACGATTTTCTTACTCTGGTAATTAAATATACTATATTTAATAGTTTTGTCATTTTATTACACCTTAAATATTACATGTATATACCTCCCCGTTTAATCAAATACCCTGCGTAATCGAATATTTTTTCTGGAACCGTTAATATTCGTTTATGCGGGGCCGACTGTATTAATATTTTTATTTAGACAATATTAATATTTTTATTTAGAATTATCCAAATTTATGAAACCTTCCCTTCTAATTTGTTTTCTGAGAAGAATTATTCCTTGAAAAAATTATGCTGTAATATACAATTAATATGAATAGAACGTGAGCTTAATGCTGTCAGTTTAATTACCTAGTAATCAGTTTTAATTGGACAATATTCTTTTTATTACAAAGTCTTATTATTTTTTTAGCAACAATATTTTTTTTAATAATACAATTAACTCCTTTGTGACGAGAGCACTTTACTCAATTTTTAATCTTTTACCACTAGTTTTTTGAAATGCAAAATCTTCTGCAGTTGAATCCCGAAAATGCTCTGACTAAATAAGGTAAACTTTACAATAAAAAGATAACTTGGGATTAATGAAGAATTCTGTGAATCTTAAGTGGCAGGAATGCCAACTGCTTGTCCCCAAGGGGTTAATAATTCATATATTTATTGTATGGAACCCTCTGAGAGTGAGTAATAGTTGCACGTGACCATTTAGTTTTATATTTTAAATTTGAAGTCTCTAAAGATATATTTATAAAAGAAAAAAAAATCATAAGAGTAACTGATAATGTATATCGAATTTTGGTTCTTTTTTAATTAGCTGAATCACTAAAGCTACACCAAATAAAACATACAAAATCAATTTAAATTTTGACTGAAATTAATTACCTCAGATTTCAGAAGACAATATTCATGGACTCTTTCAACTGAAACAGACTTATTTTCTAATTCTGTGTTTGTTCTAACAAGCCACATCAGAGCATCAGTCACCTAATTAAAAAAGAAATAAACATAACTAAATTTTATGAAGTGATACTACAACAGCTTCTTTATATATATATATATATATATATATATATATATATATATATATATATAACTGCAACCATCTTGGAGGGCGAAGTTGGCTGTAACCTGACAAATTCCCATCTTTTGGCATGCTGTGGTGTGACCATGAACTAATATGAGACTAAGAGGAGAAAATGGGTAGTCCATTGCATGGCAGAAAAAAAAATGGGCACTTTTTTCATCTTATTTTAGACTATTTTGGGAGGGAGGGGGAGAAATGTGGAAGGTGCAGCTCAATCAGCCCTCTCCCTCCTCTATGCATGCTGTGGTGATGATGAAGACAAATATGGGACTAAGATGAGTAAATGGGTAGTCTATTGCATGACAGAAAAAAAAAACAAATTTATTTTAAACAGAAAAAAACAGCTCTTTTTTCATCTTATTTTAGACCATTTTAGGAGGGAGGTAGAGAAATATGGGATGTGCAACTCAAACAGTCCTCTTGCCCATATTTATGTATGCTGTGGTGCCAATGTGGGCAAATATGGGACTCATGAGAATAGCTACTCTACTGTATAGAAGAGAAAAAAATTATATATATATATAAAAAAAAAACAGAACTTTTTACATTTAATTCGTTTTGTTTTCAATAGCGTCAGGGGTGCAAATAGACTGTAGCCTTAACAGTCACCAATTCCTTTTTTTTTTCTCTAGGTATAGGTACACTCATGAATTGCTGCAATTTTTTCATCCTTGGAATCACAAATAAGTGGTTTTTCTTTCTTTTTAAATGAAATAAATTATAATACTACTTTTTTTCTCATATATTAGAATCAGCAATTATATAAGATACAATTCATGTAAACAGCATTTACTATCTTAAAGTTTATAAAAAAAGGCTGTGAAATAATAAAATACTAATTGTTTCAAAAAATATGAAACAGTACTTTAAAAGTTGAATGCACAGACTGCAGCATGTAATTTAGGTGTAGGAAACCAAGGCTATAATCATTTGTTCAGTTGAAAATATGAAGTGTTTTGCTCTAAATTGAATAAGAATTCTTGTTCATATAAAATTTTCAATTAATTTAGCTTGTTTTATGTTAAAAATAACAATATCATAAGAATTTATTAAAATTCGCATACAAAAAATGCCCAAGTATATATTTTATATTTTAGAATAAAGTTAAAATTCTGTATAATATCTCTTATTAAAACAGTGTACATTTCCAACTCTTTCTGTGACATTATATTTCACATAAAGCAAGTGTATTGGAAATTTTGTTAAAATATCTTTGTTATCCAATTTCTGCATAAATATCAGGGTTTGACTGAAAATAGATACTACATACTTTATTTTGATAAATGGATTCTGAACAACAAGAAACGATCATTCACATAGTCTAGGGCTTATTCAGGATAGACTGAATACTATGCTTCTGTCAAGGAAGTTTTCACATGCATCTATTATGCATTTACTCCCTTTTTAAACACAATCACATGCTATTGTAATAAATCCTGTTTGTTGTACAGAATTTGATTCAATAAAGCAGTGAATTCTAATTACAGCAAAAATACTGAAGCCAATTTTGATTTTGATGGATATATATATAAAAAGGATTAATTTTCTCTCTTTTTGATTTAATCTCTTTTGAATTACTTACATAATGTAGGTTACCTTTCTGTATTGTCTTTTCTACAATTTATTCTCTGACAATTAAATCGTTAGTTTTTGTATTAAAAATTGCAGAGTATCAGAATGTCATACATATCCAGTTAATAAACAAAGTTAAGTTACACATGAATTTTTAAAATGGGGACGAGAAGAAAAATATATTAGGTGGACAAAAATGTTGACAAAAAAGTATAAAAATATGAAATATAATAAAATCTACAAAGAAGTTATCTTTTTAAAATAATTTTAAACTATTTATTTTAATATTTAATGTATAAGTCTATCTAAGATAAAGTTTAAGAGAAGCACACCAAAACAATTTGCATCTTTTTTAATTGATACTAACTATTAGTAAACAAAAAGGAAAAATTGAAAAAAATTCTTTTTGTTTTTAAAAAGTCTAAACTTTACTTTCAGATAGTGTGCAGGATTCATTTAAAATACCACTTCAATTTAAATTTATGATATTTTACATTCTCCTGTTATCAAAATGTTTCTTGAAAGTAGGGATGTAAAAAAATCATAAGCAGAAAGGCAAAAACTTAAATATTAACTTTATAAATTTTTTAAATTTTAATCTACTTCATAAAATATTACTTACTGAAAGAGCATAGGTAATGATTAAACCAACAACAGAGGCTCCTAAATTATGTCTGTTTAAGATACCCAGTAAAGTAGCTACCAACACAATTACTGAGCCAATGAAATCTAACCAAAAATGCAACCACCTACAAAGATAATAAATTATCATCAATTAATGCAATAATTGAAGACATAATATAACACAGTTAAAATAAAATAGAAAATCATGAAATAATAAGTTAGACAATGTAAAATGTGAAATAATACCGATATAACTGGCGATAATTATTAATTACAATAAAACACCTTGTAAATCACCATTAAATGAAAATAGCAAATCAGGACACATTTCGAGCTACAACAATTACAGCTCGTCATCGGCTGAACTAACAAGTCTCTGAAATAACACCGATATAACTGGTGATAATTATTAATTACAATAAAATATTCTGCATAAATCACAATTAAATGAAAATAGCAAATCAGGACACATTTTGAGCTACAACAATTACAGCTCGTCATCAGCTGAAGTACAATGCGTCACTGTCTAGCAGTTTAGCTTTAACTATCTCCTTGTGGACACGTGTTAGTTCAGCTGATAATGAGCTGTAATTGTTGCAGCTCGAAACGCGTCCTGATTTGCTGTTTTCACTTAATGGTGATTTATACAAAGTGTTTTATTATAATTAATATAAAATGCGTCTATGAAATAATAAAAAAACTAATACAACATTTGGACAAATTATTTTAAAAAGATGAAACAAACTTTAAAGGATGAAAGTACAGACTGCAGCATATAGTTTTTGTGCAGAAAAGCAGGATAATAATTAATTTGTTCAATCAAAAATATGAGGTATTTCACTCCAAACTGAATTCTTCTTCATAAATTAACAATAATGAAGTTACTTTAAGAAAATTTTCAATGGAATTAGCTTGTTTTATGTTGAAAATAACAGTACCACATAAAATTATTAGAATCTGCTTCTAAACAGTGCTCAACTAGATACTTTAGATTTAAAAATGCAAAAATAAATTTAATGTCACTAATCAAAACAGTGTACATTTCCAACTCTTTCTGTTACACTGCATATTGCATACAGCAAGGTACGTATATTGGAATTTTTGTTAAAACATCTTCTTTATTGTTAAACCTATGCACAAATATGAGGGATAGCAAAAAGTTACTACACAATACTTTATTTTGACAAATTAATTTTGACCAACAAGAAATGATCATTCACATAGCCTAGGGCTTATCTATACTAATAAAAGAACAAAATGCTCTGTCTGCGTGTGTGTGTGTCTGCGATGGCTAGCAAAATCTACAGCACGTACGAAGCTCATTTTTTTTAGAGTAGCCCAATACCTCTCCTGATGCACCTGAGGCTCAGAATTTTAATTTTTCGATTAGTTTCATAGATATTAATTATGAAGCGGAACTCACTCTCATCAAAAAGTCATTTTTAAAATGTTCTGGGAAAGAAAACATTTGCACATGCGCAGAAACTCAATTACGCATTTAATCGGAGGAAGAACCCTTTTCTCCCATTTATTTCTGTTTTTGGATCATTTTGTTTAAATCCAAATCAACCAAACTGCTAGGTCTCAAATGCAATAATCAATTCGAAAAAAATGTTGCAGTTCACCCTTTGAAAACAAATATTCAAAAATGGTCGTTTTTTCCAAAACTATTTTTCTCCCTTTTGTCAATGCCCCTACAGGGCGTAATTTTTAAGATATAAACAAACCAAAAAGAAAATCTTAAAGTTGAAACTTTCTTTTGACTGATGGTGTAATTGGTTTTAAAATATTTGGATTTTAACCCTTTCAAATACACTGGCAAAAGAAGGTCATTTTGCGACTCGCAGAGAGGGTATTTTTTCCATGCTAAAATTATCTTAACGTGCATATTTCAACTCAATCTTTTAAAATCTTCTCAAAATACCAAATTTATACTCCCTACAAAAAATTCGACACGTTCGGACGGATAGAAATATTTTTTACAAAATAAAATGTGCAAAAAATTTGATGAAATCAATAAAAAAGAGATCGTTTTCATTGCGGTTTTGACTTGGCAAAACGCAATCCTATAGGTACCGGTAAACAAAAAACATATTCTTTAATCTTAAAAACATTTTTATAATCTATGATGCAATCGGTTTTTAAAATATAAGATTTAACCTTTTCAAATACACCGGCAAAAGGAGGCACTTTGCGACTCACAAATAGAATATTTTTTCTACGCTAAAAGTATCTAAGCAAGCATACATATTTCAGCCCAAACTTTTAAAAGCATCTAAATAGATCAAATTTACACCTTCTTAAATTTTTTTTAAATGTTTGGACGAGTAGAAATATATTTTACAAAATAGAAAGTGCGAAAAATTTGAGGAAATCAATAAAAACCAGATCGTTTCATTGCAGTTTCGCCTTTGCAGGGCGCAATTCTATATACGTCCTGACAAACCGAAAATATTTTCTTAAAGCTAAAACATTCTCATAATTTTTGTTACAATTTGTTTAAAAAAAATATGAGATTTAACCCGTTCAAATACACCGACAAACACGAATTACATCCCGGCTAATAGTAACTAGATGCCTATATTTTAGCACAATCTTTTTAGAGCTTTTCAATAAACCAGATTTACATTACTTTCAAAAATTTTGGAACTTTTGTATGGATAGAATTCTTTTTTTATAAAATAAAATGTGTGAAAATTTTTACGAATTCAGTAAAAACCTGAATGTTCCATCGTGGTTTTGTTCGCTCTCGGTTCACATAGTTTCCAAAAAATCAAATTACATAGAAAACAAAATACAAAACAGCATGTGCTTTCAATTCAATATCTTTTCGTGATTTTTCCATTTTAAAAATATAAATTTTGACAAAATGGATTTAAAGATATAAAATCATAGAAATTTGAGTTTAATTTAAGGGTCATTTAGAAAGCAAATAACACATTTGAAAACTGAATAACATCACGGGCCCGGGCAACGCCGGGCAGGACAGCTAGTTCAAGATAAAATGGATACTGTCCTTCTGACAAGGAAGTTTTCTTAGCATCTATTATGCATTTACTCACTTTTTAAACACAATCACTGCCATTCTAATAATTTGTATTTGTTAAATATAATTCGATTTAATAAAGCAATAGATTCTAATTACGGTAAAAATACCAATGCCGATTTTGGTTTTGATTGATTTATAAATAAGATTTATAAATAAGTAATATTTAAGATGAAGAGAACACAATAGAGTTGGAAATTTAGGCCAGAGAGTTCCAATTTTTACTTTTATTACTTATTTGACGATTTTATAAAAATAAATATTTGTTTTCCAAAGAAAATGTATTTAGAAAAACAAAAAAATATTGTTGATACGACCAAACTGCCTTTTAAAGTTTATTTTAAAAAACATAAACAAACAACAAGAATAATAAAAGCAGAAGGGAATAAAATTTTATGTATTTATTTATTTTAATAATATAGCAAAGCAATGTCTGGTAGATTATAGTTAAGGCATTGTAAAAGTTTCCTAATTGCACATGCTTTCAGTTAATTTGCATGATATTTAATTTCATGGTATCCTAAGCGTGTGTTTTTCATCAACAACTAAAAGTAATACTGATTTCTAGTTATTAATTTGAATAAGTAAAAAGTAGTAATCATATGTTCTAATGCACTAAAAAATTGATTTTCTTTTCTATTTTTATGATGGTTATTTTATTTTATGCAATGTCAAAATGTGTATTTTAAAATAGGAAATATATATATATATACAGGGTGAATCATAAATATCGAAACAATAGGCAATCTCCTTAAACATTGCCCCTAGACCCATACTTCCAATTAGAAAGTTTCATAAAAAAAAGGTGAATTTTTTTATAAGATAAGTTGCAACTCCATGGGGGGTCTATTTTAAAAATTACGAAAATTAAATTTTTATAAGGCCCCCAGAGGAAAAAATTTCCAGTTAGAAAAATTTTCCTTATCCATTTCTGAATTGAGCAAAAAAAAGTTCATCTCGATATCTTCAAAACTCAGGGAGTTATGGCAATTTTAATAAATCGTGAGATTTTAAGGGATCAGACACAAATTGAAATGCATGTAATTGAAGAAACAATGTTGCTGTAATGTATCAAGGAAACATTTATTTTATTTATTTATTTATAGAGTAAGAATTTTGAAAGTTTTTTGATAGTTAACCATATAATATTTAAGCATTATAGCATAAGACTTCTTAATAAAATATTTTTTTTCAAAAAGTTTAGAGTAAATTAAAATTGTTATAACTCAAAGCATTATTTGTCGCATAGAATTTTTTTCTTTTGATTAGATGAAAATGTCTAATTTTCAATTTTGATTCAGTATTTAAATAATATTTATTTATTTATTTTAAATAAAAGTATTTAAAATAGCAATATAAAAGAGATGCAATTTTTTTGTATACAAATCATATTTTTAAAAGTAAATTTTCTGAGGTGAAAACTTCTTTTGGCACGTTGGGCATTTTTGGGGTAGGGGGATGTTAAAAAACTATTGAACTCGCTGGACTGTTACCATAACCGACGGTTATTGACTTATGTCAATTTTAAAATGAGAAATACTGAAATAAAAACACTTGATGCAGAAAAGTGCATTTAGTTTTAAACAAAGATGGACTCCTAATATTCAAATGCTTTTTAAACATTTCTAGGTGATTAACTCCATCCTGTATAGTTTTGATTTCAGATTTTGTTTAAGTTTTGCCATTCTCATCTTCTTTAATTACTGTTTAAATGCATCAGTTCATTAAAATCTCATTTTTTTATCACGTCGATTTAAAATTTTTTTCATTGTTTTGGCCCAGTCAACTTCATATTTTTCTTGTTAAAATTGCTATTGCAGGATGTGTAAAAGGTGCCTCTAATTACACGCAACACTAGGCGTATAATTCTGGAGATACAGCTATTGTGGAAATCGCACAAAAGTCTGTACAGTAGGGCCACCTGTTAAGCGATTCACACCAAAAACTAATCAGTACCAATTTATTTCAGGACTAAGTAAATATGATTTTTTTATTAAATTCTGTGGATTAGTTCTTGAGATAGAGTACACAAAATTTATGTCATATGCAGAGATACAGGAGCAGTGACTCACAGACAGACATTTTGTAAAAACATGTTTTTTGGTATCTCTGAGCCCTGATACTTGTGAATCCGTCGAAAACCAGAATTCAAAATTTTCATGAATCCAATACTTCTTTCTTGTAAAGAAAGAAGAAAATAAAAATAGGTTTAAAACCATCATAAATTTTGAAGCTGAATAGTAAAAAGTAGATTTTTGAAAACATTTCGGTGTAATTTATTAAAATATATTTCCAATGATTCTGTTAATAGAAGTATCATTATCGCTATTGCTATTTTTACTAAACTTATTGCCTGCGGCAATAAGTTTTTAAGACACTTTTAATGAGAGTTTAATTAATATCACTTAATTTTATAACACTTTTAATAAGTGTTTAACAAGAGGATCCGGCCAATGGGTTGTGCCAGTTATGAGGCTGGCGCCAAGCTCTAGATATTGCAGACATCTAGCATATTTCAAAGAAGTTTAAAGCAAAAACCAATACGCTTTTATTTTATATCTAAAAGTTAAAATATTGTCTTTGATGGACATTTAATAATGCGTAAATGTATGGTCGATCCCTAAATTTTATTTCAAATGAACTGATATCGCTGCGCTCAGAGGCAGTGTTCTCGCTGACATTTGACCAACGTTAGTAATTTGGCTAATTAAAAAAAAAAAATATTCACCAAGTGAAAAAAGCATTAGTCAAATAGATTCGCCGTGTAGCACAAAAAAAAAAAAAAAAAAAAAAAAAAAATCTCGAATCCTTTAATGTACTCCTTTTTTCAATATGTTCTAAAATAACCTAAGTTTTTGTAACTAAGAAAACGATTATCATTAATCTAATTTCAAATATCCGCTACAAATATATTAAATATATATATATATATGCATATGTATGAAAAAGAAAAAAAGGAAAAATTGAGCACTAGCAGTTTGGCGAATCTAATCGCATGTTTACTCGCCAAATGAAGAATTTAGTCGCAATTTGGCGCACTGGCAAGCGACAGCGAGAACACTGCTCAGATACTCTATATAGAAGGTATGCTTAAGTGGTGTAAGTCATGAATTTTAGAAAATTTTGGATTTTAATATCTTTTGGGGATTTGTAGATATCGAGATGAATTTTTTTTTGTTCAATTCAGGAATGGATAAGGAAAATTTTTCTAATTGGAAGTTTTATTCTCTGAGGGCCGTCTAAAAATTTAATTTTCGTAATTTTTAAAATAAACCTCCCATGGAGTTGCAACTTATCTTATAAAAAAATTCACCTTTTTTATGAAGCTTTGCAATTGGAAGTATGGGCCTAGGGGCAATATTTAAGGAGATAGCCTATTGTTTCGATATTTATGACTCACCCTGTATATGCATATATATTTTATTCCAAGTCTCATACTTTTTAAACTGAATAATATTTATTTATACTCTATGTCTTATAATATAATTATACCATAATATTTCTTTATTCTACAAGACTCATAACTGGACACAATCCATTTGAATTTGATTAATAAAGTGAGTTTATTACAGCATTAACCTGAATAATTGGTTCCACAGCATGTCTGTGAGAATATTTTCACAATAAATTAAAAAATAATCAAAAATTAGTTGAACAAAAATGTAAAGATGTAGAAACTAAAAGCATACCTGTTACATGCATATGCATTAAAGCAACAAGCAATATGGCTATCCACATTTTCTTCTAATTTTTCAATAAATTTATTTTCTACTTTGAATGCTTTTATGCAGCTTACTCCATATATAGATTCAAGTAAGTGACTGTAAATGGGTGATCTAGTTGTAGACTGCAGCCTCATAATCTGACGAGATGTATTCAGATGCAATTTCTGAAAATTTGTAATAATAGCAATTGACACAGTTTGAACATTCTTTAAACATTTAATGTTTAAAAAGACTAAATTAAAGGCATAAAATTAAATACTAACGGCTGCTTTGAGCAACATAAATGTGTAATACAAAAAATACATATATAAGTATTAAATTCCTCATTGTTTAAGTTTAAATATAAATATTAAAACCATTTACATGTATTCTAAAAATCTATTAAGAAAATTTTCAGTTAGATTAAAAACGTTAAGTTTTGGCGAGGAAAAGTGTTGCTTGCTAAATCGTGTGACACTTTCATCTTTTCATGCCAAATACTCAAAAGTATTTTCTTTTTTATAGACTTTCTATTGTAATTCTGCCACTAAATTTGACTGATTCTTTATTACATACATAAGTAGTTTAATTAGTATTTTTTCAAAATATTCTGGGTATGCCCAATATAGAGACCTTCCTTGAAAGCTTAGTTTAAAGATAGAAAACCAACGATTATAAATGCAAATAAAGTAAGAAAAGGTAGCAAACAGCCGTTTCGAATCTACTATGGAGATTCTTCATCAGTGCAAAACTCAGCGAGCTAGAAAAAGCAAAACTGAGTAAAGAAACAGAGAGACGCAGGCTTATATACCCGCTACGGAAGCGATCCCGCCTAAAGGAGAGCAACCAATGAGAAGAGAGCAGCCTAACAACTGGATGGACAAGTAGCGACATCTAACGGAGAATAAACAAAACAAAACTAAAAAGCAAGAGAAAAAAAAAAAAAAAGGAGGTTTAAATTAAATTAAAGATTTCCAAATGCTAGGAAAATAAGGCGTACTTGATAAGTCATTGACTAAGGAGTGAGAATTTTTAATGATGTGGTAAGCTTCCCAAAAATCAAGATCAAGAATGGAAGGACACTTTTGGATAATGGTAGCTGAAGAAAAGTTAAACTTATGTTGTAAAGACCAACAATGTTGAGCAATGGAAGAGCGTTTAAGCTCTTGATTTTTGACATACCTTTTATGTTCTGTTAAACGAAATCTGAGAGCACGTTTAGTCTGACCAATATAAGAAAGCCCACATTGGCAAGAAATTTGGTAAATACCCCAGTTATCTAAGCGATCAATGGGATGCTTAAGATTTGAAAAGGCAATTTTATTAACAGGAGAAAAAATAACATTGAAATCGAACCTTTTTAAAATTCTAGCAACTTGCTGACTGATTTTGGGGGAAAAAGGCAAAACAACCAAAGTATTGGAATTCGAATTAAAGTTTTTTTTTTCAGATTGGGTGGATTTTGTCAATTTTCTATGAACTGAATCTATAATATTAGGGGAATAACCACGATCAACAGCAATAGCTTTAAGATAATTAAGTTCATCACTGAGTAACTGAGGAGTTGAACAAATATTGGAAGCCCGGAAAACAAAAGTTTTAAAAGCCGCAACTTTCTGGTTAGGAGGATGTGAAGAATATCTATGAGGTGGAAGACTGACCGCAAAAGGTTTACGAAAGACAGTAGTCTGAAAATTATCATCATCGCGAATAACAAGGACATCCAGAAAAGATAGGCGATTGTTCGATTCAACTTCAAAAGTAAATTGAATGTAAGAATCAATAGAATTCATAACAGAGAGAATATGATTTATATCTGAATTCACATCAATTAAAGCAAAAACATCATCTACGTAACGAACATAAAATTGAAATTTTAAGACTTTAAAGTCTCATAGCCTGAAATATAGATTCCCTTAAGTAAGCCCTTATCCTAAAAGATTAGAGCTTGTACTGCCTTGTGTACCATTTGGTATACTGCCAAGAACACAGCTACCATTTTCCAGATATTTTATTCCATAATATCTTCACATACTTCTACAGTTACAAAGAACTCAGTTTCAACCTCATTAATTAGAAATATTTTTAAACCCAAGGTAATAATTTAAATAACGAATATTTTAAGAAAATTATACAAGCTTATTTTTAAAATACAGCTTACATTATAAAAACTCTGAAAATTATGTTTGAGCTTATAAATCAAGAATGAATTTCAGCACAACACGATAACAGCAATTGATGTCTTTGATTAATATCTAACAGAAAAAAGCCATACAATTTTTCTAAAAAGTCTTAAATTATAAAAGGAATACAAATGCAAAAAGATATATTCTTTTTAATATAAAAAATGCATTTATTATCAAAGTTATCTTACCAAAAATACATAATACAGCAGTGCAAGGGGTATGACAGCAGCCAAAAAAATCGGTGTATTGATTCCAATTACAAGAAATGTAGATACAGCATATAGTAAACAGTTAATCCATCCATCAATATCATAGACAAGATGAATATCCAAAGTATCCATATCAGTTGAAAATCTTTTTAACAAAATAAATAAATAAAAAATAAAATAAGTACAAAAATACGATAGTATAATAATAGTATAAAAATGGTCAAAATAACTGTGTTAAAGGCTAACTAAAGCCGCTTTGTCATAAAATTTCTAAATAAAAAAAAAATCTTTATGATATTATGCAATACACAATGTGAAGAATAACAAATCCCTCACAGAAGTAATTGTTACAGATTCAGCTCATAGTCAGGCCTTAAAGAAATTAAAGTTTTCTGAATCAAATTTATGTTTTGAATATCATTCAATTTGTCATCTACAATATGGATTTTTGCTGTCTTACCTTATTGTTTAAAATTATAAAAAAATATTTTTTTGCATAAAGAATTAGCTTTATGTGATAATATATACCTTAGCCCTGCCATTACTCATCAAAATTTGGAAAAAAAATGGTAAAACTTTACCATAAACTGTAAATACAAATGCTTTGTGTGAAAAATAATGAATGTCTGAAAATTATATTGGCTAAAGTATTTCTGCTTCAACACACACAAAAACACTGGAAATATTAAAGCATCAGAATTTTATATATATATATATATATATATTTTTGACACTTTGAATAGTAAATATAAAAAAAATTTTCTAGTAGTAAACTATTAAAAATTGCTTTTGGTTATGAAAAATACTTATATTATCAAACAATGTTATTAAATTCTGTGAAAAGAGAAAATCTTCAGACTTCATATACTCAGCAGAAAAAGCATGTTATCTTTTCAAAAAGCAACAATAGTACCAATAAAATCCCTCTTTGGCTTATACATCCTCTTAAACCCCAAAGTATTAAAAATATATTGACATAAGTCTAAGAGAAGGTGCTTTTGAAAACTTATTTAATCAAATTAGAGGGGTAGGCCATTTTAACTATAACCTTATATCCACAAAAGTAATCATGCTTATGAAAGACTTCTCTTTGTTAATGAAACTCCAATTTTACTGACAAAAATAAATAATGGACAAACTGCTTAAAATGCAAATTTAACAACTAAAGTATTGCTGAGTGCATTCCATTCAGACAAGAAGTCTAGAATTGCTAAAATTTCATTAAAAAAAAGTAGGAAAGAAAGTTATTTTTTAATTTTGATGATATGCCCAAATGTAATACATCATAAATGAGAATCCAGCTGTATAAAAATTTTCTCCAAAAGAGAACTGTAGGATATAGTTTTTATTGCAGGCTTCATAGCATACAAAATAAATTAAAATTGAATTATATACCATTTGGAATTTTTACTGAAATTTCAAAAGTAGGAGCTGGATATTGTTAAGCTATTGCCCCTTTCTTTTTCTTTTTTTAAGCACGTGTGTAGGGGGAGAGAAGGGCTTACATTTGAGATTTTATGATAATCAAAAGTACTTTATTAATCACACACATAAACAAAAACAATATTTTTTTAACAACAAATCATTTTCTTAATGCCTTTACAGCAAGCATCCCATGCACAAATTTAAATCTTTTAGCATCAGTAATTCAAAATAGAAACATTTACTTAGTTTAATAGCAGAAACTTTGTGATTAAATAAAATTTTACTACTTGAAATTATTACCAGGAAATATCTAAAATTATGTACAACCTAAAAATCAATTATATGCAAAGCTCATCTAGAAGAGATCAAACCAAATAGTGCATCATTTAAGAAAGTATCAAGACCTCTGTAAAACTAATTAGATGTGGCAATCCCAAAACTTTCTTTTATTTTATACATGTTAATACTTCAAAATTTACTATCACAGTGCCAAAATTAAATGGCAATCAATGCCTATCATGATGTTTCTAAAGGTAGAGATTTGGTGCATTAGATCTTGAGATATAACTGCCATTAAAATCAAGCAAATCTTGCAAAATTCAGTATAATAGTGCCACCTATTAGGCAATTAACATCAAAACCTAAACAGCAAGAACTTGTGTCAATATCTAACTGAAACCTAAGTTAGATGAAAACTTGTTAGTACTTGAGATAAAACTATTGCAGAAATCAAGAGAAATCTATCATAGCAACACCACCTGTTGGATGATTTACACAAAAATTGAAATAACACCAATTCATATCAAAGACTAACTGAATCTGAAGTTTGGTGAAAATCTGTGCACTAGTTCTGAAGATTGAGCTATTGCAGAAATTGTAAAAAATGCTGTATAGCAGCACCACCTGTTGGGCAATTCACACAAAAAACTACTAAGCATCAATTTACATCAGGGACTAATTGAATTACATATATATATTCTATGCATTAGTTTTTGAAATAAAGCAGCCACAAAATTTGTGTCACATACAGGCAGAGAGTCACAGACAGACATTTTGTAAAAATACTTCTTTTGGTATCTCTGATTCTTCAAATATGTAAATCTGTTGAAAACCGGAATTCAAAGTTTTCATGAATCCATTATTCTTGTAAAGATAGAATAAAGTAAAAAAGAAGTACTAGTCTTTATTTCTAAATATTTATATCTATTAATAATTGTTCAGTTAAAAGTTTAACTTTATTCATCTGTTAAAAAAAGAAGTAGAAAGAAAGAAATTAAGGGAAGAATAATCCTTAAACAAAATATACTATTAAAATAATAATAAATTAATACCTGTTCACAATTCTTCCCATAGGTGTTACATCAAAAAATGACATAGGGGATTTTAGAATGCTATCCAACATTTGATTATGATACAATTCAGATGCTTTTGTTGAGCCATATACCATGCAGGCAACACCCATAACAATTGTGACAGCTAAAAAAAACAACATATCAGTAAATTTAGCAAACTAATATACAGTAATTTTAAAGTGATACATGACATTATACAGCCATCAAGAAATTAAACAAACAACAACAACAAAAAAAAAATTAATAAGTAATATTGAATTAGTTGGGAATGAAATAATACTTACTATCAAAAATAAGAGTTTCATGGCAGTTTGAACATAACTATAATTATATTTTATATATTTTTATAACATGACAACGACCAGTTTAGCAGCATGTAGATATGGATGCTGACCATCTCAATATTTCTGATGATATTTTTAGATTCCACACAAAGAAAGACTGCACAACAATTTTACATACACTTATAAAAATCAAAATAAAATTTGGAAACTGCATTGCATTGTACTGTGAGGATGACACAAAATTTTGCTCAGGTAGGAATGAACTAATAGCTTCATTTAAATGCTTATGAAATTTCAGGATGTTTTGCTGCGATTACTAAATTTAAACCGAAAAATTCTAATTTCATTTGAACAATGAACTTTGCACCAGAAATTTTAGAAATCACTCTTATGTTGATAAATTTCTTCAAAGTCAGTGTGAGGATCATTCATCACAAAAACAAATAATAATAATAATAATAGTAATAATAGGGAAAATATTTGAAAGAAAATTTATGAAACATATAAAGAATAGTTCTTGCATAGTAATTTTACATGCAGTACAGAAACTAATATCCAGAATCCTTGTGATCAAAAGTTTTCTGGATTTCAGGTCTCAACAAAATATTCAGAATTTTTCAAAATCATTAAAAAACAGAATTTACAACCCATGTAGATTGTGAATTAAATTTATCTTTTGCATTTAAACAATTCCTGCATCATTCAATGGTAACAATTAATAAATAAAATAATAAAATTGGTAACTAATGCTACTTTATCTACAAACTCTACTCTTTTTGAGCCCTTAGGAAGGGCAAAAGTAAATAAAAAGAACTCTACTATTATAATATTAAATGTGTACTCAATAACACAATGGCATAGCCATATTTATTCAATTTGAGAAGAAGAAGAACATATATCTGATCTTTTTTTTCTTAATGAATCAGAATATATAATATTTTAAAACTAAAATTTTACAATTTTTTTAGCACTTTCCAACAAAGTTGAAAAGTGCTTATGCATTCGGTTTGTCTGTCCGTCTGTCCACGCTTTAACTCCCGTAAATATATTCGGGTTGCTATGAAATTTTTATATGTTATTGAGGTTTACTCTAGCATAAACCCTATTCAAAATGAAGTATCTACCATGATTAGTTTATCTGCAGAGAGAATCAAAAGTTTCCCCATTACATTACGGCCTATGGGGGAAAATCGTTAGTATACTCGGATTGCCATGAAATTTTAGGACGTTATTGAGGTTCACCCTAGCACGAATCCTACTGAAAATGAAGTATATACCATGATTAGTTTATCTACCGTGAGGATCAAAACTTTCCCATTACATTACGGCCTATGGGGAAAAATCGTTTCAAAGGAATTTTAAAGATGTTATACCCTGTCAAACATATTAAAATATGCATTCTATAAAATATAAGGTGAAAATGTAGCTATCATTCATTTACAGGGCCACACAAAAGAATTCCATTAGATAATGGTAAAAGGGGGAATTGTGTGTGACATATTTTAAATATATTAAGCTTTTTCATGTATAATAAAATTGATGTATGTCACTGAAGCTTAATATAACTTATATGCTACTGTCTTGCATAATATGAAGTACATAGTATTTACAGGGTCATACAAAAGATTTCAAACAGTGTATTCTTTCCGAAGTACCGTATATGTGTCCGATGATGGCTGATGGAGGGATGAAATGCATTTTAATTATGATATGCGCGTTTATATTTCGCTAAATATATGCACATTATATGGTGTGTATAAATGTTATAGTTGATATACAGGGCTACCCAAAAGAGCTCACCAACGTTACTGAATATGAGCATAAATTATTTAAACGTGGTTCTTAAATAAGCTATGCATTTTTGTGCTGAGCTGCTTTCAATTTACTGAGAAATGTTTGCAGAATATAGATAAAGGGATATACAGGGTGATGCAAAGAATTCGGTACATGGAAGCCTATGAATGATGATTTATGAGAATGTGATTTCAGTTGTTTTAAAAGTGTTTTAGTTTACAATAAATTTTAGCCTAATGCTGACGTGTAATAAAGGTAAAATGTAAACTACAGGGCTGAACAAAAGTATTCAAGTATGTTTCCATCTAATAGTATGAATTGCTGAAAAAGAAATTTCAAGTTACTGGGTATTTTCTCGCTAAGCTAAATTTTCCCATTATATGAACTGGCATATGAAATATAGGGCTGTTCTAATGTACTCGAATACACATTTGGGTATATTTGGCTATACAATATTATTTCCCAAAATAACAAAGTTTTGTTAAAGATTTCATTAAGTGTTGAAAGTGCTTCATAATCTATGCTTAACGCATGATTTTTCTTACTTGTTATAATTTCAAGGGGGATGGAGGAGGGGGCTACATGCTCCCATGCCAGTAAAGTAACATATTTTAGTAGTTTCAATAGACTGTTTTTTTTTTTTTTTTTTTTTTTTTTTTTTTTTTTTAATCTTTAAAATTTTCAGAAATTGCAAAATTTTAGTAAAAATTTGCAATTTTTCTTTTTTTTTTTTTTTAAATACTGGTATTTGAGATAATGGACCCATACTGTATAACCACAACAATACAACGAAATCTGCATTCTGTCATGCAAGTGGCTGCATGGGTTCACCCAAATAAATTAAATAATTACTCTTGAAACTAGTAGGTACATTTTATATTTTCACATAATGTGGCAGAATATATATATACAGTCGAACCCCATTTTAACGAACATCAAGGGACCGAAGTTTTTGTTCGCTATATCCGGTGGTTCACTATATCCGAACTGTTAAAAAATGTTAGAGTTTACAAAATATGTATCTAATTACCTGATACCTATATGTTCAATAATGATGAATTAAGAAAAAAAAAACGTAAATTCTATTAGATAATATCATTAATTAATTAAACTGCCACAAGACTACATAAATTAACAAAAAAGGAAGACAAATAGAAATACAGTAAAGCGCCAATTATCTAAACATTCAAAACCAACCCTAGTTTAGATAAATGAACAAACAATTTAAGGACTGATCCTGACTATACTAAAATCTTTACATTTCATTCAAGCTTAGGATGATTAACACTAATTATTGGCACGTTAATTTTTTTTTTATTTTGTTTGTTTACTTTCTTATCATTTAAATTTTCCTTTTTTTCATCATCTTGTATAATTTAGAGAATAATTTAATGAAAAAAATCTTTTGATTATTGCTTTCTTCAAAGATGTTCTTTTCAATGCTGCCATATCTCAAATCATTCTTAAATACATTAGTTAAATAAGTTAGCTTAAATGTGTTACTGAATTGCTATGGCAGGAGTAATGGAAAATAACTGATAGGTGGGCGTGATCGCACCTGCAGAATGGCTACCTTAAAAGAGAAAGAATGCAGGTCATAATACTCTTTAATAAAAAGACTTATCATGAATTTGCACTATGTTTACATGCATTTTCTTATAAATTGAATAAATTCCATACTTATGGCATGCATTTTCTTATAAAATTAGAGTCAAAAACTTTTTTTCACATCAGCATAAAAGTAAAGATAAGAAAAAAAATCATGGTTGACTAGAAAAAAAGTTCATTATAACCGATTCTTAAGATTCTGGAGGTTCGCTATTAAAGGATAAAATAGCATTAAATACAATAGGAAAACAGTGGGACCAAAATTTCCGTTCGTTATAAACCGGGTTCGCTATAATGAGGTTCGACTGTATATATATACATATATATTACTAGTGAATTAGCTGACTTTCCTGTCATTGTCCAGGTTTGTGAATAACCTTAAATATATCTAAAATTATATTGTATGATTTTACATATTTACATTAAAATCTTCCAAAACAATCCTAATAATTGGGGACCTACAGCCTTCAGTGGCATACAACTTGACTTTGTATGATTTTTTATTTTCAAATGAAAATCTATCCTAACAAACTTAAAGTTGGGAGAATCACTGACTTTGGCAGCATACACCAAGAGTGTTATGCACGCTATGGTCTGTTTACATTATAGATTTTTAAACAAAAGACTGGCATAACTCAGGTCAGATATAATAATTATTATTCTTGACATAAATATACCTAAAAATAGTGTTGGATGAACAAAATGATTTTTAAATAAAACTCTTTCAAAACAAATCTAACAATGGGTCACTAATCTTCAGCAGCTTAAAAATGTTTTCTTCTCACTTCCTTCCTTCCCTATCTAAGGATATCCAAATATTTAAAATTTAGTAATTTTAATATTTAATATATTTTTATTTTAAAAGCTTATATTGTCAAACCCATTTGAAATTTTTATAAGTTACAATACTCTTGAAGCCTGTATATAATTTTTGTACTAAAATATTGTAATTTAGTTGTAACAAACAATGTTTTTCCTTAATTGTTTTTTCAATCCCCAAATTAAAATTCTGTGGGAACTTTTATGAATACGTCTTTAGAACAGGAAGAGCAGAAGCTACCCACATGTTTGCATTCTGAGTGACAACTTATAGATTTCATTAAAAAAAAAAAAAAAAAAAAAAAAAAAAAAAAAAATTTTGTCATCTGAATGTTTCAAGATTTGTATACATTATGTAAAATTAGTATATTAAGAACATATAAAAAGATTATGTTGAAATGCCGCAGTTTAGTTACTTTTAGAGTAGGAAAAAAAAAAAAAGAGTGCCTCTGAGAGGCACAAAGTAACCTATAGTTGCAGATTTTTGAAAGGGTTAAAATTTATATTTTTGAAAATGAATTACATCAATTTCCAGTTTCAGTGGGTAGCTTTTGTTAACATGTATCTTCAAAATTAAGCGCAATGCAAACTTCAATTAAATAAGCAAACAACAACAGCAACAACTGAAAAAATTGCAAAATACAACTTTTGAAATTTTTTTTTAAAGGATTAATATATTTTTTAACACATTGTGATGTTTTAAACTTAAAAGTAAGACATATAAGAATATATCTTCCATTTTACTATATCATAAATAGCTTCTGTGATCAAGGCTTTGATAAAATGGCAAAAAAGAGCCTTTGATTCTCTACTGGTGAAAAATATGATCAGACACATTCTGCTATGCTTTTGGCAGTGATTTTCCTTTTTAACTATCATTTTCAATTAATATTTCGACTAATTACCAGAAAAGGGAAAAATCTGAGCCTCATGAGCATCAAGACCTGCCATAGATATCCTCATCCAAATTTTCAGACTTCTGTATGCAGTAGATTTTTGCTATCCATTGCTGACAGACAAATACAAATACAGACAGAGTACTGATAAAAAATATTTAAGAAATACCTGCTAAAAATTGAATTAAGTATAAAAACAATGGCAAGAAAATGTCAGCTACTGTGACAGGAATTAAATTTAACTTTGAACTAAATGTTTTGGCTAATAGTTTAAATTTTTAGCATGAGTCCTGTTTATCAGTTGCTCAAATTGTAGTTATTCTTACCTTGAGCAGCACCTAAGCCTCCATAAACAGAGAGTCGCCAGACAGTTCTGGAATTGTCATAAGTTCTATTTAAAATAGGATCAGCGCTCCAGTCAGCTACCCATATATTAGCTCCAGCCTATTAAACAATTATCAGCTGAATTAAGTAAAACAATAATAATAATAAGAAAAACATTTTATACATACTTTGAAAATATCTGATTATAGAACATTAAAATCAGGCAAAACAGCAGATTTTTTTTTTTTTTTTTTTTTTTTTTTTTTTTTTTTTTTTTTGGTGTGTATGTGTGTGTGTGTGTTAACATTTTACAATTAACAAACATTTTTAACATTTTTTGGAATTATTATACCTAAAAGTGTTAATTTTTCCTGAAATATTTTTATGTGATTAATCAGATAAACTACATTTATCATGCAAGTACTAAGTTGTTATATTTTAGTTGCTACAGAAAACAAAAACATCAACAGAGTACTATACTTTTTTAAACAAAGAAATTTATAATTATAAATATAATTACATAAAAATTAACATTTATGATTTTAGAGAAACTGTAAATCAATATATATACACTTGCTGCCAAAAGTCTGCGTACAGGTGAACATATTTAACGTTCAAGTTAAAATTTCTATCGTAATCTCGCTTAGGGAAATTAACATACTTTTTACTGATTTTTCTAGATTACCTTATTTAAACAAAGCAGAAAATTCTGACCTTAACGTGAAAAAACAAGAATGATCGCCAAAGAATCGCTAACCCCCCTCGCCAAAAGTCAACATACACTTAAGAAATACAGCTTTTAAAAATCTTTTATTGTGAGATAATTGCACCAATTTTAGTTTTTTAAAGTAATTGTAGGCTTTTACAACCATTTATATACAGTTTGAGATTTTGAATGCTTGTATAGTTCCATGGGAGTCAATAGAAAGGAAATCGATACTGCTAAAAGACAGATTATCGTAAATCTAAGAAAAGGGGAAAAACACTTTGTTTATTTGGTGAAACTGTTTATAGGAAACATTCATCGAATCATAAAATGATCATGAAGTACAAATCAAGAGGACTTTTAAAATCCAACTCCAGATATGGCCGTCCTTCTGCACTGTCGCCTCAAGAATTAAGCTTTGTAATATTAAAGTAGCTTTGTATTTGTAAAAAAAATCCAGGACTATCAGCTTTGGAGATGCCTAAAAGTGTTTCTAAGATATTTAAAAAAACGTGAGTTTAACCACAATCCGAAGACAACTGAAAAATCATGGCTGAAGAATAGCACAGAAGAATCCATTTATCTCTTGAGTGAACAGAGTTAAAAGAATGGCTTTAGCTAAAAAAAATCTAAATAAAACACATGACTTTTAGAAATAGGTAATATATTCATCTGAAAGAAAATTTTGTATTTTTGACATTAAAGAATGAAGATATGTCTGGAGGAAACCCGGTACAAAGCTAAAAAAGAGAATCTTTTTCTGACTGCCAAACATAGAGGTGGAGGCGTTATGATTTAGGGGCACATGGGAAGCAATGGGGTTGGTAATCTTGTGTTTATTGAATCAATAATGAAAAAAATTGATTATTTGAACATAAAGAAAAATCTCAAAGCAAGTGTAGAAAAGCTTAGAGTAAATGTTAATTTTTACTTTTGACAGGACAATGACTCCAAGCCAACAACATACATTGTGAGATTATGGATGCTCTGCCATGTGCCATACCAACTCCGTAGACTACCCCAGTCCTGAGAATGAAACCCAATAGAGCATTTGTGGATTTTACTAGAGCAGAGATCAGGGAGCACGTAATAACATCTAAAGAAATGCTGAAATATGTCATGGTAGATGAGTGGATCAAAATAATCACATAAGAGACATCTAAGTTAATTAAATCCACGCCAAAAAGGCTGAAAGAGGTGATAAAAAGAAGAAGACACCCCACAATGTATTAACTTTTGATTACAATCCACTATCATAAAGGTTTTTTCCAGTGGACGAGACTTTTGGTGCACACAATTTGTGGCGTTCTTAAGTTATGAATTTTTGTATTATTTTCTGCAACGATCAAGTGATTGTTGTTTGTACTATTAGAATTTATGAAGTTAGAGGAATCATTAAAAATTATTTCTATACCGAAAGACACCATTTGCTTACTGATCGTTGCATGAACACGAAAGATGATCATCTGTATGCAGACTTTCGGCGGCAAGTGTATATATGTGCAAGGATGCAGTGGAGGGCATACTGGATTGTATGCTGTATACCTTCTGGATTTTTTAAAAGAGCTTTATATACCCTCTTTTTTTTCAAAAAAAAAAAAAAGCTATAGTATATATGCTCTAGGATATAGCTTCTGCCTTGAGCATACACCCTCTGCTTTGAGCATATATATTCTCTATATTTCTTATGAATACACCACTGTATATATGACAGGATAAAAATAAATAAATGAAAATAAACGTCTTTATTAAAAATATATATAATAATAAAGTCTTTTAAAATTCTAAATTTAAAATCAGAAAACCCAACTGATTTTCCATAGACTCATATAATTAAAAATATTTTCTCCATCATAAGATTTTTGACACTAATTAATATTTGTGAAAGATATCTCAAAAAGAAATTATTTTTTATTGATATAACCACATAATAAATACATTTATCACAAAACATTTAATGATCTTAAAATCAAGTAATAAATCTCTCATGAGCCAAGAAATAATCAAATTACATATTTCATATCAGAATAGAGAATTGCATCATTATATTTTGTAACACAAACAAACTGGGTTTTCCATGGTATGCTAGATTATTATGGAATCAAATTATAAACAGTAAACGATTATGCTAAATTTAGAATTACATTTAAATCATAAAATTAAATCAAGTTTCTCTAGAATTACAGTTATTGATTTTAGATCAGTAAATGAAAGTAAATATGTTTAGAATATAAATGTGATTGGTATCAAAATAAGAAATTGATGATTACATTTTAGGATGCAAATAAAATTAACTTTGACAGTTAATACTATGATTAGCTTATACTTAACATTAAAGCTAGGATTGTACAATCCCATAAGAATCCAGACTCTTGTCCCCATAAAATCATACCCATAAAAAGATATTGAACCAATCAGAAATGAAAAACTTCCCATTTCCATATTTCTGCCCTCTGATGAGAGAATTTTGAAGTTTCTGAGAAAAAACAGACTACATAGAAGGAGAGAGATATTATGATGTGAACAGTTGTTCAATCTGAAGCATGGGTTAAGGAACGTTCATTCCTATGAGCTCTCAAATTAATGGGCCTGACTTCAGAGCTGAGCCTATGTAACATTAAAACAAATAAAGTCAGGTTCATGATTAAACTGTCTTTTCTATGGATGCCACAATTACACCCAACATAACATGAAGTACAAAGGAAATCATATCAAAATTACATTTCATATATATATAATGCATGTAATGTTTTATTTTTTTTCCTTAGTATTTTTTTTTGGTGAATAAGTAAATGTTTAAATCAGAAATAAATTAAAATGCTACAAGAAAAAATTAAATTATTCAAAAATATGGAAAATACAGTAGACTCTCAATTAACTGAGATTATCAGGAAATGCCTCATCTCACAAAAACAAACATTCTGAATAATCGAATTTGTGTAAAATCTTGATTAAAATTTTTGGAAAAAGGATAGAAAATACAATTTTTTCACTAAAGGACATTAATACTTAATACAAAAGAAAGAATTAACATAAATTTTCATGTTATTTAGATTTACAACGAATACAACAACAACAATAATAATAATAATAATAATAATAATAATAATAATAATAGAAATGTAGTTTACATTATTGTTTTGTGAATGATTGAAACCTGTTTTTGTTTTTCAGTGAATTTTATTATGCAAATATCTCAACATAATTTTTTTTAGGAGGTCTACTTTCCTCTTCTTGTTCCAAGTAATTAAGTAATGCCTCAATATGTACTAATGCATCACCATGACTTAATTTTTGATGAATTACACAATTCCCTTCATCACTTTTGGGACATTCTCAAACTTCCGAGTTTCTACTAAATCACAAATGATGTATGACACAATATCAACATCACTTGAAGTTTTGAAACATTCCAGTTTTCAAATCTCGGTTAATCCATTTTTGCACTGTTTCTTCGTTTACATTTTCAGAACACTTAACTGTGTTCTGAAACTTAACTATGTTCTTTAACTTTCTCAAATCTTCTAAGATTTTCTTTGCAAATCAATATTATCACTAATTTCTGTAAATAATAATAATAATAATTTTTTCATCTGATAATGTTTCCCTTTATGAATTTTTTAACCATGGTGTTTTTTACTAATTTCTATACAGAATCAATATAATAAAATGCATCCAAAACTGTGAAAAAATTGCAAAAATAAAGAGAATTATTATATCCTTCCTCGGAAACTTAAGAAAAAAAATGTTTATGGCATATTGTTTTAAGCTTTCAAATAACCTCCTATCCAAAGGTTGAATTTCAGCTGTCATATGTGGAGTAGATACTCACAAAGATATTTCCATCTTCTGATTTTAAAATTTCTTTGGTTGGGTGACTAGTTGTATTTTCCTAGCAGCATTGTCTCCATTAGTTAAATTACAATAACATTGCTTTATGAAACTCTTCATATGTTGAGGTTTTCATTGCTAAAGGCTTAAAGGAATGTGTCAAATTATACATTCCTTTTGGACTATCTCAAGTTTCAGCAAATTTAATTAGTTTTTGTTTCTTTTTTATAATGTCTTGCACAATTTGATCATTAATCTCATATTCATGCATTACTGATTTTACTGTTTGTCCATTCTTTGATTGATTAATTATTTCCAGATTTTGATATATACTAAGAATGACTCTTTTGCATTTTGACATGCTAATACTATGAACTGAATATAAATCTATTAATTTAAACAGCACCGATATTGTGTTGAATCATGTCCTGACCTACCCTGCATTTTAAAACGGAAACCTAACTGCTCGGCTGTATGAGTCCAATACAATAAGAAGGGTTTAGAAGAACATTGTCTTTCAACACATTCCTACAACACAATTCTGCGCCTTCTTTTTTTTGGGGGGGGGGGGAGGAGGGCATGTGTCCCAGTTAATCAAGAGTCTAGTGTACATAAAATATTAAAATAGTTTAAAATTTAGGAGAGGTTGGTGGGATTTCCATCAAAAGAAGCAACTCCTCTTTGGCCTTCTGAAAAATATCAGAATGGAAAATTCTCTCAGATGAGAAGTAATGTATCTACCAATCACAAAAAATTCCCAAAGGATAATTCAGTCAGAAAAGCCACAAATGTTATTAACAGATAACAAAAAAAGAAGAAAAGAAAGAAACAAGAACCAAGAAATAGAAAAAAGAAAGTGAAGAAGAATATATGAGAATACAAGTGTGTATGTATTTGTGGGTGAAATATTTTATATTATTTAAATTGTAATTATATGCAATTAAAAAGTATTGTACAATTTTTTTGTTTCTAAATAATAAAACAGATTTCTACAATTTGTTACAAGTGTTTTTAAGACAACAAAGAAAAAATAACATTATTAACAGTAATTTAAAGAAGATTTAGTAAGATCAATAATGTCAGTACAATTAGAACTTTATAAAAGAATAATAAGAGATTATGAAATATGTTTACCTCAAATCCTGTATAAGCAATATATCCAAGAAGTGCCATAAGTAATATTGGCCATCCAATATGCTTGATGTAGTCCAGATAGATTCCTCGCTTAACCTAACATTTAAAAAAAATAAATAAATAAATAAAAAATAAAAAAACATCTTTTTAATATAAAAACTCATCAAAAGCATATGAAAATTTTCAAATAGGCTCTAATTGTTAAAAATACATAAATTTAAAAAAAAAAAACTGGTTTGTAGGTAACAGATAAAAATTAACATAATTTATGAGAAATAGTGAAGCTCAGATAAAAGTAATGCAGATTATTTCAGACTTTGCAGACTAATCTAAAAAAAAATGCTAAAATTTAGTTTAAATCTTTAGATTTCTTGTAATTTTTTTTATTAATAGGGTGATTCTTTGAAAAACAGGTCATGGATAGAAAAAATTTAAATAACTCAGAAATTTATCAAATCTTGGGTTTTATAGCAAAAAATCTGCAATTTTCATTTATTAATATATATATATATATATATTTTACTTTTGTAGTCTTAAATAAACATCAAAAGACATGTTTAAATAAATATCCATGATAATACAGTTTAGGTAAATATCCATACTAAAAGTTAAAGATCATGAATACTACATAAAACATGTTAAATTTCTATTTGTTTTTGGTTTGCTGATTTCTAAAGAGAATATTGTTAAAATAAAAATATATGAGACTCTAATTATATTAATTAATAAATCTTAAAGGCATGAATATATGATATAATTCCGTTATTATATTAATGTTAACATTTTATTTATTTTAAGAATAATATTACTAAAAATTAAATATTCTATTTTTTCTTGGTTCTCTGAAGGAACAAAGCACTACAAAAAATTGTGATATGCTTTTTAATTAATGGTATAATTAATGGTAAGGAAATTACATATTGAGTAATGGGATAATCATAACAGAATTACATGGTACATAGATAAAAGAAAGCAAAAACTTATGTTAAATTCTTTAATTCAGATTTTTACAATCTGAAAGTAATGTTTTCCATAGAATCATCCAAAGAAATAAAGTTAAATAACAGTGTGTACAAATAGAGATAACAGGAAATTTAATCTTCATGCTTTTGTATATACTTACACCACCTTCTTCCATTTTTTCTTCCTCAATCAAAGTTGCATCACTTTGTTTTACATCTGATGGTTTTATGAAATCATCACTGATTGCTCTATCATATGTCTTTTTCTGTATGTTACCAGCCTCATTAGATAATATCCTATTAATGCAATATTATAATTAAAATCAAACATCGAAAACCACTAATAATGAGAAAATCATGGATGTAAATAAATAGGAATAATAGTAGTCCTAGCTCATCACAGAAATCTGATCATCCTCCTGAAAAATATTTGTCAAACCATGAATAAAAAATGCCGAATTTACATGTCTATTTCTCTATTCTTTTTTTCTCATTTCATCAGTTACAAAACTAAAGAATGCAAAAACCAGATGAATTTTTGTTGTTATCCATTTTTCTAGGATAAATTTTTTTTATCAGTAAAATATATAAACTTTTTTCAATGAATAAAAAATAAATATGATATTTAATACACAATATTAAATAAAGTGTAATAGAGCATTTGAACATATATCAAAGTCTTTTTAAGCAGGTCAAAATTGTTATTCTTAAGATTTTGGCAATTTAAAATTTTAGCATGCAAACAATATAAGCAAAATAAACAAGTAATTTAAACTTCAACTGAAAATAACTAATTACATGGCTGATAAAATTGCATTAGCAATTACAATATACCACAAGCAGAGATGACTTTTTCCTCAATTCCCTAACCACTAAGCAAAGGGCAAAATACTTTTTTTATTTAATCTTTTTAAAATGCTAAAAAAGCTAATTTTTTTCAACATGATATAAAAATTTTATTAAGTATAGGAATGTAATCATTGAAAGTATTAATCATAACTTAATCTTTCAAAACTGGATTATATAGTAGAATTATATTAATTTTAAAAATGCTTCTATTGCAGTGAAAACTACAGCTTAGTGAATAGATATCTTAATTCATGGTGGTATGAAGGTAATGAGAAGTCAGATGCAAGAACATTTGTAAAACTATCTTTTGATTTCTCTAGAGACTCTTCTAATGTAGGAGTCGATTGATTTAATTTTTTTAATAAAAGATAATAAGCTATGTATTTTACTAGTTTAATACAAAATCTTATTTTATTAACCCAAGTTATTTCATATCTTTTATGCAAATATTTTACATATTTTTCTCTATCATAGGCGTAGCCAGCCTTTTGAACGGGGGGGGTGCCCAAATTTTTTAACCTGAACATGTTGGGTACAAACAACATCTTATGTAATAAAACCTAATAAAACAGAACCCCATAAAACTTATCAAATTTCCGTTTTAGACAGGTTTTTTGCGGAATGTATAATTGTGTGGAACTTTTTTTTTTTAAAAAAAAGACCCAAACGCAATTTTTCATTGCGTGAAGAAGGATGAGAAGTTGCTCAAAACTAAATCTAATGGACAGGGGTGTGCGAAGAGAAAGCTGCGCCCAGGGCAAAGTTACAATTTGGCGCCCCCTCCACCCAACGTTTTCTTTTAACAGGCCAAAAATGACGTTGGTAGTATAAATTTCGCGCCCCCTAAAGTTCCACGCCGGGGCAGCTGCCCCCTACTCTCCCAATTTCGCACGACGCTGCTGATGGATAAGAAAAAGGTATATAAACATAGATAAAACATGATAGATATAAAATAATGATATCCGTAAACATAAATCTGTAATTATCACAAGTTTTCATTTCAAACAGCAATGAAATACTAAAATAAATAAGCACGACTTTAGTTCCCCGTCATTTTGATCAAAGTAGCATTAAAATAACTTGTAGTATGCAATTTAAAGTGAAAAATAGCTCTTATATTTTTTACTCATGAATAAATAAAATTTCCCCGTTAAAAAAAATGAGCCCGTACGAATGTCAAAATATGATCCCAAAAAATGAAATTTAGCAAACCAACAAACCAACCTCCATATTAATTTGAATTTTGCGTAGCATCATTTCTTATTTTCAGAGGAAGCCCACTTTTGTACTAGAGATGTGTTCGGGCTCGATTTTTGAAATCCGCGCCCGAAGGATTTTTAGTACATTGGAGTCCGAGCCTATCCGAGCCCGATACAAAAAGTATACAAAAATAAATAAATAAATAAATAAAAGATTTAATGATATTTAAAAATTGTTTCAAATGTGATATCCCATTTTAAAAAAAATTCTTATAACATTTACTATTAAATAAAAATTTTAATTCAAGCTTATGAAAAGAGCAATTTGGTATCAAATAAAAATATCCTTCATACATAAAATGATTTCCATATTTCTTGTCCTTTAAGAAGAAAATTTGATGGACATATTAAAGAAGTGTAATGAATAAATGGATAGTGTTTATAGAAATTACTATTTGTAAGTTGAAGAATCAAAAAACATTTTCAATTTCCTATAAAAAGAGTACATCTTCAGGAATGTAGTCGTAAAAAAACCACAGGTTATACGATCGATGCAGAGAGTATATGCTCAAGGCACAGAGTATACTCTAAAGAGTACATCCTATGGGTTTAATGAGAAACAGAAGGTTATACGGTGTTCCTTAAAAAAAATCCAGAAGATATACGGCGTGTACCCCAGTATACCCTCCACTACATCCCCTGTACATTTATCTATAATCAATTCATTTCTTTAACGATTCCCCATGGCTGACGAGAAAATCAATGCAAATTAAAACACTGATACAGTTATCTTAAAATTTCGTTGTTTTTATGGGAAAAGAAGAAACATTAATCGAATGTTTTCGACCAGAGTAACATGTAAAATATGTTTACTTACGAAGGGAAATCCTCAGCATAAGCAAAATTCATGATGACAAACAGAAAAAAAAATCACAATGCTGTTATCATATGAAGAACGATTATGATTCGTGCACAATCAAATAATTTGCAAACCTCAAGCATCTAGTCTGCATCAAAAACGAAGAAATCATTCTCTAACAAAATAAATAAATAAACGATCGAATTAAAAACTATCCTCTGCCTCAAACGAAAATCTAACCAGAAGCTAATTTATTATTTATGATTAGTTTGATAGGCGCCTTATCAATTAATCGTCGACGGAAATGCAGTAGACATAAATCTCCATACATCACAAATTTTCTTTTGAAGCAACAATTAGAGGTCTGCACGGGCCGGGCCTAGTCACTAATCCTTTCGGGCCAGGCCGGACCGGGCCTAGTCACTAATCTTTTCGGGCCGGGCTGGGCTAAGGCCTTAATTTTTTTGCTGGAGTATCGGGCCGGGCCTAACTTTTCTTTTCCGTACGAAGCCGAGAATGATTCCATTCTTCCTAGTTTTCATGGACCAAAATAATCAGTTCCTATTGAATCTTCCCATATGAAAATCCTTTTCTCAACTTTTTATAAATCAGTAATATTTGGCTTTGTCCAAAAATTTCTGCAAAAAAAGCATATACTTTTAAGCCGTCATTATTCTACAATTAAACATTAGAATTTATTCCTTTTAAAGAATCTTAGATTACTAGGCGTTTTAAAATAGAATTAAATACACACACACACACACACAAAAAAAAAAACATGATTATGACGGATTTTTTTTTAAAACTGAAAACTGAAAGTTTCTTTTAAAATGTTCATCCATGCAAAATGAATGCAACAATACAGAAGAAAAAAAATATATTAAACATTTACATCTGTTAAGAAGGGAATGCATTTTTTTTTTTTCGTTCCAAAGCGATTTCGTCTTTGGAAATTTTACCATATAACGCTTTTTCGATTTTTTGTCGCCATTACAGGGAATATGGATTAATAATACTAGTGATAACTGAAACATTTACGTACAACAAACAAAGATTCATTTAAAAGCATAAATATCGCAGCCTACGGCATTTCTGCATAAATGGAGATTATAAACATGGAAAAAAAAAGACTAATATAATTTCTTTTGGTGAGAACTCTTCCATAAGATTAAAGATCAATGTTCTGTAGAAATTCCTCGAGCCGGGCCGGGTTCGGGCCGAATTTTAAACTTTTTTCAGGACCGGGCCGAGCTCGGGCCGAAATTTTAACTTTCGGGCCGGGCCGGGTCGGGCCATTATTTTTTTCGTTCGGGCCGGGCCGGGCTCCGGCCGAAATTTTAACTTTCGGGCCGGGCCGGGTCGGGCCAATATTTCTTTCGTTCGGGCCGGGCCGGGTCCGGGCCAAAGTTTTAACTTTCGGGCCGGGCCCGGGCCTGGAAATTTCGGCCCGTGCAGACCTCTAGCAACAATCAACTAGTGAAATATATAAAAAAATTTATTTTTATTTTTCTTTCGTTTTGATCAAAATAACACTGAAATGACTTGAAAAAGAATAAATAATTTTAAAAGGAAAATAATAGTTCTTTCAATCTCTTCTACACATAAATGTTTTTTAATTCTCAGAAAGAATGACCCCTCCCCCCCTCCCCCCCCGGCCTGAACACTAAAATGAAAATAGAGCCCGTGCCCGCTTCGGACCCGGGTTTGGGCTCGGGCTTTCGTGCTGGGGCTGAGCCTGTCTCATCTCTAATTTGTACAACCTTCCACCCCCTCCGTTCTCCAGGCTAATCACATGGTGGAATTATCGTTTCACATCTGTATTTCCTTTCAATTTTTTTTTTTTGCTCCTATCTAGACTTTAGATAACAAAAGCAAATATATAAATAGTAGTTTCTATCCTTGTCGAGAATTTGCTCTAATTTTTTATGGAAATATGCATGCAATAGAAAGGTGTTAAAAAAATTCCGTAAAGAAACGACATTAAATTGGGATTATAAAACCAACTTTTTTGATTTACTGTGATTAATACAGATTCTAGTAAATATTCTAGTTTTAAAAAAGATGAATAAAATAATTTTCTTAAAAAGAAAAAAAGAAAGAATCAAGGTCTCTTCTTTTATCACATTTCCAGGGCCGTAGCTAGAAGTGAACCATAGGAGGAAAATAAAATTAAAATGACATACATTTTAATATAGCAAATATATTACTTAAACAATTAAATCATAGATAATTACTTTTCTTCTGAATCTAATTCATCATTCTCAACCTGTCCACTGTGAGTTCTGATGAAATTTTGAAATGTTTCACTGCTTTCCAACAGCTGCTCATAAGTACCTCTTTCAAAAATTTTCCCTTCTTCCATACGAATTATCACATCAACATATGGTAAAATTGATATGTCATGTGTTACAAGTACTCGTGTCTAGATTAAAGAATTATGTTATAAATAGATTTGAATTTTTATTACTTTTATCAGTTAAAGAAATTAAATCAAAATAACATATTCATAACAGTAAATCAGTAATTCAGAAAAATATTTTATTGTTGCATTTTTTAATTTATATCAAATCATTTACAAAATTACAAAGCTATGTTACAGCAACATTAAAACAACAAAATAATCATCTAAAACTATCACAACAGTAAACTAGTCTTTGGCAGCACTGTAATACTTATCAATCATAAATATGCATAGTATAAAATATAAAAATAAATCAAGTGTAAAATATTTATAAAATGTATTGCAATTCCAAAGTAAAATTTAAAGGTATATTTAAATATTTTTAATACATAATAATGCCCTGTTATGAAATTGAGGGTACTACTTGATCATCCTATCAACCAATTTTGTCAAATTGTATAAATTACCAAATTGGCATAATTTTTATTTTAAATAACAAAAAACAAGTAGATTAGTAAAAGATTAATAAAAATATAAATAAAACGTTGAATTAAAAATCACTTGATGACATAAGAAACACACGTTTAATGTCAAGTAAGGTGACATTTGTGGTAAATCATTATTTGCATTTAATCTTATAGTTTGGCGATAGTTTTTTGTTTGATGGACTAATCAAATACTACCAAACTGCATGAAAGAAACACCCATATAGCTCCAAAAATAATAATTATATTAACTAACAGTTTACTGTCTCGGACTAAGCATCTTATTTCCAATTAAAATACATCTTTGAATAGAAATTTGAATAAAATATAGGGTCATGAAAAATCGAAGAATATAGAAAATTGGATTATAAATATCTTGATAACTAATTATTTGATCGACTTCATTCTTTATGCAAAATTTATGTTTTTTCATTGCTGTTTACATTCATTCCTTAAAATAAAAAAATTCAAAAAAATTTATGTACCTTTCAACAGAATGAATATTACGAAAGAAAAAAAAAATTAGGATAATAATGATATTAAATAGACTTCTTTCCATTATTACATACTAAGTACACACCAAATTTCAAATCTCTATCTCATTTTGTTCAGGAGGTACAGCATTGACAGACAGACAGATAGATGGCCTTTTTCCCCCCTAAAAATATTTTTTGCAATCTACAATGCCTGAAACATGTAAATCTACCAAAAATAAATAAATAAATAAATAAATAAACAAAATTATTTTAAAAACGATTGCAAGACTTATTCTATACTACATATGATGGGTAAATAAAACATAAATTTCTTTCTCTTATAGATAAATTTTAAATTTATTACATTTGAATTGTAACTTAGCAGTAATTCTAAAATATTTTATTACATATGGATAACTTAAGTTGATTGTAGAAAAAAAAAAAATATTTTTATTTTTCAAGCATGAAAGCAAAAAGAAGCAGCATATAAGACATCAAATTTTCATTTTAGCAACAGACTGCCAAACTAAAAAAAATTTCAGTTAAATTGTATCATCAAAATGAAAGAAATCCACGAGAAGCTTAGAGGGTTAAAGGAAGAAAAATTAATCCTTTCTTTTTTTCCAAGCGATGATCAGTCCCTTGCCTGCCGAGTTATCTCAGCTTAACGGGTTAGATACCTAGTATCGGGGTGGATGATCAATAAACCTGATTTCTTTGCTTCACATGTCATCATTTTTGCAGTACTTGCTTCTCGTTTGAGCATACTACAGCAAAAAAACTAACCCTACTATTTGTTTGGAAGACTATTTTATATTATTTTCACTATTATTGATTTTCAATCAAGATGTACAGATGGTATCTGAATTCTAATTTCAAGATTCTAGTATAGACATTATCTTTATTTTTCTTCAAAGCAAATTTGTAATTAAACTAAAATTTTATTGAATTGCAACCTGTTGCACAAATTCATTCTGATAAATAATAATGTCAACTTTACCACATAAATGATTATTTTCTTTAGGAATATTCAAATGAGATTAAAAAATATATATATCATTCAATGTTTGAATGACAGTATCATGTTGCTACAGTAAGAGTTAAGTGTTTTCTTAATTAAGACATGATGAACTGCACAATAAATGTAGATTTATATTTTAAAAAAATGTAGAGTCATTAATATTTCAAATACAATAACAGAAAAAAAGGTTAAGCATATTGTACATTTTAATAATTCTAAATGTTTATAGTTGTCTTTATAAGATAATAAACATTAATGCTCAGAAAATCTGCTTTAAGCAATGGAAAAATAGCAATTTTTAATTGCTATATTTAAAAAAAAAAATTAAAAAAGCAAAGCATTTAAAGCAATAATTACTTTATTTTTGAGTAGGCCTTGATTTCCAATAACGTCTTCAAAGAGAGCTTTCCTGACATGAGCATCAACTGCACTCAGGGGATCATCTAATAAATAAATATCTCGATTTTGAAATACAGCTCTTGCTAAACTTATGCGTTGTTTTTGACCACCACTGAGATTAATCCCCTATGAAAAAATAATAAAATTAATAAAAGCAACATTAATAACATGCATCATATAGCAACACATTAATTATTATAAGCAATGTGTATGTTAGCACAAGATATAATAAACATAAATCTTAATTTTCAAATAATATATAAAGCATTTTCACACGTTTGACTTTTAAGTCCCTGAATAATAATTTTTATTTATAGTACATATTCTTGGGTCTTTTTTATTTCTTATATTAGAAAATAATTCCATTGCATGATTGTATAACAATATAAATGAGATAAATAAGTTTTTGGCGATATTAGAGGCCAAAATGTTGCCTTGAATTACACTTATCATTCTGTGCCCCTGATGCTGATATTTAAGCGTGAAGCTGTCTGTATAAAATTGTTTCAGTAAAAGTAACTCAACATAATTTTTTTCTAAAACTTAAACTATTGTTTTATATAAATATGTAGCAAAAAAATCCATGCATACATTTTAAGATTATTATTTTTTAAAAACTCTGTCCCTGGATTTTAGGTTTTTTACCATCCCTCTAGCTACAATTATACAGAAAATCACTCCAGATGCAGCCACATATTTTTTTTAAAAAAATTTTTCATGCAGATTTATGCTAAAGAAAAAAGGCTGTAATTCTTTGACAGTAAATTTTCTGTACAATTGAAATCAGTACTATCTAAATTATACTAATCTATGTTGAATCACTTCTGTTCATCTTAATTTTCTCTAAAACCTTTAAAAACTATACAATTATAATGTTTTAAATTCTAAATTAAAAATAACCAGCTACCAACAATAGATTACGATTCAAACAAATGAACATTATTACCATTTATAAGCACAAAATCTAGAAACAAATGAACAATTCTTTATTCAGTATATTAATTCTCTTTAACATTGGATTCTGCTTTTAAAATATTTTCAAAAGCATATTTAAGCCTTTAAGCATTTTGAAATGCATTTTTTACATTTTAAATGCATCACTTTTATGTACCCATTCATGTTTTTGTGAAATAAACAAGCAGCAGTTCTATGCTTAAAATTGGTCTATGACTTTGACTAAATGAGTTGAAATCAAAATCATTAAAATCAGTTTGTTATTAAAAAGAAAGAAAAAAAATTGCAGGATATAATAATATAATTTGAGATTCTTTTTTAAACATTTCTGCACTATAATTTCTAAAAAAATATTCGATATAAATAAAATAAATATTTTATTATTATGATTTTTTTAAATAGAATTTAAATTTAGTTTTGTTAATTTTTAAGAGGTTAACATTTATCCATTTATTTATTTATTTATTTTGTTTATATTATAAATAAAATTAGTCCCCTCCCACAGGCATAATTTGAAATGTAAGATGTTATAATGATTGCATTAGTATGACTGAAAATTATTTTTTCACAATTGTTTCAAAATTGCTTTGTCCAATTGTTGAACTGTATTGGAAATTGAATAATGAATGTATACATGTATATAAAAATATCCTTATCATTTGTCCTTTTTAATTTTTTTTTTCTACAACACAAACCCTTTAATAATAAATCTCCATTCTGTTTATTTGTATTAAGAATTATGAAAATGAAAAGAACATCATCACTTGTCATTTTCGGCAGAATTATATACTAGTTGTTTTTATAAAAGTTATTTAGTACTTAATAAATTTTTAATAATATAGCACATTTTTTTTAATTATTAACTTTCATTTGATGTGATTTGCATATAAATTAAAAATGAAGTTCCAGATATGCAAATTAGTTTTGATTTTAATGTTTTAGGAGTAATTATAATAAAACTCTCTACAATGCATTGAAATTTTTATAAACTGAATTTTTTTTTCATCAAATTTCAAGCTACTTCAATAAATGGAAATTCAATTGTATATGCTATTTGGTATTTTATTTTCTATGCAATTTTATTCTTGGAGTTTATGTGTAGAAAAAGTGCAACAAAGCATTAAGTTTTTACCAATTTTATCAAAAATTTTCTCAATTTTATTTTGTAAAAGAACATTTCCAACCATCCAAACATTCGAAATTTTTGTAAGTGATGTAAACCTGATTAATTGGGTTGTACTAAAAATACTATGTTCAAATAAGGACGTTTAATCATTTTTAGAGCAGAAAAAAAAAAAAAAAAAAAAAAAAAAAATAGTCTTCATGAAATATGAAGTGACCTCATTTGCCAGTGTATTTAAAAGTGTTAAAATTCTTATTTTTAAAAATTGATTACACCATCAGTTAGAAGAAGGTTTCAGCTTTAAAAGCAAATTTTTGGTTTGTCAGTACCTCTAAAATTGTACCCAGGAGAGGCATTGCAATGATGGGAAAAACATTTTTTAAAGAAAAATGACCCCTATTTGAATTTTCTTTTCAAAGTGTCAACAACATTTTTTTAAAAATTGATTGCAGCATTTCAGTCATAAGAATATGATCTTTAGGAATAGGTCTTTCAATTTTAACTACACTGAGCAGTTTGGTTGATTTGGCTTAAAACAACAATTAAAAACACAAATAACAACAAAAGTCAGTTCTTTGCTAGATTACAATGTGTAATTGGGTTTGTGCACTGTCTTGACTGAGGATCAAATAGATAACATTTTGTAGAGAATGAGTTGTGATGTTTAATAACTCAACAAATTATTAGAAATTAAAAATTCTAAATCTCAAGTGCATTAAAAGATACTTTGAGCTATCATCACAAAAACTTTCAACTTTGTACAAGTTGGAGATTTCCCTAGTCACTGCAGATACAGACATACACACACACAGAGCAAAACTTTCTTTTATTAGAATAAATTATATTTTATATAACATTATATAATGTGCTTATTAATTTAGAATGCTGCATAAAAAATAAAACATCAAAAAGGCATTTTCACTGCTTTAAATAATGAATCAATAAAATATATTTTGTTGATATTTCTTTATCTTTTGTTTCCAGCAGTATTTATTAATATATTTTAATGAATTTCGCCCCTATACCTTCACTAATGTTTTTGTATGAGTACTTAAGTTATTCATATATTAACATATACATATTTATGTTTGTATATGTTTATTCATAGGTTATTTACATATTAACACATACATATTTTTATTTATGCACCTCATATTTACATTTTTTAAATAAAGGTTTAGCAGAGATGCTATTTACTAGATTCCATTGAAAAATATTAAAAAAATCACTACAATAGCAATAATAATGTACTGTGCATATAACATTATAAATCATACAAATTTTAAAAGACACTTGATACAAATTCATTTAAAGACCAAGATGGATGTTTGAAGTTGAGCACATTAAAATTTTTGAAAGAAAAAGAAAAAAAAAAGTACCTTTTCTCCAATTTCAGTTCCATCACCAGCAGGCAAAATTTTAAGATCAGGTCTTAGACAGCAACAATCTAATATTTTACTATAAACTCCCTCATTAATAGGTTTTTCAAGAAGAATATTGCACTTTAAGCTTCGATTTAAGATCCATGCTTCTTGAGGAACATAAGCTAAGCTGCCCTAAAAATAAATTTCTGATAAGAAATGCAAGATAACATGATAACATTTATCTGTATTAATAACTACAAATAATAAAAATAACAATTCATATTTTATTATTTGTAATTAAAATATTTAAAATAGAGAGTAATGCCTTTCAGATTGGGTATGGCAAAATTATTGTATACATATTAAATTTGGTATGTTTGAAAATTTTGCTGGATCATATTAGTCTATAGATAGTATGATATTTTAGAATAAATCCAAATTTTTATTTTCTTACAGCAAGTAATAGAAAAATTATGATGTTCATGAACACAAAATCTAAAAATTCAATGGTTAACTTAATAAATGTCATAGATAGACATACTAAGAATTTAACTTCCAAAACTGTTAGATGTTTCAGTTTGCTATATTATCAGTTCTCTCTTTTACATGTACACTTAAAAATCTTTTTTCTATATAACGATAAACCCAATTTCAGAAATATAATGCAACATATTAGTGTCAGCATTTATCTTCATTTTTTTGTTTGACTTTATTTGATATGCAGTATCAGTTCCGAACTTTATATGATTTTCAAGCAATTTTGCAGCGTCAATATGATAGATATAATGATTACACCAAAAATTAAGGAAGAAAGAAAGGGCCCTTATTATAGTAGAAATCTACCACAATTTTTTATTATAAAGGAAGAAATTTTTTCGTTTAAAAAACTAGAAATAAAACTTTTACAAAAACATCTATGAGAAAATACAACTCTTCACTTTCCATTTTTACTTACACATCATCCATAGCATAGGGTAAATCTTATAATCGTTTTAAAAATCAAAAAGCGGATTTGTATGTTTCAGGCACTAGAGATTCTGAAAAACAAGTTTTAGGGGAGAAAAAATGTTTATTTTAAGGAATAAATATAAAAGACAGTAAAAACCATAAATTTTGTTTAAAGAATGAAATCAATCGGATAATTAGTTGTTGAGATATTTGTAATCAAATTTTCCTTTATCTTCATTTTTTTATGCCATTTTATTTCATTCGAATTTCAATTTAAAGATATCTTTTAATTGGAAATGAGATGCTTAATCCAACACAGTAAACTGTTAGTTAATATGATTGTCATTTTTGGTGTTATAAGGATGTTTCTTTTATCCAACTCAATAATAGAGCATTTAAATGATGGGTAAGTATTACTGTGGCCCCCTACAACAGTTTTATTTCAGAAGATGCCGTGATTATGACTCTCCTTAACTATGCTACTGGTAAATCTAATTTAAGCATATATGTAATTTATAACAGAAAATATTTCTTTTATAAATTATTATTGTGTTGTGAGATTTATAATTGCAATTAAAATTATATTTTATATTAATATCATCACCTAGGAATAATAAGGTTCTTTTTTCTAAAAATCTACTTCTTGGCATGGTAAGGCTCTATTTGTGTCTCTGAAGGCATTCCTGCATTGAAATGATGTTATATCTAATTTACTCCCCCTTGCAATAGAGAATAATTTCTTTCTATTAGAAATTGTTTAAAAAGCAACCAGATTCATACCCCAAAGTCATTTTTTTAAAATGACTGTTAGAATGTTATTATTCTCAGGTGACGATATTTAGACTTAACCTACATACTTGCCATCATTTAGCAACAATTGGTTTTTATTTTATTCCTGAACATTACGGTGGGACATAATATCAAAAAGTAGTTAAGATCTTTTTAGTTAAAGCTATTTCAATTGAATAGAAAAATAAACTTTCTAATTTCTTAATAATAATAATAATAAAGCCCACATTTTTATGAATTTACCAACTTAATAGATATTTCATATTTTAGATGTCACTTCATAACAAATTAACCTGCTTCTTCACCCTGTCACACTATATCACACTTTGTGCTCTCACCCTCCTCCCTTCTTGAAATATGATGCGATTTATGGATGGCTGCTGATTTGTTTTTTAGAGTTTTTGTAGCAGGTTAAAAAAAAAAAAATCACAAGAAACAAACAAACAAACAACAACAATAACAAAAATAATAATAATTTGCTCTTTTAAGCAAACAGAAGCAAACTACAATATCACCATAGAGTTCCAAAAATAAGTCTGCCCTTTGACAATATGGATTATTGGGAAAAATGAGGAAGGGCTATAAATAGAATTGCCTTTGAAATTTCCTTAATACTAGCTCTTAACATTAATGTCTCTTGATAGAAATTAACTGGCATACAATAAAATATTTTCTATAGGCATTTAAAACATGTTCTAAGAAACTTTAAAAATAAGCTAAATCTAGATACATATGCTGTTTACCAAAAATTAAAAATACAACAGTTTCATCAGACAAAACCCCACCAAAATCACCATCATCATAACAAAAAACAAGAATCCAATCTTTCTCTATATTCTCTTGCTATGGTTTCATCATGCAAAAACCATCATGCATAGCTCTGTCTTTTAAGTTGTTGATGGCATTACTCATCCCACAATGTAAAAATGACCTTAAAATCTGTTCTTCCACAATGCTTTTACAGACCCATGATATGTGAAAAACTTAAAACAGAAACTAACCTTGTCAAAGAATGTAGAGAGAAATAAAGGAAGGCTTTGAAAACCATAACTAATCGAAACAGTGCAACAATTGAAACAGTTTTATTGGAATGAATTGCAAAAAACTAGTATAATTATCACAAAGAATAACCTCCCCTATCTAGATGTCGTCTGTAGGAGACACAAAAGAACATCTATTAAATTAATTTAAATGTTTTTAGAATTGTTAAAATTATTTCTAGAACTTTTCATAAATGCATGCATATCATAAGAATTGATTTATAGACTGATACATCTTTGGAGATGCTTTATAATAATTTAAAACTAGCTTTTGAAGTCCCCTGTGATGTCTGTTTCAAGACTGAGGAGGTCAACGGTCTTATTAATAACATCTTTTAGCAAATTGAAAAATTAAGACCATGAAAAATAGAAGTTAAAAACATTAGCTAAAATGATTACCATTAAAAGTTTAAATACATATGTATATTGGCATAAAGTTCATAAGCATTTGTAAAATGTCTTAGCACTGTCACTAATAAGATATGTTATAATTATCAACTGACATTAACATTCTTTAAATTACATTAGCAACATATGAAAAATTTTTGCAAACCATGAAAAAACAAATATTCAATTTTTTTTAATGATTGGTTTCATGAAATTCTGACATTAGACTAACAGAAAAATAACAGAATTTCCATAATAAAATTTGTTTTAACAAAGTGCAAATCTTCACCACACCAAGTATAATCTGTTTGGTACAAGTGTTTCTTTACAATAAGTTGATCTTATTTTTTGAATAACCTTTGTAACTAAATTTGGGATAAGAAAAATGAGTGTTATACAAAAATAAAAAAAGAGAAAGAAAAATATTTAAAAATAACGAAATTAATAATAAAGAAATTAAGATCCATGTAAGAAAAAGTCGTTTTTGTAAAAAAACACAATTTAAATTGTTTAGCCAAATGTATCTGGGCATCAGCATTATAAATAGATTTTTGTTATTTGTACTATAAAAACAGGGATTAAAGTAAAATAAATTTCCCATGCTCATTGAATATGCAGTTTAAATATAATTACCTACATCTGAATACATTATTATGTCTCCATAAAACCAAATGAGAAATGAATAATAATTATAAATATTTTTATTTACCTTTACATCTATGGAACCAGATGTTTTATACATTTCACCTAAAAGTGCTGACAGCAGAGATGATTTCCCTGAACCTACAGGTCCTATCACAGCAATTAAACTTCCACCAGAGATATTTAAATTAATATTTTCCAATTTAAAAGAGGTTTCTTCTGACCAATATAATGAAGCATTTTTTACAGTGATGACATTCCCTATGTAAGAATGAAAATAAATAAATAAAATAAATGCAATGAATAAATTAAAAACCTCCTAAGACTTTTAATTTCAAGTAAAGTTAAAAATTGTGCACATTATGATCACTGGCATTCAAAATAAGATTAAAGTTTTAACACCGTTAAAATATAACATTTGAAAAGTTTATGCAAACTAAAAAAGACGAATACTAATATGTTCAAGAATTTTAAAAAACTTGCTGTGCATATTTATGTACGCAACCCCTTGTGAATTATGTGCCCTTAATTTTTAATACTTCACTAGGAGACTAAGAAAATAGAAAAAAAAAATCATTTCAAACAAATTTTATTCAATTAAAATCTAATAATTAGTTCTAAAATTTCACAGTATTCAATATACATTGCTTACCGTCTTCATTAATTTGAATACAAAATTGTGACCCAATTACTTTTACACAGTGATCTTTGAAATTTACTTTTGTAAACATAGAGAAGATTTTTATTTTACTGATTTTAAGCATGAATCCTTTTCATGCCTTAAGGAAGATTATTATAAAGGCAATTTTATTAATTATTACATACAATTCCATTTTCTACTTTTATATACTTCAATAAAGTTCTCTTCAAGATCAGTATATTTTTTACTTTGTGATAATTTAAAACTTCTTAAAAGTACCTTATTTTTTTCCTGTCACAGTGAAGTGCTTTGTTGTGTTAATTTAAATTTAAGTAAGTACTTAAGCATAGTTTTAACCCTTTGACGGTTAAAGCACTTCTATTCATAAAATACTAAAATGATTGAATGACACCGGAATTTAAAAACAAATTTATTCCATAATATATAAATGTTTTTTTTTTTACGTTCTTTGTAAAATTAAAATTTTCATTTAAAAATTCCGGTGTCAGTATGGCATTTCGCAATTCAAATTAAGTGGTATTCTGGGCACGTATACGCGCTTATGACCACGAAAGGGTTAAATGTAAAAAATGTGTTTATAAATTGGAAAAAATGTATTCTAAAAAATGATTTTTTTTCCACTAAGATGCCACTCGAATCACTCAAAAAGACCCGGATGGTAATGTTAAGTCTATGGGGATTTTATTTCCAAATATCCACTCAAATTGTAATATCTTTACATGATATTTTTTTGCATAGAATAGCTGATAACGATCTACAGCTGGGCTTTTATTTTTTCGATTTTAGTTATATTCTTTTTTTATTATGAAAGTTTAAATTTCAAAACTCATTTCAAATGTGAAAAGTAATTTTTTTTTTTTTTTTTTTTTTTTTTTTTTTTTTTTTTTTGAATAATCTGAAACAAAAATCAAAAAAGTAAAAACTAGCCCATTTGTAGATTGTCCTCATTCTATGCAACTAAAAAAAAAAAACACGTAAAAATATAAAAATTTTAGAGAGATATTTGAAAATAATGCCCCCCCATAAACTTAAACATTATCATGCAGGTCTTTTTAAGTGACTCAAGCGGTGTCTTAAGAGTCCAATTAAGTCACGGGACTAAAAGAAAATGAGAATGCTAAGTCTATGGGGGCATTATTTTCAAATACTTAATTTTTATTTTAATATTTCTGAAGTAATTATATTATTAATAATAATAATAATATATATTTTTTTCGTAGGATGCTGAGGATGACAGGTATGACCTCTAAAGATATTGATAAATTTCAGCTAAGTCACATTTTGAACGGACCTGATTATATTTATACATGTAATTTTGATTTTCTTTCAATTTTTTAATTTTAAATTGAAAAAACTATTTTGCTGATGATATAGAACATTTTTTAATTTTACTACATGGTAGTAAAGTCAACTCAAACTTTCCAAAAGCCAAAAAGGATGATGATGATGACAAAAAAGAAATGCTTTTAGCCAAATGTGAAATTTTTAGTGATTCGGATAGTAGTCTGTCACCACTTACCAACACTTCTTTCATATTTTCATTTTTTCTTAGCTAAATTATGCTTTTATTAATTTCCTCCATGCATAATTATACTTTTTATCTAGATTCATCATAACTATATTTTTGTCATTGCTCTTACATATGCTATGCCTTCTCCAATCTGTTTTGAGTCTATATTTTTAAATAAAAAATGTTTCAAACAAACAAACCTAGTCATGATAAGTTCCAGTGCCTTTGGCAATATATAATGGGAATGCTATGCATGCATGGTGTGTTTTGATTTCATATTTTCAAACATTAATCTTTCCAAAAGAACCTAATGCTGTAAAGCTTTATTTCCCTTGGCAGTTTGCACTCTTGTGTTTGTAGGATTTTGTATTTTTAAATGAAAATCTAACCAAAAGAACCTAGAGTTCAAACCCTACTTCCATTCACTGCATACATCTAGTGTGTTAAGAATGCTCCTGGTCTGTTTGCCTCAGAATTTGAGCATGTTTTTTGTAAATAAAGTAAGAATGTGTAAAATTTATATTTATTAAACAAAATTTTTTGTAAGAAAGTATAGTTAGAATGATTGTTGATTTATTATCTAATATTTAATTTCCAATTTCGATCAAAAGTTTATGAGAAAACCCGAATAACATAACTACATGCACTTTCCTCTTCCTCTTTTAAAATGAGAAATGGAAGCCAAAGCATAATTTTTTTTTAAAAAACAGGAAATAATAGCATCAAAGGCTACTAAGGGGGGGAAAAAACCCCTCTAGCAAGTCCATGAAGCAACTTAAAAAAAAATTCATCTTGATATAGTAAATATTAATATTTCTGGAAACTAAAAATATCATTAAGCCTAAAAAAATACCAAGTATTTTTTTTTTTTTTTCTTTAGTTGCAAAAAGAAAATAGCAGTTTAAAGATGGAGATGAAATGACCTTTAAGAAATAATTTGTTTTTACTAGTAAATATTAATATTTTTTTTATATAAAACATACCGCCGGAATCATGAAAGTATCCTGAATATAAATGAGTATTTTTAGTTTTTATATTTTTATTCAAGAAACAAATGCTGCAGTTTAAAAAAAAACTTAAATGTTGCAGAAACAAAAAACTTGAAAAGAGTTAAGAAAACATAAGAAACAACATGGAATAGAACTTTATTTATTTATTTTATATAATAAATTAATTTTCAAAAGAAATGGGGGAAAAGCATCTTAAAAAGGAAAAGGTACTATGAATAAATGATTTGTTTTTCTTTGTTTTAATTTTCCTCTTGGAAGCAATGCAACTGCTTAAAATTTCAGAAAACAGAAAACTCTATGAGTACTTATAAATACAGAAAATTGATCTATTTTAAAATTATACACATTATAATAACTGGGAAAATCCTTTCTCTATTGCAATCTTGATCAAACACAGAATTTTCATATTTTCAAAATAAATAGTCTGAATGATTGATGTCTAGTTGAAAAAAAAAAAAAAAAAAAAAAAAAAAAGTAATAATAATAATTTCTGGAGGAAAATGCCTAAAATACATTTAATTGAGGAAAGGTTTCTATACCTTCATCTGGATTACAGCCCACTACAGCAGGGTCGATTTCTTCAGATATAAGAAAAGTTTTAATACGGTCAATTGCAGTGATTGTCTATATATATATATAAAAAAAATAAATAAACAATGTTTTTTATGAAATAATTAACAACACACAATAAAACAAATGAGCGAAAAATACAATAATGCATTTCAAAAGTGAATACCTGAATTAATTCTGATAATGAATCTGGAATAACAAATAAAGCAAATCTCAACTGATCCAGTAAATTCAAAGAAACAAAGGCACGAGCTGGATCTAAAACATTTTTTTTATCTATGAGAAGAAATGTTGAAAAACTTGCAATAGAAACCTATATTAAATAAAAGAGAAAAAAAAACTTAAAAGATCATTTATTTGTGCAGTTTACAGTTACTTTAAAAAAATTATTAATTATTCAATTAGCAAATCTATGTTTGCCCAATTCTTTTATAAATTCGGAGCAGATTTCACATAAAAATATATTATAACAATATTTATAAAAATATAAAGCAATCAAGTACATAGCTAAAAAAAAAAAAGTGTTCCCCTAATTGACTACTAATGAATAATATTAAAGCATAATAAGCTTTATCAAAACTGGAAGACAGAAATGTTTTACTCTTTTTTTATGAAAAGCACCAGAAACTGGTCAATATAAAATCCCCTTTTTTAACACTTTCCAACAAAGTTCAAAAGTGTTTATGCATTCTGTTTCTCTATCCATCTGTTCATGTTCTTACTCCTTGGATTTTCATGCAAATGATAAGTGTTATTTAGGCATGTTTGGTATTGTATAAAAAGTATGTGGGATTAATAGTTCATTTATAAGGGCACCCAAAGAATTCCATTACCTTATGGAATACGAGAAAAATCAATTGCATAATATTTTAATGACATTATTCTATTTCAAATTTATTAAAACTAACTTAAATCATGGATTTTAGTATCAGAAAATTATGATAGAATAGAACATTCATAGTATTTGTCATTTATTTACAGGGATACACAAAAGAAATCGATTGCAGTATTGTCTGAGTAATAACTTTTGGAAGTGTGCTTTCAATTTCGGCATGTGCTTTTAAAGTTAACTATTTGTTTTTTGTCATCAGAAATAAAATTTTGTAAAAACAAATCAAAGGAAAAATTTTACTCCTGGTGATGGTTTTGAAGATTAAACCAAAAAGTTTCCATGTAATAAAAGTATTTCCATGTAAGAAAAGATTTTTAAGTGAAAAAAAATTAACCTGGAGCCATTCTTTAACATTATAAAAAAAAAATTTCTACTGCATACTGTTGGCATTCAGCTTGAGATATACAAAATTTCAGGCTTAGACTCTGGAAAAAGAGCCTAACTCTTCTCTAATATATACAGTTAGTACATTTGACTTTCTCTGGACTTGAAACTGATTGAAATTGAAGTGTTTTTTATCAAAATTTGATCTGATTTTTCTAACTTGATATTTTATGATACTTTTCACTTATTACATCATAATTATTGCTAAGTAAAAAATCATACAGATTAGAAAGGGAAAAAGATTTTTATTGTAACAAAGTTTGTTTAAAATATCTAGAATATTCTTCTAAATTTTAACTTGACTTTTTTTTTTTAAATTTTGAATATATAAATTTTGTATTATCATAATCCTGAAATCAGAAATATTAAAATCAAACCTCTTTTTAAAATCAAGATGGATCAAAATACATTAAGCCATAATTCCTATTGTTATGTCTTATCATAACAAACACAACACACAAGGTAGATCTACAGAAAGACCATAATTTAAACTTTTATTTTTTTAATAAAAAAAAAAAATTCTTTAATGTCTAATTATTTACATTCCTTAAATAAATATTTGTGCAAAAAATATTTAAAAAAATTATTAATGTAAGTTTTACCAAAATAGGAGCACAAGCAAAGACAAAACTTGTAATAACATAACACATTTGAGAAAGACGAATGAGTTTGATTTCTTCTTTTCTTGTTTTTGAAATTTTGGATGAAAAGGGGATCTCCCATGCATAAAATTTCAAGATCTAAAAGAAAAGAAGAAAAGCATATAAAACAAAAATAATAAATATCCTGTAAATAAAAATATAGTCTTAAAACAAACAAAAAGAAATAGAGATTAAAAGGTTATTTTAAAAAATATTTTTCCAAAAGTCTCAAAATCCTTTAAAATGACAAAATTGTGAAGTACAATATGTGAAAAAAATATCCCCACCTACAGATATAGAACTAATATACCAAAATCAAGCCCATAGTCAAGGTTGACAAGATCACATAGATTTATAATGATGCAATGGTAAACCTTGCTTCTTAAATTGCATCAATACCTCATGGACCCAATTATGAAGCTTTAATTAAGCATAGCTCCCTCTGTTGACTGCTAAAAGCCAGAATTGAAATCTGTATATTCCGAAGAAGCATCTAACACATTAAATTAGTTGAAATTCTTTTCAATAGATGCCAATATATAGCTATCATGTAAATTATGAAAAATACCTTATAGCAAGTTGGATAAAACATATCAAAATATAAATAACACCATTTAATTTTAGTATTTGAAATTTTCTGTAATAGTTCTGGCGATGATTTTTACAGAAATCATGAAAAATACAACATAATAGTGCCACCTGTTACATAAAATACATCAAAATGTATGTTAAGATCTAACTGATCATAAAGTTTGATAAAATTCCATGCATTTGTTCTTGAGTTAATGCAGCCACAAAATTTATCAGACAGGCAAGTATTTTCCAAAAATATTGCATTCAGTATATTCCAAAGTGTGTCAGTCAAAAAACTATATGAATCCATGAATAAAAATGGAAATTAAAAACTTTAACATAGTAATTTTCCATAGTTATGACTGGCATCAAACAAGACAACATTGCACATACAGCCCCTTCCCTGAAATATATATATATATATATATATATATATAAAGATAGGGAGCATATTACACACAGGATATTTCAAAAAACTACATACAATTTCACTAAATCACTGATTCCTCACTTCTATGATGGAGCCCTTTTAATTTTTTTTCTTGCTCTGTAATTATATGCAACACTTACCAAATCTAATTTTCAAGCTGCAGCTGTGCTTCTGTTTGAATTTGAAAGTGGCAGTTCACTTGTATTTTTCTCCTTCGTAATCACTGACTCTTTGAAAACAATATAAGCACACATATGCCCTTCTTTTAACTGCTTTTGACAATTTCTAGCTTTCAATAATAGAATATTTATACAGTAGAATATCTTTATAATGCAATTTTTGACATAATGCACAACTGCTGAGATGTAAGAAATGAATTTTGCAGCTAAGCATGTGCATTCTGTATTACAGAAAAACTGCTGCTCTCTTGAGGACTAAATTTTATAAATTATCTTTATTAATTCAGAACTTTTAAATAATAAAAAAAATTGCTATTACAATAAAATAGTTTAGAAAAGGAAGAATTGATTTTGAACATTGATTTATAAAGTAAATATAAGAATGTATAAAATGCCCTACATAATGCAAAAATTTATAATCTGTATAATTTCTGGTTTCAAGGAATGCAATCCACTCATTTCAAAGTGTGTGTTATAAAGGTCTTCAACTGTATTTAAATTATTCAAAAACAAATTTCTAATATGAGAATCGTATGTATTGCAGCAACCTCAATTTTATGGTATGATAAATATGCAAAAGAAACATATTTGAGTTTCTTTTCTGTGAGTCAGGATTTTCACAGATTTTTTTTAAATTCTCAGATTTCCTGGTTTAAACTATTATGGTATGCATTATACATGAGTGTGAATTACATATATGTAAATATGACATGGAGTAATTCTCACATTGCATTTTTTCATTGCTTGGTATTTTTGAATTCTGCTGATTTGTTATTATTCTATGCAGTTCCTTGGCATTATAGACACCAGTGATCATTCTGTCTTTTGCTGGCACATGTAACATTTTTCTGAATATGAGAGTTCTTCGGATGTTATGCACGAATCACAAATTCCTTCTGATGTTGTAAGACAGTGTCTCTTTTCTGGCTGCTCAATTATGTTTCTTTCATTGACATAGTTTTTTTCTCCATAATGCATATTTATTTCAATGTCATGATTTATCTTGCAGATGTGGTTTCTTCAGTCAGCTAATTCAATGAATGCATTCTCTGCAGATTTGAATGCATTCCAAATGACAAAATGCCATATCTTATTAAAATATTCCCTGGTTATGAATTCAAATTAGATTTGATTTCTGATATTTGTCGATATCTGGCTTTTAACTAATGATTTTATAAATTACTTTTTATTCCACTTGAAAACTCATGGATCACACTTATATAGTCTATTAGTATAAAACTGAATAACATGGTCTGATGGGCTATTGAGGTGACGTATTGAAGTTGACATATAAAAATTATTAATATGCCATTAAATAGTACTTTAAAAAGCAAATACTTCAAAGTTCTTATTTTAATTAACCAATAGGATCTAATATCAAATGTTTAACATTAAATAAAGAGATATATTTCAATTTTAAAAAACAGTCTTCATTACAAACTTTTTTTTTTCTTTTTCACATTTGACCATCAAAGAATGGCTCTTAGTCCCAACAGTTATCAAATATACTCATGAAAAATTAATTCACAATCGCAGTTACTACTTTCAAAATTATGATCATGCCTGTCTTAAAATAATTTAACATCACATACAGTGTATTTTATTAAGGATACAGTATTTAAAAAAAAATGTTGCTTGAATGAAGATTGGGTATTCTAATTAGCAAAGTCAAGAATCTAGTATAAACATTAGCCATTCTTAAGTTTGTTAAATGTAGTGTTTCAATAAGGAATGATTGAATATGAATACCATATGTGAAAAACATGACATATGACTGTTAAAAAATAAAACAATGTATATGCATATTAGAAAAATGAATGTAAATAAAGTGAAATTGAAACAAATGATAAAAATAGAAGAGATGCTTAAAAAGGTTTACCTTAATGCCTTGCAGAATTTCATTCATATATTTTAGACGTATGTCCTTAACTTCCATTTGTTTGTCCTACAAAATATGAAATCAGATAAAAATGAGAAATTGTAGGGGACATCTAGTACTGATTAAGTCTTATCAAACTTTAAAATGATTCTGAAAATCAACATTAAAATGTAAATATGAAAATTTCCCTTTTTAAAGACTTTCTAATTATAAATAGGGTCATGAATTAATACCTACAACTTCTGAAGAACAGAAACAGTTTCAGAGAAAAGCGAGATCAAGTGATCATTTAAGTTATAAATCAAAAATAAATAAAAATGCTAAACACAGCTAAAATTTAAAAATTCTTTTACAAGAAACAATTACAAAGTGGACAAAAATACTTTTCATTCTTGTAGTAAAAGTATAATTTATAACACAATAGAAGCAGTAAAAAAGTAAAAGAATGAAAAAAGTAGCAACTATGTGTAAAGTTTGTCATTTTCAAACATTTGATAACAGAATTAATCACCTTAAATTCTTATCATTGAACTTTTGTCTTAAGTTTATTAATCTCTTAATTGATTTTCAAAATATTAATTTTCTATGTACATTGGGAATAATTTTCATGCAATTGAAAGTTTTAGTGGAAAAATTGAGGGTTTTAGGAAAAGTGCAAATAAATTACAATAACAAATTGTAAGATAAGTGTGCATTGAATGCATTGATGTGCATTTTAGGTATTTGCAGATTTTAGAGTTGCAAATTTGAGGGAGTCTATTGTATTTAGAAATATACAGAATGTAATGCAAGTAAAAAAGAGAAAAAAATCATGTTTTTAATTGTTGCTGATTTATGGTGGCTTTTGATATCAGTCGCAGAATCTAAAATGAGAAGTTTTAAAGAAGTATTATATAATATTCACAGTAGACAATATGAATAACAGAGCATTATATGCAGCATGCTAAATTGGTTTCAATGAAAACTATGTTACACGTTCTTCAAGAAGCTATTTGTACAGTTGTTGTGTGTTTGATGGGCAGGATTAACAGGATCAGCAAGCATATCCAAACTTCCTATAGTCTGATTGCGATGATTATGGAATATTAACAATTTATAACAATATTTATAATCTGGAACAATATTTCCAGAAAGGCAGTGAAAATAATGATTGGCAGATATCATGCTATTTTCTTGAAATAGATTAAAAAAAACTAATATATCATGATATTGGGTTGGATTAAATGTTTGGAGGAAGGTCTCAAATACAGATAATAATTGAAAGCTTTTAAAGAACTTTGACAACCTATAGAAAATAACTTGGTGATTTACATTGAAGACTTTTTTGTTTGCTGAAAAGTAGATTTTTCATAGTTGAGAGTTTTGAAATATAGTGGTGATATAATGCAATAACACACTAATCAGTATACTATTACATTAATTATTTTATATTGATATACAAAATACAACAATATATAAAAAATGTAAAAAATATTCCCTTGAAAAAAATAATTTCAATGCAAAATTATAATATGTATTCATTTTCATACATACAAAATACAATGAATGATTTTATCTTACCGAATATTTTTCACTTATTCTCGTCATGAAGAAACTTATAGGAATTAAAATAACAATAACAGCTACACCAGCCAAACAGGATGGTCCTAGATATTGCCACATAACAGCAATAATCAAAATGATTCTAAATGGAGCACTAATCAAAGATGTTGCATATAATGCAAACTCTGATATCCTATTGACATCCACAGATACTAAGTTGGTGATAGCACCACTTGAGAAATCTTTACGCTTTGAGCTTGCAAGGAGAATATTCTATAAAATAGAAAATACATTCACTAGAAACATAAAATAAGATAAAAAAATTCAATCAATTTTATAATAAGCTCTTCCGGAGTCCTATTTTATAAATATATGGGTATATAATAAAGAATAAAATTTAAACCCTTTTTTTTAAACTGAAATTTAAAATTCAAATTAAAATTTTAAAACTTAAAGTCCCAAAATATTTTTTTTTACTTTAAACCTGATGCTTAAAACCATTTTGTCTCTGATAACTTTATTTTCCAGCAATACATCTTATTACTTTTAGATATCACTTTTGGACATGCTTTAAGATAAAAAAAAAAAAAAAAAAAAAAAAAAAAAAAAATGCACCAGTTTAACAGCACCAGTTAAAATTATATTATGGTTTCTAGCTTCTCTTATTCATCTTAATAAAGAAACTTTAATTTCTTCATTCTTAGCTTTCTCATTCGTTTCTTGAAATCTCAAATTGATTGATAACATAAGCCATTTCAATTTGTTCTTGATTCTTAATAACTGTTGAAAGAGTACTAGCAGGTACCCTGTACTTGGCTGCAATCACTGATTTTTTTTAAAAATCCCATTACAAACATTGCATAAAATTTTCTGTTTAGTTTCCAAACTCAGAGACTTTTTTCTTCCCACTTATTTTTACGACTGGAGGTCTAACACAACTAGAATTCAAACAAATATTTCTAATAAAGAACTTTATTCACAACAAGTTATCATCATGTGCAAGCAATGAAATGGATCAGTCACAAAAAATTTTCAACATTAGAAATATTGCAACCATTTTCTACCCCCCCCCCTTGTTACCACTACCCCCTCCCCCTCTTTTCACACACCACAGTTTTAAGAACAAATGCGTAGCCTCCCTCAATTAGGTTAGGAAAGACAATAAACTTGTTTCAAGGTGAAAGGTCGAAACAAGGACATTTTTTTTATTGGATACAATATTTAGTTAGGGGCGTAGCTATTGGGGGGGCGTAGGGGGGCGTCTCGCCCCCCTAATGTCGGCAACTTCGATGACAGTCGGCAAATTCTAGGTAGTCAGTATCAATCGATACAACTGTAAAACACCCATTTTTTTTTCCAATTTTACATGTTTTTACTTAAAACATACACTAAAAAACACCAATCCTTAGTATTTTTCTAAAGGATTTCTTCCGAAAATCCGAAGTTTGCCTCACCATTTTTCGACTTCTCATGACTGCTGAAAATAATACAAAAAAAAAAAAACAAAAAAAAAAAAAACATCGGGAAAGACTAGTTTTTCTGAGAATTTGCAGTAGATGAGTAGAGTTCTAGTAGATTAACTAGCATTAATGATGATGACGACTTCGGTGAAGATATTCATATTTTTTCGTGTGCATGAACTTAACCCAGGAGTGGCAACAATCACACTTCGGCGACTATGTAATGTACCGTCCGAAAAAGACTGTTTATTGGACGAAAGGAAAGTTGAGTAAAAATGTTCTTCATTCTTATTGGACAGGAAAGCCACTATACAGGCCTCATTGAGTTTGTGGCTAAAATTCTAGGATTGGACAGAACTCTGTTATCATATTAAAATGCAACTGATCTGCCAAAGCCATAACTTGGTGGAAACAACTGTCAAAAACTCTATTTTAGTGGTCAATTGGAAGGTTTATCACTGTGTTTTCCTGCTCCCAGTCGTCTATGTTTTTCATATCTTAGGGTACAAGATAGGGACTTGCACGGGCCCGGGCTTGATCCGAGGCCCTCAGTCGGCCAGTCGAAATAAAGACAATTTTCAAACGGGTCGGCAGAATTAAGACATTTTTATCAACGGGCTGATAAACGAAAAATACGGGCCATGCCAGCAAATAAATTAAACGGACCAGCTAGGCCGGTAAAAAAAAAATTAGTGGGCCTGCCGGCCCGATCTAAAAGAGTAAGCAAAACCGGTAAAATATTGGCTAGTTTCAATGAATATGATTTTCGGGAGAATAAGTGTAAATGTTCGTCATGAACCGATGCTAGTTTGATAAATCAATACAGAAATGTTGCATGTCCACCATAGAAGTCGGCATCAGGCATGGTGTCTGAGCTGAGTTTCTTTTTTCTTTAGCAGACTCGTGCAGTGCTGAAATCAAGCTTCCTTTTTTTCTCAGTGAAGTCGAGACGGGCTGGAACTGTACTTAATTGTTCTCAGGATGTATAGCGCAGACAACATGTTTTGTAAAAATATTAAAAACGATAATGTTCTGTTAAAGTAATATTTGGAAATATATCTTAAAGTGGTCAAATGTATTACTAAACAGCACATTTTTAAACTACTTTTAACTGTAAAGGCTTAAAACTGACAAGCCTGACTACTGAAGCGATTTTGAATCCAATAGTAATTTATATATATATCTTCTATATCAGGGCTGTCCAACGCGGCGCCCGCGGGCGCCATGGCGCCCTTTGCATGTTTTCTTGGCGCCCTTTTGTAGGTTATTGATTTTTTCACTAACCTATTAGCTGCTGCTGCTTTATAAGATTGGAAAAGAATTGTCATTTTGTCCCCCAGATTTTGTAAGATTTAAGTAATTTTAATCATTTTATTTTTTTAAATCTTCATAAAATCTTCAAAAAAAATTCAAAATCTTCAAAAATCTTCATTGCGTATCATGCCTGTCTTTGTTTCTGTATTATTCATAACGCAAATTTGCACCTCCAAAATAAATCAAGATTTTTTGCATTCCCTTTAAAAACCGTAGCAATGTCTCTGATTACCATTTTATATAAATAATAAGCGGGTTTTAAACTTTTGACCTCTTGCAATTCAAATATTTTTTCGAAACTCTTTCATAGAAAAATTTTATAATTCAAAATCTACTCCGATTTACAACTATTTTGAAGTTTTTTTTTTCTTTTTTACATTGAGTTTCAGACCCATTTAAGTCTTATGTTGGCTGTTGCGAGATGCATTTATTTATATGTATCACTACTAATACTATAATATAATTTTCTTAGCATGCCTTGAGTTCTATTAATAGAGGCGCCCTTCATTGTTTGCAAAGAGCTGAGATGCGCCCTTGCTTAGTGAAAGGTTGGACAGCCCTGTTCTATATAATAAAGGCCAAACGTATCTGTGCGTAACGCATACGTCATGTTTTGAATGGCAACACTTTTCGATGAAATTTTAATTTTGCAATTTTCGCTATTGTAAAATTTTAAACTTCTAGACATAACACGTTTTCGACATTTATACCATCGTATGCAGAAAAATATGCACGTTTAAATGCAGTTTGTTAGAAAACTGTATCTCAATTTGTTTTTGAGATATTAATTTTTTTATAGTTTTTAGTTCATTTTCTCTAATGGTGGCAACTTAAGTATCGCATTTGTGTGGGGAAAAAAAGGAAAAATATCCATAGAGCAAAAAAAAAAGGAAGATGAATAGAGATGCAGTTTGGTGGCTGCAGGTGACGCTAAAAAATCATCTCTAAAATTCGCTGCATTGCATCAAACACAACCACGTGCTTTCGCAAAAAAGGAAAACTTTTAGCGATACAGTTTTAATTCATAATACAATGAAATGCTATTTTAGAATGCTAAAATATAATTTTTTTTTTTTTTTCATTTAGGGAAAAAATGATGTTAAAGGATTCGGTCTCTGTTCTTAGAGATTGTTTTGTTTGGCCCGAATAAGAGACTTAAATTGGAAGAACAACGCCCATGAAACCGTTTTAATTGCTTCACCTCCATTTATCTCTTTTCTACGTGAAAAATAACAGATCATTGTATATTTTAGTTGCCATTTTTTCATCGCAACCGAAAAAAATAGTAATTAAAAACGTGCTGTGTCAAAATATCGTCGGCTATAAAACCCAGTGAATATTGTTGGTTTTATTTCGTTTTTTCCTATCAATTTAATAACTTTTAGTTCGTTGCAAACTAAATTTACAAAAAATACATCAATTAATCTTTATAAAAATTTATTTTAAAGAATATCTGTGTATCATATTTTCTTAGTTGATTTTATTAACTGAAATAATGCAATTTTATTCTTTGGCAAGATCTTTGGCTAATAAATTCTATCTTGCGTCTAATACGGAAGTACCGATAATTTTCAAAGCTTTATATGATAACATAATTAATATTTTTCATATAAAATTGCTGTTTGGAATTAGTTGGCAGTTTAAAAAGCATATTACGTAGGAAAAGTTTATTAGACTTTTCAATTTTAATTTTTAAAAAAGTTTTTCACCTTTACTCTGTGACCCGGGAACCCCGGGTTCGGTGTACTAGTATATATAAGGTTGACAATAAAAGATTCTTGTTACGGCTTCAGGTTTTTCTCCTTTTCCGTGATGTCGGAACTGGAAATTCGTTTCAAAACGCTTTCTTTAACACTATTTTATCTAAGATGCATTGCCTTTACCAAAAAATAAATAACGTCATTCGATTGAATAGTTTCTAATGAGAACACCTGCCAATCTTATGCATTTCCGAAAATAAATGAATTCAGAAGTGTGTCCAAAAATAGCCCTTTTGTTTTGGGAAAACTTTAATAAATGTCGGAGAAATATTTTCACAAATCCTTTTTATTAGACACTTCAAAAGTATTCTAAACTAAATTATTATTATTTTTATTATTTATTTATTATGAATCCTTATTTGAATGTTGAAACGTCTAGGAAAAGTAGTCATTAATGTTGCTTTTATGTACTTTCTGTCGTGCGAACGCATCTTAATATACTGTACATACTGTAAGATATACTGTAAATTTATTATATAAATACGCAATATTGTTAAAGGAATCTTAATTGTAGTTAAGACAAAATTGTGATTTTTTTTCTTACAGAAATTGAATTGGGCCAGATCGCGCAGGGCGGGGCTGTGTACTGTAAATATAAACGGACCAAACTTAAAATTTTTACATTGGATAGGCCGGTCCAAGATAACTATCATTCGAGTCGGGATTGGGCCTGAAAATTCTGGCCCATAGTGAAATTCTGGCTCTAAAACAGGAAAATTTGATGATAAACCTATCGATCATTGACGAAAATCAGGTCTGCAGGTGGCATTAATAATGACTTTGGCAGACCAGTTGCATTTTAACATGCGAATATTGAAAATTCAGCCGTCAATTCGATGTGGTGATGATTCGTGCAGCTGATTCTCAGTCTGAATGTGTTTGTTTATCTTCTAGATATCCGCAGCTGATGTGACATAGGTAAAGTTCAATGAAATGGGTTGAATAATTTAATAATTTAGTCGATTATTTACGTCTAAAGCCGATTATTGAAAAATTGACCTGTCTGTTGAATAAAATGTTTTTTTTTTATCCCTTTTAGAGACTAGAGATAGAGATCCACACGGGCCATAATTTTCAGGCTCGACCTGTTTGAAAAAAATCTTGGCCCGGCCCTAAAAAGAAGTTGGAATTTCACCCGAAACCGGCCCGCAAAATTCCAACACAGTCCGATTGGATTTCTACTAAATAGTGATTTTTACTTTATGGAGAAGTTCTGATTAAAAAAAAAATACCTTAGAAATTTTCTAACGTTTATGACCTTCATTTATATAGAAATGTTTCAGTTATCCTTAATACTATTAATCCGTATTCCATGTATTGGAGATATAAATATCTTTAAAATGGTATACAGTAAAATCTTCTAAAACGGAATCGCATAGGAAAGAAAAAAATCGTTATAGACATGTTTCCTTCTTAGCAGGTATAAAAATGTATTATATTTTACCCTCACAAATTGCATTAATTTTGTATGGATGAAACGCAATTTTCAATTTAAAACATTATTCCGCCATAGGCAAATACTTTTTTTATACATTTTACTACATTTTAATGAGCTTAGAAATCTACGATTCTTTAAAAAGAATAAATTTTTATATTTAATTGAAGAATAAAGGCTATTTTAAACTGTATGCTTTCTTTGCAAAAATTTTTGGCTCAGGACAAATTTTACTGATCTTTCAACAGACCTGGCTACGCCGAGACAATGATTTTCATATAGGCTGGCTCAAAACTGGGACAAAATATTTTGGCCCGTGAAGGCTAAGAAGAATGAAATCCGTCCCGGCTCGGTACGAAAAAAATAAATTAGGCCCGGCCTGATCCGATCTTTCAGGAAAAAAGTAAGTCTCTATCCCAGCCCGACCTAGGAAGAGTAATAAAATAAATTTTGATTTAATCCTTTTTAATATAAATAAGTTTACTGTAAATAAATTCCAAGTAACTTCTTACTAAAAAGTTCAACTTGTTTAATTAATTTGGATTCGAATTTCCTGCTGTACTATCAGCAATAAAATAAACAAATTTTTATTAATATAATAATAATACGCAATTAATAAATTAAATAAATTCATTAATTAATATAATAATAATACGCAACTGGAATATTTATGGCAATATGACGTAAGGGGTAGTATAGAATGTCCATTTTTAAACCTATCTTATAGTCTCCTCAATAAGTGTAAAATATTCGATGTTTTAAAGTGAGAAATTTAACCCATTAATGCCCAAATTATGTTCTTCAATAAAAATGAAATTTTTGGGTTTCCCACCACTTTTAAAAGAAGAATAACTTTGATCTTAATTTATTGAGGTCTCTTAAAAAATAGGACTTATTTATCTTTCTATTTACTGGTGTGAAAAGTACTTTTTTGTCTTTTTTGTAACTGTCCCTAAAAAGACGCTAGGCACTAATGAGTTAATCTCGGTGAGTTAATAATGTTGAATTTTATATAGAACATACAGGGTGTCTTAAAATGAATTAACTGATTTAAAAAATCAATAACTTACAAATGGTCGCAGCTATTTAAAAAATATTTGCAGAAGTGTTAGGTAAGATGTGAGAAGTGTTTTTTACAGCGTTTCTCGACTTAAGTTTAAAATAGAAGAAATACATGACATTGCTAGCAATGGTTGTTAAATTGGGGGGCCGATATTTTGTTTATCTTCACTCTCTGTCTTGTTGCGACAAAAGGAGATTAAATATATGAAATGACTCTCAGTTACCAATGTAATTTTGTTATTAGGAGTCCACTGCATATATTTAATCTTTTTCTTTCACACCAGAACTGAGAAAAGAGGCCAAAAGGGCTCAGATTTAGCGCCTGTTGCTAACAGTACCATCTATCCCCGCTATTTTTAATTAAAATCGAGAATCGCGGTAAAAAACTCCTGCTATCTTACATTTTTACATAACACTCTTGTAGGAATTTAATTTTACAGCTACCACAATTTGCAAGTTACTGAGTTTTAAAATCAGTCAGTCAATTTTAGGACATCCGGTAGATGCATATATACAAATACAGAAACATACTTTTAAAGATATAAACATATATATTTTAAGTTAGTCGGCAAAATCGTCATTTACGCCCCCCTAATGAATTCTACTTAAATACGCCCCTGTATTTAGTTCATCTTAAATGGGAAAAGTTTGCCACCGTGTTCGTAGTAAACAGTACAATTATTGTTTTCCAAGATAATGTGATGAGGAAACTATTTTTCTTCATCTTAAGTGAAATTTCACATTAAGAGTTTCTGTCTTAACAAGGCTTGACTGTATACATATGTTTGTACAAAATAAATCTATATTTGGGAAATTACATTTTTTGAAATAAAATTTTTGAATGAAAAATTAAATTCAGTTATTTGAATACAAATGAATAACTTTTAAAACATTAAAAATTATGTTCATCTTAAATTTTAATGTTTTCACTATGACAAAATGTAAATTTCAATTTATATGCATGACAATTTATGGAAAGTATAAACTTAGTGGTATACCAGTCTAAAAGTTTGGAAACTCTTGATTAAGGAGATTAAAGTGAACCACAGTAGTGCAATATGGAATAATTGGCAAAGAGAAAAGAAAAGAAAGAAAATCAACTATTTAAACATACCTTTCTGAATACAGCAGAAATAAGGGCTGATTTCACTTGAGAGTTTACACAGAGTAAGTACATGACGAAATTGTTTTGTAAAGTTTTGCTCACAAGTGAAGTAATAAATATAGATGCACAAAAAAAATAACTCCTCCATTTATAAAAATCATCCTTTACAAACTCGAGAATTCCACTGAAATAGTCAAAATACATAGAATATTATAAGCATATAGTTTATATTGTAAACTAAACTCTATTGCATAATAATGCTTTCAATTTAAATTAAGTTCTCTTAAGCAGGAGTCTGCAATCTATGATATATGAATCAGATGTGGTCCATATTTTCCTACAGCAATATTTCAGTTCACAGGTCTCTCTTCCCTTAATTTTTAACCGACTTCAAAGAGGAGGTTATGATTTCGACCTGTATGTATTTGTTGTTCACGCATAACTTTTGCAAATATGAACCAATTTTGATAATTCTTTTTTTGTTTGAAAACGTATGAGGCCCATGTGGTCCCATTCGAATTTCACAAAAATCTGATAATTAGAACTTTTTTAAAAATAAAAACTTTAAATTTCAAATTCATTTTGAAGCAATCGACCAATTAGAAGTGTTCCTTTTGCATGCTTTTATGTTACACTTACATAGACATACGATCTTTTCACTGTTAAAAGTTTGAAGTTTTTGCTGCATCGTCACTCCACCGCTTTTATGGAATATCTCTATTTTGACCAATGAGAATTCACCATAATACAATGAAATAATCATTTTCTATAAAAGCGATGGATAGACGATAAAGTAAAAGTTTCAAATTTTTAACAGTGTTCAAAGTGCAAAATCCCAACTGGACGAGGGCAGGATTCACATAAATTTTTCACTGTTTGCGAAACAAGATTTATTAACAAGAAAATTTATTTAAAACATTGAAAAATTTGTTAAAATTCGGGCTTCTGATTCGTTAATCTGGTTTCGCTAACAGCGCAAATTCTACCTGGACTCCGGACAAGTTCTCTTATGGAAGAAACCGGAAATACAGCATCTAGGGGATATAGTGTGGAAATCGGCCATCTCAGGGCGTGTTCAGAGCAACTTACATAAGTAACCAATGTTACTGACCGATTGTAGAGCAGTACGAAAGCAAATTGTGGCATCAATGAAAACTATTCTGTTGAATTGTAGCTGACATCACACTTCGCTTTGATTTTCATTTTGTACTTGTCTACAATCCGTAAGTGGTCAATAAGTAACCGGTAAGTTGTGCTGAACACGCCCTCTGTAACACTTAAAAAAAGTGCTAAAATGTTCTATTCTTTAAATGTGCAAAAATGCTAATGAAATTTAAAGATAGAAGCGACATCTGCAGGACATTTTCTAAAAATGCAAGAATTATTGCTAGTCTAGATAATGTATCACAAAAATGCCGCAGATGTCGCTGTGATCGACACTTTGGAATTCAGTAGCATCGTTGCAGATTTAAAGGATACAAATTTTTAGCACTGCTTGCATTGTAAAAAATTGAACCATTTTGCTGCATCGTCACTCCACCGCTTTTATAGGAAACGATTACTTCGCTCTATTATGGAGCATTCTCATTGGTCAAAATAAAGAAATTCTATAAAAGCGATGGAGTAACGATGCAGCAAAAGGGTCAAATTTTTTACAGTGTCGATAGCAGATTTTCACTCCATGTATTCCAGACTCTCTCCTTCGAACAATGAAAAGTTCTCAAAAATGAAGGCTTATGATTGGTCAATCTTGTTTTGCTTAACAGCGAATAATCTTCCTGGATCCTAACCACTGTTGCAGAGATGCTAGTTTTTTTTTTCAAAGTACGAAATCTTAGCTGGAACAATCCTTGCATCCACCAAAGTGAAAGATCCACATTGATCCAGGCATGAGAATTCAATATCGAAAAGCTGAAAATTCATCTCTAAAGAGCCTTACACGTTAAAGCAAGAGTGTCTGTGTATCAGGGTGCTTGTTATGCCGGATTCACAAAGTGATTAAAATACATTGCTATGTGCTAGATTTACATTTGGACAAATATAAATGACGAAAAATTTTGATAAGCTTACCATTAAAGTTAAGCTAGTTAACTTCTTTCACCCATAAAACAAACTCGTTCAGGCGACTACCGCCAAGTTCTGGAATAAAAATTCTTAAATTTTCTATACTTTGGAAAACCGCATTTATCAAAGAACATACTTAACTTTGAATATTGCTACTTTCATATAGACGCATGTTGAATCATGGTGTGATTTTGATAATATCTTCCTTTTTAGCTTTTATGACTGAAAAGGGTATTTTAATACATACGAACACTTAGAATTACTTTGCTATGCATTGAATCATACAAGCAACTTGACGCGCTCTGATTGTGTACGCGTACTTTAAATTGTAAAAAATCTGACCCTTTTGCTGCATCGTCACTACCCCGCTTTTATAGAAATCTCACTTTTGATCCATGAGAATGCTCCATAATAGGCTGAAGTAATCGTTTTCTATATTAGCGGTGGAGGGACGATGCAGCAAAAGGGACAAATTTTTAACAGTGTACCCTGTTTAAAATATTTTGAAAAATTACCTCTGTTTTTAAAGACTGTCTACTTTCTGACCAATGAAAACGTTCCATAGAAGTTTTTAGATTGCTCTCATTAGTCAGAAAATAGATAGTCTTTAAAAACAAAGGTAATTTTTCACAATAATTTTAACGTGTACTGATGGATTGTCAGCTTTCAATGCCCATTTACAAAGTCTGTAGATTTCAATGTGGACCTTAAGGCACTACACTAGTCTCAGAAAAAAGACCCCGATGTAGTGTAAAGACTATGGGTGTGTTCTTTTCAAATATCTCGCTCAAATTTTAATATATTTACATGATTTTTTTTTTTTTTTTTTTTTTTTTGCATAGGATAGCCGAGGATGATCTACAACCGGCCTAGTTTTTACTTCTTCGATTTTGCTTATGTATGTTTTATATAATGATAGTTTCAATTTCAGAACCGTTTAAACCGGTTTTGAAATTTAAAACAATTAAAAAAAAATATGAAACCAAAATTGAAAAAGTAAAAACTAGGTCGGTTGTGGAATATCCTCAGTTATCCTATGCAAAAAAAAATCACGTAAAAATTTTAAAATTTGAGTGAGATATTTGAAAAGAACGCCCCCATAGACTTCACATTATCACCAGGGTCTTTTTCTGAGACTAGTGTAGTGCCTTAAAGTTTGCTGGACGCAATAAATTTCCAAAATGTAAAAGCTTAAATGGACCAGTTCTCGCATCCACTAAAGCGGAAATAGACATCGATACCAATCGACATCCTTAAGTTGTTGAAAAGATTAAAATCCTTTAGTATATATTTTGCTCCGGAGGAAAAAATTATCTCTACATATCAATGCAAAATAATGTGCATAGATATGTGTAGCAAAATTATCTTTAGATTCAGATTTGGTTACCATATTAGACACCAGAATGATTTCAGATTTTGTTCATGTAGGATTCCTCAATGTGAATATGACGACACATGGAGCACAGTATACGATTGATTCAAAAGATTCTGGACAAAAATGAGTCATCAAGGAGGTCCTTGTGGCCGAGTGGTTAAGACACCATGCTGCTAATCTCTTGAGAGCGTAGGAGATTGTGGGTTCGAATCCCACTGGCTCCGTTGCACACACTCTTTATGTGTTGCTCCCGGTTGTACTTTTCTTGTGTCGTAATATTTCCTTGTGCTATCTTGTCCTTGTATATCCACGAATTTGTAAAATAATATGGATTATGTATTTAGATTTATTATGTATCTGTGTAGAAATAAAGGATCATTCGGCGTACAATCGAATTCTACCAGGAAATCATCATCAAATTTTATAATAGAAAATGCCTAGCATTGCGATACATTGTTAAAAATTTAACTTTTGCTGCATCGTCACTCCATCCCTTTTATGGAATATCTCATACATACACTGTAAAAAATTTTACCCTTTTGCTGCATCGACACTCTCCCGCTTTTATAAAATATTTGTCTATTGACCCATGAGAATGCTGCATGATAGGCTGAAATAATCGTTTTCTACAAAAGCGGTGGAGTGAGTTTCAAATTTTTAGTTGGGACAAAAGCGTCCGTGAAAAAAGTATTTGGGCATCGAATGCTGTCACTCTCTTATAAATGCAGCCAAGTACAGGTTATGATTTTCGGATTCCTCGTCGAATCATTTCCGATGCCTTTACTGCATTTATAGGAATTAGATTGTTGTTGTTTATCTATTGAATCATAGAGCGATTTTTGTTAAAATCTATCTTTTTGCTTTTTTTGACTGAAGGGGGAGTATTTTTGACTACACTAGAAAAGCATTTTACTATTCATTGATACATGGAGTCATTTTGCTGTTTACTCATATATGGAAGTGCTTTGCCACGCACCTATGTGTAATGACACTTTACTTGAGGCATTGTCGCCTTTCGATAACCACTTCCGATGTCCGTACGATTAGATGTTAACTTTAAGATTTCATGAATGCGGTAGATTTTCGTCGTGCCAGATCTGAAGAAGTTACCACATCCAGAAAACCTAAAGATTCACAACGATACTAACCGATATTGTAAGTGTCTTTTGAAAAGTTGACAATCAAACAGTGACAAGTAAAGCGAATACATCAGAACTCAGCAAAATGCGTTCATTAGTAATGCGTTGCAAAGAGCCAGCATATGTCAGTACACATAATTATGTATTACGGTATAAATAACTAAAAAGTAGGAAATAAATTCAACTTTTTCAAAAAAATGTATAACCGACTCCAAAAAAAAGCGCTAAAAAGAATTAAATAATTCTATAAAATTCTCTAATGACAAATCGTTATCCAATAACCACACGTTGACTACCATGTACTGGTATAAAACGGTTAAATTTAATATATAGAATTTAATATACACCAAACATAGGTTTTCCAGAGAATATTTTTTACAAGAGATTAATTTACATATTTTTGATTTAATTTTTGAATATATACATATAAAAAGTAAGAAATTACTTTTTGAAGTTGGTGCCAAACTATCTTAAGTATAATAAGAATTATGGATATATTATGTTTAGTAACATAAATAAAATGGGGAAATCATTATCGATTAGATTGTTTGGCACCAACTTCAAAAAGTAATTCCTTACTTTTTATATGTATATATTCAAAAATTAAATCAAAAATATGTAAATTAATCTCTTGTAAAAAATATTCTCTGGAAAACCTATGTTTGGTGTATATTAAATTCTATATATTAAATTTAACCGTTTTATACCAGTACATGGTAGTCAATGTGTGGTTATTGGATAACGATTTGTCATTAGAGAATTTTATAGAATTATTTAATTCTTTTTAGCGCTTTTTTTGGAGTCGGTTATACATTTTTTTGAAAAAGTTGAATTTATTTTTTCCACTTTGATTCAGGATTTTCACTTGATATTCTACAGAAAAAACTATAGCTTATTTTTTTTTTTAAACTATCTGACTAACATTAGTAACAGTATGAAACAATTAAAAGCATTACACCTGTTATGAACTAAAACTACTACACTATTTGGGCACTTCATAAAGCAATCATTATTTATTATAAATAATGAAGTATCAATTATATATTGAGATGTCGTTTTATTATTAATACCTTCAGCTTATGTTAAGAAATGTGACTTGTCATTGACTCAGTGGCATGGAAACCAGTGCTTATGTTGAACAAGATTGCTGTTTAATGCTACAAAGGAATGAAAATGGATTATTTGGGATTTTTCTAATGCTTTCAACAGGTAACAGTAATGAAAAGTTTAATTGAATGAATCAATTTTTATAAAGGGCACATATTTAAAAGTATAGGAACAAAAAGTCAACTTATGTACAAATTGTTAGAAGAAGAGACTATCAGACGATATAAAAAGTCATTCAAATATTTAGAGAGTTAGAAAGATAAACATTTTTTAAGAATTTTTTCTAAGTATTAAAAGCTATTAGTGTGCATAAGTATCTTTACAGCAAGATTTATTTATTTATTATTAATACAATAATCTTTCCATCTAAAATAACACATAATTATTCATGGCATAGTAGACTGGCATCCTATCTCAGAATTAAAAAAAAAAAAAAAATCATAATTACTAAAATTATAAAAATTTTTTTAAAATGAGTTCTATAAAAAAGGTAAGAAAAATACTTAAGACAAGATACTTTTATCTTTTTAATAATTTGTATTGTGTATGAAAGAATAAGAATTAAAACCAATTTAAAGTTCAAAATTTAAAGTTGTTTTTAGTTTGGATTTACTAACTTGTAATTCTAGGAATGAAAACAAAAGTAGCCCTGTTAAGTTTATTTTCCAGAGAGACAGTTTCAGTTTTAAAACAGAAATCGTTGACATTAGTAAAAGTCTCCTTTGTTTGTGATGGATGATGCAATTTAAATTCACTGGCATCAATCTTGCTATGATCTTGAATCAAAAGTAATCAATTCAATTAAAATAAAGTTCAAATCTACATCTGATACTTTCTTTACCCCCTGAAAAAAACGGAGTTGCACAAATAAAAAGGATGTGCATGAGAAATGCAAGATTTTCAATAGATGACTTGCTAAGTAAATTCATGTTGTCATTCATGTTGTCTCATGCAAGGCCTGACTACCAAGTTTTTATGCCCAGGGCACTTTCAATTTTTCGTGCCCCCTTAGATTGGTTGATTTAATGGCAATAGTTTTATATAACTGTGTATTAGTTTTTCACATATTACAGACTTATTTGGAAAGTGTCAAATAATAAATTAAGTTCCTCTGAAAATTGCAAAACGATTCCAGAAAAGAAAAAAATATATTTTTTTGCCCTAATATTTATTGAAATGTTCTTTTAAGCATATATTGAGATATGTTTTTAGCAATTTGTCACATTAATTTCTCAAATATCACATTTTTTACAATTCTAATTTTTTAAATGGAAATTTAGATGAAATTATGAAAAGTTTTGCACCCCTCAGAAATTTTATGACCAGAGCACAGTCCCCAGGCGTGCGTGCGATAATCACCTGTCCTCTATTTTGATAAAATGGTTGAGCAATCACAATATCTGTCTGTACCTTGGTTCTGACTTGAAAAAAGAAGAAACTAAGGTCCCTTTGAATATTGATTATACTCTATACAACAACACTGACAATATCAGAAAAACATGTTATGATTCCAGAGAGTAACAGACAATAGCATCCATTATATCGAAAAAAAAAAAAAAAAAAAACTAATTGTCCTAATTAGATAGAAAATATATGTTTCATATTATTCTGTATAAAGCTGTTATATGCCCTCTATTGATGTTTTTTAAGAACGAACTTTTCCCTTTAGAAATTATTTTAATCACTTCCTTTGACACTGCCCATACCCAAATTTCATGACTTTTGAATAAATAAGTTTTTGCTGTGGCACTCTTAAAAATACGCAGTTTAATTTGGAATAATTTGTATTTTAGAAATTTCAGATACTTTTTATAACAATTTATTTAAAATTTTAGCACATATTTAACAGGCTGAAAATATACAAAAACAATTACAATGGTAAAACAATTCAATCTTAGTTATTATTAATGTAAACTTTAAAAATGAACTTACTCTAATATTAATGGAGGGACTAGAAGTAAAAGTACATAAATCATTTCTAAAAAGAAACCAAGTATTAACCAAGGCCAAAATGACTTCAGTAAGGCCCACGAAAGATTCTGCTTCTGGAGATCTAATGGTTGTCTAAAAATAATCAAACAAATAATTTATTAATGAAATACAAAAATAAATGCACGCTATTGAAATTAAATATGTGACATATTATTTCATATTATTGTCAACAAAATGCAGTTTCATCAAATGTGAAAACATTTGCTTTTTTAGTTTATTTTTAAAAGACTATTTTATTAATACAAAAACTATTCCTCAGTAATGTTAATCGAACAGGAGATCTTTTTTTTTAAATAATTAGTTTGCATTTTTTTGTTCCATTAGACAGTTGAGATTGATTTCTACACTAAAAGTGAAACTAGCGTAGCAAAAAAAAAAAAATGAAAAACAGTCTTTGTAGAAATTTAACCCCAACTATCCAATGCAATATATATACACATTATTTTATTGCTGTTAGTGCATAAAATGGTGTATTTCTTTATTTATTTATGTTCACTTCTTTATACTTACTGAACATCTATAACTTTTTGTAATTTATGCCACTGTTAAAACATATGATCTGCCAGAATTAAAATTTAGTTTAATAATGTTTTTGATACACATTTAGTATTGTATTTGTTTTGTTCAATTTAAATAGGAGTTCAATTTTTCATGTTCATTATGCATACTTAAAGACAGTTTAATGTTCTCACTGAATTTTAAATTTTGGTAAATATCTATGTTGCATTGGATTTATTTATAAAAAGTATTTATATATAGATATATATACACACACAATATTGGTAGTGTACCTGATTGACATTTTCACAACTAAAATTTAAAATGAGCTTTTTATGTTTTTCTCACGTGTTTTATAAATTTTCTCAATCATAATATTTCACTGTATGACAGATGTATTCAAATTAAAAATAGGTAGCACAGAATCAAAACAATTTACTTTTGTGTTTATAGCATCCTTGACTAAATTTAAATAAAGCTGTTTTACATTTATTTAACAAATCTTTAGAATAAGCTTCTGCATCAGTCAAATTTATGTTTTCATAAGAAAAGATAATAAAAAATGATTTTTTAAAATGCTGTTATGCCTCTTGCAAGAAACAGCATACTTAAAATTTTAAAATTGATTTTTCTATGTTTTCTAATATGGCCACTAAATTCCAAGTTAGAAGTACATAGAACCGATTCAACTAAAAATAATCACTTAATCTTTTTTATAACAAGTTCTGCCTCAAAATGTTATAAATTTCCATGAAGGACAGAGTAGACAGGAAGAATTTTGTTTCACTGAGGATAACTAGACAACAAACAAAACATAAATTGTTAAATGAACAATTTGATCACTGGATCTTTTTTCCTTCTTTTTCTTCTTTGGTGTAGTATCTAAAAAAACTCTTCCATTCTCCATAGAAATTGCTATGAAAGTTTCATTGATTTGGGAGGGCAGGGGAAGAATTTTCTTTTAGAAACAACAGAGAAATGAATTCTATTGAGAGTCTTTGGAAATTTCAGTTTTCTGGAAACTTCTAAACATAAATGTTAAAGACTGATTATTCTTTCATTCAACTTCTCTGCAATCTGTCTTACTTGGGCTCCTTCGTATAACTTGAAACTACAGTTCTTACTCATTCATGTTTCTTCATGCTTTGTTATAAACAATCATACTAAAATTCATACTTTGATTACCAATAAAAAATCGCAATGAGTTCTAAATAAAAATTTCTAAATTTGAAAAAGAAAACTAAAGTTATAGAATTAATAAAAAAGGTGAAAGGATTCAAAAATTGGCAGCAGTTTATGCTTGTAAAAGAACATAAATTAACACTATTTAAAAAAAACAGAGGAGATTACCAGGATTAGACTTTTCAAGGAGTGAATTTAGAAAGGAAAACCAAGTGCCGGACTACTAGAAATGAAAAATTTCATGAAATTGAACAGAATAGATGTCTAATTGTCAATCTAAAAATCTTCCAATTTCAGGGCTGAGGTTATAAGAAAATGTGTTAGAAATTGTTGAAAAATTGAAAAATACAGATTTCAAAGTATCTAATGAATGGCTGGAGAAATTTAGAACCAGACATAGTATCATATTTTGCAAAAGTGACTGGATTAGCAGCAGATTGTCGGTGTATGAAATAGATGCCTGGATAAAAATACAGCCTTCAATAATTGCAGGTTATGAAACTGAAAACATTTTCTATTGCGAAGAAAAATGACTTTTTCCTCCCAAACCCTTCCTAATAAAAATTTATGTCTAAAAAAATTATGCTTGCAAAAATGAGAAGCATCCAAAAGAAAGACTGACAATGTTTTTGTGCTGTAATAAGATAGGCAACTTTCAGAAAATAGTTGTGAAAGGAAATGCAGTGAAACCATGGTGCTTTAAAAATATGGACATAAAAAAATTATCCATAATGAGGAGGCATAAAAAGAAAGCTTGGATGACCCAATTCATTATGCCAGAATGGCAGACACAGCTGAATAAAGAACTGAAGAAACAAAAATGCAAATTTCTTTTACAAAAAAATGATATTGACAATTTTAAGTCTCCTGCTGAAAATGATTTAAATAATCTGAAAATACAGTTTTTGCTCCCAAATACTAATAATGCCTTCTGTCAAGCATTGAATCGAGGAATAATCCAGGCTTTCAAATTGTGTTACAGAAAAATACAAATGTGGAAACTGATGTCTAAGATGAAAGATGCGGCATCGGAAAGTATTCTCATTAAGTCTGTTAATGTGCTGAATGCTGTTAATTAAATATATAACAAAATGACACCTTGTATTATATATTAATTCTAACTGCCTAAAAGGTGTAATGAAGATTTCAAAAACAGGAAAATAAATAAACAGGAATGTTGACATGTTTCAATTTATCACAGTCATTTTCAAAGCAAATTAAAAATGATAGTCCAAAGTTGTACGGTCAAAGGTACATTGAACTGAAATGTCATGATTCAGTTTTTCATTATTTTTAAAAAAATTACTTGGATTTCAATTTTGATTTTTTTAAACCTGGAGCCACTCATGCCACAGTTTTGGTACATTTATTTTGATTTTGTATTTTGGTTTGTATTAAACTGATCATATAAAATACAGAATGATGGCATTTCATAGTGCAAATCAAAGTATGAAATCAAAATAAATGTACCGGAACTGTTGCACAAATGACTCAATGGTTTAGAAAAATAAAAATTGATATCCATATAAGATAAAAAGATAATGTGCGGTACATGAAAATCGGAATCATGATGTTTCAGTTCAATGCACCTTAGACTGTGCAACTTTGGAATATCATTTTTTATTTGTTTTGAAAGTGACTCTGTGATGAGTTGAAACATGTAAACAAAATAAAACTATTTTCTGTTTTTAACATCTTCATTACACCTTTTAAGTTTTCAGAAATAATGCTATTATTTGAATCAGCATTGCAGTAAAAGAAGAGAGGAACTCAACAGTGCAAAAATATTTTGCAAAAGTTGGTTTTCAGACAAGTATTATTTATTTATTTTATTTTTTTTATTCTATGTTGTGCAGGAAATATAAATAATTTTGCCCTTTTTTACTTAGTTTGAAATGCTTGTAATTTTGTAATTCAATTGATTTTTTTTTTTTTTAATTGCAGGATTCTGCCTTAAACAATGACATAGAAAATGAAGACATTAATAATGATGATGAAAATTTAGAAAATATTCTTAGAATGACAGCCATAACCAACATAAAGGCCAGCAAGATTGTATGTCTAGAAAAAAATTTGGCAGTTACAGCCACATTTGATTCCATACAATAAATGGAAGATAGAAAAAAAGAAGAGAAAAGTGATGAGAAAGAGGAAATGGAATCCTTCAAAATTTTCAGTATTAACACATATACCCAAGTTTTGATGAACCTTCATAAAATTTGAAATTTTGTATTAAATCATAATAAATAATAAGTTGTATAAAAAAAATATATTGTTAATTTTTTGGTAGAATATATTTGTAGCAAAAAAAAAAAAGCAATTTATTGATTTTTTTTTAATGTATTAAAACAATGAGGATTAATTAAAATGACTGTGACTATTTAAATTTACATAATTTTGATTTTTTAAAACATGAAACCTCTGAATAATATACACTTATGCATCCTACTCAACCAATCAATAAACATGCCACTCACCTAACTCCCTGCAAACCAGAATTACGTTAGCATGTTTATAAGGCATGTCAACATAACCTGGAGTGAATTGTTATTATAAAATGAGGTTACACAGACTTGGAGATCAGGTTCTTTTTTGTGTTTTTTGGATTTCTTACTAAACCAATGTCACTTGCAAGAATTTTGTTTGAAACTGATGTCTCTCTAACATATTTACATCTTGATTTGATTTACTTAGATGTGAGACAGCCCAAATCTGAATCTCGAACTGGATAACTAATAGAGTTACCACTGCTATGTGGAATTTAATAAAATAGTTGACGATAATGCAGCTTTCTTTTTAATTTGTGAAGGAAATCACCTAATGCATTTCAAAACATGGCATTCCCTTGTGACCTCTGTATGATTGCAGAATAGTGCTTCAACAACTTCATCATTTGCCACAAATAATATTTCAATTATTTGACGATATAAATTACTATGATATGGAGTAGCATCTCATATACATATCTTCTGTCACTGAAATTTTGCATTTGTTTTACACAAAAGGAAAATAGTTATGGAATAGAGATATGTTAAGAATAATTTGTTCAGTAAAAAGATTGGTAAAAATTCCACAAAGTATACTAATCAAAGCAAATTTTTACAACATTTTATGCATAAGAGGTTAAGTTAAATGTAAAATACTTACAAATGAAATTTCCAATATTTTGAAAATACTTCATAAGTATACGATGACTTTAATTTAACAGCTAAAGGTAAAAAATCTTTCACAGTTAATAATCTCTTTACACCTCTATAAACAATCCTGTAAATAGAAAAAAATATGTATATTTGTTGCATATGATTTATACAATGTTTGGCATTTTTTTTTGCATACCATGCATAAATTTTGAGATAAGTTACATAAGACAAGCAAAAAATAAAACTCCCAGTAATAATCCTTGGAGTACGTTTTCAAGAAAGTTTTTGAATTAAGAGATTTTTGATAATATTCTTCCAAAAATTACCTGCAGTAATTTTTAGCTTAAACACTTGATATGTGATTTAATAGCACCAAAATTTTTAAATATACTTATAAAATATTTAAAAAAAAGGTAGCTACATTACATGATATATTATGCACATGATACGACAGATGACAACAATGATACAACCCAAAGTTACATGATACAATCCAAAGAAATATCAGTCTAATCATACAGACTCTTCCTCCTCCTCTGCTTTCCACAGACGTATAGATTTCAACTTACAGTTTTGCATAACATACATTATGTTCATTAATTAGAGAATTACTAAAAATAAATTATTTGGCTGAATTGAAAAATAACCATGCTTATGATTGTAAAGCAAATCAATCACTCATGTCTTATGTGGTACATTTCATTTCAAGCATTCAGTATGTGCTTCCTTAAAAATGCCAGTTAAACTCAAACTGATTGATTTCAAAAAGTTTACCTAATACTTCAAAACCTCTGACTGTTTTTGAAAAAGTTTGCAAACTTCTCAACAAGGGATTTATATTCTAAAACCTAGACAGCGTATATTCTAAAAAAAGACCTTACTTAGTCCTGTTTCAAAACATTTTGGTTTCATTTTTAGAAATGGAACATAAGATTAGGGTCAGACACAGGGCCGTAGCTAAGGGGGCGCTATGGGCGGCTCAGCCCCCCCCCTAAAATATT